>FR997739.1:19131391-20457897 GCA_905475445.1 Ochropleura plecta
TATCCTACTTCCTACTAAATATCAAAACGGCTTTATATTATAATCCAATCCAACTAATAAATGTGAATAATTGTGAGGACGGATGGATGGATATATGGATGTTTGTTACTCTTTCACGTCAAAACGGATGAACGGATCTTGATGAAATTTGGCACAGAGGTAGATTATAGTCTGAAATAACACATAGAATTCTTTTATTTTCGATCATCACGCGGGCGAAGCCGCGGGTGCCAGCTAGTAAATAAATAAAAGACAATCACGAAATATCGACCACCTCCACAAATATCAATGATCACTGTTAGACAAGATTAAACAAAGATAAAACTTAGATTCTGTTACCCATTCGTTTGATACAATCCTTGCGCTCGCGAAACGCCCACACTCGATATGAAATCTGTAAAGTCAATCGGAAATGATCAGAACTAGTGGAATTAACTACGTGGATTATTTTCCTGAGATTATTAACTATATGGGTCACACGATACTTGAAGTCTGGTGTCTGAAGTACAACTCAAAATGGCTACCATTGCAATTGTTTGGCGCCGCGACATTGTTAAAGTGAGGTGTCTGAGAAAATTAAAAAAAAATCAGGCTAATTGCGAGTCGTAGGTACTCGCGCAGTTCGGCAGCACCAAGTAATATTTTTAACGCTGATCCGTATGTTATAAAACAGTCAGTAAAACTAGATGTTTATTTTTCATAGTATGTTAATAAAAAACAAAGTTGCTTCTGCAGTTTGACGAAAAAGTCTTTCATCTGAAATTTAATTCAAACCTATTTTTTTTTACGTTTCTAGCTTGGGTTTTTTTTCATTTCCTTCTCTTACTTTAGAAATAAGAACACTTCTTCTTATTTACAAACACATTATGGACACGGATATAAAAGAAAATATGACATCAAACCATTTACTTACGAAAAACACTATTTTTACAACCTCGAGATCATTTTTTTTCAACCCTTACCGGGATATCTCTTCATACACGTACGTGTATGAAGAGATATCCCGGTTATTTTTAATATTATATCACTTTTGTATAGCTGTTTATAGAACCCATAGACTCAGAAAATGTCATCACATTTTCATGTGTGGTGCCAACGATCTCGGAGTAAACGTAATGGTTGGCAAATACTGACGAAAAAACAGACAGCCGGACGACGACGCGACTCAATTAAGGTTACGTTTTAGCCATTTGGCTACAGAACCCTAAAATATCTTGTGAAAATGTTGTTAAGTTTGAAGAAAAACTTTAAGTTAAAAAGGCAACTCAAGTTGAGTGATAAATAAAATAAGAAAAAGATTTAGGACAACTGAATATATAACTTGTATTTTCTCGGAAAAACGATCTCGAGGTTTTCTCAATATTAGCTTAATGGAAAATAGGGTATTTAAAATTAATTATAATCAATAATCGTGGAAGCTTAATTGTAATAGTCATCATCATTTTCCTGCTTATGGATGGGGTCGGCGCAACACGTTTTCTTCTTCCATTTTCCCCTGTCAGTCGTCACGGCATCATTTACTCCTTTTTCTTTCATATCATTCCTTACACAATCCATCCATCTTTTCTTTGGCCTTCCTCTCGCTCTGAGACCATCAACATTCAGATCCATCACTCTTTTAGTTACATGTGCTTATTGTAATAGTGAGTGGCTTTATTCCATTGTTTTATCAGGAAAAGTTTACCTAACAGCCTGTTCTCTGTACAATTTGTACGTCCTGTATGCAAACACTTGTTATTTCAACTTTATTGCCCCGTAACACATAATAAAACGTATATAAATGACTATTTAAAATTACAACAACGGTACAGGCACTAAAACAACACTAGGCTGGGTTTTATTTGGTGCCTTAATAGTGTTGTTTCAATTCCTGTAAATGTAGATGGCGCCACTTGTGAAAGTAGTTTAATAGTGATGGCGGTGTACACGGGCGTTTTAATGGTGGTTTGAACGTTGTTCTGTTGTAATTGCTGATTGTGTTTCTGTGTGGTCAACTGGGTAATATCTATGGTTTAAGTAATATCAGTTCTTAGCGAGTCAAATAATCTAACTTAAACTCAAAGCATTTATTTCAATTAGTCAGCCAGTCAAAAAATAAAAGATGAAGCTACAGTCTCAGTCACAAGGCATAATAATTTGTGAAAGTACCATAGATGCCCATAATGCCCTTTCCAAAACTTAGATCTCTATGGAGAATAACGAGCAAGAAACTCCATGGACTCTCTTTTGATTCATTATATTTTTTCAAGATCATGGTTACATTATTCATGTCGAGATTATACTTATATAATATGTAAGAACGATGTAGAAAAACGAGCACAATAAAAGCGTCCAGAGTTAAAAACAAGAGTTTAATAGATGAATTAAAACAGACCGTGGCAGCTAAGAGATGACCAGTCCCAACTGACAGCGGCCGTTCACGAACATGACGCATGGATCAGCCTCATTCAGCTCAACCATTTTGGAACTAAATGACCCGACACATCCGTCACCATCAGCGAGACATTTACACTGTCGAGTCAATGAAATTACATAGTACTCACACATGGGCATTACTCCTACAATTATACAATATTAGGAAATTAACTCAATACAACGCAAAGATAGTCTAACAATCTTCTGCAGCTGCCACAATAACTTCAGATGCTGATCAATTAGTTTTCCCCTAATGGTTGTGGAGACATCTGAGACTCTCACTGTCATTCCTGCTGATACTAAGGGAATTAGATACCTAGATAATGATTTGCTTAAAATAGGATGTATTTTGAAACAGCTGCATCGATCTGAATGTCCTCCAATTAAAGTCCAATTATGAATCATGATTAATTTAAACTTTGCTCCGGAATAAATAGTTGCCTTCACGCTAAAAGCAGTACGAAAACGTTGGCATTCAACAGGTTATTGCTAATTACACTTACAATCACAATGTCCTATAGGACATTCCGGACATTTAGGAAACGCAAATTGTGTTAGTAAGCGCATAACTCAACAACGCGTGGACCAATTTTATCAATTCTTTTTTTTTATATTCGTTGAAGTCCAAGGATGCTTTTTACAGACATAAAAATAAAAGCTAAAGGTAGTCATAGGTTTTTGTGTAGTATACTTTAGGTAGGTAGGATAGGTGGGTTAGGTAGGTAAAAAGGTAGCAAAATTGCATTGCAACGCATGCAATTTACCTAATTTTGCTTTTATTATAGAGCACAGCTAGCCTATAATATAAGTTTGTATTGAGACAATATTATAAAAATCTTTATTGCATTACTTACAGTGTATTATCCAATAAACAAATTTCTCAAACATTATGTTCAGATGAAACGGACCGAATTTTCTAATCGTCAGATCATGATTATCCTTACTTCCTTACTAATATTATAAAAGCGAAAGTGAGTTTGTTTGTTACGTCTTCACACCTCTCTCCTGAAAAATCAGAAAACTGGTTTAGTGTCTTTTTTGCAAATATAGTCACTTTATCAGCAACGGACTGTGGTAAACTGACATAAGTATTTTTTATGATTTTTCAATCCGTATTATGTTGCTTAAATACAACATTAAAATATAGAAATACTGCTTTATTCGCCATCACGCTTCCTTAAAGGCTAAGCAGAGGCCATCAAATCCTTACTAATATTATAAAAGCGAAAGTGAGTTTGTTTGTTTGTTACCTCTTCACGCTTTAATGGCCAAACCGATTTTGATGGATTTTGGTACAAAGATAGTTGGGACCCTAGAGACGGACATAGGCTATTTTTGACAAACGAAACCGCTTTTAAAGTGAGATAAAGGGGAGGAATTTTATATGGGACTTTTCAAGATACAGTTTTCAAGGTAGGAAGCTAAAAATCGGCAAACACACTCTTTGTTACCAACGAAAAATCAGGAAAATGGAACCTCGTGTTACCCCAAATTTATCGGAAGCGAAGCCGCGGGCAAAAGCTAGTAATAAATATTCTGCCGATGAAATAGTTTAGTAGCTGCCACGGAGTCTACATTTGTGGCTGGTTTTTGGCAATAGACTCCTAGAAAAGCCAGCGGAAGTGCCCGCTCGTCTGCGCCACCGATCAGCCGGAAACGCCGGGCTATTATCGTAAAAGTGTCATCGCTCTATGTGGGATGACCCCATAAACTGAGTGATGGCAAGTGGGCGGCCATACTGTCGCGATATTTATACTTTCTAGGGCTAGATATCTCTCTTTAGACATTCGATGTTTGAGCTAGATTTTGTATTTGGTATTAAGGATTGGGATATAAAATAATATAAAATTTCGATAAGTAGCACATTGTTCACAGGGTGTAAAGTATCTTGTCAACTATGCATCTTCTTAATTAATTAGCCGTAAATACTTACTACACAGTCAATGAGTACCTTGAAGACAGATTTTGTATTTATTAATATTTTGTTTTTTTTACTCATTATTTAAAATTACCAAAATAGAATTAAAAATATGATGTGATTATATTTTAAATTCAATTTTAGTGTTAATGTTGTCTTTTAATAGTTTAATTTTTAGTATCCTTACTACTTTTATTTGTGCAGTTGTAATTAGAATATTTGTACACTGCATGCAAGATATAGCTTTCATTTTATTAATATTGACATGATGTGTACCTGTGTTTGGTTCACCTATGTTCTATAAATCAAATTATTTGAATTTTGAATTTGCATTATTTCAAACCACGTAACTTTACGCTAAAAATGTTGCTTGGGAACAACTTTTTTACGGTTAAAAATCACGTTTTAAAGTGAAACTCCAAGTTATGTTCTCAAAACCTTGTGCTAATGGATGCATTGAATGGAACGGGTACCTATATATATAAAAACTTAAAAAAAAAATTAGAACCTTGAGTGATATTTTTTTAAACGTTGCCCCGCACTTGGAATTTCTCCTGTATTGTGAGTGCGTTTACAAACTTTTAAACTCAAACAGCCAGACCCGAAACAACTATTTGTAGGCCATGCCATGCCCGAAACAAATATTTGTTCCGTGCGAGAATCAAACCCACGACACGCAGCGCAGCAGTCAATCGCTTATTCACTGCGCCGACCGTGCCGTCAAAACTGGCAAAATGCCTTTCGGCTTTGCTACATTTGCACCCTTTATGTTTCTATCAATATGTTCGGATTAAAGTTGATTAAGTAAGTAGAAACTAGTAATACTAGTGGTTGATGGGGATGGATAGAACTAGTCTAGTAATAGACACTAGGTGAGAGTTTTGATAAAATATTTCGAGAAATAGGTATAATTACAAAAATGTCAATCTTCTAAAAGCCTCACTACTTTTTATTTAGAATAATGATTAAAACATCTCGAAACCGCGCGGCGCGGCGGCGCGAGTTCACAAATTACATTTGTACGATATTTTACATTATTTTTAAAGCTACCCAAAAAATATGCTGAATAAATCACTAGGCAAAAAAGAATTGCTTCCTCTTCGCTTGCAATATGCTTTATTGTTGTACCTTGTTACTCTAACACGTTTTCCGAAATACCTGTATCATTGGTCATCTCTTGACGTAACGATTGATCGGCGGCGGCGACCTCTCGCATCCGGCCCTGGCTCAGGCCATGGTCCGGAACGAGAGGAAATGGGCAGCAGTCACCTCTTAGCGTTTCAGACGTTTCGGGCGTATTAAGCCACGAGACGAGTCCCGGCCACCGTAGACGCGGGGCTGTGGACGGTGAATAATAGGTAGCTCACCGTCCATCCGTCTAGTAACGACCGGAAAGGCCTTGTCGATGGGTTATTTGTGATCCACGTGCATTTCAAAGAGATGTCAGCAAAGCAAAGGGGCTAGGGCCACTGCCTGCCGGAGTTATGGGTTGTTTAAAAGAGATTCCAAGGCTCCGGAACACAAAGGGCAAAAGAAGGAATTTTCCGCTTCGCCCAGAGATAAGACATTTGATGATTTCCCATCCAACAAAAAGCGTAGAAGATTGTTATAACGGGAAAAAAAGTTATAGTTTATGTAAAGACTTGACTAAACAAGATTGATTGAAAGACATATTTGAGCATTGTCCTACTAAACTTTGTGTTCCAACCTCTGAGTCACATATCTGTGACATTAATGTGAATTCTTTTATTGTCACGCCCTTTAATCCTCTTACTGTAAACAACACTATAGCATGGTTAATTTATGGTGAATTGATTTAAACTCTACAGATAAAAGAACAATAAATTATGTTTGAGTTTCAAAACAACAATCAAGTTGTTGGTTATAATAAGGTATACACGCCCTATGTCCTTTTTAGGTTTGGAAAACAAAATTGTTTTTATTAATAAGAGGTATATTTGAGATCAATTGACCTACAATTTACGAAATTTGTTGTTTTGACAACTACGCAAAAACATTTGAGAATATCGTGTCAATCTTCTGAAAAAGTATGTTTCGTTTCTCATATTTTTCATTTGTAAAATATAAGAAACGAAACGATTATTAAAGTAAAAATATTTAAAGTAATAGGTACTACTTTAAATAGCTATTAACTATGGTATCACATATTTAAAAAAAAACACGTATTGCAAAATTTAATATGAAAAACCCTAGTGAGCAAAATTAGTTTTTCCATATCTACATACTTAGCTAGAAAATAGAGCATTCAATAAATACCAACTATTGAAATATTTCATCGCACATCTGGCCACAATATCTCCCGATCATTTCCCAACCACCCTATATATAACATCAAAAAACAAAAACAAAAGCGGATACACGTAAACCGTGACTTTGGCACCCGTATTTTTGTCGCACGAAAAAAAAAACGCAGCGACATTTTGTCTCAGGCTCGTGTTATGTTTTTGAGATAATATAAAACAGAATGCGAGAGACGCGATTCTGTAGGGATTTTTTTTTTCTCTAAATGAACACGTCCTGTATTTTGCATACAATGCGCCTTGGTGCAATATGGGGTCGATAATGTTTTTGCCTTAAAGAGATATATTTAAGCACTAGCTTTTGCCCGCGGCTTAACTCGCGTTAAATTTTGGGTAAAACAGTTCCCCTTTCCTGATTTGAAGGTACCTGCTACCTGCAGTTTTTGCCCTAGCGCCTTATTGATTTGTAATAGCAAAGCTAAGGTTTCCCTTTTCTTCCCTCTTTCTCCCTCAAAAAAAAGTTAACCTATGTCCGTCTCCTGGGAAAATTCATCAAAATCGGTTTATCCATTAAGGCGTGAAGAGGTAACAAACAAACAAATTCACTTTCGCTTTTATAATATTAGTAAGGATTTGATGGGCTCTGCTTAGCCTTTAAGGAAGCGTGATGGCGAATAAAGCAGTATTTCTATATTTTAATGTTGTATTTTAGCAACATAATACGGATTGAAAAATCATAAAAAATACTTATGTCAATTTACCACAGTCCGTTGCTGATAAAGTGACTATATTTGCAAAAAAGACACTAAACCAGTTTTCTGTTTTTTCAGGAGTTTCGGAGATGTCATCAACACAGCGTTAGATGAAACAGGACCTTTTTTCAAGAATACACCACAGTTAGAATTTCATCCATCTTTTGGCAAACACCAACTTAAAACAATCTTGAAGTATTCTACTTAATCGTGTGGATAATGCTTAACTTGGTGTCTAAGTTTTTAAGCCACCTATGGGCCTCTGAGATGGTTTAACATGCCGTCGAGAAATACGCTGTTTTCCACACTATGTTTTGTTCTCTTGAAATGCAACATTTCTTTTTTTTTAACGTTGTGCCACACTAAGAATTGCTCTTGTATCGTGGGTGCGTTTACAAACATTTAAACTCACACACACAAACAACCAGACCCGAAACAATTATCTGTAGGTAATACAAATATTTGTTCTGTGCGTGGATTGAACCCGCGACAGGCAGCTCAGCAGTTGATTGCTCAACCACTGCACCAACCGAAACGTCAAATGTCTTCTTTATCGATGGCGACAGTAAATCAGAAGATAATTTAAGTTTGTCAATTAATACGCTAACTTCAGCTCCATTTTTATCACTACTGTGATGGTTGTATACCATAAACCAAACCCGAGTGCTGGCTGGTTTGCAATAATGTTCCAATACTCAGGTTTAAATGGAGAATAGAAAAAAAAGAAAAGCTCTTGCAATGATGTGACACATATTGGTAAAATGATGAACTAAAATTACAGTCTTAATATGTTTTATGCTTCTTTTATTACGAATAAACTCCATACCACCAAGTCATCACACAGTACTAAGGAAGGATTAAACAAATATGATTTAGCATTTTAGATTCATTCATTTTATTATTCTTTTAAATAAATGAATAGCGTAACTTTCGTAACTTGAAAAATGTAACTTTCGGGTAATCTGTTTTTGAAACAGACAGTTCGCTGTCTGTTTCAAAAACAGATTACCCGAAAGTTACATTTTTTATCTCAAATCATGAGTAAACACACTGCATAGATGCCCAAAGCGACAGGTTACCAGTCTAATTCCTATTATCACCATGAATAAGTGCGCTCTTTGCATCGATATTCTTCCATTAACATGATACTATCGGCTAAAACTCTCCAAATTTTCCGTTTAACAAATAAAAAACAAAACTTACACACCGATATCAAAACAACGATATTCTGTGAACTTCTCGACAAAAATGCCGACATTATTTATGTATATGAATGTATGTTAAATAGATAAAATGTAACCGATTGAACAATACCCATCGATATTGTGACTTTTCCCATCATTAGCGCCAACATAACTTTAGCACCTTATAACCAAACCATTACACCCTAACTTTAGAATTATAGAGCTCAATTTTCTGTAACGTTAACTTTATTTACCGCAGATATAAATGTGTAACATCAAAGTCACCTAAAAGCGGTGACCTTTAACCGCGAGTCTTGCTACACAAATAATGTCAAGAAAAGATTTTCTCTTAGACAGTTAAATGAATATAAACTGATTTACATCCCGTTTGCATGTTAACGGAGTTCTGAACGTCAATGGGTCACGACATAGCGCTCATGTCATGAACGGCACAAAAAGTATTTCTGTATTTGTAAGAAATTGAAAACGAAAACAATGTTTGACGGGCCTGTTGGTCTAGTGGTTAGTGGCCCTGACTGCTGAGCCGGAGGTCGTGGGTTCGATTCCCACCCAGGACAAACTTTGTGTGATGAGCATGATTGTTTGTTCTGTGTCTGGGTGTGATTTATTTATAATATGTATGTATTTATAAATTATATAAGTATGTATATCAGTTGTCTGGTTACCATAACACAAGCTCTGCTTAGCTTGGGATCAGATAGCCGTGTGTGAGTTGTCCCAAGATATTTATTTTTATTTATTTATTTAATGTTGTTCTAACATTAGAGACTTGAAACGCATTTCTATTTTTTAAGATTAGATTAAAAGAGAATTACCTTTCCTCTCAATTGTGAATATTTATAACATTGTATTTACATTTACATAATATATTTATATATAGGTATTTGAAATACTTATATTTAGGTTAAGACATTCATATTTTAGTTACTATTCTCTTCCTATTCTCACACACTACTGTCTACGTTTCTTTCTTCATATTTCCTTTCGCAGGCCTGCTGGCAGAAATTTCTTTAGAAATTAGCTGTGTCTTTGTACTCTATGTTTTTTATGATGTTTCCCTGTGTTTTTTCCTGTGTGTACATAAATGATTAAATAAATAAATACACGTTTAACAGTAATCTTAGTTTGTGTGTTTATAAATGTTGCCTTAAATAGATTTTCTTATACTGTCACATTAAAAATATGACTGTCAATTCGGGTTGTATTCAATGATTCGAAAGACAGGTGGCGCGATCTACTATCATAAGAATGGTATTGTTGTTTAGTGCGACGCCCGGGCGATTTCGTCCTCTTGAATTGATTTATGTTTTACCGTTTCACAAACATAGTGTTTTGGAACCCGTATTTTTCACAAAAAAATCGCTTTTGACTTGATAAGGTATATATGATTTGGTAAGTGTACCTATACATAATATACGTGGGAAGATTTCGGGTGGCCTTTTGCTAGCTAAAAGACAGCAATATCCCATACAATTCAAATATTAGCGTTTTTTTAAAATTACATTTTAAAAATTAAATAAAGTAATATACTAAACTAAGAACCTACACATAAACAATGACAACAAAAGGACACTTACGGGTCAAAATCTTCTCCGTATCAATGCGCCCAGAACATTGGCAGCACTGACAGGGTGATAGGCAATGCAAATTCTTTGACCAAAAAAAGTACCAGCCCTCTAGTCACGCAAAGTATCGAGCAATCCGCGAGAAAATTTCCTTGACCAGGACCCGTGCACTCGGGCCCCAAACAGAGAACATTCTGCCACTGTTTGACACTGAGGATTACGAAATCCTCATCCAGCATAATCGGTTAAAACGCACACACGTCGTCCCACAATATCTCGTCACCCTGTACTACAATGCCGGTTTGCTTTGGGCAAACGGTCCATATTGAATATTCATAAACGTCGCACGCAATGGCATTCGACAAATTGACATAAAATTTCACACAAACGTGAAGGAAAAGACGCTTTTTATTTTTATACACATAGTGGTTGCTGGCGCCGCCATGAATTGATTTGGTTACATTTGAATAATTTTAACTTATGAGATGGATGGGGAGTTTATTTATTTATTTTAGTATTATGTAAAAGTATGCATTAGGTTTTGTTTCTTTCTACGTTATTTTCGTGAGATCATGAAAGACGTCTGCTCTAGTTAGGTACTAAAAGGATTTTATAACGTATTATAAAGGCCGTGACGGCGCGTTAGTGTTCCACGCGCGCGTCAAAGAGATGTCAGCAAAGCAGAGGGGCCTGCCAGGGCCACAGCCTGCCAGAGTTACGGGTTGTTTGAAAGAGATACCACGGCCCTGGAACATAAAGGGCAATAGAAGGAATATGGGTGGATTTTAGTCTGTACAAGTCTGACACAATCCCCTGCGCCGTCCAGAGTGGGGAAAGCTATTTGATAACATCCCATCACCAAAAAAACCTATTATTATGTTACCTCATCCACCTTTTTTGAGAAGCGTTTGCTTCTGTAGTCCCACCCTAGGAATATATTAAAAATCCTTTTTCCATCCCTACGTCACATGATATGAATCGTATTCCTTTGGGAAGATTAGATTTATCTAATATTTGAGATTACACTCACTATTCTCGACTTCTATCAATAAAAACTTAAAGTTTTATCGCTCGATCGATAAAATCGATTCGTAAAAGATAATTCTCTTTTCGAAGGTTAACAATACTATCCACCTTAAAGTTTTATCTACGAGAAGGCAGCGCTTACTAACTGAAACTTTTTCTTAGAATACACTGCGAAAATGATACAGGTTTAGAACCAAAACAAATACTTTACAGAATTTTGGAAATTATTTGTTATTTGTAAAGATAATGCAGGTTAATACCGATTATAACAGTGGCATTCATAAATTTAACTGCACTCTGTTTCTTTCCAATACTTGCCATGAATTTTGAGCAGAATGACTCAGCTCTTGCACTTGTCATAAGGATTAGGTTACATGCCACGGTTTATTTTAATTAATTCTAGATTTTGCCCGCGGCTTTGCTCGCGATGAATTCGGGGTAACACAGTTCCCCTTTCCTGTTTTGCAGGTACCTGCTACCTGTAGTTTTTGCCCTTGCGCCTTATTTATTGAAACAGCAATGCTAAATTTTCCCTTTTCCTCCCCCTTTCTCCCTCATTTCTCACATTTTTCTAAAAAAAAAGTTAGCCTATGTCCGTCTACAAGGTCCCAACTATCTCTGTACCAAAATTCATCAAAATCGGTTTGGCCATTAAGGCGTGAAGACGTAACAAACAAACTCACTTTCGCTTTTATAATATTAGTAAGGATATATATATATATATATATATATTGTCATTTTTGCTTTAACTCTGGACGCTCTTAATGTGCACGTCTAACTACATCGTTCTCACATATTTGTATAATCTCAAAATGAATGATGATTTAAAAGAGTGTAGAGGAGTTTCTTGTCCATTTTTCTCCATAGAGATCAAAGCTTTGGAATGGGCAACTACAGTACTTTCACAAGTCATTTTGCATTGTGTCTGGGACTGTAGCTTATTTTTTGTTTGTTTCTTGACATTCAAAAGTGCCTGTAATGGTCTAACTGAAATAAATGCTTTTGAGTTTGAGTTTGGGTGTCTTGTCATCACTTACTCTCCCTGTCATTGCAAAATCCGTTTTGTTTAAGACCTGGGAATCTTCTGGTCAAGATACTGGTGGTCAAAGTTGGAACTGTTTCACAGGTTTATATTTTTTTATCAATGTTTTTAGAATTATAACTTTACTTTAAATATGTACTTGGCCGGGCTACATCGAGTACCTTTTAAGTTTTGACAGCTGGAAGGCACAACATTCCTAGGTTAAAAAACCAGCCACACCGAGAGTTCCGTACAAACTTGCACCATAAAAGGCCATATCTTTTAACTGGGTAGACTTAGAGGTTTAATTTTCACAGCTCTAGGGTACCACAGACTTAAGTATATGGTTTTAATTTCAAGTCGATACAACATACAATAAAAGGTCTTTACATACAGACATACAAATGGACAATAAAGTGATTCTATAACGGAATCCTAAAACTGATTATTTTTACACACACACACACACACACGCAATCAATTGTAATTAACAAATTTAAAATATATCTATCTACTATATAACACTGTTAATATTTTTTATATCACCAGTGTCGCCCATCAAATTATCTTCCCATAAACTTTCATAGAATTTTATAACAAGACCCATATCCATCATAGTTATGTCAGCAGCTTTAGTTTTAAGAATTTTAGGTACAAAGTTGAACCTTAGTCCTTTATAATAAGATCTATGATCAAGCAATGCAAACGGTAGCACCGATCCATCATGCGATTGTGTTAAACGACAATTTGTTAAAATCAGTGTAATTCTGATCGATTGGATTTATTGTTGATAAAATGCTTGTTGCAAAAAGCGTGAATTTGGATCTTGTTAGTATGGATTTAACTTCATTGTTCGGCTTAGCACAATTGTAACCAAGCTTCAATGTTGTATTTAATTTCTATATTACGAGTTTTTGAAAGACAAAATTATTGTCAACCATTAGTTAGAGCCCATAAAATAAAACTACTGTAGTTAGGGCCAATGGCCTGATAGCCAAGAGCATCGATGACCATGTCTTGAAGCTCTCCCAAGGCGGTTAGATATGGTCCGCATTGTGAGGAGGTTCCGGTCTCTGGAGCCCTAACCACCGGTAGCTTCGACCCTGCTCCCGAAACCGGCGGAAAGGAAAACCTATTTTATATATATTTTTTAAAATAAATATTGAAACAAGTATTGAATACGTGCGAAAATGAATAAATAAAAAAAAACAAAAAAAGTTTTGTTTTTTATTTAATTTTCATTCAAAACTTGAAATCAACTTTTGGGAAAGTTAAGCCATGCTTCTTATACAAACGCAAACGTCGTCAGTAACACGTCCTAAAAGGTCGTAGAAGTCCCAAAACTATAATATACGAATACTCCGCAATGGCGTCTTTTGACAAGGAATTTAAACTGGACATTTACTGCTATAGTCTTTATTGCATCTATTTGGTAAACGAGGTGATAGACACAAGTATAATACTAGAAATAGGGACCAATTGGTTCAGCCGGGTTTCAGGTTAGCTAAAGTAGACTCATCTTTCATGGGGTACTGTTTCAAATGCTACAATAAAATACCTCTCCACATTCTTCAACTGAATGAAACGAAATTTAAATCTTGTATTAAACGCACACTATGTAGGCAAGCATATTATAAGTTGGGGGATTATATTGATGATACAAATGCTTGGCTCAATGCTGGTCCTGCTCCTCAAGCATAGGGGTAAACTCATTGATAAGTATCCGAAGCTATAGTGGAAGCTGCAGAAGATTGTAAGACTATCTTTGCAATGTATAGAATCAAGTCTCTAGTATTGTATAATTATTAAGCCCATATGTGAGTGCTATGTATTATCATTGACTTGACGAAGCCCTGGTGGTTAATAGTGTCATGCTCACTTAAATGTCTCGCTGATAGTGGCGGGTGTGTCGGGTCATTTAGCTCCCTTCAAAATGGTCGAGCTGAATGGGGCTGATCCATACGTCTTGTTCGTGAACGGGCGCTGTCAGTTGGGACTGGTCATTTTTTAACTACCACGGTCATTTTTAATTTATTTAGATTTTAAATTGAATTTTGCTTTTTATTTACTCTGGACGCTCTTACTGTGCACGTCTTTCTACATCGTTCTCACATATTTGTATAATCTCAACACGAATGATGTAAATACGATTTTGTAAAAAAAATATAATTTAAAAGAGTGTCCATGGAGTTTCTTGCCCATTCTTTTCCATAGAGATCAACGCTTTGGAATGGGCAACTACAGTACTTTCACAAGTTATTATGCCTTGTGACCGGGACTGTAGATTCATTTTGTTTTTTGACATTCAAAAGTGCCTGTAATGGTCTAATTGAAATAAATGATTTGATTTGATATGATTTGAAAAAAATGTGGAGGGGAAATCATCAAATAACTTCCACCGCTATGGGTGGTGCGGGGGGAAGTCTCAGACTTCTACTGACTCATTCACCTGTGTTCTTTTGCCCTTTATGTTCCGGAGCCGGGGTATCTCTTTCGAACAACCCACAACCCCGGCAGGCGGTGGCCCTGGCTGGCCCCTCTGCTTTGCTGGCATCTCTTTGAGGCGCGCGTGGAACACGACCGCGCCATCGACACGGTACTGTTACAGTCTTAGACTCGAATACATATACGTCAGAATTCACCTCTAAAGAACAGATATTAAATTCAAACCACCTTTGGTTTGAAGACTGGTCCTCCAACATACCTTTGACAACTACTAATCAGTGCCTACTCCATCACCACTATGGGAGCCAGTAATTATAACCAGTAAATCCGAATGGCCACACACAGTTTATGTGACGGCATAAAGTTCGGATCCGCTGCCATGAATCAAGGGGACAATACTAAACAATTTATTGATTGAACTGCGAGGTTTAGATTGTACTGACACCATGTTGATGAGGTGTTTAGGATAGTCTTTGGTACCGTTCGCTTTTTTTTATGGATGGAAAATCATCAAACAACTCACCCCGCTTTGTGTGGGACTGGAGTCTGAGACTTTTACTGAATAAAACCATCCCTGTTCCTTCTTTTGCCCTTTAAATTCTGAGGCCGCGGTATCTCTTTCGAACAACCCCCAACCTCGGCAGGCAGTGGTAATCTTTTTGACATATTTTTGAGGCGCACGTGACTTTGGGAAAAACAAACTAAAAATGTTTAGAGCGTGCCACGAATCTGTACAAATCTTGCAATAACTGTTAAGTGGTGGTTTTGAAGGCACGGCTAGCGCAGTTTTTAAAAGGGCAGCAAAATTTTGCCCGTTTGGTTAGTACTCAAATGTGCTATTTCTCACCGTTTACAATGTTTTGATTGCCTAGGTCTAAGATTTATGTTAGTTCTCGGCACTTAAATTAAAAACATATTGTCAGAATATGTTATAGTTTTTTGAAGTTAAAACTTAAGTTGCAACTGGTTTCTGTCTCCGTAGACCAAAATTCTAATTCTCCTCCGTTTAAAAGCAGAAAAAAGTTGCAACTGGTTTCTGTCTCCGTAGACCAAAATTCTAATTCTCCTCCGTTTAAAAGCAGAAAATAAAATTAAAATGTACAATGACTCTTAAAATGTGTTAAAATATTTTATCGTATACCTACATTATATGCAAATAAAGCTTCTTAATCTAAATTAACCTAACATTATGGTCACCATACATTTGTCACTTTATACTACACTTCAACGATTTTACGACCCGAATTCCGTTCGGAACTTAATTCGTTTTTTTTTAAACTTTTACGTCGCAGTAATAGTTCAAAATAGGTCCGTATTAAAAGTGTCCAGTTTATTTATGATTTGGATACGAATGAATCAAGTTTTATTGTTCGAACAGCGATTTAGAGTGACTTCTAGACATTGATGAGCGGGTATTTTATTTACGATAGCCTCTTGAACCCATTTTTTAGTTCGTAACACGTTTTATTTGTTTAGTCGTAAAAGTTTCGGGGACGGCGCCACTGGGCAATGGTAGTAATTTTAAAATCAATTGTAGCAAGGATTCGTTTAAGGAAGCTGTAAATCTTAGAAGACGTTTACAGCTAGTGGTTTTACTTAATTTTGCTCCCAATGACCTCGGAGTAGTTAAAATAAATTAATGGTTTCACAGTCTATTTCACTTTTAGACGAAACTAATACAGTACGACGCTAAAACGGTATTTCATTCGCTTCCGATCTCATCTAATTTCCATATAATTTTTGACGAGAATAAGTATTTGTTAAACTAATATACCAATTATGGCATTGAAAGATTTTTTAAAATTATTTTTGTGTCTTCTAGTTTTCCTTTTTGCTTTTCTGAATCCTGTGGATGTTGGAAACATCAATCGGGTTTTTTTTTGGAAGAAATATTTACGATGGCACAGATACATATAAACGTTTCACTAACTATATTTTGGTTCTTTTATATCTTAAATGTCAGTAAATATAACTTTAGTCTAGTTATCGCAAGTATTATGATAGGACTAGGGTCCTAAGTTCGATTCCCAAAAAGTTTTTTTTCGTCTTGTCTTTTTAATGTCTTGATGTCAATGTCAATGATGTCAAATGCATAGGAATAAAACATAACTATAACGATGGAGCCATTACTTTAAAATTGGAATTGGAATTGGAACTATAAAATTTGCAGGGTGTGGAAACACTCATACAAATACCTTCAGTGAAACACAAGCATTAAAATGTTATGTATTCTTAAGATTAATTAACATGACTAAAACTGCCAACAACCTCAAAATCTCACTACATTCTCCTGCACAATTCCCACACTGCCCAAGCCAAACATTTATGCGTCGTAGGTTATCTAAGAGTAGCGCGTGCGAGCGCGGGCTGGCAATGGCGGGCTGGCGGGCTGGTGAGCTTGCGGGGCGATGCGCTCGTAAATCGGACGGTTAACGCGCGTGTCGCGACCCGGGTGGTCCGCTCCGCTCCGTT
Organism: Ochropleura plecta; assembly: GCA_905475445.1. Lineage (NCBI taxonomy): Eukaryota > Metazoa > Arthropoda > Insecta > Lepidoptera > Noctuidae > Ochropleura > Ochropleura plecta. The sequence goes on from FR997739.1 coordinate 19,148,472, forward strand.
TTATTTAGCGTGGTGATATGCTGCTGCAGTGAAGCAAGTAAAATATAGGTGTTGCATGCGTGGATGGTGATGTAGGTGTGGGAATTCTTTCTATAGTGGTTTTGTTACTTTATGAATTACCTGAAAGTATCAAAACTATACTGTTTTCGCTGTAGCTAGTGCGGGTGCCATTAGATGACAAAATGTGCGATTAATTGCTATGATGGGTATGGTGGTGGATATAGGTATGATGGGTAGTCCTGTATGACTATATTATTCAGGGTAAAGCCTATATCAGTATTGCTAAATAAAAATTTAAAAAATAATATCTCTATTTCAGACCCAGCAGAATCCATAATTTATTAGTGAATTCGCAACAGAATATGCTTAAATAATAAAATAAAATAAATATCTTGGGACAACTCACACACGGCTATCTGATCCCAAGCTAAGCAGAGCTTGTGTTATGGTAACCAGACAACTGATATACATACTTATATAATTTATAAATACATACATATTATAGATAAATCACACCCAGACACAGAACAAACAATCATGCTCATCACACAAAGTTTGTCCTGGGTGGGAATCGAACCCACGACCTCCGGCTCAGCAGTCAGGGCTACTAACCACTAGACCAACAGGCCCGTCTGCTTATACTATGTTAGTGCTATTAGTACTACTTAATTACGCGAACCTATGGCCCGACTGCCCCATTCCAAGGCACTGTGTGCCTTGTGCCTTGGAATGGGGCAGTCGGGCCTACCAGCAATAATTTTCAGGTTGCTGTTACGAGTGTTACGCAAGCGTTGCAGTAAGGAGGCCGCTTACTTTTTCTTTTTTTTTTAATACCTATAACATTTTTTTTTTTTTTAGATTGAAGAGGAATGGTTCACCTAACTAATGTCACGAACACCATGCAACAGCAAAAACAGTTAACTATGTTGATTAACTATGCAGTAAAGATGTATGAAATGAAGAGCTTGATTCTTTCCCAACACTAACAAGGACCAATGAACTTCACCAACCTACTTATTAAGCCAAACGAAGAATTCTGAATCTCAAATTTTGCCTTACCAGTGTCTGGCAATTTTCTGATAATTTGCGCATCAAGAACGTTTCAAGAAATGGCTTCACTAGGAAACTAAAGTAAAAACTGTAATGTTGTTTTTTGCAAAAAAGATTTTTATATCAGCTTTTTAGTTTAGTTATGGTAAGATGATATCTCACAATTTTTTTATTGAGTATGAATTTTTCTTTGTTACTTAAAGATCCTAGTTCATTCATATTGATGGAAAAGAGAAAAAAATGCATTATAGACGATAACTACCGAAGCAATATATATAAAATTGATGTGGAACTTCGAAAGTATACCCTTTCAAACAGTAAAGAATTATGAAAAAGAATATGATCGCACATAAAACCTCTTCCTTTTTTTAAGTCGATTAAAAACACAAAGATGGTGTGTAGATTCTTATTAGTCAATCGCAAATCAAACTGGTCTATGGTACTCAAGTCTGGAGCATTTCTGCATACAACCATCCTTCTTGATGTGTCGTCGCTAACCGCAGCGGTGCTATAATTCTACGATATCGCATTGTTTAATGCCCCGGCGTCGTCCGAGTGCCATCCCGTTAATCAACACAGGTGCACGGTCAAACATACAGTTTTTGCATACATTTATAGTGCTGGTACTTTATGGTAATGACTGAATTACAATTGTGACTGTGGCAAAATTTGTATGGTATTAATTTTAATGTTTTTTTTTTCATGGGGTTATTCGAGGGTTAAAACTGTTTGCTCCTAATTCAACGGGAGGTGAAATTTCTGTATGACTAACCACCAATTATATCATAAGGAAAGGTTATTATTAAACCCACCCATGTTCCTTACATGGGTTAGTTAGTAAAAGTCTAGTCAAGCTATTTAATTAGTTGCCAAAAACAAAATAAATTAAGCCATACTCCATATGATGTAGGTACTACATAATATGTCTTCTTCCTTATCACCTTCGACATTCACAATAAAAAATCACCTTAACCCTTCAAGCCTTGCATTGTCAACACAATCGATTTATAACTTCAGATAAAATAATTTAAAAATATCCATAATTTCATTTAATATTATACACAAATGAAATAATAAGGCAACATGATAATATCTACGTTATAGTAAGAATAACAAAGATTTGTGTAATGTCTCGTCACAACTATATTTAAACTGTGGTAGATCCGCGGCCCCGGAATATAAAGGGCAAAACAAGGAACATGGGTGGGTTTTAATCAGTAGAAGTCTGACACTCCTCCCGCTCCACCCAGAGCGGGGGAAGTTATTCGAACATTTCCCATCCGTCAAAAAAAAACAAAACTGTGGTACATTACTGATAATATTAGAATAATCTTTGAACTTTAATTAACAACAAAACCTAGCAAATTACGTATAATCACCAATCAATATAATAACTCAAATATTACACCAGCATTAGGAACACAGGTCAGGCCAATTCAGTACGTTTTACTAGTGAAGTTACTAGCAAAACACCAAGTGTGTGGGACGCTCAGACATACACATATTATGTGTATATTGGTGTTCACTTTTCACTGTTCCATTGGTGCGCGAATGTTGAGAACGGGGTCCGGGTTAAACGGTGTTATTGAGTTTTTCTAATAGAAATTTCATAGTAGCAGTTCGGAGTCTGGAAGAGCTCGTGGCTAAATAATAGCAGCCGCTCAGGTCGATCTTTAGGTTAAGCCGCGCTTGCCTAGGTTGGTCTGTGGATGGGTGACCACCCGTTACATACCGAGTTTCCTCCGTGCCTCGGAAAGCACGTTAAGATGTTGGTCCCGGCTGTCATTTATAGATCTTTGACAGTTGTTACAGCTAGTCAGTGTCCTGAAAGTCTGACAACCAGTCTTACCAAGGGGTATCGTATTACCCAGTACTAACTGGGTTATGGAGGTCAGACAGGCAGTCGCTCCATGTAAAATACTGGTATTCAGCTGCATCCGGTAAGACTGGAAGCCGACCCCAACATAGTTGGGAAAAGACTAGGCAGATGATGAGTTCGGAGTTTGGAAGTAGCAACAAGATACCCCCGTGCCTCGGAAAGCACGTTAAGCCGTTGGTTCTGCGCCTGATCTATCTCCGGTCGTGTCAAATTGCCGTCCTATTGGACTATGAGAGTGAAGGAACAGAGAGTGCAACTGTGCCTGCGCACACGCTTGTGCACTATATCTTCGCTGAGATTGGCCACCGAGGCCGAAATCGATCAGGAGGACTATTATAGGTATATCATTGCTGAGTAAATACTAGCTTTTTATGGATTGGAGAAGTCACGTGGCTACTAAAAACTCGAACTAAATAGTGGGTTAAACGAGGCAAAAAGCTGTTTTCCCTCTTATTCATTTTTTTTTAATCGTATCTGGTAAACTTCTAGTTACGGAGATGTTAAAGTTTAGACAATCATATTTTTTGTTTCTTTTATTTCATACTAGCTGGCGACCACGGCTTCGCCCGCGTGGTATCTAAAAAAAAGTATGTTCCAGACTAAAATCTACGTCTGTGCCAAATTTCATCAAGATCCGTTCAGCCGTTTTGACGTAAAAGAGTAACAAACATCCATACATCCATCCATCGATCTATACATCCTCACAAACATTTATAATATAATATGTATAAGTAAGACAAGTTTTTAATGTGGTTATTTTAGTTTCATGAACCCTGTACTGTAATGCATCCATTATATTATTGAGTTCAGTCGTAATACGTGATTTCTCACCCCAAAAAAAATTGTTGTTTCCCAGCAATAACTTTGGCGTCCAGATACTTAGTTTGATGTACATAATTCGGTTTGGCAGCTTCGTGTATGACCTCTTTTTACTCACATACCAAACCGAGACACCAAAGCAAAAGAACCAATAAACAAACTCCTATAACATTATCAATATATCCAATCGCAATTACAAACTCAACAACACTCCAACCATAAATAAAAACGTGCACATTCATAACATTTAAACTGCTCACAAATCACCAACAGCGGGTGTCGCATCACTACTCATTAAAAAATAAACACATAAAATTAATTCCCGATCGTCAACAAATTATCGGAGTCCCGTGATGGTTATCGCGGGATCTCGCCGGGGCACGGTAGCGCGGGATTGCGTATCGGCCGGCTGACATCACTAAATATAAATTTAGTGCTGCGCCCGACCTAGGGTTAACAACGTAAGTTGTACCGCACTATTTCTCGCCGATTCGACGATAGCGTTTATGTAACGGCCTGTTAATGATTTGGGAATAAAGGGATTTGTAAGTGTTATACAGTTATTGTAGCTGTGTGAATTCGTAATTGTGCCCAATCTCAGCAAGCCAAAACATGAAATCTTAAATGAAAACAAATTAAATGTTTTGTATGTACTTTCTTTTTAAAAGACTTGCTGAAAAAAGGAGAGGGCGAATTTAAAATAAAAGTCGTATTGGTAAATAAAATACATATATTTATCATTTATGTTTTATTTCGAATTTAATATTGATGTCTTATTGCATGTACTCGACACAAGAAAACCAATGACTTGGTTTTATTTGGTTGTTACCTAAGACGTTTCGGTCCTTCAGTCCTGAAAAACTCAATAAGTTCAGATTAAAAAAAACCAAAGACATTCAAGTGATTTCACGACATGGTTGGCGCAGTGGTTGAGCGATCGACTGCTGCGCTGCGTGTCGCGGGTTCGATACCCGCACAGAACAAATATTTGTATGACCTACAGGTAGTTGTTTCGGGTCTGGCTGTTTGTGTATGTAAGATCAAATGTTTCTAAACGCACCTACGATACAGGAGAAATCCCTAGTGTAAAGCAACGTTTAAAAAAAAATTACGAGATGTAGACGAGACAAGTTGAATAAAATCGTAATCTAATACTTGTTACTACTCAGTAACAAGTCAGACTGTCTACTGTCATACGCCTGCTTGTCAGGTAGCATTCGTATGTCAAAATCAATAATGGTCGGGATCAAATAAAAAAAGAATAATGTCTGTTCTATAAGCTTTATGAATCTATTTGTGTCAATCACAACAACCACTGTCTAAAGAATAAACTGAACCCATGATATAAACACCAACCGCTAAAAACCTTGACTCGTATTGCCAACATTCTAAATCATCACGAACGCCATTTTTTATTGCTAATTCTTCTTTTACACCACAAAAATGTCAAAGATTTACGATATCGCGCGCGCGGTATTTGTCCTCCTATATTTATATATATATATATAGCGCTCGAATGCGCGATACCATGGTCGTAACTTGGATTTTTCGAGCTGATCTCTCGATATGTTGACTCGATGTAATTTATATTTTTGATTTTCTCGATATTAATCGATATTTGAGACGGTTCTAAGATACGTCTGCACGTTTAGCTCTGATAAGGAAAGCTTTGCGTTCTGCGTGTTACTCGTATTGTTTAGTATTTTATTTGGTTGCTTTAGTATTACCCAATGCTGGGACGCCTTCTAGTAGATGACCATCCCCCCCCCCCCCCCTCTACTCCCAGCTTGCCCTTTGACTCTCTTCCGTTTACCTAACTTTAATGGCAATAGTTAATATCACTTATTAGACGCTCGTATAATTTTCAGTCTTTTTACATTAATTTCAAACAATTTTTTTGTATATTTCACACAATCGTCGATAATTTTAACCAAACACTATACAAAATTATTAACGTTGAGCATGTTTGATATTTTGGAATGGTTAGGGAATAATTTTGCACCAATTGCTTTATCAGTATAAAAGTACTATCATTTATGTGGTAGAATACAATATTCATTTTACAAAAATTTAACACTTTAAAACTATTACAATTATTTTTATAGTGTTAAATTTTTAATGTAATATAAATTGTCATGTTTGTGTACGATAGCGCAATAAATGAATGATGATAAAAAAAATAGTTAATTCCATAGTTTTTGAGGCCAAAAATTGATTTTGCGAGCAGTCGAATTGCGACAAAACATAGAGAGGGGATAGCTGTCTACTCTCCATCCGTCTTACGCTTTTTCGATCAGGTCACGTGTCCTGACGCGAGTTTAAGATTTTATACCCATTACAGAAAAAGTGCTCAACGCCGCTAAAGAAGTTTTCACTTCAAAAACCGGCCAAAAGTGAAACAGACTCGCACACCAAAGGTTCCGTGTAAACTTGCGACATGAACAGTCATATCTTTTGAGTGCGTAAACATAGAGGGTTAACTTTTTCACAGCTCTAAGGAACTACAGATTTGAATACATATATGGTTTTAATTTAAATTTGATACCTCTACGCGTTCCCGAGATAAAGGGTCTTGACAGACATACAGACGGACAACAAAGTGATCAAATAAGGGTTTCGTTACATTTCATTAGACTACATTAAAATTTCATCTTTTTCATTATTTGATTATTTCCCAGATCATACTGTTCTTAAATACTCTCTCATTTTAATCCGCGATCGTGGAGCAGGAACTTATCTTTAAACTAAAACAAGGCATCAAGACCACGCCGAGACCTGAGTCTGTTGGTTTTTTTCTCCAACTTAGTACGCGTAGATAAAATCAATTAGGAATCGTAGTGGTGATTTGCTTAGTGGCGAGATCTGTACGAGACACGTCCCGTGCGATGTCGTCCCGTTATCGTGCCGGGATCGCGTGCAAGCGCATCACTACGCTATGGTGGGCTCTTTGTTTTAAGTGACAATATATATTTTGCATTTTTCTGGTATTGGTTTTGAGTTTGGAAGGCACCTAAGGAAGTTGGTCCCGGTTGTCGATCATTTTTTGAGAACATATATTATTACAAAAGTAACCCACACAGGTCTTGTACGAAACAAGATCGATCCAATAAAACAATAATACAAATGACCAAGGAAACCATTTTGCAGACTTCCTATCAATAACAATTTATTAAAACGAATATGGACAATAATGGACATCGATATAACGTCTCAATGAGAAACAATTATTTAGGTACACACGATAAAATATAAAAGTTATCTTCCTAATTTACGCACTTGGTGTAAACACTATGGCGTCTAAACGCATGCCTTCTCAACCGCTAACATGGAGGTCGTCATTGGCAAGAGGCCTTGGAATTTCGGAAATTCAATGCAAATGATGACATGAAACATATCATTACCAACTTCATTTCAAAGTGTGTTTTGGTACTATAAGCAGTACTTATGTCTTGGTTAAATGTAAATGCTTGACTAAACACTAAATGTTGCTCCGCGCCCTGTGTTTTTAACACAACGTTTATCAAACCCAGTGCGTAACCGCTCTCAATGTTACGAATTCACAAACAATTGAGCATCCATTAAACTGTCTGCTAACATTATTTTGGAAGATCTATACAATAAAACAATTTTAACTGGAGTTTGTCTTCCATTCAAACTTTATGTTTTCGAGAAAAAACAATTGGACCGTTCTACATTTTTCGATTAGAAACAGATATATCAATATCGCTTTCTTATAAAATCGATTCAAAAATATTGGTATTAGAATCGATTGCTAGCTCGAACACGTTTTGTATCGAATTTAATTGTTTACGATTATTGTAATGATCTATATTTACATATTTTTATTGTATACTTCCTTCTTTATAACCTTAGTTTGATTCAAATGGCGAGGATTAGTTTGAGTTGTTATTTTGTGAATAATAAACACATCTGTTTCCATGGAGTTTCCCATGGAATAGATCTTACACGTACAACTTAATATACAAATCTTATCTTAAGCCCGTGTGGTTTGCACCTGGAACGTTCAGTATTGGTCTGGTAAAATAGCTAATTTCAAAATTATCCAGGCTGGAAGGTTGAGAAAATTAGCTTAACGCACATAACTATTATGATTATTTTCAATAATAATAGTAATTTAGTAATTAAGACCCAATAGCGTTTCCAAAAGTAACTAGGATAATAAACAAGGCTACCAAAATCAGCCAGGCCATCAAACAGTAGTAGTTAAACATGGTAAATATCCCGTTTCAAATGTTATAAATAATTCTCAATATTATTGAAATTGTTGTTTAATTCATAAAATTGATAGGTACGGAATACAAAAATTTTATAAGCATAGAAAACGCTATAAAATTCCAACGAATGCATTCACTTTTGAATTTGTGAAAAAAAAAACAAATGGGACTCGATTTTTTTACAACCTGCCAGAATGTCCTCTAGATCAAAAAAGTTTACATAGGTATAACTAACCTACTTGGTAAGAAATGATATTATAAAAATTGAATAATAATTTGAAATGTGTTGTTTAGACTTGTTTGATGTGTGTACATTGTACTTATTCTTACAATGAGACTTTTTATGCCCTTTCTACTAGTCACAGCCAGGTAGTTTGTATGGTCACAGTCACAGTATTTACTGAAAGTCAACATTTGACCTTGGCGGCCAACAAAAAAGCGCAAGTCGCGTGATACAAAAAAAAAATAAAAAAACTAGCCGCTCCGAGGGTTCCCTACAAACTTGCGACCTAAACGGAAAAATATCTTTTAACAGCTTAGATGTAGAAGGTTGATTTCACAGCACAAAGAGACTTGGGTCTAAGGTTTTAATTTAAACTTGATACCTCCACGGTTCCCGATATAAAAGGTCTTAATATACAGACAGACAGACGGACGGACAACTAAGTGGTTCTATAAGAGTGCTGTTTTTCCCATCTGAAGTTCCGTACCTCTAGAAATAACATAACATAATATTACCCGTAGCTTTAATATGTGCTAGTAAGAGGTCAGATGTTACAGTTCTGGTACCAAACCTATTCAATTAATCAAAAAACCCAACACTTAACTAAACAAAACAGCGCACCGTATGCGCGCACGCACTGTAATCGTATGCGGTGCGCGTGATTTACGCGCGAGCGGCGTCGATGGGCGATAGCGTTTACTTATTGTTACACCGCATGATCGGCTAACGACGTATGCAGATACCAACATCTCGTATTTATGCGCTGTCATCGACATTTATTGCGATTCATACCATTTTTGAGCACCTGTTTTTGGACTGGGTTCTACTGAGGTTATCGGATTTTAGTCCATTCCTCAGATACTCTGATTGTACAAAAGAGTCAACATGGTATTTTTAACCGACTTAAAAAAAGGTTTCATGTTTACCGATTACTTAGGCAACTGTATACCGATTCTCACAATTCTTTTTTTGTTCAAAAGGGTATACTTTCGAGATGGTCTCATATCAATTTTATTAATATTGTTTGGGTAATTCATGAGTTATTGTCTATTAGTACAATATTATCAGTACCAAAATAATATCACTCAGATCCAGCCTGTCCTTTTGCTGTCCTCCCCCAGCGATGCCCTATGCCAGGGTTCGTACCCCACAAGGGGTGCCCTTCGCGTGTAGTAGCTTAGTTTTTTAGTTTTTGCCCTGGCTGGAGGCCTTAATGTCTTGGCATTACCTGGCACCTGGTTAAGCAGACAACAACCACCTCATAGGTTGAACAGTGAGGTGCCAAGAAAAAAAATACTTATCTATCTAATAATCTTATCACTAACTAATTACCTGGACAACCAAGTTCTGCTCGGGTGAAAATAGATAGAATCTTCCAGATTCCTCTGAACCCCCATAATATTTCAACTTTGATCGAATTTATTTCAAACACACAAATATCGCTCACGCCCATAGGATAGAATAATTAACGATAACTCCTTTTCATGATCACCTGCATGATACGTTAAATTTTAAAAAGAAACAGGTAACAAAATTACTACCAATCGGTATATTCCTCTTAAATCTTCACAAATCCCTGAACTATCATCAACCGTATCAACCAACACGATCAAATCCTTTTTCAATTTCCCGGCCAATTAAACCGAAATAAAACAATACACAGAAGCCTATTCTATTTTTTTAATCGGAAACACCGTCGTTTCAAGGCAAAGGCATAGGCCTTGTGGTAACAAAGATGCATTGTGAGTGCATCGTTCTTTGGAACAAATCCAATATTGTTGACTGTCTACTGTTAAGACAATCGCGACCTCCAAATTCCACATTTGAATTTGTGGAACGTTACTTAGGACGTAAGGACCAGTCTTTGAACCACTCAATTCCAAACTTCATTGTCTAAATTTTAAGGTTTAGTTTCTATTAAAAGGGAGGTGGATTAAGTGCATCAAAAATGCCAATTAGTTTTAAGCATTAAAACGCCAGGATGGGCAGATCGACGCCATTGTTTTCCCGACCTCGACAAAGAAAGACTCGATGACAAATCCCATGGTCTGGTCTGTCAAGGTTACTCTGGGTTGTTTACGGCCATGTTTGGTTGCTTGTAGTAAATTATGTTTGATTGGTGTCTGATGCGTACGTGTCGCACGTGAGCCTACCGTGTGTACTAAGTGGGGTCATTTTTTTTGGTCGAATTTGCATTCGCACCCGTCATTATTTTGCTTTGTTTTATTTATATTCTAAGAATGAAAGGAACTGCGCGAAAAGATTTTGGTATTATCCTCTAAATTTTCCAACCGGCTCAGAAAAACCAATCTGTATCGGTATCGGTAAAACTTCGGTTTACCACAACAGTTCACCTATTTCCCAAAGATATCTATGACTCATTTCATTGAAATATGCCAAGCATTTGAGTAAGTTCAGCGTGGTTCCAAGCCGATGCAGTTCAGCGCACATTGTTGAACATATTTTATAAGTAGGGACGTTTAGAGTTTAAATGGATCATAAAAGTCGTTAATAGGATTCAATATAGACATATAATTTTATTATTAAAACTTTAGTAGTTAAGGTTACATGATTATTAATTTATTTATTTCTGATTACGAGAATTCATGCGATATTAAATTAATTTAATAAAAATATATTTAATTTAAAATAAGAACAATTTGGGAACAATTTTAAAACGAAAAACCAATTTATATGAAAAAGTTAATTAAACACACGACGATTTTAAATTCAGGTCGCCATGTCGCTTTAAGATAGCGTTAATCACTTTTTCCCTGCTGGTCTGCAAAACATGGAATTTCAAAAAATAAGTTTTGCTAAAAGTAATAATTTCGTACACTTAGATCCTCCATCTAGATCACAAACGAAAATCTAGAACAAAACCTACGGCCCATAAATAAAGACGCCGTAAAAGCTAGGCCACAAAATTCCTAGAAATAAAATCACAAACATAAATCTAGACCAAAGCCCAGTACTCAACACTAGAAAACCTAGACCTAAATCCAAGGTAAGACTTCAAGTGCAAGGCTAAAGGCAGGTCCACACTATACTCAGTCAAACCACAGTTGATATATTAGAATACGGGTATCGTTTTGTATGACACGACATAACATTGTAGCGGCGTACAATCACCCAGGCGTAACAAAGGATTTTACGATGAAATCGAAAGTATACGAGCTGAATTTTAACACCTGACTACTACCATTTTGTACTTATTACAAGTTGTTGAGTACTTTGTGGATTAGTCAGGGATTTTGAGGAATTTATTGCAACGAATCTGAATTTTTCTTTGTCATGAGTTTGTGACTCTTCGCGACTTGTGATTTGCGCTTTGATAATGTTGGTGCTTACCATTTTCGGCATATTTATATATCTTTTTTGCGGGCTGTCCATCGATTCACGTAGGTATTGTTAATTTCTGAGTTATCTACATATTGTGATGGCTACCAGCTGCTACGTCTAGTAGTTTATCCATTCCAAATGTTAGAGTGCTCTTGTCGGTTTATGTATTTTTTTTGTAAAGCTGTCTTTACAATTTTAATTACATTATTTAAAAGGCAATGGTATATTATGTACGTATTTATTTATAAAAACTTTATGCATAAATAACACTGTACAAAGGCGGACTTAATGTCTTTGGCATTTTTTATTTATTTATTTTGGGAAAACAAACAATAGGCGTGACGAAAGATTTTAAAATCCTCTTCCATAATGTGAGTACACTTTTACTATTTACAAAAAAGCCTTTATTTCGGTAATAAACTTAAGTTTAACAAAGTTTGAAGCCATTTTTCTCATAATTTTTCAAAAGTGCCCGAAAACAGCTCACATGTGTCATGGCGTCGGCATGACGTCACAGTTAAATAAAAATGACATTGTTTCTATAACAACGTCCCATAAATCACATAACCGTGACGTCATACGCTGTGATCGGTGTTTCAGTCAAAATGGCCGATTGCAGTATTTTAATGTTTTATTTTATTGAAAATCTTAATAATCTGTTATTTTTAAATAAAACTAAACCTGTGTTTACTTTTTTTTAATATGACTTCTCCCCTGTCATCACTGAATCAGCGATTTTTTTATACTGTCGTCATGCCTATTGTACAATAAATGTAACAAAAAGAAATATTACAACATATTCGGAGTAGGCTAGTGTACAATCCACGACGTTTCCACATATTACCAGTATACCTTAGGGTGATGCAGAGAAAAAAATAATAATATTAGATAATAAATAATTTAAAAAAGTATGGGTATAAAACAAAAACTAAATAAACATAAATATAACAAAACCAAAAATAAATAAACATACACAAAATAAAATTAGATATAACAAATATTATTAAATCAAAACAAAAACCTCCCCTATAAAATGCATTCCACTTTTCCAACCTCACCCACACAAAGGCGATTAAGTACAAAAGTACAGTAGCAGCACAGTACAGCCAGCAAATAGATCACAGCAGTGCTCATTACCAAAAGGCGCTACTAGTTGCGCGCGCGCCGATAAGATCGCACCGGCGCGCGCGCGCGTAAATCACGATACCTATCGCTGTGTCCCTACATGAGGACCAGACCTAATTGTAGACGAATTTATAGAGCTTTAGGATTTTAAGAAAATATTGGCTTTTATATACATTTTAGAAAAAAATATTGAGAAGGTTTAATTTCTATCATTTTCACAATGTCTAAGTAGTAAGTTTTAGTTAGTTTATGAATTAAAGTTTTATTATTTATTATTTTTTTCTTCCACCGTATTGTGACCCACTACTGGGCATAGGTCTCCCCCATGTGCTTATTCACTGGAGGGAAATATTAGGTTTTTTTTAGTTAAATATTAAAAGCGGTAAGTATATTTACTTTTCATTCTCAAGAAATGTCAGATAAGCACGTAAAATTACCTAAAAGACACAAAACTGTATCTAAAAAAAAATCACAGGTAAAATTGATTTTTGATTTTGCGTATTTCTAAGTTACCTATTTTTAATTCATGTTCATGATCGCAGACTTGCATAGCAAAACATGTGCTCTGATTTTCATCTACCTGTGAACGTATAAATTCTCGTGTCACAATTTCGTTCCCATATGCCTCCAAAACGGCTCGACTGATTCTTATGAAATTTTTATGCATATTATTCAGTAAGTCTGAGAGTGAGTCTATCTTTCAAACACCAAATTGGGTGGTAGTCAGAATAACGGGTGAAACCGCTGGGCATAGCTAGTGATTCTTATAAATTACTCGGAAATCGTAGGGTACCTAAGGTATTCAGAACAATCAATTAATTCCTGGTTGAATTTCTCGTTTTGATAATTATCACGATTCGGTTGGTTATAAATCGATAGTTGTCATGATAAGCTTTTTTTAAACAACATGTTATTAACCAAAGTACAAAATTAATTGTATTTACCGACCTTCGATTTCTAAAGACGACCCATCGTGACCACAGACATACCATTATTAATAAATCGATACTATTATAACAAAAACAACGGTGTTTCTAAATATCTAATTTCTAAAAACACTTGTTTCTTACTATCGGCCCGCGATATCCTCTCTGATATATCAATTTAATGTCTCAACATTTGTCAAAGGGACAGTCGATTTTTAAAACAAAATGTCGATACTATAGGCATATAGGACCAACTTTCTACAATAAATTTGATTCACAGCATATCACAATATATTCTTTATCTAATCACAAGAACAATATTTCCGAAAACTAAAGATTGATATTTGATTTCACTGCTCAATAAAACATCTGGTATAGACATAAAAAAATGTCATAAATTGATTAACAAATCAATATATAATGTTCATTCATGCTGTGAAAGGAATAAATACACAGAATCACCAACCTTAAAGACTTGACAATAAAGGTTTTTGAAAATGTGGGTGTATCTATGTCAGGTTTATGAAATAATAAATAAAATATAGGTGTGAATAAAGAAAGCAATAAGGCACATCACACATTAGACTCTAATATGGTGACAAAACTGTGTTTGGCACTTACTATTCAGAAATGGAGGGCAAGGTACTAAAATCAAACTTTCTCTATTCGTTTTTGGCATTATTTTTGATTTATGATACTTTTTATTTTTAAGGTAAGATTTATTGCCTCAAACTGCTGGAGTCATGTGGATTGCGAAGATTCGCAGATTCACAAGATGCACAAATAGCTCACCGTCCGACCGTTTAGTGACGACAGGCCGTGTCAATGGCGCGTTCGTGTTCCACGCGCGCCAGCAAAGCTGAGGGACCTGCCAGGGCCACTGCCTGCTATTGCGGATTGTTTGAAAGAGATACCGTGGCCCCGGAACATAAAGAGCAAAACAAGGAACATGGGTGGGTTTTAGTCAGTAAAAGTCTGACAGTCCCCCACGCTCCGCCCAGGGCGGGGGAAGTTATTTGATGATTTCCCATTCTTAAAAAAATCACGTTATACGGTAGAACTCAATAATATGTACTCAAAACATTGCACTAATGGTTGCATTGAATAGTCCGTACTATTCAGGAGGCACTAAAACTATAGCTATAAAAGTAAAAACATGGATTAAAACCTTGTGAATAAGTTGTACGCGTTTCTGAATGGTTCGCACACACCTTGACTTGTTAGCTGAATGAAAGTCACGGATAGCTAAAGATGATTGTTTATTGATTGAACTTAACTACCGTAACTATTGCTAAATGTATAATGTTTGAATGAGTACCGCTGTGTATGATCGCTGATTGTGTACTGTCGCCTTACACTATAATTTGTGCAAGGTGACGGAAAAGTGCTGATGTATGCAATGCGCGCGTGCCATGTACGATGCATGACTCGTACATAAGTTGTAACTTCGACACTCAATATTTCCGTAACTATATAGAAGGCACCCAGGTAGTTGCGGGTTGTTCGAAAGACATACCGCGGCTCCGGAACGTAAAGGGCAATAGAAGAAACATGGGTGGGTTTTAGTCAGTACAAGTCTGACATGCCCCCCCGCTCCGTCCAGAGCGGGGGAAGTCTTTTGGTGATATCCACCCGAAAAAAAAGGCACCCAGGTATGATCTATAACAAAAAAAAACGACCAAGAGCGAGTCAGACTCACGCACCAAGGGTTCCGTACAAACTTGTGACATTAACAGCCATGTTTATTGACTGCGCGTAGACTTTAAGGGTTGACTCACAGCATAAAGGAACCGTAGAGTTTTAATTACAACTCGAAACCTCCAAGCGTTCCTGTGACAAAGGGTCTTGACAGTCAGATCAGATCCAATGAGGGTTCCGTATTTTTCCTTTTGAGGTATGAAACACTAAAAATGATTGCAATGACAATGAGAACAAGTGCCTATAGGTACTTGACACCCATTGTTTATTGCTGAACATACAGGTTCCAAATCCTGACTAATATTATAAAAGCGAAAGTGAGTTTGTTTGTTTGTTACGTCTTCACGCCTAAATGGCCCAACCGATTTTAATGATTTTTGGTACAGACATAGTTGGGACCCTGGAGACGAAAATAGGCAAATTAAAAAAAAAATAAGTGAGAAAAGGTCGATAAAGAGGGAGGAAAAGGGGAGAGAATTTTTTTTTTCAATCATCACGCGGGTTAAAGTTAGCCCAAAGTAACTATGCCACGCGGACGAAGTCGCGGGCGGAAGCTAGTTACTTTTATTTGGTAGGTTTGAAGATGGAAATCCAGTATGTTATGTACGATCTCATTAAAAAATGATGTTTATTTTGCAAGTAGGTTTGTACAAACACTTTTACACGTCTTTTTTTTAAACTAGATGAGGCCGGTGTTTCTTATTCGACTACTCTGAGAAGAAACAGCCGTAAACAACTTAAATAAGGACCATGCAGATTAGTGCCTGCAATGGTCTTTTTAAGAAAGCAATACACAGATTAAGTGGACCTGTCCAGTCAGTGCAAGCATTTGTCAGTTATCGTGTAGCTCGACTCAAGAGAACTTTCAGTAGTCGGTTTTAAGTCCTGATTTAAATCACTGGCTCAAAAACACACCCAATAGCAGGGCAAATATGCTCCTCAGACTCAAACCACAAGCTTTTGTACCACAGTTTCAACCAATCTTTTATTAAGGAACTCCTCCACGATCAAGATTTCGTCAGCACAAAAAAGTTCATCGCACGGGAATCAACAACTACATATTTATTTTATTACCTTTTATTAATAAGATCACGCTTATAGTATCGAATGATCGAATCGATATGGTACCAACTATTTTTACTTAATTTTTACACTATATCGAGAAATACAGAAGGACTGAAAAATATCCATTCAGTTCAGACGATATAAAAAGAAAACACAGCAACAGAAAGGACTTGAGGTGTCAACCATGCTATTTTGTCCTTAGTACTGTAAGGTCACAAAAGATGCTTTTGTCAGTTTATACAGGGTGTTTACAAAACCTTAACGAAGCTGTCAACTACCTATGTATTCTGTACATCAAATTACAAAAATAAAAAATATGGAAACGAACCATTTTTTCGGGTGAAAAATCACGTTTTGACGAAGAACTCAATGTAACCCACTCAAAACATTGTGCTGGTGGTGGCTTTAGAATACTTTAGATAGTACCGGGGTATTTAAAATAATTAAGTAAAAATAAAAATTTGTGAAATAGTTGGAACTTTGAACCCTAATATAAGTAACTATACGGTTTTTAGGTAGGTATGATCTAGAACCAAAAATGAGACCGTATTAACGGGGAGAACAAGTCCATTCCGGTCCTTCTATAGACACGACTATTTCACATTATTTTTGTATCGTTTGGCATCTTAAAACTAATTAATGTAAATCTTCATTGATTTCCTGGTAACTGTTTTAAGATGGAATGTACGATATATAAATATGCATTTAGCTATATGCAGTGTTAGCGAATCTTAGTCTGTGACCCCTGTTTTCATGTATTGTATAGAGTGGTCCTTCGGTACACCTCTATCTCATGCATTTTTATGTTAAACGCCTCTTCCATGTACCCGGGGCCAAGTCGGACATATTTCATAAAACAAATTATGATACCCATTGTAATTTGAGAGCTATTTCAGCTAGTGTGCCCTTAAACATCGATTTGTATTCGATAAAATCGAAATCATATCGATACTCTTGATTTGAATCGATTCAATTTTGAAATTCAGTTTAAAATGCACGATATGAATTTTTTGGTGATATTTTAGGATTAAATCCGTTAGTGATTGCTACTGAATTAATTTTGTAGTTCATTGAATAAGTAATTTCAGTCACGGTGGTATTTTTGATACATTTTTGGGTGAGATTAAGGTTAACACACAAATCGACATTTCACACAGAATTTAAAATCTATACGAATTCTTTAGCCAAGCAAAGATGTACGTCAATTTGAGAAACTATCGATTACAAAACTCGATACTCGAATCGATATCCCAATCGATACAACAGCAAGAGCCACTAATTTTCTCGTATGTTAATCGGATGGTTTTAATATCAATAGTTTATGTTGTTCCCGTCATAGCCATTGGCACCTGTGTGGTCGTTCCTTCTTTGTTTTCGACCATTATAAAAATATCTTCCCATTATTTATGCGATATTTAGATAAAAATGACATCTGATTGTTGTTTAAGATATTGTAAAGCTAAATTGTTGTTGTTGTTTTGTTAAAGTGTTGTTGAAAGTTGTTATAAATCGTGCAGGTTATTGTTTATTAAGTGCTTTTGTCCAGTTAATGGGTAATGAGTGATTTTTATGGATTTAAACGTGACTTTATGACTGTTTAAACATGTAGTAGTTGTATCAGCATTTGAATTGTCCCACTATAAAGCAGAAGTTTTTTCTTATGTAGAATAGTAACGGTAGCTGTCAATATTGTCTACTGTATAATGAGAACTAAAGATTTGGTGCAATTCAAGCGGCTATTATTGCAGGCGGGAAAACACAGGACTAAAAGAAATGTACCAAGTTTGACGTAGGCATTTTCATGACAAGCAGCGCTAAAAAGTGTGCTTGCGGGCGGGCTTAAGCAAAAATTTCTCTACAACATTATTTTTAGTTTATGCGAAAGCCGAAACACCTGACCAGTATTTTTATATCAAGAATCTATGCACCAAATTTCAAAACTGTATCATGAAAAACCACAAAGTTATAAGCTTGTTATGTTACCTGGATATCCGTACTAAATTCACTGTCACCAACGGCGCACGGCGTTCCCGCACTGCGCGGACTTTTTTTAATATTTTTGGGAAAAATATAACATGGTGTAAAAATGATTGGAATCGATTCAGTTACTTATTTTGAACAAACTGTATTCAGGTTTCGCATATACTAAAAATAATGTTGTATTGATAGCGATGTGGGAGAATTTTTTACACCCTGTTATTTAAAATTTTGAGACTATAAATAAAATAAAAATGTATTATGCCAGTAACTTAAGACTTAACGATTACTTACAGAAATTATTTTAGAAGAATTTCAGATTCAAATGACATCTGATTGTTGTTGAAGACATTGTAAAGCTAGGGCACGCCACAATAGTGGCGGTAAGTCCCCTCTTTGAGGAGTGGCTGGAGAGGCGTCATGGCGTCCTCACCTACCGCCTGACGCAGGTCCTCACCGGACACGGAAGTTTCGGGAGGTTCCTGCACATCATCGGGCGGGAGAAAGCGCCCGGGTGTCACCATTGTGACGATCGCCCTGAGGACACGGTGGAGCACACAGTGGCGATCTGCCCAGCGTGGGCGGAGCACCGCCGTGCCCTCGTAGAGGCGATCGGCGGCGGCGATCTCTCGCGTCCGGCCCTGGTTCAGGCCATGGTCCGGAGCGAGAGGGAATGGGAAGTGGTCACCACCTTCTGCGAAGCAGCAATGCTAGCAAAGGAGGTGGCCGGGCGTTTGAGGGAGAGAACATCTGCCCAACCCAGCCGCCGCGGGAGACGCCCAGGGCGCCGGGCGCCGCGAGACGACTCCCTGCCACCGTAGATGCGGGCCTGTGGGCGGTGAGCAATGGGTAGTTCACCGTCCGTCGATTGACGACAGGCCGTGTCGACGGCGCGTTCGTGTTTCACGCGCGCCTCAAAGAGAATCAGCAAAGCAGAGGGGCTTTCCAGAGCCTCCGCCTGCCGGGGTTGCGGGTTGTTCGAAAGAGATACTGCGGCCTCGGAACGTAAAGGGCAATAGAAGGAACATGGGTGGGTTTTAGTCAGTACAAGTCTTACATGCCCCCCCGCTCCGCCCAGAGCGGGGGAAGTCATTGGATGACTTCCCACCCGAAAAAAAAAAAAAAAAAGACATTGTAAAGCTGAATTGTTCGCAGTCTTTAAAATATTTACTAATAATAGACGGGACAAGACGAAAAAATTCGTAATCCAATACTTCGTGCTGCGCTGGCGCTGCTGCTGCGGCTGCAGAGAACCTCAAGCGGCGTAAATATAGTAACCTTATTGGTAACTATATTTTCGAGCCGTTTGGGGTTGAAACTCTGGGACCGTGGGGTCCTTGTGCTCACAGCCTGTTTAAGGAAATATCAAAACGTTTGGTTGACACTTCCCGTGACCCAAGGGCTGGCTTTTACTTTGGCCAGAGGCTTAGCGTTGCCATACAACGTGGCAACGCGGCCAGTCTCTTGGGGACGTTGCCAACTGATAGCGTTGAGGACGAATATTTTGACGCTATTTTTTAATTTATTTGTAAGTTATTTAGTATGTTTAATATAATGTTTGTGAAAGGATAATAATTAATTAGGTTTATCAACAGAATAATTATCACAAATAAACATGATCATGTCCATTTAAAATACTTATAAGTCTTTTAAATCGCTTTGCTTGTACATATTTTTACCATCTGTATTTTGTAAATAATAAACACAAATAGTATAATAGTATAAAGTCGCTGTCGCTTTTAGCAATAAGACCGCCCATTGTGTCACCCTATTTATAACTTCTATTTTGTAATTCTTGTAATTTATATGGCGTACATAATGAAGAATATTCTATCTTATATATATCTATAAAGTGTATTTATTTGAGCTCATCAATGTGACTTATTCTATGACCAACAACAATGCTGGAAAAGAAATAAATATATTGGACTCATACATCAGGACACAATAACATCTACCCATCCCATACCGAGTTACCTCCGTGCCTCGGAAAGCACCGGCTGTCAATTGTTGATCTTTGACAGTCATTACAGGTAATCAGTAGCCTGAAATTCGGACTATAAGTAATACTAATGTTCTATCACATTATCCTGTACTAATTAAGTTGTGGAAGTCAGATAAGCAGTCGTCCGGGGTTGCGGGTTGTTCGAGAGAGATACCGCGGTCCCGGAACGTAAAGGGAAAAAGAAGAAACATGGGTGGGTTTTAGGCAGTGAAAATCTGACACTTCCCCCGCATCATCGCAGTTATATAATGATTTCACATCCACAAAAAATGGTAGACAGTCGTTTCACGTAAAATAGACAGACTGGAAGCCGACTGCAACATAGTTCGGAAAAGGCTAAACAGATGATGCCAGTTATCTTCACGTTAGCAATCGTTTGTTTGTTTTTTTTTTTCATAACCCTATCAAATCTAACCCACACGACTCCTCTGAACCAAATTGCTCACGGAAATCGGCCCACAAATCAAATAAACCTAAACCAGATACCAAAAATAATTCAAAAACGATTTAAGACCAATTTTCTGTATCTAATTTGTCTGCCTTCCCATCCTGGTGATCGTCGATTAATCCAGACTGATTTCGTAAACATATACCACGATAACTTTACTCTTAGAATTGTGAACACTGGCTCTTAATTTGTGAATGTTAAGGATGGTTTTGTATTTTCTGAGTGGTAAGTATAACTTGGTTAATTTGTACGGGTGTTGTCAACAGAATATTTTTCAAATGTACGTATATATTTCGGTTTTATAACATCCATGTTTCGACACGATCGCTAATGGTTGTAATCAATTTGATGGTCTCGCACTTGACAGTGTGCTTCGAATTGTTTTGATAACATTCGACTTGGGACGCGTATAATGGGAGTATGAGATATGTGTGAAATTATACGTTTTGTTGAGTACACGTGGGAATCGTGTGTTTTACTTAAATAATCGAGTATCTGAAGATACCACGCCATGACTACGACGACACGGTTGGCGCAGTGGCTGAGCGATCGACTGCTGCGCTGCGTGTCGCGGGTTCGATACCCGCACGGAACAGATATTTGTATGGCGTACAGATAGTTGTTCCGGGTCTGGCTGTTTGTGTATGTGAGTTTGAATGTTTGTAATTGCACCCAAGAGATAAGATGGACTCGGGAACAAAGGGTTCCACCAGGGTTTTACCATTATCTATAAAAACGGCAAAAAAACGTGTCTGTTATATGGGAATGTTATAATTAAAAAATAAAAATATTCTGTTTAGTATTTATTGTTGTAGCGGCAACAGAAATACATTATCTGTGAAATTTCAACTATTATCTAACTATCACTGTTCATGAGATACAGCCTGGTGACATACGGACTAACAGACAGACGGACGTCTGTCTGTTAACGAAACCGGAAGGTGTTAAATTGAAATTAAAACCATTATACTCAATTTTTGGTCCTTTTTTGTCCCGAAAAAATCAACTCTCAAAATCTACGCAGTCAAAACATATGGCTATTTATGTCTCAAATTTGTACAGATCTCTCGGTGCGCGAGTTTGACTCTATCTGGACCATCATTTTTTTTTCATTCATGTATCATTATGCGAAAGGCGGAAAGCTTTATGTTCGAATAAGTTCATATCCTGGAACAACTCATATCACAATAACAGACTAATTAGATAACATTAAACGACCTTCACCATAGACCAAGGATTATCCAAAGCCAACGAGACAAACAAACAATAATTATAATAAAAACTCTCGCAGCAGGGGTCTGTCCTAAAGTTGGGCGCACACGAGAGAGGTTCGACACCGATACTAATTGAACCGCTCAATTGGGCGCATTAGGCGCAGGGCAAGATTAAAACGAATGGAAGCTCCATGCCCACTGTTAGACGATACGACACTAGTATACGATGTGGGAATTGCAACTGGGGTCTGCCACGGCCACAGAATCTGCCTCAAAGAGATGTCAGCACAGCAGAGGGGCCTGCCATGGACACTGCCGGGGTCGTGGGTTGTTTGTTTAGCGATGTCATGCCTTTGTTTCTCCTTCAATATTAGAAGGACAAACGAGGAAAAACAAATTAAATTATAGTTTCATATTGATTAATTACACAAGTAATTTTTGTTATGTTATTTAATTTCCCCGAAGTGTATTGTCACTGCTGTTCTCGACTCTATAACACCCTCGCCTAGTGGCTCGTACGATAAATCAACCTCGGATGCAATGTCAAAGATTCACTTGAAAAAATAAGTACTATTTTAGCTACTATCCTTATGCTGCTAAGCACATCATCTTCTGTCTTGTCCCATACTTCCCGCATTTTATTTTTGTCTTAGAAAATCATAAGACATTAGTATTATAGACAGCTGTCGCATTCTCCATCATTTTAATTCCAGTCACTTATTTAAGCCTCTTCTAAAACAAGCTTGGTCCTGAGTGGTTTTTCGAAACGTTAAACAGTTCTTCTTCAAGTTGTTTCGTAAAGAGATAGATTCGCTTTTTTTAAAACTCAATATATAAAACAACGTCGGGTTTGTTCGAAGACTAAGTCGAGAACGGCTGCACCGATTTTCATGATTCCTTATTTGTTGGATATGTCCTCCGTGCCGAATAGCTGAATAACTATTAGTACATTCGAAAATAAGAAAAAAAAGGTAAGTTTAATACAACCTTTGACGTCGCACGTTTCATTTTGTAGGTAGGTAGGTTAGGCAGGTAGGGTAGTGTAGCAAACGGTGCATTGCAAGACATGCCAAGCACAGCTAGTAAATAAATAAACATTTCAGTAAAGGTCATAGTTTCGTGACTACAATGAAAACCAACCACAACAATCACACCCACGCGTTGGTTTTTGTATTAACAATAATATCTTATAATTACGCTCCGTCGCGTTACCGCGTACAATAATTATTGCTTACATTATATATTGTGGGAATGTTATACATTGTTAATTTGATATATTTTATGCATTACCTCACTCATTGACTTATTTATCTCCGAAATTAAAGAAAAATGTTAGTTAAAAATGGGAAGAAATATTGGAAGTGGTTGTAAGATTTATTTGAGAATACCTTAATGCTTGTTTCTTAAGTAAAAACGTGAAAATAAATATCTTTACGTTCAACTGCAGATAAGAACACAATAAAATTTGAAAGAAAATTTCTTACTTTCACTATATAACGATAACTTTGTTTTGGTCCAAAAATACTTTTCTCTTATTAAATCCTACCACTTACATCTGTCTAAAAACAACCAAATTAATTTCTAAGTCCTTTTTCATATTCTCGAGTGCTATATATATTTTATAATGCTTATGTTGAAAATGTTTGATACATATTTCAGTAGCAGATTGTTCTACGTCTTCTCATGAAAATAAAAACTAATGTAAAGTGATAGTTATTATGATAGTACCTACCTTTTTTTGTATGACGATTTAGGACTCATTAATATTAGTAATAATATTTATCTGTGGTTCTAGGTAACGTGATTATCCCAGTTGTAAAAGTCCCTTTGTGCCTATTGACCTTGTTTTGTTATCTTTTGCTGAAAAATGAAGGGAAGTGGAAACTATGTTTTCTCCTACTCATCCGCTATTCTTTTCTCATTAACTTCTCCGGAAATGAAGGAAAGTGGAATCTACGTTTTCTCCTACTCATCCGCTATTCTTTTCTCATTAACTTCTTCGGAATTTCGTCAAGCTTCATTGTGTCGGCACTTTTCTGGTGGTTGCCATAGATGAAGACTCTGGCTTTCAGAAGTTGCAGTGGTTTCGGAATAGAGGTAGTCCCGAAAAAAAACTTTTATATATTACTAGCATGGAAATACTGTATACTACCTAGAATTCTTTTATTTTCTCAATATATTTTAAAATGTTTTTTTTTCCTTAATGCCAAAATGTCATCTCACATCGACAAATATATATTTTTTTAATTTAAAGTTATCGTAACTCCGGCCCCCAAATACAGGCGCATCCTAGTTTGGGCTACATTGTTTTCTTTCTGTCAAATTTAGAACTTGTTACCGATATTCGTAATGATGTTAGATTAAGAAAAATGTTGTAACACTGGTTTAATAAATGTATTCTTATTATTACTACCTACAGTGTCAAACTCAAAATCAAATCATTTTTATTTCACATAGGCCTACATGGGCACTATAAAACGTCGAGAAAAGGTGCACGGTTCGGGTTGGTCGTTTCCTATGGAGAAGAACCGGCAAGAAACTCCATGATAAACTCACCAAACACTACCGAAACAAACAACCTCAATCAAGACCTCATCAAAAATTTAAATCAGAATCCGTTACAGTGACATTACTGTGAACAATACGATTGCTCAAGATGACATTCACACATGACCTCGTCACAACCTTGCACTAAATTATAATCATGCCTTAATTGTTACATTATGAACGTTATGTCACACAATATTCTTCTCACGACCAAGCTTTGTGTCAAGACCTTCAGATAACAGATATAGTTAAAAGAACAATGGTTATGATAAGAGGTTGGGATAGTTGACATTTGATTTGATTACATTTTTTGATTATTTATTTGTATTTGCATATTATGTGCGCCTAAGGCTAGGTTCACATTAGGTCGAACCAACAGTTTCACCGCTGGCCAACCATTAGGTCTTGCTGTGCACACATGAAGCTGCCGATCCGATTATAGGTCGGATAGAATATCAGTCGGTCATAATACTGCTTCGAAAAACAAAGACTAGACAGTAATCGTGGCTGTATGTCCAGAAAATAATCGGGTTAAGGCAACGAGGTAAAACTGTAAAATGTAAACAGCGCTAATATTGGAATACTGCATCCGACACCGTTTTTGTTTCAGTAACATTTTTGGTCTGACGTCACCTGAACCCTCTCTAAGATATTGGGATAAATCTTTATTCTGCTGTGGCAATTTTTCTGGTCATTACTTTATTTTATTGCGGTCTGTGTTTGGCAGGCCATCAAGGTTTTATGCCACCTGCCTTTACCTAAAAAAAAATGACTATGACGACTAAAAGAAAAAGACCCCGAATTTAACGCTCGCGTTAAATTCGGGGTAACACAGTTCCCCTTGCGCCTTATTGATTTGTAATAGCAACGCTAAGTTTTCCCTTTTCTGCCCTCATTCCCCCGCACATCCCACTTTTTTAAAAAAAATAATTAGCCTATGTCCGTCTCCTGGTTCCCAACTATCTCTGTGCCAAAATTCATCAAAATCGGTTTAGCCATTAAAGCGCGAAGAGGTTACAAACAAACAAACAAACTCACTTTCGCTTTTATAAAATTAGTAAGGAAGTAAGGATTGACTCGAGGGAGTATAAAACTTTTACTGACTAAAACATTTTCACATTCCTTCGTTTTCCCTTTATTTTCCGGGGCCGTGATATCTCTATCGAACAACTCGCAACCCCTCCCTACAAGCAAATAGTGGACGCAGCATCTCGTCCTTGATGTTTTTTCAAACTATCCTTACTCATCTGCCTTTTCCCAATCATGTTGGGGTCGGCTTCCAGACTAACCGGATGCAGCTGAATATCAGTATTTAACATAGAGCGACTGCCTATCTGACCTCCACAACCCAGTTAATACTGGGTAATACGATACCCCTTGGTAAGACTGGTTGTCAGACTTTCGGAACACTGACTACCTGTAACGACTGTCAAAGATCTACAAATGACAGCCGGGACCAACGGCTTAACGTGCTTTCCGAGGCACGGAGGAAACTCGGTATGTAACGGGTGGTCACCCATCCACAGACCAACCTAGGCAAGGGCGGCTTAACCTAAAGATCGACCCGAGCGGCTACTATTTATTTAGCCACGAGCCTTACTAATCCTTACTTAATATTATAAAAGCGAAAGTGAGTTTGTTTGTTTGTTACCTCTTCGCGCTTTAATGGCTAAACCGATTTTTATGAATTTTGGTACCGAGATAGTTGGGAACCAGGAGACGGACATATTTTTTTTAAAAGAAAAGTGGGATCTGAGGGAGAAAAGGGAAAACTTTGCGTCGCTCTTACAAATCAATAAGGCGCAAGGGGAACTGTGTTACCCCGAATTTAACGCGAGCGAAGCCGCGGGCAAAAGCTAGTACGAGATGGTTATATACTGCATCGCCGTATTAACTCTTTTGTGATATAATCAGTTGATGCATTAAGACAAGTCCTATTGTTCAACACCTACCTTGAATATACTCTAGCATCTGAAATATTTAGGTTACAATACAAGTCTTTTGATAACTTAAGTTAATGTTTAGTTCGCACATAAATAAGTTGTCTGTAGTCTAGACATGTTGATGATTAATTAAAATACTTTGGATGATAATTTTTAGGGTTCTGTACCTCAAAAGGTAAAAACGGAACCCTTGTCGGATCATTTCTGTCTGTCAAGAAAGACCCTTTATTTGTGGAACGCGTACTCCACCATATCGACGGTCCCTACGTACATAAAGACATGTCGGCTTTAGATTATCTATGCGCACATGCTGACATACGATTTTTATTTTTATTTGATTTATTTACCTTATTTTAGAAATCGTATAAGAGAACAAGTATTATAAATACAACGAATAAGTGTCGTAGAAACGGTCATCTATCAGTTTTTCTAATAAAACGTGAAAAATAAAATACTTATGTGTAAATAGCATTATAAAGCTCTTAAAACTGTTAAAATATTGTAGAAAGAAAATATTTATTATTGCTCATAGAATTATTTCTAGGGCGTGTTGAACACAAATTACGCTCTCCTGTAAACCTCGGTTTTTGACTTTACCTTATGTACGTAGGAACCGTCGATATACTCAAGTCTGTGGTCCCTTTGGGCTGTAAAAATCAACCTTCTAAGTCTAAGTCAACGCATTTATGTCACAAGTTTGTACGGAACCCTCGTTGTGCGAGTCTGATTTTATTGAATTGTACCTTAAGTAGAACGTAAATTAGGTTCACAATACACACTGTGCTTTAAATGTGTACACAGAAAGTTCAGTTTTGATTTTTATTTCATTATTTGATAAGTCCTGATCTCACATTTTATGAATAGCTACATAATCAGGGTTTAGGCAAAAACAATATGTTTTGTGGCTCCGGACTATAAATAAACCACTCCGACACAACGTCGCGCGTCATACAGGCATACCCCGCGGGTTTTTTTATTTCTTGCATTACAGTAACTGCTGTAGACGAGCGACCGTTTCGCGGAGTTTAGGCAAGTTCAATTGACAACTTTAATTGCCAATCAAAGCGAGTTTCTCTCGTCTAATCTACATTACATTACTTTTATAATCCTTACTTCCTTACTAATATTATAAAAGCGAAAGGGAGTTTGTTTGTTTGTTACGTCTTTACGCCTTAGTGGCTAAACCGATTTTGATGAACTTTGGTACAGAGATAGTTGAAACCCTGGAGACGGACATAGGCTATTATTTTTTAAGTGAGAAATGAGGGAGAAAGAGGGAAGAAAAGGGAAAACTTAGCATTGCTATTACAATAAATAAGCCGCAAGGGCAAAAATTACAGGTAGCAGGTATCTGTAAACCAGGAAAGGGGAACTGTGTTACCCCGAATTTAACGTGAGCGAAGCCGCGGGCAAAAGCTAGTAATTTAATAATTTTCAGATTATATACTTTAAACTGTGAAGCTACCTTCTATAAATAAAACAATAATTATACGAGCCCAACTTGGTCGTGACCGCTTTTCAAAATATTATCAGCAACACTGACAATACATTTTCCAAATCATTCAGAAACTAAATAATTTCCGGATGATTCCACTGCACTGCAATTCGCTCAAAAAAAAACTTGAGAGGTGTCAAACACCCGGATGGAACGAAGTTATTATTTATTATGTATGTACAAAAAACCTGTATACACTCAACAAAAATAATCGTCGCGACACCACACTGTTCAATGCGAAATAGAAAGGCGAAACGAAAATAACTGGCTTGCTTTCTATGAGAGAGAGAGACAGAGAAACACGCGCACGCCGCACGGTTTACAACTACATCAAAAAGTGTCGTTACAACTTTTGGTCTTATGTTTTTCCGTCAAGCCCCCTTCCGCAACGCGTAATAAGGAACTTCGTTCCAAAAACCAACTCAAATAAAATCATCAGCACACTATTATTAACAACACGTCTCTTAGACTCCTCGAGAACCAGAACCGTGACGGTATCATTACGTATGAAAACACAAGTACTCATAGTTAACAGCCCGTATCGACTCCCACGTACATTACAATAATACGAACAAAAACCATGCTTGGTGATCAAACAGATATCTTTATGACCTACATTAGTTTGCTAGGACCTTGAAACAGCTCTTATTAAAGCCTAACTTGTAATTAGTAGTGTTTGTAAAAACAATTCGCTTAATTACTGGGGTTTTTGGTTTAGGGCGCCGTCAGACTATGTGGTTGTTTGTTTTGAGGGTCATAGCATAAGTCACTTTGAGTTTAGATCTTAGGACTGTCCTCTGATCTGCTTTACTGTGTGAATAAAAATCGGTCAAGGGTAAGTTGGGCTCGGGAAGGGTTCTATACCATTCTTACTAATATTATAAAAGCGAAAGTGAGTTTGTTTGTTTGTTACGTCTTCACGCCTAAATGGTGTTGTAACATCACTATTTAGTATGTTACTAATATGGTCTTCACTAGTAAATGTATTATCTGTGATCTGTCAGCACTCTGCCACACTTCATGTCACGATGTAGAACTGTGTGTATCTCTTGTCCTGTGTCTCCTACCAATAAACCTGTATCTTACCCAACGGACTATCATTCATAAACATCCAACATAACATGGTGTCAGAAGTGGTTTAAGAAGAATCATTCAAGAAAAAGTCGAGGTCGTCGAAGAAAATGCCGGACCAAGCGGACGTCAGCCATGATGGTGAGACAAATTTTCAAACACGTGTGAAACAATTAAATATTTCGTCAGATACCACGAACAATAACGCTGAAACGTGGAAAAGATGGTGGCAACAACTTGAGTTATATTTGTTAGCCACAGGTCTAGATAAGTCAAGCGAGAAACGGAAAATCGCAATTCTCTTACATTGCATTGGAGAACGAGGTCTCAATATATTTAACTCATTTAACCTAAAAATAGACAAGAGCACGCTTGACGAAGTCAAATCGAAATTTGACAGATTCTTCGAGCCAAGAAGAAACGTGACCATGTGCAGGTATCTATTCTTCACACGTAGGCAGGAGAAATCCGAAAGCATCGACGAGTTCCTCACGGATTTGGAGAATAGAAGCAGAGAATGTGAGTTTGGCACGCTCAGGGAATCGCTCATCAAAGATATTTTCATTGCAAACCTCAATTTGGACTTGTCACATGTGCGTCAAAGGTTACTGCAAGAACATGACTTAACATATCAGAGAATGCAAGAGCTAGCGAGGACGCTCATCGTCGCACAGCAGGATGCTGAGAAAATAGTCAAAGGAAGCAGCATCGCCAGTCAACGAACGTCAGAAAACGTCATGCATCTCAGTCGGAGGAGCCGTAGTCGGGGAGATCGTCGACAGCGAGCTTCCAGTCGCAAGTCAGCTTCGAGCAGTCGCAAGCCAGCTTCAGGCAGTCGCGAGTCACCTTCAGCTTCAGGCAGCTTGAAGACATGTAGCCGCTGTGGGCAGTCTCATCGCTACAAGTGTCCAGCCCAAGGAGTTCAATGCAGGTCATGTAAATCTTACAATCATTTTGCTAAATTTTGTCACAAAAATAAAAAAGTCAGTCAGTTGCAATCGTTTAATTCAGATAATGGTAGTCAAGATTATTTCGTTGGTATGCTGAATAGTCAAAGTCATAATGGTCACAGTCATAATAGTAATTCTCACAGTCAGTCACTTAGTCAGCAAAGTCATAATGGTCACAGTCATAATAGTCATTCTCACAGTCAGTCACTTAGTCAGAGACACAGGAACACACAGACACACAGTAAGACATCACATCCATCCATCCATCCCTATGATGAGAACAGTGACATGTCGGATAGATTTATTATCCAGTCAAATAGTCAGAGTCCCAATTCATATCACATGTATGAAAACAATTACATGTCGGATAGATTTTTTATCCAGTCAAATAGTCAGAGTCCCAATTCATATCACATGTATGAAAACAATCACATGTCGGATAGATTTTTTATCCAGTCAAATAGTCAGAGTCCCAATTCATATCACATGTATGAAAAAAATGTCATGTCTGAGAGATCCAATGTCCAGTCAAAAAGTCAAAAGAAAAAATGTCAGAGTCTCAATGATGAAATCAGTCACATGTCTGAGGGATTTCACAATAAGGCACAGTCGTCCAGTCAGTCACAAAATGGATCATCAGTCGTCAATACTTTGAATCATTCAAAGCAGTCGTGGGAAATTAGCTTATTGGTAGGACATACAAAAGTTGAATGCATCATAGACTCAGGAGCAGATGTCAACATAATGTCAAAACAAACATTTAAAAATGTTAAAAGTCAAAATAAGCTGTCAAAATTGTCACTTGTCAAATGTCAAGTAAATGTCAAAGGATTTGGTGGAAAATCCATTCCGATTTTAGGCAAAGTCAACTTAAATTGTAATTTTTGCTTAAACAATAAGAACATTGTTGAAAACATAATGTTTATTATACCAGATATAGAGTGTCCAAATGTCCTTGGTCTCCCAATTTGTGAAAAGCTAGGTATAATAAAACGTGTCTTTTCAGTGTCAAAACAAGACTTTTGTGAGCAAATTCATACACAATATAATGATGTATTCCAGGGTCTTGGCTGTCTGCCTCCAGTCTGTCATCTGAAACTCAAGCCTGATGCAGTACCATGTGTGGATCCGCCCAGGAAAGTCCCATTCGCATTACAAGGGAAACTGCGTGAGGAGTTGGATCGCATGGAGAAAATGCAAGTCATAAAAAAGGTTACAAAACCTACAGAGTGGGTTAATTCAGTCGTTGTAACAGTAAAAAGTTCAGGTCAGTTACGAATTTGTCTTGATCCCAGAAATTTAAATAAAAATATCATGAGGGAACATTATC
The DNA here is from genome assembly GCA_905475445.1 of Ochropleura plecta. NCBI lineage: Eukaryota > Metazoa > Arthropoda > Insecta > Lepidoptera > Noctuidae > Ochropleura > Ochropleura plecta. The sequence goes on from FR997739.1 coordinate 19,179,814, forward strand.
CACTCAAGTCAATTGATGAGATTAGGTCTCAGCTCGAAGGGGCTGTATGTTTTTCTCATTTAGATGCATTTTCAGGGTTTTGGATGCTACGTTTAGATGAATACAGTTCAGAATTATGTACTTTTCAAACACCATTTGGTAGATATAAGTATTTAAGATTACCCTATGGCATAAATGCCTCGTCTGAAATATTTCAAAGAGTCATGATGAATCTATTTGGTGACATAGAAGGCGTACTTATATTCATCGATGACATCTTAGTCTATGGACCAAATGAGTCAGTTCATAATGAAAGATTACACAAAGTCATGCAAAGAGCTCGTCAAGTCAATTTAAAATTTAACAAGTCAAAATGTAAATTTTCACTGTCAGAAGTATGTTTTTTAGGTTATGTCTTCAGTAAACATGGTGCAAGGGCAGATCTCGAGAAGGTCAAAGCAATTGTCAACATGCCTACACCGCAAAATGTCAAAGAGTTACAGAGAATACTAGGTATGATAAACTACCTAGGACCCTTTATAAGTAACCTGTCAGAAAAAACACAAGTATTAAGAAATCTTTTGAAAAAAGATTCAGTCTGGACTTGGGATGAGAATCATAGTCAATGTCTGAGGAAACTGAAAGATGAAATCACAAATTCACCAGTTTTAGCTCATTATAATCCCAAGATTCCATTAGTCTTGTCAGTCGATTCGTCAAAGTCAGCGTTAGGCGCAGTCATTTTACAAAAAAATAAACCGATAGCATACAGTTCAAAAACCTTAACTGAAACCCAGGAAAGATATGCTCAAATAGAAAAGGAGCTGCTGGCAATTCAATTTGGTTGTGAAAAATTTCACCAATATGTATATGGTAATAGAGTCACAGTTCATACTGATCACAAACCTTTAGTCTATCTATTTAAAAAACCATTACATGATGTCCCAGCTAGATTACAGCGTATGATGTTAACTTGTCAAAAATATGATTTAGAAGTTATACATGTCCCAGGCAAAGAAATGTTCATATCAGACACATTGTCAAGAGCAGCTTTGAAAGAACATTATAGGCCTGAAAATGAATCAGAAATGTCTTGTCATGTCAATCTAATGTATGCTAACTTAGCAATTACAGATGAATATAGCACAAAATTGGCTCAGGAAACTAAGAAAGATGAAACCCTGCAGCTATTAATAAAGTATTATAATGAAGGTTGGCCAAAAACCAAAAATAGTGTCAGTCCATTAATAAAACCATTCTGGAATATACAAGGAGAAATCCATAAAATTAGAGATTTAGTATTCAAAGGCTCAAAATTAATAGTACCACAGTCAATGCATAAAGAAATGTTAGTAAAAATTCACAAAGGTCACCAAGGTATAAATAAATGTCTAAACTTAGCTAAAGAATCTCTTTATTGGCCAAATATGTCTAGTGATATTAAGAATTTAGTAGAACAATGTCTAGTGTGTGCAAAATTCAAACCATGTAACCAAAAGGAACCACTACAGAATTATGAAATAAGCAAATATCCATGGCAACAAGTCGGTATTGATTTAATGCATTTCGATAGTTTAGTATATTTAATTGTCACTGATTATTATTCAAAATTTATAGAGATTGCATTATTAAATAACAACAGTACATCAAAAAATGTAATAACTCATTTAAAGTCCATATTTGCTCGTCATGGAATACCATTGTCACTGGTATCAGATGGTGGACCTCCTTTTCAGTCAGTTGATTTTAAAAATTTTATGGAAGAATGGGACATAGAACATATTGTAACTAGCCCATATCATTCACAGTCTAATGGACAAGCAGAGAGTTCAGTCAAAATCATAAAAAACATGCTAAGAAAATGCAAAGAAAATGGATCAGATCCATACATAGCATTGTTACAATACAGAAATACAGGTAAAAATAATTTTTCATCACCAGCACAGTTACTCATGTCTAGGAACTTAAGAGATAACATTCCAACATCATATAAGAAGTTGAAGCCAAAAGTGGTAACATTTAAAGATTACAAAGAGTCTGTCAAGAAAAATGATAAAAATAAGTCAAAATACTACAATAAAAATGCCAAGTCAATGTCTATGTTACATCATAATGATCATGTCTATTTTAAGAGAAACCCAAGTAGCAACTGGGAACAAGCTATTGTTAAGCAAAGATTGTCAAATAATAGATCATATGTTGTTGAGGATGTCAATGGAGTTAGGTATAGGAGGAATAGAATACACTTAAGACATAAATATTCTCATAATTGTGCTAACCCTCCCATGCAATCCAACTCGTCACAAAGGGGAGAGGAAGGTGACAGACAGGAGTCTAGGCATCAAGAATCCTCATCTCAGCAATCCTCAAATGTAACAACTAGGTCAGGTCGTATTGTAAAACCTACCAGAAGGTTAATTGAAGAAATGGATTAAGTTAAATTATAAATAAGGTCATAAGTAAAGTTTAAGTATAACTATAAGTATAATTAAGCATGTTGTCTTGTATAAACTTAAATAGCATAGCACTTATATTAATTGCCAGTCAGGGGTCTAATTTGAACTCAACAAGGGGGATGTTGTAACATCACTATTTAGTATGTTACTAATATGGTCTTCACTAGTAAATGTATTATCTGTGATCTGTCAGCACTCTGCCACACTTCATGTCACGATGTAGAACTGTGTGTATCTCTTGTCCTGTGTCTCCTACCAATAAACCTGTATCTTACCCAACGGACTATCATTCATAAACATCCAACATAACAAATGGTAAAACCGATTTTGATGAATTTGCACAGAGATAGTTGGGACCCTGAGGACGGACATAGGCTATTTTTTTTAAAGTGAGTTAAGAGGGAGAAAGAGGGAAGAAAAGGGGAGAGAAAGATGTTTTTTTTCGATCATCACGCGGGTTAAAGTTAGCGTTAGCCCAAAGTAACTATGCCACGTGGACGAAGTCGCAAGCGGAAACTAGTTAGCTATAAAAATATATAGGTTTGAATCTCTGAAATCTATATTTATAAATGTACAGGAACATGTATATATTCATATCTTTTGATAGCGTATACTTGGAGAGTTGATCTTTTCATAGATTTAAGGAACCATAGACCTCAGCATTTCGCCACAAGTTCCTAAGATAAAGGGTCTTAAGACAGACGAACAATAAAATGATCATATAAAGCCTTCATTTTTTTCCTTTTGAGGTTTGGAAACATCTATACAAGTATCATTAAATTACAACTTTGTATTTTTTCCTAATAAAACTTTAATAAAAATATATACGGTCCACTATGCTAGCTAAGTTTTTTCAGTTATCTGAAACAAAAATCCCCCCTTCAGAGTAGATAACGTACCAAGAACGAACTATTTACGTAAGCGATCAAAACTTTTGATAATTTATGAATAATTGTGTCCATTTTGTGCTCGAGTTTGTGTATAATTAAAACCAATGATAACAATGGACTGTGAATCCGGATTCGAGTATGAATGTTTTTTTTTTTTTAAGATGGCGGAAGATTTTTCTTATAATAGCTAGGAAGCTGTGGTCAGCAACATTGAAATAATCTTAATTAACGGGCAAACCAATGTCTAATCACAAAAAAGGTGCCTATCAACTTGATGACCAGGTGGAGTACCATAACATTTTAAGCAGTACCTACTTATTTCTATGTGGGAAAGAGACAGAACTATACAGGATGTCCAGCACCATATTAAAGACGTCATGACACACCCTAGTCATACCGGGATTGCGGGCTGTTCGAAAGAGATACCCAGGCTCCTGAACACAAAGGGTAAAATAAGGAACATAAATGGGTTTTAGTCAGTAAAAGTCCGACAATCCCCCCGCTCCTTGTTTTGTCGACAACGAATCCGAAGTCCTCCTACTGATTTTAATTCCAACGAAAAAAAAAGGAAAACTTAATGCCCTGTTATCTTTTTCTGTATCGTGGTTCAAAATCTTTTAGGCCTTAATAAGGATAGTTCTGGAGGAAAATAATAAATGTGTCCAATAGTTTCGTGTAGTTACTGACGGAAGTAATTGGTTCACGAACATGTCCCTCTCTTTGGCGAAGATTGCTTCCGTAAGAGTGGAATATTCTGAAAGATCAGTCAGGCAGGTAGAGGAAACCGGCCAAGAGCGTGTCAGACTCGCGCACCACGTTCCGTATATCCTTGCGACATAAACGACAGCATTTGACGGCACGGTTAGCGCAGTGGTTGAGCGATTGACTGCTGCGCTGCGTGTCGCGGGTTCGATTTCCGCACGAAACAGATATTTGTGTGGCCCACAGAAAGTTGTTCCGGGTCTGGCTGTTTGTGTATGTGAATTTAAATGTTTGTAAACGCACTCACGATACAGGAGAAATTCCTAGTGTCCCCACACTAGGAATTTCTCCTGCATCGTGAGTGCGTTTTTATAAACAAAAAAAAATAATTAAAAAATTGTTTGCGTAGACTTACGCCCGGTTCCAATAAACAAAAAACGATTCGTTTTGCTTACAGATAGTACATAGTATTTTCTACGAGACGTATGTCAAAATTCTACTATCCGTAAGCAAAACGAATCGTTTCTTGTTTATCCCCTTGTATGGCCGGAACGTAGATCTACGCGAGACACAATGCGTAATTAATTGTGTCTGTAATTCCGGCATACAAGCGGTTATTGGAACCGGGCGTTAGAGGGTTGATTTTTCCACAGCAAAAAGGGATTACAGGTCTTGACAGACAGACAGACGGCCAACAAAGTGATCCAATATAGGTGCCGATTTTTACTTTTGAGGTATTATACCCGAAAAACGGTCAACGTACTTCAGACACTGGACTGACAAGGCTTCAGTAAGTATTTGAATGGAAGTGTCCATTGTCGTGCGTCCGCGATATGTCCGTGTCATTTTTAATATGTAATAGTTTATTAATTTGTAAGATGAGATTATTTTTGTATAGTGTGTATGGGTCTCGATGCCCGAAATAAATTGATTTATTATTATTTTGACCAAAGCCAATTTTTTTCAGCCAAATAGGGCTAAAGTTTACAAGCAAGCAAAAACACGCGCAACAGCTTCTAACTCATATCTATGAAATTAATTAACTGACGGTGACCAAGTACCCATGCCACGCGAAATAATAAACAGAACAATAGCTTAGCTATGAATTTAAATATGACACAATGTGGAGTAAATTAGCACACATATACCTAGATTATGTGTTAGTACCTATATAAATAGCACGTTGTGTGTGTGCAACAATTTCGCACAAAATAAATTATATAAATTATCTTTAATAGTTTTCATGGCACGTGTAAGTTGGGTACACCTAAGTAAACTGTCAGCTTAGTAATTTAGTGTTTTTTATATGTTTTGCTGATAATATAAGTCAATTCGACGGCACGGCTGGCGCAGTGGTTGAGTGATCGACTGCTGCGCTGCGTGTTGCGGGTTCGATCCCCGCACGAAACAAATATTTGTATGACCTACAGGTACTTGTTTCGGGGCTGTTTGTGTATGTGAGTTAAAAAGTTTGTAAACGCACCCACGATACAGCGGAAATTTCCAGTGAGGGGCAAAGTTTAAAAAATATATTAATAACATGATCAGTTGAGGATTATCACAAGTCACCGCCGCGCCTGGCCGCACGGACGAGCGTCGTTCACCGGCTCTTTGCGCGGCGAACCACCATGCACTTCACCGCGTGGACGAGCTTTGCCGTCTGAGAATGGCTTTAAAACGCTGATAAAACGGCATCTAATAAGTACTGTAAGTACTTTTTGGGCTTAGAATCCCAAGCAAGGCACAAGTCACGTGGACTAACGACCTAAGCGCTTTTGGTGCATGGGAAATCACCAAATAACTTCCCCCGCTCCGCCAAGAGCGGGGAAGTTATTTGATGATTTCCCAACTGTCAGATTTTTTCTGACTAAAACATACCCATCCTCCTTTTTTTACCCTATATGATCCGGGACCGCGGTATATCTTTCGTATAACCCGCAACTCCGGCTGGAAGATGGGGATTTGGGTCGGTTTCAGGATGCATCATCCCTACATACTTATTTTCAACATCCACAGAAAGCGATGACCTATCAATGACCAAGAACCCAACTCAGTCGCATTGTTCAAGGTTTACCGTTAAAAATCTAACCCAAACAATACTATATGACGGTTGGAGTGCAGTGAAGCGAGACTTCCACATAGCCTGCAATAAAGTTCAGCACACAAGTTACAAATCGCCGTGTGTCATCCAGGAAGCGCCGACTGCGACCGACAATGTGTCTTTCTATTCACCTCTGGAACGGTTTATAGTTTTTCCTGCAAGTTCGGTTGCTAATGATGTGGACTTGGATTTCGAAGTTCTTTTTTTGAATTAGAGTGACCTACGCCATTTTTTCAAACCAAAATGGAACCAGTTCCTTTTTTAAATTAAAAGTGTTCAATCTTTAACTTTTGGATATGCGGCCAGTAACATGACAGTCACATATTTATAAAATTGAAATTAGTAGAAGAAAAAAAAAAGTTTCGCAAAGCGAATTACGGACCAAAATCTGCGAAAAAGCTTATAAGAACCTTATTAAGAAGTACTTACTAATAAAGCTAACATAGTATTTAAACACATACTAACTCACTAAAAATTTATGGATTCTGCTAAGTCTGAAATAAATATATATTTTTTATGTATTACAACTTTTTATTTCACTGTCTGTGTCCTTTTAGCTTAGATTTCTGGATTGGGCTGTATGTTCTGGAATTTCCCATCAGGAATTTCTCAGTAGCGTTGACGGAGTCTGGATTTGTACCCAGTTGATGGCAATAAGCCCGCCCCCTATTACATGGTGGAACTTGTAAAACACATAACTGACGTAATGTGGGACACCTTTTAGGCCTAAAATGGAACTATTATTAACTAGCTTTCGCCAGCAACTTTGTCCGCGTGGCATAGTTCTTTGGGCTAACGCTAACTTCAACCCGCGTAATGATCGAAAACAATTATCTTTCTCTCCCCTTTTCTACCCTCTTTTTCCCCCTTTTTTTAAAAAGCCAATATCCGTCTCCAGATTCCCAACTATCTCTGTACCAAAATCAGTTTAGCCATTTAGGCGTGAAGACGTAATAAACAAACAAACTCACTTTCACTTTTATAATATTATAGTGAGGATTCACTCGTTCTTATTTAGGAAGAAAGTTACCTACATGCATGCAAGCCTTTTTTGTCCCAAGTCCACACACATGGCACTAAGGTTCACGTAAACTCGCAAACTCGTAACGTTCGCAATAAACCATTTAGTGAGCACACGTTAAGTCTCCCTTACAGCCGAACTTACGTGTGATACCTGCAGGTACCTGCATGTAAGGCCAAGTACTCACTACACGACACATATGGACCACAATACCTAATATAATGACTTCCTTACAGCATCTCTTTGTGTGAAAAATGGCGGTATTGCAATATAAGTAGAAGGCTCATCAAAATTTTCCGTTGATGTTTACTGCAGATCATAGACTTCCCTATAAATAATCGTTGTAAATGGTCATGGGAGATATTGCTATTTCTAATCATAGAGTTGTATAAAGGATTGGCGTGCGTGTTTTGTAGTTTCTTTTTTTCAAACATTCGCCTTTACAATGGCACTTCGTTTCAGGAAATAAAATCAACAATCGATGCGTAAAAGACAAGCAATTGCAGCAATTGACATGCGTTTCACAATTTAAATTGATTTTCGCCCAGGAGTGGCGTAAAACGTCTTCCTTTATAGGATTGTAAACTTAAACCTCATGTACACAAACATGTATTTCGGTTTTAACCAAATAGGAAAATACTGAGATTCTCTTGATGTTATTTATCTTTAAATTTAATGGAATAACTTTGCAAGGACTCCCAAAGTTAACTAATAATACATAAATAGTCTTTATTTTCTAAAACTAATTAAAAACAACAATTTGTCCGGTGAGTATACCGCTTAAGAAGAACACTCTGGTTTGGACTGTAGCATTTAGTTCTGTACAAATGTATGAAAAGACTTCGCAACTAAATTGTTTGCAATTTTCTTGTTTACAAGGCTGTGCTAAGTTCAAATTTAAAGCTTTAAAATTGCATCATATTTGAAGTGAACCGTTTGAAATTAAAAAAAGTTGAAGTTGAGTTCATGTTGACATTTTAATTTAGTTTATGATCTTTTATTGTTCGTTGATTTTTTAAATTCGTCATCTGTCTTCATTAATCATAAACAAAAAATATTGCATTGTTACGTAATTTCTTTTAGCTGACTGCCGAAATTGTTGACCACAGTTCAATACCCGATTAACACCATACGAAATAACACAAAAAACTGGTATAAATTCCTTATGTTTCCCATATATCGTTCTCACGTTAATCAAATTTATAATTCGCAATACCAAATGTATATCAAATCGGTAAACAAACATGGCGGTCGGCGTGACCAATTAACGGTTTTATACAGAAGTTTAACTTTGTGTAACGCACGCACGTGTATGGCCGTTTTATTATTAGCTTTTTTACGTGTAATGTTTCGGTTATGGTTTTGGTAAGTTACTGAAGTTTTGTTACCTGTGGAGTTACATTGACGTCTAAAAGCAGGTGTCGTTCACCAGGTACCAGGTAAACACGCGATAGAAGAAGAAAACCACGCACATGTTCAAAATTATCATATCCATTTAGTTTAATGATTCAATTCAAGTTTACCATTTTTGCTAACAGCAAGATCTGAACCTCAGTTTGAAGGCCGGTGTGCCGATGTGTAAAAGGAAGCCCTACGAAAAAAATATTGCTGCAAAACTTTTTTTTTTGGGAAAAAAATTACCTTTTACGGAAGCATTATATGTAAAACTATCAAAACAATGTGCAATTAATAGTGCGGGCCGTGGAGGTTTTAACCTGTTTTTTTAAGTTGTGAAAAAGATAAACTTTGAGCCCCAATATCTCCGTATCTACAAAGCTCCACGGTCCTTCATGGTCCAGAACAAAACCATGATCAAGGGAAAACAAGTGCCTTTCGATTACGTTAATATTATTTTTACATCAATTGTTTAAGCTATTTCATTCACCATACTTCTTACACTGATGGGTTTTTGTTTTAATAAAACGTTGCCCCACACTAGGAATTTCTCATGTATCGTGGTTGCGTTTACAAACATTTAAACTCACATACACAAACAGCCAGACCCACAAGATCTACCTGTTGGTCACAAAACTATTTGTTCCGTCTGGGGATTGAACCCGCGACACTCGGCGTAGCAGCCAATCGCATAACCACTGCACCAACCACAGGCCACTGGTGAATAAGATACTTTAAATACGTACATCTTTCAACGTCAAAAATAATATTTCTGACCTTCCTCTCCACAATAAACCTTATTTAATCTCTCCACAGTTTACAAGATCGTCATGATCGATGCGCAGACGCAGCCGACGCGAAACTAAACGGATTTGTGTGACGTTTTGCGAACAACCCCGGCGGCGATGTTTACTTGTGTAATTGATATGTTATAATCTCCTGCCAGTTATGGTTATTAGTGAAATCGTATTATGTTATGGTAGCCCGATTTTTCCACCCCTATGAGCATGAACTAACCAAAAAATTAAAAAAAAACGTTGCCCTTCACTAGGAATAATAATAACTTCTGTATCGTGGGTGCGTTTACAAACATATAAACTCACATGCACAAACAGCCAAACCCGATGCAACTACTTGTAGGTCATATAAATATTTGTTCCGTACGGTTATCGAACCCGCGACACGCAGCGCAGTCGATCGCTCAGTCACTGCGCCATATGTGTCGTCAAAAAAAAATCGAATCAAAATCGTCATAATCATTCTGTCTTTTCGGAATGGCTTCAAGTCTATCGGGATGAAGCTGAATACAATACGTTTATTAATTCAAATGAATGAGAATACATCAATACAACAACAATACTCTGTCACTTAAAATAGGATTCCCTGTGCTATAAGTGACAGTGCAGTGTGCTATAAGTCTAATATCTACAAAACACAGCAGCAAAAAAATATCCTATGTATTATTCCAGACTATAATCTACAACTGTGCCAAATTTCATCAAGATTCGTTCAGCCGTTTTGACGGGAATGATTAACAAACATTCATGCATCCATCCATACAAACTTTCGCATATATCCATACAAACTTTGACGTGGAATAGAAGTGGTTAAGTGACGTTAGTTTCAACAACAAAATTTGACGGAAATACGATTAAGTCACGTAGCCAGTTTGGGGTAAAGAAAAAAATCATTTTCATGATTTCGTTGAACAAAATGACGTCTAAATCAAAACCAAAGCAAGACCACATTGATCTAAAGGTCTTGCTTTAGTTTTCATTTAGTCATCGACATAAACTCGTGTTCCACATCAAAATTAATTATTAGCTACTTAAACACAATTGAAAGTTACATCATCAACACAGATCGCACATTAAAAACTAATAAAATAAATAAGGTACATACCAACAAAGCAGTCTCAGCGATTGATTCAATAACTTTTAATTGATTGATTCTAGTTCTTTGTGTGTGCAATAAGGTAACAAACTAACATAAAAGGCGATTGGTCGGTAACCGTATTTATTACGAAGTAATGAGCAAACTGAAGTTTCACTGATGATGGAAATATACGGAGTTGTAGTATGTGCGGCGCAGCAGTAATCCAGTGGTGTGACCGTCGGCGTCGGAAGCGGTCACCTCCTTCTGCGAAGCAATCGTGCTAGCGAAGGAGGTGGCTGGGCGTTTGAGGGAGAGAACCTCAAACCAACCCAGCCGCCTCGGGTGAAGCCCCTGGCATCGGGCGCCGCGAGACGACTTCCGGCCACCGTAGATGCGGGCCTGTGGACGGTGAGCAATGGGTAGCTCACCGTCCGTTCGTCTATTGACGACGCACGCTATTGGCACGCTAGCGTTCCAAGCGCGCCTCAAAGACATATCAGCAAAGCAGAGGGGCCTGCCAGGGCCACCGCCTGCCGGGTTTGCGGGTGCTTCGAAAGAGAAACCGCGGCCCCAGAACATGAAGGGTCAAAGAAGGAACATGTCTGTGTTTTAGTCAGTAAAAGTTTGACGCCCGCCACCAAAGCGGGGGAAGTTATAAATGATGATTTGAAATCCGTAAAAAAAACTCATCTCTGATTTTACGGATTCATGTGCATATTGTATACATAGAAGGCAACATCGTGAAATATATTTGAGGATACACAAGGAAAAACCCGGTCTAAATGGCTCATTCCTCTTTTCTTGTTCAACATACAAAAAATCCCTAAAATTATCTCTATTGTTTTTTAACCGACGAAAAAAAGGAGGTTCTCAATTCGACATGTATATTTGTTTTTTTTTTTTTTTTTTTTATGTATGACCACGCATAACTTTTTACTGAGACGTCCGATTTGAAAAATTCTTTTTTCATTGGAGAGAGTATATTTCAAAGTTGGTCCCATTTCAAATTGAAAAAAAAAATCCGCCCCTAAGTGTGGAAAAATAGGGGCTGATTGATTTTTTTTCATACTTAATTTGCAATTGTGAACCGATTTTGTTTAAATTTGAAACACATATGTAGTTCTGATGATAATACGGCGTCAAAATGACCTGATGATGGATGATGGAGACAGAAAATACTTGCATTTTGCAAGAGGTCCTCAACAGTTTAAAGCAGTGATATATCGTGTTTCAACTCATTTCATGCACGTTGACGACAACTTTAGACCTAGCTGGAGAATGGCGCTGTCATTGAAGGTCTGACGATGGAGACGGAAGGCTTTTGAAAGAGGTTCTTATCAATTTACAGCCGCAATATTGTGTTTGGGCTCGTTTTATTAACCTTGATGAGGTCTTTGAGCCTATCTGGATAATTACTGTCACTGAAGATCTGACGATGGAGACGGAAGGTATTTGCAAGACGTACTCAACAGTTTACACCAGCTATATCGTGTTTGGGCTCATTTAATGCACCTTGACGTGATCTTTAGACCTAGCCGGAGAATTACGGTCATGGAAGGTCTGATGATGGAGATGGGTAGTATTTACTAGACATTCTCAATAGTTTACAGCAGCTGTGTTGTGTTTAGGCTCATTTCATGTACGTCGATGAGAACTGTTGATGCCTTGCTGGAGTATGATTGTCATCAAAGCTATGGCAGTGGAAATGGAAGTCAGTTACAAGAGGTCCCCTACAGTATAACGCCACTTGGGCTTTTTTCTTGAACTTTATTAAAAACTGTAGACCCTTTTTTGAAAAAAACATAATAAGAATGTTTTAGCCATTACTGCAAGAATTAAATAACTGTATATTATGTGCAGTGCATAGTGGGTTAACCTTTCAGTAGCTGCATTTCAGTCAGCGCGCTCATCATGTGGATTAACACCTTATTTGGTTCAAAATTTGATAATGATGCTAATAAAATGTAGTCCCAGGTCAATTCTTGCTTTATCGAGGGTCGTCCCTTGAAGTTTTTGTAAATTGACGGCCCAGCTTAGAATTACGGGCAACATCATGCATTCAAAAACATTTCTAGTACGTGTTCTTTTGAAAATTGCAACCAATCGAAGTCTAGCAACACAGTCATTGCTATCACTCTATTACCTTTGCTTTCATTGTTAACACAATTCTTCAGAATTTTGGTAGGTACTAGAATATCTGGAGGTCTATTCCCAAAGACTCGATAGTGTTTCGAATTCATGGTAGTACTTGTCAACCTGTTTGACGGTAAGGAACACTCTTATCGAAGCTCCCATCCCCGAATCCTTCATCTTACGCGTCTGTTCGCCTATCAAGGATTTTTATTAAATATCAAAAGCAACTAATGTGGGTTCAAAATAATAGCTACCAAATATTTAGTAGTGTCGAAGTATATATATTTATATATATATAAATCGACGAGAAAGGAAATTAGATAGCAAAAGACAATATTTTGTTTTAAAAAGCCGAAAAATTTGGAATTTGAATAACAGTCAAAAATTTTATACAAATTAGATTAAGTAAAGCAATAACAAATTTGTTGTAAGAGAAAACCAAAAAGAGTAAAATAAAAACTTTTTAACAAAAAATTGAACCGACGAAAAGTGAAAAATAAAAAACCTTTAATCTAGCTAAGCTCCAAAGTTAAAGTATGAGATTAATTTTGAGGCGGCGCCAACAAACAATGATCGACGATCAATCAAATTGTCAACGTTTACCATGTTACGTTATGAAAATCAATAAATAGTTTGTTTGGCGCCGACTTGAAATTAATCTCATACTTTAACTTTGGAGCTTAGCTAGATTAAAGGTTTTTTATTTTTCACTTTTCGTCGGTTCAATTTTTTGTTAAAAAGTTTTTATATTCTTTGTTGTGTTGGTAGTTATAATATTTGCAGGTAGAATGAAAAAAAAAAACTTGATACGACCATAACACGAAAATATGTTGGTAGTTATTAAACTTTACGTTTTATAGTTTAATCCCCAGAGATCGATATCAATTACCTCTAAACGATATCCCCACAAAAATACACCCTGTTTTTTTACACATCCCTAAGTCAACTGCAACCCAATATGGGCACGCCCATTGTGCCCAACCGTATGTCCCAACTAATCGCGTTACGTTTCCACGATCGTCACAAAAAGGTCATCTCACACAAGGTTCGCGCGTAAGCATCACTAATTGGTCCAAATCAAATACGAATTATCTCACTACAGATCTTACTAATCACCAGCATAACTTGCCCCTTGGCTAGACAAGAAATCAAAGATTGTTAGGGCGTGGAAAAAAAATCAGAGGTCAATTTATACTGGTTATATAGTTCGTTATACAAATTGGATTTTTTATGTGTGTATTGTGTTGTACCCGGGTTTCGTCTAAATTGAACCGTCATAGAGGAATATTGAGCGGTTTGAATAAACACACGATGAATGGCGGCGCGTTGAAAGCTTATAATCTCGTTCGTTATGTTCTGATGCGCGTACGCATGTGGTACGATTTGGTTACATGGTTGGTGAGAAAAAAAACACGATAATGATTAATGACGGATAAAACATCACTTTGTAAAGGTCAAAATTAAATGATGGACAAGATGTAAAAAATATTATAAAACTTACTAAAAAGTGCTACGTTCGAAGTTGGTAGCTAAGAATTTGATATTCCATAAAGTAATAATTCTTTATTATAAACACCATAGAAATAATATCATTACAGAAAACAATTAGCTAAATTTTTTTCTACCTTACAAAACCCTTACCATGACCATTTGCCAATGTATGAACGCGTTGTAATTCAATTCAGTAGCGAAGTGTGGCGTGGCGGCTAATTTGTTAGTGTTTGTAGCACTGTAATTACTGGTGAGTGATCAACTGTGAGCAGTGAGCTGATCAGGTTATGTAGTTTCATTGTTTGGAATATCTAGTAGCTCTTGCCCGCGGCTGCGGTGGATTCCATGGAAAAGTTTTAAATACACGTTTGTAACACGCTTTCAGTAGCGAAAGAATCCCTACATTCAAACATACAATTTCTTTTTTTAGGTTCCTATTTAGTCCCACTACTTAGCAAAGGCCTTCTCCATGCCTTTCCAACTCTATCGATGCTTAGCCACCCCTGGTCAATCCGGTAGTAACAAGTCTTAGAGTTTTTTGAGTCTTCCTCGGTGACGACCTTGACCTTCTATTACCCTTTACGTTCCGAGGCCACGGTATCTCTTCGCGAAGGCCCTGGCTCTCCGCCTGCCTCTCTGCTTTACTGACATCTCTCTAAGGCGCGCATGGAACACTAACGCGCCGTCGACACGGCCTGTCGTCAATAGACAGACGGGCGATAAGCTACCCATTGCTCACCGTCTACAGGCCCGCATCTACGGTGGCCGGGAGTCGCCTCGCGGTGCCCAAGCTCCGGCGGTGGCTGAGTTGGTTTGAGGTTCTCTCCCTCAAACGCCCGGCCACCTCCTTCGTTAGCGTGACTGATTCGCAGAAGGAGGTGACCGCTTCCCATTCCCTCTCGCTTCGGACCATGGACTGAACCAGGGCCGGACGCGAGAGATCGCCGCCGCTGATCGCCTCTACGAGAGCACGGCGGTGCTCCGCCCAAGCTAAGCAGACTGCCACTGTGTGCTCCACCGTGTCCTCCGGGCGATCGCCACATCAATGGTGACACCCGGGCGACCGATTTGCCCTTACAAGTAAACAAACTTGAATACCTAATTATACAAATAACAAAACCCCTATAATCCACGTAGGGTTACACCAAATGAGGTGCACCTAATACACACACGTTTCGCTGGTTATATATAAATCCCATGTTATAGGGACCTGTCCCACTCCGATCCAGCCTGTCCCTTTGCTGTCCTCCCCCAGCGACGCTCTAAGCCAAGGCTCGTAACCCTCAGAGGAGGCCTTACACTCGAGGTATCCCTAGGATTTGTCCGGTTTAAGCAGACGACAACCTTATAGGTTGAACTGGGAGATACCATTCATAAAAAAGATCAAATAAAAAAACTAAAACCTTTATAAATCTTATTTATTTATTTAATATTATGTACACACAAGAGAAAACACAGGAAAACATCATAAAAAAACAAAGAGTACAAAGGCACAGCTTATTTCTAATGAAATTTCTACCAGCAGGTCTGCGAGAGGAAATATAAAGAAAGAAACGTAGACAATAGTGTATGAGAACAGGAAGAGAATAGTAACTAAAATATGAATATCTTAACCTAAATATCAGTACACATATAAGCATAATAAATCTTACTTCCTACTTATATTATAAGTGCGAATGTGTTTGAGGATGGATGGATGTAGGGATGTATGGATGTTTGTTACTCTCGCTCAAAACGGCTGAATGGATCTTGATGAAATTTGGCACAGAGTTTATTTAGTCTGGAATAACACATAGGTTATTGTTTTTTTCGATATCACGCGGACGAAACCGCGGGCGCCCGCTAGTTAAACTAATAATTAAATCGTTCAATCCTTATTCTAGACCGATGATCGATGCTTGAATGCATCTAAAATGGCAAATAGATTTGGTAAAAGATCGCTAATGATCTAATCGTTTAGTTATGAATCGATTAGCTTGCCCATTACTATAACTATAGGTAAGCTTGAATAAAGGACAGTAAATCTGGATCAAACGCTAATGATATTTTGCGCAAAAATATCGGTAATTTGGGCTAATTACTTACGACTCGTTAATATTGAAGTTTGTTATGAAAATCAAACATGAACTACCGATAATATTAAATTTCTCAAGAAGAGATCACGCGTGTTATCCCGGAAGAGTTAGACAGAAGTGTACCTAACAGTCCACCAACATTTTGCCGTTAACAGTACACCAACTTTCAGATAAAAAATAATAAACCAATAACCCATTTAGCTTATACTTTTGTGCCAACGCGTCTACGAGCTCATTTCAACTACTAAATTATTTACAAACTACAAATCGACATGAAAATATAATACGAAAACACTTTTCTTAAAAAAAATGCGATCTATCCAGCAACATAAAAACATACAACTATTTCATCCCCATTAAAAAACTGTCATCTTCACTTAATCTTAAATCAGTGTCTAAAATAATAGAAGACCGTTACACTCGTGCCCCCGTGTATAGCACGGAATCGAACCCGCATCCGATCATATCTGCGTTCGTGGTGACGCATAAATATTACGATGAGATATGTCACAAAAACTGTCATGAAATGTGCTTTTGGGGTCCTATTTTCGGATCATTCGAAATTATATGACGAATACGATAATGTTGTTTGACGACATGGTTGGCGCAGTGGCTGAGCGATCGACTGCTGCGCAGGGTGGCGCGGGTTCGATCCCCACACGGAAATAAGATTTATATGGCCTACAAATAGTTGTGTCAGGTCTGGCTGTTTGTGAATGGAAGTTTAAATGTTTATAAGGGCACCCACGATACAGGATAAATTCCTAGTGTGGGGTTAAAGTTTAAAATCTATAATGAGTGTTAGAATTTATAAATTATTTTACGAGTAGGTACAAATCAACAGATTTCCTCAACTCAAAACACATCAGCCGGTCATGAAATTGATTTTGTCTTCTCTCAATATGACAAAAAATATTTAAAAATCAAACAAAATTTTTAATTGGTTTCTTGGAACATTTATATACCCTAGTTTCGAAGAAACTGCCGGTCATGAAATTGATTTTGTCTTCTCTCAATATGACAAAAAATATTTAAAAATCAAACAAAATTTTTAATTGGTTTCTTGGAACATTTATATATCCTAGTTTCTTCGAAACTCCAGCTACCAGTTAAAAATTATTCTAATCCCAATTATCACTAACTCGTCTCACACATAATCCTTTTAGCGACACCAAAATTGACACTCTTTACAAAAAACCTAAAAATAATCCTCTAAATAGACCCCTATCAAGGTGCGAAACATCAAAAAGCAGACAAACGGACAGACAGTTACAGATTATACGCAACCCTCCTATTATAAACATATTAAGATATTATCACTATACAAAAACTTCCTTTTCAAACATTTATAATCCTTTCATTTTGTGCTATGAGAATTGACACCTTTGTCATGCGAAATACATCACTATTACAACGGCGCAAGAATGTTACATGATCTGAATTGAGATGTTAAAGGGGTTGCTTCCTATACAGAGAAATTTGAACTATATAGGCCAAATGATAAGATTGGGTTTCCAGTGTCATCTTCAAAAGGATTTGTAAGTCAAAATCGCCTATTTAAGAAATATAAAAAGATGTTTATTCGCTTTAAGAACAATGGCGAATGGTGAAGGGAAGTGACTTGTAAAGGCAAATGTGCGTACACGCACTGAGAACTGCGGACCTCTCTACTGTGAACTTTTAACGAAAATTAATCGCTACGTAAATAAAACATAGTGTGTACCTATTTTAATCTTTATTTTTTGTTTTTTTTCGATAACGAGTAATACTCTTTTAAATAGAGAAGCATAGACACGCTGACGCTAGCCGCATATAACTTGAAATGATGATGACTTTAAAGCTTTTTTTTACTTTGCATTATTGTGTGTTCGATTTGTTACCACTGTAAGTTAGACTTAAGACTAACGAGCATACATTAAAAAAAATACGTGTGGCACTCGAGGATTGCCGCGGTAAAGCTATTGCAGAGGATTTTTTTATCAACTTATACAATAAATAAAAAAAACTAAATACGACATTTTAAAAGTAACTTTTAATAAAAAAGAAGTCGCAAATAGAAAAACAAGACCTTGGTTTTGATCCAGCGTACTGTCAAATCACATACCGATTCCCTACCAAACACGCTGATCGAACATTGAAATCATAAATTGAAATAACTTAGCCTATTCGTTATGAAAGTGTTAGGTTTTTTCGTTACGAATTTTCTTGATTCGGTCGCCGCGCTCAAAGCCCGCGATAAAAGCTATGCAATAGCTTAAAAAACTACCCCGCAATGATAAATAAGGAAACTGAATTTCCCCATAAAACCCGAGTTTTATACGTTATTGTATAGTCTTAGATAAAACTTTTCCAAATTAAGATTAGATTACAACCATAAAAACGAACTCTTGCATGTTATTCTTCATTTCATCTGATTATTTGTTCTTATTTAATTCAATTAAACATATTTTCATTATTAGTTTGCGTCTATTTATAGTACGTAAATAATAGTCTTAAGTTTTTTTCAATAAAATTAATCATAATTTTTTCTTTGTCAACTTTTTCTAAAGGCTTCGAAAAAAGTTAAAAACCTTTGTTGCTAACTGTTTTTGTTTCATTAATATTTTACACGTGGAGTTCATAATGGCACAATTAATTTAAACTGGAATTCGTTTTTAAATAGTATCATTTGCATATATTTTAATTGAAATTTTTACACAAAAAAAATATTAATACACGCTTTGTTCTAGAAAATCGACACGTGCAGACTACTATTATATAGTTAAATGTTTGTTACTCTTTTACTCAAAAACTACTGAACAGATTTGGATGCAAATAGTACCCAAGTCCAAACTATAAGTATAAACAAGATCGTTATAGATAATTATTAATCCGACTTGATAATTGTTGCCACAATGATAATAATTATTATAAGCAACGAAACAAAGGGTCTTTAGTGGAGTCAGATGTTATCTGGGATGCAACAAACTCGAAACATAGTTGGCAAAAGTGCAATGAAATATAATACAGTAATATCCTTATATAAAGTGCACAATTGTGGCTTTACAATATAAAGGTAATTATAGGAAACTTTGTAAGGCAAGAAAGGTTAACGATCTTTGCAGTGCATGAAAAATCATTCTTATATTTATGAGTTAGACGACAAGCCGTCACAGTTTACTACCTACTCAAAGTTAATATAGATAGTATTCGTGTAAAGAAAAGATGGATGGATTGTGTAAGGAATGATATGAAGGAGAAAGGAGTAAATGATGCCGTGACGTCTGATAGGGGAGAATGGAAGAAGAAAACGTGTTGCGCCGACCCCAAATAGAATGGGACAAAGACAGGAAAATGATGATTCGTGTGTTTAAAATATACCTACCTACTACAGCCACGTTCGCAAAGATTTACAGGTAACTATTTAGAAAAGAAAACGTTTAAAATCTTTAAGATCGCCTGTCCTTTGAAAAGAACCAAAGAGGCAAAAATGTAACGAAAAAGGTCAAATGAAAAAAGAAGATTAAATTAAATTTCCTGGTGAACCCAAAATTACAACAATTGGAATTCATTAAATAAATCTTAAGCAAAACATTTTATAATGTCAGAAATGACAAATTATAAGTGATCAAATTAGACAGAGATACAAAAGGATTCAAGTGAATTGCAGATTTGTTAATTAACTTGCATAATGAAGGAACTAAGGCAGTGTTTACATATTTATTAAAATTATTAAGTGAACAACTTTTTCATGCTTTATCAGTAGAAACAGTAAATCAAACTGAAAACATTAGAAAGTAGACAAAAGAACGATTAATAGTAAATAGCATAAAACTTTTAATTAACACAAGAAGTAGTAGCACAAGACTGAACATGTGCGATAAGGCTGTCAGAATAAAGAAAAGTAAAAGATGTAAACTACGAAATGAAATGAATAAATACTCGATGTGAACACACAATAGATAAAATATTACTAAGAAAGGCAATTTGACCAGATTGCTAAAATATATTCTTTGACAGCAACTGTCATAATTCGTAAGCAACTTCAAATATGGCGTTTTAAACACAGTCTTAGTTAGTCGGAAAGCGTTGTATTTGTCTCGGTCGACGGAACAGAAAAAAAATACGATTATGATGAGCGAATTAATTGATGCAAATAATCCGAGCTCGTGAGTTGATGAATTCTATGAAGCGAATCGGTGATCAAAACCAGTTGTTTTAGAGTACTGCTGAACCACAGAAATGATGGTATACAATGACTAGCCGAGAACCAATGAAGATTTGCTTTCCATAATAAAGACGTTATTTTATTGTAAAACAGAAATGTCGTTAACAGAAATCTAGATTGGATTAAAGAAAATCCAGCTAAATAGAAAACAATCATGAAAAGCTGTAGAAAGATAAAGAAATAAGTTGTCTTGAGTAATAAAAGTTTACAACTGAACGTGACGATACATAAATTACAGTTTAGACTCGTATAAAGCTGTGCTAGTTAGCACCGCTTTAGGCCATTTATTGGGCCTTGTAATTGAAGCAGAAATCAACAAATAAAATCTTATACATTACTAGCTTTTGCCCGCGGCTTCGCTCGCGTTAAATTCGGGGTAACACAGTTCCCCTTGCGCCTTATTGATTTGTAATAGCAACGCTAAGTTTTCACTTTCCTTCCCTCTTTCACACATCCCACTTTTTTTTTAAAAATAGCCTATGTCCGTCTCCTGGTTTCCAACTATCTCTGTACCAAAATTCATCACAATCGGTTTAGCCATTAAGCGTGAAGAGGTAACAAACAAACAAACTCACTTTCGCTTCTATAATATTAGTAAGGATAAGCATAGCATTGTATGATGTTCCTTATTCTGGAACACTGGCTTCTTCTCTATGATCACTAGTAAGTAGATGAGGATATTTCCAAGAATTTTAAATTTGGAGCGATGTAGCATCCAATAACCGGTTCTGAATCCGCGTGTTTGTGGTCACTTAGTTTGAAATTATAAGGGTATTCCAAGTAAGTACCTTTTTTCGGTTGGGAAATCATCAAAGAACTTCCCCTGCTCTCTGCGAAGCGGAGGGGTGTATCAGATTTTCAGTGACTAAAACCCACCCATGTTCCTTCTATTGTCTTTTATGTTTCGAGGCCGCGGTTTGTCTTTCGAACAAATCGCAACCCTTAAATAAGCTTTTACCACCACCTTCAAAATACCTCCTTAAATAACTACAGTACTGTCGCATTTATTATGCCTTGTGACTGGGACTGTAGCTTCATTTCATTGTTGTCAATGTTTTGACAGTTCAAAAATGTAACTGGCCTACTTGAAAAAAAATATTTTGACCAGTGCCCTCAAAATTTACCTACACGCATACGACTAGCTCAATCTCTACAATTAATTGTTCAAGATGGGAACCATTTGCGTTCACGGACAGTTCACACTTGTCTTATTTCCTTTGCCTGCACGAGTTATTTAAAAGGTCACACACTTTTTTTGCGTCGTCCAGATATTTAATTGAAAGACCTCATGTTGTGTTATTTAACAATTCTGTGACTTTTTGCCCTTGGAGTAGAATCGACGCAACGTGATGCAAAAACTAAGTTAGATGCAAAATGGGTTGAAAGATTTACCTCAAATGATTTATCATTTGGTTGGACAAAAGATCTAGAGGACTTCTTATTTTGTAAAGTTAAAAAAAATTGTTGGAACTTCGTTGTGAAGTTTTTATTTTTAAAGTAAGTATAATTTACCTCCACCTAGTATTTCGGGTCATCGCTAAGCGGTTGGTTGACTCTTCTCGTTATCAGAGGGCTGGAATTTCTTTGCTGAAGAATTAGACAATTGTTATCCAACGTGGTAATGCTGCCACCTTTCTGGGACATTTATGATTATTATTTTTCATTAATATATTGACATTCAATTCAATAATAGGTACAATTTTAAATTTTGATAGGATTATCTGTATTATGACTGCATGATTAATCAATAATTAGTTCATAAAAATATATTACCCTATTTTAAATTTACACGCCTAAATGAAAGGCAGAATAAGAGATCAATTTTGTCCCCTTGACAACTGTCTGTACCCTATTTACGCAAATGATGTTTGTTTTTTTAGCACTTTCTCTATAAACAGCTATTGCTATTGATACACATTTCAGTACACCCTGCTATGACGTCATCCAACTACATCTTCAACCATATCCTGTTAACCTAGGTCAGGCTACCGATCCACAGATAGTAATTTATGTATGTTCTTTTCAACATAATGCAATGACTCATACAGCATAACATACAAATGTACTATTATAATCGTAGTTCATAAGTATTACTTAGCAAATCGTCTTGTTATCATCGCACGCAAATCACAACATCGAGGAATAATTGTTTATTGAAGAGCTTGTGTAGAGGTCACCAACCTGCTTGCTGAGTGACAATGGGTATTAAGGACCTTATTTTATACACACAGTTCAGTTAGTTCAAACTTAAACCACAAAAAAAAACAATAGTAAAGGTTAAACAGATACACAAGATAATCATGTAGTACTGAATATGGAGAAGGACTAAAACTACACCCATTACATTAGGGAGAGCACAACGGGCACTGATTAAGGTTGAAAAATCTTGTAGATTCCTCACATACCTCATTTACCAAGAGTTTGAAGTTTTAAGCGTACGACAAATATTTATACTCCAAGCAACGGTTAAGTACAGGATTTTAACTGTAGATTAGTCGGAATATGTGATAGATATGGATGATTTTTATGAAAATGATGAGTCGACAGTGCTTCAGTGAATCTGCTGTAATCGGTCGCTAAACGCGGCATGCAATCCACTACTAAACCGGAGACTTCTTTCATGAAACAACAACTTTAGAAGGTCAATTATGAGAGTAGAATTAAATCGAAGCTTTCCATTTTATATATTTTCAGCCAAATTCTTAAAATAATAATCTAACCGCTGGACATAAGATCATCCTAAGATCATAAGAAAACAATAATACAATTAAAAATCTTAAATTAGGCTTAATTCTTCACACTGTCCAGCACACATGAAAAAACTGTCTAAAAGTCAGTGTACAAAGTAAAACAATCGCACATACAGACAGACAATCTAAACACTCACACGTCAACGCTCAGCCTTGTGCTCCTTAGCCGAACAATGCGCAGATAAGGTGCAATTACGCTGCGCCCGGGCAACGGCGATTTGGCGTTAAATTCCAAGCGCACGCGCCGCTGATCTGGAAATTCTGGACGTGGCAATTTTGGGAAATTTTCTGGCAACTAAAAAGCATTTAGTTTCACAGAAATGGAATTGTGTACTTTCGGCTTTATTTATAAAAATATTTTAGGTTTCCAAAATGAATGAATTAAAACACGACAAAAAAAAATGCATTTTGGGGACTATCTCACATTAATTTTGCCGCTCAAAAGGCTGATTGTCAGCCTAATTTGGTTGAAAGTTGAGTTGAAAAAATCAGCAAATGCCCTAGGAAATGCATTGTGAAAGTAATTTTTAAAATGGTACACTGCCTTGGGTCGCTGGGGTCAAGCCTTTTTTTTTTGTTTGATTTAATTGCCAGTACCTCTAAAATTCATTTTTAAGCAATCGAAATATTTAGTTCATCATGCACCCTTGCTGGTTGGAATAAATATTCTTTTTATTTTCATTACACGGTGTAAGAGACATCAACGCGCAAGCTATGAACATGTATTCAGTGCATTATTCCAGCTATACCCAGCGTAGCGATGGTTGTGAATTTTGAGCGTGTAGGTATTACACCTTTCAGTGTTTGTTTCTTTTTCCTGATTTTTTATTCGTTTTAACACATAATATTTTCATTTTCAAATATTTCTTAATGAAAACACGATGTAATGCTTAATTTTTTTTTCTTTTATAAAAACGTTGCCACTCTAGGAATTTCTCCTGCATCGTAGGTGCGTTTACAAACATTTAAACTCACATACACAAACAGCCAGACCCGGAACAATTATCTGTAGGCCATACAAATATTTGTTCCGTGCGGGAATCGAACCCACGACACGCAGCGCAGCAGTCGATCGCTCAGCCACTGCGCCAACCATGTCGTCAATCTGATAAAGTACTTAAAGTAAATATTCACTACGTAAAAAGTTATTAGGATTTTGAATATCAATATGATCTGCCGTGCTTAAGTTATGGAGCAAAAAGTTCAGGAACTTAATTCATCCTGTTGTAATTATCTATATAACAAATAATATACCAACATTATCTGCCTAGCCGTTTCCCATCTTTGCTGAATTTTAGTTTCCTGATTACTAGTACTTGGAGCGACTGGCTTTTTGACTTCTATAAATGCGATACCCCGATATTATAAAAACGCACAAATATTACTCTCTCACGCATCGAGGGTTCCGTACAAACTTACGACATAAACAGTCATATCTTTTGACAAGTGTGCTTAATCACGATTTTAACACATTTCATGATCGAGATAATAATTCGGTTTCTACTTCTATCGATTCAACATCTAAAAATCACCTAAACACATTGTGTAAAGATTAAGTTGCATGTTGTAAGCTACTTATTCCCTGCATGTGTATATTTTTGCGGGCAGTGTTGCATCCTGCATCTAGATTTGTTAAAGAAATTTCATAACAAGAATTGGTCAAAACATATTTGCCACCTCCACGTTTCTTGTCTCGTTGGTGGACAAGGGCTAGGTGCTCAGCGATAGCATCGCCGGCGGAACCCGCGGTCATCTCTGATCCGCAGATTCCATTCACGCAGAATTTTAGCCCATGTTTGATTTAACACCAATTATGGACTTCCTTGTTCTAAGTTTTGGTTCTTTTGTCTTAGAAAGTCTTTCGCTTTTGAATTATCTTTTATGGTGTTAGTTTTATGTGAGATAATAAAATGGAAGTGTTTGTCGTTTCTCTGCTATATGAGCACTGAGTTTAGAAAGCAAATTCTTAGAAATATATTTTATTTTGACTTGAGCTTTTAATTGTTGCCTATACAATGTCAAACCTGTGGATGGCCGTTTCCACATACTTCGTGCTGCAAAATACTTGGGGTTATATTTCTAAAAGAAAAACAAGCGATAACACGAACTAAACATCGCAAGCATCAAGCGAACAATGAGTGACAAAAACAGCAATAGACCTAACATGCAACCTTGAAGCACCCGTTTCCCAATTCAATATTATGGCCAACAATAATCAATAAAGTTCATAGGAACGTATGTAATTGATTGTCTTGTCCTGAGCCATGCGTGGCCGTGCTATTGTCGTGTTTTTTCCACATTTCCAACAGTGAAGGGACGGTGTGAACTATGGCACTGCAAGGTCGACGCTGTCAAAGGCTTTTGATAAATCTTGAACAACATCGTTTTATCGCTCAAAAACATAATTGAAGCCCTATGTTGAGGGCCTAAAGTGTATATTGCTATGAAAATGGTTAGGTGGATTAGTAGATAAGTTTGCTGATTCTTTGTCAACTAAGTTCATTGTTTTGTGAAGTCTTTTTTGCGTTTATGTTGAATCAATTTTGCTTAACCACTTCA
Organism: Ochropleura plecta; assembly: GCA_905475445.1. Classification (NCBI taxonomy): domain Eukaryota; kingdom Metazoa; phylum Arthropoda; class Insecta; order Lepidoptera; family Noctuidae; genus Ochropleura; species Ochropleura plecta. The sequence goes on from FR997739.1 coordinate 19,205,448, forward strand.
TTTCTAAGTTTTCCTTCAAATAAGTTATTATATTTTAGGAAAGATTAACCACAATTTGCGCATAAACTTTGAGCAGAGTGAAGTTAACTTCGTTTCGTATCTTAACAGAGACACTTAAAAGTACAGTCTAATATTCGAACCACTTGAAGTAACGACTCTCCGAACAGCAATTACTTCTTTAAAGATCACTATTTTGCATAATTAGTTTCAAGTTATTGAGCTCATTGCCTGCTGGTACCAGCGCATCGTAATCAATACCTGTAAATTGACTCTTACGACCTACGTGGGAGGATAAGCTACTACTTTACCATATTTTTTAATTTATTTCCGATCACCGTTGAATTAATAGTAGCATATTTAATAGACTTTCCAAAACTATCAAATTCTACAGTAACTCGTTTCACGTAATCGATATGAAATATAACCGATGCATCATAACCGTTAATTAATCATTCGGTTATTGAATCGACACTGGAACTCGATAAAATTCGAAATATAAATACAATTGAGAATGTAGAAATCACAGAGGGATGTGATGCGATCTTCAAAGATGGAGTGGGCGTAATGTGGTTACTGGCATCGATTGCAGTCTATTCGGTATAAATAATCGATTTAAAAGTCGTCATATAGGCATCGTTGTAACCCGACACGGGGTTAGAATGTTGACTGAACTTGTTGGCATTATGAGCACATGCGAAAATGATAGGCAAGTACTGTCGATAACAAAATCTCAAGACTTTGTTAGATTCAACTTATTTTTTTCAGACATCTTACTTAGATTACGCTTTGGTGGTGATAAGGGTCCGGAAATATGATAAAACAATAATAATAATCCACATAATCACGAAAGATTAAAAAAATACGAATATCACTTAAAATGATTTGACTTTGATTGGCAGTAATGTTTGATATAATTTACTACATCATACAACGATTGATTAGACACTCATTATTTTAACTACAAGGACAAGATGTAACCCTTTAACCTCAGAATTAAACTAACGAACACGGTAATAGTATGTGATCTTTTTAAAAATCAACCTTGAATCGTGAGTTATTTTGATAAAGTTTTGACCGGATCATTATGCCATGACGTTGTAAACTAACACGCGATTTACGGAAATCAGCTATCATCAACTTAAGTTGGTTGAAGTAACTAATGTGAGAAACACAAAAAAGTAACTATTTTTATACACAAATTCAGTTTTTTTACGTGATTTCCTTTGTGAGGTTAATAACCATTTAGTCATAATATTTTTTGTAAAAACGTGTACATTTGCAATGATCAGACCATTTTCCGATTTGTTATTTTTTTTTATTACTATTAAATGTTAAGCGAAATTAGTTAGTTAAGGTCCGATAGCCACAAAGTGACGACGACTATTTACTTTCGACGAGGTTACTTTGTTATCTAGCTAAGATGCCAGTTGCGACCCGTACCGTCACTATAAAACCACAATCACTGTCTATTATAATTGTGTAATTTTAAGGTTATAAACTGTGAGAATAAATAAATACAAAAAAACTATCAGTCAAAGTTCTCCTTAGGCAGTTGGATCAAGGGCATGATTCAGAAGGCAAGTACTCTCTCGAAACCAGTGGACAACTTTTTTATTATTTTAAATGTTTTTCAATCATATTTTTTTTTTTAAATGAATAAATGAAAATAATTAGGTAAAAAATGGATAATGAAGTTTATATATTATTATTGACATAGAAAAACATAAAATAAAAAATCTGGATACTGTGCATCATCATAGCACAATTTTTATATTTATTATTATTTTTAATTACGCGAAAAATGTTTAGTCTTGGATGTCTAAAATGAGTTGCAAGTGCAAGGAAAAACGAAATTTGGAATGCCATGCAACCAAAACTAGAACCGACACGTGTTTCTGTTAGTAGCTGTACATCCTAGATCTTTATTACGAAGTACAGTCGAGGAAACGAGTGCGAGACCGGTGATAATTATCAGATGTGGACAGTCGCGACGTCGAGTGTCACCGCGATGCGTCGGCGCATCATTGCGGATCGCGGGCTAATTATACTAGGGATGGGAAAACTGCTGTGATTTTTGCTACTTACTTTGTGACATTTAGTTTTTCCTTTGAATTAAATTGTCTTAGGTTTAGTTCATATTTGACTATGTAATAACAAAGTCAGCGTATAGAATATTTATTCATTTCCAACTTAATTTTTTGACGCTATTTTTTAATTTATTTGTAAGTTATTTCTATTAAATAAATAATAATTATCCTTACTAATATTATAAAAACTTAATTTTACTTAATATAGTACGAAAATGAAACAGTAGTAATCAAAGCAAATCCAGAAATATGAGTTGTAGAGAGTGCTCTAGAGAATTGGCCTTGGAGATCGCCCCAGAATACCCAGATACTTTTTATTCATTAAAGCCCAGAAGTTCTCCTGTATCGTTGGGTTGTATACAAACATAATAAGCTGACAAACACAAAGAGCAAGGAACGAGAAGAAAATGCAGATATTTGTTTCGTGCGGGAATCGACCTCGCGCCACACAGCACAACAGCAAATCGCTCAGCCACTGCGCCAACCGTGCCGTCAAACATTACACCAGTAACATTACATTATATTATTACTACCTCAAAACCACAATATTAAGTTAATCATGAAGTTAAAACTAGCCATAATATTAAGAATAGGAATCAGCACTAACATTAAACTAAGTACTTAATTATACCTTAATTATGAGAACATTGTATAGTTTGCAGGAAATAAATGGCTTTTTTATTTTTTTACTAGGTTATGCCCGGTTAAATTCGGGCTAACACAGTTCCCCTTTCCTGATTTAGAGGTACCGGCTACCTGTAGTTTTTGCCCTTGCGCCTTATTTATTGTAACAGCAATGCTAAGTTTTCCCTTTTCTTCCCTCTTTCTCCCTCATATCTCAATCTTTCTAAAAAATTATGTCCGTCTCCAGGGTCCCAACTATCTCTGTACCAAAATTCATCAAAATCGATTCAGCCATTTAGGCGTGAAGACGTAACAAACAAACAAATTCACTTTCGCTTTTATAATATTAGTAAGGATAACTACCTCGGTGGTCTAGCAGTCGTAAGCGCGACTGCCAAGCATGAAGTCGTGGACTTGATTCCCGGTTCAGACAAAGTGTTATTAGGTTTTTTTGTCAAGATATTCTCAATAGCAGCTACAAACTCTGGATTTGAACACAGTTGATGGCAATAGGACCGCGCCCTATTACTTGGGACTTAACGAAACATGCCTAATATCGGTGAAACATAAGGTACAAGTCTGCCTAATCCTTCGGTGATTGCAGGCGTAATGTTAAGTTTTTATACTGTCAACCTAGATTCCTGCCAGTACAGAGAAAATGACCTGGCTACTCCACATGCACAGCCCCTCACTACCAACGAACAGTTCCTATAAACGCAGTATATTACTGTGTCCGTCACATATAAATATACAAACAAATTGGTTTGTTTGTTCGATCATGGATAACGCAACGTCTAAATATAAACAGGCTACAATCCTGACGACGAGTTGCATCAGATTAAGTATCATTTTGTGAGGATTCTTTGAATTTAGATCCTAGTACTGGTGGTTGTAAAGAGTATAATGTCCTAGATGCGAGGTCTGGTAGGCGCCAGTACATCTGGGGGCCTTCGCCGATTTAGCATAATCGTAACAGGAAAATGATATGAATTACAATTACATTCTTAAAATTATCACAAACACAGTTTTTTTTAATTTCTCCTGTATCGTGGGAGCGTTTACAAACATTTAAACACACTCACACAAACAGCCAGACTCGAAACAACTACTTGTAGTTCATACAAATATTTATTCCGTGCGGGGATCGAACCCGCGACACGCAGCGCAGCAGTCAATTGCTCAACCACTGCGCCAACCGTGCCGTCAGCTAAGTTAATTTTCCAATTGTCACTTTCTATGATTTTATGAGTTATCATATTATTAACTTATTATAATGATGCTTAAGCAGCCATTTTAGACACCCTGATAAGATTTTAGACCTGAAGTGCGGTTTTTTACATAAAAAACAAATTAACTAGATATTTTGGTAAATGCCTTAGGACCTGTTATTATTAACAATTAATGAATAACCATGAATCGTGAGGAAGTTTAGAAGAAGAAGACATGATGCGCCGACCTTAAATAAATTGGGGTAAGGGTAAAACAATGGAGAATATAAACCCATTGTTGTATTCCTTAATCTCACTAAACCAGATTTGGCATTAATTAAATACCAAGTCAAGTCTACACTTTACAAGGTTTCATATCCATTTGCATAAACTTTTAAGACATAATATACATTGGCATAACGTATTTCAGCATAATGATCGTTACGCATAACAACACATGCATAATTTCTTTACACATATTTTCTGTAGTCATAATAATGTTTAAGCATGAAATTTTAAATCTTTTTTACGCATATTGATATTAAAGCATATTTTTATATCTGATACCGTTATTCTTGATGTTTTTTTATGCCTAAATACTATTAGGCTTATAGTCACTATGGCTAATAATATTATGCGAACGAAAATTTTGCCAAAACATATTAGCCTAAAAATTAATTATGCCAAAATTAAACAGTGTGCCAAAAGCAATAATGGCAAATTATTATTATGCCAAAAAATACGTGATAAAAAAAGTATGCCAAAGTATATTAGGACAAAAAATATTATGCTAAAAGAAGAGATCCTACTTTGCAACCGCAGTTGCCTTTAGTAGTACCTTTATTAGACAAGTTACAAATTCTTGATAAACGTCTTTGATTAGCTGTTGCTGATAAAGTTGACAATAGTCCCTTTGTACTAATTTCTCGCATTACAAAATACGGCATAGGTTACACTGTACCCACTATCCCGTTTATCATTCATGTAAGTTTTAACTCTATCCTAGATCTCTAAGCTTAAATCTTCGTGTCATACAATAGAAAAATGAGGTTGTAAAAAGCCTGTATTATGCTAGCATTATGCTCACTACAATAACTGAACAAAAACGCGCAAACCGTCGCCTGCGCACGGCGATTGTTGGCCCATGTGAACGGGGGCGCACCTTGACCGTCCACACAATGGGCCAGCCTTGAGACTGCACTAGGATATCCGTATGATGGTCGATGTGGATTTGACAGGTTGTAGTCTGATTTTGACATTTTAAGCCCTTGCTCCAATTCCTCGAAGTTTTTTACTAAAAAGCATAAATTTACTGTTTATCACTAAGAATAAGTTAATAAGTTAGTTTGTTACAGATAGGCAATATAATAAAGATTTACTAAAATTTATTTCAAATTATTTGACCCTGAAATGCAGTTACTCATTTCAGTCAAAGGTATACAAAATCAGTTTATGCGGATCTCTCAATGTGCGGAAAATCTATACAAAGTGAGGTCACGTTATACTGGAAAAGAATAACTTGATCTGACGCCGTGTGTACCACCACAGCGTTATAAAAACCTAGTTAGATAATACGAATAATTGTTTTGACGCATTTTAATTTTCCGTACCTTATTTGAGTAACACTGAACTACTTAAGTGTCATACTTCATATATGTTACCAATTGTTTCTTACTTATATTCACAAAATGAATGAATTTGATTAACACCCTAATAAGACTGTGACATGGACAAACGACGGCGAATCTTTTGTAATATTACCGTATTTAGCTGACCCATCATAGCACAAAGTTTCATTCAAATAAGGGACCAGCGTATACAGGTTTTATACAAGTAACGTTCGCCCTACTATTACTAGTTACAACTGTGGCATCATTCTCATGCACTTAACAAATAAAATGAAAAGTACTCTATTAAAACGTTATCATTAATTCCAATATACATTAAAGTAATATAACAAAATTATAAATGCACTCGTCTATCAGGCTCATAAATTATTTGCAATTAAAACTGTAACACTAATAGAAACCAAGCCTTAATTATACATAATAAAATTAAACTAAAACCCATAAAATAACATTCAACCATCTTCAATAATCGATACGAGATATTATTAATTATTAATTCAATTATTAAAACAGTAATTAGCGGCGATATCAAAGATGTAATAAAAGAATTTGTTGTTATTATGATGATGGTGAACTGAACTATATTAAAATGAAATATAATGATATATAGGTGACTCCATGTGAATTGAATAGTCTAAACAGAAATGTCAAGCAATTAACCTAAGTATAAACAGCAGGCTAACTTTTGTGCTAGAAAAAAAAACCTATATTACGCCTTTGCAAAGTGGTTTTACAGAATACAAAACGTAAACATGCGCTTACGAAGTCTTAAATTTTGTACATCAAACTTACTCTACGGAGATTTATTCTTTGTGACGGACTGAGTACAAATGCAGCATATTTTCACAGCAGAAAGGAACACAGAGTTCCAGGGTTGCGGATTGTTCGAAAGAGATACCGCGGCCCCGGAACATAAAGGGCAATGGAAGGAACATGGGTGGGTTTTAGTCAGTACAAGTCTGACACTCCCCCCCGCTACGCTCAGAGCGGGGGGGAGTTATTTAATGTTTTCCCACCCCAATAAAAAAGGGACTACTGAGTTGAGTAAATGGTTTATTTTATTTCAACTTGATACTTCAACGCGTTCTTGAGATAAAGTGTCTTGACAGAGACAGACAAAAAAAATTATCGTATGGGGATTCCGTACCTCATAAGGAAAAATACGGAATCTTTATTGGATCACTTGGTTGTCGGGCTGTCTGTCTATCTATCTATCTGTCCATATACTCAACTCTGTGGTCCCTTTGTGCTGTGAAAAAATCAACCCTCTAAAATCACGCAGTCAAAATATAGGGCTATTTATGTCGCAAGTTTTTACGTAACCCGGTTGGTTGTTTTTTCTTTGAGGTGCGGACCCCTAACAATTATTTGCTCCTACTCCAGTAGCCCTACCAATATACTGATGAGCATTTTTGTTTATTTGCCCCACACTAGAAATTTCTCCTGTATCGTGGGTGCGTTTACAAACATTTAAACTCACATACACAAACAGCCGGACCCGGAATAACTATATGTAGGCCATACAAATATTTGTTCCGTGCGGGGATTGAAACCAGCACCCCGATTTTTAAGACAATTGTTTTTTTCAGACCATAAGCGAGATATCGTGCCATGTCGACGGCGCGTTCGTGTTCCACGAGCGCCTTAAAAAGATATCAGCAAGCAGAGGGGCCCCCAGGGCCTTTGCTTAGAACCGGCCCGGAACACGAAGGGCAAAAGAAGGAACCTCAGCTCCGCCCAGAGCGGGAGTAAGTTATATATGTGTAAAGGTAAGTTGGTATGTTATGTTAAACGACTTGCTATAATGGCATATACAGACAAGCATGTTAATTTTACCGGACGATATAAATAAGGTCTTTACAGCAGTAAAAAAGTTAAAAGTAGGAAAATTAATCGGACGAGACATGTAAAGGACATTAAAATGTATATTAATACTAATAACATTGTAAATTAAAACAGTTGGCATTTATTGCTTTACTTGTTTTTTTTTATTCATGAAGTAAATACCGCTGAAAATAAAATATTAATTTAATCATTATCAGCTTGTTATCAAACAAGCTTAGAAGACACGGTTGGCGCAGTGGCTGAGCGATAAACTACTGTGCAGCGTGTCGCGGGCTCGATCTCTGCACGGAACAAATATTTGTATGACCTATATAATAGTTAGTTGCTTGTAATTTAAATGTTTGCACGCACCCACGGTACAAGAGAAATTCCTAGTGCGGGGAATAGTTTAAAAAAAAAATTGTTCAGCAAGATGTTTAAATTTATAAACTCCTGGGAAATACATGCAGAACCATTGATAATTGTAACTCAGAAGTAACGTTAGTCTCGTTGATTTAGTGCTTGCTACTGCTAAGGCTGAGGCCATGGGTTTAATTCCCAGGCTTAGCATGAAGAATATCTCGGAAACACACGATTCCAGATTCCGGGCCGCAAGCCTGGATTTTTGCCTTAACATAATTTGTAAAAAATGAATGTACCAACTCCTCTGCCTAAACCTTCAAATAATGCAAGGGTGAAGTTTTAAAATAAATAAGAGGTGTCAAGGGACACCCGGATAGAACGAAGTTATCGAAGTTATTATTTATTAAGTATGTACAAAAATCCTGTATACACTCAACAAAAATAATCGTCGCGACACCACACTGTTCAATGCGAAATAGAAAGAGGAAACAAAAATAACTGGCTTGCTTTCTATGAGAGAGAGAGAGAGACAGACAGACAGAGAAACACGCGCACGCCGCACGGCTCACAACTATAGCAAAAAGTGTCGTTACAACTTTTGGTCTTAAGCAAAAAGTGTCGTTACAACTTTTGGCCTTAAGCAAAAACTGTCGTTACAACTTTTGCTCTTAATTTTCAAAACTCAAAGCATTTATTTCAATTAGACCATTACAGGCACTTTTGAATGTCATAAAAACAAAAAAAAATTGGTTGTTTGTAAAGTAGGTTTACGATCGAGATGTTTACGTGATAACGTCTTATTGGTGATATAAGTTATCACCAGTAGTGACATCTAAAATGAAATTAAGTACTAATTTAAAGTTTTTTTTTTCGAGCCAAGTAACAGATGGCGCTACCATCTTTATGAAATGTCGCTTGTGAGGTTTTGGTGTGACACAAGTTTCTGAACATGTCACCCGACTAAAACGATTTTAAAGACGTTATCACGTCAAAAGATGCTGCTACAGTCCCAGTCAGTTTTTTCCGTCTAGCCCCCTTTAGCAAAGCCCGATTAGGAACTTCGTTCCAAATCCTACTAAAATACCTCCTTCACGTGGAGCTCGTAATTCGTGCAAGAGAAAGGGTGTTAGACTGATTAATGGGTTCTTATTGGCAGTCATACAGTGCATACGCGTCTCGTTGGCACCGGTGTCCTGCCGAGAAAACTTGCACTTGTAGTCCATACGAGAAGAGTATCGGCCGAAGTTTGTTTATTGGACTAGTTTATATTCTAGTATAGTGTGACCAGTGAACTGTATTAGCACTCTATTGGAACAACTGGAAGAAATAGCCTCTTGGTGTGCTCAACGGACTGCCATGTCATAGTTTACGATTTCAAACTTCTGATATTTTTGGATTTATGCACGTACTAGCTGCGCCCCTCGGTTTCACTCGTGGTGATACAATATACAAAATATCTTAATGAATTGTAGCCTATGTGTTATTCTGATTTGTAAGCTATATTATTGTAAAGTTTTATTGAAATCCATTCAGTAGTTTTTGCGTGAAAGAGTGACAAACATCCATACATCCATAAAAACTTTATAATATTAAGTAGGATTTTAGGAAGTAGGATAGGATTTTATAATTATCACTTGCTTCGGTAAAGGAAAACGTTGTGATGAAACTAGCCTAAGATATATTTCTCGATTCATATTAAAATTCAGAGGCCCATAGGCGACATAAAACTCTGACACCAAATTAAGCAAAAACCACACGATAAAGAGTTTAGTAAAGTTCACGTAACCAGTGGCATAATAGTATGATGCCTACCAGTGGAACCGAACTAGAACTGAACAGATTTGCCAGGAAATCGCGAGGTTCACATGACAAAAAAAAACATCCTATAAACTAGGCGCCAACCGGAGCGCTAAGCGTGGTCAGCCCATTAACAGAGTCATTAAAAAATGTCATTCGCTACTACGATTGGTCGACAGAACTGAACCTCCCGCATATTTGTCTACTTAATACCTCCAAGTACTGAGCTACGACTTCCTAAAACCATTCATTTTTTGTCACGAATTCCTCTAAACCAAATTGCCTTAATAAACTCAACTTTACCACGCTAAACTGGATCTTATCTCTGAATCGTTCAATTAAATATTGATATCGTAATTCATTAAGAAAATATTTTTTCAATTACCCACATATGTTATGATTCAAACGTTATCTCGTGGTACAATCACGTTCAGAATCGTTTCATAAAGGATGTGAGAACAGCGGATAGTACCGAATATCAATCGGAACCGGTCGTATGAAGATTCTATCGTGTAGTCACTGATTAATTGCAACACATTAGAATCGGACGAATTAAATAGTTAAAAAATATATCGGAATAAAGACGTTGTGATAATCTTAAGATAAAGTAGTGTACGGGAATTATCAGAGCGATCGGAGGGCATCGCATTGAAGCGGACGATTGATAAATTGACAACATTTATCTGTGCGCGATTGTATCAAAATATTTTAGACGATCTTAGGGATAAGTGTCAGTGTGTAATGGAGGATTAGATCGGGAGCTTTGAAGGAAATAACGCGCTTTTGCAGCTTTATTGTGACTATTCTAATAGGTTTTAAAAGGTGAATGCTTTTAAAGATGGCTTTGGAAGAAATATAAGAAGACTGGGAAATATTACGATAAGATACGACCTTTTTAGAAATCATGACTGTATGAGAGCGATTACAATAAAATTATTATATTATCTGCTCTATTTGCATCAATTTTAATCTACAACTAATTGAGATAGATAAATAGACATTAAAAAATTATCAGAGAAATAATTCCTCCTATCTTCGAATTAGAAAATAAATGTAAGACGATAAACGTATAAGCTAATGTTAATTAAGCTTATTAATATGTAAAAAAGTCATAAAATATTTAACTACATTTTAATCGCTGTTAGAATTAAAACGATGTTGAATTAAGTCATTAAACCGATTCCATTAAATGTAATATTGATAAAATACTACAAAAGTCTATTTATAATCGATTAACGTGTGCATTTATCTAATAAGAATATCCATTCGGTATTTTGGCTAAGTTCGTCGAATAGCGAAAGAGGTCTTTAGCTATTCAACAAAATTTGAATAAAAGTTGTCTATGAATTTAAAAAAAAAAAAACTTATCTATGATATTCGGAGGAAGCACCATATAGTAGGGACTACACTAATAAATCTCGATTAAGTAAATATAGAGGAAGCTTATGCCGTAGTGGGACTATGAAATGAATTGATAATGATGAAGTGTAACAAAATTATAATGAGCGAGATCATGCCCAAAACTCGAGAAGTGTTAATGAGGTATGATTTGTAGCTTGTCGATAGAGTTAAGAGATCGTATTTGAAAGAGGGCATTGCGATATTGGTCAATGTGTTCGAATCGCACACCGAGGGTTCCATAAAAACATATTTATTTATTTAATAATTTATGTACACAAGAGAAAACACAGGAAAACATCATAAAAAAAACAAAGCGTACAAAGGCACAGCTTATTTTATGAATGTCTTAACCTAAATATAAGTACACATATACACATAATAATATTTACTCGTATACATACATAACAAAAAAATATATAAACAGATATTTAAATACAATATCCTTACTAATATTATAAAAGCGAAAGTGAGTTTGTTTGTTACCTCTTCACGCCTAAATGGTTAAACCGATTTTGATGAATTTTGGTACAGAGATAGTTGGGACCCTGGAGACGGACATAGGCTATTCTTTTTAAAAAAAGATTGAAAGAGAAAGAAGGAAAAAAGAGAAAACTTAGCATTGCTATTACAATAAATAAGGCGCTAGGGCAAAAACTACAGGTGGCAGGTACCTGCAAATCAGAAAAGGGGAACTGTCTTATCCCGAATTTAACGCGGGCGAAGCCGCGGGCGAAAGTTAGTTATAAATATTCACAATTGAGAGGAAAGGTAATAATGCTCTTTCGATCTTATTTTAATTTATTTATTTATTTCTTTAAACTTCATGCATAATAGTGGTACATAGGCGGTCTTAATGCTATATGGCGTTTTCAATCTTATGTGTGTGTGTAATGAGGTTCAATTTTTTCTGTAAATTAAAAAAAAACTTGCGGCGCCAACGACCATATCTTTTGACTGCGTAGACCTCTAAGTCTACGCAGTTGATTTTTTAACAGCTTCAAGGGATTATAGACTTTAATACATGGTATTAATGAATTCGATATTTCCTCGCGTTCTTGAGATAAAATGTCTCCGAGAAACAGACAGACGGACAACAAAGTGATCCTATGAGCTATGGAACCCTAAAACGAAATTAAAAGAATTAATTAGCATGTTCTATAACCGAAAAATCGAACACATCATTAACCATATAAGACTGCATCCGTGTTGTAGAGTTATTGTCATCTTCACCATCGGAAAGGAGGCTTTAGTCTCGCAAATATCACTACTATCATATAGTATAGTGTTAATAAACTGATTATGCTAAAAGTAGCAACGGCACAGAAAAATAAATCTAGCATTGTTTTAAGCATTAATGGTTGCACGTGATTTCTATTTTTAATGAGCACCCCGTATTAGTCATCCCACCATCACGGCGCTTGCAACAGCGTCAAAATATCAAGAACTCATAACAAATGAAAATCACGGAATATATACCGTAAATGACAGTTTAAATAGAACTAAATCTAATCCGAATCCACTACACTACACACCACATAAACCGACACAGTCCATGAGAATTCAATAAAACTAACTGTACCCATTATCTAAATGAATAAATTTAGCCTCGCAGAAGATTTGCGCGCTTACTCATAACGTAGCTATAACTCCGTGGATATAAGTAGCCGTGTGTTACACAGGGTCACAGGTTCAAGTACCGATAAAGCGTAGATTCCGTTAAATAAGGAAATTTGTTGTAGTAATAGTAAATTTCGCGTCAGTGCTATAGTCGGGCTTAATGCTGAAATATACGTGTTATGTTGCACCGAGGATGGGTACGCTGAGTGAATCGAGATTGCCTTTGGAATTGGAATTGACAATGTTGTTCATGTTGAGAATGGTATGGAAATATTTCAATGGATAACTTTGCTTATGGGTGATGTTGAAAGCATAGTCATAAAAATACACTTGGTAACAAGAGAAGATCAATTTGTTCGATTACTACGAATCTACTGTATACACACTTAAGCCAAATCCATATTAGAAAACAATTTCTTAAGAAGTGGTAACTATAATAAATTGAGCTAATTTTGATTCTAAATCTACAATGCCAAACAAATTCTAGAATATGAATATCGAAAATTTAAAAGAAGTTACTGCAGATTACGATCTATAATCACGTTAATCTCCACCGTCGCCCCTAATGTGGCTCAGTAGTTAACCTAACAGTATTAAGATATCATCATTAGCAGAATCGGAAACCTTAAATAAAGACAATTTAAATCCTCATCTAAATGCTATTCCGCAAACACGTTTCTTCTCACGGATTAAATTCATCTACGAACTACAAAATGGAGTTTAAGAAAAACGGGTTTCAACCCTTCGAAAGGATTAGTTCAAACAAAAGATGACAGAAGTTGTCACGTCCGTCGTTTAATTGTTTATTTTGATCCTGATTAAAAACATCGTTAGCAGGAACTGGTGCGGTTTCATTATGAATGGTAATCTCTTTTTTTCTGTTTTGATGTTTAAATCAAATATTTGGGTCAGGTAAAGAACACGTGCTGGGTTTCTGAATGAGGTTCTGGCAGTTTTGAAATATTGCTGTGCGTTGCCAACTTTTTTGGCTTTAGTTGTAACTTGTATGTCAACTGGGAATTCGGAGTGACAATAACGGTAATGGGTTGCACTGGCGACCAGTTTTAAGGATTATATTTTTGTACATGGTGGTTAGTAATACCAGGCTATCCCAGGATCAAAACTAACTAAATCAGGGTTTCTTGTTTTTTTTTTATCCACTGACTTAGGTCCACTTTTATGATTTAACTTGAATAGCATATCTAAACCTGAGCTCATGTTTAGATATGCTATTAGCAATGCTTGGGAACATTCAGTGACAGCTGTTAAACGCAGTTTTGACGATCTGACCGCCTTCAGTTCCGATGGTGAAGCTCGCCCTTATTTTGTAAATATCATTTTTTTGTTTGTTTTTCGCTCGTTTTTTTAAGCTTTTGCATAGCTTCTATCGCGGGCCTTGAGCGCGGGGACCGAATCCAGAAATTCCGTAACGAAAAAAAACCTGACGCTCCCCACTCCGACGGGCACGGAGGTGTGGCTTGAAGGCCGTGCATTGTTTAACGTCGTTTACACAATACGGTCAGTTATTTCAATCCCGATTCTAATGTTCTAATAGCGTGTTTGGTAGAGAATCGGATAGTCAATCGACATTACGCTGGATCAAACCCTTCTTCTTGGTCTTGTTTTTATTTTTTGGGACTTCTTTTCATTGGAAGTACTTTTTAAATATTATATTTAGTTTTTTATTTTTTTATTTAATGTCTAAGTTGATAAATAAATGTTTCTTATTGCGACTTCTTTTCATTGGAAGTACTTTTTAAATATTTTATTTAGATTGTTTTTATTTATTGCATAAGTTGATAAAAAATGCTATGCAATAGCTTTACCGCGGCCATCCGCGGCTGTCCCCGAGTGCCACACGTATTTTTTTTTCTACTATTATGTTTGTTGATCACTAACTAAATCCTAGTTTACAAACGGCTTGATCTGGAAAACAGGCAACTGTTTCATTGTTTTATTCTGACTAACATAACTAACCCTTTTATACAACGACCTCAAACTCCTCTTTTGTTTCTCTACTCATTATTTCGCCGTCTTCATCAACCTCAGAGTCCATTCCAATTCCACTAAGAATACGATCATAAATAACCATAATCGTAATATTTTACACATAACCTCCCAAAATCCCTCCAAGGCCAGCATCCCATACGTTCATACATACTCTGTCGTGCCCGTTAATCACGGTGTCGCTCATAAATCTTGGCGAGCTCCCTAAAGCATCGCGTATCGGATTAACAGCCAGTAACTGTCGTTCGTATCGCTACGGAAATGTGTTAATACTAACTGGGAATGTATGGTTTGGGGATCCGTGGAACCGTTTTATTTTATTTAAATATTTCTCTATTCCATTCTATTTTTTTTTTCGGGTGGGAAATTATCAAATAACTTCCCCCGCTCTGGGCGGACCGGGGGGGCGTGTCAGACTTTTACTGAATAAAACCCACCCATGTTCCTTCTATTGCCCTTTACGTTCCAGGGCCGCGGTATCTCTTTCGAACAACCCGCAACCCCGGCAGGCGGAGGCTCTGGCAAGCCCCTCTTCTTTGCTGACATCTCTTTGATTCCATTCTACTTTAACTACCCTTTTTCTCAACTATGTTGGGGTCGACTCCATTCTATCTAAATGCAGCTGAAAACCAGTACTTTACATTGAGCGACTGCTATCTGACCTCCACAACCCAGTTAGTGCTGGTTAATACGATATCCCTTGGAAAGATTGGTTGTCAGACTTTCGGGACTACCTATCTGTAACGCTTTCTCTCTTTCTCTCTGTGTTTATGTTGTGTAATAAATACTTCACTTATATTTATAAGTCCACAATCAGCAAATCGCCTTGTGCGATCGTCTAATTAACGCTCAAGCCTCTCATGCCGATATAAAAAGAGACATTTTTACCCAAAACTGAGACAACCACAGGCTGGTATTATTAGTATATTATTTACTTAATTGTTCACGCCTCTATTCAATTTCTACACACAACTTACACTTATGGTGCGTGAAAAAGGTGAAAAAAAAGTTTAGAAAGTATCTTTAAAGCAAGTGCAATTAAAGGATTTCTGTGCAAATTGTATTTTTGTTTCAACATTAACAATATTATCTAGGTGAGTACAATAGTACCCACCTTTGCTTCGTGTCATTAATTACATATTCAGTCTTCGGTTAATGTCGTAATATTAAAACAAAAAACTAGATTACCAACACATAATGTATTAAGAAACATAAATATCTATTAAAATAATTTGTCAATTTATTGTCCCAATTCGGTGACAAAGTATAGTATATTGTAATTTGTAGCTACTTCAACCAAGATGGCTATTTATATGCACAAGAGTTAAAAATAAAATGTTTTTTTGCAAATAAAATGGTTAAGTGTAGCGCTACATTTATATTTTTAACACAAAACACATGATTACAAAACTTGTTTATTTTATAAAAAATAAATAAAGCTGTTATTCTATAAGTGATCTACCGAAACGAGTACTGAAATAATGGTTATCTCGGTCAGAATCGTTTCGCCATTATCATGTTAATAATGAATTATCATAATTTTATTAGCATTTTGTATCTATTTTTGTGTCCGCATTGTCTACCAAACAAAGGAAATAGATGCGATTTTCAAAAACATTTATAGTGTTCTATCTTCTTCTTTTCGTTACATTACATTACAATTTCCATTAAATAATTATGAAATTTCTATGTTTTTGCAAACTGGACTTATACCAAAAACATTGGGCACAAATAGCAAATAACAAAAAAATATGGAAGAAAATAACTGAGGCCTTTGCCTAGCAGTGGTAAACATCAGGTATAAAATTTAAAAAAAATGAATTTGCTAGTCCTGAAAATTATGCAAAACATTGTCAGACATTGTATAAAAATGATATGTTACAAAGACCAAAATCATTTCCAATGCTTTTCGTGCGTGCAACAACGTGATACCAAAATAATATTTCGTGAAAACCCACGAAAACTCAAAAATCTTTTACGCTTCTCTGTTCAAAAATAAAACACCAAAAATGGACACCGTTACCCAATACCTATACGAACATTATCTGTTATAACGACATATTAGGTACACTACCACAATAAATAAACGGAGTACACCGACACCAATAAATTTATTGTAAAATTGAGATGTATAAAGATCTAATCTTGACCAAAAAGATTTATGTACCAAATAGATTTATTCTAAAAAATGTCATGTAAGGATTTAGTTTAAAATCGTTCCATGAGTTACTGATACGGGTCAACATTGAAACTGGACTATCTCCATTTTTGTTTTTTTTTTTGTGTGGTTGGTACGTTTTTAATGTATGTTTTTATAGGAATAGATAAGATTATTTGAAAAGCTGTTAAGAACTATTTACTCTCTTTATTCAATTTTCTTCTTAAAGTTACATATTTAAATAATTCAAAAAAATATATATATTAAAAGAAACATTTAATATATAAAAATAGGTTTACCGGTATCAGGAGTAGGGTCCAAGCTTTCAGTAGTTAGGGCTCCCTTGATCCAACCTAGGCGGTTAGAGAAGAGCTTCGAAAACTGTTCATTATGGCTCTTGGCAATCAAGTTAGATACTATAAATATTAAGATTTTTTTATCCTTGTATGTTTAGATATTTTCGAAGGGGATATGTGCTGTAATCTCTAAGACTATTTGTTGTTGTAGAATGCTTACAAGACATAAAACACTGTTTGGAGTCCTAATTTTGCATCTTTAGTGACGTTCCAAACACTATGCCTGTGCAGATCATTATTGCTGGATTAGCCCACCTCTATAATCTATAATTTTGCAATTTTAAATATTTAATAAAAATATAAAATAGTAGCCCACCGGTATCAGGAACAGGGTCCAAGCTACCGGCGGCCAGGGCTTCACAGAAAGGAACCTTCTAACAATACAAGCCGTGTCCAGGAGTACCGTTTTCTGTATCAAGCCCTTGATCCAGCTACCTAACGAGAGCCTCCTCAGGTGTTGGTCGAGGCTCTTGGCAATTAAGCCATTGGCTGTAACATTATAATTGTTCGGAGCTTATATTGTCCCACTGCAGGGCAGAGGCCTCCCTTCCCTTTTTCCACTTTTCGCGGTCTAGTGCGATTGTAAGCCAGTCTTTTGAGAAAGCGTCCAGCTTATCCCGCCATCTCTTTGGGTCGAAAGTTCCACATACTTGTTATAATGATAAGCAGGAATGACTAAGAAAAGTATCACATCAGAATCCCCAACAAGTTCACGGATGTCACTGGTCACAATACTCACAGTATTGGCGATATGCCCGGCCTGCATCCTTCATACATTAAACATGAACCAAACAAGGAAATTAAATAGAAAATATGTCGATGCGATATATTAATTGATGCATTACTTGATCATAATTCCGTTTATGTATAAATCGTATGCTGCTGAACTAAGTAATCTTTGTCATTGAGATAGATTATTGTGACTAGACCTTGCATTACTCACGACTTGTGAAAAGTCATTAACTGGTCAGCATTTTTCCAAATATCTTTAAGGTCAGCGTCTAGTCTAAGCGGATGCAGCTGAATATTATATGCAGTGGCGGCCTGTCTGGGTCCACAAATCACTTGACAATCGTTATCTGTCTACTCTTTTCTAACTATGATGGGGTTGGCTTCCAGTATTACCGGATGCAGCTGAAAACCAGTATTTTAAATTAAAATAAATTAATCTTTATTTCAGACCATGGCCATAATTATTATTACAAAAAGTTATACAATTTCAACACGAATAAATGTTTTCAGGATATTCGAGTCCTGTTTGTCTGCAGTGACCTGTAGGATGCTGTAACTGCTACCCCGGACTCTGCCTAACAATGATGCGAGCCGCTTGCGCACTATAGCATGGAAGCCATCTACCCTGGCCTCCGCAAACATACCGGACCATTTTGTATGGAACGATTGGCAATAAGACAATGTTCCCCTTGTTGAAACTATTTGTTAGACTTTTGACTAACCTTAATTACTGTCATAGATCCAAAATTGCAGTATAGAACCAACAATTTAAGGTTATTCTAGGCACGGGTGCAATTATTCTGATCAGACTAATGTTTAACATGTCATTAAAACAGAATAACAGAAAATAAATCACCACATTGCCTCTGTTAAAGTTTCTAACAAAACACACAAAAAAATTGTAACTCAACCTCCCAACCCGTTTTCATAACGGTCCCAAAAAACTGACAAAAAACTTCCTGACGTCACGGGTCCAAACTAACGGACCATCCCATACCGGACTACCCTAAGCAATAAAAAAAACGTTCATCGTTTGTAAAACTAACTGTCCCTAACAGTGTGTAATAAAACAATTAATTTAAAATTGTCTCTCCCTTCAAATAGTTTGCGCAAAATTTCTTTTCTGCGAATCGTTTGTCGGTATTTCGCAATGTTTTTACTTACACCTTTTTATTACTTGGCGTTTGTGTGTATTTTAGGGTTGCAATTTAAAAATGGATCATCTCGTTTCTTTTGTTTTTTGGAAGAGAAACATTGGGTAACATTTTTATTAGTTTGTTGGTACATTTAACAGTTATTGCGAATAAAACTGTTCTATTTTTTGCTTCTATAGTCATAACTTCTTTCGCTAACCTTTTAGCTTTAAGATCAATCTTCGTAAAGTATCCTTTAAAAATGCCTCGTCATTGTGGTTAAATGCAAAATCTTAATTAAAGAGTTTGTTTGATTACTTAACAATATTAATCAAATTGAACGGATGATTCCGGGTTAACCTGTGCTTTATGCGCTTAGTAAATGTTAAGTTATGGCTGAGATTGTAACTGGCGATTTGATTTAACTAAATTGAATATTAATTTTAATCTTAGTTCTAAAACATTTCATAGTCTTTTGCTCTATCTATGGTTACAGAGCAAATTTTACCTGGAACATGATTATTTTACAGTTCTCATTTTTTTCCTATCCAAACCCAATAACCAAGTATTTGAGTCTCAAATACATCACCATAACATCAACAAGTACAACCATATTTCACCAGGTTAAGTTCCATGTAATAGGGAGTCTATTGCCTTCAACCGAGCACAAAAGTAGACTGCGTGGTTGCTACCGAGAAATCTCTTATGGAGAAACCCGATAACACTTTGCCCAACCCGAGAATCGAACTCAGAACCTCATGTTTAGCAGTCGCGCTCTAGACCAACGAGGTAGTCAAGTCAGCATTCGGTAGGTTTTCATTCTTTCAGCCCGGAGTGACCCACTCTTGGGTACAGGCCCCCCTGTTATCCTGCTTCTCAGTTTTGGGCGTCCCTCATCCACCTGTCTCCTGTTTCATTTGACGATCTCTGTAGTCTTTATAAACTGACTACTGACTTATCTCTCTCGCATGCTCTGTATGTACACTCGTGTTTGCAGTAATAAAAAAATATCTTGAATCAGATTATTCTATTTTTTGTATAGATTAATTTTTACCAATTCTTTGTGATTAAGTGGATATTTAGCCTTGTTGATTCTTCGACGCTTGTTAACTTTTATTAACTTCTTATTTTATTTTACGTTTTGTAAAGTAAGCAATGACTAATTGTCGGGCCTACGCTGTCCTCTCAAACTTAAGTACTAACGCTGTAACAACAACATTGTAAAACTAAATGATTTTAAAAGATTCACCATGGAGTTCCTAGCCAGTTCTTCTCCATAGAAAACGACCAACCCGATTCGTGCACCTTTTCTCGTGCCCATGTAGGCCTATGTGAAATAAAAATATTTTAGAATTTTGTTTTTGTTCTTGTGGCAAACTTCTCAGCCATTAAGGCGATTGTGCAATTTAGCAGGCGAATCGTAAGTTCACACCCATCTGTTTCCATTATATATAGTCACGTAAATCAAGATGGCACACATATCAAAGTAATATAAATAATATGACCTGCACGTGCATTATGTAAAACAGTCATAAAGTGCACTATGACAGATAACAGGTAAAGTCGCTAGGTATTCATGTATGCAAAATATTACGATTATTTTCTATGTATAGTGCAGGTTTAAAATCAACATAATGACTGTGGGAGGTTACTTCGTTTGAAAGGGTAACGATTTAGAGCTAAATGTGCTGGTTATACTGATCGTGTCAAACACTTGACCATATTTTTTGTTTAAAAAAAATATGTTCCCCTGGAATTTATCCTGTATCGCAGGCGCGTTTACAAAGATTTAAACTCAAATACACAAACAGCATGACTCGGAATAAATATCTGTAGGTCATACAAATAAATATCTGTAGGTCATACAAATATTTGTTCCGTTCAGGGATTGGACCCGCGACACACAGCGCAGAAGTCGATCGCTGAGCCACTGCGCCAACCGTGCCATCGACATTATATCAACAAGGAGGCCATAAATCGAAATATACAGGAATATCTAGAAAATCTGTTGACTCACAAAAAATTCTACGACTTTCGGACTTTCATTAGCATTCTCCTACCCTTTTTTTGGGGTTGAAAATCATCAAATAACTTCCCCCGCTCTGGGCGGAGCGGGGGGGAGTATCAGACTTGTTCTGACTAAAACCCACCCATGTTCCTTCTTTCTGCTTCTGCCCTTTATGTTCCGGGGCCGCGGTATCTCTTTCGAACAACCCGCAACCCCGGATTCTCCTACCCTTATTCCAAGTTATTTGTGGTCGGCGCAGCATGTCCCCTTCTTACGTACTCATCATTTCATCGGACACCTCCATTTAAAAAAAAATATCTTCCGCACAGTCCATCCATCACATCTGGACTTTTTTGTAATCATCTAGTACCTATAAAACTTTTTCGTGCCGCTGTGTTTGTCACCAAACGCCTCCAAAAGGCTGAATTTGTAAGAAATTGTGTGCATATTGGATAGGTCTGAGAATCGGCCAACATCTATTTTCATACCCCTAAGCGATAAGGGTGGCCTCAGCAGCGGGTAAAACCTCTGAGCACAGTTAGTTTTTATTTAAAAATGGTGTGGGTTATGCTAGTCAATATGCATAAGGACAAAACTGCAAAGTAATCTTTTAGACTACTTATTGTCTTTCTTAGTAATTCTGGATTACAAAATGCAAATCACGTTATAAACTTCATTGTACTGCAAATGCATAGGCTAATTAACGAGGAAAACTAAACAAAACAAATCACAAATCCGATTAACTATGAATATTTAAATATCCCAAGAAATCAGCAGGTAAAATCATACATAGTATCTGTCATTATACATGTAGGGAGTGCAGACAAAAATAAAACTTGAAAAGTACTTTAACTTCTTATAATTAAAATAGAAAATTTAAAAACACACTTCTTGGTTACTTTATCTTTGCTCGTCTGCCATTCGTCTCATTTGTTCTTCGAGTCCTCAAACTGACATTGCTTTATTTATTTTTAGAAATACATTCAGACACGCTCAAATCGAAATTACTACATACATTACTTTGACATGGCTTTTATACAACACACCTAAATAAGTGTCGTCGGAAAAGTGAAAAGCCAAACCATCTAAAAAGCAACTTTTATTGCCTTTCCTCTTAGTGATCATAACTTTTTTCATGAAAAAATATAACACAGCGCGGAAGTTGAAACTAAAAATAATCCAATCTATCTGCTAGATAAAAATGTTTGTGTAATGCAAATTAGTATTAGACACCATTGTATACCATGTTCTACGCAAATAAATTTGATTTAAAGAAAATATTCGAATTTCAAAATTGCGTCGGTAATCGAAGCGGCAATAAGGAACGAAACTTTTTTTTGTTACTTTTTAAATTACAATTTGCAGGCCACGTTTGTGTTACCAAAAAGTTTTGCAACAATTGGTGAAGGTTTTTAAAAGAATTTTATTCACAAAAGAAAGTTTTATTACGGTAAGCTCGTTCGCTAATGGAGTTACTTTGTTATGATTTAGTCCATTTTTTAAGTATTTTTATACCGTTTTCTTTTAAGGATTCTTGTTAAATGATTTGCGCATTGTGATATATTTTATGTTTTAAAATAAGTACTAACATCCATACACACCGTAGGTATGTAATACAACTATAAACGTTTTCCATTTAAACCTACAGTTTAGCAAAATAGTTTTAAAATCCAATGAAAACGAAAAAATTAAGAAACTTTTTTTTTTCTAACAAAGACCCAGGTGTTGTTTTATTTTATTACATTTCGTGAAGCCATACAACTCACATTAACTGTTAGAAGCGCATACATTGAAAAGACGAACAAAAATATGAAACCGTCGAACTGCATTATTTTTAATAGATGTCAATAGAAATAATGATCGCAGTCATTAAATAATTACACACTCGCATTAAAAACAAAAACGCATTTGTTTTATTTAAAAAGCGACGCAACGCATTAAACTGTGGAGTTACGATTATCGCGCCGCGATCTATAACGTCGCGTATCGTTTTATTAATCGCAGTACGAGGCTCCGGCGCGGGCGCAGTGGCAAAGTTCACGCGATCCCACCAAACCGTACCTATGGACCGGTAACGCACCGGTAATAGAGAACGAGACGCAAACATCCCCAATCACATTCGCGAGAAAAGGATAGCACGAGAGATAGATGTTGCGTTAGAAGTTAGCCACGCCCCCACAGCGTTCGAAGCTCTGAGTCCACCTCCGTGAGCATTCGTGCGCGCGCGCCGCTACAGCCACACGCCACCCGTGTTCGAAAATTTTGAATTTCGAAAATGAAATCGGCCGCGCGATTTCAATCCTGTCAATAGAAGATGCCAGTGATCCGCTCAAAAATATTTTTAGAGCAGGTTTTAATAAAGACTGTTATATCAAAAAACTGTTAAAATGATGTGTCAACAGTAGAGACAATAAACGAAGCAGTGCGGTAGTTGCATCGTCGCGTTTTCAGTTTGCGTTTTCAGTTATACGTCAGATGTAAATTGAACGCGACGACATTTCGTTTGTTTGTTTTCATCGAAAGTGACTGGACTGTGACATTTGAAATCGATAGTATACGTAATTGAAGTACCACGTATACGGGTCGCCTTAGTGAAATTTTTGTTGACTTAAAAAATTGAGAGCAAATATTTTTATTGTGAAGTGACAGTGGGATTTTTCGGAAAACTGCGGCCTTCTCATATTGTGTACACACCAAAGATATTAAGGTAAGCGGTGTTTACTTAAAATATTTTAGCGTTAGTTTAAATAGGCTAGTTAAATGTTAGGTCTCTAAATAATTTATTCTCGTCCGTTTAGACTCTAAATAAAAATTTTAACATTACAATAATAGCATTTGTACCAAACTAAACTAATTCACATCCCATAAAAGTCATAAATACTTACCAGAACAATAAAAGAAACCCGAAATTAATATTTTTAACATGTATTCCAGTTACACTCAGAAACGGCTAACAGTACGGGAAACTCTCCCTACAAAAGACATAAACGGGCGCATTTTTCCGACCTACAACGAATATTACAATTACCAACATTTAAGCTATGAAAAGCATTGAATATTTATTCTTTCTATAAATTATATAAAAAATAATATTTAAAGCATTCCACGAAAATGTTGTAAAACAGTTTTTGTTGATAAAGTCGTAAATAAGTATTGCATATAAGTGCAAAATAGCCTTTTAGTAAAGCTAAGCATTTGGACACTATTACTAAATGGAATTTTGTGAATCATTTTATTGCGTAGGTATATCATTTTCGCAACTGCAACAAAATTCTTTAAACAAATGAAATATCCAGCTAAACAAACAGATATTACCCATAAATATTGAATGAAGTTCAATTTAATGAAAAGAGGCGTTTGAATGTAAAATGAGATTCATTGCAACCACGCCCCCTGCGAATAGAACTTGACTTATCGTACAAATAACATTATGATTATTCGTAAAAATAACATGATTTATTAATTATTTACAATTAATAATATGTCTATATCGTGATTAAGGATGCAAAAATGCAGACGGTAAGAATTTATATTATTTCAAATATTTAAATGTCACGATCGATTCAATAAATAATCAATTTCTTATCATTTATTATTAAGTAAAGTGTGAAACTAACACTTGGATTTTTTTTGATAATGAATAAATTAATGATATTTGTTTTCAAAGCGTTGATGTCTTTTGTACTGGAAATTGTAGACTGCAATTATCACTAAAAACGCAACTTAAATTATGATATTAGCAATTAAGGCCTATTGTCGACCTTGATAAGTGTCAATAATAGTAAAAACAGCGTGTAATGTTCAACAAATATCTTTAAATCTCATTTCTAAAGAAATAAGGAATTCTGTTGGAAATCGATTTTTAGTGCGTCGGCGCCAAAAATTGAACGCATCTGTATTAAAGAAAAAACTCGATAGAAATAGCTAGGTTCCAATTACATCTAGATAGTTATATAATATGTATCTTTATCATCTTTCTGGCGCTTCCGAAAAATAGCGGACGTCATACCTTTTTAAAAAATCAATTTAACTATATCATACAAAAAGGGTTGTTTGTGTTTAGCGATTTTAGCTTCTCTAAACATTCCTCGTTCTTTAAAACACCTACTTACAATTTACAGCCTTTTAAAAATAATTGGTCCAAGAAATTCAAGTTTTACAACGAGATATCTAATCAAATTAATAACTTTAAGGATAGATAGATAAGTTATTCGGCCTATTTAAAACAATCTTCATAACTAGACAGTAGAAAGTTTTCAATCTTAGATATGACTGTTAAAACGGTAATACAAGTCAAATTTAACTTACCCACATAAAACCTTGTCACATGAAATGTAGATAATAAAATTATCACTTTCCAAATACATAATATGCACCATCAAAATTACATACCTTTTAATTTTTACCTAGTCTACTAGGTACTAAAACAACTAGATTTAAAATGAAATATACATAAAATCAAACCACATCCGTGATTCGTGACCAAAGCATGACCGAAGACACTTCAAGTCACATATCATTGGTATGAGTAACTCCTATTTCTTGTATCACATTAATTTAATTGCAAAAACGTTGCTTAAGTATATCAATGGTTATATGTAGTCCATATACATACATAAATGTAGTCCACACATGCAACGATTTGAGAACATTTAAGAAATTGATAGACATGTAGAATTGTGGAAATAAACTTTTTGATTTGTCTAGATAACGGCAGAAAAAATGGCATGATGCGTATACTGTCACTATACAAGCGTAAGCGCCATGATCACGATAAGGCGCTTACGATAAGGTGCTAAAATGTGTTAACCTTTATTTCATTATCTAGGAATTAGTATCATAGCACGCTTAAAAATTAGGTTAAACATACTGAAAACAATATATGATCAAAGTTTTTTTTGCTAAGCGTGGTCATGGCAATTTTCATTTTCATGTAATCACTGAAAAAATAATGTTGTGAATTATTTCTTCGGCATTGGGGTCTAACATAGATTAAAATTATAATGGTGCAAAACCTGTGGTATCCTTCTTTATCCCAGTTTTTAGAGTTGCGGGCCTTAAAAAAAGTTAAGCGGAACCCATAAAATATCACTTAGTTGTTCGTCTATCTGTCTGTCAAGACCCTTTATCTCGGGAACGCGTTGATATTAAAACTATATATGTACTAACCTCTGTAGTCCCTTGGAGCTGTGAAAAAGCTTGAAGTCTACGCAGTCAAATGATATCGCAGTCGCACTTGACCGTTTTTTGTCTGGAACAAATAAAAAGAAATCATCAGATCTTACCGAAACTATAAAGCAGTATTTTGAAATATATTCAAAGATTGTCCACACCATAATATTTCAAAAAATGCATCGTAACGTACGATAAAATGTCACGGCACAAAAAAATACTTTCAATATCACAGGATGCTTACCAAATACCATTTTCAAAAACCCTACCTGTTATTAAGGTAAACGAAACAGTATCTAATAATATGTACGATACTATTTATTGCGAAAAGCAAAATACTAACTCAGTAACGAAAGATACTAGTGCTGCCATCTACCGGCAACTACAGTAAACGTTATTGATGCACAAGCAATGCTAATGCTAGATGTAGCTACGAAAGCTTTCACTTCTGAGGATTGCTATTCTGCCTATGCCACGAGATACAAAAGGCGCTATAATTTTAATTGGATCCTGTAATAATTTTGTAATTATACTGATATTCTGAATGTTCTATTTTTTTTTTATAAAAATATGCGACAGCAATACTTTTGTCCGCAAAATCTCATAACGTGTTTGTAAATTTTCTAAAATGCTTATTCACACTCAGTTTTATCATATAACAAATAATTGGTACCGTAATTGGCCAGCTAAAGCTTATGGATAGGCTCATAACACCAGCCAATTACAGCCTCTTTGCTACGCAACGCACTCATCAAACGCGAATCTATCAAACTCCCAGATTCACACAAACACCCACAAAAACCGCCAATCAATCAAACCTAACCGATTGATTCAAACTTGGAACAATCATGTGAAAACCAACCGAGACAAGCTGCGTATCAGCATCACCGGCGATCTATGATGGTGACCTCGTTGAAAAATCGAAATTCTATTGAACAATTGACCATTATGCTTATAATAAAGTGTTATTAAAAAAAATGGCGACTAATGAGAGAGACAATAGCGTCGTCGTGGGAATCAGTCCCACGGTTGGTATAAGAACATAAGCCGTGTCCTGACACGTAATAGGTTATGTACAATAGACAATGACAATTGTCTGTGGTCCTCTATGTGTTGAATCGATTTAACGTTTTATTTAATTGGGTCATTGGTTATTTAATTAAATCATATGTAGCTGGCGTTAGTCACGCACAGGTTGGTGAAGGAGGAGGTACGTTGTTTCACCTAAACAGCCATGGTCATGTGTAATAAGTACTTAAGGAGCTCTAAGATCCATTTAAATAGAAACATAGTTTAAAGATAAAGTTTTTACTTCATAAATTTCATAAAATATTTATGTTTTAAAAAAATAATGCAAGATTCCTTAATTGCCGTAGGAGTGCGTTGAATTAATTATGATTTATTTTTTTATTTCTATGTAACACCACGTCGTCAACAGCCAATCGCAGTGCTGGACGAAGGCCTCTCTCAAAATGGAGGTACTTACTTTGATTTACTTACATTTTTAATATTAATTTCATAACGAATATACAAAATAAACAATTTTTTTTTATACAACCCATATTTAATTAATATCGAACTTCTTTTTTATGGTTGGTATAACTGGGCCTATGACTTAGCTCAAAACGCCGTTGAGAAAAATCTCTCAGAGATACTGTATTCTTTACATTGTTTTTCGTCACCACAGCAAGTGAAGAATACATGAATCAAAAACCAGAAGTGCGATGAGCAACGATTTTAACTTAAAAAATTTCAACCATTTTATTGAAACTCATTCAGCTATCATCTTTGGTTATTAAAAATAAAACATCGCCACATATAATTTAAAGGCCTTTTTCACAACATTACATAACACAATAAATCATAAATTAAAAGGTTAACCAACCACACCCAAGTAGGTTGCTGCCGCTAACCATATCGTCTGCCGTCGGTTGATCAGTTGCGTGCCGACAATCCACAATGCAACGCTTGCCATCGATAATTTTATGCAACATGATTATTACAAATCGCCCTATTATATTCACAATACTTTGCATATGATTTAGTAGTTTTACGTCGAAGGTTTTGACGAACGATAATTATGGAAACAGTATTTTTTTCGTAGAAAATATATATAGGCATACCTACCCTTAAGTATTCCTGAAATGATGAATGCAAATATCAGCCAAACTTTGCAGTAAAAACTAAAATATTTAAGTAGTTTTCTGAATACTTTTCTAGGGCAATCACTTAGAAACCATTAAACCATTAATGATTCTCAAATGTCGATTGAAATTACCGTAACAATTGCTACAAAGAAAAACTTAATAAAGATCAAAATTCTCGCTCTAAAACTAAAACTACGTGCAAGAAAATTAAGTTCCATTGTTGCAAGAAAATGGTCAATTGGGCATGTTAATAGAATCAGCAGTTTGAAGTGGACAATTATTGGACTAAAAGAATATCGCTTTATCAATTTTCTTTATCGCAACGTTTCTAAGAAAAATTAGCCAGAACCATTGTCATGCCTCTCTCTCCAACCTTTTGTCCCTCTCTAACAAACTGATAAAAAGATAATTCATCAAATAACTCGGTTAAATACACAGAAATCAGTTCAAAAGTAACTTTTAAGTGTTTCAAAACGTCTCGCGTTAACGATTTAAACTCTTTTCAAATCCTAATTGTTCAAGTGTCGAATTATCGGTTGCCCAACAACCATTGGTTAGCGGCAGAAGTCGCGTTCTGGTTGTCGCAACCATCACCGTTGACTTTCGGTTAGGAAATTGGAGAACATTTAAAAACGTATTAGTGTTTTGGGAGATCTAAGAAAAGAATTAGACAGTCCGTTTCATATTGGTTTTGAATAATGTAAAGGAAATGTGAATGAGTTAGACTAACGGTTTACCCCTCATTTACTTAAAATTATGTCTGCTAATTTCCACTAACAGAAGAAAGAGATAAAGCAACATGTTTTCAGTAATGTAACTACATTATGTTTAGATAAATTCTCTTTCGTAAATCTCGCAATCAAAATTAGGTATGTTGTAAGAGAACCCAATTTTTGGTTAAGCTCAAAATTGTGCATAAGCTATATTGCTATTTGTATGTACAGTTTTTATGTTATGCGTAATAAAGAATAAGAATCCTTTACATGTGAATAATCTACCACACAGCACAGTAAAAACCAAAGACTCTCCATAGTATTTTTTCCTGCATCGCTAAACTTAGGAGCAATCTTTTTCGCGACCCATCAAATCGCATTACGTTGAATACGTACTGGTTAGCGGTTAATAAAGTTCACAACGATTCGAATGTGCATTAAGTTTTAATCAACTATCATGGATGACAATTATAATAAACTAGCTTTTGCCCGCGCCTTCGCTCGCGTTAAGTTCGGGGTAACACAAGTTCCTCTTTCCTGATTTGCAGGTCAAGTACCTGTAGTTTTTGCCATTGCACCTAATTTATTGTAATAGCCAAGCTAAGTTTTTCCTTTTCTTACCTCTTTCTCCCTCATTTCTCACTTTATAAATTAGGATCCCAACTATCTCTGTACCAAAACTCATCAAAATCGGTTTAGCGATTAAGGCGTGAAGACGTTACAAACAAACTGAATTTCCCTTTTATAATATTAATAAGGATTATGACTTTATAAAAAGGGTTAGCTTCACAAGACGTGGATACAATAATTAAATGGCAGTTTTTTATCTCACATCCTTAAAACTCTAGCGTCCTAAAGACACGCCTGCCAATCACCAATCAAACAGTCGCTTCGACGCTTCAAAGGGATGTTTTTGTTCCCTCGGCACTGCTGCTTATCCCTTTTAAATGTGATGGCGTAAACAACAGCCGGCTCTTGTTGATACCGTCATTCCGCCACTAAGCGACGCCATTGATGAGAAAAAAGTGTATAATTACTTGATCTGCTTTCATTCAAGTAAACCGCTTTGGTCTTATATGGCACATTAATTAAACTGTACTAGTCTTATGAAAAAAATAGGTGTTTTTACCCCTACTTCGGCCAAACGTTTGATCTGGTAATTGAGGCAAAGGAAAATAAACTTTAGTTTTTACAGTGTAGGGTTGGTTTTAAATTGTGACTATATTCTGTGAGTTTTTATATAAATACCGGTAGGGTTGCTTAAATAGAGCCTTATATCTCTTTATTTAAAGTTGCCGACTATTATTTATTTTATAAAATAATTATGTTGACTTTTATTTTTATGTGAGTAATTGTCTGTTTTTTACGAAGTGACCAAGATGTGAGAATTTTAATAAGTTAGAACTGACAAAATTGATCGTTATAATGACTATGTCTTAATTACAAATCGTTTAAAACTACAAATCTGGTGTAATAATTAAAAAGTGTTGCTTATCAGACCGCGTAAGTCACTAATCAACTGATTGGAATTAGCTATAGCAATCGTGCAACGTAATTGTTTTTGACCAACATATTTAGGCCCTATTAGTTCTCTGAAATCTATTTCTTTTATCTCAAAAACCACCAAAAAAATTGGCAAACATACTATTGCCACATTTCCTAAGTTCTCATATTTTAGTAATGAATTAAGTGACCAATATTCTACGACACGGTTGGCGCAGTGGCTTAGCAATCGACTGCTACGCTACGTATCGCGGGTTCGATTCCCGCACGGAACAAATATTTGTACGACCTGCAGATAGTTGTTCTTGGTCTAGGATGTTTGTGTTACGAAAGGCACCCTAACATGTGTTCAAAACCGACTATTATATACAAAACCTCTTTTCGAATTTCCCAGCGTTGAAACTAGGAAGGAAAATTAGTTGCACACATTACCAAATGCTAAACCTAACACTGTACCAATTTAAAGGCACCACAAAACATTAACAATTTATTTGAAAACAAATACAAAACATTCCACTAAAACTCACAAGTTTCGAACACATCATACATCTAACATTTTCAAAGAGCAAGACTTAACCTAGGTCTAGGCGAATCTGCAACGTTGTCCTTCCCAGGCCAGTCCAGTTCCCACGCGGCCGTAATGCCATCTAATGGATACAGGCATCATAATCGCGGAACTAGTGGCCCGTGTACATGCGCCGCCGGAACGCCGGAGGGCAACCGGAGAAGTGGCTAACGGGTATAAGGGTTACTGGAAGTGTCTTTTACTTTGTTTTGAAGTACGGTAGGGAAATAGGATTGGATTGAAAAGTGTTTTATATTTTTTTCTTGATTTTAATTTGATTTGTGGTAAAATTAACCGTACAAAATAGTGCTAAGGGTATGTAGGTAATAGTGATAAGGTATTACAGGCTAATGTCACCTTCAATGTATTTTTTACCCCTGCAAGATTAACCTGAGCTTTACGGTGGCTGACATATTGGTTAGGTTAGGTCTAAGCCCATTTATGAAAACATAGATTTTGACATTATCGAAACAACAATACAACATTCAAAAATAATACTCCTATTTTACTACTATTTAAAAGATAGAATGCCACTTTGTCTCAGCTTTTCAATAGCAAAGAAATTGTTAAAAACAATTTGAATACCACTTCGCACATGTTACACTAACTTGATAAAATTGTATGTAGCCTCTGATTTTTGCAATAATTTCTTATTAAACGGATGATAATCGTTCTAATGCTTCTCCATTAATTCCTCCCGTGTTTCAAGTGTATAAGCTCCCTAACAAAACAAAGAGTACGTGCACATCGCGTGTGTGATTTACTTTCCGTTTTATACCAGTACTGCAACAATTTTATAATGTTTTTAGTTTTATGCGGTGCTTGGACTGTTATGCGATTTTATATTTTGGACATTTATTGTATTGCAGTTTATACCAGAATGTTAACAGCCTTAGGACAAGCCGAGTCAGTTATTCTTTAAACCACAAGAAAACGAAGATAAATATTTTGTTAATTTTTGTAACGCAATCAAATGAATTGTAAATAATCAAACATAAACAAATCATCAAATAACTCTCCCCGCTCTGGGCGGTTCTAGGGGGAATTTCAGACTTTTATTGACTAAAACCCACCCATGTTCCTTCTTTTGCCATTTATGTTCCGGAGCTGCGGTATCTCTTTCGAAAACCCGCAACCCCGGGAACATAGGCCTAACTCTTGGGCTATCACAAATCTTGATATATGTAAACTTTTAGATGAATACATCATATGAATAGATCAGTCATATATCATAAATACCTGCTCATTTAGTTGCCCTAGGTCGTATATGATGAGACAATTCTCCTGAAAAACGGAACAAACCTTTTTATATCGACGTGTAGCCAATAAATTGCATACCGTTACCGAGTCCGCGACACATAGCCAGACATAGGTACAACTTCATTCGGGCAGAATCGTGAGCGCTCGGAACCACTCGTTCTCAATGTAACATCGCGCGCCGTTTTCGGTACACCTCTAGGGATGTTCGCGGTTTTTCATGCGGATATTTTGAGTATTTTGAAATAACCCAATTGACATTTTTATAAACTAACATTTATAAAGTTATCAGTTTGATTAGAAAGCAGCAATGATGGATTCGAGAGACGGGACTCAACGATCTAACTCTTTTCGTGATTAGAAAAAAAAAACAATGATAATGATTATAGATAGTGAAGATCGTTACTTGCAGGCAAATTATGATAACCTGAACGGCACTATTTTAGATAAATATTTCGGAAATATACAAAAGAAACTATACTAACAAAGGGAAAAAATTAAAGAACCAAAATATTTTTTTAAAGTTCAAAAACCGAATACTTTTCAGTTACCCAGCACATCCCTACACTCTGTCGCATTGATTGTCGTATTGGCTACAGATGGCGCCCTTGTTTATGTTCTAGAGGGTATATTTTATTGGGATTTCGTGACGTATCCGCAATATTCGAATTTGTGTCGATTGTAACCGCCTTCATGGGAATGTCAAGCCATCACGATCGATTTTCTTTAATGCTTTACTTACTCTTGATCCGTTTGTACTATCACCGTATGTGGTTTAGTTCTCTTAAATGTCACGATGAACTTTATTTGCTTTTCACAATATCATTTAACAAAAACAAAATTTAACGTAACGTTTAAACGTCGATTTTTTCTATAGAAAATGCAATAACTCTTTTAATTTTTTTAGTTAAAATGTTTGCAAAAAGCACAATCACAAAGTTTGCAAAAGTATCATGCATATTTAGGAATTAATACGTTAGCAATATCTGTTAAATTAAGTATCATAACATCCGAATTGGATCTTTATTTACCTTGTTTATAAACTAAATTAAACTAAAATTATTAAACATACTAAGTAACTTACAAATAAATTAAAAAATAGCGTCGAAAAATTCGTCCTCAACGCTGTCAGTTGGCAACGTCCCCAAGAGACTGGCCATTCGAATTGTTTTAACATAACTTAACATCACACCTTATAATCCTCGAAGAGTCCCATATAATAAGGGTTCAATTACATTCTATTAAAATAAAATTGCCAAAGAAAAAAATCTTATCCAATTATCTTTTTATAACAAAATTTATTAATTACTTCAGGGGCTAAGGTGTCAGGACTAATAAATCCTCTCGACAAAGAAATACACATAGATTTCTGATACTAAACAAAAAAATCTTTTCATAAAAAAAAAATATATTACTTCAGGGATTGAATACTGACAACGTATAAATTCTCTCGACATTATACATATAGATAATAAACACAAAAACACAACAAGATAAATACAATTTCAACGACAATATTAGAAGAAAATCTAACACAGCACAGCGCACAGCTAACTGTAGCTGTCAACAAATCTTAAAGTAATTACACACTTATTAAACGCTAAGTATCGATCGCCACTGTATAAAAATATTAATTTCACTCGTCACAAATTATAATTAATTGTTGTGTCTTAAGGAGGAGCGGACACCGAACTTGAAGATACGAAGCTACCCAAAAGTTCTATCTGTGGACTTGTAATGATGGAAGTGGAAGTATTTTACATAAGTTTTGTAGTCACTTTTCTACCAGTCGGAAAATCACAAATAAATATAAATTCATCATCTCCCTCCCCTTGTCACATGTAATTTTGTGTCGGTGTTGCCCTATTTACTACTTTTCTCTTAGTACCATTCCTAGAACATGGTTAAAAGATATGTCAATTTATGTCGCAAATTTTACCTAACCCTGACTTGATGATTTCCCACAAGAAAAAAAAAACCCCTCGGTGCGCGAATCTGACTCGAACTTGGCTGTTTTTTTTTTATTCTTAATTATCTACGAAATGTACTAGAATGTGTTGAAAAAAATATATTTCTTTAGTATAAAGTCCATGAGATCAGTATATATTTTTTTCTGAGATTGAAAACCCATTTGAAAGTACAAGGAATGATCTTGTTTTATAAAGACGGCTTAGTAACTGTTTCCTTAGCTTGCCAAACAGACTACCGCACTTTTTTAATAACATTCCTCAGCTTCTTGTCTCATCTTCCCTCATCTTTCAATCCCCGCTGATCTTTAGAGGCATCATTAGCAACTCTCGCCCTCAAGTAGCACGGTGGAAATTTATTAATCATTAATTTACAATACGCTGGTCAGTTAACGATTATTAATTTTAATTAACTGTTAACGAAACTTAGCGGTTTGTGGTGTGTGTTATGAGAGGGCAGCGGGGCGATAAGCGGTAGCGTTTTAAGGACCTACAATACATTCATTACAAGAAGTTGCTTCTACTTTTCATTTTGAAATTTCAAATGACGTAGAAACCTACAAGTTAGCACAAAGCAATAACTTAAAAAGAAAATATCAAATCATATCCAACATTTTGTTAGTTGACCATGGGTATTTTACTTTTCCTTAAGTAATATAGTCACATAATTATCCTGTGGCCTCTAAAATTCAAACCAAAACCCGCCTCCGCCAACCATATTGCACCACAGCCAACCAGACGGTCCCAAATAACGATTTCTACCATTCCGTTCGCATGACCTCTTGCGTCAGAGCTCTCTCTAATTACACTGTGGCAAAAATTCTGACATTACCTATCCTCACTCCTCATATGCTTTACCAACTAAACATTATCATCTACATCACTCCTATTGTGATCGATGTAAAGTTCAGTTTTGTTTGATACTACTGTATTAGTAACATGGTAATAGATGTTGATATTTAATTTGTCAATGTTATCGATGACAGACTCATTATTTCTATTTCTTCTATTTGTCGAAAGTGTTTTGAGAATTGGAGTGGTGAAAGATGGTCTCGATTTTTTATGGTTATTAATTATATAGCTTATAATTGTTGTTTTCGTTTCGATATATCACGAACAAAATTTTTATAATTGGCTAATATGAATTCTGTGTAATTAATGTTGGACCTCTTAGACCTCTGGAATGAGGAAATGTAGATTTTGTAAAATCATAAGCTAGACTAGACAGTTATGCGTGTGTAATCGGCTAGACTGTAATTTGACAAGATGAAGTAATTATGCTCCTTGAACCTTTCGCTTTGTAATTGGAAGAACAAGCATACTTAGTACAAAATTAACTACAAACTGGAAGTAAAGCATAATTAAGATTTAGAAATAAAGTACAGTGCAAGGCATAGAATCGCTAATTCAGAAATTATTTAACAAAAACTCTTCATGGAAACACCTAGTATACGAGACAAGAAAATAAGCTACAAGACTTTTCACACAGCCCTTCAAATATAAACTAAAATATCTTTTCAATAAGAACTGCCATTTTCTCAAAGACGGTCAAACGTTCAATTTCCTCGAGCGCTTTCTTCAACCAAATTCGTCTGTCGTTTGTGACAGCAGACGTCAAGTGTGGCGCGCTTCTAACAGCCGACATAACGTAACTGTTTTGTTTCTATTGAGCATAAAGCTCAACCTTTCAAGCACTCAAGTTGAGTGTGAATGCTATGCGCTGTGGGCGCCGTAACGTCTGCAGGTCCATCTAAAGTGGGCTGTTTAATATGTGCGATTTGATAATGGCGTTGGTATGGTAAAATGCCCTTCCGGGGTTGCAGGTTCTTCAAAAGAGATACTATGGCCCCGGAATATAAAAGGCAAACGAAGAAACATGGGTGGGTTTTAGCTAGTGTAAATCTGACATTTGCCCCCGCTCCCGCGCCCAGAGCGGGAGAAGTTTATTGATGATATCCCATCTGATAAAAAAAAAACAAAATGCTACTTTGGCGTTGATCGTTAAGAGCCTTGAGCTGACATCCATAAACATTACTTAACAAGAGCTTTTGGTTACGCGCTATTTCTGTTACGATCATTAATGTCAAATTAATACATATACGTATATATATTGAGACGGGAACATATATATGTAACGTTGAACTTTGTTAATTTCGATTTGTGATACGTCTTATTTCTTTTATTTTATCTTTTTCGATTTCCTACGCTTTCATAGTCCTACAAAATCTTTTTATTAGAAATAATATTTACTCAAAGACCTACCTCAACACATTCAATAAACAACCAGCAAAATGGTCATACACCTTGTTTACACAGCAATTCCTGCACTCTACAATTACGGAACCTTCACAAAAGATTTACACTAATAACATCAACCGCAGCAGTCGTGTCGGAATCGTGTCGTGCCCACTAAACAGACTTCACAGTAAAGTAGCTATAACTTAGTACTATGCGTGCTGTTATGCGTTCTCGATAGAATTTCAATTTTATGGCCACAGAGTGTCATCCTGTACATGATTGATATTCGCAAATGATGGTCACCACATTGTGCTGTCAATCTCAGGCCGTCGATGACGAATTTTATTGGAATATTGTGTTTTTGGGATTGGGAAATGGCTGAAGTAATTAGTTTGGAAAGGTTAGAGGTGAATGGTTAGCGGTTTGAAATAGTTTTCGTAACTGTAGTTGCCACTGTTCACACTTAAGTCACGCTTTGCAATATAACTAGAATATTTGTTTTCAATGCAGTCTCACGAATATACCATTTCATCTATAAATCACGATATTTAGTTGTATTCATCTGAAAAGGAGGGCTGCTTAATACGTTTAAATCTATTCCAAGCCCTCTTAGATTTCTGACTTATTACGTCTAGTTAAACCCTAGTTTTCACCTCATAAAAACCGCCTATACAAACCTCAATAAAAAACAAAAGACTAACAAAACTACATGCAACTTTTCATGAAATACTTTTCCCCTTGTACATGAACTTGCATCTTACTACAAGCACTGTCTACGCGTATTACACCACATTTACCAGCCTCTCATTCACAACATTGAACTAATTAAAAGAAACAATGGGTGACGTCACTGCGCACGCGCCGACTCCGCGTAAACTGGTGCGGTTAATTACGCGGCGGTAGCAAGATCAAGGCTGAGCTGTCAATGAGGGTTAAAGGATAAGCTGTAGCGGGGCTATGGGAACAATTCCTTTGGAAACGTAAAAAAAGCCCAGTAATTGTATATGGGTGCCCAAGCCCCCATGTGTTATATTATGAACCTTCAGCGAAACGACTAAAGATGAATTTGGCTATTGAAGCTGAATGCGATCTTGACATCTGTCAGTGACTGATACTGAAGTGAAGTGAAGGGAGGATTGATATTGAATATTCACCTAATGTCAAAAGGAGTATTTAAGTGTCTAATAAACACAATTGATTTAATTAAGCTAGCATTCTTACTTTCTGAGATTTATAGGTTCCTAAGTGACCCGGATTCTTTGCTCCAGAGTGTACTTACTTATTTGATGTAAACAAAACTCTATCTACAAAGATAGTGTTAGCAAAACGTGATCAAAATATCTAGAGGTATTTTAATGAACTGTCCTTCGTTCTTTCTTCAACTGTTTGTTATATTGCTCTTCGACAGCCGCCTAGCCGTCTCAAATAATTGCCTTGGACGTTATATAGGCATCTTGACTTTTAATGATGACGTCACCAACCACATCATTAGTGACCACATAACATACATGTTCTTGTTTGTTCGCCGCCATTTTATAATTATATGTGTCATTTATGTTGGTATACATAACGGGTAAATAGCGATTTAATTATGTTTGGTTCTTAATGGACGATATTTAATGACAAATGTCATTTTAAACCAGTTGAATATGTTTGACTAATCGTTTTCCTGTATTTTAATTAATTAAAGAAATGAACGAGTTAATAATAACAACAACATTGTAAAACCAAATGATTTTAAAAGAGTAACCATGGAGTTTCTTGCCGGTTCTTCTCCATAGGAAACGACCAACCCGAACCGTGCATCTTTTCTCGACGTTTTTTATAAGTGCCCATGTAGGCCTGTGTGAAATAAAAATATTTTGATTTTGAATTGATTACAAAAATAATATTGTTGATACAGGTGTTTCAAAGAGCAACATTAATGTTGACAGGTGGCACAATTATGACGAATCACTAAAAATCAAATGGAAAACAATCCACATAGGATAAAGGAAAGTTTTTTAAAGTCCTCAATTACATACATACTGTAGTTGCACCTTATTTTGTGGATGAGAAATCATCAAATAACTTCCCCTCCTCTGGGCGGAGCGGGGGGGAGTGTCAGAGTTGTCCTGACTAAAACCCACCCATGTTCCTTCTTTGGCTCTTTGCGTTCCTTTATCTTATACAGGCGTGATTTTAGTAATTTTTCGTTCAACAACCCTTTTTTTACTATAAAACAGATAAACTTAATCAAAGTAAATCGCTACCGCCTATGTCTTAAGCGTTAGCACACCACACTCAACCGCCCGTGAGAACTAGAGCGATGTTATTTTTTTCACTTTTACCCGCGAACTTGCGAACCAACTGTCAAGAACCAACTGTGACTTACTGTGATACAATGTCACGGTCTGATGCAGTCGTAATAACTATTAGTTTCATAAAGAGTTATTAATTTGGGTCAGTTTTTGTTGCTATGGCATTATTTTTGGATGTACTTTGAACATGGTTATTTTTTGTCAATAAAATCACATTTGGCAATAGAACGGTTGGTGAATTCTGTGAAAGAAAGCCTGTTTGTGTCCAGCTTAACATACTTCATTATATTAAACACCAACCAGAAAATCTGAGGAACAAACACCAGTTCTGGGGGCCTAAAATGACATAATGATTTAATATAATTAATCACGGTACCATTCGCAAAATGATCGACAAGTGACTGTAGAACTCACAATATTAACTACTAGATTTCGCCCGCGGCTTCGCCCGCGTTAAATTCGAGATAAGACAGTTCCCCTTTCCTAATTTGCAGGTACCTGCCACGGCATCTGTAGTTTTTGCCCTTGCGCCTTATTTATTGTAATATCAATGCTGTTTTCCCTGTTTTCCCTCCTTCTCCATAATTTTTCACTCTTTTTTTAAAAAAAAATGCCTATTTCCGTCTCCAGGGTCTCAACTATCTCTGTACTAAAATTCATCAAAATCGGTTTAGCCATTTATGCGTGAAGAGGTAACAAACTCACTTTTGCTTTATTAATATTATAAGTAAGGATGTCTGTGACCATTTTAAGATTTTTTATTCATATTATGATTATGCCAAAAGCAGCCATTTTAGACCCCCAGAGCTAGTACATAAAACAAAAGCTGAGAACAAAAACAAACCACAAATAGAAGTCAGTAGATCACGTAACAGATTCGCGTGATCTAATTATTTTAAAAGGTAATTTCGCGTAATAACCGACGTCTTCACCTCGCACTGTGGCTCTTGCGAAATTAAATAATATCACTCGTGTCGGGTCGCAAGCTCGTGTTCATTGCACAATACGATACGGCACGACTTTATGGACAGTCAAACAACAAATAGCTATTGTCTTAGATGTTTTATGACTAGCTAGGAATTTATGAATTCGTATATTAAATATGTTAATTGTACGCTTTTACAACGTGACGGTGGAATGAGAGAAATCCGTTTGTGTTTGTTATGGATGCTGTGTGAGAGTCGGCGGCACATTTGGCATTGTGTGAGACATAGGAGTGTTTGATTTGTTCTGTAAAATGATTGCAAATTTTGAGCATAAAAAAAACCCGAATTTTAGAAATAATTTAAAAAATGTGTGAGTGTTCATTTATTTATCATACCCGCCACATTGCATTTGTGTACTTTTTCAATAGCTATAATTATGTTACTCGTGACGATGCAAGGATTCTAATGATACCCCATACATGTTAATCCGTTCAGGCGTTTAGAAGTTATGATGGAATAAAAAAATTAAATACATACAAACATACATTCATGAACCCTGAAAACAGAACACTCCTTTTTTGGGGCAGTCGTGTAAATTTTTTTTTTCTCAAAAAACAACCTTCAGATCATCTAAAATGGATACGGGGTGGTTTAAACACTAATATGATTAAGGCGAAAGTTCCTATTTGTATGTATGTTTGGTACCCCTTCACGCTCAAATCGATTGGAATGAAATTTGATGAGATTTTTTAAACTCTGGATTAAGATATGGGCTTGTTATCCCGATCTACGTGGGTGAAATCGCGTGGCACGGCTAGTTAATGATAAGCACCGATAGAATATCACTAACACACTTCTCTAAGCCCAAAGATGTTCAAATCACGTGTTCCAATGCAAACACTCACCAAAAACAACGTTAGTATTAAAGTTGAACTTTAGAATACATAAATAACTAAGACATGTGGTGCAAGGAAACACAATTATTATGTTTAGAGCAGCGATGGTATTGCCACGTTCGAACCGATCCACTTTGAACCCTGGCAGGCTTGCGACATCAGATCCCACGTTCTATCTCAATTTGAGAGTAAGATCGGTTCACGTGTCACTAATTTCGTTTTAGTACCTTATGGTTGAATGCCAGTAAAATATGGCTGATCCCATTTTCTACTTATCACCTTGCACTGTACCCATATTTGCAAAAAAAGTATATTTTATGTTTTCAAGAATTGTAGTTATACTAATATTATGGAGCTGAAAAGATTGTTTGGTTGAAGCTTAGGAACTGCTGAAAATTTCTTTGAGTTATGGATGGCCAATTTATTGAAGAAGCCTTGGAAATGTGAAAAATAAACCCTCTTAGTTTACGCCGTCAAAAGATATGAACGTTTGTGTCGCAAAATTATTATTCAATTTCTTGGCCGGTATTTTTATTATTCAATTGGGATATAAAGATCATTTTTGAACACCAATGCCAAAAGGACCATAATATACACATGAATTAACAAGACGTACATTTCGTTATGGAGAAATCGTGATGGATACCTTCACCTCAAACATGTTCATTAGATACAAACCAAAGAATCAAACACTAATTCATAAACTAAACATGGTTTGTTTCGAAACGACCGTTTAACCTCGAATCAACACATATCACACCTTCTTTAACGAACGGACAAACTTAATAACGGATTTAACCATTGGTAATGTAAACATCACTGTTTTACACAAACGAAAAATATTATCCTAGTTCGACAAAAAAAACCCATTGAATTATCACCTCTATTCGTATGCCTACAAGTGCTATCAAAACGC
Organism: Ochropleura plecta; assembly: GCA_905475445.1. Classification (NCBI taxonomy): domain Eukaryota; kingdom Metazoa; phylum Arthropoda; class Insecta; order Lepidoptera; family Noctuidae; genus Ochropleura; species Ochropleura plecta. The sequence continues at coordinate 19,246,991 of FR997739.1, forward strand.
ATAGCTACATCACAAATGCAGGCTGAAGGAATTAAGTAAGAAAATATTTCGACATTTCAACGGGTTAGAAAAACACAAAGTTACAATTTGTGCTCAACCTAATCTCACGGTTCTTTAATCCTTTACGGTTAACGTCTATAATCGCTTAGATTTCAGTATAGCAGTGTGTTAACAAGTTGATAAATGGTTGTATTGATTCATTGGTGTTCACAAGTGGTAATGATGTCTAACGAGCTATGCGGGACGCGTGATTGGTCGTTATGATTAGAGGTTAAGATTTAGGAAACTTTAAGAAACAAACATTGGAAAAAAATACTGTTAAATAGGACATGAATGTCAGAACGAAGCGAAGAGCCAGTTCAAGGAGAAGAACCTGACAAATATTTATTTTTTCATTCCGCTTTTGTTCAACTTGTTGTTATAATGTTTTGTATTAAAATAACAATGCAACTTAGTAATTAATCATAAAATTATTTATTTATCGAAAAACGAACATATCTGCACGAAAACGGCAAACTAACAAAATTCCGAGCTGCCGACATAATAATAAATATATCCAAATTTAAATCCCACCAGGAGCCTAACATTGAAACGTTATTGTTATCATAGCAGTCTTTATCCACTGTCCACACAAAATCCACTGAAACCTTTATTTTAGGATGACTTACAAAGTATCAACATCAAACATCATATAACTTCACGGCTGTAATCGCCAAATGGTAAGGTAAAGGTGTACCTAACCAACGTGACAGCTATGTCAAAGTCCCATATCATAGGGGCCGAGCGTATTGCCATCAGCTTTGCATGCTCCGTGGCTTCAGCTGAGAAATTCCTAAAGTATAAGTAACAAAACAATGCATCCGACCTGGGTCATTCCATCCTTGCCAACGAGGGCCGTCGCGACGTCCCGGTACCTGCCCCACCCGTCCCTTATCGTCCCTAGAGCCAGCCCGCGCTGCTGAGCCAGTAAGTTCAAACCAGCTCCCAAAAATATCACTCAGATCCAACCTGTCCCTTTGCTGTCTACCCCCAGGATGCCCTTAGCGTGTAGTCGCTTACTTTGTAAGTTTTTGCCCTAGTTGGAAGCCTTAATTTTAAGGCATCCACAAGAATCGCCCGGTTAAGCAGACGACAACCTCCTAGGTTGAACTGCGAGATACCATTCATAAAAAAACTCGACCCAGGAATCGACTCGAAGCCTTCATTCTCTGCAGTCGCGACTGAAATCACTAAGCTAACTGCCAAGTATATTTTAATTGTCTTGCCTGTTATTCGTACGAGTACGATTTACTTAAAAAAGAGCATTCTTTTTTATCTTTATCTCTCAAAAACAAACAGTCAAAACACTGAAACAAAAAACTAAATATCAATAATTAAGACACTTCCCTTCCTAAGCAGACTTAATCCTGGCAACCACAACAGAGCAACATGTTAACTGGCCACTAACTACGCAAGCGCGCATAATTGGTACACTCACCACGCTCCGATCTAACGTGTTTGTTCACAGCTATACTAACTCTGTTTGTTTAGAAACGGAACTGGCTTATGTTATGGAGATTGGATTTTTGGGGTATATTGTAGATCTTATCATGGTATGGATATGTGTACTTATGGATGGTTAGAGTAAGGTCAAAAATAAACGGCGGATGGTCTGTGCAAAGGAGGTGACAAATGAAATGACGAGAAATATTTTTTTTAAACGTGGCCCCACTCTTGGAATTTCTCCTGTATCGCTGGTGCGTTTACAAACATTTAAACTCACATACAAAAACAGCCAGACCCGAAACAATTACCTGTAGGCCATTAAAATATTTGTTCCCTGCGGGAATCGAACCGGTGACACGCAGCGCAGCAGTCGATCGCTCGGTCACTGCGCCAACTGTGTCGTCAAATAAACTGAATATGAAGATGCAGCCATGATTTTATAAAAATATCATGATTTAAAAGAGTGTTCATGGAATTTCAGCCCATTCTTCCCCTATAGACATCTACACTTTGGAATTTGCAACTACAGTACTTTCACAAATTATTATCTTCTGTGACTAGGACCGTAGCAACATCCTTTATAGTTTTTACGACATTCAAAAGTGCCTGTAATGGTTTAATTGAAATAAATGCTTTGATACTTAGTTCACATAACATCACGCCTGTAAACCACTAAGCGATGGGCAAAGTTGTAACTATAGTACAATTTAGCATATTTCACCAGTCGCTTGTAAAAGGGCAGATAAAAGTTGCTTCAGTAAACTATGAATTATTCAGTCCGTCGTTCTTAATTTCAGTTAATTTCTTCAGATGACTTTAGACGAACAATAAAGATTAATAAAGCAAGATCAGTATTATTAGTATGACGCAAATTTGTTATGATTACAAAGAAAATAACAATTATGACGTCAATGTTTTTCTTTGCTAATCCACTTACCATACAAAATCTACACAACCAAAGACTTCTTTGGGAATAGTTTTTTTTTGTTCTAATTAATAAGTTCTCGTCATACAACTTACTTATACAGGTAGAAATTAAACGATACATAATAATTGAACAGCGATAGCAAAAACATTTATCTCAATAGCAATTTAACCCTTCGTAACAAATAGCGTGATGATATCGTATCAGAACGATCGCGTGTACCGACAACATAACAGAGAATAAAATATCACGCCATGAAATTAAATTTGTGACCAATAATTGTCTATATCGTGATCACTGTATGTTTTCTTGATTGCCGAGTGAATTTGAGCTGAATCGATTTATCGATGTTTGGATTCGTAATCGGTTACAAAATCGATCGTATATTTATAAATGTCATGGATTTTACGCTTTATTGTATGAATAATTGAACTATAAAACGGTCCGATGATAGCTCCATTTTATTTAGCCTCGTAATATTATATTATATTTTTTCTAGGTTTATTGAAGCTGATTGAAAACTGTTATGCTTTTCGAAATGAGAGCGTAGAAGTAAAAGGAAAGAAGGTTTTATCATCCTCGTGTTTTTTTATTGCAGTTATATTAAGTCTGGATATAATTTCATTCATCTTTCACGTTACAGAGAGGATAAAAATTCTTGTACTTGTTCAAATTAAAATTTAATAAATAACATTTTATTTCCAACAATATTGTTAAATACTACCACATAAGAAACCACATTAATGGCACTCAGGGGACTGCCGGGGTTGAAACCTACCACGGTCCCGGGCAAAAGAAGGAATATGGGTGGTGTTTTAGTCAGTAAAACTCTGACACTCGAGTTAAATCAAGTTATTTGATGATTTCCCATCTGAAAAAAGGGGAAGGGCGTTGTAAGCCGTAAGTCAGGTTTCTCCTAGTTCGGCTTCAGATGCTAAAACCTTTGTGTAGAGAAATTGTTTTAATATAGCATCTATCCTTAAAACTATGTACTGTTAAATTGGACATAAACTTCGTAACGGGTTAAAAGTTCAAATAATACAGGCGTGGCAAGAAATCTAATGCAGTTTATTCTTAGGACAGCCTCTAAATTGTCGCAATAATAAACTACATTAGTTATTAACCTATTCTTTTATTCATCGACGCAATAAATTTAAATTAGAACTTTTCTATTTGTTCGACTTTATTTAATTGTGAAACACGTTTCACAATTTATTCGCGATTGTTAATGAAACCTTTATTGACTATTTCTGCATTTTTATAGTAGAAATATACCTCTAGAGCCCCAGCGGCACAAAAACGTGCCAGTAAGTATTACCGTTGAGCCCCGCTGGCACAAATTGATTTCAAACTGTATTTTTAGTAAATATAAGTGTTAAAATCAGATTACGCTTACGATAAGAGCCCGCCCGGCGGTGCTTGACAGATAGTTGACGTAAATAATGGCGTTTCTTGAGAGGTTAATACTGTTACCATCACATTACTGCCCACATCATCCCACAGCTGGGCAAAAGCTTTCTTAAAACAAACATACAATTAAAAATTAGTGGTCCGCCAATATCGGGAGTAGAGTCCAAGTTACCGGTGGTTAGGGCTCCAAATACAGGAACCGCATTCGTATATTAATGTTACAAGAACTTTTCTCACCGCTTTAGTTCCACTCAAGTTTTATTTGCAACACTGGCAACACAAAAAAAAGAAATCAAATTTCCATTTTATTAATGTTTACAAAATAACGATTCCACTTCTTCGCCATTCCTCAACAAAGACATGAGATAATAAAACCATCAGTAGTCATAACGTATTGTAGCAATAAAAGCGATGTAAAGCTACCGCTATTCTGCTGTCCGTACAACGCAATTACAGATCGTTCTACATAACGAAGCGCGTCAATCGCTTTATGAGATTCCCACGACTTACGCTGAGTCTTCACATGTAAAATGTGGCTTATTTTGTATTAAATATGCTTTACTTACGAGTCTAGTGTTGCCTAGTTCAAAAATATGAAAAGCAAAGTCTACCATGAACCACCCGAATATAGATGTGGCCCGAATCCTTACTAATATGTATTATAAAAGCGTAAGTGGGTTCGTTTGTTTGTTAACATCTTTACGCCTTAATGGCTTAACCGATTTTGATGAATTTTGGTAAAGAGACAGTTGGGACCCGGACCCGGTAGTGGAGACGGACATAGGCTAAAAAAGTGAGAAATGGGGGAGAAAAAAGGGAAGAAAAGGGGAGAGAAAGATATTTTTTTTCGATCATCACGCGGGTTAAAGTTAGCGTTAGCCCAAAGTAACTATGCCACGCGTACGAAGTCGCGGGCGGAAGCTAGCTAATTACAAGTCCAGGTTTCCTCACGATGTTATTCTTCGCCGATGTCTGTGATGTCTTCGATAATCTTTTAGAAAGTACATATGAATTGAAAAAGTCACATTGGTACTTACCCGGATTTGAACCACACAACCTCATACATAGTGTTATTAAAATTAAATTAACTAGAGTCTTGTACTGAAAGCCTTAACAACCAACAACAATATGGTATTAACCTAATCTCATTAGGTCGCACACTAACCTTTATAGTTAAACTTAATAATTATATAACAAAACTATGTTTACATAACCTCGATTACTGCTTACCCCATTTATCAAACACATTAATCTGTTACAATGTTTTCGTGTGTAAAAATTTGTATGGTATCACACTTGAGAGAGATTCAAACTGATTGGACTTAAACAATAATGTAGTGTTTGTTTTTTAAATAGAGGGCGTGGCTGGGGTAGATTTTTTTAATAGATTTAACCTTTGGATAGATTTATAAGTGTTTTAAGTTGGGCAAGTTTCGATGATCTCTTTACGATAAAAATGTACCAGGGAATGGGAGTAATCGGTTTTACTTGAACAACGTTTACAAGATATGACATAATGTGCTCATTTTATTGTTGACTAGATGCACTCCTCATTTTCACTTATGTAGGCCAGAATAAAAGTAGTCCATATGTTTATACAGGGCTATCTACATTTAAAATTTAATCCAAATCGGTTCAGATGTTTGAGCGAGAAGGAGTAACGAATATTCAAACAAACACATACAAACATTCGCCTTTAAATTATTATTGTTTTTTTTTGTAAATCGCCCCATACTACATCGGACTTAACCCTAACTGGAGAAATATAAGTGTACTATAAATAGATACACCGCTATCTAACCCGTCGGGGATAATGACCCACAGCAACAAAACCCGTCCAGAAAAACCATTTCTAAACACGATCATATAAAAAACATTCTCTAAACAAACTATTGAGCCAATAAACGCGAATGTTAGCCCAAATTCCCAGGCAACACGGAAGAACACAAAATAACATACAATTGACTTTCATGTGAGTTCGTAAAAGTGCTAACAAAGCGTCGGAACAACTTGTAATATCACTCGCTAAATGCTAAGTAGGGTGACCATGGTTTACGCTACTACAGGACACAGAATAAGAAATGATAAAAAAACGTCAATTTCTTTCTTTGTTAAATATAGAAAAAAAAACAATTAAATTCTGAAAAATTGTTAGCTACTTTGCAAAAAAACTGAAGCGATTTGATAAGTATAGGTTAATTATGTTAAAAATTTATTAGGTATGCTACGTTTCTTCTTAGATAGTTACAAGGTTTGGTCTTGTATATGTCTCGGCCGCGCCTACCCTGTATAAATATTTACAACTTATTAATATGAATATTAAATTATTAATATTGGTTGCAAATATTATTCTTTTAATGCTCCTAGTTCAAAAATTAAAATATTGAAATCAATATGGACCCCGACAGATTTTAACATATTTCTGGTCGTTTGAAACTGTGCCACAATATAAATCAAACATATTGTGACATTCTACTCAGAAAATCTTAATCTAAAACCGTTTTCTATAGATATTAACAATTATAATCTTTTGACATTTAGCAACTGTTTTAATTAAAACAAATTCACAATCGTTCATCATAAAAACGAATTAATGTTTACAATTCTGTAACTATTTTTCTAAAAACGAAACGTAATCGTTGTTTCTAACGTATACAAAACTAGTAATTACATCAATTTGTAATATTTGCATAATTATTAGTGCTCCGTGTGCTTTTAATTACAAACTATTATTATCGACTGCTACATTTAAGTCCTTCATATTTATTTACCTTGAGAACGGATTTTATTGAAACTAAAACTCTTAAATGCCATTAAAATTAATTTATATTGTTATTATTCTTAGAGATGGGTCAAATCGATGTAATAAATTGTATTGAGTTATTATTAAGTACATAAATATTAAATAGATATAATATCTCTATCTTCTTAATCTGCACTTGAACATTTTGAAACTTGTTTGATGATCTTTCAAAGTCACAGGATGACGTCATTCATTCGTTGTAATAATTGTTCACAATTTAGTGCACTTAGTGTTTAACTTTTAACGTTTATTGCACTCAACTATTATTTGATGCATCATTTAATACTCAATAACTATATTGTGCCACCCTATATGCAAATTATATACTTTTATTCTTGTAATTTGTATGGTGTACATAATTAAGAATATTCTATCTATCTCATGAAAGGTCATTATGGAACCTGTAGAGCACAGCAAAAGGGTAGAGAAGAAGAAGCCATTTAGGAAATTTTCTAACAAAAACACAATAGGGACGTGTTTATAATAACCCATTCAATCACACTGTGTAATTTTCGGGCAACAATTAACTTAAAAAAAAAATTAACTAAAAAAGTCCATCAATGTTCAAAAACATGGTTACAACGTTAACCCGGTGCGTGCGTGCACGGACACAGCCCAACAAAAGCCGCTAATTCGTCCTCTATCAATCCGTTGGTCATCTGGACGTGCTAATTTGGAAACTCGGCGACTTTCGCTACACTGTGTTTGTGCGATCATTATCGGCGATAGTACACGACACATTAATAGTAAGTGTATTGATTCATCGTAAATTGTGTTTGTTTTTGTTATTAACGGCAAAAAATTGAGTTATTTAGGTAAAATTGAATGTTTTTTTTTACGTAAAATAGATTTCCCATTACAGACGTTTGCTTTGAATAAGTAAATTGTATTAAACCTGCATTATTTTGCACCCAAATAACGGTGTACTACTAATAGTACACCATAATTTTGCCACAACAAACTCAGACATGATATCATACTTTATTTAACCCCAAAATGACTCCATAAGTTTAATTTAACACCTACCTGCAATACAAATAAACCATTTCTGACTCAGAGACTTCACCCAACGGTTTCAAATGCACCTTACTCCTTACACTTCCCTACTCTCATCCATACCACCCATTAAACACAGGACATGCCTCCACACGTCTACTCTATTAACGCAGCCATAACTTGAAAACATCTTTTGTACCATGATTTTTGTGCTAACCGTATTTGAATGCGCTCGCGCATTGTGAGTGTGTATTAACACAGCACTTAAGCTGTTAGAGGCTTGGTAATAGCGTAGTGTGGGTGTCCGGGGATCTGGCTGTTATTGGGATCGGTAGACGGTAGGTAATTGTTTTTTATGAGTTATTGTCAAGGGATAAATTATTTTACAGTTTTTAATTGGTTGAGTCAAATAATTGTTTTTGCAGCCTTATTAAAAGTTGTTGTGGTTGGCTCCCAGTTTACCTGAATGATAAAAACTAGACTTAAACAACACGAATAAATATAACATTTGAGTGCGCACGCATAACCTTTTTAAAACACATCTTCAAAACAAAGTATTTCAAACAAATACAATTTCCCGTAAAACAGATCAGTTAACATTATAATCCTACAAAAAGTTTGAATGAAAGAATATCCCGTATGTTTTCTTAAGAAAACAAAATAAAAACAACTTTGCAAAGCATCCCGTTTTAATCCCGTCATTGCTACCTCTAAAATAAACCACAGAAATGGGTGGTAAGTTGTAAATCAATCATTCTGTGTCGTGGGACTTAAGTCGATAATGGGACAAAATACTTGCATTGTTTAACTTGACCGCACCCCGCACGGGATGGTTAAATAGGATAAGTAAGCTTTTTGTGAATCCTGGGACTTTTTCTTTGTTTACATGATTATTATCTTACGAAGCTTAAGTATTAGTAGATTTTAATTTATTAATTGTTGCAAAAATAATTGTATTTTCTTTTCATATTTTAATTATGTGTTTTTTTTTATTTTTACAGGTATGTTCTCCATCTCCATTCATGAGCAATACGGTAAGACTTTACAAATTATTAAATCAATCTATTACGTGTAACAAGTATTGACAACGAATATTAAAATTGAATATGATTAATTGTTCAGTATTTTCTTTAAATATAACAACATAAACAAACGTTTAAGAGTTATTAAGTACAATTGCCTCATAAAAGACACATCAAAATTTATGCTCGTTCGTTCGACACATTTTGCTAATCAAATACCTACCTACGCAGACCGCACTTGCAAACCAAGCGCTTTATTAACAGCAATAGAACTAATTTCATTTTAAAATCCCTTTAAAAACAGTTATTAGCTGAGCAATTCCTAATAGGGGTGGGCGGGATTCACTCGGCTATTCTCGGGCTCGCTCGGCTCTGGTCGGGGTCACTCGGGTCGCCATAGACGCCGATAGAATTATGCTTCAATTGTTTTACGTTCGCGCCGTGCACGGCCAGTGTTCTTTTTTCAAAATGAAATATCGAACGACGCATCGAAGAATTTGTAGCAAGTTGTTTTTTATCGATTGTCTGGTGCTTAACGGTCGGGAATCGATATTGTTTTATTGCTGTACAACGAGGTGTGAAGTGATGTCGACACGTTCAGAACATCAATAATCGATTCCTGTTGCGTCATCAGATCTCTCATTCGATTTATGATTCAATCTCTGCGCCCTCGAGACAATAATTACACAGAAACACATTCGCACGCTTATTAAAAATAGTTGAAAACAAAATCGTCCGGTTACACCGCTCCCGTAATTAACAAAAGGTTAAACTGTAATCAAGATGTAATTGTATACAATCACTTTTGACCTGAGGCTGTTCGTAATTTAATATCTTTGAAACATTATAAAACAAACTATATTAGGGTTGTACTATACAATACTTATGTACTCGTATTTGTATTAATACAGACGTACTTTGATTTTAGAAGTGACAGATGTCATGTAAATGTTCGTTAAATAATATTTGTCATTCGGGTCACACTTCAATGTGACAATGAACCGATCATTTGTTCTGTCAAAGTGTAGACATTAACATTGTTATTTGAATTGTACCCACCGTCATGAAAAACATAATAATATTATATTCATCGTTGTGTCAACTGTTCCCGCCCTTTTGTATCACTAATCTATGTAAAACTATACGAAGGCAACTTAGTATTAATCAGATAATTGATAGTCCATTTGACACATTGTTAATAATCGATGGCTTTGAATATGTTTCCTTCTAATTCTATTTGACGTGAAATATAGATAATATTTGTCTTGTGGCATTCATGCATAACATCTTGTTGGCAGAAAATCTCACTAATCAATCGAAGCATTTTCATTTTAATTTAAATTACTGTACTTTGATAAGTAGTAAAGCCAATTCTGGGCATTGGGAGATAACGCTTAAAAATCAAAACCTTTTCAAAATCCAACCTCTACAAAATTATAGAAATTAAAAACCATCTCTTAATAGAAACTATCTTAAATCAAATTCTCCTCGAGCACATCTCTATCAACATTAACATTAACTGTGAGCTCTTAATGTCTCTGTTTGATCTCGATCACCGACGATTATAACCGAGTTTTAATTGCAGGTTAACCGTACGATGGCACCGACCACTCATAATAATGTTTTAATATTTACTTTGAGTTTAACTGAGTTATTAATTTATATCGATACCTATGTTGTTTTGTTTCTAATTATTTTTAAAGCATGAGTTGTTTCGTTTTAATGGTCTAGTTCATGGGAATTTTCCGTTTCAGTTTTTTTTTAATAGATCACTTAAATGTAGATTATTATGTGTAACATTGCAAGCTGAGTTCAACCTGATCTAAATAAGAAAATATTGTAGTACTTTACTACATCGAGATTAAGATATTTTGTGACATATTTATTCACAAGTTTTCTTGAAACATTTTAACCTTCAAGCAAACAGTTTATTGCACCATAAATCAGAAGATTTCTCATAATCACACCATAAAATTGCCCTCAGTTATAACTGTAACATTTTCAATACCAAGAACATGAATTATCTCACAAAAGTCATTGGTTCTTAGTATTCAGTCCATTTCTCTAACGTTTCCATCGATCCCTTAGAGCCTCAACTTTCAACCCATTACAATGGGCCTTAATAACCTCATTTTGTTCAACACATAATAAAGCCATGCGTTTGAACACTTCGCGCAATTCACCAACTTAACTTTGCTGCTTAGAAAAAAAATCTAAATGACCCACAACCTTGTCTGTTACAATATAAAGTTCAATATGACAGGTTGTAAAATTTTCAAGGTAATATCAAGTGCATCTATGCAGTAATATCATCATTGCTGCATAGTGCGGCGCCTGCAGCGTTTGGCACGACTGTATGGCTGTCCTTATCTATCTCATGGAGGATCCTATCTCTATCTCTGTCATGCGGGGTTCTCGCATTGTCATTTTTGTAAATTGACCTATGATCCTGAAATACAGATATTATTTCACAAATGAATTATAAGTAACGTACGGTTCTTGAATGGGATGGGATCTACCAGGGCTTGTTTTGGTCCTAATGGTAATGGTCGCTTTATTCTGCATAAATTATGGTGTTTGGTATGAAAATGTAGTTATTGTTGCATTTTTGCTGTATATTGTTTTGTCGAATTCTTCGTTTTGGTCACAAAAATAAGTACCCCAATTGGTTCGTTCTCTTTTCAATCAAATCATAACATTTACTTCTATTGTATGAATTAAGATCGTTTTTCATTTAGCTTTTATTATCCAATTTTTCTTTGATCTGTTTTCAATTTGTTTTTTTTGCAAAACTGATGACAATTATTTTGACACCTTAATCCACACTTCATGTAGTTGAAATTGAATCACACAATGCAAATTTGTTTGGTCTTTCTATCCACGTTCTATCTCGAAGGACCAGTATGTATACGTGCATGTACGTGTGTACGTATGTGTTGTGTCCATGTGTGGGTACTAGACTGTCTATTGTTTACACTTGTACCGATCACTATCTATAAAGATTATCTACAAATTGAAAGCCATAAGTCTGCGCCGTGGAGGCGGCTGTTTTCATAATCTTTATTAGGTCGAGGTTAGAGATTATGATGGGTGGTGATAGTTCATCAATTTGGATGTTCGAGAGGTTATTTTTATGCAACGCCATTTTGCAAAAAGTTGATAGAAGAGAGTTGATTCTGAATTTGAAATAACATGAAGCAAGACATCTTATTTCAGTACGAGCTGTGCTCAGCGGTTTCACCCGCTCGACACTGCCGTAGCGTGGTGATATATAGTCTTTTAATTTCGTGAAAGCATGCCTATGCAAAATTTCAAGTCAATCCAGCCACAAATCCCGTTCTCCCATACAAACTTTGCCAGCTTATTTCACCACCTTATGGGTTGAATATTGCAAAATCCCGTCTTAGTGGGTACCTAAGTTCTAAAAGGATCCCCCATGTAAAATTTGAGACTCCTAAGGCTTGTAGCACAGTAAACATATGCTTGTAGTTCTGAGATTTCATGATGAGTGATAACTCTTTTATAAATAGATATGACCAGATCGATCGTTATTATATTTTCCTTCTTCACGTCCTCAAATATGCAAGTTTTCATATTTTAGTCACTCCAACAAGAATGTTGTAAAACGTCGTAGGGTTTACACATCGAGATAGGATATGATACTACATCAAATGTCTATTTCACTTCGATAAGTCTGATTGTTCCTTTATGACTCTACCAGCTTCCGCCCGCGACTTCGCCCGCGTGGCATAGTTACTTTGGGCTAACTTTAAATCGCGTGATGATCGAAAAAAAAAATCTTTCTCTCCCTTTTGTCCCCACTTTCTCCCCCTTTTCACTTAAAAAAAAGCCTATGTCTGTTTCTAGGGTCTTAACTATTTCTGTACCAAAATTCATCAATATCGGTTTTGTTATTTAGGCGTGAAGACGTAACAAACAAACTCTCTTTCGCTTTTATAATATTGGTAAGGATACCTAGAGTAATTAAGGAATCGAAATCACTTCCAACTTTCAAAAGGCTATTAAAGCACCACCTGAATAATGTAAAACTATATTAAGTTTTTACAGTTTTTGTTTTAACCATTTTATTTTATTACCTAGCGAAACCGTCACTTATCTTAATTATTATGTTTTTCCTCATATAAGTGAATAATTGTATGATATTTAAAATATATTTCGTCCTTTTATGTCTTTCAGTGGCATATTATGATCGTTGTTTGGCAAAAAGAAAAACCAAACGCAAACTTGACGAAATCCAGTTTTATTTACTACGACTCTAACTTCACTAATTAAAATATTAAATCTTTACCCCATCAAAATCTTAAACTATCCAATTACATTAAACAAATAGCCGTAACATCCATATTTATACAAAATCAATCACTATTTCCATGTAATACTAATACATAGGTTCGCTTGAGAGGTTTAACGAACGGTTTCTCACGGTCCGCCCGCCCACGCCGCCCGCCCAGCATATAGCCTTATTTATAACCTTATGATCGTACTTTACACTTCGCTTTTTGGTAGGTTTGTATTCTAGATTACTTTTTTTATTTGGTGTTGTGTTTGAGTTTAAATTTTATGTTTTTCTAAAATGTTAGAGAGGCAATTCCAGTTTAATTAAGATTTTTCGTATTCCATATTTAAAATATCCAGTAAACAAATGACGCTGCATTAATTCTATTGTTTAACTATTTTTTATTTCTTATCGATATCAAATCACACCAGAAAATGGAATCGTCTGAACGTTTTGGAATGGGCAACTACAGTACTTTCACAAGTTATTATGCCTTGTGACTGGGACTGTAGCTTCATTATGTTGTTTCTTGACATTTAAAAGTGCTTGTAATGGTCTTATTGAAATAAATGCTTTGAGATTTAATTTGATTATACGTGGAAACTAAAATCAATCTTACTACTACGATATACAGGCGTTATTCGTATCAAATGTACCGTACTCTTTTCAGACAATTAACGTGGTTATGCCAGTGTGACACTAAACAAAATAATTATTGTTAGTTTCATGTGAATTTCTAGACTGAAAGTTTTCTGGCCATTTATTCTATTTGAGATAGAAATATACGGGAGGTAAGCTCGCGTCGTAATGTTGTAGTTCTATGTTTGTGAAAGAAAATAAACAACATGAAAATATGGCTTTAACTTCAGTCTATACTATGAAATTTGTAACATCAATCTTTTTCGTGACATTAAGTGACTAGCAATATTGTTTTGCTTTTCTATAAAATAGTATAATGCAAAAAAAAACACTAAAATGAACACTGAACTTTACACGAAGATTTCTTCTACCATAAAAATAATTATCGCATTCAACTCATCATCATCTGCTTAACCTTTTCCTGTCTATATTGTGTGGGCTTCCAGTCTAACCAGATGCCGCGACCAGTATTTGATATGGACCAACTGCCCAATTAGTACTGGGTAATACAATAAACCCAGTTCTCGTAGAATATTCACGACAATAAAACTTCTACTAATATTGGATGTCAAGTAAATCTGTCAAATTATACTTGACATACGATGACAGTAGAAGTTCATCACACAGTAACAAATTACAACTCCAACGAAAAAAAAACACAACCGCGACGTACCTGCCTCAGATACACGCCCGTATTTTCCACCGTTCCGTATTAACAGGTATACATACATTATCGACGCTCTTTATATCTTTATAGGTTTTATCTTGAAATATCACCTGTCTCTATCCCTTCCTAAAATAACCAGCGTTCCAAGTTAACTGCTTGGTTGGAATTAATTTTGAGTTTACTTGCCGAGTACCTTTGACATCCGGAAGCTTTACATTTGAACTTATGTTCAGGGGAAACAAGAAACCGCGTTCTAATGGGAGGGTAGTTAAATAAGTTCCTTAACTCTTTACTATGAGCTAGACGCTGCTAAGAGAGTTAATGGAAACTTGTTTATATCGCTGTAAGTCGGAAGAGAATATTGCAATAACTGTCATAGGATGCAATGATATTCGACGATTTTCTATAGAATTTATTCATGTAGCCTCATTGATAAATTTAATAGAATATCGTCAATATACAGATGAGTAATTGGAACTCGGAAAAGTCACCACTATCTACTTAGCCTTTTCCAATTAACTTCCCGGATACAACTGAAAGTTTCAAAATAGTCAAACAACTGAATTTCTTATGCAAAGCGTAATGAAATCCGGGGTTGCGGGTTGTTCGACTGCGGCCCCGGAACATAAAGGACAAAAGAAGGAACATGGGTGGGTTTTCGTCAGTAAAAGTCTGACACTCCCCCCTGCTAAACCCAGAGCGGGGTAAGTTATTTGATGCGCATAAAAAAGCATTCTATTCTCTTTATTACTTATTTGAGTTTTAGGAACAATATTTTATGTTGTGGAAAAAAACTTGTAATTGGATTGATTGATTGATTAAATGATTTAATTAAATTTCGAAATACATCACGCTTGTTTTTTTGATAGATTTAGCAGAAGTAGAGGAATAGTAGTACCCCATATTTTTCAAGTGTGACAAGCGTTTCAATCATTGGTAAACTTATTGATTTGAATGACTGTGTTGATGTATATTAAATGAGTCTTTATTAATATAATTGCATGCGTTAGGTAGTTAGTAGAAGGATTATTCTTTCTGAGCTAACAAAGAATTATTCAATTATATTCAAGTTATTTTGAAGTCCAATCCTATTGAAATCCCTATGCTGTAAAGTTCAGAATCCCGTAAAGCCGAGTAAATCTTCTAATTTACCCACATAGCACACACAACACCTATGAACTCCGAACCGTTTCCCGTCCTAAACCAGGGCTTAACCTGGGAAATTCTAAGCGCCGGTAGCTCGGAGCGTTTCGTGGGTCCCTCCGTAATGGCGCACGATTCCCCACACACGACCACTATGGGAAACCAGGGAGGGAACGGTAGGGAGGAGGTTAGAGGGACGGGAAGGTAATTGAGACTTCTGTGAGATGTTGACTTTATAACTGTTATTGTAAGCGATTTGTGTTTCAGTGTTTGTTCGAGGCAGATGGATGGGTTTATTGAGTTGTTCAGCTTAGAAGGTTTTGTGAAAATAGTGTTTCCTTTCTTGTATCGAATGTCTCTAATGATGGAGACTAACGTGATATCTTAGTGCTAATCTTGCACACTTATAATTATGAGATAATATTGATCAAGATCTGCTGCTTAGTAAAATTGTCTTCCTGGTCCCAAATAGAATAGTTCGTATCCAATACAAGTTTCCCTGTACCGGCCTAAGAGCTTTAATTTAAAGAACACCATGTTTTTCCTAAGCTTCGCATTGACCTTTTTTTTACGGATGAGAAATTATCAAATAACTTCCTTCGCTCTGGGCGCGAGTGTTTATTTGGTATGACCTTTAATACAACACAACATACTGCTATACAACGCTACCGCCATTATAAGACAGAGACCATAGCCTCATATGTAAGTCTCAGACTTTTAGTGACTAAAATCCACAGATGTTCCTTCTTTTGCCCTTTATGTTCCGGGGCTGCGGTACCTATCTCTTTCGAACAACCCGCAACTCCGAATTGATCTACGGTGTAGTATCTACTTCTAGCATCGTATACGTCAGACTAGGCATCCCATAGTCATTATCAGAACTAGACTTTAAAAATCCTAATGACAGCGAACCAGAAGTTTTAATTCCCCAGGTCTTACAACTCTCGCTCAAACCAGACATCGCCGAGGGAGAAAACAAGTATCTAAACTGCATACAGATTGCAATCTCTAAAACACGATTAGTAAACCATAGGTTAACGACTGTCACTAACGGTAATATCAGTAAAGAAAAATATTCGTCGCAAGCGCATAGAATATGTTTATAGAGATCGAATCTCAACATAAACATGTGATATTATTTGATCGCGGCCCGATCTTGTACGAAGATTGCCGATGTTCGCCGATCGGTATCACGATGTTTTTAATTTTATGAGTAGTTCGCTTGTGAGTATAATGATGTCGCCTGTCTGATTGTATCGGGGTAGGTAGGGTTACAAGTGTGGAAGATGAGGCATTGGTACGGTTGGACTGGAGTTGTTACTTAAATTAGATTGGTCATAAGGAGCAGTCCTTTTAGAGATGATGAAGTAGTTTTCAAGTCTGAAATTATAATCGTGCACTGCATTATAAAGTCTATGGCTACAGAATTGGATCCTTTTTCCTTTAACAAAGGCCTATAAACGTTACTTAGCTTATGCTTTGATTAACACGTTCTTGTACTTTTTTTAAACGTTTCCCCACTCTAGGAATTTCTCCTGTATCGTGGGTGCGTTTAAAAACATTTAAACTCACACAAAAACGGCTAGATCCGAAACAACTACCTTTAGGTCGTGCAAATATTTGTTCCTTGTGGGGAACGAACCCGCGACACGCAGCGCAGCAGTCGATCGCTCAGTCACAGCGCCAACCGTGCCGTCAAATACATTGACAATTATAGATCGTCAATTTTGAGAAATAATAGCAATAATGCTTAGCCAAAGTGCTAAGTATCGTTTGTATAGCTAAGCTCAAGGTTTATTTTAAAAAAAATAGATTTTACTTACAACTTTATGATTTACTAGCTGGCGCCCGCGGCTTCACCCGCTTGATATCGAAAAAAAGAGCCTATATATTATCCTATAAGTTATTCCAGACCATAATCTACCTCTGTGCCAATTTTCATCAAGGTTCGTTCAGCTGTTTTGACGTGAAAGAGTAACAAACATCCATACATCCATCCATCCTCACAAATTTTCGCATTTATAATATTAGTAAGATTAATAGCAGCTACGGAACCAGCTGGATTTCTGTTCGGATGGTGGCAATAGGGTCCTCATGGGACTTAAACGACAAAACGTAACTGTACTATTAGCGACATCTCTTATACAAAACATCAAATATTTTACTATCTAAAACCCACGCCTATTCCTTTTGCCCTTCATCTTCCGGGGCCACAGTATCTCTTTCAAACAATCCGCAACTCCTGTAGCAACATCTCTGCTTAACTTACCTGATGTTTCAGGCGTGATATAGAGAGAAACAAAGCTAAAACCGGTAGACCAAGTACTAGTACTTAGTAATTGCGTCAAGACTGGATCAATACATTAGTAATACTAGTTTACATGACATTGTGCTTAGGTCGGAGTAATTAACATACACATTAGGCTTGGCATGAGGCCAATATTCTGTCCTACATTCATTGTTTTTCCGTATAAACACATATCGATTAATGCGATTGAAACGATTTACGATGCAGAGAGTTGTGAAAACTATTTGTATCACGGCTTACCAGATACTAGTTTCTTCATAGAAATGCTAAACAAAATTACATTTAAAAAAGTTTAACCATCAAAAACTTCGTAACTCAAAATTTTACAGGAGACGCAATTAAGCAGCAATTGTCTCAAAATTTTCATAAAATTATTCCAATGATTCCATGAATTATTGACAAGACAAACATACCCTTAGATTTTTATGTGCGAATGTGGTACAAACGCCGAAAGATTATGTTTCCTGTGAATCACGAAAATAATTGAATCCTAACAGTTTTTCAAATTGATTTATTGATTGCAATTCTTAAATACACTTAGGTACTAAATCTATAATATTATTACTATATATATGATTGATACGTACCTATATTATGATTTCTTTCTTTATTTAGCTTCTCAATTGTCCCACAGCCGGGCACAGGCCTTCCCATTCTCCCTCCCAACCTCTCTATTCTGTGCGATATGTGGCCATGTTTGCATATAAGACCATCTTCGCCATCGTACCCTATTCATTGCACAAATTCAGAATGTCTTAACTAAAAACTATTGAAATCTATTCGGAACGGAATAAAACCAATCACAGTGGAGTTTAATATGAAAAATCACAATATTGTAATAAAATATCGGATTCTGAATACATTACGATTCTGACGTCGATTTCTGCTGCCAGTACACGCCTTAAAAGTACGGTTATATTATTAACATAATGTTGAATAATATTTGGGACTGTAATTATTAACACTACTTTTTTAGCTAATGTTAATCACGCGACTATGGACAGCAGAAAACAGAAAAAAAAAACAAAATCAAAAAATGTTGGTCAAAAGTCATACATTTTCTCTTAACTTGTGGAAAAAGAAGTGAAAAAGAACATGTTAAAAGAAACCCTAAATCTAGGACACAAAAATCACTTTTAGGTTACCTTAATAGGAACTATCTACTATCTTCTTGTGCGTTTTAAGATAGTTTCGGCTATGAAAAGCGCGCGCGCGTGCGGCGCAGTCGTTTCACAAGTCTCGTAATAACTTTTAAATCACATACGCCGTCATAATTTTATTCAACTCCATAAACATGGAAGTACATAAATATTTTAACAAATTAACCAAACAACACGTGTTTCGATATTTATAGTTATTATTTTATATTTTACTATCATAAAGATACATTATATTATTAATATAGAGTCAACCGCTTTTTCTTGGCAATATATAATTGTCAGTTTAGTATATAGAATCGATTGATAATAACTCAGGTATTAATCATAAGTTATTTGATCGGATTGAATAGTAATAAGGCAAGGGGTCAGAGATGTTCGCGGTAGCTTTCGTATACAGGCTGGTATACAAACGTGAAATAGAAAACAGGTTTTTTCTTAGTAGACTGTGCGAGGTTCTAAAATTTATCAGGATTAATATAATCAAAAATACTGTACAAAAAATCATGATAAAACCTTACTACCTCAACTATACTAGTACTAACTGTACACGATGCAAATTACAAAAACAAAACATAAAAATAAAAAAATGCCCCTCTTTAAATTTATCTCTGTTCTGATCAAACTGCTCAACATAAAAACTATAAACTCCACAGTAAGTTTCTTTCAATCTGGATCATTTTACAAGTCGCTCAATAAAATACTTTATCATAAAAAATCTAGACGTTATGCCACGTCGGTACATAGGTATAGCTATTATACAATTCCAAAGATTACATCGAAACATCCAACTGAGCTGGAAATATAAGCGCAGGCGCAGATCCCAGCCTCGATTCCTTGAAGTCCCTCAAAGGGCAGAATGTTATTCTAAACAAAATAAACCTTAAGATATATCGATAAGGTTCCAAGTTATTCGAAGCAGTCCTAACCACCCGCTGAGCGCGTTAGCAGTCCAATTCGAAAAATAAAATATCAATTTTTTAAATAATAAAATCTTAGAGCAGTCACACGAAGTCATAGCCACCAACATTTATTTATACTTCGGTTTTAACTAAATCATGCTGTATTCTACCTTATTTCAATGTGATAAGGTTGTAACATATGTTCAGAACAGGAAGAAATAACTTGGTAACACTGTAAGGAATCGCATAAATTCGAATAAAAACGTCAAAAATGAATTCTCAAGATCGTAATCGCAATAAAGTTAATAATATCGCGATGAAATTTGAAAATAAATAAAAAACAAACAATTGATGTGTGGCGTCGTTAGGAATTAGTGTACAATGTGGTTCCGTTTTATTAGGGAGTCACTTTTTTGGGCAGAGGACAGTTTTGTAGAACTTTTACGATTATTGAAAAAAGTAAACCTGCTTTACATAGATTAACATAAGTAGACTAATTAATTTAAAATAGTATTTGGTACGTAATAAAACGGTCTAGATGACTGCAATAAATAAAGTATTTTATGATTATATTAAATTGCTATTAAAAAAAAAACTATTAAGTAACATAATAACACGCTTGTATTTCCTCGAATCATTAGATATAAATAATATAGTACATTTTAGGTATGGTGGAAATTTTGCCAGTTATTAGTAGGACGCGAGCCGAAAAGCTTAGAAATTTCAGTTTTGTTTTTTTTATTATACGGTTGCGTAATTCACCATAAGACTTAAATTAAATTCATCCCCTTTTTAGCACGACCTGCGCACACGCAGAAGTAGCCGGTACGCCACCTTGTAGTTCCAATTACTTTTACAATCTATCGACGGGACGCGATTGGACGACGAAATGTTAAATTTGATCACTAGAGTGGCCACTTTATAGTGGGATTTAAAGCACAAGCGGATAGCGATCCACCTTGTAAAAACACTTAAATACATCTTTGGTATTTTTTATCTCGTTTATTTAGTTAAGCACATATTAATTAAATTTTTAAATATTTCTTAATAAAAACATAGAAAATAAAAAAAGAAACATTTAAACTATTTTTTATTATTATTATTATTTCTAATGCAAAAGAAACAATGAGTGAACATTGTTTCGTTCAATTTGTTTAAACGTTTGATTCGAATGCAAACACTGAAAAAATGCATCCTTATTTAGACATCAAAAATCTCAAATCTTAATGTACAGATCAATCTAATCTAGTTTGTAGATAAAGCACTTATCTTGATCAGATCATATCTCCTACAAACGATACATCTAAAGAAGTATGCATATATAAAAATAAGACAGATAACAGCAAAACGCTCATATCATTAAAGCCATCAAGACAGCATTAAATCCGCGTAAGCAACATTACATTCCCTAGATTATCTTAAATCTCGGTTCCCCGCCCTCTGCCGCTGAATCACACCGAAACGTAACTATAAACATTCGCTGTGTCACCGGATTGACATCCGCCTTCCATTGCTTGTTGCAAAGGAGCCGACGGTGTAAGGAAGTCCCTAAACGACTTACGTTACGCGCTCAGGACAGATTCAATTTAAATTTAGGATCCCATTGGCGGGAGATTTAAGTATTGTCGCCATTTTAATTGTTGGCGCTGAAAAGGATTCACGTCATCATATGCCAGGCTTTTTTCCGACTATGTTTGGATTCAATTAAATACCTGTATTTTAAATGAAGCGACTATCTAAAGTACATAACCCAACTAATATCTGGGTAATACGATACTCCTAGTTAATACTGGTTGTCAAACTTTCAACACCCTGTCTGCCAGTAACGACTGTCAAAGATCTACAAATGACAGCTGGGACCAACGGCTTAATGTAATTTCTGAGGCACGGAAAAAACTTGGTATGGTGGTCACCCATCCATGGACCAACCTAGACAAGCTCAGCTTAACCTCAAGATCGACCCAAACGGCAGTTATTTAGGCACCAAGTCCTTATTCACGTGGTGGCTGAATTATTGCATCTATCAATAGTGATATTCAATGAAAGCAACGAACATGATACAGGAAGTCATCCTGAACCTTACACTCGCTAACCAGCTTCTAATTATCCTTACTTAATATGAAGGGGAGGCAGTTTCCATAAACAACGTCACAGATCAGGCTAATCATATACCGGAAACCATCCAGGTTCCAACCAACGAGGTTGTTTTTACGATCAGGTCGCGGAGGTGACATACTGTTAACAAATGCTAAGTAAATGACTGGTTATTGCCTCATTTCCAATATTACTTGAGATGGTTGTGAGAAAATTAGGATTGGTAGTTAGGTTTTAACTTCCGTTATTTTTTTTACGTATTTCTTAAATACACATAAAACAAAAAAAAAATGTGAAAATAGATCTTAACAAAATTTGTGTTTTTATTATTAACTACATGACTGTGTCCCTGGTTTCACTCGTATAAACCGGGATCTACATACTCATCCAAATCCGTTCAGCCGTTTGAGCTTGAAGGAGTAACAAACATACACAAATACAAACTACCTATTGCCTTAAAAATATTAGTGTGATCGAAATGACATATCTTGTGAAATTTGAAAACATAGACAATAGAGTATCATTTATCAGCATCAGTCTTGTTGAGCTCTTTTTTCATTTAAAACGCCGTATCATAAATTGAATGAACTTATTACTGTTTCAGAATCCTAATAAAACTGATTTTACATATTTTAAAAAGTAAGTCATTTATTTTCCTCTTGAAATGAAAATTTTTCTCTCATTACAGTGCATTAAAATTAAACATTTTATATTTCCCTTTTTTCGAGTATCATCTTTTTATAAAGAACATTAGCTTTTGCCCGCGGCTTCGCTCGCGTTAAATTCGGTATAACACAGTATCTGCTACCTGCAGTTTTTGCCCTTGCGCCCTTATTGATTTGTAACAGCAACGCTAAGTTTTCCTTTTTTTCCCTCGTTCTCCCGCATATCCCACTTTTTTTTATAAAATATATATAAAAAATATTTAAAAAAAATATAATAGCCTATGTCCGTCTCCTAGTTCCCAACTATCTCTGTACCAAAATTCATCAAAATCGGTTAGGCCATTAAAGCGTGAAGAGGTAACAAACAAACTCACTTTCGCTTTTATAATATTAGTAAGGATTTTTATGATTGCATATTAAATCCATATTCCTTGAGCGAATTCCTATAAACGTAACAATAAACTCTTCTTCCCCAGTAATAAGACTCAGCATTATAATACAAAGTATTACAATGAGACTGAAGTAATTCCACATAGTGCGCGATATATGAGTCTCCAAGAAGATAATTACAGTAAATCTTTTCGCCAATTATAATACAAAATATGGCAACACTGATTTATATTTTTAATTTATGGATACTGTTCTAGATTGGTGCACTATTATATCTAGAAATATGAGTGTAAAATATGGTTTAAAGATTGGAGAATATCTTAATGAGAAATTGAAATTGAAAATGAAATGTCAATGTTTACAGAATACGAGTATTGTAAGGAGCTGGTAGATATACGTAATTAAAAGAAGCATAAATAACTTTAAGACTACATTTAAGTTAATATTTCATATACAGCAATACATGTCACACACTCCCTACGCCATTTTATTTTTGTTTATTCTCTATTTTAAAACCTGAGTATTCGAAAGTTTTTCCAACCAGCCAGTACTGTTGAAGGTTTGCTTAAAACCTTCACAGTTTTTACCTGATTAAAAACTATTTAGTGTGGACCACTTTTAGCTAGCTGAAACAAAAAAGTAAATGTAGCCAACCTAAAAAATCAAAATGAAACCAAAAAACCTTTATAAGGTAAATAAAAAGAGACCTCTAATCCTGCTAATTTGTCGCTTGTTTCGTTTGACTTAATTTATAGTCAAAAATACAAGACTAAACTAGCCTAGTGTCATGCTTACCCCTGTATCGTGAACACCCAGACCCACAATCACACTTAACCAGCTGAACATAATTCTAATGAATTCCGTTTAATCCCAAATCAGTTTTACTATTACTTATTCAACTAGACCTAGACTGGGGTTATTCGAGTCAGACTTTCTAGTGCAAAACCACCACCACACAACACCTCACCTTATTACCTTTCTAACAAGATGCAGATTTCTCTAACGCATTCGTTGTCATCTTCACTAAGCTGCTATTTAAAATTCAACTCTATTTATAGTTAGTATGGTTCGGTTCTGGATGTCAGGGCTAGCTTTTCATGGGCCGAAGGTAGTGGCCTGGTAGTTTCCGTGAGGGTCGCGGGATGATACCAACCTTTCACGCGTGGTTTGTTCGCCAATGGGCACATTTCATTCTTAGTGAATGTTATTTGTTGATATTTGAACAAGGGTGCTGGTTGTGGCCATTGTTGAAGAGGAGAAGCTTTCTATAGTGGTAAAGGTTATACGGCATCACGTAACTGACCTGTTGCCGTCTGTAGCAGGTGGATGCATCTTAATAGGTACAACAATAGTGACCGGTTAGAAGACGCTTTCAAATACCGTAGCAAGTCCTGCGTGATCCATTCTCTTCCTGGCCTTTACTGACGCGAAACTCTTTCTAATATACCACATTCCAAACGAACATAAGTCGTTTGAAACAAAGAGGCGACAGATTGTTAAAAAAAATGAAGTGGCTCAAGTATTTTCTTTTATTTATTTAGTGTTTCTGTTACCCAAAAACCATTAATAGTTGCAATTCTTACAAAAAACCACGAACCTCGTTTAAAAGTAAAACAGTTCTCGAAGTAATATATCTTTCGGCCATTATAGAACGCCAAACGCGCGGCATTCAATACATTTCACTATTTCACTCGAGCTGGTAGTGTTAGTTATAGTAACCAACGTCTATTGAAGCTACAGCTAAATTGTATGCTAATACATGACCATCTGATGCGCAGCTTTGAAGAGAACGAATGAGAAATGGGAAAAGTATTTATATGCCTCACACAAGACGCATATCTGAACTTATCACTGATGGTGATAACGCATGTTTATAAAGCATTCGCGTATGAACCTATGTAAGATCAAAACACTGTCAATCAAACAGTAACCAGTCCTTAGTCCACATATGAACACCGACGTTGTCACGCTAGGGTGGGTGCACGTGTTATTGGCACAGTTGTCTTGTCCTCGGACGACACTTGCCTCACATCCGAGCGCAGCCACCGTGACGTCCCCGTGCACTCGATCGTCTACGCCTCTACAGGATGATACACAATGACTTTTAAGTCATTGATGATTTAGAGGGCACAGTTCGTCAGACCTGTTATGACGAAGTATATTTTATAATTTACTTTGTCATCTTTACTGATTCATGTTGGCGCTTAGCCAGAGTCCTAACTAACGCTTTGGTTATCATGTGCCATTATGATTTCTCATTCAAGCTATCTATAAATATCTACGGAATTATCAGCATTTAGCTCTTCAGTATACTCTGCACAAGAGGAGACTAAAATAGATCACAAAATAAAGAAATACACAAAATTCCGCGTAGTTATAAGAGGTAATGAGCTCAGCACCAAGAAATCAAACGGTATACTAGCTTCTTGGCACATTATTATCCAACACAACATAATCAGCGTATAAAAATATCACTTTTAAGTCTACCTCTCATCGAGAACAAGTAGGCTCTAAATTCTAGGACTAACGCAGTTACCCAACATACAGATACTTCACCATATAACACTAGGCTAGTTTTCTAATGTACCTAAAAATGACAACTAAGTTTTGGATAAAAGTGACATTTAAAGGAGCACAATATATAACAACATACCTATATATAAGAAGTTTACAGACATTCAATGCATTGAGGACTCAACCACTTAAATATTAATTCCCAAAAACTGAACGCACGGGATGGGTGTTTAAATAAATAATGTTAAATAGATGAAGCTATTATTAATATTAACATAAGGCTCTCTTGTAAATGGCTTTGTCTTTTTATAGAGTAAATATGTTTAAACCTACATTATAAGTATTAAGAACCTACAATCAACAATGAAACAGCCTGTACATACCACTTGACACTGCGCCGTACATTTGCATCACCGTTTCCCGGACGGGTCGCTTCCACCCGGCGCACGGACCGACTCGGTGCCGAACACATCAATCAGAAAAAAGGACGGTTTCTCAATCCTGAACTAAGTAGAAACATCCTTTACTATGATTTAATAGCAATAATAGCTGGACTTGAATACTAATGTTGTATTAATATGGAGGTTTTTTGCAAGTTGGTAATGGAAAACTTGATAGATAAGCTTGATACACTTGTTTTTTTTGCACTTTTGTGATCATCAAGGTGTATCCTTACTTTAATATTATAAAAGCGAAAGTGAGTTTGTTTGTTACATCTTCGCGCCTAAATGGCCAAACCGTTTTAGATACTTTTTTGTAAGTACGGAGATAGTTGGGACCCTGGAGACGGACATGGGCTAATTTAAAAAAAAAAACTGAGCAAAGGGGGAGAAAAAGGGGAGAGAAAGATACATTTTTTTCGATCATCACGCTGGTTAAAGTTAGCGTTAGCCCAAAGTGACTATGCCACGCGGACGAAGTCGCGGGCGAAAGCTAGTACTAAAATAAATCGACAAAGATTTTTTTAAGGATCTATGTCTCCGCGGATTGTTCGAAAGAGATACCGTGGCCCCGAAACATAAATGGCAAAAGAAGGAACATGAGTTTCTTTTAGTCAGTACAAGTCTGACTCTCCTTTCCGCTCCGCCCAGAGCGGAGGAAGTTATTTTATGACTTCCTAGTATGTTCAAGATACAAAATTATTTTATTTTGCTAAATAAAATAATTTACAAAATTATTTTATTTTGCTAAATAAAATAATTTTGAAAAAAAAAAACCTATACCTATATTACAAAATGGGACTGTTTTTTTAATGGCATCTCACAAGTCTACCTAGGAGGTAGTGCAAGATGTAACATGAAAAGGTTAATATTGTCACAATACTGGCGTACAAAATAGAAATTATTAAAAAATAATGTCATAAAGCTCATACAAACGCTATTCAAAAACAATAATAAAACGGATTAAGAACTAAACGATTCAAAAACAGAATGTCGTTGTGCCTTAGGTTTGTTTCGCTGAAATATTGTTTTATTTTTAATTCAACCCTCAACAATGCATGCTCACTACTGCTCTTCTAGACCGAATACTTTACGAATATTCAAAACTCCGAAGCCGACCTCTTCTCAGGCGTCCTCGCACGAATGCACGTCAGTGCAAAATAATAGGTCACCATAAATATTCGAACATTACCAAGCACTACATTGTAACTCACAATTTCCTACAAACCGGTACACTTGCGTTCAACCCGACTGACACACAACATTGATATTATTTAATGTCGTAATAAGAATTTGATGACTCGTTATTAGCGTACGAAGGTTGTCGACAGCAAATGTTCCGATGTGACACAAGGTCGGACAAGTACATGCAACTAAACGTCTTCTGACCTCATGAGATATTTCACAATCCGCACATTTTGTGGCCTTTGTTTTATAGAAATCGACACTGTAATTTGGAGCTAAATGTGGTATATTTTTCTGTTGGGTTGTTGCAAGGATGTTTAGGTCATTAGGTACATTTTTACAGTACGATTTCCATGCCGTAGGTACGTAAGTAGAATAGCGGTACATTCTGATATATGCATCCTCTTCTAATGCCTATGCAGTTAAATGAAGAGAGCCATTCTCTCTTGTAGACCACACAGAATCAGATAGGATGTTTATGTCACACCAAATTATTCGATAAGCTATTTCTGTCATGATAATCTCTATCAGATTAGTTAATTAAGTAACATTTACAGCATATTTGAATTCAAAATAACTTAAATTATTGCACATTTATGTTGATTTTGATTCATTTTGATTGACTTACGAGTTAAATAAATTCTAATGTTTATGCGGCATGATACCGTAATCTAAGATACTTAAAAAAATACAATTAGCTATCTGAGATGTAACTTATGAATGGTTTCTCGTCACGATTGCGTCAGTTGCGTCTACATTTGGCGTTAAGATACTTAGAAAAACGTTAACAGTTTACAACTGACATAATTTATTTGCACGGCAGTGTAAACTTTAATTTAGGTCAAAGTCTGACTTCTTTGACAAAAAATGAATAATATGACAGATAGTATTAAAGGCCTTCAACAAACCAACGAACAAACACAATTTCATATAAAATACATTAAATCCGTCGTTCTATTTATGAATTCGAATTCGCGGCGCGGGCGCACGAGCGGTGACAGTTGAATGCGCGCGCGCATCCCGGGCGCCCCTCATCCATATTGATCCATCGATCGATCTATGAGTTATTGCGGCGGCACTGTGTGATCCAGATCGCGATATATTCTATACGAGCGTGTTCTCTAATGCATTTTAATATTGCCCACGCGTGGGAAATGGATCATGGAAATGTCACGTTATGGAATATGGCGGATTGGCGGCTTGTCACGTTTTTCTTGAATTTTCTGCCGGTGCGCCTTTGAAGACAGATTTGAAGGAAGGAATGGTTTTTGTTTCACTCTAGGAATACGTCTAAGTTTAATTATTTTGTGTGAGATTGGTAATAAAAATAGTATTCGTTGTTAATGAGCACTCGAGTTCATAAAAAAGGGAAACTATTTTAAGAACCGATATCACATATTATGTTATTATATTCTTATGTTAAATTAAAACATTTACTTATTCTTAAAAAAAAATGAAACATTCTTCTCCTCCCTCATCTTTATTTATTTCGAATTATTTTTCATCCACACTTCTCTATTAATCGTCATCTCATTCTCACCTTCATTATTCTTTCAGTCCTTCCATCATTTCTTTGGCATTCACTTACACTTCTAGTTATAACTGTTCGACATTTACACTTAATTTATTTTTTAAATATATTATACATAATACGAAAAGAGAGGAGCTCGTGGCTAAATAAATAGTAGCCGCTCGGGTCGATCTTTAGGTTAAGCCGCGCTTGCCTAGGTTGGTCTGTGGATGGGTGACCAACCGTTACATACCGAGTTTCCTCCGTGCCTCGGAAAGCACGTTAAGCCGTTGGTCCCGGCTGTCATTTGTAGATCTTTGACAGTCGTTACAGGTAGTCAGTGTCCCGAAAGTCTGACAACCAGTCTTACCAAGGGGTATCGTATTACCCAGTACTAACTGGGTTATGGAGGTCAGATAGGCAGTCGCTCCATGTAAAATACTGATATTCAGCTGCATCCGGTTAGACTGGAAGCCGACCCCAACATAGTTGGGAAAAGGCTAGGCAGATGATGATACATAATACGAAAAGACAGACATGATATTATAAAACGAAAACCCATGAACGCACACGCATAGACGTACACATTACTACATAGTACATAAGACAAGTATATGTACTTTACATTACAGCCAAAGTGTGCATATTCCGTTTAGTCAAGCTATAATTTCCTAACAATTGTACGTATTAAGTATCAGTTATTTATAAAGCGAGATATATGCACATTCTCTTATGCACCTTGCTTACATATGCACACAACTGATTATAGAGGCTAACTTATATAATTGTTGGTCATTTGAGTACAGTGACAACCATTAATATTGCACACTTAGATCTTAACTGGAGGAGATCGTGGCTAAATAATAGCAGCCGCTCAGGTCGATCTTTACGTTAAACCGCGCTTGCCTAGGTCGGTCTCTGGATGGGTGATCACCCGTTATATACTGAGTTTCTTCCGTGCCTCGGAAAGCACGTTAAGCTGTTGGTCCCGGCTGTCATTTGTAGATCTTTGACAGTCGTTAGAGATAGTCAGTGTCCCGAAAGTCTGACAACCAGTCTTACTAAGAAGTATCGTATTACCCAGTACTAACTGGGTTATGGAGGTCAGATAGCAGTCGCTCCATGTAAAATTCTGGTATTCAGCTGCATCCGGTAAGACTGGAAGCCGACCCCAACATAGTTGGGAAAAGGCTAGGCAGATGATGACTTATATCTTAACGGGGACATTTCAAAAAAGGTAAGGTTTCAGGTGACGAAAAAAAGGTAATACTGTTTGTAGGAAGTTACGAACAGTGAATTTATTTAAGATCATTATAGGTTGTAAAATTACACTGTAGGAATTCTGTTATGTTAGATAGTTTTGGCATGATCACCTAGTATTCATATAAAAAGGTAATTAAAATACGATTTTTAGGTTGTGGATAAATATGTGGATTATGTTACATGCCAAACCAGACATCTAGAGAGCCAAAAATGCCCATATTAGCAAAATAAAAAAAACAGTCGACTTGAGAACCTCCTTCTTTTTTGAAGTCGGTTAATAAACGGATTGTCGTAGACTAATTAATATTATCAATTGTCACTTTGTGATAATTTAACAAACTGCAACATAATTCATATTAATCTTCACGTCACGCTTTTAAATTCTTCTAAGTCCTCTAATATCGGTGCACATGACTGTACGGTCAGTACATGCATGCATCTAATTACGTGTTATTTTCCTGTAATACAATGAAATGAGACTAGTTTCCATTCGAACTGGAGAGCTAATTACAACTGTAGTTAAAATGGAACATCTTTACGTTAGCTTGCTTAATTATGAAGTTACAAAGCAATCAGTGTGTTAAGTTTTAACTAACCCTTAACGTGAAACTATGGATCGGTGTTGTAGTAAAAAGTTCTTACCTTAACTTACAATCAATTTAAAACTTATTTCCTAATACAACTGAATACATTCAAACTTTAACCTCTAATGTAGAAAAAACAAAAGCAAAAAACAGCTAAAATACTTCTTCATAAACGGTTTGTTGTTCCCAAGCTCCATGGATTTTTTGGACCTGAGTATGATCCCATTTTGGACTTCTCATAGGTCACACCAGTTTGCCAGCCTCCATGGCTGATGAAATTCAATTCTGTTTAGAACCTAAGAGTTCTCTGAGCTCTAAGCTTACATAATTCCGGTGTCCATATTCTTGGACAGTTGTTGTAGTTTCATACGTAGGTAGTATGGCCGCACCGCGTCTTCGAATGTCTTATAAGAATGCAAAGACTTTAATAGGTAATTATTTTCATTAACTTCTGTAATATTTTCTTTTAGATACCTTCCATATTATTAAGATTTTTTCATAAAACTCTTGTCTTCTATCAACATAGATTTTCTGTGAAGTATGGTCAAACTTAATCCCTTTAAAACCTCAAAACATCACTTAAAACCAGTTCGAAATTAACAACTAATTGTCGAGCCCGAGTGAACGATAACGTGCGTCGCTTGCGCAACGCGAGGCGGGGCGACAGCGACCAATCGTTCGTCAGCTCTCCACGCATGCGCGGCGCGTGCCCGCTATACCTACGAGTATCTGTCGAGATCCGGCTTTTTGGGGTGACGTCAGCTGACAGTTGTGTCAATGAGATATTAAGATTAATAAATAGTTAGATGTTGGTCATTTTTGCGATTTGAATAATTATCTAAATTATATACGTTATTAACTCTATCATGAGCAGCTTTATCAACAGGACGTATAAGTGTTAAGATAAGCCTATTGCTTAATTGCTACGGAAAATTCTCTTGAGACAATTTCAATCATCACAGAAAAAAATAAATCTTCAGCCAGAATCTCTCAGACAGCTGAATCTGATGAATTGATTAGAAAACCAGGCAATATCATATTGCTACTGAGTAATGGCTATGAACAATGCCAGAAATATTACAAATGCCTTCAACTGCACATTTTCTTCATACATGGCTTCAGCTGCTTCCACAGTATTAGTTACTGCCGCACCTGTTAGCCGTAAGCGTGATAGTACAGACGTACTTAGATCTGTCGTACAGTAAGCACTGGTAGCTATAAAAGCAACATTTTCTCAGCGGCTTTCCGTTAAGCGGTAACTCTAAAAGGCAGCACAATGCTTCGCTAAAGCGTAACTTGTGCAAAATTTCTTTTCTGCGAATAGATCTGTTTTACGACGGCATTTGTTTCGGCGCGCGCGCAGGCCGCCTTTGTCCTTTCATGTGCCGACACTATTTTTTTACTCGCACGCCCGACACAATTACTCATTGTTAAACCTTTTTAGTGCAAATTGTTTTACTATTCGCGTACTTTTAGGTTTATGCTCAAAGCGGTGCAGCGGTGATAAGACTTTTTACTATTTCCTTAACCGTTGTTGCAAATTTTTGCATGTTAATTCTCTCTTCTATTTGAAGTAATGAGCTTGTATTGTTAATAAATAGTTAGTGTTTTGTGTGTTGGATATTTGAAGTTGGCCGCCAAGCTTGTTGCGATATTTTCATTGTTTGATGTGTAGTAATGTTAGTCATAAATAGTAAAGAGTTGCCTGTACCGATACAAACCATTTCCTCAGTTAAGTCTTACGACTTGTGCAAAAGGTTGTGCATTCATACGTTACTTTCATTCTTTGATCTGAATGGTAAAGGTTTATTATTATTGTGATAGTAAAAGTTGGAGGAAAACGTTCTAACTTTGCGGCGGGTATTCACAGACCTACTTGTTCAATTCACTTGAAACCATTATGTAGTTTGTTGCTTATTGATTTGAAAACCACCTGTTTGTAAGTAATTAATCTATGTAGAAAATATGACGTGTCCGTTACCGGGTTATATGCATTTGTAATATAATCGCATAATACCTGCATGCTGATAAATGCACCTTCATCATCTGTCTAGCTTATTTTTAACTATTTATATTGGGGTCGGCTTCCAGTCTAACCAAATGGAACTAAATACGAATATTTAACATGGAGCGACTGCCTATCTGACCTCCACAACACAGCTAACTATGCCCCTACATCTTCACTAAAATTAGAAAGTGGAAAAATTTGTGTTTTTGTATGTAACGCATCTAACGCAACTCAAAAACTACTGAACCGATTTCAAAAAATAGTTTGCCTTTAAAAAGCTACATTATCACTGAGTAACATAGGTTATATAACATCACGCTACTACCCACAGGAGTGGGGCAGTAACCAAAGACGCGTTTAAAAGCGCTCACGACAGTTAATGCTATAAAACTATAATGAATAAGCGTATGATAAAATTTATAAAACAAAAACACTTGTCAAGAGGGTTTATAACAGATAAGAATTGTAATACAATTAATCAGTCACACATAATACTTTTCAACGTAACCGAATGTAGTTTATAGCGTGGGTATCGATATCATTGTACTCCGATCCGATTATGAATTGAATCGATTCGGTGCAGCCATTCTGAGTGACAATGACACGTCTGTCAGCCGCTTACTTTGACGACTTAATAGTAGTAATGTATTCATGTTTTTAAATTAGATTTGTTAGTGATGTCATTCTATCGTTTTCCGGGTTGTGGTTATTAGTTCCTATTAGTGTAATGAAGCAGCTGTCGCCCAAATTAAAAGGAATCATTTTGATATTATACGGTTTTGATAACCGTTTCTTTCTCTCATTAACTCTGGAATTATCTATGGAAATGCTTATTAGATTTTAGATACGCCTGTCTGTGATTGAAATCTTTTGATGTAAATGAATTAATAAGAAGATTCTTTCGTAAACCGTAGCTTACTTTCATAATACCGTGAGTCCAAAAAAAGATGACTTATCAAATGATATTTTTTTACCTACTTAATCCTTACTATATAATATTATAAAAGCGAAAGTTAGTTTGTTTGTTTGTAACGTCTTCACGCTTAAATGGCTGAACCGATTTGGTTGAATTTCGGTACAGAGATAGTTGAGACTGGAGACGGACATAGGCTATTTTTCTTTAAAAAAAAGAGAAGTGAGGGAGAAAGAGGGAAGAAAAGGGAAAACTTAGCATTGGTATTACAATAAACAAGGCGCAAGGGCAAAAACTACAGGTAGCAAGTACTTGAAAATCAGAAATGAGGAACTGTGTTACCCCGAATTTAACGCGAGCGAAGCCGCGGGCAAAAGCTAGTTAATAAATACAGGAAAACACTACAAAGCCTCTATTTGATTGTATCGTCTAGCGCCATCTAATAAGGGATGTGTTTCACAAACAGTATCGTATCGCTACATATCGCTATCGCTAACATCGCGATGCTCCACTTCGATAGCTGGCAGATACACAGGTCACTTGTCATGGGAAGCGAGTCGGTGACTAAGCATTACGTCCAGTTTGAATTAAGGTACTGTTCTGTTGTTGCGATTTTTCGAGAAAAGTTTAACTGTTGCTATAGTTACATAGGTAGTCATATTTCTGCAACATTTTATTTATCAGATTTCTCCTACTTTTTATAGTATATTGAAAGCTTTTCTGACTTAATTATATTTATTATTTTTAAAGTTCTCTTTTCTAACATTCTAAATCAGGTGTGCACATGGCTATATTAGTATTACTTTATAGTTGTTCAATTTAAAAACCCAGAATACAAATGCATTTTTGAAACGCGTTATCAAAACTCCTCCTTAAAACCTAGCAAAGTATAGCTTACATCAAACAATAGCAGTAATAATAAAAAAGTAGTGAAGCGAAGCCGCGGCACATCATAATACTCCGAATGTACCACTCATCGATTTGATTCCTGAGTCAAAGGTCGGATGAGAACTTAACAATAATATAATATAATAGAAGTATAAAGGTCTAATCTAGTCTATTATTTAAATCCGTATCTAATATAATGGGATTTGTCCGTCTATTGACATTTTTAAGAGACATTTGATGGTTCTATAGAGGTTAATGAATTAATTCTCTTATGATTTTTCGCTGGTAATCGTTGATGGGAAGATAACTTGTACCGGGAATGTCCGTTTGAAGCTATCGTCATAGTTGTCAGGTGTAATTAATACTTAGAAGTTCCTGCATATACTATTGTAACCTTTGTAGAGAGACAAAGCAGCAATGGCGCCTGTAATATCTATGGAACTTCAACTTTAAAATTATAAATGTTAATTTCCATTGACAGATGTCATGAATTCCGAATTTAAATAACTGTTATTTTGAAAATATTAGCCAAATCATGTTCGTCATTCCTGAGCAGATGTCTATGATACATTTTTGTATGGCAACCAATTGAGTTCTTTCAAAATGCTCGCCAAATGCATCTGCATATCACAAAATCCAAGTCATCGAATACTAAGCATGTCTACCTCACAGATGATCAATTATGCTCTACAATTCCAAACTCTAATTCATTCATTCGAATTCCAAAATTTTGAATTGATTGCGCAACGTCATTCGTCCCTTCGAATTCTACTTTTAAACTACAATCGCGAAAACGGCCCTCCGTTATATTTTGAATTTTATCGTAATGAATATAAGAGTAGAATATCTTAGTGGGAGAAAATATTAAAATTGTTGAGCTACGTGGGATTCCTACAATGAGGGTTGTTCCAAAACCGATTGACGCAACTGTTGAAATATTTTGTCACAACAATTTGTCACGGCCTGTCAAAAAATCGCGTGTCACGCTAACAAGTCACGTGACAGACGTCCCGCTGCCAAAAGGGATGAATTAAATCAATTAGGAACGATTAATCATCCGTTTTTATCGATAATCGATTGGTTAACGGAATCGTTTAAGATCAGAGGTGAGCCCCTTTTGATATGACAAATAATCGAATGAAAAATCGTTGAGTTTGTGTGTGCCCATTTTTTATTGATGACCTTTTCGTTGCA
The DNA here is from genome assembly GCA_905475445.1 of Ochropleura plecta. Taxonomy (NCBI): domain Eukaryota; kingdom Metazoa; phylum Arthropoda; class Insecta; order Lepidoptera; family Noctuidae; genus Ochropleura; species Ochropleura plecta. The sequence continues at coordinate 19,282,393 of FR997739.1, forward strand.
TATCTCTTTTCAAATCTTTATTTCATTCATCATTAACAATATTATAGGTTATGGTAACATTTTACGAGATGAGTTTACAGTATTGCGCAGTGACATTTTGTGCAGACGTGAGAAAAAAAAACGATATTTTAAATCAGAAATACAAGCCACACATCACGTATAACAGAATGTATCACGTAAATCTACCAGTATATTCTCTTTTCATGATTCATTATTTCTTCTCAGTAATAAAAAGAACAGCAATTTCCCCATCAACCGTCAATTATCATATTAGTAGAACAAACGCTCAGACAGTGCGGAAAAACAACATTTTAGCGCCAAGTATTAATTACAAATTACAATTAATTACTGTAACACGTGCACACAATGAGTAAGCCGTGCTTGTGAACGAATGAACGAGAGTGAAGGAGAGTGATTGAGTGAGCGAATGAAAGAGCGGTAGCTGTTGTAATTAAACTGTTTGTTACAAATTTTATGTGTGTGTTTAAATAATATTGTTTGCGTTTATTTTCAAATTAATTTTCTGAAACGGCAATGATTTTTTTTACTTAAAAAAACGTAATTTTTGTCAGAACTGAATGGAAAAATAAATAATTAACAGCTTACATAATCCAGATGCTCTTAGTTGCTAATTAACTACAAATATGCATGCACTACCAACGCAATTTTAATTGAATACCAGTAACTTTAACAAAAATAAAGCGCTACACTTTAAAAAGGAATTACCTACATACATATCCAGAAAAATAATCTTGATAATTTACATAGCCCTTTAAAAACCACATAAGTCTTCGTAAACCTAGACCAATTAAAGAGGCAATATTAATTGAACTGTTCACTACTTGTTAATACACTAATTGAAGCTGTGTGTACCGATTGATCAATTTAATTGGACATTTGTACACGTTTCGATGCGCAAGAGCACCTTTGAACTTCGGTCCTTTGATGTCCTTGCGGGCTTTAGATCTGTTGCTTATTTTGTTACGTTTAATTCATTTTGTAAAACTAGGTAATGACTGTCGGTTGACATTTTGTTTTATAGTTTTAAAATTGCGTTCATTTAAAAGATTGTTAACTGAAGTGTTTTTTCGTTTAACATAATGGCTACTGGTTATTGTCGTGATCAGTAATCGTGATTTATTTAATGATTTAATACACAAATTCAATAAAACTTCTTATTATTCCTGTTGAATTTTACGAGCCACGAGTTGTCCATCGGTGACTATTTATTTTACAGAAAATTATGCGTCAATAATTCATTAAGTTACAACACTTCTTCACCCACAATCACACTTGGAATAAAAACCTCGTTAACTTCAAAAGTAACTTAGCGATTTAGTATAGTTTTCAAGATGATATAGGGACGGACAAACAGACGGCTCGTAATAATATTGTTACGGTTAACAGGTGTAATGTGCGTGAAGCACAAGAGCATGACAAATTAACACCTATCAAAACGAAATCAAGAGTAGAGTTGCCGACTCTATGTAGAGCCAGCAACTTAATGTAGAGATGGAAGAGGGATTTAATATTGTAGTTTCGTTACTGAATCTGGGATTTATATTTAATCTATTTAATTGACCATGTAAAACAGTTTAGCTATCCTTTTTATGGACTAACCTTAGTAGCTATACTCTATACTAATAATATAAAGAGAAGAACATTCTTTGTAAGTTTTTGTATGCACAAGCCGATTCCGAAAATTCTTTCAGAAATGAAAAACTACTTTATCCCCGAGTGTCATAGATTATATATAAAATGTTCCCGTAATATAATTTCCTTGCATCATAAAGCGAGCAAAGCACTGTCAGAAGCTAGTTTTAACTATATTTAAAAAAAAACATCGTTTTGTATTGACAAAAATCACTTAAGAAAAAATAACAACATCGTCAACATAAACACCACATCTACTTGACAATAACCCGCACTTTGCTCTAATATCCAACCCGCCTTAAATACATTTTCTCTCTATGTTTTGTCCTCCGTAGCCTCACCGGTTCGGTTCCCGCGTCATTACACATTCGTCCCGCTCACTTATAACTCTGCTCGTACTTGTCTTTGTGAGAACCTTGCAGGTAAGCTATGGGAATTGGAGGGAAATATGGGGTTCTTTAAGTATTGGCTGCTTTTCTTTCTATTTCAATTGGATAGAGATCATTTAGTTCTTTGTGGTCTGTTGTTTTAGTGTCATGTTTAGGATTCAGTTTATTACAATCTATGTTTGTTTTATCTTTTTCATTATCAGAGCTGTGTATGTCTTTAATATTTGTGTTAATAACTATTCTTGCATTAAACTTTACTTCAATATTACTATTAGTCTTTATGCGTAGATTATTATCATAAAAACTCAATCTACAAGCATGTCTATTTAAGCAATCTTCTCCAACAATCTTGAAGCAAAAACTATGCTCTAAATATTTCTCATACTATAACATGTTTCGGATCAAAGGTTCTCAAATGTCTGCCCATTACATTAGTGTAGTATCAAATTAGTTTCACGTTCGTAGTGAACTACGGCCGTATGACAGCTGTGACGTGTGCCCGTCAAAATACAAGTTTATGCTTTGGAGCGAACATGTCTACTGTCTTGAGCCTTCATCTCTGTTAAGATATCTAGATTAGATGTTAGATAGGAAGATCTTTTTGAAACATCATGCTTAAAGTAAAGTATATTTTTATTTAATAGTGTCAGATATTTTAGTTTCATTTAGTTTCTTTATTAGTTTTATTTTAACATAAAAAAAATTGTTGTGGAATTACCTTTAATATCTCCATTAACAAGTTACCTAATCTTAAACAACATTTCTACTCCGTACACTAAGTAAGAAGCCACAATCTGCAGAAACACCACCACCACTTCAATCCTCCATTACGACATGCCATCAGTCAGCGCTTGCCTCCACAAATGCACCTGTTAACCCTGCCTCAGAATCCCATAAACCCCATAGATTCCCACGAGGTCGCCGGCGAGCATCGATAATGGTGGTCACGCCAAATGACAGGCCGCGTCGTCTTTCACACGATACAAATAACATGTCTACCGGAACATCGACAGTTCTAGAGTAACATATAGCTATAGATAAAGATATAGTACGCGCGCCAGTAAAGGAAGTGACCCTCTAATAATAAAATAAACTTGTCTTACAAACCAGCAATGAAGTTATCGATGAAGGTCTGAAACCATGTCTAGAGGACAATCTGGTGTGAAATGTAGTCGACACTACTGTTATTAATATTCGTTCCGTTACAGGGAACGCGTACAGTTCGCTGTTCTGGAACCGGGAATGTTTAAATATGTAGATTTAAAAGCACTGCCCCATAAGCCATCTCGAGATGTTTATAGCTCGGTGTACACGGATTTGTTACAGTCTATTGCAATTCACACCAGTGCGCGTGGCATTTGAAGTTGTGTTTTTGTGTGCGTTAATTCGCTAGATTAACTCATCCCCGCACAACATTCTGTAAGTCATATAAATAACGCGGTGTCGAGTGTAGGGCCAGGCATACAAGAGACGTAATCTCGATCTATACAAAAACATCTGTATTACGTTTAATGGAACCTATAAAGCCGATAATTTTGATTTAAAGTGCCACCGTTAGTGCGGAAATTGGTCCCGCGGTACGACATTTAATGGGTATAATAAGAGTGCGCATATTCAGTATTTAATGGATTTCGCCACGATGTTTCATGTCATAGATTATTTCTAGAAACAGTTCTAAAGATTTTAATATAAACACGTTTCAGTGAAACGATTTACGACATAATTTATGCAGAAGCTGGTGTTAATAAAAGTATAGAAATGATATAATGTCTATCGTCTTCTTTGCATTCATGCCTGGGTTTTACTGTCGAACTTGACTCAATAGACTTCCAGCTAACATGATGTTCAGGCCAGAATATCAGCTACCATTAAAATGATCAGATTATAATCCTTGTCAACAAATTGAATCGTCCAAATTGATTTTTATATACATAAAATAGGTATTTTACTAAAAATAAACTAGTCAAAATTATAACTAATCCTTCAAGTTCGGATTTAAATCCGGCATCCTATCCAAATATAAATCAAAATGAAATCGATTTGAATAAAACGACGGTTTTAATCATCGAAATATGAAGCGATTAATATGCTAATTGCATTTCCAGATTATAAACGAGATATATGATTGGAGACGGACTGACAACGTTGACAGCCATTTCGACTGCGAAACTTTCGCGACCCGAGACTTCTCATGAGCATTCAATTTATTTGCTTGGATAAACTTTAAATTGGTTCAGTGTAAAATCAACTTTACTTAATCTCGTTATGGTTGTTTTTCGATTTTGTTGTATGTTCTAAGGTGTGCCCTAAAAAGATGAATGCAAGCGAGAATTAATTAAGTCATGTAGTACGGGAATCGATCTGTTGCATCGAGTTACACGGACGAATATCGAGATTATTCGGGCCGTGTGCGCCGGCGCTGAATTTTGCATTTATTAGGTCATTAACCTTTATGTGTTAAAATATTTATTTTTTATTCACGTGACATTTCCCGCGAACAGTCAATGACAAGTTTCGATCCAATTATCCCTTCATTGAACAATTTGGAACGCTTATTTTGAATCTGTTTTTTTTTTTATTATCACAACGCAGGCTATTCATTCTTGTTCCTTTTACATTAAAAAAATATGATAATTACTCAAAAGTGATCCAACCTTTATGGATGCGGTTGATTGGGCCAATTATTGGTGATTACGTGTGGTGTGGTGATTATTGAAATCGATCCCTATATGTGCGCAACACTGTGACATCACCGATTAATCTGTACTGATCTTGATACAAGCATAATTTATATTTCTTCAGTGATATCTACGTAGAGAAAAATATTTCTTAATTTAATCTTTTTTACACTTTTTATTATATTTTTTCATATTTATTATTTATTGATAGCCTGCGTAAGCCCACTACTAGGCAAATATCTCTTCCCCGTGACTTTCAGAACTTGCAATCTCACACAAAAACAGATCATCATGTAAAAATACAAAATAGTTTTATTTATCCTGGTTGAACTATTACATAAAATCACGCCTTTATTAATCCCCCAAAGAGCGGGAAGAGGTGTATCAAATAGTATTTTATTACATTTTACCAGCTATGTTTAAATCACTGTAATAGGGGACAAGCCTATTGGCATAAAGCGGACACAAATTCAGACTACCAAACTGTAAAGTATCTAATTGCAAAAACCAATAACAGTTCGCCCGACTTGGTAATCGAACCTAACCTCTTGCGCGGCAGTTGCACTTCCGATCACTACACCAACGTGGCTCACATCCTAACTTTCCTGAAACAGACAACAACATTTTGGTGATGCATTTAAACATTAGCTCATTTTTAAACAAAAAATTCTAATCTCACTTAAAACTCTGCTGACCCCTGAAAACTTTTGTTCTAATTTCGAACTGCGCACGATTGGAACAGCGATAAGCGACGTCGCATGCTGGGTGATTTACATCACGGAGACGTCCACTTGGTCCACAGGGTTGGAGGTTATTATAATGGTGCACAACTTTTGTTTTGTAGTATGAAGAAATCCATAAAATCACGCCTTTATTTCCAAAGGGTTCGATCCCCGCACGGAACAAATATTTGTATGGCCTACAGATAGCTGTCCCGGGTCTGGTTGTTTGTGTATGTGAGTTTAAATGTTTGTAAATGCACCCACGATATAGGAGAAATTCCCAGTTTCATAAAAAAAAATCTTGACCATTTATATTGTACTACAATTCTAGCAAAAAAACATTTCATTTCATGTCGCGGGTTCGATCCCAGGAACAAAAATTTGTATGACTAGCAGGCAGTTGTGTTTTAAACGAACCTTTGATACGATCACTAGTGTGGGGCGAAGGTATAAAAGAAGAATTAAAATGTCGTTATGATAACAACTGTTTCAACGTGGTTTCACTTCAATATTTAACTTTTTGTGCACCATACTTTAAAATTTCCTTATCGGTTTAAAAAAATACTACTAATAAATAACCAGTTACACACGTAGTATATAGCTACTTTCAATGTCGCATTTCATCATGACGAAGCCTCAAAAAATCCTTCACTATTTTAACGTTTCTAACGTTTTAAGTCTCCAGTACCTTGTTACCCTGCGCGTACGCATCCACCTGCATCTCTACCGATCCCCGCTTGCTAGATAAACGGATTACTTCGTTGCCCACTCGGCTTTGTTCGTTTTGTCCCGATTGGCATCTCGGGAATTTTCTTAAAGTTTATTCCCGTGTCTTCGGATAAATCTCGCGATGTATTGAACGTTTGCAATTGTGTAGAATTGGAAATGTTTTTGTTTTTAGGGGAAATGTTTTCAGCTGTCTCTGCAAATGTCTGCTTTCTGTGTTTCTGTATCTTGTTGTTTTTTTTTTTCTATTTAGACGGCAACAGTGATAATACAAGAATAGCTCAAACTGTCATTGATAAAATCGGTTTGATAAGCCTGGTTGGTAGGTTTGTATCGTACTTCCCAGTATTAACTATGTTGTGCAGGTCAGATATGCAGTCGTTCCATGTAAAATACTGGTAATTCAGCTGCATCTGGTTAGACTGGAAATCGTCCTTACGTCCACGATCCTACATAATTGAGAAAAAGCTACACAGATAATTTTTGGTAGTAGTAGGAGAAGTCCAACTCTTTTTTGATTGTTCCTCACTGATTTCATCTTTCTTGATCTTCCATTCACAACCCAAATACATAGTTAACTACAGGCTTGGTTACATAAATTAAAATAGGAAACATTTTCTCCTCTTCAAATGGAGCTCTTCAAACATCCTCTTAATCTATTGATTCTATATTTATATACTCCCCAGGTACAGTTAGGCGCCTTATAACATTAACTTTAATTACTTTAAAACAAGTTAACCCGAAATGCTTTCTTCATATTTTGCATCGCAGTATATTATCTCCGATTACTATCACTTTGACTTGCGGAACTTCTTTTTCAACATTTCGTTAGTATTTTCAATTAATTCAATGTGGGATTCCGTATGTGAAACTAATTAAAAAACAAACAATACCAAGGAGTATCGTGTTACAAAGATACGGGGGTTTGTGGAGGATAGTAGTCGCAGTTCAGTAGCATATTTAAAAAAAAAAAAACGTTACCCCACACTTGGAATTTCTCCTTTAAAACTTAGACTATAATAAACATCAATCGTTACCCAATGGTATCGAGAACAGGGTTCCAGAAAAAGGAAACTCCTAACAAAATGAACCCCTCTCTCTGAACCTCCTCGGGTGTTGGTCGAGGCTCTTGGCAATTAAGCCATTGGCTGTAACGACTATCGCCACAATGATCGTTGAGTCCACAACCCACATGTCGACAACTTTGCTGGCCAAGTCAATAATAGTATGCTTGATTTTTTATGTTTCTCGGCTTTCACGAGCTTCTTGTCATACGGGACCGTGAAGTCATAATTACCTTAATATGGTAAAGAAAAGGTTAGGCAGATTATAATGATGGTGACTAGAAGTGGAATGGAATCGAAAACCTAGTAAACCTTTTTGAGCTAAACTTGGACATCTCAACCTCTTTAATGCATTTTTCATCCAACGGATACAAGTAAAACCTAAAAAAAATGACACTGCTTAAAAGCCAACACGTCATCAAAAATGATAACCGATGGATTTCAATGGTTGACGTAGGAGGCAATATGAAATGAATACGGCTTAACCCTGAGAACTAGTTTTGATACCTTCTGAGTTATCCTGATGAGTTACAGAACAGAAATTCGCTACACTAAGTACGCAAATGATAGTGACGATGCGAGCTGTACTCTTACAAGTTACTTTATTGTGCGTGAATAAATAATTGGATCCTAAATGACACATTAGTTTGGCTTGCTCAAGGATCCCTAACCAACTCGAAATCCTTTAACGATCTGACATTGTGGCTATAGTAACATGGCTGCCGTCAGCTCGTAACTTCTCCTTTTACTTTAACTCTTACATATTTTCAGTGTTAAACACATAATTTCGTTAATAGCAGACGTTTTTTCTGGATTTACAATGCACATTACACTATATTACGAGCTTAAAAAGTGTAAAAACCGTTGAAAGAACCATTAAAATGTGATACCGCCATTACAATAAATCACACGATGGCAGAAAAGGCACTACTTACGACTTTATTGTTATTTTTATACGAAACAGCCGTCATTTAGTAAAAATAATTTCGATTTAATTAAAATTGTTCATTTATGCCTGTTAAAGTTTATTCATTCTGAATCTTATGCAAATGATAAAGTTTTTTACATTTTTTTTCGCTGCTGACTTTGAGCGATGCCGACGGATTGACTGTAGGCATTCATTTTGTGGTCTGCTTACCTCATATGGCAAGAAATAACATTAATGATGACACATAACACGATCGTAAAAAAAGACAATCGCTTGACACACAGATAAAATAGACTTTAATGTGTCTATGCGCAAAATATTTAAAAAAAAAACTTGTCCAAATACGTCGCGGTCAATTTTCAAATATAGAACGCGTAGAGCGCGACACGTAACGCATATGAAATAAATCGCAACAATTAATATCGTTTAATCGATACATACAAAACGATTTTATCGCATATGCAACCAATAACATGCCCCATGCTCTTCGAAATTAACAACTAAATGACTGATTGGAAAATGCCCGATCTCGGTCACGGCATATTAACAGTGAATTGGGTTTCTGTGGCGGATTTTCAGTTGCATATTCGTTTATGTCGAGCGATAAGAGCAACAATATTGGTTAGTTCTGTGCGCGCCGCGAGTGTATTTTTTAAATGCTTTTTCTTACTTTGCATAAATTTTATTTCGTCTTTTAATCGTCTATTGTCCGTTTTTCTTAGTTTTCTTGATACTAAGCATAATCCTTAGATATTGGCAAGGGTCCCTAATTTTCTAGACCCATTAGTATATCCCCTGTCTGTGCGTTTTTCCTATATCTTACAATTTTATCCTAGTTCCTTACCTCATAAGAACTCGAGTCAAAAAATCAGTACCATCTTGATAAGTAGCTGCTGCTAACTTGAACCACATTCATTCCGCCATTACTGTTCCCCTTTTTAGCCAATCTGACAGTATTCTCTTGTCTATTCCAGATGAACCAAAAGTGCAAAGTCTGCGGGGAGCCGGCAGCCGGCTTCCATTTCGGCGCGTTCACTTGTGAAGGATGCAAGGTAAATATCTGACAAATATCTTATAGCATAAACAGTCAGTTTTCCCAATGGTAGGATACAGGCCCTCCCTCTATGAGAGGGAGAAGAATGATTGTCAAAAATAGGTTGGTTACCATAATTAACTTTAAAATAAACCACACGTATTGACTATAATTAAAAGGACAGGCCCTCAAATTCCTAAAGATTAACTAGGAAGCAAGAGAGACAAGGTTATGTCGATAGACTGGCCAGCATATCGTATAGGTACAACTACTCAAGACCATAGACAAGAAATCTGAAAGCGAGGCCAAAAAAACATTAATTGAGGCATACAGAGAGCGAAAGTCTCAATCAATAATAATCAGTAGTAATCAATAATAATCAAAATTCTAATCCACGTGTAACATTGAATGTGTCGAGTTGTAATGTTTTAAAACTGAAAACGTAATCAACTATTACACTATACTACAGGTAGCCGTAGTTTTCTTATATTGCGTCAACCATTAATCTTGGCAGAAACATCCAGTATTCACCAATTTTAGTAACAAGATGATGATTTTATGTAGACCAAATGCAACTGCAACATAATTATTAATATCATATTTAAAAAAAAGATTATGGCAGAAAATATGTTAATATCTCTACTAAATTAGGAAAATAAATCTTCTCTAAAAAGTACAAAAACGGTATTACCGCAGCACCAACAGGCTAGTAATTAAAAATCTTTGTAATCATTAATTTAACAAGCACTTATTTTCTAAACTAAAGTTATGCGATTCGTTCTAATTATTAGGAAATGAAAACAGAAAATCGGAAATGTAAATTTCAACAATCGTATCAAGGATCATTGGTTGTTGCAGTCGGGCGTTTTAAAAACGCTGCTGGCATTAAAATACAGAAAATAATTCGCACACATAATATTCACACGTTGCGTCCTTTGTGTTATCATGCTATGTGAACTATACGTAACGCTGTTTTTCATGTGATATTCTCAATTTCAAATAATTCATTTATATTGACGTAATGAGCTGGTTTAGCAAAAAAATCTTGGCTCATAAATAAACGTCGTTATTAATTCATTTAACAAAAATTACACCTCAGATCCAAATAAAGGGCCTTGAAATTAAATAAAAACCTCATTGAACGCGCGAGATCCGAGCACAAACTAATCATTACAATACCAGAGGTCCTCAACCTTTCTTCAATAAACATGAACCCATAATTAAAACTTCTCGTCAACTATAAATGGCGATTTATAAACGTTTGCGTGACTTCATTAAAATAACGATAAATCGATTGACACCTTATTTGAATACAATTAGTTAATCGATATAGGACAGCTGATTAATGTTCCAATTTTAAATTTGTTGGTGCGTTGAAAAAAAGTCGTGGTGACACGTTGATTGGTTTTGAAGACATTTGGTTGAAACAACAAATAATAATTGACTTCAATTGTTGAAATAAATAAAAAATGCTGTACAACCGCTAAATCACCCAAAAAACGCGACTGCAAAAAAAAATACATTTCGTGATCGATTATTAATATCGATAATTGCTTTAATTCCGATTCTAACTCGATCCATCCTTAACCCCTACCATTGTAAATGTGTTATAACTGATCAATTTTGAACGTTATTTATATAACAATAAGGTATTTATAAGCTGCAGATTTGAATGCGAATGTGTAGATATCGACAATGTCCGGGAGATGCACACCGATAATTCGATCAGCACGCATAATCATCCGCTATAGTCTTTTTGTTGATGCGTACTAAATAAGGTCAGTTGTTGGCTGGGTTCGCGTGTCAGACTCCATTTACTACTTTCCGCAAACGTTCACTGATATATATTAAGGGTATTTATCCCCAAAGCTAGTCGAGAGGTGTTTAAGAACCTCAAATAGGACCCCCCTATTTGAGGTTCTTAAGGTTTCCCCCTATTTAAGCCTATTGCTTACAACCAGGTGTAAATCCAGACTCCGTTGCTGCTACTGAGAACTTTCTGATGAGAAAACACAAAAATACTCCAATCGAATCCAACACCTCATGCTTAAAAGTCGTTCTTGCGACTAATAAACCAACCATTCAAATTCATAAAGTGCACATTAATAAAGTCCCTTCCATAAACAATTTGAAAAAAAATGCGTTCCTAAATAAAATCTCGTTCAATTCTATAAAACAATTCTCGATTAACAAATCAATCTTCCGCTACATTTATTGTAACAAGGGCGAACCGTACTAAAACCCACTAGCCCATACAAACGACAATTTCCTTCTTACGTAACCGCAATTTGTATGAATGCAAGTGGAACTGACCGACAATGGCTTGTGTAAGGGTGGGTACAGTGTCAGGATGTCTCAAGCCACAATGGCAGCCAAGGTTATGTAATCTACTGGCTTTTTGGGTTAATAAAGTAGGCTATATAAGAGGAAAGGTCGAATCGTACAGATTGGTTGTGACAAATTGATTTTTTTATTTAGTAGATAGATTTATGCACACGAATGTGTTCGAATATTTAAGACAAATCTGTCTAGACGATACTAAATTAATAATAGTGAAAACCAGTATGAAATTCTATTAAAAACTTAACAGATGCTACTAGCTGAATTATGTATATATATATAAAACACTAGGAATTTCTCCTGTATCGTGGGTGCATTTACAAACACTTAAACTCACATACATAAACAGCCAGACCCGAAACAACTATCTGCAGGTCATACAAATATTTGTTCCGTGGGTTCGTAATCGAACCCGCGACACGCAGCGCAGCAGTCAATCGCTCAGCCACTGCGCCAACCGTGCCATCAATATCATAACAATTTAATTTGGGGTGAGCGCAGCTTGTCCTGTTCTCCCATACTTCTCTATTACTTCTCCATAATCTCATTGAGAAACCTCTTTTCTTGCTATGTATATATCCATCGTGTATTTAGTTTTTTTCTACTCTTGTAACCACATCTTGTACATTTTGAATGGCTTTTGAATGCCTAACGGTTTCCTCCAAGCTTAGCTACTTAGTATCGAAGCGTGATGCCATATATCCTTCCTCAATAAATGGGCTATTCAACACTAAAATAATATTTTAGAATCAACATAACATTTTTTTATACTTAAGGATCTCTACAAAAAATTACTGACATTAAACTTAAGAGCCAGCACAACTATTTAATGAAAACATAAAAAGAGCTATTTTATCCCTTAAGCTCAGTGGTTACCGGTGATCGTTAGCGGGCGGTCGTCAATTTATCTCGTGTCATGTAATTAGCGTTGCCGTGCGCCTGCGCACCCGTTTGTATGTAAATACGTCGCACGCGACTCGAACCCACGGACTGAACGGTCGATTGTTGCGGTCGTTGCGTGATAGATTTTTTTTGTGGTGTATGTTTGGGTAGTGATTCACTACAGTATTTTCTTTAACTTTGTTCACTACCAAAGAAATTGTCAACTCTAGTTAGGTCTGTGAACAAATCGAAAGTACAGTCACAATCACCAAAGTATAACAACTAAGAAACTTTCAAAAGTATTTTTCTCCTATTGTATTAATGATTAACACTTCATGTTGGTACGGAACTACGAACACAGTATTCTGAAACTCATTTTATTATTAAATGTATTTTATAAATAGATAACTTTTCGAAGTAACAATAGTTATTTCGCTCGCAAAACCGTTTCTAAATTTAGAAAATTGTACAGATATTGTTGCATGTGACCGTACATATGATGAAAAAGTGCAACACATCCTCAGAGACGTCTACAGCACCAAAAAGATTTAAAACTTATCAATGCCTGATTGCCTCAAGAAGCACCTATTTATATTCAAACTAGAACATAGCGATCAACAACTTAACCGTCTCCTTACAAATCAAGTTATCTAGACTAAATACAAGATAAACTAATTTTCAGCACTACTTTACACAATTTCACGGGCAAATTTTCAACCTAGATCTCTGACATAGTGTTGCGCAGTATTTTTAAAATGGATTCTAAATAAGTTTCGATATTTCGCCGGCTATTTTCCGGCTTGTGAACTTAAGTAGCGGTTTAGCAACGTTCCACGGTACACCATAAACCTTTTGGTTGCTGTGGATGGTTATCTACTTGTTACTGGGTAATAGGCCGTGGTTATTTGGGTTGGTAACGATGGATTGTTTGTGTTAGATAGATCTTGTTTTGGGTTGATTGAGATATATGATGTACGCAATTTTGATTTATATACACATTAAACTGCTTGAGTTTTTGTTGTGCTATTGCAGCGCAGTAAGAAGATGGTTGGAAAAAGATTGCATGAAAATAAATTGATAGAAAAATCATGTGGTAAATAAGTCATGTAACAAGGATGGGTAAAGCAAGGAAATAGTATATTGGAAGAAGTTTGAAAGTTGCTCCAGTTACACAAAAGATGAAAGGGATTGCTTTTGTATGGGCATGTGTTGAGGTGGGGCAGTATTTTGATGGATGTAGAGGAAGAGGGAGAACAAGAAAACGATGAATGATTTGTATGAGAAATTGTATGAAAGAAAAAAGAGTAAAAGATCTCGTGACGATTGACAGAGGAGAATGGCAGAAAAACATGGTACAAGGGCAGGAAGATGACTATTAAACTGCGATACTCTGATCAGCAACGCAACTTTGTAGAGTAAGAGCAGATATATACAAGAATTTAGTGTCTACTACAGCCCAATTATTTCTTGAAAACTCCTACCGCCTCTCTTTGCAAGAACTCTCTAACAGTCTCAGTCGAAGAAACCGATCTCTAAGTCTAAGGCCACTCGCGTTAAACTATCCTTCACCTCAACTCACCTCATAAAGCAGCAACCGTAATGATAACGTACGGAGCATCCAAGAGTTACGCAATAATTGGAGCACAGCCACTAAGCCAGGTTCACACGTTTTTGCCGAGGACTAGCGATCAACATCAATCACGGCTGCCATTAACTGCTCGTCTGAACCCACCGCTACTCGTAACTATACTGTTGATATCTTTTTTAGGTTCACCTTCTGTCCTTTGATGGTGGAGCGTCGATTGCTGGATAGAAATAGTCGGTTTTTAAGTTTCCACTAGATTTATTTTTAGGTTATTTTGTAACAAGATCCGAGGGATTGAAAATTGATGTCTGTTCGTGGAGATTTTTCAATTTGAACTCAGTTTCACTGTCTTTATAGAGTCAAATCTTATACATTACTAACCGTCGTTTCAGCATTAGCATTTTAATGCAAACATTTTTAAAACCACAATACTTTATTCAATATCCAGAAATCCCATTGAATGAGCGGGAAATACCACAGATAATAAAATATAATTGTCAAACATCAAAACAAGGCTGTCACTGTCAAATGCTCATCCAATAAACGTTCTAATTCGCACGGCCGCGCGTCATCGGGGCGAAACGAATTATTTTCAAATTTGGAGCACATTCAAATTGCAGTACGGCACGCGATCGGGAAACGTTGGCGGAAAAGATATTTGACGGTTAGGACGCGTGTATGGCGGGCTTGTAACCGGAGGAAGAATGTGATGTAATAAGTGGATTAGGTATCATCAGCCTTAAACAGACTCATTTCAGAAAACATAAGCAAGTCTTGAGAAGAATATTTAAATGGCAGTAGTAATGTATAGAACACTTTTAAATCTACTAGATGAGGTGTTAATCTGTAATGTTGCTATTGGTTTAAAAACTTTTTCCCCCGAAACCATAAATAAAGTTCAAGAAGCATACAAACTATTTAATATCCAAAAATTTCGTCCATAAGTATTTAAACACCTGCCAAAAACGAACCTTCTACACACACCCTTAACGACACCGCTCAGTTACATTTCGTAACCCGTTCAGTAATAAATCATCGCTTCTAATTTGCTTTTAAAGGTTTTTCTAGAATTATCTGTGTGTGTAATCGTATTGTACGGAGACAATTGCCCTCTCGCTACAGCCGCGCCATGAAAGGCACCGCGCGCGTAATTTGTCAACGAGAAACCTTAAAGCGAAAAGAATAAACCTTAATAGCCTTGTTGGCTAATTAATAGGGCTATTTTAATTGGCTTTAATGCTTCTATATGTTTAATTATATTTAAATCGATAATGACCTATATTGAGTTAATTAGTTTTCAATTAGATGTTCGAGTAAGTGCTAGTTAGGCTATAATTGGATTCGTTTGGAATGGTAACTGTGAAAAAGTATTGCTTGATTAGGTATGTGAGTTTTTATGAACGGTAATCGCAAGTAGTTAATGTTGCCAATCAATGGCTACCTTGTTGGCTAATATTCTTGTTGGCTTTAGGTTCCTGACGGGCAGGGGTTTTGTACGACATAGAATTCACATTCTGAATACAAAAACTGGTTAATATTTTTCAATTTAACGATGCATTTGCTATTCACCTGTATAATCTAGATGTCTGATTTCAACACACCTACTTTAAATAATATTCAACTGATGTGCTTTTCAATATTTACTTAGCATTCAACCTTGCAATGACAAGGTATCAATTAAAAACGAGATCAATATAAATCGGTTCATTTGCCGCAACGGCCGTCATAGTAGCGACACACCGCCTATTCACTTTGCAATACAATTCACGGGCCGAATCGATTCGTCTCGATTCCGAGCGCCCGCAATCGATTCAAATTTGCACTTACTCACTTTTGCGTGTACGGTCTTGTTTTATTTGTATCGTTTCCCGACGATTAGTCACACGAATTTGAATTTTAAATCATTAATTTCTAGTCGACAATTGATTGGCAGGCCGGTTAATGATTGTCATTGTTTTAGAGAGGTTTCGTGTCGAAATTGTCAACGGACGCAACGCAGTTGGCACACCGATCAACTTATTGGAGCATGGCAATAATTTTTATTCCCGTCACGAAATCTGCAGCGGCGTCCGTCGGACATGTTGTACGATTAGTATTGTTGCATAATTTATACGATAGTGCCGGGTTCAAGGATCTATTGTTGTTAATAACGTCAGCTATTGTGTAACTCCTAACGTAAATTGATAGGTCAGTAATTAAATGTTAACAGGTGAATTTATACCGATCAGCTTCAAACACACATCCTATATTATTATTTCTTCTAGGCCACGCTTGTAAATCTCAAATGACTGGATTCTTAATTCGAATTCTGTTATGTGTATCATCATCGTCTAGGAATCCGAACCTTAAAAAAAAATGTTCCAATTTCGAATGTGAACGTCGATTTCCCCGACGAGCAAATCACGAGCGGTATCGATTCAAATTAAACGAATAATCGATTGTATTTGAATGTCAGAGCCAATCAAAACATCGCGGTGCGGTGCAGGTCAGTGCTTCCGAACGCAAACGCGGGATGACACGCGCTCGCATTTCGAACCAACATCATCTTGCCATCAAAAAAACCCTGAGGCAATCAATTTTCAGGCTTGTCGAGTTGAAATAAGGTTGGTTATTGATGATCTTGAAGTTGAAGGAGTGCAAAATGCTATTGGTACGGGTCACCACAGTAGGAGAAAGGTCAAAATTTGATGTTGTTAATGTTATCTGGTCGTTCTCACGCTTGTTTCGCGTGCGTGATGCTGCCAACGGTTCATTTGAAAAGTCCACACGGGGTCTTCACTCGATTTGTCACACTAATCGATAAAAAATCGCGTCAAAAATCGATATAACAAAATGAATCACGTGTTAAATTATAATCTGCATTGTGATGAGACGGTAGTTTATTTTGAAGTTTTCCTTGACAATTAACAATCGGTGGATTAGTTTGGATAGCCAATTTGTCTCTGACTAGTTAACGACTGAATAATTTAAAATTGATATTGAAATACTGAATTATTGATGACCTCTACTAATAGAACAATCGTTCGCAAGATCTAACAATTGTTTTAGATGTGCAAGTTAAGTACAAACATCTTCCAACCTTCGTTTTACAGTAAGAAACTAATCCGTATGAGAATATAAGTCCCAAAATGAAACCCACCCATGTGACAACACTATTCTTCCTCTCGACAGTCTACCAACATAACAACACAGATTCCAAATCAAACCATACGTTGTGTACTTACACTGACGTACAAAGTATTCCTCATAAACTTGTGGGGTCCATCACCTATTAATACACCATAAAGCGCCACTACAAAGTTATGGCACTACATTTTGTTGCGATGGGACTAAAAGACCAGTTTTAGTGTACATAGGACCATATTTCATGGGTTATGGGTATGATACTATAAATTTTCGCGGCACGCTGTCGTTGGTGGATATTTAATTTTGTTAGACTTATTAATGTGCTATTAAAATACCTACACTGGTAGGGATTTCAGTTCCCGTTTCTAGGTAGTTCAGTAGCGACATCTATATTACCACACCCAAACTACAACTATTCCCGTGACTGAAAACTTAGCAATAACTTCAATGTTGTTACATAAGAGACTTACTGAGTTTCTAATTATTAAGGTTACTGTGAATTTAGTTGCGAGAGTAGATCTGGTAACACAGAATTCCTACATCGCACAGAGCAAGTAAACGGAGGATCCTTAACTTTCCAAGGGAAAGGGGATATTTTTTTTTGTTTTTTTACGGACGGGAAGTCATCAAATAACTTCTCCCGCACAAGGCGGAGCGAAGGGGAGGGGAGTCAGACTTTCACTGACAAAACCTACCCATGTATTCTTTTTCCCTTTATGTTCCGGGACCGTGGTATCTCTTCCGAACAATCCGCAACCCCAGGTTCTCTTGCTTTGATGGGAATACTTTCTAGACTGTTCCTACCACAAGAATTTACGTTCGTCCAGACAAAAACTCAGACAAATCTCTCTAAAAAAAACACCACATTTCTACGAAACATGTCTTGTTATAATGGTGGTTTAAGATAATTGTATCGTAATACAAAGGGTTAAAGAGCATGAATAAATAACCTTGGATATTATTGGTCTATTAAAACTTATCACTTGATGGTCTATAAATAACATACCTACAAACTATAAAATGTTGTCGCTATACCACACGTTGATATTTGCAACACAACGGTACTTGATTTAATACTTCTTTGATTACTTAAAGCTATAACACGATGTCCTAAACTGTATATCTTGAACTAAAAGGCTTCAAAGAAGTATTTTTTGTTTTAAGTTATGGTTAATGCCTAACCTACTACACACTTGAAAGAAAACAATAATATAAACAACTAGTCTCAATATTAGAACAACTAACGCCATCTAGTGGTATCTGCGGCCATCAACGTTAACTTGTGTACTACATAAATAAGTAATTTTATTATATTATGAGAACTAAGTTTATAGACATAATAAAGATACCTAAATAAATTTATTTAACACTATTAATTTCTTATTTAAATTCTTAAACTGTCCAACGGACTTAGGTGACCACAATTCAAAGCATTCCTTATAAATTGCTTAACAAAATCAAAGCTCTAACAAAAACAATAGTGTTCGGTTTCGTCAGGGCCCGCGTTGCCTAGCAACGGATAATTTATTGTTCTCTTACGTTCACCTCTCGCCAGCGATGCGCGAGCGCATCCTTTGCTTTTATGACCGCGAGCTAGAGCGTGGTGTACAAGTGCGGACTAGGAACTGAAATACAATTTTGTATTTTTTAGAAACCTTTCTGATCCGTTTTAATTCCCATACTTTAGTGGCGACAGAAATTATTGTTTGAAATTGATTGTGGAGACATCATTCCTTGAACATCTATATACAAAAATCATTAAATGGATTATAATTCGACTCCATTGTCATGGATTTCGTATTACAACTTCAGCTTTATTAAGCTTCTCTTTACCCTAATAATTTTTTTTCCCCAAAAAAGGCAACTGAGCACTTTGCAAAACTCTTTACACCAATATAAAGCCGCAAACCCAGTCTGTAAATCGAAACTCGACAAAAAAACAAGGAACCATCAGTACCCACCCTAAGCTACTAGCCCCCCACCTGTAAGCGGCGCGCGCGCAGGTCATAGGTGGCAGTGGCCAGGTCGCTCGTAACTTTGCCCGTCGCCCGGCGCCGCCCGCGACTCTTGCGCAACGCAGCCAATTTATGCACATACTGATTATTAACTACAAGTACTGTCACAGGCATATGGTGGACGGGACTGTACTGTACTGCTATGCTGATATCATTTAATGATGGCGTTTTATTTTTTATGAAGAAAATTGTCAACCCAACGTTTCCGTATAATATGCGGTTGGCTATAAGAGTAGGGAAAGAGCTAAGAAACCATGGATTGTGTGTCTAAAAGATCTTCTAGCCCAAAACTTAGCTTCAGGTTTCAGCCAAAATGGCTAATAAGGGGGTGACTACTAAGATGACCATAATTATAATACAGAAAGGAAAATAAGGAAAAAGAAGATATGCTAACCCTGAATAAATTAAAATTAGGCTTGGAAAACAATGACGTTTTTTTTTTCTTAAGTATTTGATCAATTTTTGGATTTGGCTTTTAAAATATGTAAGTACATAATTATGTACTTTAGCAACTGATTGATAATAAAATTGTGAGCAGACGACGTTTTTCCTTTGTAAATCATTTAAGGATTATAGTTGTTACGTTTCATTGTTTTCTATAAAAGGATAACTGGCTCACATCATTGTGCCAAAAGTATTTTTCAATGGATAATAATATCTATAAATAATGAGTTCAATACTGAAGTGGCTTTTAACCTCAATTATTGTTATTTTCTTACTAAAAATCTTGCTTTCTTGTAACATTATTAGTAATAATGTTACAAAAAAAATATGTTTCAGGGTTGCCAATAAAAAAAACTTTTTTTTGTAATAATGATACATTTATATTCTCAAAAAACTTAGTACTAATTTACAGAAAATAGTTTGGCAATATTAATTACTAATAAAAATGGATCAAGTCACTGCTATCGAACTAGGCAATGCCTGTATTTCGGTTTTCAGGACCTTTTCCCTTGATTTTTAACAATAAAAAATCCAACAAAGCAAGAATTTTATTAATTAGAATGAGTAAAATAAAAAATATAAATATAAATATCTTGGGACAACTCACACACGGTCATCTGATCCCAAGCTAAGCAGAGCTTGTGTTATGGTAACCAGACAACTGATATACATACTTATATAATTTATAAATACATACATATTATAGATAAATCACACCCAGACACAGAACAAACAATCATGCTCATCACACAAAGTTTGTCCTGGGTGGGAATCGAACCCACGACCTCCGGCTTAGCAGTCAGGGCCACTAACCACTAGACCAACAGGCCCGTCAAACTAATATGTTGAAACCTTTCTATACCGACCTGTACCTTAGAATGAAACATATGACGCAATTAATATAACGCATGCGACGGCTACGATTCCCTACGCTTTTATCTACGCGATTAATTTAAATATCATATTGAATCATTGCACGACACTTTACTTTAATTACTTTAAACGTTTTAAATATGTTGGCGAGTTGCGTGGGGGCTTATCGATTGCTGTATGTGACTGTCCTTTAAGCTGGACTTTAGTACTTGTAAGAAGGAATATTGTTCGAAAATAGAACCAAAGAATTAAGTTATGTCGTGTCAAGGAAGTGTGGAACGTAGTATGATGAGCAGTAAGGTATAAGAGCGAAAACAAAAAAAAAATGATGCTCTAAAGCAAGAGGGAGGGGGACATGTAGGGTAGCTCAAAGATAACAGATGGACTAAAGTGGAAACATCATAGGTCAAACATCATAAAGGACCCTATGTGAGATGGAAGGACGTATCAAAAAAATAGCTGGGCCGCAATGGACACAGATAGCCCACGACCGCGAAAACCTGCACTCCTTTGACAAGCCTTCACCGCAAAGGGATACCTAATTTTACAGAATAAAAAACAACACTCTTAATACATATGAATTTCAAAAAAAGTTAGATAATTATTCACACACCCTTAAAACTGCAAGGTTTTTATGAATAAAATGCTTTTTTTTACTGTATTTATGGAACCAAAAAACTGCATCTGCTTTTGGCATGTAAAGTTACGTTATATACATTACCCTTTCGTTGGTACCTAAATTATGTCAAAGTAATACCAAACTCAGAAAATACGAACAAACGCCAGCGTTGTATAACAATATAATACAACGTTGTACTTATAAGTATTTATTATTATCTTTTCTTTTAAATTAGCGATGTCATCACCGAAATAAAGTTTCAATTGCCAAGTTGAAATCGCACTTATTTGCCCAAAATTAAGGGCGAAAGTCTCTTGTGATGATGTTATGTAGAATAAAGCCGCGCGCGCGCAGTATAATTCGCATCACGCACGCAGCACGTTCAAAGATGGCATTGTTTCAGTTTAAATTCTTCATCTATGACGTGATCCTGCAATTGGTCAATTGTAGGGTCACCATACTGGGATTTCCCATAATTTACCGGTATTTTTTACAATTTTTAAACCAATTTTTCGCTATTTTCTTTTTATTTTGTTGGCATTTTGTTCCTAAGTTTTAGGTCAATTTATTCTGTTATTTAAAATTGAAGGTCGTCATAAGCTGTATAATTTTTTGGTCAAATGTTGAAGACCGTAATATTTCATAAGAAATAATAATACTCTTAACACTTCTTAGCATATTCAACTGTCAATTTTTCAGAATGAGAATGTCTAATTTCGCAATTACAAGGCCAACTTAGATATTACGTGAGGATTTAAATATGAAACTTAAATACTGAAAATAAATTATTTAACTGATGCATTTACGAAAATTAACCAATCAATTTTGAAATTGTTTCCAATAGCTTTCAAGAATGTTTAGTGAATTTTATTTACATTAAATTATCATTGATGGGCAATCATTTTAATTAATGTCATAGTGTACGTCATAATGTACGCCAAAATATTACATTTGACATGTTCGCTTACAAGAACAACCCAACTATAATTCGTCTAAAAAGACGACACGGCATTTTTTAAATCTAATAAAAAAATACATTTTCCTCCCCACATTTCGGGACTGTCCCACTTATCAAACCAATATGGCGTCAATAGCAGGTGACTCCTGATTGTCATTCATGCGACGCAGTGGCGTTTTGCAACCATTTTGGTAATGTTAACGCGTGTTTGTTTAGTTAACGCTCTTTTTTGAAGTTACCCTAGTACTTATGTGTGAATGATACATTAATATTTGTGAAAACTAAAAATAACAAAAATACGCTTCTTTTGTGTGGGGCTAGGCAGAGACTAGATAACGACATTCAGTGGAATAAAATAACGTCAAACAGTATCTCGAAGTCTCCAACTCCAAGATGTCGTCGTGTTTCCATTAATTTTCAGCGCGAAATTGTAACGAGTTTATACATCAAAACACCTAAAAGAAAGAAGAGGATGTATAGAAAATTTAAATGAGGTATCAAGTACACTAAAGATAGCAATAAAACACTTACAATCTCGGCAATCTAATACCCATCACAAATAGATAAAACAATAGGCCACAAACTTACGTAATAAATTCGCCAAAAAATCAAGGTCTAATGAAAACAAAACCATAGTTAAACGCGTGTAGCAGACCGGAACCGAACCGGCCCATATCCACCGGAGAACGGAAGTGACGTCTTAAACCGTGAACACGACATTTGTAAGGCAATGTTTTCACTATCGGAGTTACGCGGTCCGGTAGGCGCTAACCGGCCGTGTAACTATGGCTTTAGGTCAAACTTTACCAAGTTGTCCTGATAGTGAGTCTTGTGAATTCATTTATTGAAAAAGAAATAAAGTTGTGTGTAATCCTAGCACGTTTAAGAACGAGTCAACGTGACCGGTTCTCAAAATAATGACACGACAACTTTCAATTGACTCTTTAAGTCTGACCTCTATCACCCTTTGGGAAAACAGATTTTCACATAGTTCTGCTAATCGATAGACAAATGAATCTTCACAGGCCCCAATAAAAAAGTAACGACCTCAAAATGATTTACTCTTTTTATTTTTCAAACCAGTCAATCTTTTTAAAAACTTCCAAATTTAAAACACCAGATCATCGACCAGAATGCAAGCTATAGAGTAGCTTATAACGATTCGTTCAAAAGCTTTGTAGAATCTCAATACTTTTTATTTGTCGTCCAAAACTCTATACTGAAATCAGCAAACAAATGATTGTTTGCTGATTTCAGTATAGAGTGAGTGTTTGTTGATCATTCAGATCAACAAACCATAAACAAGATCACAGTTATCTAATTCATTCACCAAGGAAAACATAGACCAGGTCCACACATTCAGCCCATAACGAGATTCATATAACGCGATATTAATTAATAACGTTGTCATTTAATTAGCAACCTAAACTAACCAACCCACGACCTCCCCATTTGCAATTTTATTTACCACATGCACTATAATTCTTGGCCATAATATCAATTATACATATTCAATTGAGCTCTATGCACTATAAATGCATATGCATAGAACCGGTAGCTACCCGTTTCGCTGATTAAATTTAATTAAATAAAGCAATTGGTTTTCGAGTTGACAGTTATTTACGGTTGGTTAATTAACGATATGACAAACAATTGTTAATTGATGGTTGTTCATTATTGGTGGTAGTGTGAATGTAAATGTGTTGCATCATCGCATCGTCTAATGCTAAATATCCGCTATAAGAGGGGTTGTTTATATAGTCATATATTGTGAATATTACAAGAAATAGTCCTAAAGGACGTTTCCTTTTCTCGGAACGTAGCAGCTTTCTAATCGTAGTATTATGATTTAACTAAGAAAAGATAAAAATACAGCTGCTCTTGGAAAATGTAATTTTCTTACGAAATCAGCAGTCCTGACCATATTGGATGTCATAAGTTCCATATAAATTAACCAATGTTTTTCTATCTCTTTCCAGTCCTTCTTCGGCCGCTCCTACAACAACTTGAACTCCATCACCGAGTGCAAGAACAACGGAGAATGCGTTATCAACAAGAAGAACCGGACGGCGTGCAAAGCGTGCCGCCTACGCAAGTGCCTCATGGTCGGCATGTCCAAGTCTGGCTCGCGGTACGGCCGCCGCTCCAACTGGTTCAAGATCCACTGTCTCCTGCAAGAACAACAGCAAGCAGCACAGTCTCAGTCACCTCCGCGAGTACCTTCCTCGCCGCATCATCCCTTAGCGCCTCCTTTCCCACCTCATCTTTTCCCAGGACTCGCGAGACCAAGGACAAAAGAAGAACTCGCTCTCCTCGGCTTAGACGACTACAAGCCTCCTTGCTCCGCGTCTCCAGACTCTCATAAAAGCGGGTCTTCGCCAAAGTTAGATGAAAAGTCGCGACTCACACAGTCGCGGCCACCGGAACGACCCTTGACGCCGCCTAGAGATAGCTTCCACCCCCTCCACCTCGCCAACATCGCCTCCTTGCCCCACTTCCCCCACTCGCCCTTCTTACCCCCGCCGCCGTTCAGCCCGTTCGCCCACAACCACCCACTGCTGTTCCCGCCGGGCTTCCACCCGATATACTCAAGACATCTGTTAGACCACGCAGCTTTAAGGCAAGCTGCTGAGAACAACAATGACGTCAGAATCGACGACCACAATGAGCGGACAGAGTCATCAAAACGTTTCTTCCTGGATGAGATTTTAAAGCAACAGCGATCTACTCAGCCAACTCCCCAGGAGGATGTGATTTCTGAAACGGAATTTGTTCCGACGCCACCAGCTGAGAGGAGAACTTCAGAATCCCCGTTGCAGGAGAACCCTATGGACTTGTCAGTTAAGTCTGACGGCAGGTCGAGTTCCGCGCGACGAAGATCAGACGACAGTGAAGTGATAGTGCAAGACAATGATGATGGGGAGTCCGGCAGCGGCGCGGGCTCCGCCAGCGAGGAGGAGGACGTGTCATATTCACAAATAAAGAGGATCAAGCTGCACCCTCTGGACCTCACCACCAAAGTCTGACGTCACTCGCTACGTCACCAAGTGCCGTTGCTATAGACTGTGTTACAAGTCAGTGAATGAATCGAAGGCCAGTACAGAGGAATGTGATTTTTGTTTAAGCTCAAACACTCGAATGTTGTTTGATTTGTTATCGCTTGAAAGAGTCTATCCAAATACGTATAATAAGTAATGTTTAGTAAATACAATGTTATTGGTACTTAACGAGCCCGGTTTAAGGTTATGTACAAAACGAATGTAAATAAATAAATTATTCTTTGTATAGTATAAGTTAGGTTACAATAGATAATTATGTTTTTTGGAAAATGGAATCAGCCGGGTGTTGTGACATTCCATAACTGAGAAAAGAATCTTATATATTTTTGTATAAAAGTTTGAATATAATTTATTTCTAGTAGAATTTCGAAGTGTTGTTTGTGGTTGTAAACTGTTAACTTCGGGTGCATTGTGAAGCCTTTTATATTTCTAAGTCTTCGTATTTCTATCTGTAGCTAAGTTCTATTATTTAATCACGACTGTCGGCTGTACTTTAATACTGATTTTGTAAAAAAAAAACTCTTGTTAGCTCTTTTTGATTTTTGGAGTGTTGTTTTTTAACATCTTTTTTTCCTTTTTCATTTCTATATATTAGAAAGAGATGGTAAGAGCTAAAGGATTATATACTCGATTGTGACACAAACATTCCTATTATTGCTCAATATTTTTGATGTAAACTCTCTTATATACATTTCCATTTACTCAAGTAGTGAAATTATCTACACATTCATACTCAATGTAATACTTTGTTTGACAAACGTGTTTCTTTTTGTAAATATAAATATAGGTAGAGTGTTTTTTTTTATTTCGTAAACAAATGTTTGTAATGAATACATTCCACGGAGACGTACAAAATAAACTATTCATGCACTCGACTTTGGGTTTTCTTTTCAACTGATCCCCTTTACATAGCAAAAGTAATATGAAAAAAATAGCGTCATACTCATAACTGAAACTACTTTAAACTACTCCCTAAAACAACTACACTATCTAACTTACATTAAATGAACGAAAATTTGTACAAACCTAATGAACAAGGCAACTGTAGTAGATCTATCCAAGTACACACGACGACATATCAACACATATCATTTGAATAGGTTGATATGTCGTCGATTGCGAGATTTTTTCGATAAAAAACTGCTTCCCATAATAGCCAAGATCTCAGCTATAGGTGAATATGCACCCAAATATCCATTTGTGTCAAACTGGGTCTATTACATCTCACGGAGACACTTAAACTGAATTACCTGGGATTACCAGATTTTTTCGATAAAAAATGCTTTCCATAATAGCAAGCATCTCAACTTTAGGTAAATATGCATCCGAATATCCCATATCTATTCATGACTATAACGGAAAATTAAAAAATGTAAGCTGACTACTGTTACCGAGCTAAAACCACTTTAAAATTGTTATAGTACATAATATAAAACACTTTAAAAACGACTGTCTAGGCACTCGAATGATAAGTTTAAAAAAAATTCAAAGGTTCCCTTACCATCTATAAAAACTTCACAATAATCATGTTTATCGTCTGGGAACCCCCTTAAATATTTATTTTATTCTGTTTTTAGTATTTTTGTTAAAGCGGCAACTGAAATCCATCTGTCAAAATTGAAGTCGTCAAACTATAACGGTTTATGAGATTCAGCCTGGTAACAGACGGACGGAAAGCGACATTTTAATAATAGGGTCCCGTTTTACCCTTTGAGTGCGGAACCCAAAAAACGTAACCTAACGTAACGTAGAACTGAAGCACGAGCACGCAGTCGCAGCTTGTTTCAATTGTTTGCAACAAACACAATCAGTTTCATCCATATATGTATATAAATTATATCCTAAAAGTAAGCTTTCCTCGTAGTAAGCTTTCCTCTTTGCTGAATTATAAGCCTCTTAAGTATACAAATGCAAAGCGCGTGTTGAAAATTTTTAATTGCCAACTAATAGAGACTAAATAAAATAGCTGTACCAAAAAGGAATGCCGACATCTACTTAATTAACACAAAAACGGTTTCCTTCTAATAAAAAGGACCTTGTCCAGTTTCATTCTAGCCGATCCATAATAAATAATTGATAGATTGACATGCAAACACGAACGAGGTGCGGCCGCCAACAATCAAATCACTAATAAATCTAAGGATTTGTAACAACAACAAAAAACAGACAAAATGTCAGGTATTTTACATAAATATGACAGAAATAATGACTCAAATTGCATGGAACCAGTCATTTTCGTTTAAAATCAAACGCCATATTTACTGAACGACGTAATAAGGTATCGTATGTGAAATATTAAAGTCACACTTTAATATTTCATTCACATTCAGATAGAAAAACATGCGCTTATGAAATTTTCCATGAAAACAACTTCGAAATGGATACATGGAAATCATCATCATTTTCCTGCCCTTGTCCCATTCTCTTTGGGGTCGGCGCAACACGTTTTCTTCTTCCATTCGCCCCGTCAGACGTCACGGCATCATTTACTCCTTTCTCCTTCTTAACATTCCTTACAAAATCCATCCATCTTATGGAAATGCTCTTCCAATATAATTTTTCGTGATTTCTCAGCCATAGTTTCACCGAAACAAATGATAATTATACAATATGCATTTTAATCCGCTAGACGATTCCCGGCCGCCGTGGATGGGTAGCTCACCGTGGACAGGCCGTGTCGACGGCGTGTTCGTGTTCCACGCGCGCCTCAAAGAGATGTCAGCATACAGAGAGGCCTGCCAGGGCCACTGCCTGCTGGGGTTGCGGGTTGTTTGAAAGAAATACCGCGACAGAGCCCAAAATAAGGAACTTGGATGGCTTTTAGTCAGTAAAAGTTGTCATACTTTTACTGACTAAAAGCCATCCAAGTTCCTCCCCTCCGCTCACCACCCTAGCGGGGGAAGTTAATGAATTCTCATCCGAAATAAGAGAGTATCTGTCGGTACTTAGTGTTTTCAGGACATGGATCAATGGAGTCTATACGTTTATGCTAGTATCTTCCAGTAGCTATTATGAAATGTCAAACCATAACTTCTAAAAAGTATTACGACTTTTATCGTAGTTGTCAAAAGCCGGACATATTAAATTAGTGATGTTGTGTTATCATTTAATTAATAATGATAGTCTGATTGCCATTTATAGTCAGTAAAAGAATGACTTTCCAGAGCAGAGGAAGTAATTTAATGAATTTCCATGTATTTGAAAAATGAGAGGAGCGTATTAAGGCTCCAAATCAAAGTCCTATGATTTGGCAAACCACCGGTTAATCCACTGAGCTATCACTGGTACACACAACGAACATTTATGATATAACGTGTCTGTTAATCAATTAACTCAGAACACTTCACTGCCTCACCCACCTACATAGTACTCATTCTCAGATAACTAACAACTTCACCTACATCCAATCACATGGGATAGCGACACCAATTAACCACCACGTTATGGCAGACCATGGCCCAGCAGATACCACTCCTACGTAACTTTGTACCGTCGTAATGTTATTGGTATTAAATATGTCACAGACACGCGTGATGAGACATATCTTATATGAATCTTGATGCTATTGTATGCATGTGTAGGAATGACTGTAATAGGATGAGAGTAATAACGGTTTGATATTGCTCAATATGCCATTTGATAATAATATAGTTATGAATTAGTTATAGTTTTAGATAATATAGTTGAAACTGTTATATGAAATAAAGGGGTTTAAAAAGCTCCTTCTCTTTAAACTCGTTCGATTCACAAGTATCATGTGAGCTTATGTAGTCTCTTAAACTCCATTTTCCATTTGCAATATTGGTATGGTTTACCTTTACTGCATACTTTAGTATAGAAGGAAAATTTAAAAAAAAATACCCAGATACAGCAAAAAAAATAATGTCATAAATGATGTAAATATTTTGAATGCATCATTATCCTACTAATATTACAAATGCGAATGTTTGTGAGGATGAATGGATGTATGGATGTTTGTTACTCTTTCACATCAAAACGGCTGAACGGATCTTGATGAAATTTAGTAGATTATAGATAGTAGAGGAACAGAGGTTGATTATAGTCTGGAATAATACATAGGATATTTTTTTTTCGATATATAAAAAACCACATGGGCAAGTACCTAAAATGTTTAAACATAATAAATCCTATCGTAGTGACGCTGGCGTGATAAAAACTTGTGGCAACAGTCGCAAAATAAAACATATTAGTATTCAAGATTCTCACTTAATAACTACTTAGCGCATAAGGTTACAAAAACTGTAATAGATACCTATACGTTTTACCACAGATATTTGGGCTTACTGACGCAGTTCAAGTCCCAATGTTATTTTTACATGTGTGTAATGACTGAGATGTACATATTATGTTGCGTTGCAATAAATCTTTTTCTCAAACATGCTTGCAAATTTGAACATTAGTTTGACAACCTTCTTCGAGATAAATCGAAATTATTAAACATACTTGCAAATTCATGTGAAAATCGGCTAGCAAACGTTGTAACACAATACGGTATTACACCCATTTTTAAAAAGTATCTCTTTTTGATCCTAGGGTCCTAGTAAAAAACCAAAAAAAACAAAAAAAAATTATTCAATCGATAAGTGCCATAAAACTGCATTTCCATTTTACAATTTCTATTTTCGCGCGTAAAATCACAAAAACGCTTGACGCCATGTTACTCTGTGGTCATGACGTCAGTTGGTCATGTAAACAAATGCGCTGTTATTAGTCTTCCTGTTTAGTTGTATATTTCACTATAGTTTATGGTATTATTATATGATAGTATTTATTTCTTCCATGGTATTATTACTATTATTTCAATAAAAATTAAAATGTAATGTTTTTTAATACAAAAATAGTAATAGTTGCTCAGTTGACAGTTGTCACTTTTTGTTTACATGACCATATGACGTAATAATCATGGCGGTCACTGTTTCGCTTAGTAAAACAACAGACTAAAAAAAGTGAATACTTTGAAATCAATTTTAAAATTTATTTAGTTATTTTATTAACTAAATTTAACATTTTCCGACTGGTTATTGCCTAAGCTATCTGAATTGTATATTTTTAGAATTTCTTTCATATAGAGTAAAATACCCTATTCTGAACAAAAAAACTCATATCTGTCACGTAATTTATAAATAGAACGGTATTTTACTCAGAAACATTGCAACCAAGGAGTTTTATTTAAATTTCGAACTGGCTCACAAATAGAAAACAATTTATTTAAAAAAAAAAACAAATTAACATTTTGCAAGATAGTATTTCCGTCCCCAAAACATTTGTGCCACACAATCTCGCAACAGGACACGTCTCACCATGGTTGACTCGGAAGTCTTTAAATAGACTCCGGACACAGGCGAAACAAGGGAACCTGTTCAGGTGAATTCATATATGAGTCTGTCCTGAAGTGTAAATGTGGTTAAACTCCAAAAACAATGAAACATTTGACATCGCGTCCTACCTTTTCTGTTGTTTACACATCACAACAGCTGATAGAAGTTACTGAAAGCGCCACTCGTTACTCGGTGCCAAATTTTGGACTGACTCAATTTATATTATCGTTGACACATTAAGATGGGAATGAATCTTTCTAGGTTTAATAGGTTCTTTGACTAACTTATCCTAGGTTAACCCTATTTAAAATTGTATAAACACCCCAGAACTCTTAAAGCTATGACCGAATGGCCTTAAAGGACTGGAAATAAATGTGTTGGTCATGTGAGATGGCGGGGTCTTACTGCCCCTTAGCACCTAGCGAGTCGGAGTGCAGTCTAATAAGTCCCCATTCACCAGTTCAATAGCTTTTCCTATAAGAAAGAAAGAAAACAAACATAATTATTAGGCACATGCTACAAGTGCACCTAACATAAAATAATAAAAAAAAGATATAAAACTAAATAAGTCTAAACATAAATAAGATACAATTTTGACTAGCGTAGTGCAGCCAGCGCCAAAAAAAGAACTGGGTCTCAGTTCAGCAAACTGCCGACCAGCTAGTGCCGGACGTGGGTTTTCAACTGTACCTGAGATAGGATGTGACGTAAGACAGTTTTGTATTAGGTTTAGGTTTAAAGATCTTTATTCTCAATAAAAACATTACATGTCACTTACTTGAGAACATTATTACTTAAATTTTATACTAAATTGGGTTCGACAACATCCGTTAAAAAACTAATTATGTAATACTAACTGAAACTCCACTACCCAACGCATTCATTTCTCGGGTTATTTCCGGTTTGCGATTAAATACATGTTCGTGGGTAGGTGTGAAAAAGTATAGACGTTTTAAAAAATCCGGAATTTTATTTAAATTAAATTAATTTAATAACACTTTATAATCGCATTAATAATAAGTTATATAGTAGTTACAACAGTTATTCCACTTGTACTTACGTTTGTGGCACATTTATGTGACTTTGAGAAGTCATACAATACACCACCTGCCAGCTGTTTTGAAACCATCTTTTAAGAAGTATAAAGCACTACACTACTACATCATGTCACAATTTGCCGAAGTCCTAGCTGCACAGAAAACACTGGAGGAAAACTTTTTGAAGAAGATGGGTGAGCTTGAGGCACAAATACAGTGTGCCGGGCCTGCCAAAGATACGGTGGCTAAGATAGCTGAAGAGTTTCGTGGTTTTCGGGAGCTTATATTCTCCATGCTTGGTCTGCTGAGAAGCCAGATCAACGAGTGTGCGAAGCAAATCGATGGCTTAGAGACCAGGCACCGGCGGAAAGCTTTGGTTTTCCAGGGGCTAGCTGAAGTGGACCATGAAGACTGCACGGCTGGGATCTTGGATCTTTTAAATAACAAGCTAGCACTCAACATCTCGGCTTCTTCAATTAAAGCCTGTCACAGACTGGGGGTCCACAGCAAGGATCATGGTAGACCTATTCTTGTTAGGTTTGCCAGTGTAGACTTGAAGTCGTCAGTGTGGAAGGCAAAGTCAGGCTTGAGAGGCTCTAAAGTGTCAGTTAAAGAGTTCTTGACTAGGACCAGGCAATCTGTCTTCGGCAAAGCACGGGAGCACTTCAGCATGCGGTCATGTTGGACCCAAGATGGGATTATCTTCATTAAGACCCCTGACGGAAGCCGGCACAAGGTAACTTCCATTGATGAGCTGCAGCCCTTGTTAATCCAGTACCCCAAGGCACCGGTGGCGGCCCCTTCAACCAGTGGAAGAAGTGGCGACGCTTCCACAGATCTGAAAAACAGGGACCAAAAGGTTAATCCGAATGAGGGTTTTAACCGGTTTATTTTTTAGGGTTAGGTTTAAAACCCCACAATATAGATTAACCCGTATGATAGGGTTAATCAGCCTATAAGAACCGGTTTCGTCGTAAGGTTCATTTTTGTACATAAAACATCTGCAAGAAAGTGACAGATATAACTACCAAGCGGTGTTTGATCGTGTTCCGACATGACTAACAGCCACGCACGATGCATTGAACTTTAGTCCTTACATGGTGCACAATACTGTTTTTGATATTGAAAAATGTTCGATGCTTAGATTATTTCAAATTTTATTTCTATTCTAGCGCGTTTCACTTACAGTAGGCACTTATTAGGAGTGACCTGAAGGTCTACTTCGGTGACTGCTACTGGAACTCCTCGACGGATCTAACTAGATGTGTCGAGTTTGGGCTCATTTTGTTAGTTATGATGAGACCTTACCTACGGACTTGATGGAATGACGTGAAGGTCTACTTCGGTGACTGCTACTGGAACTCTTCGACGGATCGAACTAGATGTGTCGAGTTTGGGCTCATTTCGGTTTAAAGAAACTTTATTCTCAATAAAAACATAAGTCACTTACTTGAGAACAATACTAAAAATATAGATAACAATAAGTTCGTCATCAGTATTACAACCTAATTACCCATCCAATGTATTCATTTCTCCAGAAGTGATCGATCCGCAATTATGTGCTGGCTAAGTTGAGTTTTGAATGCATTGAAAGAGTGTACATTTCTTAAACAGGACGGTAATTTGTTATAAAGCTGTGCCCCTTCAAAAGTTAGCATTTTTTTGCCATAGTTAGTTCTTGTTTTCGGTAAAACTAGCAAGCTTGCTCGCCGTGTACTGCGTTGACTAACTTGTTTATATTGAGTTAGTGTTAAGTTTGAGTGAACGCTTTTGTTAAGAATATTTCTGATGAAAATGCATGTGTTGTAAATGTAAAGTTGTTTTATGTTCATTATTTTTGTGTCTTGATAAATTTTGCTGGTAGATGTTAGATATGGGTACTTGAATAGTATTTTTATGATTTTATTTTGGGTAATTTGAAGTTCAGATAATTTTGTTTTAGCGGCACTGCCCCAAATTTCGATTAAGTTAAGTAGATGTGGCTTTACTAGGGAGTTGTAAATAGTATACCGCAGTTTTGGTGGAATACAACGAACAATGTTACGCAGTGACCCGGAGAGTGCCGAGAGTTTACTCTTTATGTGATCTATGTGAGCATTCCACGTTAGTGAGCTGTCCATTCTTAGACCGAGGTACTTTTCGCATGGTTTTTGCTGTAGCGGGATATCATTAATTGTTAGAGGGTCATTTGGTGGAATCGATTTATTTTTAGCCTTAAATATTATATAACTTGTTTTAGAGATATTTATTGTTAGGAGATTGAACTGAAACCATGCGAATAGGGTATTTAAATCTTTTTGTGCTTGTGAGATAATGTGATGGATGGAAGATCCAAAGTAAAATAAACAAGTGTCGTCGGCGTATAAGGTAAGGTGACCATTTAGTTTAATTTCGCTTATATTATTTATATATATTAAAAAAAGTAAGGGTCCCAAGATAGATCCCTGTGGGACGCCACATGTAATAGGTAGTGCATCACTTTGGTGATTACCAAGTTTGACCACTTGCGAACGATTTTTTAAGTAAGACTCGAGCATTTTTAGAGCTTTTCCCGTGATTTTTATTGATTCCAGTTTTTTTAGGAGTAATTTGTGGCTAACTGTATCAAAGGCCTTTTTTAAATCAATAAAAATACCCAGGGCTATGTTTTTTCTGTCTATGTTTTGTTTAATTTTAGTGATGAGATCAATAGTGGCTGTAGTAGTATTACTTCTGGGTCTAAATCCATATTGTCGATCGGTGATGAAGTTAATAGAATTAAGATACTTTTCTAATCGCTTGTGAATAATTTTTTCTAATATTTTTGACATTACAGGCAACACTGAGATAGGTCGATAATTTCCTGGATCTGTGGTAGGGCCTGATTTATAGATTGGTGTTACTTTTGCTATTTTTAGTGTATCAGGGAAGTACCCGTCATCCAGTAATTTATTCAGACACTTGCTGAGATCGTTTGCGATTAAACTTTTAACGGTTTTAATTACTTTGGTATTTATTCCGTCTAGGCCAGTGCTGCAATTTGGATCGAGTTTAGCTATAAGGGTTGCTATTTCATTAGCAGAACACGGGCTGAAACTGGAGAGATTTTCAACGTTTTGGGTTATAGAATTTGGTAAAGCGCAGTCATGGTCGTTATAAAATGAACTAGGTATTTCGTTCGCTAGGTGTGGTCCAATTGTAGCAAAGTATTCGTTAAATATTTGGCAAATATGATTTGGCTCGGTAATGTTATCGTTGTTTACTACTAATTTTGGAGGAACACAGCTCTGTTTTATTTTATTACTTGTTAAGGTATTGATTAGGCCCCACATTTTCTTAGGTTTACTAATACATTTGTTAAATTCATTATAATAGTAGGAATTTTTTGTTTTTGATATTAATTTAGCTACATAATCTCTTTTCTTCTTGAATTCGGTTTTCAGTGTGTCGTTACTAAGGTTAGTTTTATGTTCTGTCGATAGTATGTTCCTCTGGTTGATTTCAGCGATAATGTCCTTGTTAATCCAGTCTCTTTGTGGAGGATTGAGAATCTTGGTCTTTATAGTTTTAGCTTTGTCTGTAAATAGTTTTATTTGATTTTCAAACACTAGGTATTCGTTGTTAGGATTTTTGAACTTAGCTGTTTCAACAGTGTTATATAATTTTGTGTAGTTTATTGCTTCATATTGAGTTTTCATTTTCGGAGGAGTTTTGGTTTTTTTGAGTTCTAGGTACATCTGGTTATGATCAGACATAGAGGATTCAATTATTACCACATGAAAGTAATCGTCTTTTAGGTTGGTGCTGATATGATCGATGATAGTCTTTTTTGTTTCGGAGTTTCTCGTACAATATTTTTTGTTTATTTTATTTAGTAGTGTGTGTCCAGCTTCCTTGACTATTGCTTTGTATTGTTTTGTCTCTTTGTTTTTCTTAGTTAGTAAATCGACGTTGAAGTCTCCAAAAACAATTGTTCGTTTCCTTTGTTGTAGCTGCGAGTCATACTCCTGGAGAAATTCTTTGTAGTTAGTGTTTCCAGGGTAATATATGACCCCTATTTCAAGCGCGTACCGTTCGAGATTTATCCATAGGTAGTTGTTTCCATTTGAATACTTGGACTCTGATAGATTATGTCTCAAATCATTGTGTACATAGGCTGAGACTCCCCCTCCTCTAGAGTCGGTCCTGTAATTATAATAGTGGGTGTAATTGTTTATTTGTAGTGCCAAAGCTTGAGCCTCCGAGCGAATCCAGGTTTCTGTTACAAGTATGACGTGTGCTGTTTTCGGTAATGATCTTAAGACGCATTTTAATTCATCAAACTTTCCCTTTTTACGAATACTTCTAGCATTGAGGTATAAGAACCTGAGGCGTGATTTGGTGGCATTAATATAGCGGTAGTCATTGAGTACTTGATACGTGTTGCAATTTGTATAGGTGGGCTTAGTGTCTGTCGTTAATTGTAGTTTTTTGGAGGGTTTTTTACTATCGTAGGTGTACCGTGGATGTATTTAATTGTAAGCTCATTCTCGCCATCATTTTGGCGACGTGCTAATTCTTCTTTCAGGCTCTTTAGATATTGCTGCTGCGCAGGAGTTTGATCAGAGAATATTTTAACATTTTCAGGTAATTTGTCTTTGTTGCGTAGGAAATATTTTGCGGTAATGGCAGTATCAAAACAGACCTTAACTCGGCGGTATTTTCCAGGTACGTATTTACCGATTCTGAAGATCTTGATAGGCTTTGGTGGATTTTGGCACACTTGTGAAGTAATATTTAAAATATCTCTTTCGTCTCCAGATATCCTCTCTTCCGCGGTGGTGGAAGTCTGCTCCGGCAATCCGGCGAAAACAATATTTTTTTCTCTGTTGTTACGATCCATTATCTCCTTAATCACTTGCTCGTTCGAAGATGACTGATTGTCTGATTTAGACACAGAGGGCTGGACAGTAGACAGCTTGAGGTTATTCAGGTCTGACTCAAGAGAAATTATCTTTTGTTCCCCTTGAAAGATTTGCTTTTCTAATTGCGACACAGTTAGATTTAATGATTTTTGTTCCATTGCGATGTTAGATGTAGAAGATTTGATCTCGTTAATCTGAGCAGTATTTTGTCGAATCAACTGTACAGTTTGTTCATTAGATGATTTTAACTCAGACATTTGTGATTTAATCTCAGTTATATTTTCTTGCATATTATTCATGATCTGTTCGCTCGAACCAACATATTTTTCAAGTAGTGAGCCGATACGACTCAGTTCCGAACGCATTTCTTTAATTTCATTTGAGCATTCACAATTATTGTCCATCAGTTGTTTACGTTTGCGGAAGGTAATTTGTGACTCTGCCGCAAGCGCACTTAACTTCGATAAATCGGGGTGTGAACTGTGACCGGTATTTGCAGCGCTGCTCACATCCATGCCTGAGAGATTTCGTGTTGGTGGTGATCTTTGAGGATTCATTCTAATATTTCGCTTTAATAATTAGCACGAGCAGGTAATCGAGCAAAACTTTGTTTTCGTGTTATAGTTAATAGTTATTGATACCTTGTTGTCTTAGCGTGATGTATTCCGTGAACGCAGAGTCACTGTGCGAAAGAGGAGTAGATATCCAATGTTCTGTTCTCTCGGGGGTGAAGCACGTCATGCTCGAACGCGGAGTCACTGTGCAAGCGAGACGGAGATAGCCCGTCTTCGTTGAGGCACTGTGAACGCGGAGTGTGCGCAGGAACAAAGCGATGTAATTAACAAACACTGTTTGCACAATTTAAGTTCTGACTGTACTTAGTTATGAGTTATTTTTGAAGGACACTGATTTGAATATTTTTTAACAAAAACGATACACGTCTGCTCTGGGTAGTGACGAAACAGATATCCTCTATCATTTTGTTAGTTATGATGAGACCTTACCTCCGGACTTGATGGAGTGACCTGAAGGTCTACTTCGGTGACTGCTACTGGAACTCTCCGACGGATCGAACTAGATGTATCGAGTTTGGGCTCGTTTTGTTAGTTATGATGAGACCTTACCTCCGGACTTGATGGAGTGACTTGGAGGTCTACTTCGGTGACTGCTACTGGAACTCTTCGACGGATCTAACTAGATGTGTCGAGATTGGGCTCATTTTATAAGTTATGATGAGACCTTACCTCCGGACTTGATGGAGTGACCTGAAGGTCTACTTCGGTGACTGCTACTGGAACTCTCCGACGGATCGAACTAGATGTATCGAGTTTGGGCTTGTTTTGTTAGTTATGATGAGACCTTATCTCCGGACTTGATGGAGTGACCTGAAGGTCTACTTCGGTGACTGCTACTGGAACTCTTCGACGGATCTAACTAGATGTGTCGAGATTGGGCTCATTTTATAAGTTATGATGAAACCTTACCTCCGCACTTGATGGAGTGACCTGAAGGTCTACTTCAGTGACTGGTACTGGAACTCTTCGACGGATCGAACTAGATGTATCGAGTTTGGGCTCGTTTTGTTAGTTATGATGAGACCTTACCTCCGGACTTGATGGAGTGACCTGAAGGTCTACTTCGGTGACTGCTACTGGAACTCTTCGACGGATCGAACTAGATGTATCGAGTTTGGGCTCGTTTTGTTAGTTATAATGAGACCTTACCTCCGGACTTGTTGGAGTAACCTGAAGGTCTATTTCGGTGACTGCTACTGGAACTCCTTGAAGGATCGAACTAGACGTGTCGAATTTAGGCTCATTTTGTTAGTTATGATGAGACCTTACCTCCGGACTTGATGGAGTGACCTGAAGGTCTACTTCGGTGACTACTTCTGGAATTCTTCGACGGATCGAACTAGATGTGTCGAGTTTGGGCTCGTTTCATAAGTTATGAATTTATGATGAAACCTTGCCTCCACCTTGACTTGATGGAGTGACCTTGATTGAGCCCAATCTCGACACATCTAGTTCGATCCTTCGAGGAGTTCCAGTAGCAGTCACCGAAATAGA
This sequence comes from Ochropleura plecta, assembly GCA_905475445.1. Classification (NCBI taxonomy): domain Eukaryota; kingdom Metazoa; phylum Arthropoda; class Insecta; order Lepidoptera; family Noctuidae; genus Ochropleura; species Ochropleura plecta. The sequence continues at coordinate 19,320,815 of FR997739.1, forward strand.
CCTTCAGGTTACTCCAACAAGTCCGGAGGTAAGGTCTCATTATAACTAACAAAACGAGCCCAAACTCGATACATCTAGTTCGATCCGTCGAGGAGTTCCAGTACCAGTCACCGAAGTAGACCTTCAGGTCACTCCATCAAGCCCGGAGGTAAGGTCTCATCATAACTAACAAAACGAGCCCAAACTCGATACATCTAGTTCGATCCGTCGGAGAGTTCCAGTGGCAGTCACCGAAATAGACCTTCAGGTTACTCCATCAAGTCCGGAGGTAAGGTTTCATAATAACTAACAAAAAGAGCCCAAACTCGATACATCTAGTTCGATCCGTCGGAGAGTTCCAGTAGCAGTCACCGAAGTAGACCTTCAGGTCACTCCATCAAGTCCGGAGGTAAGGTTTCGTCATAACTTATAAAACGAGCCCAAACTCGACACATCTAGTTCGATCCGTCGGAGAGTTCCAGTAGCAGTCACCGAAGTAGACCTTCAGGTCACTCCATCAAGTCCGGAGGTAAGGTCTCATCATAACTAACAAAAAGAGCCCAAACTCGATATATCTAGTGCGATCCGTCGGAGAGTTCCAGTAGCAGTCACCGAAGTAGACCTTCAGGTCACTCCATCAAGTCCGGAGGTAAGGTTTCATCATAACTAACAAAACGAGCCCAAACTCGATACATCTAGTTCGATCCGACGAAGAGTTCCAGTATCAGTCACCGAAGTAGACCTTCAGGTTACTCCATCAAGTCCGGAGGTAAGGTCTCATCATAACTAACAAAAAGAGCCCAAACTCGATACATCTAGTTCGATCCGTCGGAGAGTTCCAGTAGCAGTCACCGAAGTAGACCTTCAGGTCACTCCATCAAGTCCGGAGGTAAGGTTTCATCATAACTTATAAAACGAGCCCAAACTCGACACATCTAGCTCGATCCGTCGAAGAGTTCTAGTAGCAGTCACCGAAGTAGACCTTCAGGTCACTCCATCAAGTCTGGAGGTAAGGTATCATCATAACTAACAAAACGAGCCCAAACTCGATACATCTAGTTCGATCCGACGAAGAGTTCCAGTATCAGTCACCGAAGTAGACCTTCAGGTTACTCCATCAAGTCCGGAGGTAAGGTCTCATCATAACTAACAAAACGAGCCCAAACTCGATACATCTAGGTCGATCCGTCGAAGAGTTCCAGTAGCAGTCACCGAAGTAGACCTTCAGGTTACTCCATCAAGTCCGGAGTTAAGGTCTCATCATAACTAACAAAACGAGCCCAAACTCGATACATCTAGTTCGATCCGACGAAGAGTTCCAGTAGCAGTCACCGAAGTAGACCTTCAGGTTACTCCATCAAGTCCGGAGGTAAGGTCTCATCATAACTAACAAAAAGAGCCCAAACTCGATACATCTAGTTCGATCCGTCGGAGAGTTCCAGTAGCAGTCACCGAAGTAGACCTTCAGGTCACTCCATCAAGTCCGGAGGTAAGGTTTCATCATAACTTATAAAACGAGCCCAAACTCGACACATCTAGTTCGATCCGTCGAAGAGTTCTAGTAGCAGTCACCGAAGTAGACCTTCAGCTCACTCCATCAAGTCCGGAGGTAAGGTCTCATCATAACTAACAAAACGAGCCCAAACTCGGTACATCTAGGTCGATCCGTCGAAGAGTTCCAGTAGCAGTCACCGAAGTAGACCTTCAGCTCACTCCATCAAGTCCGGAGGTAAGGTCTCATCATAACTAACAAAACGAGCCCAAACTCGGTACATCTAGGTCGATCCGTCGAAGAGTTCCAGTAGCAGTCACCGAAGTAAACCTTCAGGTTACTCCATCAAGTCCGGAGGTAAGGTCTCATCATAACTAACAAAACGAGCCCAAACTCGATACATCTAGTTCGATCCGTCGAAGAGTTCCAGTAGCAGTCACCGAAGTAGACCTTCAGGTCACTCAATCAAGTCCGGAGGTAAGGTCTCATCATAACTAACAAAACGAGCCCAAACTCGATACATCTAGTTCGATCCGTCGAAGAGTTCCAGTAGCAGTCACCGAAGTAGACCTTCAGGTTACTCCATCAAGTCCGGAGGTAAGGTCTCATCATAACTAACAAAACGAGCCCAAACTCGATACATCTAGGTCGATCCGTCGAAGAGTTCCAGTATCAGTCACCGAAGTAGACCTTCAGGTCACTCAATCAAGTCCGGAGGTAAGGTCTCATCATAACTAACAAAACGAGCCCAAACTCGATACATCTAGTTCGATCCGTCGAAGAGTTCCAGTAGCAGTCACCGAAGTAGACCTTCAGGTTACTCCATCAAGTCCGGAGGTAAGGTCTCATCATAACTAACAAAACGAGCCCAAACTCGATACATCTAGGTCGATCCGTCGAAGAGTTCCAGTAGCAGTCACCGAAGTAGACCTTCAGGTTACTCCATCAAGTCCGGAGGTAAGGTCTCATCATAACTAACAAAACGAGCCCAAACTCGATACATCTAGTTCGATCCGACGAAGAGTTCCAGTATCAGTCACCGAAGTAGACCTTCAGATCACTCAATCAAGTCCGGAGGTAAGGTCTCACCATAACTAACAAAACGAAAAAAAAAAGTCTTTGGTCAAACCGCATGAATGGAGCGATCGAGTCGAGCGCCGTGCCATGCGGTTATCGTTTTAAAGTAAAATATGCAGAAGCTGGTGCGTTATCAGTACATACGAACGTGCGATATCTACCTACACACACTCGAGCTAGTAGGTAACAAGCGACGCAGCCGAGACTGTGCAACTTAGAAGTTCTATCTCTTTCATTCAGATTAATCAGCAATATTTTATAGATTAATCGTTATGGCATACGGGTTAACCCGTATTACGGGTTAATCAAACGAAGGGCTTATACGTCTAACCGGTTAACCGTTAAATCCGATTAATGGGTCCTTGCTGAAAAATATAGCACGGAAATGATAGGTTAGAGCGTTCATGTTTTCTGATCAATAGTTGTTGTTTCTTGAGCTGTAGTTTTTATTTTAGTTCGAAATCATTACTTACCAGTTTGTAGTTGTCCTGTCTTGTAGTTATATTTGTTTTGTTTTGATCCTGTTATTGATTATATCTATTTCTTATTATTTGTAGCTATATTGGTAGTTAGATTTAAATACCCCCAACTGTGTTTATAATTTTAGTGCTAAAACCAAATGAATGTATGCTACAGCTTGTCAAATTGACGTTAATTTGACGTTTAGAATTAAGTGGCAGTGACGTTTATACGTTCTGAAATGTTACGTTTGATAATTATCTGTTTCACATTTAGCGTTTCGTTCCTTTTTAAGCTACATTCACATGTTTTGTAGTTAGGGGTTTCATCTTTCATCTTTTTTTGTTTTCGTCATTTACCTGTTTTCTTTTCTATTTTTTATATCTAGGATTTACGGTTTTCACTTTGCAACTTGTATTTTGATGTGTGTATTGTGCTATCCTTTATTTTTGTGCTTTTAGTAGTATGTAGTGTTGGTGTTAGCTGGCGGGTGGTGCAGATTTGTGCGCCTGTTGGTCTTTGTTTTGTTTTTGGTAATTACTTAATTGTAATTTACTAAAGATAAAGTATTTGTTCTATTTTTGTTTATATATATATATTTACGTATATTTATGTCAGACCATGAATTTTTTTTATCCGCTAATGAATCTGCTGATTCTTCCAGTGATGGAAGTTTTTGTTCTCTCACTGATACCCTCGGTGAATTTTTACATCAAAAGTTTAATGATCAGTCTAATCGGTTGGTAAATGTTTGCCACATCAATGCTCAAAGCGTTCCGAGCCACTATAGTGAGCTGTACGACGCCTTTAACAACAGCAATGTTCACGCCATCCTGATCTCCGAAACATGGCTCAAACCACATCTCTTGTCCACTACTTACCCTCTTACTGGTTTCATTCTTATACGGAATGATAGGATTGGTAAGGGAGGTGGGGGTGTGGCTATATATCTTCGCAGTGACTTTCCTTATAAAATAATTGCCACTTCCTCTTCTCATTATTCTGCTTCTGCTGAGTTTATTTTTCTTGAAGTCAATGTCAAAGGAGCTAAAACTGTTATTGGTGTTGTTTACTGTCCTCCCACTGTTGATTACTTCACTGAATTCGAATCAGTACTTGAATCTTTGGGTTCAGAGTATGCACATCACATCATCATGGGCGATTTTAACACAAATCTCCTTGCACACAATGCCCCACGATCCCGTAAACTCCTCCATCTTATCGAGTCGGTTAGTCTGCATGTGTTACCGCTCCAACCTACCCATCATAACACTGTCGGCGATGATTCCTGGCTCGATCTCATCCTTACCTCGAATCCTTCTCTCGTATCCTCTCACGGTCAACATGATGCTCCTGGTTTTTCTCATCACGACATGATTTTCCTTTCATATATTTTGAAACCTCCTAAACCTATTCCCAAGGTTCTGTACAGGCGTTGTTTTGCGCGTATGAATGTTGAGGAGCTTAAGAAGGACGCAGCTGTAATTGATTGGGAGCCTATGTTGGAAGCCCAGTTTGTTGATGTTAAGGTTACAATATTTAATGATATCGTGGTCAACCTCTACGACATCCATGCTCCCATCAAAAAGGTAAGACTTAAACGTCCTCCTGCTCCATGGATGACGATAGGTATACGAATGGCGATGCGACGTAGAGACAGAGCATTTCGTAAATTTAAGAGGGATCGTTCTGATGAGAATTGGGCTTCATATAAGGCTGCAAGGAATAGATGCAACCAGATGATACGCAACGGTAAACGCCGCCATATTCTAGATAGTATAAACTCTACATCTTCTGCCGATATTTGGAAATTTCTTGGAACTCTGGGTATCGGTAAACCGCGACATTTAGACCTTCCAAACTCGTGTGACTTGGACGAGCTTAACCGTCATTTCTCTACGTCTACCACCATGGATAGCTCAACCAAGTTACAAACTTTGTCAATAATTTCTGGTCTAACGCGTCCACAGATTAGTCACTTTTGCTTCGCTCCAGTTGAACCGGGAGAGATAAATAAGATCATTCTTGCTATCAAATCGAAGGCAGTGGGTTGTGATAATATCACCCGTAGTATGATCACAACTATTTTGGATGAACTCCTGCCTGCGATTACCCACATTGTAAATTTTTCCTTATTCACTGGTGTGTTTCCTTCCCTGTGGCGCAAAGCTTATGTTCGTCCTCTACCCAAAGTTCCTAATCCCTCTCTTCCTATCCATTTCCGTCCAATATCGATCCTTCCCTTTCTATCCAAAGTGCTTGAGGCCTGTGTACACAAGCAGTTTTCAAATTTTGTCCATCGGAACTCGCTTATAAGCCCTCTTCAATCTGGGTTCAGGCCAGGGCATAGCACTATTTCTGCCCTCCTCAAAGTGACTGGCGATATTAGGGCAGGACTGGAAGACACCAAGGTAACTGTACTAGTACTGGTCGACTTCTCGAATGCCTTCAATACTGTTAGTCATGACATCCTTCTAGCCATTTTATCCCATATTATGGTCTCTCCCGGAGCACTGGAATGGTTCTCCTCTTACCTTCAGGAACGCCAGCAGTCTGTTCATGTTGGAGATTCCTCATCATGTTGGTGTGACTTGGAAACTGGTGTTCCTCAAGGCGGTATTCTTTCTCCTCTTCTCTTTTCTACTTTTATAAATTTACTAACTTCTGAGCTTCAGTGTGCGTATCATCTGTATGCCGATGACTTGCAGTTGTACTGTCAGGGGAGGGTTGATGAATTACCGGGTTTGATCGATGTCATAAACAGGAACCTGATGGCTATACAAACCTGGTCCGATAAATTTGGTGTGGCAGTAAACCCCAATAAATGTCAGGCGATTATTATCGGTAGTTCTCGCAGCCTTAGTAAGTTGGATGGCACGATCTTGCCGCCGGTTCTTTTCGACGGTACGGTCGTCCCTTACAGCTCTGATGTAAAAGATCTTGGATTATATATTGACAGTACTATGAAATGGTACACTCAAATTGCACGTGTCAGTCAAAAGGTTACTGGTACGTTGCGGGCTCTGTATCGCTTGAGAAACTTTTTGCCGTCGAATACGAAAACAATGCTTGTGCAGTCCTTAATTTTTCCTATCATCGACTATGGTGATGTGTGCTACTTTGACCTGAATGCAGAACTCCTCGATAAACTTGACCGTCTTCTAAATAACTGCATTCGATTTGTTTTCAATTTGCGTAAATATGATCATGTCTCTGAACACCGGTCTCTTCTTAAGTGGTTGCCCATACGTCAGCGTAGGGAGCTAAGAGCACTAACTACCTTGTTTTCTTTTCTTGTTTCTCCTACATCCCCTAGTTACCTTGCTCCCCACTTTCAGTATATTTGTGCCAACCACAATAGGAGTCTGCGGTCATCGGAGAATCGTATTCTGCATTGTCCCTCTCACCGCACTGACTTCATTCACCGTTCATTCTTTGTCCAGTCTATTTCGTTGTGGAATGCACTTCCCCAGGAAATCAGGATGGCAACCAACTGTTTAACTTTTAAGCATAAAGTTCGTGAGTTTCTTCGCAGAAAGTCGGCAGTATCGTCACAGCGTTAATGTTTTCCCCATTGTTTGCATTTTTATTTAGTGTATCTATTATTTGATATATATTTATAGTATTTTGTTTTATATGTATAGTATTTTATATATCTATATAGGATAATTTTTATTATTTTTTTTAATTTTTTGTTTACACCTACCACTGTTTGTCTCTGCATCACCCAAAGGTTGACTGGTAGAAAATGCCTATGGCATTAAGTCCGCCTCTGTACTTTGTACTTGAAGTGTTAAATAAATAAATAAATAAATAAATACAAGCTAAGTTGGGTTTTGAATGCATTCATATACTAATTGGCAACATACTGTTTTATACGACTATTTTCGCTGAAGCATGGTGCTTTTATTAATATTACTTATTGTTAAATTTTACTTTTACTTTTTTGATTAATTTTACTTTAAATTTTTTGATATATTTGTATTTAATTTAGTTTGATTTTGTTTTTTTTTTATAATTATTAATTAATGTACTGCACTATATCTTTGTGACTTGTAAGAATCTCTCACCAATAAATTACTATTATTTTGATAACAAGACATGTTTAGTGATGGGATATATTGATGGGTAGTCCTTTGTGAATATGATATTCAGGGTAAAACTTAAATTCACCTACCGATCCAGATTGAAGAAGAACGGTTTATCTAACTAATGCCACCCGCAGCATGTAATAGCGAAAACAATATCGCAAAATACATTTAAGACTTCCAAAAAATCACAAACATTTGAGAGGAAAATGATGGTCACTTTAAATCATTCACATAAACACCATACCTACTTAGATATCATTGCGGTAGGTCGCGTGATGAGGTCGTTAGCAGTAACAACTAATGCATATTCATGACAGACCGGACTTTTTTGCACGTCTACAACTGATTCCATAGATCGTGATTCAGCAGGATGAATGTCCATGCTATTTGTACTTACTTACGTCCATGCTTTTTTCTGGACATCGGTACGTCTAATTAAAGGGACAGCTTCGCTCATTCTTACAAGCCTTCATTCACTATGTGAACTTGTTTATGTAGTCTTCCTTGGAAGTTGTTAAGGAAACTAGATTCTTGTAATCTTGGCTTGTTGTTATCAATGGGTGAGCTGAATGAATTCTATCTGCATTCTTACTTCTTTATCAATATCCGATTGTCGATTGAAAAGGGGGTGGAAAAATATAAAAAACACAAACTGTCTTATTCTATTACTAATCTAGAAATTGAGTTTGAAATCATCACAATTGCACATGCGCATAGATACTTTGACCACGGTAGTTGTAGCAACCAAAATTAACATTTCAATTTTTTCCCGCCCTTATTCGAATTTATTTGGGGTCGGCGCAACTTGTATTTGTCTTCAAAATTTCTCTATTAATCGCCATCTCACGGTCACGTTCTTTTCTGTCAGTTCATCCATTGTTTCTTTGGTCTTATATACAAAGAATAATTAGACTGAATCCTTACTAATATTATAAGTGAGTTTGTTTGTTTGTCACGTCTTCACGCCTGAATGGCCAAACCGATTTTGATGATTTTTTGTACAGAGATAGTTGGGAACCTGAAGACGCACATAGGCTAATTTAAAAAAAAAAAGTGAGAAAAGGCGGAGAAAGAGGTAAAAAAGGGGATGGATAAAAATATTTTTGATCATCACGCGGGTTAAAGTTAGCGTTGGCCCAAAGTAACTATGCCACGCGGACGAAGTCGCGGGCGGCAGCTAGTACATACATAATTGGTAGCAATAACCGTGATCAAACCAAGAAAGCTCCAACACAATTCACACACACAAAATTAATATTAAACAAAGCTTTCACAAAAGGTTTATGTTTTTAAGAAGCCGCTTTAAAAACTGTCCAATAACGTTAATACTCCATAAATTGTTGATTATTAAAGAAAAATGCGTTTTACTTCTTGTAACAAAGACGAAAGTACCTACAGCGTGATCTATGTCTGTTGTCTCCATAATTCAACGCCCCGCGGCGCACGCGCACCGCGTACACTCATTATTTTTAAAACATAGCTCACTTATACGGCGATATTGCTGCAAAAAGTTGGTATATATTGCTGTAAAAAGTCTTCAGTCGCGGGAAACATAATGGCTGCCTGTTATACGAGATTCTTTGCGCCTGCGCATTCGTTGCCATTAATACGAATTTCGATTAACTGAATGTGTTTTTTTTTGTATGGCGCATATTTCATTCATAAAGTGTGATTAACGCGTTAATATGTAGACTGGTTTTGTTTTCGTGATGCCAGATGTTGTTTACGATAGGATGTTGTTTGACATATTAACACCTATCTTATTTGTCTACTACATATTATTATCAAACATATATTAAATACTAACTGTCTTGCGCGTCTTTAGTTGCTGTGCCGCTCCCGTGAGTAGTAACGTGATGTTGTATAGCCTATGTTACTTCCTGATTATGTAGCTTCCTATTAGTAAATAATTAAAATCGGTCCAGTAGTTTTGGAGTTTATCCATTACAAACAAAACAAAATCTTTCCTCTTTATAACATTTGTATAGAAAGTACATATGTAAACAGTATTTGAATAAACAACTGTATTAAAATTGTTTTAATTGTTTGGTAGCTACATACTGGACTAACACAGTATGATTTCATCTACATGAAAAGAAGAAAAAGAATTGTTTGTATTATTTAGTATTACCAGTAGGCACACCATCGACTACCACCCTTTATATTGTTATGTATATCAACGATAAGTCCGCCGTTGTAACCATAGAATTAGCAATATCTGTAAAGCTGTTGTGTTTCAATTTTGGTGTGCAATAAAGTATATTCTATTCTATGGTCTAGTTATTTTTCTGTTTTCATAATTATCACTCTCGAGCAGAAGAACTGATCAGTGACATGCCCCTATTTTCTAAATCTGATACCTAATATAATGTGAACTATTCGAAGTATCAGTTAGGCTAAAGAAAAACATCAAACCAAGAATTTATCAATGTCGAAGATTTATTTGCAGATAAAATGGTCACAAATCTTCTTACAATAGTAGTAAAGTGTAGTGTTGTAACTTGTTGAATTTAGCTGTTATTTTTATAGCATTAATGATATCATTCATTCACTTTATTCGTCGTCTAATCTATTTCTTTACGGTATGCGCTTCCCGTTTCTTTTATAAAAAAAAAACAGATATCCATGTATCCAAGTATAAATTAATAATTTATTACCCCTGCTCGTCTCTCCGTCACCCAAAGGACTAGTAGAAACTGTCAGGCATTAATTTCGCCTCTTCAAGTGTTAAATAAATAACAAACAAGATATGGGCTAAAACAAGGACTACCTGCTCGTGTCAACTCAACTTGGATATTTATTTCATAATCTTTGGCTAGCTACAAAAATAATAACCATCTACTAAGCTACATAAGCTAACGTCATACACTGCAAATGCTATTGATCCTCATGAGAGATGGCCCCAATTTATTGCATTCCTGTATAACACATAAAATCAATTGACATAACAAATAAGCTTCAAGTTTATTTACAAACATCCATCATTAAACTGATCCAGACGGACAAATAGATTTTACTGTCAGCTATTTGATTTGAGCTAACGATGTAAAGTACTAAATCATAAATTTGGATTCATAAAGCGTTTTTTGAGCATGCTCGGCTTCGATATAGTTAAAATGCTCACTCAAGTACTCAAAGCTCTTATTATAATTGCATTTCATTTTGGGAAATCTTCAAATAACTTCCTCCGCTCCGAGCTGGACTGAGCAGGGTGCGTGTCAGACTTTTGCTAACTAAAACCCATTCATGTTCCTTCTGTTGCACTTTACGTTCCGGGGCCGCGGTATCTCTTTCGAACAACCCGCAACCCCGGCTAGCAGTGGCTTTGGCAGGTCTCTTTTACAAATTGTGGTCGTTCAAAGTTTGTGTACAAACGGAGACCAACTAAACCATAAAAAAACCGGTTCATGCAGATCTCTCATTGTACGGGAAATCTATTAAAAGCTAGGTCGTATTTTACTGGATATATATAACTTGTACAAAGTATTTTAAGAAGTACTGGATGCCTTCCACAAGCTACAATCCACGCTTGGTTTCTGTTTCACCGAAAATCACAAATTGTAGTGTTACTTTTTGATGAAGAATCTTTACTTTTACCACAGGTGCTGATATGATTTTCTTTCCCACTATCAACAAATACGATCTAAAATACCTTATTCTGTCTCAGATTAAAGATCTCATTTTACCCAAACTATCACTAATTCCCCCATCCCCTTTCTATCACTGGATGAGCAGAGATACAGTAAAGCGTCACCGTTATATGGTTGAAGTTCCACGGACCCGAACTCTTTGAAGCTATTTGCATCCATATTTATTGTGTGAATTGCCAGTATGTGATCACTATAATCTGGAGCTCTTCAAATTTCGAGTTATCAGTTCCTTCTAGACAAGCGTGCTTCATCATATCATCGCTTCACATCAGGCGAATTACGGCCAAATGCAAGTTAAGTATAAAAAAAATATTTTACAGAATCGTCAATACATAGAGAGATGTAATAAAAGACATGACAAAATTCAGAAGCTCGACAGTTACAAAACTATACCCAAATCGTTTGAAATACAAGTACCTATGCTCATTAAAAACACAGTGCTTACTTAGGTCGTATACCAGTCGTGGGCTCGGCTAGGTCGGATCCTAATTACGTATTCATCTGCACAAAATGACCTATAACATGGTTATTGTGCGCACACTTTACTACTGTTACACAAGTGGCTTCGACTTGCGTTAGGTATCGCTTGTGACGGCGATCTAGAGAACTAGATGTGGCTGTGAAGATTCCGGAACTTACGGGCGTTGTGTTGGAAACAGAATCCAAAGAAAGAAAGATAACATGTTCATTTGGCACTGGCCACAAATGCACACAAATAAAAACTGAACAATATACTAAACAAAAAGGTTGTGTGTCTCACGGTTGTGCCAAATAGGTAGTTCACCAAACTGCCAAACAGCTAGTGCCCGACATTGGTGTTCAACTGGTCCTGGGGGTTTTTTTCAAAGAGATCTAGGTAATGAAAAATAAGCGTCTGAATCTGGTATCTCCCCAATAACGTTATGAGTTTTATTTTACATTGTTACATATATCTTAGAAGGACATGTGACTAAAAGAGTGATGGATCTGAATGTTGATGGACGGAGATCGAGAGAAAGGCCAAAGAAAAGATGGATGGATTGTGTAAGGAATGATATGAAGGAGAAAGGAGTAAATGATGCCGTGACGTTTAATAGGGGAGAATGGAAGAAGAAAAACGTGTTGCGCCGACCCCAAATAGAATGGGACAAGGGCAGGAAAATCATCATCATCACAAATATATCTTTTAGGTTATATTTTCACTTTATGAAATAATTAATCATCTGCAACCGAACTAGACTAATGCCTGTATTTCGATTGTTCAATCCCCTTAAATATTTGGTTGATTGTAGGTCAACTCCACACAGTGGAATAATGGTGAAGAAAGTTGAAAAAAAGGCACTCAAAAAACTCCAGCACTCTGAACCGGTTTGCCACTGCACTGCAGCCGCCATTGCTTTTCTGTTTCTATTTACCACCATCAATTTTCGCTGACACAAGTTAGCAAAAATACATTTTTTTAAACTACCACCATTGTTGCTTCTAACTGTCAACTGTGCAATACGACTTTAAAAGCGATATCTCGCAGTCTAACTTCCCGCGTAGTAGTACATCCAGCCCTCTAGATCTTCGCGCGGAGATGTGCCTGCGCAGGTCAAGGCGCGCCGCTCACAACACACGCGACCCGCGACGCTAACAGTACCAGCTGCAGACGCAATCCGCCATAACTCTTATTTGGACGTTTTCTAATGAAAATCAAGCACTTTTCATCTTTAAGTGTATTTGTTTAAAACACAAATTAGAAGACGGCGGGATAAGTTGGACATAACAAACGACCAGTGGTTCACATTACCCCTTGATCAAAATAACAAGAAGTCATGGGGAAAGTTTCACCTTCTTTACAATTTATGTTTAAAGAGTTGCTGATCTCGCGCGGAAAGTTTCCAAGGTAAACGTGGATGGACATTAGAGTGATGGGATTTATAAACGTCTAACTGGCGCCCGCTGCTTCGCCCGCATGATATTGAAAATAAGTATCCTTTGTGTTATTCCGGACTATAATCTACCTCTGTGTCAAATTTCATTAAGATCCGTTCAGCGGTTTTGACGTGAAAGAATAACAAACATCCATAAATCCGTACATCCATACATCCATCCATCCTTATTTATAATAATAATAGTAATAATAGTAGGATGCTATATGGTGCTATAATAATATGCGAATGCTGTATGGCGGTCTGCCCAGCTTGGGCGGAGCACCGCCCTGCCCTCGTGGAGGCGATCGGCGGCGGCGATCTGTCGCGTCCGGCCCTGGTTCAGGCCATGGTCCGGAGCGAGAGGGAATGGGAAGCGGTCACCACCTTCTGCGAAGCAGTATTGCTAGCAAAGGAGGTGGCCGGGCGTTTGAGGGAGAGAACATCTTTTCAACCCAGTCGCCGTGGGAGACGCCCAGGGCGCCGGGCGCTGCGAGACTACTTCCGGCCACCGTAGATGCGGGCCTGTGGACGGTGAGCAATGGGTAGCTCACCGTCCGTCCGTCTATTGACGACAGGCCGTGTCGATGGCGCGTTCGTGTTTCACGCGCGCCTTAAAGAGAGTCAGCAAAGCAGAGGGACTTGCCAGGGCCTCCGCCTGCCGGGGTTGCGGGTTGTTCGAAAGAGATACCGCGGCCCCGGAACGTAAAGGGCAACAGAAGGAACATGGGTGGGTTTTAGTCAGTACAAGTCTGACATGCCCCCCCGCTCCGCCCAGAGCGGGGGAAGTCATTAGATGATTTCCCATCCGAAAAAAAAAAGAAAAAAAGCGAATGCCGTGTTCCGTTGAGGTAAAAATTGCGCTCTTTAGAAAGTACTCTACCTCACTGTACTCATGTAGCATATGAGCAGACTACAGTAAGAAACGTTACTGCGACCTCCGCGTCCAATATAATCTGCTATTGCTGCTATGAATCAAGACCTGGCTGAAATCAGCGCATGGGCTAAGTCATTCGGCTTGCAAATAAATCCCTCTAAATCTCAAGCTATGATCATAGGCAGCAGATTCATTCGCAATGCGGCTGTTGTTACATCACTATTGCCGTTATACCTCGATGGTGTTCGCATTGACTATACTGATACAGCCAAAGATCTGGGTATACTTATTGAATCAAATCTCTCATGGCGGGCTCAAGTCAATGAGGTCAGCCGTATGGTACATTTCTCCTTCCATTCGCTGAAATGCCTTCAGAGTCTCCTGCCTTTGAAGACTAAAATCACTTTAGCGCAAACTCTTATTCAGCCGATAATATATTTATATAGATTATGCCGATGCCTGTTACCTGGATGCTACTGAGGAGCTATTAAACAAGCTTGAGCGCTTGCAAAACTTAGGTATTCGCTTTGTTTTTGGTCTTCGGAAGTATGACCATGTTTCTCACCTTCGCAAAGAACTCAAGTGGTTCCCTATCCGCCTTCGCAGGAACACCCGGATACTATGTCTCCTTTTTAATATCTTACATAACCCGTCCTATCCTTCCTACCTGCGTGAGCGTTTTACTTACGCTCGCCCTCGGGACACCCCCTGTAGATCGCACCTCAGATCCCTCCTTAAATCCCTTCCTCATAAAACTAGTTACTATTCCTATTCCTTCTCCATCCATGCCGTAAGATTGTGGAACTCACTCCCGCCTAGCATTAGAGACTTGAAAAGCATTTCAATATTTAAAATTAGATTAAAAGAGCATTACCTTTCCTCCCAGTTGTGAATATTTATAATATTGTATTTAAATATCTGTTTATGTATTTTTGTGTTATGTATGTAATACAGTTAAATATTATTATGCTTATATGTGTACTTATATTTAGGATAAGACATTCTTATTTTAGTTACTATTCTCTTCCTGTTCTCACACACTATTGTCTACGTTTCTTTCTTCATATTTCCTCTCGCAGGCCTGCTGGTAGAAATTTCTTTAGAAATAAGCTGTGCCTTTGTACTCTTTGTTTTTTATGATGTTTTCCTGTGTTTTTTCTTGTGTGTACATAAATTATTAAATAAATAAATACATAACGCATTCAGGTCGGTGGTGGGGCTAACCCGAACGTGTGCGCTTTAAGCATGTTCGCAGGAGCGCGTACCGATTGCTTCCATGCCATCATGGTTCTATACCTGGTCATGGGAAGAGGTCCAGTAGGTGGCAACGATAGAAAAGGGTGGTTCTATCGTGGCAACCCACTGAGCTTAAGAAATCTTATAAGTCGTACCTTCGATACGAAAGAAAAATAACTCCTGATTCTCTAATACCACAACAATTCAACCTAACTAACTTTCACATTAGTCCCCTAAACACACGCATCCCAATACCGACCACGGCTGCTATCAAAAACTACCGTCCACCAAATAACGCCGTTTAACAAAGACAACGTTAAATAAACAGTTTCTATTATAACTGTTTTTATCGATAACCGTCTCAGTGTTTATGGTATAGTCGAGTGACTGTGGCAACCAGGCAAATCGATAATCAAATAAAATGACTAGCTGTGCTCAACAGTTTCACCCGCTGCTCAGGTCCCCTTTTGAAGAGCCACCCTTCTCACTTAGACGTGTGAAAAAAAACCAACCGATTCTCAAACCTACCGAATATAGGTACTTATAAAAAGTCATAAAAATCGGGCAAGCCGTTTCGGAGGAGTATGGCAACTAAAACTGAGATAGAGAATGTTATTTATAAGAACAATATATATTTAAACTGTCACTTGCGGTATATCTTCTGTGATTTGATATTACTGTAAGCTCCCGATATTACGAAGCCAAGATCGCGAGATGAAAAATTGTCAATGGCAATTTCAGTAGTTACTTTGCTTATTACAATGTATGAGTAAGAGATTGCCACTAAAAAAAAAATGAAACTGATGGAAAAAAAAATTGGTTGTTTGTAAAGTAGGTTTACGATCGAGATGTTTACGTGATAACTAAACCTCACGAGCGCGATCGATCGATCGATCGATCGCGCTCGTGAGGTTTTGGTGTGACACAAGTTTCTGAACATGTCACCCGACTAAAACGATTTTAAAGACGTTATCACGTCAAAAACCCAAGAAAAATTTGCCGACTCGGGAATCGAAGCCTGAGACCTCATGCTCAGCAGTCGCGCTTGCGATCACTAGACCAGAGAAAGAATAACGTTATGGCAAATTCTGAGAGTCAGAAAGAGATAATTGAAAACTAGCTCGCGCCCGCGGCTTCCCCCGCGTGATATCGAAAAAAGTATCCTATGTGTTTTTCCAGACTATAATCTACCTCTGTGCCAAATTTCATCAAGATCCGTTCAGCCGTTTTGACGTGAAAGAGCAACAAACATCCATACATCCATCCATCCTAACAAACATTCGCATTTATAATATTATAGTAGGATGTAGGAAAGGACGTGAACAGCTTTCAAACTGAAAAATACCTGTTTCTTTTAACACAACAAAACATAAAAATCAATGAATACGAATGTCATTTTGCAAAAAATAATAAAAAAAAACAATAAGTTGTTTGTGTGTTTGTTTCACACACGCAAATCCAATCACTTTACTCTACCCGAGCATCAAACCCTTCACGTGTCGCGCTAACGATCACAAGCTCAAAGAGACAGCTTTCAACAAAGCTACGAGCAACAACATAACATTTATATTGCTAACTAACTCTTGTACGCGGTGTCGCTTGCGTTTACATCGGAAATTGTACCAACAGAATGTTATAGCTTCAATTTCCAGATGAACGTGGAAAATTGTTATTGTGTTTTCCGTCAAGATATCTACCGGGCCGGTGGCCGGGAGTCGTCTCGCGGCGCCCGACGCCCGGAGCGTCTCCCGTAGCGGCTGGGTTGGTTTGAGGTTCTCTCCCTCAAACGCCACCCCTTAGATACATACCGAATTTCTTACCGGAAAGCACGTTGGTCCCGGCTAAGGTTGCCAACTATACTGTTTTTCACTAAATTATACTTTTTACTGTTGAACAAAAATAAAGTATACAAAATACTGTTTTCAGCATACAAACACATTTTTTGATACTGCAGTTACTGAAAGAGTTTTTTTCAGTAATGAATGCTAAGTGGCGGGAGGATAGAAATAGAGCATCTATTAATTTAATAAAAATGAGCTCTTCATTTATTTTAATTACACTTATAAATATGGTGAGGCGTAGAAGTTTTTAAAAAGATTGTAAATTGGTAAGTTGTGCGAGAAGTTCTAAAAGATAATGTATTTATAACAATAAATAAATAAAATACTGTTCCTTTTTTTAGAATACTGTTTAATATTCTTCGCAGACCTGAATATACTTTATTTCTTGTAAAAAAAAAGTTGGCAACCCTAGTCCCGGCTGTCATTTGTAGACCTTTAGACAGTCGTTACAGGTGGTTAACGTCCCGTCTAAGTCTCGTCTAAGCTAACCACCAGTCTTACTAAAGTGTATCGTAACTGGATTGTAGAAGTCAGAGTAGCAGTCACTCCTTGTAAAATACTAGTATTCAGCCGCATCTGGTCAGATTGGAAACTGAACCCCAATAAAGCTGGGAAAAAATCTAGGCAGAAGAAGTAAATACCATCGTGAAAAAATAACAAACAGACTGATACAACCTCTCGTATTTCTAATATAAGTATGGATACAAACTCAGCCAACCCATCACCTCTCTATACGGATGTGACGTCATTGCGCAAGCGCAGAAACATTGGAAATGGCACGCGACGTAATTAATACTGCGGGGGTCACGACCCGCGGTCGCCCGGGGTCACTGGGGTCTACCGATTGGATTTTTGACCGATATTCAATACAGAATTGTGAAATATGTGTGCAGTCAATTGCGGGCAATAAAATTGTTAGCTATTAAAATTGTGCCGGTCTCTATGTAATATTCGTTTTTGTATGCAGATTGTTGGTAGGATTTTTAATTGGTAGTTTAAAGTATTTTAACAAATTGTTTGAATATTCATGTTTAGTTTTCAACTCGTTAATCATAAATGTTATTCGGGTTTACGTTTCTCTTCTACAAAAATAAGTTTTTCCTGAGCGTGGCGAGAGGTTCAAAGGCACGAGGTACTAATATTTGCACTCGTTTAACACACATAACTTTTCACTTCAGCATCAGGAACACTCTGATCTCGTCATGTAAGAGACTATATTTCATGTTAAACAGAGAACAGGAGCAAGTCTAGACTCGCAATTTTTTATATAATACTAGCTGTGCTCAGCGGTTTCACCCGCTGCTCACTTAGGGGTATGAATAATAGATGTTGGCAGATTCTCAGACTTACTGAATATGCATAAAAAAATCATAAGAATCGGTCGTGCCGTTTCGGAGGAGTATGGGAACGAACATGGTGACACGAGAATATTATATATTAGATTTTATATATTAGACTAGCTTTAAAAATTAACCTCTGAGCGACTTCTTTTTCGCATAATATGACGAAGATTTCAATAGAATCAATTAGGCAATTAAAATTCGCACAAACTAAAAACAACATTTCAAACAGTAAATACGTCACCATATCATAAAAATGGCTGCCATACCACACGTAAGGATTACGAAATAAATACTGATTAGGATCGTATCAAGGCATTAAAAAAAACTTTTATGCGACCAACATATCTTGAGACATCAAGGTGGCGCTGCATGTTAAGAAAACCGTTGTACACCTGTCAAATTCAATACATTTTAACGTAACTCCAAATTCCACCGCGTGTCAAGATACATTGGAACAGTAATTTCTACTAGTAGACTTAAATATTAAATTATTCCTACAGCACATTAAACAGGCTATTTATCGGTAATTTAACTCTAAATGGCAATCAGACTATCATTATTAATTAAATGATAACACAACATGACTAATTTAATATGTCCGGCTTTTGACAACTACGATAAAAGTCGTAATACTTTTAGAACTTATGATTTGACATTTCATAATAGCTACTGGAAAATATTAATAACTCGCATTTACATAAGTATAAAATCCATTGAATGTCCTGAAAATACTAAATACCGACAGATACTCTTGTTTTTCGGATGAGAATTTATCAAATAACTTCCCCCGCTAGAGCGGTGAGTGGGGAGGAGTTTCAGACTTTTACTGACTAAAACTCACCCATTTTCTTCTTCTGCGCTTTATGTTCCGGTGCCGCGGTATCTCCTTCTAACACACCGCAACCTCGGCAAGGCCGACAGATACTCTTAGATGAAGTCATGTTATTTATGCCTATATCACATAATATGTTTTTTTTTACTAGTATTTCGATTCTTGCACAAAACAATTATTTGTTCAACCTAACCTGTACCTGCAGGTAGTTGTTTCGGGTCTGAGTGTAAATTTTTGTAAACGCACCCACGATACAGGAAAAAAACAATTCGATTCGGGTAAAAAATAAGCTATCAAAATATGACACCCAAGCTCACCTACTAGTTTTAAATGATAATTAAAAGGAGAACAACACTTAAAATCCATAAAACACGAGATATACAACACTAATATTTTATGTAAATATAACGTATTTCTATAAGTCAGTCGAATGAGAGTAAATTCTCGACATACTCGGATCAAATTACTACAGGTTTTAATTTGAATACTATTTTATAGTTTACGTTTACGAAAGCAGCTGTGGTTTTATGTGTGATATATTGTTATGGGGTTGCTACTACAAAATATCTGGTATTAATTACATATAGCCATGTTTTATAAACATTATAGTGTGGTTGCTGCTTTGATAAGATCGCTTTATCAGTCAAAAAATCCTACTACATATATAATATTATAAATGCGAATGTTTGTGAGGATGGATGGATGGACGGATGCGTGGATGTTTGTTACTCTTTCACATCAAAACGGCAGAACGGATCTCTTTTAAAATTTGGCACAGAGTTAGATTATAGTCTGGAATAACACATAGGATTTTTTTTCGATATCACGCGGGCGAATACGCGGTCACTAGCTAGTACCTTATACATAAATGAATTTAAATTATTAAAAGAAATAAACTTCTAAATAAAATAAAAAAAACGATCTATAGTGAGTTGGACTCGCGCACCGAGAGGGTTCCGTATAAACTTCTGACCTAAACGGCCATATCTATTGACTCTTGTATTTTTCACAGCTCTAAGGGACCATAGACTTGAGTATATCGTTTTAATTGTTGATTCCCCCACGCGTTCCTGAGATACAAGGTCTTGATAGACAGACAGACAGCTGAACAACAAAGTGATCGTATAAAAGTTCAGTTTTTTTTCTTTTGAGCCACGACCTAAAAATAGCGTCAAAAATTTCGTACTCATCGCTTAGCCTCTGGCCAAAGTAGAAGCCAGCCCTTAGATAGATATATATAGACCTTAGATGTCAAGGGCGTTTGAGGGAGAGAACATCTACCCAACCCAGCCACCGCGGGAGACGCCCCGGGCGCCGGGCGCCGCGAGACGACTCCCGGCCACCGTAGATGAGGGCCTGTGGACGGTGAGCAATGGGTAGCTTACCGTCCGTCCGTCGATTGACGACAGGCCGTGTCGACGGCGCGTTCGTGTTTCACGCGCGCCTCAAAGAGATGTCAGCAAAGCAGAGGGGCTTGCCAGAGCCTCCGCCTGCCGGGGTTGCGGGTTGTTCGAAAGAGATACCGCGGCTCCGGAACGTAAAGGGCAATAGAAGGAACATGGGTGGGTTTTAGACAGTACAAGTCTGACATGCCCCCCAAGGGTGGTGTCAAGTTATCATTTTAACTAATTGTGCAGTACATATATTACCAATATATTTAACTTTGTATTTTATCATTAAATTAAAAGTATTTATTAAAAGTATACATGTTTTCTAAATATGTAAGGCAACTTTTTTTTTTTAAATTGTATTACTACTGAAAGGGACTGACCATTAAATTTATTTTCAAACGTTGCTCCACACTAGGAATTTCTCCTGTATCGTGGGTGCGTTACAAACGTTCAAACTCACTACACCGAAACAACTACCCGTAGGTCATACAAATATTTGTTCCGTGCGGGGATCGAACCCGCGACACGCAGCGCAGTAGTCGATCGCTCAGCCACTACGTCAACCGTGCCGTCGGAATATTGCGAAAACTGAGGACACTTGACGAAAATATCCGCTAGGTGGACTAGCTGTTTTTCTAAAAATCGTGACACCTGGTGCTTCCAAGGGATTCCAAGTTGTACCTTGTTTTTCGTAATAGTTATTTTGAAAGTGAAAGCTTAGGGTAGTCCGCGAGTTACAGGTTGTTCGAAAAAGATGCTGCGGCCCCGAAACATAAAGGGCAAAAGAAGGAACAATCACTTCACAACCCCCGCTCCGCCCAGAGCGGAGAGGGGCGGAAGGAGTTCATGATTTCCCATAAACTTAGGATTTTTGCAGTTTGAACGTGCGTAAAAATATATTGATTGGGTGCTACGGAACCCTCCATGCGTGAGTTGGACTCGCACTTGGCCGGTTTTCTATTATTATCCTTACTAATATTATAAAAGCGAAAGTGAGTTTGTTTGTTTGTTACGTCTTCACGCCTACGTGGCTAAACCGATTTTGATGAATTTTGGTACAGAGAAAGTTGGGACCCTGGAGACGTCCGTCTCCAGGCTAACTTTTTTAGGAAAAAAAGAGAAATGAGAATTGAGGGAGAAAGAGGGAAAAAAGGGAGAACTTAGCTTTGTTATTACAATAAATTAGGCGCTAGAGCAAAAACTACCAGTAGCAAGAACGTGCAAATCAGGAATGGGGAACTGTGTTACCCCGAATTAAACGCGAGCGAAACCGCGGGCAAAAGTTAGTCTATTATAAACGGTTAAGTGAAATTGATCAACAAAACCCAAAGCTAAGTAAATAAACCAACATTCCAATCTAAACAACAGATGCACTTAAACAAAGCAGCATCGTAAACTAAATTGATAGTTTGAATCCATCAATAAATTCAATCGCTTAAAGTAACATCTTGTAACTGAATCCAGTATTGTGTCACCCGAAGCCGAAGCCTCACGAAGACTCACGAAGACTCACGAAGACCCACGAATTAGCCCGACGTGCTCCGAACATGTAGTTCACAAGGGGTTATTGGGTTCACCTAGAGATTTATTAACGAACATGACTATTGAGAAGTTTTAGAATCAGATTTTTGATGAATAAATCCACAATTTCTCTAGGGTTGACAAAGAAAGTGATTTTCGTTGATTGAAAACTTCAGCAGAATTTCAATTTTAAATCGTCTCATTCTTTTATTGACGGGCCTGTTGGTTTAGTGGTTAGTGGCCCTGACTGCTGAGCCGGAGGTCGTGGGTTCGATTCCCACCCAGGACAAACTTTGTGTGATGAGCATGATTGTTTGTTCTGTGTCTGGGTGTGATTTATCTATAATATGTATGTATTTATAAATTATATAAGTATGTATATCAGTTGTCTGGTTACCATAACACAAGCTCTGCTTAGCTTGGGATCAGATAGCCGTGTGTGAGTTGTCCCAAGATATTTATTTATAAGATATTCTACCCCGAGCCATGTCTTACAAATTAAAATTGTGAAACGCACTTTTCATTGAGTTATTTTCGTTGTTGAGCAGACGATTTTTTCTTACCTATAAAGCTATGGATATAGAATTCAATTAAAAATCCTTTGGATTTCGATAAGGCATGTCTAAAAAAACCAGCCAAGTGCAGTCAGACTCGCACCCCAAAGGTTCCGTATAAATTTACGACATAAACGGTTACATCTTTTGACTGCGTGTATTCAGAGGGTTGATTTTTTTTACAGCTTCAAGGGACCACAGACTTAAGTATGTAGTTTAAATTTCAACCTCTACGCGTTCCCGAGACAAAACGTCGTAACAGATAGACTGACTATGTAATTTATTCTGTAAGTCACCGGCACATACACTAATATCAAAGTTAAGATTTTAGGATACTGGTGCAAATAATAATGTTACACGGCTCATAGAAAGTGAATCGCATTCATGTTCCATTTGTAAAAAAACGACTTTCAACTGTTTTGACACAAACTTTTCGATACCTTATGTCACTTCTAATCCTATCGTTTCAACTGTCGTGCGTCGCTCTAGAATGAATCGTCACTTATTTTATAAGCCCTCTGCGTATCTAATTTCCTCCGTGAATCGTTCTACATCTCAATCGCTCGTGCTATAATGCCAACAGCTGTGTTTATAGAGCATTTATCGAGCACTAATCGAGCCGACCGATCGACTGGGGATCGCCTATTTGTTCCGCTAAACGAGCTTAATGAGATGTTATTAGACGGTCGCTGATGTATTGAGCAGCATTGTGTTTATCGTAATAAGAGTTAAGTATGTGGAGTAATTTGAAAAGTAAGATGGTTGCTAATAGAGAATCATTCTTTGGTCTTTTAAGCAGATGTTGATGTTCTTTTGAATATACTAGCAATAGTTTATCTTCTTTACTTGGTTAAGGTTGTTGTTACATTATCAGAAAAAAATACAGCTTTACTGTTTTGTACTTGTAGTTTTCATTATGAATTAATTCACAGACTTGTGTAGTATATAAACTATTGAGTTATTTTAATCGACAAGGGATTATGAAATATAACATAATAAGAAAACATTTAACATGAAATCATGAAATGGTATAACACTAGCTGGCGCCCGCGGCTTCGCCCGCGTCATATCGAAGAAAAAGTATCCTATGTGTTATTCCAGACCATAACCTACCTCTGTGCCAAATTTCATCAAGATCCGTTCAGCCGTTTTGACGTGGAAGAGTAACAAACATCCATACATCCATCCATCCATCCTCACAAACATTTGAATTTATAATATTAGTAGGACAACAAACAACATACACAACAGATATTGCAACACACACAAGATACTGCGATTGCACAGGAAATTAATAAAATAAATAATATCTTGGGACAACTCACACACGGCTATCTGATCCCAAGCTAAGCAGAGCTTGTGTTATAGTAACCAGACAACTGATATACATACTTATATAATTTATAAATACATACATATTATAGATAAATCACACCCAGAATCACCACAGAACAAACAATCATGCTCATCACACAAAGTTTGTCCTGGGTGGGAATCGAACCCACGACCTCCGGCTCAGCAGTCAGGACCACTAACCACTAGACCAACAGGCCCGTCAATCAATTAACCATACAGCAATGGTTTTTCTTTTTTAATTTGGTTTGTATTGGTTGAAATACTGGCAATCCTACCTCAGCGCGAATACCACCAATGTTTAGGTTGAAAAGTTTGTACCGTGTGATTCTGTTCTTACAAAAATGGGCTGCATCTCTCAATGTTTTGCAAAGCTTAAAGTTAACCTTCAATATTTAATAGGTTGAGTGAGATCAGTTTCGTTGCGAATATTTCGTCAAAAAAAAAACATCTTAATCTCAAAAAAATATTTTTAATAACACATGCACACACCTACTTCTGTAGCAAGTTATTTAACTAACACTCTGTCAAACATTACCTAAGAATGATAAATGACTAGGTATTACAAAACTCGAAAAAAAAAATAACAACCAATGTCATACTTTCAAAAATTATATGAAATAACGAGTATTTCGCATAATAGCGGTTCATCGCGAACCAATACGTTATTTCTGCGATTGTGTTCATCGGAGACATAGGTCACAAGTTCAGGGGGGAGCTTTAATGACTTATTCATGATCCTCAATCGTGAGCACCTGGCTCTATTTAGAAGATGAAGTCATACCTTATATGGAATCGATATATCGAAATAATATTGATTTTTTATCGAATAATCGGCGCTCGTTATTGTAATCGGTCCTTTGATGAAGCGCTTTCGGCAATTAATGTGGTTTACGGAGAAGGAGTGTCGGCTCTTTGTCGTGAAGCTATTTGGATGGCGACGCTCTCTTCCGGTTGTTGAACAAATATGTTTGAAACTTTGAATATGTTTAATTAATCAAGTTATAGGCGTAGTGTCGATAGAGTTACTATGTGTACGTTTTGTTGTCATCATCATCATCAAGGTTAAGGACATATCTGTTGATATTAAAATATACAATTACAGATTTAGTGGATGAATAGGAACACTCGGGTATAAGCTGTGTGTATTCAAAAATAAGCATTCTTTCGCCAGCGCCCGCGCCTCTAAATATTATATTTATCCAAAATCCGGGTATCCACATATGGTTATGATACAAAACTGACAGATGTTGTAACAAATATAACGAGTATCAATTAGAAATTCATTCATTAACAACGCTTGATTGGTGCGTTTCTTAAATATTTTGCTAAATATTTAATTTCACGTGTTGGTTTTCTTAATCATTAAGTTCACCATATATAATAACTAACGATGAAGTTCTTGTAGGTACCTACGTATCATAAACAAGCCAATTAGACAGTGATATTCTGTCAACAGTGATGGAAAAAATAAAATAATTTCTTTTCGCATAAGCTATTAGCTGCGTGATGACTTGGATTCTTACCAGAAGAAAAATAAGCTTAAAAAACAATTTAAAAAACCAACCACAAGTGGTGTTGTATGCTGACGATACCTCTTTAATATTTAAGATAAACAGACGTGCTACAAATCATGACGACGTAAATAACGCCCTATTGCAGGTCAATAATTGGTTCACCGCCAATAATTTAGTAAAAAATGGGAAAAAAGCGAAGTGAATAAGATTTGCTTTGCCCAACGTTAAAAATAGTGATTATGACATAGTATTGCTATTGAATCAAGAGAAACTAGAATTCGTCTATAACCCTGAGGATAACGCTCCATCATCATGACAGAACCTTGTCAATATATGTATCTATGAAAACACTGTGTACGTCAGAAAAAAATGCATCTAAGTATAATGCTAGAATAGGGAGTGGGTTTCGATTCCCTGACTTCTTGCAACGACTGTCAAAGATCTCCTAATGACAGCCGGGAACAACGTCTTAACGTGCTTTCTGAGGCTTAAAGAAAACACAGTACGTAATGGATGGTCACCCATCCATAGTGCGACCTTAGCCAGCGCGGCTTAACCTCAAAGATCGACCTGTGTGACTGTGATTATTTAGCCACGAGCTAAATGATAAAGGTACAAAATAATTATTAAGAACTTGACGAAGCAGACTACGGAAAGCCAAAGCAAGGAAAACATTAAACGATGACCTCTTCACCTTACGCTATAGTAAAAGCAATAGTGTAGCTACATACGTCAACTAGCTGTGCCCAGTGGTTTCACCCGCTGTTGTTTAGTTTCATAGCGTGATGTTATATAGACTATTAATTTCGTGAAAGAATGCCTATGCAAAACTTTACCACCGTATTTCACCCGCATAGAAGTTAAATTTTCCAAATTCCCACCATTTTTTAGGTTGGGAAATCATCAAATAACTTCCCCCGCTCTGGGCGGAGCGGGGGGGAGTGTCAGACTTGTACTGACTAAAACCCACCCATGTTCCTTCTATTGCCCTTTACGTTCCGTGGCCACGGTATCTCTTTCGAAAAACCCGCAACCCCGGCAGACGGAGGCCCTGGCAGGCCCCTCTGCTTTGCTGACATCTCTTTGAGGCGCGCGTGAAACACTAACGCGCCGTCGCACGGCCTGTCGTCAATAGACGGACGGACGGTGAGCTACCCATTGCTCACCGTCCACAAATTCCCACCTTAGTGAACACTTACGTCGTAAAAGAATCCTCCATGCAAAATTTTAGCCTCCTACCACTTGTAGTTCCTGAGATTTCGTGCTGAGTGTGTCAGTGATTTTCTCTTTTATATACATAGATTATATATGTAGATGACGATACCACATCCCTCCGAAAATAATCAAATTTATCAATTCTTATACACATCATGACCAACAAACATTGTTCTGGACCAAATATTGAACTACAATAACATTGGGGGCGCCTCTTAATCAGTCATGAGCAACAGTTGTGACGCACAGACAGACGGACAAGACAGGGGTCAAGCGCCACATATTATATAATTAGATCCATAACTACAACTTTCTACGTGAGAACGTTTAATAATGTCCACTACTATAGGAATAGCTGAAGAAATGTTCATTGGCGTACGAACCTATAACTCACGGCAAGTAGAAAACAAAAGAAGGCAGGTACAACATACTGGTACAAACTTCACTTACTAATAATAATTAATTTTTAATTCATCTATTAATAGTGTATAGTGTCTGCATTTACTCTTTAAAATATGTAATACTAGCTTTTGCACGCGGCTTCCCTCGCGTTAAATTCGGGGTAACACAGTTCCCCTTGCGCCTTATTGATTTGTAATAGCAACGCTAAGTTTTCCCTTTTCTTCCCTCTTTTTCCCTATGTCCGTCCGTGTCCGTGTGAGGCCTATGTCCGTCTCCTGGTTCCCAACTATCCCTGTACCAAAATTCATCAAAATCGGTTTAGCCATTAAAGCGTGAAGAGGAAACAAACAAACTCACTTTCGCTTTTATAATATAAGTAAGTCGCCCGCGTGATGATCGAAAAAAAAGTATCCTATGTGTTATTCCAAACTATAATCTAACTCTGTCCAAATTTCATCAAGATCCATTCTGCCGTTTTGACGTGAAAGAGTAACAAACATCCATACATCCATCCTCACACACATTATAATATTAGTAGGAAGTAGGATTATTATTCCAGTAAACTGAGCCATGGGCTAACTAATTGAAACGATTTTTATATACATGGCTGTAAAATCGTTTCTATCTCACTAGAAAATCACCTCACAAAAACGTCTTAAACAAATAGTAGTTCGTGTTAATGTAACCCAAGTATTTAAAAGTGGTAAACAAGGCGGTCCGTTTGTTTTTATCACTGCAGCGTCCCGCGGCGCGTGCGCCGATCACGGTGCACTGTAACGACGGTTAGGCTGTGCACACACCATCCACACTTCACCAGCTATTTTATCGTAAAAAAAGGCGCTTGGCAATAACACTAAGCTTTTAAACTGTTCGAAATAACTATCATAATAATGATTTATTTATCCTACGAAGATGGATCGATGACCTAATTTAATTGGCTGGAACAGATTGAATACGAATGCCATATGATGTGTGGTAGTGGAACAGGTATGGTGGTAGACTTGATGGCCTATGTACACCAGTTCCACATCCTTACTAATATTATAAAAGCGAAAGCGAGTTTGTTTATTTGTTACGTCTTCACGCCTAAATGGCTAAACCGATGTTGATGAATTTTGGTACAGAGATAGTTGGGATCCTGGAGTCGGACACATTTTTTTGCACCTTTTTTTAAATTGAGTAAAGGGGGAGAAAGAGGGAAGAAAAGAGGAGAGTTTTTTTTTCGATCATTACGCGGCTTAAAGTTAGGATCAGGCACAGGGCCAACAGACCAATATGCCTTCTGAAGCTTTGTAAAACGGAACTAGGGACCTATGTTTAGCAGTCACCACACTGATGCAAGATAAAGATAATCCTACTTACAGAGGTGATGGTAAGCCTCCCAATAGAACAACCAGCATCTCTTTGTATTATGTATCTATATTTCGCATACGGTTGGACACAATTTTATATGCTTGTTGATAATTAATATCTCGCAACTTTTAAAGGTCGATGGTATTGATTTTCTCAATTATGCGTTTGTGGTTGATCAACTGTTAATCGTTTTGTGGTAATATCTACACCATACCTACCTGTAGGCATTACAATGCTAGATTTAGTGTTATGGGCAAAATGAGTGATAATTAACATCAGTAAAAATGGGGTGAATACTAGAGATTACTTTTTTTCTTATCGGATAACTAACTTCATCAAGTAACTTCCCCCGCTCTGGGCGGAGTGGAAGGGAGTGATAGAGTTTTGCTGCCTTTCCGGGGCTGCGGTATCTCTTTAGTGGCCCTGGTAGGCCCCGCCGCTTTGCTGACATCTCTTTGAGGCGCGCGTGGAACACGAACGCGCCGTCGACACGGCCTATCGTCACTAGACGGACAGACGGTGAACTACCCATTGCTCACCGCTCACGGACCCGTATCTACGGTGGCTGGGAGTCCTCCTCGACGCCTGCGGCGGCTGGGTACAAATAAATTGACATAAAGGCAAAGGAAACGACCTGCAGCTGTCAATATACTAAATGGTTTAATACGGAAAGTTCAGTTGTAGCCAAACACTACCACAAATTAAGTTAATTGGTCGGTCCTCTCTTCAAAGGCGTTCCAAGACCGTTAGTCGCCATGCAAACAGGCTCTCGTGCTACCAAATCAAATTATCCGCACCCGCAAGGAAAGTATGACACTAAACACGATAATTTTACATTCAAAGCTACCGCCTTTTGTTCGGAGAAGTCAGTAACCTATACACTAATCTTTAATTACTCGTAAAATAATTAATAAACGAACGAACTGACGGCAGATCGCGTGCAAGCTCGATACGCATCCAAATTTCGCGCCATAGAAAGTTCTGTCGACATTGTAATCGATTAAATGCCAATGGGAATTTTGCATTGCGCATCACTATTTATGTTTGAATGTGTTAATCCATTCGACTTGCGAGTAGGGTTACCATTTCTAATATTGGATGCTAAAAAAAAACCGGACTTTTCCGATAAAACTTCGAACTGATTACTTTTTAGTTAATATTTCTTGTTGGAGTACGTATCTCCTGATAATTTTACTTAAAAAAAAACTCCACATCTAGATATATTAATAAGTCCGTGCCAGGCTAAAAGCCCAGGTCTACTTACTGAACGTCAACAATTAATTATGACCATTAATAACTTTAGAATACCTAGCCGATCAGTAGACTTCAAATAAGGGGGGAGTTTCCGACTCCCGGAAGTAAAACATGATCAGTGTTTTTAGTGTATTTTTGGAAAACTTTTATTTCAAAACCAACCTTAAGTCCTACCGAAATCGCAAAAGGCCGAACATGTCCGAACAAAAACGAACAAATGGCAATCCTATTTGACAGTAGATGAAGAAAACTGTATGTAAGGAGGTTATAATCAAGTGTGACAGGTCGGTGCTACCTAGCGGCTAGCAATTAGAGATAGACTTCAGCTCAAAGCGTTGCATGTCTTTTCAAGATACAAATGGCGACCAATCAAGCCATACACAACCAGTTTATACGGATCCGTCGTTGTGCGAGAAATGTACAAAAAGTGAGTCCATGTCATACTGGAAATGTGTGTACGAGTCTCTTTTTGATTCTACATGAGAAGCGTGTCGATATTTTTGAAAAATATCCATTAATTTTTTTGTTAGATAGTTCAGCTTTCAAAAATCTCTAAAATTCTTTTCAGCATAAATAAATGTCTTCCACAGAAAGTTCGTTACATAATTTATAATTCTTTAGTTAAACCACATATTGACTACCTTATAGAAATTTGGGGGACCGCAGCTAAATCTAATCTAGAACAATTACAAATAGCACAAAACAGATTAATCAAAATATTATTCAATTACAATTTTAGAACATCATCTCAGAAAATATACAATGATACAAAAATAATGAACATTTCACAAACATATATGTACTATACGTGTATACTCATTCGCAAAATATTACATAAAGAGATTCATACAACATTAAATTTCACAAAAAAAACATCAGGTGCAAAAAATCAAACTCCGAAACCACAATCACTTAGTTACGCGTCCACCTAGAACAGTGAACTATGGCAAACAGAATATCCAATTTGAAGGTGTCAATATGTACAATAAAATACCGATGCCTATAAAAGAAGCAAAAACTATGCCTTGTTTTAAAAAAATACTGAAATCGCACATAATGAGCGAATAACAATATAAAATAAAAACAACTTCATTAATTAGTACGTTGCCATGTATTGCCACATCTAGTAAAACGATTAACTAACTTTAGTTTGGATCTGTGTTTGCTTGGTAATTTGTGACCAAGTAGACACATAACTTTGTTATTGTGATCGCATACCCTCACATTTGTTATTTTTACTAAGAACATAGACTTTTGTACGCTCTACTACCCCGATATTTATATTTAAATTTAGTTTCTCAGTAAGTGAATTATTGTTAATTCTTTATGAGAAATAATAAAGTTCTTAAACCACAAATCCCAAATTTTAAAAATATAAAGGCGTAAATGTGATAGCGCAGTTCTTGTTCTAGTTCCCAGTGGCACCACAAACAAAACACTATGTAATATGTATTCATCGACTTGAAAGGATTGATAGAAATAAGTATAACAATGCCTTTTTTGCGGATGATAAATCATCAAATAACTTTCCCCGAAGCGAGTGTTACTGATTAAAACCAACCCATGTTCCTTCTTTTGCCCTTTAAGTTCCGGGGCCGCGGCATCTCTTTCGAACAACCCGCAACCCCGGCAGTAATTAGGTACCCTTAAAGCTATACGGAACACTCGGTGCGCGAGTCCGACTCACACGCAACCGGTTTCCTTTCCCAGCCACCCAAAAAAACATTCCAAACAAGAGCACCACATACTTAACCAGATTATTTCCCAGTTAAGCTCACATAGATCAGCTTAACTTGAAGTTCCAAACAAACATAACTCACAGCATCCGATTTTTGTATCACACCATCCATTTAATGAGCATTTTATTCATGAGCTCCATCGATTGAGTTATCAGGTACTGGATCATTAATCTAATCACCGAAATGGCGTTAGTCTTTATGTTTTTGAAATGGAGAAAAGTTTAAATGCTTTTTCTAAACTGTGATATTAACAAATCTCTACAACAAGTTTCGAAGAAAAGATCGCGTTATTCTTGTTTGCTGCTATTTAAACTGTGACCTGATTTTCCAAATCTTTGAAACTGAAAAGAAAACAAGGCAAGATATAAGTCTTATTTATAAACAACTAGCTGCGCCCCGCAGTTTTACCCCCGTAGACCGAGATAAAATGTGTTAATCCAGGGTTTAAGGTTTCCACTAAATTTCATATCATAGAGATAGTTGTTCCGGATCTGGCTGTTTGTGTATGTGAGTTTAAATGTTGTTAAATCCTAGTGTGAGGCAAGGTTTTTTTTTAAAGAAAGATATAAAGAAGTTACAAACATTGAAATACAAAGTTTTGCCTTAATAATTTTAGTGTGATGACAAATGAAAATTATCGAAAACGCAAATAGCTCTTTAGCTATTAGTTCGGATCTATCACAAATGTTGGACGAGCAATCGGTCAAACTAAACACTGAGCCACTCAGTGGATCCTAGTTAGCAAAAAACGATAACACAGGTGGTCTAGAGAGGAAAACATATTAATAGGATTAGGATAGGATTGCCCTACCATAACATGGGGCATTTCGTTCGTCTGCTGATCGATTAGAGAGGTACGTATCTCTCTATCGGTTATCTGGATGGGGCGGGTTGTCTCAGCGCAGGGGTCTTTATGAGTGTCAGGGGCGGTTACTGTTATCCTGCCCAGAGGCGAAATATTAGAATCAGTGCCTATTGTATTCGTATAAGTTTATTTGTGTTACTATCAATAGTTTTTAAGTCAGTATGTATACTAACTGTTGGATCAAGATATCCGAAAATAAAAATTGAATTTTATTGAATTGAATAACGTTATTTCGAACAAAGAGAAAAGGTCACTGCTCTGTAGTGGGACAATCATGTATTACTATAAAGATTCCATTTCTGCACTTGACAGTGACGCTTCGGAACTTGGAATTCGGAATTGATGTCACGGTTGGCGCAGTGGCTGAGCGATCGACTGCTGAGCTGCGTGTCACGTGTTCGATCCCCGCACGGAACAAATATTTGTATGGCCTACAGGTAGTTGTTCCGGGTCTGGCTGTTGGTGTATGTGAGTTTAAATGTTTGTAAACGCAGCCACGATACAGGAGAAATTCCTAGTTTGATGAAACGTTTCAATAAAAAAAACTATTCAATGTATCCTGAGGGTGATGAGACAGGCAAAGTGATATTCCGACCACGATGATGATGAAAAGACTCAAAAATGAAAATTTTAATAACATGCAAAGACGTTTATAGAAAAATGTCGATTGCTCACCTAGTTTTTCGGAATAACGCAAAGCGGTTGTTCGACTCTTTACGTGACCAGAGGACTAGCCTTTATGGGTGAACTAGCTTTCGCCCGCGGCTTCGCTCGCGTTAAATTCGATAAAACACCCTAAGCAGACCCGCAGTTTTTGCTCTTGCGCCTGATTAATTTGTAACAGCAACGCTAAGTTTTCCCTTTTCTTCCCTCGTTCACCCTCATATCCCACTTTTTTAAAATAAAAATTAGCCTATGTCCGTCTCCTGGTTCCCAACTATCTTTGTACCAAAATTCATCAAAATCGGTTTAGCCATTAAAGCGTGAAGAGGTAACAAACAAACAAACTCACTTTCGCTTTTTTAATATTAGTAAGGATATCCCAGGCGCTAATTTTACGTGTCCACGTTGAGAATCATGGTGTAAAATGATGGGATGTTTCTTAATTTTTTTTCTAGTGAACTACTTAACTTATTCCACTTAGGGCCACAATTTTTTTTTAAATAGGCTTACCTATGGAGGATAGGAAAAATAAATAACTTTAAAATTCAAGTTTGGTGGCTTGTCCTAGCTCCATTTTTTGATATAAATGTATTTACCAAAGGAACAATTTAAAGTGAAGTAAAAAACAAATTATTAAATTGGTAAATGCATATGACACACTATCTAAAAACATCTAAATCATATTATAAAATTGATGTTAAAAGCACAGGAAACTCGATTCAAGTTTGTCCTAGCAAAAATCATAATTTTGGTAGCACTTTTTCAATTTACATTATCATGAAGATTCGTGCGTGTGCGATCAATCGCTTTTTATTTATGTTCTGTTTTTCTCAGTCGTGCGCGGGAAGTGGCGCGTAACAGGTGTGTGCTTAGTGCTGTAATTGCTCGCCAAAAACGATGTATTCATCTTGGGTCGAACAGGGGACAAGAATTTGTCAATTTTGGTGGATCGATTTGCTGGTGATTTTTAAGTGTTTTAATAGTAAGCTACGTATTGTAGGTAGTGATTTGGGTAACTTATTTATTAGTGATATTTATTCTATTGTATCTTAATAACTGTATTTTTTAAGATTTTTTTTATGCCTGGTTTCAATTTTGGTGGCTCAATTTTGGTGGCCTTGGTGGCGATTTTCACCACCAAAATTGAAAATAAGCCACCAAATTTTAAGTATGTACCGTTTATATATTATTTTTACATATAAAGACAGTTTTTCACTACACATTGTTTATTTATATGTATAATAATATGTTTCTCTTCTGATTGTTCTATTTATTAAATTGCACATGCCATGCTATTTTTCTGCACTACTCTAAGGTCGCCTGGCAGACTGGCAGATGCCTAAGTTTACTGAGACTGCACACCTCTCGGTTATGGAGGGTCTTCGCGTTTAAAAGGCCTCGACCCCCGCACTTCCGAGGGATGTACAGTCTTATTACCGATGATCTTGGGTGATGCATCTGGTTTGCGTTTAGCAGTGTACGGACTCTCCTATCCAGGGCATCAAGTTCAGTCTGAGTACATCTAAGTATGCCGAAAGAGTACATTAAAACCGTATTATAATTAGTATTATTATCGTTTATTTATTTGTATACATGTTTTTTTATATTTTTACATATTTCTTATCAAAAACATATAAAAATAGTAGCCCACCGGTATCGGGAACAGTGTCGAAGCTACCGGCAGTCAAGGCTCCAGAGAAAGGAACCTCCTAACAATACGAACCCTGTCCAGGAGTACCGCTTTCTGTATCAAGCCCTTGACCCAGCTGCCTAACGAGAGCCTTCTCAGGTGTTGGTCGAGGCTCTTGGCAATTGAACCATTGGCTGTAACGACTATCGGCATAATGATCGCTGAGTCCACGTCCCACATGTCGACAACCTCGCGAACCAAGTCAATATACTTGATTTGTTTATCTTTTTTGGCTCCCACAAGGTTCTCGTCATGTGGGACCGTTATGTCAACAATCATTGCGCGCCGCTCTGATCGATCCACCACCACATCAGGTTTATTTGCTACAATAGTCCTGTCAGTGATGATGGATCGATCCCTATACAATTACGTGTACAATTATAAATACTTATTTAAGTATTAATTATTTTAATATTACATGTTTTTTTAGGGTTCCGTAGTCAACTAGGAACCCTTATAGTTTCGCCATGTCTGTCTGTCCGTCCGTCCGTCCGTCCGTCCTCGCTTAATCTCTGTGACCGTTAGCACTAGAAAGCTGAAATTTGGTACCAATATGTATATCAATCACGCCAACAAAGTGGTAAAATAAAAATTGGAAAAAAATGTTTTATTAGGGTAGCCACCCTATATGTAAAGTGGGAAGTGTTTTTTTTTTAAATTTCAACCCGAACGTGTGATATATTGTTAGAAAGGTATTTAAAAATGAATAGGGGTTTACTAAAATAATTTTTTGATAATGTCAATAATTTCGGAAATAATCGCTCCAAAAGTAAAAAACAATGTGTGTCCCCCCCCTCTAACTTTTGAACCATAAGTTTAGAAAATATGAAAAAAATCTGAAAAGTAGAACTTTATAAGGACTTTCTATGAAAATTATTTTGAACTTGATTGACACAACAGTTTTTGTACAAAAAAGACAAAAAGTTGTATTTTGTACAACTTTTTGTCTTTTTTGTACAAAAACTGTTGGAGCGCCTGCCGCGGAGCGTGCAACATTGCACGCTCCTCCACCTTTAAACTCATAAGTGGGAACACTTATTGTGACGGACGGGAAACTACGGAACCCTACACTGAGCGTGGCCCGACACGCTCTTGGCCGGTTTTTTTTGTAATAAAGACGAGACAAGGTTCATGTTTAAAAACTATAATATCTTTTCTTTATATATATTACGGTTTAATATTGTTATTTAATCATGTTTTATTTTAGAGTTTATTGTGTTTTAGTTTCTTAGTTTTGCTGAGAAAAATTTTGTAGTATGGCAGGTAATTTTGTTCAAAATAAAAAGTTTTTTTTTATGTCTACCCTCACAGTTCTCATCAGATAAATAATAAATATTGTGGTACTTACTACCGATGACCGCAAGAAAGTATGGCAAGGCAAGGAGCTTCACGGGCGCTTTTACCGGGCTCTTCATGGGCCCGATGTAAATTTTCTAGCATCCGTATCCTGGCTACGATTCAGCGACCTTTTTGGGGAAACTGTAGGTTTTGTCTGTGCGATTATGGACGAAGTTATGTTGACGAACAACTACCGGAAATATATTATGAAGGACGGGACGGTTGATGTGTGTCGGGCATGCCACCGTGTCACCCATCCGGGTGAGTCCATCGGACATATTATTTCTGGTTGTTCTCGTCTAGCTAACGGCGAGTACTTGCATAGGCACAACCAAGTAGCTAGGATTATTCATCAGCAACTTGCCTTGAAATATAATCTTGTGGAATCTGAGGTACCGTACTACAAGTATGTGCCCGACCCAGTTCTCGAGAAAGACCATGTCACGCTGTACTGGGATCGGTCTATCATTACTGACAGGACTATTGTCGCCAATAAGCCTGACATAGTGGTGATATGATGTAATCACCCCGCATGACGAGAACCTCGTGAAAGCTGAGAAAGAAAAACAACTAAAATATCTCGACTTTGCACACGAGGTTGTTGACATGTGGAATGTGAACTCGGCTATCATTGTGCCGATTGTCGTAACGGCCAATGGCTTGATTGCCAAGAGCCTCGACGAACATCTGTCGAAGCTCTCCTTTGGCGGTTGGATCAAGGGCCTGATTCTGAAGGCAGTTCACCTCGATACGGCTTGTATTGTGAGGAGGTTCCTGTCTCTGGAACTCTAACCACCAGTAGCTTCGACCCTGTTCCCGATACCGGTGGGCTACTATTTTTTGTATTTATAAATGTTTCTTTTTTATTTAGAAATATTTAAAAAAAATATTAAAATGTAGGTATTTAACTGAATAAACGAAATATTGTTACAACAAGACTGAGTTTTATTAACTGATGGAGTTTTTTGGTCATTGAGCTTTATTAGTGAGATTTTTAATGTATTGTTTTAAGCACTTTCAATTTTGGTGGACCAATATCAATTTTGGTGGTCAACTTTCAATTTTGGTGGACAATTTTCAATTTTGGTGGCTACACTAATCTTTGAACTCAAATATCTCAAAAAGTTACCAAGATATTTTCGGACCTCATGAAGATTCCTAAAGCTTGAACCTTCTATTTTTGTCCTAGGTCAATAGTTTCACGAAAAGTAAAGAAAAAATTTTGCCACCAAAATTGACAAAAATATGGACTTGTTGATATTCACCTTTATAATGGCCAAAGAATCAGCATAACCATCCAAAGTGTCAATGTTGCCAACCTTCTGGGCACTTTTCCTATTGACAGCGATGTAGATTAATTTTTTGACGCCTGATATTTGTTTTCCCTTTTTGGGACGAACATATTTTAGTTAGTTGCATTAAATTATTAAAGATTGTATATTTATTTAATAAATAGCGATCCAAATAAGATATATAATAGTCTCTCTGGGCAGTCAAATCCTGAGTTAACTAGGTTGATTGTAATCTTTACACCCGTAAACATAAACAACATAATTCCCTTGGCTAATTTGAATAATTATTCCCAAGTTAATTACACACTATTTGTGTGTTAATATTAAGCGATACATCATCCGAACGCATTGAAGAGTCTCACTAAATTAAAATCAGCGGACACGAGACAACGCCGGGAGGCAAATCCCTAGTATTATACAATTTATGGCACTTAAGAATACCTTATTTTAATAAATAATAATTAAACTTCAGGTCATAGTTCACAGTACTGTACAGACCATGAAGAAATTGCCTTTTTATCTTCGCGTGTCGTAATTTCTGATCTCGTTTTGTATGAAAAATGGCGGTCATTTTTCTCGGCGCGCGCTCAACCGCCCGTCTTACTAATTGGTCGATGACGATATGTTTAAGTTGGTTTAATTTATGGCAACATCGAAAGTTTAAGAGAAACTGTTCAAGACAGATGACCGCCAAACGTTATTATTTCTGATAGGTTTATTATTCATGAATTATCGGACTGTATTCTTATGAAAGTGATTTTGACTAATATGGTAAAAGGGTCTGA
This sequence comes from Ochropleura plecta, assembly GCA_905475445.1. NCBI lineage: Eukaryota > Metazoa > Arthropoda > Insecta > Lepidoptera > Noctuidae > Ochropleura > Ochropleura plecta. The sequence goes on from FR997739.1 coordinate 19,358,516, forward strand.
TGGATGAATATCAAGTGACCCGATTCAAAAACATATGTATAATTTGGCAACTTGACTCATGTATTATTTAGATGCATCAGTAAATTTTTTGAGCCCACCGTAAATCGTCAAAATGTTCATTGTGAACCAAGTGTACAATGTTGGTGTTTTGTTATTAATGGTAGTAATTTACACTTAGCTGCGTTTTACAAGCATTGCAATACCAATCATTATTTTCATAAAGATACAATTAAATTAAGAAATCGTATTACTTCAAAAAAGGTCATTTTCCAGAAATAATGATTTCGTAATTTACTTAGATTGATATACAATTGTCCTAGCTTGAGCCTGCACGGTGAGCTAATTAAAAATACCCACTAATTATATCAGTGGATGATACTAATTGTGCTTGTTGCAAAATTCTATAGAATAAATGTATTTTCGATTTAAAAATCGACGTATTTAGTGTACGTTTAAGGTTTAGTTTAATTCTAAGGGTCTCAGAATTTTAGGGTTCACGACTAAGTGGAACCCTCCACGTAGTCGTGAACCCTAAAATTCTCTTCCCTTTACACCGTGTAAGTGTTAACGTGTTGGAGAATTTAAGTGCAACATTTCTTCAGAAAAAGGTTTCAACATACAAAGAACAAATAATGACAATTTGTTAAAGTGTAGCCAGTATAGATAGAAAACATCGCAATGTGACCGTCAATATCTAGATTGACAGGTATTAGTATGACGAGAACGTCGAAAGATGCCATCGATCAAACGATTACGCATAAACTGCCGACAAATTGCTTATGTCGAATGCTAATCTATCACCACGGCGATATCTGACAACAGAGATCGATACATCTTACGATTTATCGCCAACTAAACAAGCAAGATGAAAAACTGGAGATTGAAATGGGGTAATACATTTTTGTATTGGTGAACATTATTTTGGCGTTAGACGAAGCTGTCAAGGTTTAAGTTGCTCTAGAATCTTGTTTATTCGACCTCAATATTGTCCTGAAGCGATGAGGTTGATGATGGGACGAGCTAAAGCAAAAGAAGAATCAACTCGTGACTTGAAAAGATCCAGGTTATATGGACTCCGGGAGACAGACTCCGTCAGGGAATTTCACTCTTTAGCTGTGCATGGGCAAAAGCAAAATGGACATAATGGGCAAAGTGCTGTTTTAAGACATTTCTAGTTCTTGAAATCAGTAAAAGAGGTTAAAACTTTGGTAATTGAAAAAAAAAAAAATTTGGTAGTTTTCTTTCAAAGAACGTGTTTCTGTTTCATTTAGAATTAAACGGTTTCATAGCTATGTAAAAAGGTTTTTGCTTTCCATTCTAATTTCAAAATGAAAAAGTAATTCTTTCTGCATTTATGTTACCTTTTTAGCAGGTGTACGATTTATATTTTTCACCCAGGAATAGACCTATCCTTTGACCTAGGTTAGGTCCAACAAAGATAATTTTAATCCTCTCATCATGTTTTCGTGGGATAATTTTTCGCTTCGACACGGGCGTAGCAGCAGCGGGGTCATCAATAAAGTTTTTGTTTATGAAAAAATTAAACTTCCCCGAACATTATTTATGGTTGTTCATTGGTCAGCCTGCAAGACTAAATTTGCCATTTTCGAAATCGTTACCGAATAATGACGAAATTGACCAATGGTCTTATGGCCACCATAGAAGCTTTAAACTGCATTTTAAACCTTAACACCCAGTTTTGAAAGTTCAGCATGTAGAAATGTTACTTAAAAGCTTCCGTTAGCTCCTAATTAATTGGCTGAGCAGTTGCAAACGCGTTACTAAAGACATAAATACTAAGTTAACTCCTATAATTAAAGATTTTTTTGCACATCGATGGAACATATCGATGTTCTCGTATATGTTTGTAATCGATACGGTGTTCGATTATGGGATACAAAACAACAATCACTTGATGGATTCGTTACAGATATGGCTTGTGATCTGTAGATGGACCGGACCACCTCATAGATTTCAAAGTGTGCAACTAAAGACGATTTCGAAGGTAACCACAGACTGGAAACCGTTGTGATCCAGCAATGCCGCCGTGGGTTTCCAAACTACGCAAGCGCCTTTCTGGAAAGCGGCTCAAAATAGCACTAGTATGACAGAATATTGACGTGCTGCAAGAATAGAACAAGAAGGCGTTGTTATGAAAAAAAATACCAAAAATATCCATGAAAACTTTAAAATTAGAAAGGTTTTTTTAAGAGCAGTCAATCAGAAGTTTCTCCCGCAAAACCTACTCACTAATAACTTTGCATTGTCTTTTCTTTCATCCGCTTACAAAGTAAGATTAATCACATCAATTACGGAAGCACTTAAAAAGGTCCATCTCTAACATTGTGACACTCACGTACTGTTCCACTTTTGCTGATAATTTCTCAATTTTGGCACTTCACACGAAACTGTCAGACTGTGATCCCATTAATGCCTGACCTCTTCATTCAGAGGTTGCGACCTAAGCAGACCATTACCTTAATATTTTCTAAACCATTCCAAAAAGTATGGTAACAAAGGCGGCGTCTATTAAGCCACTAATGTCGCGTTCGAATGAATCATTATTTTTAGTGGCGTCTCCGCCATATTAGGAGGTCAATTTCTCTCGAACAATAAGAGGTTAGGTCGCCTCCGCGCCAAAAACGGACAAAATGTCACAAACGATCTGGAAAACGAGTCAAGTACGTATTTGTTAAGGGAATAAACTGTTGTGGAAATAAATTTGTTTTTTAATAAAAATTGGCAAAGAATGTCACAGAAAGATTTCCATATATAACGCCACATTTCAATTTATGTCATGAAATGAAAAATAGGAATGTCCAAACAATGATTATATCTGGGCAGGTGGGCACAGAGGTTAATTATTTGTAGGTACATAGAGTTGCAATTACCCTATCTTTCCAATCATTTAGTTAGAGTTCCGGCAAAGTATAACTACAATTTTATACAATAAATAAATAAACTTTTGACGCTGGATTGAACAGTATTTTTTTTATCTATTTGCAATGTGAAAAGCCTGTCAAAGCTTGTGGTAGATGGCGTAATTATAGCCAAGTCCCAATCTGAGCAATGAGAGCAAGCTGTAAATGCATGCACAAATTAGACTTATTTTCTTTAAAACTAGCATCTAGCATGCTAGAAATGAATGCTGTAGTTACCATCCCCGTTAAAGGTTCATATAATCTATTTGTTTCTTTTTTTCTAGCTTATGAGGTGTCCCACTGCTGGTCAGAGGCCTTTTGATTTAATCCTTTATATAAAATTTATCAAAATTGTCAGAAACTACTACATTATCGACTATTGCAATAACAACGTGGCGGTCAAAACAAACAACCCACCTTCCACTCCTCTTTCCAAACTGTATCACTCCACAACCACAACATATAACCCTTCAAAAAACCCTTCAAAAGCGCGTCCAGCACTTGACCCCTCACCTGCAGTTGACAGGCGAACAAAACGCTGCGCCCGCGCCTCGGGCCGCCCCACCCCGCGCTGAGAAAGCCGTGTCCTTTGCGCGCGCGCATTGACGGATAGCTCACATTATTACGTCGGTGCCATCAGCGGGTAATGAGCGTACAGAGTAGCTTGGGGATCAGAGAGTGTGGAGTATGATATGGTTATTTGCTAATTAGATAAATTATTTAGTTGCAAGATAGTGATTCTTAGGTATGACAATCACAGGTCGATGTGCGACGTTCCGGAAACGTTTCTCGATTCGGTAGTAGACTTTACATCCTGACACAACGGAGAAGGCAATAAGTGAACATGCGACGGGAATATATGGATCTGCAGATATTAAAGTGGAAAAAATTGTTCCAGAAACTGCTAGATATTCAAATAAGCTTGGAGATCTGGAATCCCTTTTTCATAGGGTAAATAGCGTTGACAGCTGGCCATTAAATGCTCAATTTAATCAAAGGGTGTGGTTTCGAAACTCCCGCAAATCAGGCAACCAAAGCCGGCTTTTAATGTGTTCATGTGTATTATCAGAATACTGATATTCAGCTGCATCCGGTTAGACTGGAAGCCGACCCCAACATAGTTAGGAAAAGGCTAGGCAGATGATGATGTGTATTATCAGAATATTTGAGGATTACGCACGAAAATAAGTACAGACGCCTGCAGGTCAAGCTACCCGAAACTGTCAATTTTTCCCAATGAATCTTTGAACCTTATACTTCAGAAATAAAGTCGAAAATCTATCAAAGAAATCTGACAGATTGTAGTAGCTTGATGTGCAGGCGTCTGTACATTCCATAATAATCTATTGGCTTTGACATATGATCTCTTTGCAATTACGGAGTCAGGTGTCAATACAGGGATTCATGACGGAGAACTCATCCCACCTGATTACAACATACACTCGTATAGAGATTATGATACTGAAAACCCTAAGCAAGATATCATCGCTTCTGCGGTAAGCTGAAAAACATCTCGCCTATCCTGCAGTATTTAGGATTTATAATGATACATAGCCAATGTTAAACCTATGCAGGTTACTATACTATATATAGTGGGCTGGTAAAATCTGAGTTTTATCGTTACCTACGTAAAGAAGAAGTTGAAAGAAATCTAGATCTGGATTTCTTTCATCCCATCTTCAAGTAGCGTCATTCTAAATCCAATATGGCGAAATCCCAAAGATTGCGGACTCGTCAGTTTTAATGTATTCCCATGAGATATGGGTATCAACTGAAAAGGTTTGCTGCGAATACTACGAGAAAACGTGTTATTTAGTTTATTACATATAAACTAAATAACACGTTTTCTCGTAGTATTACAAACATTAATAATTATAATTGAAATTAAATCATAAAAAGCACAACGATTTTGATTGTTAAGCTTTCACAGAGCACCAGGTAAACTAGTACCGAAACATATTTAATAACAGCTGTTAAAACCCACTATAGATAGTTCTACTTTTTCCGTTAAATCAAATAACCGTGAAGAAACCAAAAGATACAAACATGTTGAACGTTATATCTAAATTGTAGTGATTTTTTGATTCTCCACACTCCAAGTCAAGGAAATTATTATTAATCGTTGTTTTTTCAACAAATAATTATAGCAGGAAGAAGTGATATCCTGTTCAAATAAAAAATGAAATAATTTACCAAAACTGGAAAAGGATTTCATCGTTTCTAGCTGCATTAGACGCACGACGAAACAGATTAAAATTGAAGATAATTATTTTCCGCTACGGATTTACGGAGATTTATTATTTGAGCTCAAACCGGAAAATTAACACCATTTAGGATTTAAAATCTAGAACTGAAATGGTCCCGACAAAGAACCTGGAAACGAAAATTTCCTTATACCATTGACCTGTTTTTCACTAGACTGCTTACTTATACTTCCTAACCAGTTGAAGTGTTTAAGTTCTCGGCGTAAGCAAGCGTAAGGAGAAGCACGCATACCATGATAGCATAGCTCAAAAGACAGGAGGCTATACTAAGCAACGGAAGGGAATCGGCGAATGATGATGATGAAGTTCCAGACGAGCGCATGTGACACATTGCAATCCCCCGTCTCCTCTGTATTCCTAGTCTACTCTACGCGTTTGTCGGTCACATCGCTTATCGGAAAAACGTCTTGCGGCCTGTTATCTTTTATAGTTTGGCCAAATTGTCGAGCGTTATTTATTAAAATGACGCTTGCGACCTGCCCGGTGAAATATGCGATGTCTTAGCGACAGGTCGTCTCGCGGGGCAGGGCTTGTATAGTTGACAAATTGAGATACTTTGAGTGATTTAAGGTGGAGATGAGATGAGAGCCGCGCGATGACCCAGGGCAATACTTTTTAAATTTAGACGTTTAGAGTAGCTAAATGATGTAAGCGATCTTACAGCCAAATACGACAAGATTACAATTTTTTTAAGTAATAAATAATAATAATAATCATAAAAATAATAGTAAAAATTTAATTATATGTAATTTAATCGTAAAAGACAAAAATAATTTAAACAATCACCAAACATCATCTTTTAATTTGATAGCGTTTATCAACGAAAATAATAAGTCCCTCAAAATTACTCAGGTAACGAAAGACAAGGCAACAAATCAAGTCAGTCGTGCCCCAAGTCTTGGGGACGATCCTTCAACAATTACTTGAAGGTCGTGACCAAAATATACTCATAAATTGTTATCGAAACGAGGGCGAAGCATGCCGATGACAATTATCCGCTATTACGCGTCCATCGACGAAGCACTCCGCGAACTTAATCCTGCAACTAATGTCTTAATTCAACCGCCATCTTTGAATCCTCGCAGCTTGAATTTAGAACGTATTTTTCTAACCTTCGCCTTTGATACCCGCATGAATAAGTTTGCTAAGCAATTTTAGAACATCTGATATTTTCGATCTTAATTTAAAATACATCTCCGTAAAATAAAGTGTTAAGGGTCAAATCTGTCTATCATGACGTTTTTGGCGCGTAAAAATAAATTGGTAATAAGAAAATAATATGGCGGTCCATCAGTTGCAGTTTGCCGCGTAAAAAGCTTCTAAACGATTGCAAATTGTTGTGAGTATTGGAATCGGTTCTGACTTAATGGACGTATTTAGTTCGACAAGTTTAATGCTGAAGTAAACTATAAAATCATTAAAACGGGTCTGTTATGTTTCTCTGAAGCAAAGGCATGTCGTATCAGATGCAATTACATCAGTGGAAAGTACTATCAAAGCCATTACTTGATGGGTTGAACTGAAATGTAATAAGCATAAAATTGTTACTGCTTCTTCTTACTAAACTTAGTTGCGGAAATAAACTCATTAAATGGCTATTGATACGCGTGGTGATACTCTTTCGATAGTATCCTAAGATTTTTCAAATTGTTTTAAAGCACATGCAACAAATATATTTTAATGTTTTCTTTTCATAACCCAATCAACATGGGAACGATAGGATTTAACGTTTCTAAACCAATACACGTGGCAGCTAGTAACAGTAATTATTTATGTCGATCACCATAAGTAATATTTAACTAGCGTAGATTTCCTAAATAAACAGTTAGTTCATTAATCGATTCGTGGGAAAACCAAATACATTAACAATTCAGAGTAACAAAATAAATAGATCAAATTAACGATTTTGACATCACGCGAACGCGTTTAATAATTTAAATAACGAGTAATGCGCGCGTTTCGAACATTTCGAATACCACAAATTCAATATGGCGTCAGTTTCTTTTTTTTAGGCAAAGGATTCCTGTCATTATGCCCATATATTATCTTCACGGGGCGCTCGACTTGAGATAAAATTGTTGGTAACAAATGTTTCACGTTGTGTTTGATAAATTCCACATGATTTTATTTTAGTTTTATTGGAGTATGACACCGTTAATTAAGCAACATATTTTAAGGTTATTTAAGGGTCGTTAAAAAGAAAACGATGTTCTCTCGTGTTTTATGTTGGGTGTTACACAGTTATGACACAATTTTATTTGTAAATAGTTTCGTTTATTATTTTATGTTTGCTTAAATAATGAGTGGAATGAACATTTTACTTCTGTACGTTTTAAATATTTACTGTTTTCAGGATTCCGTATAGCCAGCCCTGAAAAAGCACAAATGTCAAACTTAATCTATTGAATATCATGTCACAAGTTGTGATATAAGTCAAAGTTCAAATCTTTGAATCTACGAACGCCCTAGGGCACAAATTATACAATTAATATCTAGAATCTAAGTTGAGACCGTCTTTATACCTAATAATGTTTTAAGTGGTAAGTAAAAGATTTGCTATTCATCAACAGACCTGCATTTGCTACTTAATCAAAATGTAAGTTTGAATTTGAAACTAACTTTGCAAATACATTCGATAGGACACAATCCATTACTTTCCCGATAACTCCCATCTTTTATTACAAGCAAGTATGTTTGTACATGATTGCTATTTTTCTGTGCATCCCTAAAGAGCATAATATTTTAGTACGGGATGAACGTTGACGATGACGTTATTTTTTGCAAGTTTTCGAATACTTTCACCAAAACGTCGAACGTCAAACTCTCTTATATTTTTTTTTTCTAGACAAGCGAAGGCAGCTTGCTCTACACAGCCTAGTCGGTTATTTGTCGCAACAGCATCAGGACACGCTGTCGCGTAACTCTTAGTTCATATCTGGTGATCTGTGAACGCAGAGTGCCCCGCGGGGACGTCCTTAACGGGACAAAATTATTGTTATTGCCACCAAACTAATGTAATTATTTTAACCTATGGAATATGGGTGCGCTAGAGGTGATTTTGTTTTGAATAGTTTTTTTTTCGTCTTATTTTTATTAAAATTATTTCGAAAAAATCGTTCGAATCTTTTGGGTTTGCAAAAAATTGAATGATTTTAAGATTTAATGGGCGGATAGTCATTCTGTACATTTGATTAAGTATATCTTTATTTCTAGCTTTCAAATCATCAGGAAGATCATAATTTCCAGATACATTTTTCTTATTGTGTACAAGAAATGAAAAAAAATGCAGTTTACATTCCACCATCTTAAAGATCAATAACTAATCTGCTAATTTATAATGTGATTTTCTCACAAGACTACGAACGCTGCTACCTTATCATTTACTTCCATACGAAAGCTTCCGAAAAATCGACTGCACATACCCTCAGTAGAACAGTTGCACCTTGCGCCCAACCCGTGCACTGCCGTCGTATAATTTATGCCACCGTGCGGACACAGCGCCCCGCGACCCGTCCCTAGGGGCCCCGGCGCACTGCGGCCCACTGTGGCCCAGTGGGACACTTGTTACACCGATTTATGGGGATGGGACGCTCCGCATTTTATTGTTTCTACTCCGGTAATGTCCGCTTTACGAACAACTTTTATTATTTATTAATTGATTCAAAATGTCTCTTGTCGATTGAATAAAATTTTGTTTATGTCCCGCTTAAGGGACGACATTTTTGTGTGTTTCTTGGTTTATTTATCAGATACAGCTTAATAGATTTGAGAAATGGGAATAGATGGGTCTTGATATTTTTTTGATACGAGAAAATATTGTCATGTGTTTGGAATAAGGTGCTTACTTTCTAAATAAGATGAAGAGTCTGTGGTTTGCTTTTGTTACTGATAACGATCGCATGTCATGAGTGGAATTTAATCAAGTAATTACATATGCATGAGATGTATAACTGATTTGAGGAAATAAAACTTCAGTCGAACATCACAACTCATTTTATGTAAACATGAAACATACACAAGTTCGACTATTGAAATATAGTTTTTTGTAAAGACTAGTTGACAATCTTTAATTACCTTTTTATTAACCGACGAAAAAAAGGAGGTTCTCAATTCGACATGTATATTTTTTTTTTTTTTATGTATGACCACGCATAACTTTTTACTGCGACGTCCGATTTGAAAAATTCTTTTTTCATTGGATAGAGTATATTTCGAAGTTGGTCCCATTTTAGTGAGAAAAAAAAAATCCGCCCCTAAGGGTGGGAAAATAGGGGGTGATTGATTTTTTTACACACTGAATTTTCGATTGTGAACAGATTCTGTTTAAATTTGGGATATTTATGTAGTTCTGATGACATTTCGACGTTTTAAAGAACTGATGATGGATGATGGAGACGGAAAACACTTGCAACTTGGAAGAGGTACTCAACAGTTTAAAGCAGCGATATATCGTGTTTCAACTCATTTCATTCACGTTGACGAGAACTTTAGACCTTACTGGAGGCTGGTGCTGTCATTGAAGGTCTGACGATGGAGACGGAATGCAATTGCAAGAGGTCCGCATGGACTAACAGCAGCTATTCTGTGTTTGGGCTCCTTTTATTCACCTTAAAAAGATCTTTGAGCCAAGCTGGATAATGACTGTCATGGATGATCTAATGATGAAGACGGAAGGTATTTGCAAGGCGTTCTTAACAGTTTACAGCAGCTATATCGTGTTTGGGATCATTTCATGCATCTTGACGAGATCTTATCAGCTAGCTGGAGAATTACGGTCATAGAAGGTCTGATGATGGAGACGGAAAGTATTTCCTAGATGTTCTCAATAGCTTACAGCAGCTGTATTGCGTTTAAGCTCATTTCATGTACGTCGATGAGAACTGTTGGATTATGATTTTCATCGAAGCTCTGGCGGTGGAAACGGAAGACAGTTACAAGAGATTCCCAACAGTTGGGCTTATATCTTGAACTTTATTGACAACTTTAGACCTTATTAGGTTAAGGGTGCCATCTACCCCGGCCCTGGTTCAGTCCATGGTCCGAAGCGAGACGAAATGGGAAGCGGTTACCTCCCTAAAGAGATGTCAGCAAAGCAGAGAGGCTTGTCAAGGCCACCGCCTGCCGGGGTTGCGAGTTGTTCAAAAGAGCACGGTATCGGAACATAAAAGGCAATAGAAGGAATATGGGTGGGTTTTTGTCAGTACAAGTATGACACTCCCTCCCGCTCCACCCAGAGCGGGGAAAGTTATTTGATAATCTCCCATCCGCAAAAAAAACGATTTCATCGACGGACGGATGCCCGTTATTTGAAAAAAAAATAATAAGTGTGTTTTAGAGATTACGGCAAGAATTAAATTTCTGTATAATGTGCAGGGCATAGTGAGTTAACCTTCAGTCTCTGCATTTCAGTCAGCGCGAAAATCATGCGGGTAGTGGAACACTTTATTTGGTTCTAAATCTGATAATTTTGCTAAAAATTTAAATTTTATTCTATAAAAAATTGCAATCAATAGAGATCCAGCAACACACCCATCGCTTTCACTCTATTTCCTTTGCTTTCATGGGCACCACAATTATTCAGATTTTTTGATAGGTACAACAATATCTGGAGGTATCCCAAGGACGCGATGGTGTTTCGAATTCATGTTAGTCATCTTAGTACTTGTCAACCTGTTTGACGGTAAGGAACATTCTTATCGAAGCACCATCCATACGCTTACGCTTCTCTTCGCTTATCAAGGATTTTTAAATAGCAATAGCAAGTAATGTAGGTTCCTAATAATAGCACCCAAATATTGAGCACGATGTAGATTTCAACAAAAAATCGACAAAAATAGGAAACCAGAAAGCATAAAAACAACATTTGATTTAAAAAAGCCGAGAAATTTGGAATTTTATTAACAACCAATCATTAAATACAAATTAGAGTAAGTTAAGCAACAACAAATTTGCTGTTAAAGAAAACCAAAAAGAGATAAATAAAAACTTTTTAACAAAAAATTAAACCGACGAAAAGTGAAAAATAAAAACCTTTTAGTCTAGGTAAGCTCCAAAGTTAAAGTATGAAATTAATTTTGAGGCGGCGCCAACATACAATGATCGACGATCTATAAAGCTGTCAATATTTCCCGTTTTACGTTATTAGTTTTCTTGCTTGTTTGGCGCCGACTTGAAATTAATTTCATACTTTAACTTTGGAGCTTACCTAGACTAAAAGGTTTTTATTTTTCACTTTTCGTCGGTTTAATTTTTTGTTAAAAAGTTTTTATTTTGTAACACAGGTCTTTCACCTAGCACAGGAGTCAGGAACTTCACAAAAAATGTAACCACTTCATGTGTAATAAAGCTTATACTTATTTATCTTTTCAGTATTTTATTTTGACAATTTGAATTAGAATTATTGAAATGTTGTGAAATAGTTAGATATTTTTCGAGTTTATTATTATTTCAGGGCTGATTTTTCAATAGTCAGATAACTTTTATCAGAGGAATAAAAATGGCGGTTTGACAGCTTATCTATAGAAAATATGTCAAACCGCTATTTTTATTCCTCTGATAAAAGTTATCTGACTATTGAAAAATCAGCCCTTAATTTTCTACAATGTAATCATTTGTTATAATCAGCATGTTTGTACCAAATATTTGTACGCCGATGACGGTTAGACATCGCGTTCATTTTAATAATAACAACATCTGTATCTAACCCACCTATATTCAACAATAATATTATATTTAATTTTAAAAAAAAAATGAAATGTTTTTAGTCATCTTGCAATAAAGTAATGAGGACGTGTCATTGACACTGCAAACATATACAGTTATTTGTTTCATACCAGAGCATACCAAATTCCGTCAAAACCTAGTGACTCAAACATAAATTCAAACCTTTTCCTCAATCTTTCATTCACGACTACACCAGGACATAAGATAGTGATTTTTTCCGCGAACCGCTTACAGCGAAATCACTGGCTCCATCTAGCTGCGAGCGCGGTAAACGTGGCACGGAACTTTAATGCGGTACATTTCACCACAAGATTGCTTCTATTTACTCTCGTTTAGGGTTAATCCGTGATTGCACGCCGGTTGCGCCGATGAGAGGTTGCAGTCGGCGGGTTAAAAATAGGGCTCACCCTAATTGATGACCCTTCACCTTGAGCGAAGATGTGTGGTTGCTAGATAAGCTCTAAGTTATATTACCTGCGCAACTGTATAAGTTACTACACATATGTGGACTTGTAGTTTATATGATAACTTCAAGACAAAAGAAGGATAGCATTGAAGATGAAGTTACTCTTTTCCTTGACACTTTCGATGGATTTTGATTTTTGTAACTACAAGGTTAAAAGCGTATTTTCAAAGTAAAGCTTCCATGTACCACTTCCAGTATTACTTTACTTGTGTGTGGCTCCATCGTGGTCCAGATGTGAGCTCGTGTGAGTAATGTTATGTTCGTGATCCATCTACCTATATGTATGTACATCATGTATACGTACATATGCGAATAGTTGTTCATTTGCTGTTAAGTTCATCCCAGTTCTTAGCGTTCCGTACCACAAAAGAAAAAAATGGAACCCTCACTTTGTTGTCCATCTGTCTGTCTGTCAATTGAGTTGAAGTTAAAAAAGTACTCAAATCGGTGGTCCCTTACGGCTATGAAAAAAATAACCCGCTAAGTTTACGCAGTCAAAAGATATGGCTGTTTATGTCGCTAGTTTGTTGTTATCTGTTTGTTGTATGTTGATGGACGGAGAGCGAGAGGAAGGCCAAAGAAAAGATGGAAGGAAAGGAGTAAATGATGCCGTGACGTCTGATAGGGGAGAATGGAAGAAGAAAACGTGTTGCGCCGACCCCAAATAGAATGGGACAAGGGCAGAAAAATGATGATGTTCTCGAAAACGACTCTAGCGACATTCGATGAAATTTGCAATATATTGGTACAACAACGATTTTGCTAGGTCTCATATCTGGGAAAAATCGTTTATTCTTTTTTCATCCGAAGAAATTTCGGTCAGGTACTTAATATTTGTGCGAGTAATTAGCGCTCAACTAGCTGGGTTATCCTCAAAATTGGTTATCATAAATCAAATCAACATCGATTGTTGATATGGATATCCTACAATAAAAAAAAAACTAGTTAAGTGCGGGTTAGAGTCGCATACAACGGGGCCCGTAGCATTCATTAAAAAAAATACAATGTTTTTAGTGTTCATTCAAATTAAATGAATACACTGAACCGCAAAACTAAATTGGTTCTTAATAGTATTATAATGAAAAACAAAGTTATTACTATATATCAAACCTTGTTGTAATCAAGTTTCGTTGGAGGTTTTTAATACGTACTACTTACCTAAGTGTTTTCAGAATTTTCCTCTTCTTAGTATAGAAATTAGAGGGAGGAACCAAAGTTTTAGGACTTGAGATGAAAATATCTCATCAACCATTTACTTGAAAAAACAAAGAAAAACTTCGATATCATTTCTTAAGACCTATTGATAGACGGTTATATACTAAAATATTTTTTTCTTCAGTCTCATGTATGAATGGATATAGCTATTTCTTTTATGTAAGTTCGCATTATGTTTCTGTAGCGGTTCATACAAGGTGTCTTCTCTCCAAATTTCAACTATGTGGTGCTAATAGTCTCGCAGTACAACGGACAAACAGACAGACTGCGCAAATGAGGGGTCCATTTTAAAACAGAACCCTAATAAAAACTATCAAATAACAGCAACATTAAGAAATATCGCATTTATCAATTCACGATGCCATATTCAAATACATAACTCGCTGTCAATGATGTAATTCAGTTTTATCTCTTAATCGATAAAGATTTGTGTCTCGTGCGCACAACACTTAAACAACTCAACTCTAAATTAAATGCAAAAAACAATTTATATCGATGAGCACTATATATCTATCGATAAAGCATCTGAACGAGAAAGGCAGACGTGAGATATGTCGTGTGGCCCGAAGTTAATTACAAACACCACGGCGACAGCGGAAATGTTATACAGAGTGAAAATATTAACATGTAATAAACAACTGCGCGCGCGCACATAAGTCCAATGGAACATCTCATTTATTCAAAGAGCACTGATTAAATAAACTCCAAACGAATACTCATTAACATCGTGATCACACGATAAACTGAATCGTACCCATTAAAACATACTGCCCTATACGCATTAGTCGAGTCGAAAAAATCGATACCAAACAACCCGATTCGTCACGCCGTGTGATCGATTATACATCTACTCCAATTAATCGTTGCTCGATTATGGCTGTATAATTATATAATAATAAATCGTTTTGCATTATAAAGTTATTGATCTAATAAACGCGGTCCGTCTAAGGTTTTGAGGTGTTATTATTGAGGGTAATGTCTTCATTGCCTTTCATGCAAACCGACACGTGATTGATGGCTGCCATATCGATATAATATCGATAAATTCGACTGCGATATTAATATATTCAAATAATAAAACCTTGATGAGCAATTCGAACTGTTGTTAAGTTTATAATGCGCCATACCAAAAGCGTAATATGCAAACATGTTTATGATTCGCGATAAAACGTTGCGTTACAGCACTCGTTCGTCAGTTATATCGATATGTAAAGTGACGTGCCTATCGCTAACAAACCCAGCGCTAATAATAAACTGTGTAATAACTATGATTAACGCAAGTTTAGCTTTACATTAGCTCGTGCGGCGCACGTTAAGAAGTAACGCCTTTGGAACACATTTTAAAAATCTCAAAGTCGGACGTCTCAGACGACGAAATTCACACGGTCGGGCAGTTTTATCGATGGTTTCAATCGATAACTTTCACAATCGATTTTCATTACACTTCAGAACTATAAAAATGTTATAGTTCACTACGATGTAACACAATCGCTGCTTATTCAAACAGCATCGCTGATTTTTCTTGTTAGAAATGAGTGTGAACAATTTGTGAATGACCTTTGATCGCAATTCAATATCAGTCGATTTATCTGATACCAAATCGCCAATCGAACAAATTAAAATGATTAACAAAGCGATCCAATCCGTTGCGTTACCATTCACTATAAAGGCCGATAATTAAATATTTATTCGGTTCTATTAGGATCGATAGAACTGTTACACTGAATCGATTCGTCACTGTGGAAATGTTCAAATTGCCGGCTATCAAAATATATAAAACGCCGTGAAATACATTTGACAGACGAGCGAGAACAAAATCTATATTTGCTCTGTACATTATTATCTACAATTACTTCATGAAGATACGTCTTTTTGTTTGTACATACATTTTGCATTGGGAATTAGCATTACACTGCGTTCAGAATTACCGTTTAGATTTCGCAACAAGTTTTTAATTCTAAATCGAAACGCATTAGAAACGGCTGTTACTTCAGTCAATAACACCTTCATGTAATATATGTGAAGCCAGTAGGTGTTTCAATTACATTTGAACGATTCTCTGAGCTTAACATCTGCTGAGTACATAATTTAAAATCCTCATTAGAATCGAAATAGTTTTTAATAAATCCAGCATATTCATTCGAAATTAAAATATTCACATTTGGGCGGCGAAGCCGTGTGTAAACGCTAGTTAATTATAATAGAGGATTTATCGATATAATTGAAAGCATTTATCTATACTCACTCACACATCGGTATCGGTCCGTGTTCCCGTAGACCGTGATAAAAATCGATATATAATCGATATATCGATGGAATTTATTCGTCACGCGATCGTGATCGCCTGAGATTACTTAAATGCAACCTTTTGGCCACACGCTTTCTATACAAATAGTTTGAACAGCGTATCAATTACCAAACACACAGCTTTAACGTTTTGTAAATTGGACTAGAGTGATTTGTTGTTTGTTTCGAACATACACACATTTGTTTTATTGGCATGGTTTACTTTTGGTAGAAAACCAGTACCTATAATCTGATTTCGCGTTTGTCTGATGGAGCGTTGTTTGTTTCTCTGGGCTCTAGTGTCATTCTAAAAATGAAATGCTTCACTTCATTCCTAAATAGGTATGAAATAGAAGAATAGAATACCTATTTTTTATGTAGGTAGGTACAGACGCCTGCACATCAAGCTACTACAATCTGTCAGATTTCTTTGATAGACTTTCGACTTTATTTCTAAAGTATAAGGTTCAAGGTTCATTGGGAAAAATTTACAGTTTCGGGAAGCTTGACCTGCAGGCGTCTGTACATCATACAAATAACAAAATCGCCACCGGGAAGTAAATAATTTTCACTAGTGAGTACTTCTGCTGCTTCGTTCGATTGTCAGGGTAAGCCGCGATGTTGATCCGTGGATGGGTGACCACCTATTAAATACCAGATTTTCTCCTTGTTTAGAAAATTACACTAATGCCCCGTTCCAATAAACAAAAACGACTCGTTTTGCTTACGGATAGTTGTATTTTGACATAAGTCTCATAGAACTTGTGTCAAAATACTCATAGAACGGGGCATAAGCCGTTGGTCTCGGCTGTCAATTGTCAGTGTCCCGAAAGTCATCAAATAACTCCCGCTCTCCTTTCTGGTGTCACACTTTTTTTACTAAAACCCACCCATGTTCCATCTTTTGCCCTTATGTGCCGGACAGCGGTATCTCTTTCGAACAACCCGCAAATCTGGCAACCAGTTTTACGAATAGGCGTCGTATTACCAAGTCAGTAGGTACTAACTGGGTTGTGAGAGTCAAATAAGCCGCTCCATGTAAAATACTAGTATTCAACTGCATGTGCCTTTTCCCAACTTGACGGCACGATTGGCGCAGTGGCGGAGAGATCGACTGCTGCGCTGCATATCGCAGATTCGATCCTTGCACGGAACAATTATTTTAAGACCTACAGGTAGTTGTTTTGGGTCTGGCTGTTTATGTCTGTGAGTTTAAATGTTTGTAAAGACACCTACGATACGGGAGAAATTCTTAGTGTTAGGCAACATTAAAAAAAAACCTTTTTGGTGTCGGTTTCCAGCCCGTAGATTATGAGTTGGTTCTTCCATACAAACCAAATCATATCTAAGATCAGAACTAACATTAAAAGAGGACAGTTAAGATCTACATGAATTGGAATTTCCGATCATATTAACAGAACGACGCTAATTCCGATACATTCAGTTCAAAAGTGTTGGTTTCACACCAAACCTACTTACGGACTGTTGTATGAACTGCGCTTAGCAGTACCGTGTTTAAGACCAGCTACGTCAATATTGTTTTACTGGAGGTTATAAATATCATCATTTTACGTTTGTTTCCAATTTTTGTTTTATTTTTTAATAAAAAAATAAGTTTAAAATAATGAGAAGCTTGTAGCTAAATAATAGCAACCGATTAGGTCGATCTTTAGGTTAAACCGCGCTTGCCTAGGTTGGTCTATGGATGGGTGACCACCCGTTACATACCGTTTCCTCCGTGCCTCAGAAAGCACATTAAGCTGTTGGTCCCAACTCTGACAGTCGTTAAAGAGAGTCAGTACCCCGAAAGTCGGACAACCAGTCTTACCAAGGGGTACTAGGGTTGTAGAGGTCAGATAGGCAGTCGCTCCATGTAAAATACTGGTATTCAGACGCATCCGGTAATACTGGAAACCGACCGTAACATAACTGGGAAAAGGCTAGGCAGACGATGTATAAAAATGAATAAACGAAATGAAAATATTCTGATCAATCCTTACTTAATATTATAAAAGCGAAAGTGAGTTTGTTTGTTTCATAATTTGTTTGTTTTTTACGTCTTCACGCCTAAATGGCCAATCCGATTTTGATGAATTTTGGTACAGAGATAGTTGGGACCCTGGAGGCGGACATAGGCTAAAAAAAAGTGAGATAAGGGGGAGAAAGAGGGAAGAAAAGGGGAGAGAAAAAAATTTTTTTACGATCATCACGCGGCTTTAAGTTAGGGTTAGCCCAAAGTAACTATGCCACGCGGACGAAGTTGCGGGCGGAGGCTAGTATTTTTTTTAATTTACTTGTTAAAAAAAGCAAGAATATGTGTCAATGTCACTTAAGTAATATCAACTTCAACTCTTCATTAATGGCTTTTGTGGACGAGAGATACCACAATTTTGCCAAATGTAATGTAATAAGTGATGTCAAAAGCA
Organism: Ochropleura plecta; assembly: GCA_905475445.1. Taxonomy (NCBI): domain Eukaryota; kingdom Metazoa; phylum Arthropoda; class Insecta; order Lepidoptera; family Noctuidae; genus Ochropleura; species Ochropleura plecta. The sequence goes on from FR997739.1 coordinate 19,376,817, forward strand.
GTATATACTTCATAACGGAATCGAAATCCGACCCCACATGTACTGATGTCTTCATACGGAGGTACCACTAGTTCAATTAGTGCAGTTAACGATTGGCTCCTAACGCGTGATATCCGACGGATAGCCACATCCGTCCTCGCACGAATTAACTAACATACGGTTTTATTAAGATTACGATTATGAATGGTTTTTTTTTGTGGATAGAGGATTTTTTCTTGTCATCTGTATCCTCCCTATACTAACCTATCGCGGCCAGACTTGGTCTTTGACGGAAGCTCAGAAAACCAAGGTTTGCCAAAAATCAATGGAGCGTAGCATTTTTTATGCGGTGTCAGACTTGTACTACCCATGTTCCTTCTATTGCCCTTTATGTTCCGGGGCCGCGGTATCTCTTTCGAACAACCTGCAATCCCGGAGCCTAGCATCTTAAATATGATCGAATGCGCTCCACTATAATACGGTCCAAGACAAGATTAAAATAGGACAAGATTTTTAGGGTGGGTCAGGACAGATGGGCCAGAATTATCACACCCGGTGTCTGCAGACGAAAATTTAGACTCGTTCCTGCTGGATTGGCCAGAGGAGAGTAAACACCGAGAGATTTGGAGAGGAATGGGGGAGGCCTTTGCCCAGCCGTGGGACAAAATAAGCTAAATTAAGCAAAAAAACGACCAATTGCGAGTCGGCCTCGCCCACCGCGGGTTCCGTACAACTTGCGACATAAACGGTTATATCTTTTGACTGCGTAGACTTAAAGGGTTGATTTTTCACTCCAAAGGATGACAGACGCACCTTTACGCGTTCCCAAGATAAAGATTCTTGCCAGACTGATAGATGGACAATAAATTGATTCTATAAGGGTTCTGTGTTTTTTTTGAGGTAGGGAACCCTAAAACAGAGGTTTTTTTATGGTAGAATTTTGGTTAAGTTATTATTCTTTGTATGGTTTTTGTATTGGTATCTTACTAATGTAGGGGCAAATGCTTTTATCTTCTAAATACGACGATCTGCGATGTTTCCTTTTGTAAGCATCCAGATCTAGCAAAGTACCAATTTTACACATTACGATGATAAAATATGAGTAAATAATGTTGATTTTAATCATCTGTTCAATATATTTGAGACAGTATATCTCAACAAAATGGAGGTAGCGACTACTGTTTTCGATAAGTAGGTGCAACAACCTCATATAACGTTTTCAGTTTTACAAATTACACCATGTCATTAAATTATTGTTGGCCAGTATGTCGGTTCACGTGAGGTCATGCACTCGAGCTTCAAATCCTGTAGTGTATTATACAGTTGTTTTCCACGATGTGAAATTAATCTTGAGCCCCAATATGTATGTTTTGCGTTCCAGTCCCCCCCGCAAACGAATTTAGAACCAAGGGAAGTAAAATATCTGTTGTAATCATCTTTGGTGATCGTGTGTCTAGGTGGACAGTAAATTGCAGAGAAAGCTGTCTGAACTTTTTCATTGACTATAACAATTAATGATGTAGCTTGTATTTTATCTGTGGTATATTTTTCTAGTTCATAGTGCTTGATGTTGTTTTTTATAATTACTGCAGTTCCACCGTGACTATTTCCAGATGGATGATTTGTTGTATACACTGAATAATTTTGTATGTTGAAATGAGATTTTTTGGTGAATCTTGTTTCAGAAATTAATGCAATGTCTATTTTTTCTAGACGAAGGAATGTTTGAATTTCTTGACGACGTTCCGTCAAGCCGTTGGCGTTCCAAGTAACGACGCGGAGAGTGTTTATCATTTTGTTACGAGGCTTGAAACTAGCTGGATCATACGGTCCATCATTTTGTCCATCATATTGATCATGATTTGTTGAAACTTGGCGAACATTAGCTCTAGTTTGTCTGAAGAGTATTCTGCATCAGGTAGGTTTTGGATTGGTGGTTGATGATTTGCTACATCTGCGTAGCTTCTTTTGTCATTATGGTTAATTGGTTTTAGGTTTGGTTTTGCTGTTTCTTCTAGTACTTTGTTCTCTTTTGCATATGGAGTTCGATTTTCTTTGGTCTTTGGCTTGGTTTTTAATATTTTTTCCTTATATTGTTTGTATTTTGTACATCCTCTATAGCTTGCAGGGTGATTTTCTTGGCAATTTGCACATGTTGCATCTGTTTCTGGTGTTTTGGTGCATTGAGAGGTAGAATGATCGTTTCCACACTTTACACATCTGAAAGGTCTGAAACATTGGTTTTTGGTATGACCAAACCTCTGACATCTTTTGCATTGATGAAAAAGTGGCAACACTGCCCGAGTGACATGTAATATTTTGGCTCCGTATTTTAAAATTAAATTTAATTAGTAAATAAGTGATAATATAGTGTAATTATTTGTTCAATCGGATTGTAAATGTATAAATACCCAGGATTATTGTTTTCCCGATAATCCATAAAGTTTTTTGGTAAAACATCGTTACCGGTAACCTTCAAACATCAGCTGACGTTTTACCTGTACTTATATATACGGACAATTCAAGGGAAGTATTGTTTACTTTTAATATATAATAGCACACACTCGTTACTTTAATTATATAGCACATCCATGCCAATTCTAGATTTAATTTTGTGCTGATTTATTACCCTATAATGGTTTTAAATCGCTTTGTTGACAACCTAAGATTGTAATTTATAAACACAACAACATTGTGATAGTCTTTCCATAACTCTGTTATTCATATATTCAAGCTTATTAATAACATTAATGATAATTTTGTCTAAAAATAACATATGAATGAACTACATTAATTTAATTTTTTTTTTTGTGTTTTTCATCTAAGCAGCCTACCCACATAAGCAAAAGTATAAATAGGTTGATAAAAACCAGTAAAACTCAATATTCTATTAGATTAATTTAATATAAAGATAATCTTTTAAACTTAATAAACATCCTACCTCATTCAATTTCATATCTGAACTTTTGCCCTTTGTTTTTCCCCCTTTCACCGCTAACTTTTCTATATTTGTCTATTCTGTTAGTTCTCACCGTTTCTTTATTTCTATCTTTCAGTAACTAATCCTGAAACCATGGCTGTGATGACCCGTAAGGCTACTGCTCAGGAAATGGAGCTCAAGTTGAGAACGGCCCTCCAAGAGCTTAAAGAATCAAAACTCCAAGTCCAACAACTGTTACAGGAGAGAGAAGAAAGTGAGGTGGAAGTCGTTAAAGTCAACAGCAATAACTCTTCCTTGAAAAGGCAGTTAGTGGACCTTCATCAGCAATACTTGGACGTTGTTGATGAACGGGATCAACTAAAGGTGGTCACAGATGGTTTCAGCAATTGCAGTAATTTATATGAGGAGGCTTTATGTAGGATTAGGGACTTAGAAGATGAATTAATTCATGCCGATAGTCGTATTTTAAAGTTACAGAGAGAAAGAAAAAGTACTCAGGTTATTGAAACTAACCGCTTATATGAAGAATTGTTAAATAGTAATTGTAACTCCCCTTCCTTAATAACTATTGATTTGACTGAAGATTCCTTACTGAAACAAAATTATTCAGTAAGCAATAAGAAAATTAAGAAATATGCTAAGTTAAATAGACTAATTAAAAAGTGTTATCAATTTAAAAAACAACATAAACACTTTTCCAAAAACATTCCACTGAGAAAAGAACGTGTTGATTTAGTGAATAAGTTAAAAAATTATGAAATAAAGTTAGAAGATAGTATTAAAATATATAATATAGATACTCAGCAATTGCAGTCTGAAATAGAGGTACTTCAGGACTCACTTAGTTCCATTTCCAGTAGGTATTTGAGTTCTCAGAACCAAATTAGGGAACATATTCTTGCAGCAAACGAATTAGTAATGTCTCAATGTAGTTGTCAGACAGTTTCCAACCATGAAACTGTCCAGCCTGAGGTAATGGAGGACCCATCCCAGGCTGAGAATTTGCCTCCGGACTGTATCCTCAACCAAGATGCAGCTAATATGTCACAAATTAATTTACAAGTGGTACAGACTGAGATACATGATAGTCATGATTGTTCTAACTCTGTAATGTTCTCAGATAGTATAGGAAGGGGTGTAGGTAAATTATTAAGTAATAACCTGAGTTTTCCCAGTCAAAATACTTGTATGCCAGGGTCAACTTATAAACAGATAATGGCATTAGTAACTGGAAATGTTTATAGTAAAAGTACTGATTTAACTATATTTATAGGAAATTGTTCTAAAATTACAAAAGAAGACATCACAGACAGTGTAACTGAGTTGTTAAAGTTAAATTGTCGAAAAATAATATTGTGTGCTTTTCCATACTTATATAAAACGTCAAATAAACAAAACAATTACATTCACATGCTGAATAAGCATGTACACTTCTTGGTAGGTCACTATTGTGACAAACTTGTATATCTTGATATCAACACTGTTGTTGATAAACTTAGGTCGACACGGGGTAGTGTGTTTCTACCTACTAGTTGTAGACACAAAATAGCTAGGCTATTAGCTTATAATATTCACTCGGACATAAATAGTATGTCTATGTTTTGTACTATTATTAACACTGCGAATATTAGTACTTATACTAATATACCTTTTTACAAGGAAGGCGGGGGAGTATTGTCGCTCACTCCGGCTCATTTAAACTAGCTAGTAAGACAACAGACACCAAAGTACCTTCTGGCTCTCAAATAGTTAAATTTAAAAAAGGGGCTAAGCAGAATTCCTTGAAATTATTTCATCAAAATATTCAAGGTTTCTCTTCAAAACAACTAGAGATTGAATTGTTTTTAGAAAAAACTAAGTTTGATATTGTTTGTTTCACCGAACATTGGTTAAAAGATCATGAAATGTTAATTAATTATGAAAATTACAGTGTAGGCAGTTGCTTTAACCGTAAATCTAAGATGCGTGGGGGTTCACTAATCTTAGTCAAAAATAGTATTAAATTTAGAAGTCGTATTGATATAGTTGATCTATCGGTTGAACATAATATTGAATTGTCTTGTGTTGAGCTAGATAAGCATGTCATAGTGTGCGTTTACAGGCCCCCAAATTATCAAAACTACTCGATATTTGAGTCAGTAATGGAAGATGCTTTGGCAAAACTTGCAACGGGTAATAAGTCGCTAGTCATCTGTGGTGACTTTAACATCAATATTTTAGATGAAAATTCAAATAGCAGTAGATTCTTAAATCTTTTTAAATCATTTAATTTGTTGAATGTGTTTTCGGAGCCAACCCGAATTACTACAAATACCGCTACATGTATTGATAATGTTTTCTGTTGCTGCGACTTCTTAGATAAATCCATTGTAAATTACCTTCCCTCTGATCACAGCGGTCAAATCGTTGTTTTCGAGTCCTACACAACATCACAAAAAATTCAGATACAGTCCAGACAAATAACACCCAGCAATTTAAATAAATTTAATAATAATTTAATAAGTAATCTAGGCATTCCGGGATATGATATTAATAATGTAAATAATTTTTATGAGGAATTCTTTTCGGTTGTCTACACAGAGTTCAATGATACGCTAAAAATAAAAACTAAATCTATTAGCCCAAAGTTTATATTTAGTGATTGGGCAACTAAGGGTATAAGAAAAAGTAGGGAACGACTGTTTGAGCTTTACGGCCTTAAGCCTTACATCAACTCGGAAACATTCAATCGCTATGTTGCTACTTACTCAAAAATATTTAAAAACACCTGCAAGGTAGCTAAAGCCTTATTCATAAGCAACAAGATTAAATACGCTGATAATAAAATTAAGACGGTTTGGAAAATAATCAATAGTGAAACTAATAGAAATAAAAAATATAATAATGATATAACACTAGAATCTTCACGTGGTCTTCTAACCACTAAAAACGAAGTTGCTCAAGAATTTGTGGATTTCTTTACTAGTATCCCAATTAAAACTACAGAAACGTTAAATTCCTCACCCTTACTTTCTGTTGACTTATTAAGAGCAAACGTTTTACCATGCCCGGTTGAGTTTCAGTTTAAGCATATTAACCCCACTGTAGTCATTAAAGCTTTTAAACAAATAAAAATCAAATTAACCGAAGACCTTTGGGGATTGTCTATTAAAGTTTGTCAAGCTATCATTGAGACTATAGCACCGTACTTAGCCTTTATATTTAATTTGTGTGTGGACCAAGGAGTCTTCCCGGACCTTATGAAATACAGCAAGGTAATACCACTTTTCAAATCTGGGGACAGTAAAGACACCAATAATTATAGACCCGTATCCGTTTTGCCGGTTTTCAGCAAGGTGTTTGAAAAAGTAATGCTTAACCAAATGCTCAACCATTTTAACACCAATAAAATCTTACATGAGAAGCAGTATGGTTTCACCAAAGGACGTTGTACGACTGACGCCGGTGTCACCCTATTAAAACACATATTTACTGCGTGGGAAGAAGCACAGGATGCCATAGGGATCTTTTGTGACCTCTCAAAAGCATTTGATTGCGTGAACCACGAAACCCTTCTCTTAAAACTTGAACATTACGGCCTAGGGAAACTTGCCCTTAGTTTAGTTAAATCGTATTTAAATGATAGACAGCAGCAAGTACAAATAAATGGTGTCAATTCAATGGGTTTAAATGTAAAAATGGGTGTACCACAAGGATCGATATTAGGTCCCTTCCTCTTTTTAGTATATATTAATGATCTACCCCATTTGTTTAAAAACCAACCACAAATGGTGTTATTTGCTGACGATACTTCTTTAATATTTAAGATAAACAGACGTGCCTCAAATCTTGACGACGTAAATAATGCCCTAATGCAGGTACATAATTGGTTTACCGCTAATAATTTAGTATTAAATGGGAAAAAAACGAAGTGCATAAGATTTGCTCTACCAAATGTCAAAAACAGTGAGTGTGACATAGTATTGAATCAAGAGAAACTAGAATTCGTCGAAAAAACTGTTTTCTTGGGAATAACACTCGATTCAAAGCTACAATGGGGTCCGCATATAACATCTCTTGCAGGACGCCTTAGTTCAGCAGCATATGCTGTTAGAAAAATCCGTCAGTTTACTGATGTAGATACCGCGAGACTAGTCTATTTTAGTTATTTTCATAGTATAATGTCATACGGTATTTTACTTTGGGGACGGGCTGCAGACATCGAGTCTATATTTATTCTGCAGAAAAGAGCCATCAGAGCCATATATAACCTACGTAGGCGAGATTCTTTAAGGGAACAGTTTAAGGATATTAACATCATGACAGTACCTTGTCAATATATTTATGAAAACATCATGTATGTCAGGAAAAACTTGCATCTTTTTAGTAAAAGAGGTGACAGACACAATTATAATACTAGAAATAGGGACCAATTAGTTCAACCAGGTTTCAGGTTAGCTAAAGTAGACTCATCTTTCATGGGGTACTGTTTGAAATGCTACAATAAAATACCTCCCCACATTCTTCAACTGAATGAAACGAAATTTAAATCTTGTATTAAACGCACACTATGTAGGCAAGCATATTATAAGTTGGGGGATTATATTGATGATAAAAATGCTTGGCTCAATGCTGGTCCTGCTCCACAAGCATAGGGGTAAACTCAGTATCCGAAGCTATAGTGGAAGCTGCAGAAGATTGTAAGATTATCTTTGCAATGTATAGAATCAATTCTCTAGTATTGTATAATTATTAAGCCCATATGTGAGTGCTATGTATTATCATTGACTTGACGAAGCCCTGGTGGTTGATAGTGTCATGCTCACTTAAATGTCTCGCTGATGGTGGCGGGTGTGTCGGGTCATTTAGCTCCCTTCAAAATGGTCGAGCTGAATGGGGCTGATCCATACGTCATGTTCGTGAACGGGCGCTGTCAGTTGGGACTGGTCATTTTTAGCTACCACGGTTAATTTTTAAACTTATTTAGATTTAAAATTAAATTTTGCTTTTTATTTACTCTGGACGCTCTTACTGTGCACGTCTTTCTATATCGTTCTCACATATTTGTATAATCTCAACATGAATGATGTAAATACGATTTTGTAAAAATATTATAATTTAAAAGAGTGTCCATGGAGTTTCTTGCCCATTCTTCTCCATAGAGATCAACGCTTTGGAATGGGCAACTACAGTACTTTCACAAGTTATTATGCCTTGTGACCGGGACTGTAGATTCATTTTGTTTCTTGACATTCAAAAGTGCCTGTAATGGTCTAATTGAAATAAATGATTTGAATTTGAATTTGAATTTGAATTGCATTATTTCTTTTTTCTTGTAGGGAGCTTCAAAAGATACCCTCATTTGACTTAAATATTTTAAATTGAATATTTCTTTATTGTTTTTATTTGGTAACCGAAATAAAATTCCGGATCTGCTAGACTTTTACATTACCAAAAACATTAGTAAAAACTACATGACTGCCCAAACTTGCACAGACTTGTCCTCCGATCACACGCCAGTAATATTGAATATAAGTTCCACAGTGGTACTGGTGCAACCCGCAAAAAGGCTCTACAACAAAAATACTAACTGGAAGATATACCAAGACAAAATCACAACAGGGCTCATTAGGCTATACCCACTGAAAACAGCTGAAGATATAGAAAATGCCATTGAGAACCTGAATAAGATCATACATGAAGCAGCCAGTATCTCCACTAAAGTGCGAAAAAAATTGCCTTTAACATTGAACGAATATCCGAAGAACATCAAAGACAAAGTAATGGAACGTCGTAACCTGCGAAAGATATGGCACAAAACTAGATATCCTACAGACAAAACAGCGTTCAACAGATCATCAAACGAACTAAAAGACCTCATCAAAAAATTCACCAACGACAACCTCCAGGTTTTTCTTCACAACTTAACTCCAAGCTTGGACACCAATTATTCTCTGTGGAAGGCAACAAAAAAACTTAAACGTCCCAACAACCAGATGCCTCCCATAAGGAAAAGCAATGGAGACTGGGCAAGGTCTGATAAAGAGAAGGCAATAATATTTGCTGATCATCTTAGCAAAGTATTCCAACCATTCCCCGAATTGAGACCGGAGCATACTGCGAATATAAAAACTTACCTGCAAAGTGCTGAGCAAATGTGTCTCCCGGTAAAACTTACGAGCCCCGCTGAAGTGGTTGGAGAAATAAAACACCTCAAGGATGGAAAATCACCGGGATACGATAGCATAGATAACGTTCTTTTAAAAAACCTGCCTAAAAAGGGTATAGTAGCAGTTGTTAACATTTTCAATGCCTGTCTCAGACTAAACCATTTCCCGGGACAATGGAAGATAGCGCAGGTGATTATGCTAACTAAGCCCGATAAATCGCCTAATGAAGTTACTTCGTACCGACCTATAAGCTTGTTACCACTACTAGGCAAAGTATTCGAAAAACTTATACTAAAAAGGATGAAGCTATACTTAGATGCCATCATTCCAAATCATCAATTTGGCTTCAGAGAGAATCACGGAACAATTGAGCAAATCCACCGAATCGTCGACGTTATAAGTAGAGCACTGGAAGACAAGAAATATTGTTCAGCGGTCTTTTTGGATATCAGCCAGGCTTTTGACAAAGTGTGGCATGAGGGCTTGTTATATAAAGTCAAGAAGCTGCTTCCTCACTCATTTTTTCAAATAATTAAGTCTTATCTTAGTAAACGATGTTTCGAGGTCAAGTTTCACGACGAACTTTCTACCCTGCATGAGATTAAATCAGGAGTTCCTCAGGGAAGCATACTTGGTCCGGTTCTCTACATTCTATACACTGCCGACCTACCAACAACAAATAAAACTACGGTTGCAACGTATGCAGATGACACAGCATTGTTATCCACACATACGAACCCAGTAACTGCGTCAGAACAATTGCAACACCACATCAACGAAGTAGAGGAATGGCTCGAACTTTGGAGAATCCATGCAAATCAAAGCAAGTCAATCCATGTAACTTTTACTCTCAGGAGAGACACATGCCCTACAGTCACACTTAACAATCAACAAATCCCGCAAGAAAATAGCGCAAAATACTTGGGTATGCACTTGGACAGACGGCTGACATGGCGGAAACACATTTGGACAAAGAGAAAACAATTAGATTTAAAATTGCGTAACATGTATTGGTTAATAGGACGCCACTCGCAAATGACCACACAGAGTAAGCTGACTGTATATAAAGCCATCCTAAAACCAATTTGGACCTACGGCATCCAGCTATGGGGTACAACCAGTAACAGTAACATAGAGATACTGGAAAGATTCCAAACTAAAACACTGAGAGTCATTTTTAACATCCCTTTTTACATCAGTAATAAGATCATTTACCTCGACTTGAAATTACCAACTGTCAAACAGGAGATAGCAAAGTATAGCAGCGCTTATCAGAGAAGACTAGCAACACATAAAAATGAACTTGCTCTCAGACTGAGTGGAGAACAAGGCCTTCAACACAAACGATTAAAAAGACACAGTGTTCCAACATTGCAGGATAGATTTAGCAGGATGGAATGAGACACCCAACTGAGAAGTGTCTTTCCAAGCTATAAACCACAAGCAGATATTGATTTATCAGACAATGTAGTGGCTTATTGTTGTGCACAACAGATTGCCGCGAAGCAGAATGAGAGAAAAAAAAAAAAAAAAAAAAAAAAATTAAATTATTAATGCCTCGATGAATATATGTGCAAGACTCGTTTAATAAACACAGCACTTGGTAAAAAACAATTTCAACAAAAGGTTACAACTTGACAAAAATGCTGAAACCCCGTGAAGTAACTTATCTTTAGAAATATTTAGTGTCTTTTAACGGATTAGACCTAACATAAACTTCACACATGCAGATAAATCGACCACCAGCAAAGTCCATCGGAAACAATCCTCTCGCTGTACTTAGCAGACTAATTGTTGTTTTACGTACAGACGCCTGCAGGTCAAGCTACCAGAAACTGTCAATTTTGCCCAATGAACCTTGAACCTAATACTTTAGAAATAAAGTCGAAAATCTATCAAAGAAATCTGACAGATTGTAGTAGCTTGATGTGCAGGCGTCTGTACATAAACGTTACCGCATCGAATGGAAGTGTCGGTGTCCGTTATTCAGTGATTATTACGACATTTTTACACGCTCGTGAAGTTTCAAACATTCACAGTTTTATACAGAATCCTCAACAACGTTCGACGTCTCCCAGTGCATCAATTAAGCCACTCCGTCTGATACAAGACTGCATGAACCGTCACGATTATTATATTTAGTCATAAAATGCCTGCAGTGAGACACGACAATCATTTTTTCAAAAAGAAACTCTCATATCTTAAACAAGTAATTGAACGATGCTAAATGTCAACTGTGACCAATTAAAAAAATTATATAATGCCGTACGATGAGTGTCCGCGTTACGGGACGCCTACGACCCGACGACGACTACCAATAATATTAATCGCCACAATCGACACACAAACGACAATATCAATTAAAAAAATTATCACCAATTACCTCGCGGCGGGTCGTCAAACATTGTGTGTCCGAATTTAAATACTAATCGACGTTTAATTTAAACTGGGAATCGATTAAAACGTACCGATTCTCGACGCCCGCTTATTTCGAGTGTATGTCTTAATTGCAACATCTTAGGAGAGGATCTTTTGGGGCCGTTTATCGGTAAGAGTCGGCCGCTTAATTAGTACGTATCCCCTGCGCATGCGTCGATGCAATCACCGTCTCACCTCTCTATTCCTTATTCGAAACCGCGGCTTAGGAAGCACCGTCCCTTTCGCACGCGTACGAGCAGTACTGGGGTGAGCAGGACGGCAATACATTTGTGTGTACTGAGATTGTGATCGTGTCGGGCGCCGGCACCCAGCGTTCCTAATGCGTGTTTTAAATGTTTACTAATGAACACGATTATTTAAAGTGACATTTTCGGATTTCCCTCTCAGCCATTACAGATACTTTGGTATAAAGTCGGGCCGCGTTTTATGCGCCGTATTAAAATACAACAATTTTATACATTTTGTCTATGGCGCGGCGCGGCGTCGGGTGACATTCCGATGCTATTTGAAGGCAATATAGATTGGTGACGGGCGTCCACTCGAACTTTGACATCGTCATATATTTTGGACTTTTATATCGACAGAAACATAAATTATACGACATTTGGGTGATATTGAGTGAAATGAGCGGGCATTAATGCTCTACGAGTGGGCAAATGACTTGAAGAACTGATGGTCTTCAATGCTTGGAGGTATATCAATGGATAAACTTTAGCTGTGATTAGAGATTAGAGTTAAATTGATATTTTTCTCTATTAGGTCAAAGGCCGCCAATAATGGTCAAAATTACATACTATATGTAACTATTGGCACATGATATTTAATTCTGTTATATTTTTCTATTCATAACACTAATCAGGTACTGGTATTAAGCTGTTTTAGTTAGACTGGTATGACTCTGCACCCCAGCATACCCAGTCCTTTGAGGAGTGGCTGGATAGGCGTCATGGCGTCCTCACCTACCGCCTGACGCAGGTCCTCACTGGACACGGAAGTTTCGGGAGGTTCCTGCACATCATCGGGTGGGAAGAAACGCCCGGGTGTCACCATTGTGACGATACGGTGGAGGACACGGTGGAGCACACAGTGGCGGTCTGCCCAGCTTGGGCGAAGCACCGCCGCGCCGTGCCCTCGTAGAGGCGATCGGCGGCGGCGATCTCTCGCGTCCGGCCCTGGTTCAGTCTATGGTCCGGAGCGAGAGGGAATGGGAAGCGGTCACCTCCTTCTGTGAAGCAGTAATGCTAGTGAAGGAGGAGGCCGGGCGTTTGAGGGAGAGAACCTCAAACCAACCCAGCCGCCGCGGGAGACGCCCCGGGCACCTGCACTGGGCGCCGCGAGACGACTCCCAGCCACCGTAGATACGGGCCTGTGGACGGTGAGCAATGGGTAGCTCACCGTCCGTCCGTCGATTGACGACAGGCCGTGTCGACGGCGCGTTCGTGTTTCACGCGCGCCTCAAAGAGATGTCAGCAGGGGCTTGCCAGAGCCTCCGCCTGCCGGGGTTGCGGGTTGTTCGAAAGAGATAACGCGGCCCCGGAACGTAAAGGGCAATAGAAGGAACATGGGTGGGTTTTAGTCAGTAAAAGTCTGACATGCCCCCCCCCCCCGCTCCGCCCAGAGCGGGGGAAGTCTTTTGATGATTTCCCACCCGAAAAAAAAAGCATACCCAGTCGGGGATATGTTGGGCAGATGCCGCTTGTCCTCCGCCTCGTCAATGTTGCAATCTGCTTAAAAAAAGTAATTTTAATAGAAACTAGTACCACAAACTTGCTACATTTTGCACATTTTCGACACATGAAAAAGAGGCCAAAATAAAAGTAATATAATGCAAATGTAACGTGGGCGTAGTCTCTAATTGAGCACTAAAACGGGCGGTACCGCGGTGCTCGCTAGTCTCAAATTATAATTTATATACCCGCCTACCTCTTAACATATAAAACTGGCAATTTATTGAGCTTATACATTCATGATTAGAGAGGAATTAGACAAAGTTATATTCTACCAGCAAAAACTATGGTAAAAATGTTTAAAAAAATTACTTAAGCAACCGAATAGAGCTAACGTCAATCCAATTGAAAGTCTTTTTAGAAATATAAAGCTTTTGTCTATGCTATCATCACACAGCTGACATAACACAACGTTTTAAATAAAACCTTTTTTTATTTTACTGTCCTAATTTAGGACGATAATAAAGTCATCAAATAAAACAAAAAAGGAGAAACCAGAACTGCTGTGGTTTTGCGTAGGGGTCAAACATGTCCGAAGGTGTTGAGAACATGTTCTAATGTGACGATATTAATAATAATATATTTTTTTCTTAACAGCCGGAAGCTGTCACACGCTATTGTAAAAAAAAACACCATAAGGACTTTAGAAAAATAAATTCCACAAAATAATATGTAATGTCAACATTTTATCACTGTTAAATAACAATAACATAAAGTTATACATAAAACTGGTCAATCCTCACTTCTGAAAAACAAATTGTTTACAGTTGTTTTAAAAAATAACATTTCGCCTGTTAACGCCCTAGATTAGGCAGTAATATATGCATCTACTAGGTGTGCCCAGCGGTTTCACCCGCTGCTCATCTCCTTAGTGTCTTAGCTTGAAGTTATATACTCTATTTTTTTCGGTAAAAGAATGCCTATATATTATTTTAAGCCAATTCTCCAAGGAATCGCGTTCTCCCATGCTTTGCCACATTGTTTAAAATCCCCACTTATTGAGCACTTACGTCCTAAAAGGACACCTCTTGCAAAATTCAAGACGCTTTTAATTTCTGAGATTTCGTGATAATTAAGTCAGTAATTTTCTCTTTTAAATATATAGATAAATAATACGTCTTCTTTCCGTTTATTATGTGTATTTTTTTGTATAAACTTTGCCCCTTACTAGGATTTTTTCCTGTGTCGTGGATGCGTTTACAAACATTTAAATTCACATACACAAACAGTCAGACCCGAAACAACTAGGCCATACACAACTAACTAACAATTTCAAATAGTGTTTCTTTTTAAAATGTTCTCCATAGAGATCTACCCTTTGGTATGAGCAAAAACATACACAAATTGTATATGCTTTGTAACTGGGAGCGGACTGTAACAAAAACTACTGCTGTTTTAAAAATGCAATAGTGCATGTAATTGTAATAAATGCATCATAATTTTCCTGCCCTTGTCCCATTCTATTTGGGGTCGACGCAACACGTTTTCTTCTTCCATTCCCCCCTATCAGACGTCACGGCATCATTTACCCCTTTCTCCTTCATATCATTCCTTACACAATCCATCCATCTTTTTTTGGCCTTCCTCTCGCTCTCCGTCCATCAACATTCAGATTCATCACTCTTTTAGTCACATGTTCTTCATCCATAATTAATGCAATTGATGTAATTGTAAAAAATGCATTAAGTTTAAAGTCACAAATTAAGACAATTCCGGCAAAAATCCAGTCGAACTCAACTTCAGATTTCAACGAAACATCTATCATAAAACATGTGGCCTCCCGCGGCGCCAGCCAATAATTCACATGTCGAAACCTTAACAAGTCTCATAGAAAATATATTAATATAAACCACACGTCATTTGAGAAGCCGTGAAATATAAACAATAGATTATACAGCCTCTTAATCAAGAGCTAATAAAAAAAAACAAAACAACGAAAAAATTCAGGTCACATTAATATCTGATATATTAAGCATAGTTTCTTATAAAATATAGTTGTGTTAATAGTCATATTTGCATATGATCAACAATTAGGGGACCTCCCATTGGTTTACGGTTTAAAAGTACGGTTTTACGATAATTCGTATGTATATGGACGATTTAGTCGCGTGTCTGACGCGTTGTCTTAATGATATTGCTGATTATATATTAAATGATGCGTATACTGATTGTGTATTATATATTAAATGATATATCGTTATGAGGTTTTTAGTTTTAATAGTGAGTTTTGGGATGAATTATGGGTGAGTGTTTCTGTGCTTAAATTTCTGTTTTGTTATGATGTAAATCTTAGTTAGATAATGTTATTCGAAAAGTTTTACTTATTAAAACGGATTAGTTAACAAAGGTTGTTTCGAAATACCATTTACTAATTATTTAACAATTTATTATAATAATCTCACCTTAACAGGTTAAGGTGTTATTTGTGGTGTATTTTAAAAAATATTATATAATTATGTTGTTTGTGTATGTGAGTTGAAATGCTTGTAAACGCACCCACAACACAGTAGTAATTCCTAGTATTCTTATTTTTTTAAAACCGCAATCCTTTAAAAAAATTTGTAATAGACAAAGAAAGACTATAAAGTCTTCCTTAAAGTTTTTAGTCACGGCGGCAAATCTCAGCGGTGATAAGCAATCTGCGCGAGAGATATCATAGTACAGGCGTATGTGCGCAGGCACAGGTGTTCTCTCTGTTTCTCCCCTCTTGTAGTCGGATGAGACGCAGGACCAAAAGCTTAACGTACTTTCCGAATCACGGATGTATCTAACAGCCAAATTCCAAACTCTTAGCTGCTACCATGAAATTCCTAATGGGAATGGGAATGGGAATCGAACTCAGAACCCCGTGCTCGCGCTTGCGACCGCGAGACCAACGGAGCAGTCTAATAAACTGTAAAATATGAACCAATATTTTAATGTAATTTGTATTTTCCACGAAGCGAGTAATTTACCTAAACTTTGCAACAGTATATATTTTATTATATAAAACTTTAAATAACTAAATTACAACTAAATGACTGTACTAAAAGTCAAAATATGTGATAAATCATTAGTTTATTAGTATATAATAGTACATAGTAAACGTTAAACGGTAACTAACGTAAATGATGTACAAGCGGAGTTACAATGATTGTTTCGCCTTGACACGGCTGATATTGATTCAGAACGGAACGCGCGTGGAAAAGACATCAACGCGCTCATGCTTTGATAAATAATATTTTATTATAATAATTATAATTAAGTTTAAATAATAAAAAAAACTGTGTAAAAACGGGCACGGGAATTCTTAAGTTTTTCATATAAAAGTGCAAACATACAAATGTATGGACAAACAGATTTAAAAAAAAAAACAGACCAATGCTAGTATATTTTTTTGTTTTTGCTTAATTTTAAAATTTCCCTATTTTAGTTGTTAAATATTCCTCTCTGTACGTGGAGGCCTTGATGTGTTCAAAATAGTACTCAATACTATTGTTTAAGAGGGTGAGAGCCTGGAGATCTGTCATACAGGTCCCGAACCCAGTATAGACTCCAGCTCTCACAAAGGTTACAAATCTGATTTGACATAATATGACATGAACCAAAGAATGTACCTTTTTGAGAGAAAATAAAAATCTATTCTATTCTATATTCAACTGTAGAGGGTCTACAATCATGTACTGAATTATAATAACACTTTACTCATCAATGTTCTGTTTGGTGTTATTTTCCGACAGTTTATCTCTTATTAAAGACATCAACGCGTTCAATCACATATTGCAAAAAAGTTTCATATTTTTATGTACCTTAAATAGGGGGCGAGCCTTTTGCCATCAAACGGGCACAGATTCAGACTCCGTAGATGTTATTGAGAAATTCCTAATAGAAAATTCACAACCGCTTTGACGACCAGGATAGAAAACCCAAGATGTTATTCAGTAGTGGTGCTTAGACTGTTAGAGCCACAAGGTTTTCTTTCGACCCACATAGTCTCAATATCAAATTACCTATGGACTTCCAACATGCTTTCATTTTACCACATCGGTATTGCCTCTGATACTTTATCAGCGTACGTGTTTACAAGGCCCCATACAACCAGTGCGTTAGGTAATTGGTATGATATCCACCCTGCTCATAACATATTAACATTCAATAGCGTTCTAGATCACTATCAGGCTCCAGCGATGTTGCACAAGCTATTAAGGCTGTTAGCCTATTAAATAATCACTATAGGTAACTGAATAACTTGTTATATACATATAAAGTACGGTAGTTAGTTCATAATTAGTAGCCTTTTTTGTGTTAAAACCTTCATCGCTCGAATTTGTCTGATGACCCCATGTTTCTATAACTCTTATGTCAAATCTCATGTTATTTGACAAGCAATCAGCATGTTCATACTGCTGATATTTTCTCTGTGAAAAAGCCATCAGCATCCTGCCTTTGTGCTATGTTATTTTGGGGGCGTAAAACGTTTTTTTCTTTCGTTCAATCGTCATGCTTTCATTTAAGGTCTGTTTTTTAAGGTTCTGTTTCTCAAAAAAAAAACAGAACCTTTATAGGATCACTTTGTTGTCCATATGTCTGTAAAGGAACTTAATCTCGAGAACGTGTGGAGGTATCGAGATTGAAATTAGAACTATAGCCTCTTAAGCTGTGAAAAAAATAATCCTTTAAAAACTACGCAGCCAAAAACTATGCGCGTTTGTTCAGAAACCTCGGTACGCGAGTCCGACTGACTCGCTGGGAGTTTTTTCCATATTTTTCTCACACAATCTAGTCGTCTTTTCTTTAGTCTTCCTCTCCCTCTCCAACCAACAACATCTATTTTCGTCTTTCTTTTAGTCACATATGCTGTATCTCTACTCATCACATGACAAGACAGACTACTCCCATTCATCTTTATTTTTTACTATTATATATATCCCAGTTCCGTACCTTAAAATGAAAAACGGAACCCTTACAGGATATCTTTGTTATCCTTCTGTCAACACCCTTTATCTAGGGAACGCGTAGAGGACTTCAGTATTTAATGTAAATTATAATTGATATCAAATACCTAAATGTCTATGGTCTCTTAGAGCTGTGAAAAACACCCTCTATGTTTACGCAATCAAAAGATATGGCCGATTATGTGGCATTTTCTATAAATTAGCAAAGGAAATCAAAATCTATAGGAGACTTCCCGTTGACCTAGAACCATGAAATTTTTCAAGAAGCAATATCATAGAACACAAGTAAAGAGAAAAATACGGAACACGTAAATTTGTTGATGGATCCCGAAAAAAATTGATTGCATATTTAATTGCAGTTAGTAAAATTAACCGCGGCCTACATCAATCTACAGGGACAACACTTTTCCAACGGTGAAATTAACACTAGGTTCCAATTTCGAAAAAAGCACCTATCACCATAAATGTGTATTCATTATCATTCTCTTGCCTTTATCCCGATTTATTTAAAATTCAGTACAGCATGTCCTCTTCTTCCATACTTGTCAATTATTCGTCATCTCATCGGACATCTCTTGTCTTGCCATATCATCCTTAACACAGTCCATCCATCGTTTCTTTGGTCTTCCTCAATTTTATCTTATTGAAAATCTGCATACATAAGAGAGAAAACCGTGAGAAACTCCACTATTTCAAAGATCTATAGAAATCCCGCTAATTTGAAACTATAAGCTTAGTGCCCACAAGTACATAAAATATAAAATGAGCATTTAAAGCAAAGAGTACACGTTACGATATTAATATGTAATTTTATGAAACCTACACTTTCTAAGGTTGGATTACACGACCGATTTTTCAAAGTGAAATAATCTAGCGTTTAACATAAATAACGTTTAAAATTGATTGTATTGAGTTTATATGTATAATCGGTATATTATCTTACATATTACATCCCAATATTGTTATCGTATCAAACAAATTTATCAAGCATTTCACAAAACCTCTATTCGCATTCATTTAAAGTTAGTTTTCCCATAAATGGGATGTATAATAAAGATGGTTTGGAATCAGTAGCGACATCCTATCCGAGTTATTCGAAGCGCATACGCAACAATTTGAACGTAATTTATGATCAGTTCGCTCCCAACCGTTACGAATAGGATCAGACGAGTTATAAATATATATTTTTATACATTATATTCAGTTTGAGTTTTCCCAGAGCAGGGTAGTGTAGTGGTAAATGAAGTCAATATAACATTTAACTTACGCTTATTTAGTCCGTCTTTACTGATTTGCGTAGAACATCTTGCAATTTATAGATCTAAGATGCTCCCATTTTTATCTAATCTAATATATAAAATTTTCGTGTCACAGTGTTAGTTACCATACTCCTCCAAAACGGCTGGACCGATTTGAACGAAATTTTGTGTGCATATCGGGTAGGTCTGAGAATCGGCCAACATCTATTTTTCATACCCTTCTCTAGATAAGGAGCTAAGCAGTGGGTGAAACCGCTGGGCACAGTTAGTAATATATAAAAAAGATCTTTTGTTTTTATTTTTAAACTATATAATAGGCATTTTATTTTTTGCATTTTTTTTCATAGGCAATTTAACTTAAGTATGTACGCTTCCAAGAGACCTTATGTCAAAAAAATATTGGTATATCTGGAGTTTATGAGACAACAAACATTACTCTCATTGTACCTATAGATTGCATGATTCCTGCCTAGTTGGCATAAGGTGTCGGGTTCGATTCCCAGGTAAAGTGTTTTGGGGATTTCCATCATTTTCTCAGTAGCAGCCACGGTGTTCAGATTAGTGCCCGTTTAATGTCAATAGGCTCTCCCTCTTTTACATGGGATTTAAACATAAATGCCGAAATATGTGTGTTGTATTAGGTACACCACTGCCTAACCCTTCGGGGACCGCCGCGGGAGACGCCCCGGGCGCCGGGCGCCGCGAGACGACTCCCGGCCACCGTAGATGCGGGCCTGTGGACGGTGAGCTACCCATTGCTCCGTCCGTCGATTGACGACAGGCCGTGTCGACGGCGCGTTCGTGTTTCACGCGCGCCTCAAAGAGATGTCAGCAAAGCAGAGGGGCTTGCCAGAGCCTCCGCCTGCCGGGGTTGCGGGTTGTTCGAAAGAGATACCGCGGCCCCGGAACGTAAAGGGCAATAGAAGGAACATGGGTGGGTTTTAGTCAGTAAAAGTCTGACATGCCCCCCCGCTCCGCCCAGAGCGGGGGAAGTCATTTGATGATTTCCCACCCGAAAAAAAATAAAAAACCCTTCAGGGATTACCAGCGTTTATGTGAGTCGCCTGTTCTCACCAAAACGTTTCTCAAGGCAACAATCACACCATAAACCATACGTTCATCACAGCATCACTTACCCGGTAGCGAAATAAAACTCATTTACTGTTAACATCGTGCTCTTATGTTAATTCAATTATCTCCATAACGGTACTAGTTCCACTAAACTGTCATATGTTCATGTTATGGCACAAGTCTGACAAATTGACAGTTATAAACATACCTACAAGTCTAAAAAATGGTCAGTTTTACACATTGTCCCCGACGTTGCGGGTTGTTCGAAAGATATACTGCGACCCCGGAACATAAAGGGCAAAATAACATAGGTGGGTTTTAATCAGTAAAAGTCTGACACTCCCACGAACAACTACCACTCGAAGTTATTTGATGGTTTCGTATCCGCAAAAAAAAATCTATTTTGTCCCACTACTTTCCAAATCGGCCAATCTGGCCAATCCAATAGGACAGACTCAAAATCGTCACGCTAGCATTTATTGGGCCTATATCTGACAACGATCGTTTTCAGGCACCCACTGCGTCACAGTTCTGGCCCTTTTGCCCTGACCCATTTCGCTTTTATCGCATTTTTTGAAAACTGTTAATTACCAACCGTAATTAAGTTTTCAATTACACTTTTCTACGATACATCTTCAAATTTACGGTTTTCGGATTTTTGTCTTTACTGCTGCTCCATGATATTGCTATTTCCAAATTTCATATTTCTAACTCAATGAAACCCTATAGGTTTTGATTCTTTTTGCGAATGTATGGGAAATACGACGTAACCGTTCATTTCTTTTGATTGCGTAGAGTTAGAGGTTTCATTTTTTCACAGCTCCAAGGAATGCAGATCTGAGTATTTGGTCTTACTTTCAACTTTATGTATCTACGGATTCCTGAGAAAACATTTTTTGACGGACAGACAGACAAACGGACAACGAAATGATTTTATGAAGTTCCTTTTTTCCTTCAAACGTACGGAACCCTAAAAGACAGAGCAACTAGTGCTAGAACCTAATTCAACGATGACGATTAGTAAATTTAAACTTTCGGATATAAAAAAAGAATATATTACACAATCTTTTGTTTGCCATCATTTAGCGTATATATATTGTCTAAAACCAAGATATACCTAGCAAGTACGTAGTTGTTAAAAACCAACACAAACGGCCACATCAAAATAATACTTAACTAGTAATTTCTAAAACGTACAACAGCTCAAACTTTAACCACAACATACATATTTATTGTCCACCTCACATTGTCTGGCTGATGTAATAAAAACTTTTTAACAAAAAATTAAACCGACGAAAAGTGAAAAATAAAAACCTTTTAGTCTAGGTAAGCTCCAAAGTTAAAGTATGAAATTAATTTCAAGTCGGCGCCAAACAAGCAAGAAAACTAATAACGTAAAACGGGAAATATTGACAGCTTTATAGATCGTCGATCATTGTATGTTGGCGCCGCCTCAAAATTAATTTCATACTTTAACTTTGGAGCTTACCTAGACTAAAAGGTTTTTATTTTTCACTTTTCGTCGGTTTAATTTTTTGTTAAAAAGTTTTTATTTATCTCTTTTTGGTTTTCTTTAACAGCAAATTTGTTGTTGCTTAACTTACTCTAATTTGTATTTAATGATTGGTTGTTAATAAAATTCCAAATTGCTCGGCTTTTTTAAATCAAATGTTGTTTTTATGCTTTCTGGTTTCCTATTTTTGTCGTTTTTTTGTTGAAATCTACATCGTGCTCAATATTTGGGTGCTATTATTAGGAACCTACATTACTTGCTATTGCTATTTAAAAATCCTTGATAAGCGAAGAGAGGCGTAAGCGTATGGATGGTGCTTCGATAAGAATGTTCCTTACCGTCAAACAGGTTGACAAGTACTAAGATGACTAACATGAATTCGAAACACCATCGCGTCCTTGGGATACCTCCAGATATTGTTGTACCTATCAAAAAATCTGAATAATTGTGGTGCCCATGAAAGCAAAGGAAATAGAGTGAAAGCGATGGGTGTGTTGCTGGATCTCTATTGATTGCAATTTTTTATAGAATAAATAAATAAAATTTAAATTTTTAGCAAAATTATCAGATTTAGAACCAAATAAAGTGTTCCACTACCCGCATGATTTTCGCGCTGACTGAAATGCAGAGACTGAAGGTTAACTCACTATGCCCTGCACATTATACAGAAATTTAATTCTTGCCGTAATCTCTAAAACACACATATTATTTTTTTTTCAAATAACGGGCATCCGTCCGTCGATGAAATCCTTTTTTTTGCGGATGGGAAATTATCAAATAACTTTCCCCGCTCTGGGTGGAGCGGGAGGGAGTGTCATACTTGTACTGACAAAAACCCACCCATATTCCTTCTATTGCCTTTTATGTTCCGATACCGTGCTCTTTTGAACAACTCACAACCCCGGCAGGCGGTGGCCTTGACAAGCCTCTCTGCTTTGCTGACATCTCTTTAGGGAGGTAACCGCTTCCCATTTCGTCTCGCTTCGGACCATGGACTGAACCAGGGCCGGGGTAGATGGCACCCTTAACCTAATAAGGTCTAAAGTTGTCAATAAAGTTCAAGATATAAGCCCAACTGTTGGGAATCTCTTGTAACTGTCTTCCGTTTCCACCGCCAGAGCTTCGATGAAAATCATAATCCAACAAGGTCAACAGTTCTCATCGACGTACATGAATAGAGCTTAAACGCAATACAGCTGCTGTAAGCTATTGAGAACATCTAGGAAATACTTTCCGTCTCCATCATCAGACCTTCTATGACCGTAATTCTACAGCTAGCTGATAAGATCTCGTCAAGATGCATGAAATGAGCCCAAACACGATATAGCTGCTGTAAACTATTAAGAACGCCTTGCAAATACCTTCCGTCTCCATCGTCAGATCATCCATGACAGTCATTATCCAGCTTGGCTCAAAGATCTTTTTAAGGTGAATAAAAGGAGCCCAAACACAGAATAGCTGCTGTTAATCCATGCGGACCTCTTGCGATTGTATTCCGTCTCCATCGTCAGACCTTCATTGACAGCGCCAGCCTCCAGTAAGGTCTAAAGTTCTCGTCAACGTGAATGAAATGAGTTGAAACACGATATATCGCTGCTTTAAACTGTTGAGTACCTCTTCCAAGTTGCAAGTGTTTTCCGTCTCCATCATCCATCATCAGATCTTTAAAACGTCGAAATGTCATCAGAACTACATAAATGTGCCAAATTTAAACAGAATCTGTTCACAATTGAAAATTCAGTGTGAAAAAAATCAATCACCCCCTATTTTCCCACCCTTAGGGGCGGATTTTTTTTTTCGCATTAAAATGGGACCAACTTTGAAATATACCCCGTCCAATGAAAAAAGAATTTTTCAAATCGGACGTCTCAGTAAAAAGTTATGCGTGGTCATACATAAAAAAAAAAAAAATATACATGTCGAATTGAGAACCTCCTTTTTTTCGTCGGTTAAAAATTGATTTTCAATGTAAAGTTTATAGCGTCTATGCGTAGGAGTCATTGTGTTTGGGGTCAAATATGGCCATAAATTGTCATATAGGAATGTAGTGTTAAAGAGCTTTCGTGGTTTTATGACGAACTGTTAACAGATATCGCTGCGATCTCCGGCAGTATGGGAGTGGTACTTGGGCCTTAAGGCTCTTAAGTTGTGAACTTGTCACAATGGTCTCTTAAAACTTGAGTAAAAAGGTTGGTTATGGAATTAAAGTCTTAAGTTTTGTTTGACCATTCTGTGAGTTTAATGCTCGTGGGAAAATTAAGAAAATCCACAATTGTTTGTTCTCCATTGCGTTCCTTATTAGAAATACTGTTGATATTTTTTAGTATTCTTCTTTGTGTCTATGGCTTGATAGTATTTAAAATTTGGAATGCCCTATACAACCTCTTTTTTGTAACAACGCAGAGATTTCGTTGTTTGCATGTTTTGAATGCAAAAAATCTTTTTGACAAGAAGATTTTTTAATATTTAAAGTATGATGGATGATCCACATCACAATAAAAAAGACTGGACCTTCTCAAAACTTAAATAGTTCACATAGCGAATATATTTTCTAGTTGGCCTGTAAAACAAACTACAAATATATCAACATATTCGTATATCATAGGCAGCAAGATCCAAGACCCTGCAATCCCTTAACTTTCTGAAAGTTTTATTTTTCTCCCTCTCTGATTAATGCACAAGTACGATTGGTAGTAATTACCGCCGTCAGTTCACATTATACTGCATTTGTCTTATTAATGCGTTAATAAGATATCTTGTTAAAGGATTAATAAACCAGGATCTCGTCTTGCAATCTTTGTATATCTGTATTATTAGTTCAAAAAATAAAACTGAAACTGCATTTAATTTGTTAAAAAATGAATAAGATTTCGTGGCCAAATGAACGTGAATTAATTAGCCTTTTCATTTTAAATGTCTTGTTTGGGAACGTGAACATCCTGTATTGAAATAATTGCATTAATCTTTGTAATTACACATGCTGCTTTCACATTTTAAACTAAAAAGTTAGTGATGAGGTTAAGAGATACTGGGTGGTTACATTTATCATCAACTAGCGACCCGGCCTGGCTTCGCATGCGTGTAATGTAGATACTAATATACTAATATTATACATATAAGATATACATAGGGACAAACAGACAGCGAGATGCGACTTTGTTTTATACTATGTACTGATAGTTGTTCGAGAATCAAAATCGGAACTTACGCCGCCATCTTATATTTACAAAAACTACTGATTTTATAGGCTGTATTTGTTGGATGTCACTAATCAATATTAAACATTTAGGACTCTCTAGCTCTTATCAAATTTTATTTGTGGTCGTATCATGTGTATTACGTTTTTTTCAACTATCTTAAATTGTTACAGCTCACAGCAGTTCTGTGAAGTTTTCTCGTCAAAACGCACATAATCAATCACCGCGGCCGATCAAAGACAACAATGACACTTTGACACATTAAGATCCGCCGTCAAATTACAATTTTACACCGGATCGTACACGCAATAAAGGTGACAGCACACTTTTCTTTTACAATCGAAATTTCTCAACAATAACAAGGCGTTAAGCAATATAATCGTAAAAAAATCTCGCGAGTATCGACCTAATCCGCGAGCGCAGTCATTAGCACACAGATAGATTTACAATAGCCATAATCCTTTCTGAAACTTACTTCCATACACTATGGTAAATATGCAGCTACATCAACAAACTACCAAAGGAATCCCACCCTTATTTACTTCAGCATAAAGTGTCACAAGAATTTCCAGGAGTAGTACAGTTGCCGTTGGTTTTAGCTCGCCACCCAGGGCGCACACAGCCTCTATAAATGCGTACAATTTACAACGTTCTTAACTTGAAGTTGAAAAGTTGGTCTTGTTACGTGAACCTGTGAAGATAATGGGATATATAGGAAAAAATATTAAGAAGATATATAAAGTGAACTAAGAAGGTTTTATCTTGGTAGAGGATGATATTCGCGACTATGTGTGTGGGGTATTTTATCGCTGGCAAGCCCGAGTTGTAAGGTGACTCGTTTATAATAGCACTTTATGTTGCGTTATCTACACGTAACTTATCTCTGTTGTTAATTACCTAGGTTTTATCTTTTGCGTAAATTGGGGCAAAAAATGGGATCATATTTACGCGAGTGTTAAACATAAAAGGACAAAATTGATTTCATCATTTATCAAATTGAGAGACATCCCTGACTTTCTTCGCGCGATAAATATGAAAAGTATACCTATAGTACATTAACATATAAAACATTTATGACGTTTTATCAATCTCAAATATATTGACTCCCTTGATTTTGTCATGACTGTAAAACTTTCCAAATGTCATGCTTTAAGAAAATGCAAACATAATAATGGTTGATGGTAGTCTTCCGACATCACCAAAGAGTTCATTAACTTTCACAAATAAGGGCCAATAAAGCTTCACAATCAACGCGAAATTCAGTATTCAACAACAAAGTAACCGCAACAATGTGCGAGGATATTTATTATTTTGTTTTGTGTCTATTAAGAATTTTAGATAGGTTCGTAAGCCAGTCGTAAATCTGCAGTGTTATCAAAATGCCGGCGCGGCAGGAAAATGATAGATAGGACTCGGTTTATAGAGCAGCTTCGTATCGGCGGAGATAGTAAAAGACAGGTTGCGACCTGAGACATCGCCGGCGTAAGGTAGAGGCGGTAGCGGAGCGACAAGCGAAGCGGTTAGTGTTGGTGCAAGTTATCCTGAGAAAATTGGATTAACCGCACATTGGTATCTTAAAGATTACATATCCTCAAAACATAACTAAATAATGACATCGATGATCACAGTAATAAAATGATGAAAGTTTCTGTGTGTGTGTTTGTTACTCTTTCACGCATAAACTACGGAACAGATTTTCATAAAACTTCTCACACAGGCAGTGTATATTCTGGATAGACACATATGCTACTCTTAATCTCAGTACTATGCTCACTTGGGATAAATATCGTAAACCACGGGGCGAAGCCGCGGGCACGAGGTAGTTGTGTAATATTGCCATTTGCAAATCACATCTCCCTAGCCTATACCCAAATATATTAGGCTCAAATTTTAGGCTAACCGGATATCTGTATTTTATACATGGATTGAGAGGCAGTGCCTGATTCTTTTTTCAGGAAATGATAGGTACTAAAATATCTTCAACAAACTGTAAGCATTCAGAATCGCTGCTGGATCATTTTATTTATATACTTTATGTACAGTAGTGGTACATAGGCGGACATAATGACATTTAATGACTATGTCATGAGCTATTCTTGATCATCATTACTAATATTATAAAAGCGAAAGTATGTTTTTTTGTTTGTTACGCCTTCAGGCCTAAATAACCCAACCGATTTTGATGAATTTTGGTACACAGATAGTTGGGACCCCGGAGACGGACATAGGCTAAAAAAAGGGAAGAAAAGGGCAGAGAAAGATTATTTTTTTTCGATCTTCACGCGGGTTAAAGTTAGCGTTAGCCCAAAGTAACTATGCCACGCGGACGAAGTCGCGGGTGAAAGCTACATTACTATTATATACTAGAGCTAGTCTTAGAGTCAGACTAAGAGAGACTGACCGACTGACTGTGACAGTGAAAGTAAGACTACAGTAATTTTCACAATAACTTTTTTTTATGAAAACTTTGCCCCACACCAGAATTTTTTCCAGTATCGCGGGCGCGTTTACAAATTTTACACACACGCAAAAACAGCTGGACCCGGAACAACTACCTGTAGGTCATACAAATATGTGTTCCGTACGGAGATCGAACCCGCGACACATAGCGAAGCAGTCAAACGTTTAGCCAAACGTATCGCCAAACTTATGTATTTTCCGGAAAAACTTTGTAGCACTTCAAATATTTTCGTGTACCTACCTTTAAGAACAACATTCTGTTGCCATTATAAACAACTTATGCAGTTGTCGTAATAATCACAACAACTTTATTATATGTTAAGGTACAACAGTTGTTTTCTACCTTTATAAACAAATTGATTTTTAAATTAATAAAACCTTGTGCTAACACTATTGATTAACATTTCAAGTTGATTTTGTGTCATTAATTGATTAACGTGTGGATACAAAACGTGAATAATAAGATTTTGAATCAAAAACAGAACGAGTTAATGGCCGCTAGAGTATATAGTCGTATTTACTGTAGTATTATGTACCGGGGAAATTGATGTTATTACGTATATTTAAAGAACATAAAATTCTTTAAGACATAGGATTTATATTTTAGTTTATAATTTCAGCAATACATGTCACACATTCCCTTCGCCATTACATTCTTTTTTTTTTATTAATTCTCTATTTAAACAACCTGAGTATTCGAACCTCATTGTAAACCAGCCAGAACTATTAAAGATTTGCTTAAAGCCTTCACAGTACCTATAAAAAAGTTTGAAGACCGATCCCGTATAAACTAGTAGAAAATAGAACGCTTTCAATGTGGAATAACATTGAACTTTTAAGTTTCTAGCTTATTAAAAACGCAAGCTTGGAATATGATGCTTTGATAATGTTGCTTAGATTGAACTTTTCGACAAATCATCAATGCATTTGCATTTTATAAATCTAGACGATTTTTAATCCGACCATATTTATTAAATATTTATGACACAGATTCGTAATATAACTTACAACCTGACAATGATTGTGGTTGCAGAATTAGTCTAGAATTAATTCCTCAATAGTTCATTTACCTAATTATAACGAGGAATCACGATGTTATAAATTAAAATTACATTAATTATAGTATAATCAATTACAGCTAAAGTTAAACGATAAATTAATTCTAAGGATCTCTAAGATCGTGATGTTGATTTATTAGACTAATTTGCTACAAATTATTATCGAACTGGAACTAGCTCTTAAAAAGCTAGATTCAATACGCGCCTTGACATTTTTATTTGATTTTATATTCGGTTGTAGTTTGCGAGTTTTGTCAAGTCGATATAATTTTATAATTTGTCAACGTACCCATTTAGAAAAATGAAAAATAAAAGATTAATTATGGTCACAACTCTGTACCTACTTTGAGCTCTACCTGTTCGTTGTTTTTCTGTACCTGCTACCTGTAGTGTTTGCCCTTGCGCCTTATTAATTGTAATAGCAAAGCTAAGTTTTCCCTTTTCTTCCCTCTGTCTCCCTCATTTCCCACTTTAAAAAAAAATAGGTCTGCAGGGTCCCAACTATTACTGTAACAAAATTCATCGAAATCGGTTCAGCCATTAAGGCGTGAAGACGTAACAAACAAACAAACTCACTTTCGCTTTTATAATATTAGTAAGGATTTATAAAGATTAACAAGGTGGTTTATTCAATCTAATTACAACTAATTAAAATTGCCAATTTTGTAAAACAGTTTTGTTTAAATTATGGTGCACAATAAAGTGTATTCTATTCAAAATCAGTTCATTCTTCTGCGTAGATGGTTTTTACATACGCAAAGGAAATCCTATGTTAATTCCATATTGTGCCTTCAATATTTCCATCAGATTCTGTCGTACGAGTGCTAACCAATTTATTGTCATGTTTACGCCAACCGTGCATCCGTTGTATTACAAAACATATATTTGTTCTATTTTTGCATTGAAGTGTGAAATATGCAGACGTCACAAATCGACGCCATGTTAAATGTCAGCTGTACATTACGGTCTTCGTTATATCCTGTCTCTAATAAACTAATCTATCTCTCATTTCACCGCTCTCCCAAGGCTCTGTAGGCAATACAACGAATTGGCAATACAATTTAGCTTGGACATAATCCTCCCCATTAAAATACAAAAAGACCACTTGACCACTACAACAACGATTATGATTATAATTTTTATGTGAATCAATTTTAATTCTATTCTTATATTCAACTAATTTCTTTATCTTGGTTTTTATGTAGATTATGTTTTCTTATTCCCCTATGTTATAATTTTCAATAATTTTACAGTAGTTTACAATTTTTATTTTTGTAATTTTAACACCTATGTAGTTATATGTACATGATGTGGTCACCTATAATTGAAGAAACAACCTATTGCATTGTGTATTATAATGTAACTGTGTAATCTTTGTTGGAGATCCAAATAAAATTTAAATAATAACAAATGCATTTCATTTACTAAAACTGATGTATTTGAAGACAACACACCGCTAGTAAAACTTGTGAAATCATGACTAACCCTGTCACTATCTCTTCCCAGAAAAGTAATAACAAAATAAAATGAATCTTACGACCCAGATAATTAAAATAATTTTTAATACAAACATAAGAAAGAAAAAAAAACAAAATCCGTTGTCCGAACCGCTCAAACACTCAAATTGAATTAATATTTTATGGCATCAATATCGAGTGATGTCACCGGTGCTGTAAAACTAATTAGAGCTCGCATGTCACAGCTGGAAGGTTTATGGCGGCCATCACGGTAAAATGTCACCTATACCGCGCGGATAAAGGCTACGTCACACAGTGCGAGCTGGACCAGAAGGGTTTACGGGTTGTTCGGAAGATATACCGCCCCGGGACATAAAGGGCAGAAGAAAGAACATGGGTGGGTTTTAGTCAGTACAAGTCTGACACCCCCTCCCGCTCCGCCCAGAGCGGGGGAAGTAATTTGATCATTTCCCATACGCAAAAAATGGGCCTGGACCTTCTATCAGTAAACATAACATAACATCGTGCCTGTATCCCGCGAAGGGTTAGCCAGAGGCGCTACTAATAGTACATTATGTTTAATGCTCAGGTTAGATTTGTTCCCGGTTGATCGCAATAGGTTCGCTAGCCTATTGCGATCAACCGGGAACAAATCCATACTTCGTGACAGCTACTGAAAGACAGTTTGCCCGTCTTGGGAATCGAACCCAGGACCTCATGATCAGGAGTCGCGCTTACGACCACTAGACCAAAACGAGGCTATCAGCAAATATATACTCCTTAGAAAAGTATTAAGTACATTTAGTATTAAGTACATTTTGTGGCACCTCAGAAATACCTGACAGCTTCCCAATTTAAAGGGCTAAAAACTGCCGTGGGCCACCTGGAACATTCTTAACCGAATGCGAAGCCAAGTTGGCCACCGCAGGTCCAATTTAATCAAGTCAAGGTACTCCCATGAAACGCAGTGCGACTGTGGAGTGTCATGAAAGCTTACGAAACACCTCCTGTCCTGTTTTTGTTCAACTCCACCAACTCTTTGCGAGAACTGTCGGAAGCCACGACCATCGCTGGTGATGTAATGAAGTACTGGTCGAATCTGATTGAAAAAAAAGGATTATTGACACCATGCTATAACATCAGTGACTTAGCTTTTTCCGAACTACATATGTTGTATGTACTCCACAATAGAGGTTGATCACTTTCCACCCTTCACCATGTTCTTCTTACCTGCCTATTCTCAACTCTGTTGAGGTTGGCTTCCGGTCTAACTGGTTGTAGCTGAACACCAGTATTTAACATGGAATGCGAGCCTATCTAGCATCCACATTAGTACTGTGTAATACGGTACCTCTTCTTAAGACTATTTCTCAGAATTTCAAGCCACTGACTGTCTGTAACGACTGTAAAAAATCTACAAATCACAGCCGAGACCTACAGCTTGACTTGCTTTCCGCGGCACAGAGGAAACTCAGTGTGTAATGGCTGGTCACCCATTCACGGAACGAGCTAAACAAGAGTGGCTTAACTTTTAAGATTAAGCCGTGTGACTATTTAGGCACAAGCCAAAAGAAAGGATTACAATGATGGAACATAAAAAAGCCAGCCAAATGCGAGTCGCGCAGTGTTTGATAAAAACTAGCGACATAAAAGGCCATATCTTTTGACTGCGTAGACTTAGAGCAAGGATGGCCAATCAGTCGATCGCGATCGACCGGTCGATCGTGGTTATTACTCCAGTCGATATACTTCTAAGAGATGCGCAACGTAATCACTAAAAGTCAGCGCGTATTATTTGTGTTTTTTTAATTTAAAAAAAATACTACATAATGGCATTCATAATGTAGTAGATCGCACAGGATTTAGTCCGTAAAAGTAGATCTTGGGTTTATTAAAGTCGGCCACCCCTGACTTAGAGGGTTGATTTTCACAGCTCCAAGGGACCGCAGACTTAATGATTTCTAATCCGCAAAAAAGGTTTTAATTTCAACTCGATACCTCCACGCGTTCCCGAGAAAAAGGGTCTTGACAAATAGACGGACAACAAAATGATCCTATAAGAGTTCCGTTTTTTCCTTTTGTGGTAGGGCAGCCTAAAGATGTATTGGATTGACTGGTCAACGTCGATCCGCAGTGTAGTTGCCCCTTTACATCACCTACACATCTAATAAAGTTTTATCTGTTTGCTCATCAGAGTACGCAAATATTGTAAAGTTCACGATCCGAAATTGACCTTAATATGCGCTTCCGTGATCTGGTGGGATCGGTATTTCCTGGTGTCACTCAATTTAGCTCTCAAAATTACTAGTAATGTCAATTGGGTATACACGGCGACATATAAAGCTACACATTTCCAGTATAATGGCCTGGCTTCATATATATTTGTCGTACTATGATAGATCCGCATAAACTGGTTTTGTTTAGCTTGATTGGTTGTTGTGCTTACTACTAGAGTGATTTTAACTACTGTAATCGCTTTTATTTGTTGTTTTTTTAGTATTTGCCGTATGACGAATGGAATGAGTAGGAGTATTGACGGCTTGAATGTTTTTGTATGAACGATCTTGGGACTAAATACAGAACGACATCTTTATTGCATAAAATAGGTAATGTAAGTAAATACAATAGGTGCACTTGATGCAGAAACTATAAAAAAGGTCTATAAAAGGCTTCAATGAGGCCTTAAGTGTATATAAATACCTTGTCTTTGAGCACAAGTCACAAATTCTTAAAAAAAAAATACCAACTGGGATTTATAAAATTCAGTAATAATACCTTTTTTTATTTCTTTAAGACTAGCTTTTATCCGCGGCTTCGCTTCGCGCGTTAAATTCGGGGTAACACAGTTCCCCTTTCCTGATTTACAGGTACCTGCTAGCTGTAGTTTTGCACTTACGCCTTATTTATTGTAATAGCAACGCTAAGTTTTCCCTTTTCTTCCCTCTTTCTCCTTCATATCTCATTTTTTTTTCAAATAGTCCTATGTCCGTCTCCAGGGTCCCAACTATTTCTGTACCAAAATTCATCAAAATCGGTTTAGCCATTTAGGCGTGAAGACGTAACAAACAAACAAACTCACTTTCGCTTTTATAATATTAGTAAAGATTTCAAACAGTTTTGTGTTGAAAAACTATTTATAAGCTAAACTTTCCGTTTGATGGCGCTCATTTCTTATAACTACAAATAAACGATATATTACTTATATATAAATACTTGTGTAAATGCCATTACTGAAATAGACAAAATACACACATTAAAAAATACTGATAAAAGTACATAAACATCTCAAATAACCAGTGATTAACCACAAAAGTCATCTAATCCCAAAGTATCGGATCCTTTATTAATTCGCATCGAGTGTTCAGTGCTGTAGGGCGACCACCCAATATGTCAAATTATTGAGACTATTAACCCCCAAGCAGCGCTCGTAATTGTGCAGCACTTGTTAGACTTCCAACACATTTGTCTGGGGACACCCTGTGCGGATACTAGGGATGTGCATACTTAGGACTAATCATTAATATTTTTAATGTTTCCGGCCAATGCCTTCCCTGTAGATGTAATATTGACAATGAAAAGTCGCGCCTATTCGCAATTTTCAGCTATTATTTGTTAAGAAAATGTATACCTATTTATAGACGATGTAAAAATTACACTTGGTTACCACTGTATCTTTTTAAAAATAATATCTCTATCATCTGCCTAGCCTTTTCCCAACTTTGTTAAGGTCGGCTTCCAGTCTTACCGGATGCAGCTGAATACCAGTATTTTACATGGAGCGACTGCCTATCTGACCTCCATAACCCAGTTAGTACTGGGTAATACGATACCTCTTGGTAAGACCGGTTATCAGACTTTTGGGACACTGACTAGCTGTAACGACTGTCAAAGATCTACAAATGACAGCCGGGACCAACAGCTTAACGTGCTTTCCGAGGCACGGAGGTAACTCGTAAAAAATAATAACTCTACATTAATAAATATTTATTTTTATGCCCTTGTATTTGTTGTGTGTAGTAATGTTGGTGCATCATGATAGGGACCTATTTTAATTCCTACTCATTATTTTGGGCGGGTTGAGTAACCAGCCTTTAGCGTCCAACTGCAAAGAAACAGGGCACATTACTGTGAAACAGAATGGGCCACCACGCAGATTCAGTACATACAGGCCACGGCGACAGCGTGTTCGTGTTCCACGGGCACCTCAAAGAAAATTCAGCTAATATAAGGGGCCCGTCAAGGCGTCAGGGCCACTGCCTGTCGGGGCGGCGGGTTGGTTTGAAACAGATACCGCATCCCCGGAACACAAAATGCAAAAGAACATGGTTTTTTTTTGGGGTGGGACATCATCAAAAAACTTCCCCCGCTCTGGGTGGAGCGGGAGGGAGTGTCAGACTTTTACTGACTAAAACCCACGCATGTTCCTTCTTTTTTTTCCTTTCTTTTACGTTCCGGGGCCGCGGTATCTCTTTCGAACAAACCGCAACCCCGGAAAGAACATGGCTGGGTTTTAGTTTATACAAGTCTGACACTCCATTCCACTCCACCCAGAGCGAAAGGACTCATTTGATGATTTCAAATCCAAAAAATAAGCATCCACTTAAGTAGGTGTATGATGTATTTTCCCAAAATACCAAAATAAATAAGAGCTGAAAATTTACACCATTGAACAGAGGATGGATCTCTTGGGTAGACGAATTAGACAAATGGAGATCTCAACTGTTTAGTTCTTTTATTTTTGTGTGGTTATCATAATCGCTGACACCATGTTATTACCCGGTGTCACAGTTTTCATGCCACCCATGGGTCGCTCTGGGCTCTGACACATCGTCGAGAAATATCTCTCAGGCATGTTGGATTCCTCACGATGTTTTCAGCAAGTGATAATCAGAGGTCAAATTGTGGTCACATCACTAGGCTATCTCTACTATAACCTACTCTAACTTTAAAAAGAGCGAAAGCGAGCCGAACACGTACACCGAGGGTACCATAGAAATTTTGTGACATAAACGACCATATATTTTGACTGCACAGACTTAGACAGTTGATTTTTTCACAGCTCTAATGGACCACAGATTTAAGTCATCATCTGCCTAGCCTTTTCCCAACTATGTTGGAGTCGGCTTCCAGTCTAACCGGATGCAGCTGAATATCAGTATTTTACATGGAGCGACTGTCTATCTGACCTCCACAACCCAGTTAGTACTGGGTAATACGATACCCCTTGGTAAGACTGGTTGTCAGACTTTCAGAACACTGACTACCTGTTACGACTGTCAAAGATCTACAAACGACAGCCACGACCAACGGCTTAACGTGATTTCCGAGGCACGGAGGAAACTCGGTATGTAACGTGACCACAGATTTAAGTATAAGGTTTTAATTTCAACTCGATACCTCTACGCTTTACTATGATAAAGGGTGTTGACAGAGAGACAGACAGACAGTCGGACTACATAGTCATCGTATAAGGGTTCCGCTTTTTCCTTTTGAGGTACAAAACCCTAAAAAAAAGACAAAAGAGATCTTGAATCGGAAAAGTATTCCTCATAATTATTTTTTAAATAAGCAACTATGAATGACAATTGAAGTTAAATCCAACCCATACAAAATATATGACTGCAAACAGCGAGCATGATTTTATACAGAACCAAGACCCCAGAAAAATACAGCACATACCATTAAAGCTTAAATATATCATCTTCGCAATAACTGCTTAAGTAAATCACCTCACCAATAAGCTCCCATCCCTACACGAGCCGAAGACACTGAGCAATAACATCCTCCTACGAACGCGTATATTTAACACTATAAAACAAACCGCTCACACAAAACAAGCCATTATAACCTTTATATCTAAAGCAACAAAAGTTTTATGCAACGCAGAAATAACGTACCTGGTAACACTCCAGATTTCATTGTTAACTATCGCTGGATTTTTTGTAATGAGACTTTATTCCGTTGTGATAAAGCGTTATAAGAGTGCACGGATAAGTTGGTTTTAGTTGCCGGTCAAAACAACCTGCCGCGCGCTGCTCAACATTTGATTTATTCGTACAAAAGCGAGTTGGTATTAATTCACTCGCTATTTGTCATTGGACGTGAGAAAGTGCTTTATTGTTGGCATACAACGGGACATATTACTCAGCGGTTGTGACGTGGCTCGCTGATATTTATTGTTATTGTTTGCTGATATATAGTGTAGTAGCTAAGGTACGTCGATGGCTGATTGGCGAACGTTTTATAGTTCAAGACTTCTACATAGAAAATTCTGGTAGCTATAGTTAGAAGAGCATATCTATCTATCTATCCATATAATAAAATCTTTAAATAATAAATTTAAAAATACCGATTGATGAATACCTCATTTGTTTAGAGGTCACAAGCGCGTCTTCTAAGAGAGAGGTCCTGGGTTCGATTCCTGGTTAGGGTAGTGTTATTGGGTTTTACTATCAGTAATTTCTAAGAAGCAGCCACGGAGTCTGGATTTGTGTACGGTTGGTGGCAATAGGCTCACCTCTATTACATAGAACTTAAAACATAACTGGCAAAAAGTAGGTGTACTATTAGGTAACCTCTGCCTAATCCTTTGGGGATTAAAGGTGTAATGTTATGTAATATCAAATGAATCGAATATGTTGAGAAATAAATTCAAATTAATAAGAAAATATATTGCTAAGACAACACGTTAAGAGAAACATATAAACTTAAACAGCCAATTAAAATTGTTTTTCTTCCGTATTTAACTAAGCAACAAAATGTCTAGTACATAGGCACGTTTCTAAGCTAATATAAAAACTTTTTAACAAAAAATTAAACCGACGAAAAGTGAAAAATAAAAACCTTTTAGTCTAGGTAAGCTCCAAAGTTAAAGTATGAAATTAATTTCAAGTCGGCGCCAAACAAGCAAGAAAACTAATAACGTAAAACGGGAAATATTGACAGCTTTATAGATCGTCGATCATTGTATGTTGGCGCCGCCTCAAAATTAATTTCATACTTTAACTTTGGAGCTTACCTAGACTAAAAGGTTTTTATTTTTCACTTTTCGTCGGTTTAATTTTTTGTTAAAAAGTTTTTATTTATCTCTTTTTGGTTTTCTTTAACAGCAAATTTGTTGTTGCTTAACTTACTCTAATTTGTATTTAATGATTGGTTGTTAATAAAATTCCAAATTGCTCGGCTTTTTTAAATCAAATGTTGTTTTTATGCTTTCTGGTTTCCTATTTTTGTCGTTTTTTTGTTGAAATCTACATCGTGCTCAATATTTGGGTGCTATTATTAGGAACCTACATTACTTGCTATTGCTATTTAAAAATCCTTGATAAGCGAAGAGAGGCGTAAGCGTATGGATGGTGCTTCGATAAGAATGTTCCTTACCGTCAAACAGGTTGACAAGTACTAAGATGACTAACATGAATTCGAAACACCATCGCGTCCTTGGGATACCTCCAGATATTGTTGTACCTATCAAAAAATCTGAATAATTGTGGTGCCCATGAAAGCAAAGGAAATAGAGTGAAAGCGATGGGTGTGTTGCTGGATCTCTATTGATTGCAATTTTTTATAGAATAAATAAATAAAATTTAAATTTTTAGCAAAATTATCAGATTTAGAACCAAATAAAGTGTTCCACTACCCGCATGATTTTCGCGCTGACTGAAATGCAGAGACTGAAGGTTAACTCACTATGCCCTGCACATTATACAGAAATTTAATTCTTGCCGTAATCTCTAAAACACACATATTATTTTTTTTTCAAATAACGGGCATCCGTCCGTCGATGAAATCCTTTTTTTTGCGGATGGGAAATTATCAAATAACTTTCCCCGCTCTGGGTGGAGCGGGAGGGAGTGTCATACTTGTACTGACAAAAACCCACCCATATTCCTTCTATTGCCTTTTATGTTCCGATACCGTGCTCTTTTGAACAACTCACAACCCCGGCAGGCGGTGGCCTTGACAAGCCTCTCTGCTTTGCTGACATCTCTTTAGGGAGGTAACCGCTTCCCATTTCGTCTCGCTTCGGACCATGGACTGAACCAGGGCCGGGGTAGATGGCACCCTTAACCTAATAAGGTCTAAAGTTGTCAATAAAGTTCAAGATATAAGCCCAACTGTTGGGAATCTCTTGTAACTGTCTTCCGTTTCCACCGCCAGAGCTTCGATGAAAATCATAATCCAACAAGGTCAACAGTTCTCATCGACGTACATGAATAGAGCTTAAACGCAATACAGCTGCTGTAAGCTATTGAGAACATCTAGGAAATACTTTCCGTCTCCATCATCAGACCTTCTATGACCGTAATTCTACAGCTAGCTGATAAGATCTCGTCAAGATGCATGAAATGAGCCCAAACACGATATAGCTGCTGTAAACTATTAAGAACGCCTTGCAAATACCTTCCGTCTCCATCGTCAGATCATCCATGACAGTCATTATCCAGCTTGGCTCAAAGATCTTTTTAAGGTGAATAAAAGGAGCCCAAACACAGAATAGCTGCTGTTAATCCATGCGGACCTCTTGCGATTGTATTCCGTCTCCATCGTCAGACCTTCATTGACAGCGCCAGCCTCCAGTAAGGTCTAAAGTTCTCGTCAACGTGAATGAAATGAGTTGAAACACGATATATCGCTGCTTTAAACTGTTGAGTACCTCTTCCAAGTTGCAAGTGTTTTCCGTCTCCATCATCCATCATCAGATCTTTAAAACGTCGAAATGTCATCAGAACTACATAAATGTGCCAAATTTAAACAGAATCTGTTCACAATTGAAAATTCAGTGTGAAAAAAATCAATCACCCCCTATTTTCCCACCCTTAGGGGCGGATTTTTTTTTTCGCATTAAAATGGGACCAACTTTGAAATATACCCCGTCCAATGAAAAAAGAATTTTTCAAATCGGACGTCTCAGTAAAAAGTTATGCGTGGTCATACATAAAAAAAAAAAAAATATACATGTCGAATTGAGAACCTCCTTTTTTTCGTCGGTTAAAAAGACAACAATACTCATCTTCTTGACCGAACAACGTAATGCTCCAGCCATCTTCGTCAGATTAGACATCGAATCATATCCCGCCCACGCTCAGCAAACTGCTACTTAAAATTAAAAAGTCCATCCACTTTCGATTCGCTAACAAATGACCTAGCACGGACACTCGACTCCGCTTCTTTATAGCTCTTTATTTTCGTGCGCCCACGCGTGAAAGTGTACATTTTTATAAAACAATTGTTATCATATTTATTTTGTATGTGTTCATTAGATATTCGTTGTGGAGGGTGCTTGAGACGGGAAAGTTGGACGAGTGGCTGATTCGACATCGGTCTGTGTTTCGAGACCCACAAGTGTCGGTTCAAGATCGGTACGAGTAATAAGTGCGATTCCCAGGCGCGATGACTAGACTGGACTGAGCATTCTACTGTGACTGCGCTTTACGACTTTTATAGGAATTTACTTGTTCATTAAACTTGTGTTTGAAACGTGAGAACTCCCTTCCAAAATCCACATCGAGCTACCAAGGAACCCATCGATATTTTCAGGAATTATATACCCATTCATTTGTAACTTTCAAACATTAGGGACCTAAGTAAGTGAGGTAAGTTCCTAATATTTGACAGTTAATGCTGTGAAGTTGGAGTAAGGCCTTGTACCTGTGTGGCCTGCCGGGGTTACGAGTTGTTCAAAGGAGATACCGCGAGTTTGGAACATAAAGGGCAAGAGAAGGAACGTGGATGGTTTCTAGTCAGTATTAGTCTGATACACATTTGATGATTACTCATCCGAATAACTAAAAGTAAATCTTTATCGCCAAGAAAAACAGTATAAGTAGCGACTTGTTATTGCACATAGACAGTTAGTTTATTGGTAAAGGAAGAACAATCATTTCCAAACTTAAATACATTTAAAACAAAAAAAATATGTGCACATTAAACATTAACCTT
Source organism: Ochropleura plecta (assembly GCA_905475445.1). Taxonomy (NCBI): domain Eukaryota; kingdom Metazoa; phylum Arthropoda; class Insecta; order Lepidoptera; family Noctuidae; genus Ochropleura; species Ochropleura plecta. The sequence goes on from FR997739.1 coordinate 19,416,943, forward strand.
ATAATATTCTCTGGGCTTGTCACCCTATCACTCAAGTTATGAGCCATTGTTGTTTTTGTCTCTACTCTAGCTTGTCTCTGCATTGTGAGATAATTTGTGATGTTACAATAATATTCGGACACAGGCTTTGAGAGCCACGAGTACACACGGTAGGAACGTATACGAATACATTACAGCTCAAGTTTATAGCAATAGTTGATTACTTCATGATTTCGGAATCAAATAAAATAAACATCTTTATAAAACCAGCCTGTTCAGTAGGAGGCTGTGAGGGACAGTTCCCACTGCAGTGCTAGCCCTCCTGGGTTGCAGGTTGCGAAAGAGATACCGCAGCCTCGGAACATAAAGGGCAAAAGAAGGAACATGGATGGGTCAGTAAAAGCCTGACTCTACCTTCCGCTCCGCCCAGAGAGGTACAAGTTCTTTGATGATTACCCAATCCCAAAAAAGTACATGGCCTCATACAGCATTTATCACTACGCTTGCTCAAGGTGGATTGATGGTTTTACCTTTTCATGAAACTCTAGCTCTAGGAAACAGATGTAACACGTAGCTGCCACCAATGATGCATGACGGTGGATGTTACTAAGAGCTATAGGTGGTTTTTGTATCGTCCTATGGAACTTTCGCAGTAAAACAACCTGTTTTTCGCGAGGATCACCTCAGGGGTTTCCTCCGCCCTGGGGTGGGCGAAAAGGTCTGTCATACTCGTACTAACTAAAACAACAAAGTGTTATTCGACTATTCTGGACCAGGATGCTGGAGTACTTGTACAGTTCGTCACGCTCATTGGCCAAATTTCGGTACGCATAAACATGCGGCCCCTGTCAGTTCTTCATGATACTCGCGCTGCCGTCCCGCGCCTATTTCTTCAAGCCATAACTGGAGTGCATTTGTATTAGCAGGAAACTGAGGGCGACATGTCGTGCGTTCAGCCATTCGTGCCACAGCGTGCCCTACTGTAACCTTCCTACTGTCTTTGCTGACTGGCTAAATCTTATTCACTTATCAGCATATTCCAACACAAGTGAAGAGTATTCAGGTAAGCCTGACTAGACAACTGACATTTATGTAATGCAAAAACAAAACACTTCGACACCTACCAAGTGTGCAAACACATATTAAGTGTGAACAATGAACATTATACGGTCAGTATAGCGTCAAATCACAAGTACTTCTAACCAATCACTGCTAAGACTCGCAAAGGTCAAATAGCTCATCTACCAGTAATATTGTAGGTATAATATGAATAACAGACACATTAAAATTATTATCTGACATTTGAAATAACTATCGGCCTATAACATGCGCTTACATAATTGTATGTATATCTATGTTACCTATTTGAATATACCTTGTGTAAAATTTGCTTTTAAATAAGTATGCTATAAAAATGGCGGAATGTGTCTCGCACTATGAATTTTATAACATCCGTATGCCACATTTTTTCCGAATAAATAAACTAATTTACGAACATTAAAGTGTTAAAATCCTGCAAAGTAATCCTTTCGGCTACAAGAAGAGTCACATGCTGCCTGCAAGTTCCTACTGCAAAATTTTGATGTATGAAATACGTGCTACCTTATTTTTGCGAATGGGAAATCATCAAATAACTTCACTCGCTCTGGGCGGAATGGGGGAGTGTTAGAATTCGTACTGCCTTACAGTCACAAAAATACATGGCTCATGGCGTAATCCGAAAAGCATACTAAAATTTCATGAAAGTACTCACTACCATACTACTTCAAAAATAACTTCAGAGCTAAACCTGCGTGTACCCAATGACTGAGAGTTTTTGTAAGGAAGTCATCAAATAATTTCCCCCGCTCTGGGCGAAGAAGGGAGTGTCAGATTTTTACTGACTAAACCCATCCATGTTCCTTCTTTTGCCCTTTGCGTTCAGGGGCCTCGTTATCTCTTTCTAACAACCTGCAACGCCATTAACGCCACACATTGCATCATCATTATACAGACCACAATCAGCTCCTGACTTATGTCGCCCACACTTCAGTTTATCAGAATGATTGGGTGCTACGTCTAATGAAGATTTAGCAAATAATCCTATGTGTAGATAGTGAAACATTTGTTTGTACACGCTCAAATGTAGTCACTGATATCGCTGTCATTGTTTGTCTATTGTTAAACTAGGTTTTGCCCGCGGCTTCGCTCGCGTTAAATTCGGTATAACACAGTACCTGCTACCTGCAGTATTTGCCCTTGCGCCTTATTGATTTATAATAGCAACGCTAAGTTAAGTTTTCCCTTTCCTTCCCTCTTTCTTCCTCATATCACAATCTTTTTTTTTTAAATGGCCTATGTCCGTCTCCAGGGTCCCAACTACATCTCTGTACCAAAATTCATCAAAATCAGTTTAACCATTTAGACGTGAAGACAGAACAAACAAACAAACTCACTTTCGCTTTTATAATATTAGTAAGGATTTACGAAGCTCGCAGGCAGAGATCAAATGGTAAACTAGGCGTTTCTTTCATTAAGGATCTAAACTAGCTAGACTTAGTGACATTTTTGCTAGTGAAATTGGAGAACGCTACTAAGTCGGGCTATGCTATGAAAGGACTGTTACGAGTTTGAGATACACTACCTACGTAAGTTTCTAATCACATAATCATCATCATCATAATAACATCACGCCTGTAATCCCCAAAGGGTTTGGCAGAGATGTACCTAAGAATGTAGTTCACTCACATTTCGCCAGTTAAGTCCCATGTAATAGGGGGGAGAACTTATTGTCATCAACCGGGCAGAAACCCAGTCACATGACAATACGTTGTGGATTATGTCGTAGGTTATACATTTATAACTCTTGTTTATTAAAAACTTAGTATTTGATTTCATGTATAACTGTTTATTTTCCCAAATAAATAAAATAAAATACATTTATGATTTTTAAACCATTAAAAATAATAAAAATATTCATTGCCAGTAATATCGTATTACCCAGTACTAACTGGGTTGTGGAGGTCAGATAGGCAGTCGCTCTATGTAAAATACTGATATTCAGATGCATCCGGTTAGACTGGAAGCCGACCCCAACATAGTTGGGAAAAGGCTAGGCAGATGATGATGATTCATTGCCAGAAAGAAACTTGTACATTACCACTTACAAACTAACAATATCTTTGAAATTATATCATGACTCAATTTGGTAAGTAGTATGTTAGACAATTAAACTTGTGTTATGAAGATTAAACTTGGTTATATAAGGAGACATGGTTCTATTTCCGGACTCCCACCCGTCCCTTGCTAGAGCCAGCCCGCGCTGCTGAGCCAGTAAGTTCAAATCAGTCCCAAAATAATATCACTCAGATCCAGCCTCTCCCTTTGCTGTCCTCCCTCAGCGACGCCCTAGCGTGTAGTCGCTTAGTTTGTAAGTTTTTTGCCCTGGCTGGAGGTCTTAACTTTTAAGGCCACAGGAACGCCCGGTTAAGCAGACAACAACCTGCTAGGTTGAACTGCGAGATGGCAGTCAGAAAAAAAAAACCGGACGGGGCAAATCACAGATAACCAAACTATTGTCACAAAATAGATCGCCTTTCTTTTCAACAACATCCCAGGACATTCTCACACACCGCACAGCTTAATTATTTCGCCCACATTCAAACTATCTTGATATAGGTGTTACCTCCAATGAAGATAAAAGCTAGACAGTGACGCATTTATAAGCTTAATGGTTTTCAATTAACGCGTAGCTTACCGTTGTTCCAACGACGTGGCAGGAATGCAATGATCGTATACGTTCAATGGCCGGTATCGGACGCGCATATATACTACTGATAACATAAAGATAGGTAGCTGAGAAATAAGAGTTGCAGTAGCTGAACGATAAGTACCTAACTACTGTATGTATTGCTATGGAAAATACGATGAAATGTGCTGGGGTTATTGGTATTATTATTAAATAAATAGCTTGTGGCTATATCTACAGCAAATCGATCGATCTTAAGGTTAAGCCGCGCTTGCCTGGGTTGCGCTGAGGATGGGTGACCACCCGTTACATACCGAGATGCCTCCGTGCCTCGGAAAGTACGTTAAGCTGTTGGTCCCGGCTGTCATTTGTAGATCTTTGACTGTCTGGACCAACAGCTTAACGTGCTTTCTCATTGGGAAGAGGCTAGGCAGATGAATAGCGTGGTCATTGGTTTTTTTTTGTTGATAATGGTGTCGTTTTGCGAATACAGTTGTTTTATTACGCGGAATTTTTCAAAAGAAAAGTTTTATGTATGAACCTGGACAGTTCAAGGAGTAGGGGAAGATAAAATGGATGGACTATGTGAGAGCTGATATGATCAGAAAGGAAATGGCTACTGAGATGACGTGTAAAGGAGAAGTATAAGCTGCGCCGACTCCAATTATATTAATATAATGACTGGAGAATGGTGACGATGACGGTCTAGAAGCATGATGCAAGTGTCACCACTGAATATTAATGATTCACCTAAAGGCTCCTACACACAGTGCCGGCGGCAATGCCGCCGGGTTTATGCCGAGCGGGCATGCTGCCAGCAATACAAGCCGCCGGCAAAAGCCGCGCAAAGCCGCCAGGCATAATTCCGGTTGTGACAGTCACATAAAACGCTAGCTACAAACCGCACACCACTACCGCTCGAATGCCAGGAACAAGCCGAGTTACCAGCCGGCACACCCCGGTGGCCATGCCGGCGGCTCCTTTGTGTAGCAAAGGCTTTGAATGCCGCCGGGTGAGCGGCGGCCTGGCAGCCCTGCCGCCGGCACTGTGTGTAGGGGCCTTAATTGATGGCATCAAAATGTCCTGTTCTTTAATAATATTTTTTAATTACAGCCAATGGCTCAATTGCGAAGGGCCTCGACGAACACCTGAGGAGGCTCTCGTTAGACGGTTGGATCGAGGGTTTGATGTAGAAAGCGATACTCCTAGTCACGGCTCGTATCGTTAGGAAGCTCGTCTTTCTGGAGCCCTGACTGCCGGGAGCTTGGACCGAGTTCCCGATACCGGTGCTATTTTTAAATGTTTTTTTCTGTTTTTCTTTAGAAATATCTAAAAATAAAAAATTATATGTGTTAAATTGAATAAACGAGAATGTTAATTTATCACGGAAAATATTCCGTGAGTGACCATTTAAATATTAGGTAACCTACCTTCTAGTCTCCAACTATTTTAGTAGGTACCTACTTGAAATGTAACTAAGTAGGTAGGTAAGCATAGATTCTTGTACAACAGCCAGTATGACATTTAATAGTAACAGGTCACAGGTTGCAGTAAATGCGTTAAAGATAGCTATATAAGGCACACTAGTAATTACATACATGTTGGTAATATCCAGTCTTTAGTACTAAAACATCGTGTTTTCTAGACTTGCTACTAATTAAACGGTTAAGTTGGCATCCTGAACCGGGCCGCGTATTGCCATTGTGTATATCAGTACAGACACCCATAGTCTGTACTAGATCACTTTGTGCTCTTAAAAATAACAAATACTCTAAAGCAAACTACGTATAACTACAGACCAGTCTGTATAAGTATACAGTTTGCTTGCAGATTTTTAAAGCAAACTACGTATGACTACAGACTTGTCTGTATAAGTATACGGTTTGTTCGCATATGTCTAAAGCAAAATGTGCTCTCACTGATTACTACCTATCAAAGTGGCTCGACGGAGCCCCGCTTCGCGGGGCTCCTACCTCTGCATTCAAGGTTTAAAGTAACCTAACACGAAGGGGATGGCGGGGTCTTTCAGACCCCGCCATCCCCTTCGAACCTAACCTGTCCATGTCGGGGTGCCCCAAGTCCCGAGCTCTCACTGATTACTACCTATCAAAGTGGCTCGACGGAGCCCCGCTTCGCGGGGCTCCTACCTCTGCATTCAAGGTTTAAAGTAACCTAACACGAAGGGGATAGCGGGGTCTTTCAGACCCCGCCATCCCCTTCGAACCTAACCTGTCCATGTCGGGGTGCCTACTACGGCAGCCAAATTGTCTGTACTCGTATGTGTTTTGCTCTCACGAATTAGAGCAAAGTGTATTTTATTTCAGTCTGTCTCTGTACTGATATGCAGTATGCTCTCTAGCTACAAGAGCATATTGCGTGCGATTACAGAGCAACCCCTGTCTGTGCTAGTATACATTATGGCAATACGCAACCGGGCCGATATAACGTAAGTATTCGTTAGTAATAAGCTCATCCCAGACAAGTAAATAGTGGCACTATAATGCACTTGATGGTGCTTGGAGTGTCAAGAAACGTCAAGGAGGATGGTTAACATTAAAAAAAAACGGAGTATGACGTTTCTTGGCTCTGATGCAACTCCAGGCGCTCTTGCACGCGACCGTCGGACGAGGAAGAAGCCGTTCGCATCACGCTGAAGCAAGACGTGTTCGGTGGAGCGTCGTTATACTCCATTTAATTAGAAGTTTCTGTTTATGATTTTGTTCGTATTTCGTCAAAATAATAATCCTAAATAAATTGTCACTTAACGTGGTTTAATTTCTCCTTGCCCGCCTACCTACAATAGCTCGGCAGTCATCATAATGTCTGTAAGGTATTTATCTATGGGCCTAAGATGTCTGAAATAAATGTTTTATTTTATTTATTTATAATGAACCGGGAGAGGTCAGATAATGATCATGTGCCTTTACAAAGTCCCTGGTATATTTTTTCATAACATAACTGCTTTGTTGGTGTCGCGGTCGCAACGCAACTTCAAATCACGGTTTCCTCGGTCAGGCAAAAAGTGATAATGGGTTTTCCCATTAGGAATTTCACAGTAGCAGACCAGGGTGTGGAAAGATGCGGCCCCGTGCCTCGGAAAACACGTTAAGCCGTTGGTCCTACGCCTGATCTCTCTCCGTTCGTTTCGGATTTCCGGTCCATCGGACTATTTGAGTGAGGGAACAGAGAATGCCAGGTGCACACACTTGTGCAGTACAATATATCCCGCGCCGATGGCTAATCTCCGCTGAGATCGGCCCCCGTGCCCGAAAGCGACCTGGAGGACTAGGTATATATTTTTAACCTAACGAGTCAATTTTGGCTTTCCCAACACTAGACTCAGCGTGAAAATGGGTTCTATCCTGGGTAGTTTTAAAATAAAAACAATTAAAAAGAAAAAAGTTATGTACCTACCTACCGCATTCTCATTATTACAAAAATGTGACTTTCTTCACCTGCGCTCATAGTGTTTGATGTTTTTTTTTTAATGTTTCTTTTACAAACAATTAAACCAAAAAACATACACAAACCTAGGTCCGTTACATCAACGACTAAGTACTTGTAAGTCATAAAATAATTTATTCAGTGCAGGGATCGAACCTGCGACACCCAGCGTAGCAGCCAATCGCAGCTACTGCGCCAACTGTGCCGACAAAAAGTGTTCCTTTTCGAACATAGAAATATTGTTTTATCTGGGTTATTCCAACAGAACGATCCATCAAAGATGTACACACAAAGATAAATCTACATACAACTACCTACCAAACTTCGAAACCAACTAAGTTCCCAAGCTTTTACCGACATTTTTCTATCACTTCTCATATATTACGAATGGACAATAAAATATACTTTATCTTACTTGTTGTGGAGTATATCCGATGTGGCTGTGTCAGAGGTTACCCGCCCACGCGGCCGCCGCCGCCGTGCCTATAATAACACGTGCTGAATGAAACGCGGGAAAATGGCCGCCGAATTTTATTTGTTTTGAATATTTATTGCAGCCACTGAAGTAAAATAAATGTCGCGGAGGTGGTCAGCGGAAATTGTCATGTTTTATATGCTTGTGCGCCCATACATTGTTCATGCGATGGGAAAATTACCCGCATTTTCTGTTGCCCTTTGCATGACGTTTTTTTTTTAAATATAAGTAATAATGTATCTATCTATCTAACTAGGCTAAATAAGAGATCAGATCTTTTTCTCGACATTTTATGAGTGCTCATGAAAAAGTATCATGAAATCGGTATGAAAATTATAATGCGCTTACCAATACGTTTTTTGTAAGTGTCATGGACTAAATATATTCTCAAAATGGTCCAATCGTTAGATGATTGCTCCTAGAAAGTCAAGTTCGTAGGGCAGCTATCTACAGCTTCCCTAATATTGAAAATAAAGAAAATACAGGTACCTACCGTAACTACGAGAAACCTACGAATTTTTACGCAACGTTTTCGAGACTGATTTCTTGCTGCGATGAATTCGATCGTCACATTGGAACAAAGCTACTTAACTTAATCTGTAGTGGTAGACCAAAATATTTATTCCGTGTTATCCAGCAGACCATCTAGTAAATGAATCTTTACTATTGGTGGTAACTTTATTGAACCATCTTTGGGTTGAGCACCCTTGCGTTAGACCATGCCAGAGCTATGTTAAAATTAGTTTTGAATGTTTCCTAATGGCGTGATATCTCAAATCTATGGCGTTTTTTGTGACCGAAAAGGATGTGACAAATTGTTACCTACATGGATGGGTTTTGAATGCCCTGGCCAAAAAAAGCCAGCAAAGCTATTTCAGAATATGGTCTTTATTCCTCGCTTAGCCTCGCTAACGAGAGGCCTAATCATCGGTGCCTGTCCTAATTAGTTTGGTCATCAACAACTTATTGGGGTACTGTAACGATCAAGCCCGCCAACCAATTCCTCGAGCTGGTGACACCGTCAATGTTTTTGTTAGAGAAGTTTACCTAACCTCTCACAGTAGTTTATAGATCTTTATCGAAACCTGCAACACTCTCTTATATCTACCTAAAAATGTTAACTGCTAGTAAATTAGCTATAAATAATAACCCTATAATTAATGTTTAGACATCTATGCGCCACACTACAGAAAATCTTCTCAACTGTATAATTATTTGGTTAATAAACCTACGATTTAATTCCTCATCACGGCCTTGCTTATTAAAACTTAACAATGAGGAGAAACGTTAAGAAATCCGAGTTTAAGCAAACATATGATTCAAGTACCGTATTAGCTACAACTTCCTCAATTAACAAGTATTCGAAGGTATACTAGAATATAATTACAGAGGCAGTAAACGTGCTCTGTAAACAACTAACGCTCGTTTAGTTTGACGCGCCAAACGTTTATAATAACGTCTTCTAAGAACCTTTAGGTGGTCGCAAACATTAGCTTTGTTTGAGCGCCAATTTGGACTGGCCGAGCTTTCATACTCACCAACTTATCGTCATGAACCAAACACGGGGAAATCACCCTTATATTTGTATGCAAAGAAGCTCGAGTCTTCGCAAAAGAAAGCAGCATAAATGCTCTTAAATTTTAATTGCGAAACACTACGGACACACACGTCTTGTGTTGTGTATTCGCGAATGTGTTAATTCAAAGCAATGCAGTTTGCTTTTAATATGCACTTATATGGCGTGCACATTCCGTAGCACTTAGTTTACTTATAAAAGCGCACTTTTGTTCGAGATACAAAGAGTCAAAGACATCCGTGTCGTCGTGAGTCATTGCAAGCAATGGATTCGGAAAATATTGCTATTATTTGTGATGCGGCGCTTTTCTCTATTATAATTATTGTTTCTTCAGTGAAAACGAAACCAATTAAGTAGTAAAATGAGTAGGTATTGAAACATTCTTTCAGCAGGACACTCTAGTAATTGGATAAAAAGAAATATTACTTTGAAATATGTACTATTAACTAAGGTTACTCGTACTGAGGTTTAAATCGGTTGTTGTTTAGCGTTAGGTTATAAATCCTATATAGATTAACCCGTCGCACGATTGTTTACAAAAATGTAGGGTAACAATGTATGAAACTTTGCACCCGTGTGCAGTTTGTCGCGCGAAGGCTTAAAGGATAACCCTGCTAACCGTATCTTTACTAATATTATAAAAGCGAAAGTGAGTTTGTTTGTTTTTTACGTCTTCACGCCTTAATGGCTAAACCAAGTAAGAAATGAGCGAGAAAGAGGGAATAAAAGGGAAAATTTTGCATTGCTATTACAATCAATAAGGCGCAAGGGCAAAAACTATAGGTAGCAGGTACCTGCACATCAGGAAAAGGGAACTGTGTTACCCCGAATTTAACGCGAGCGAAGCCGCGGGCAAAGGCTAGACAGACTATAAAATCCAGTTCGCGCTCAAGTTATTTTTGTACTTGGTCTTTTTAATTCTGGTTAGTTAGCAACGTTTAAAACCTTAACCCAAATTATATATAAACGGGTTTTTCCGTTTAAAGGTTAATCAAACGTGGGTCAATGATCCAACTGATTAACCTTTTAACCTGATTCAGTCGCTAAATATTAAAAAAAAAACTTTCGGAAAGAAACGATTTCCTAATATTTTACTTGAGCTATACGTAGTGTATGTGGTTTTTACAATTTTACCTAATAGCCAACATCTGTAAATTCTGGAATGAATCAGTAGGGGACACCACTCTTGCGGGTTGTTCGAAAGAGATACTGCGGCCCCGGAACATAAAGGGCAAAAGAAGGAACATGGGTGGGTTTTTGGCAATAAAAGTCTGACTGTCCCCCCGCTCCGCCCAGAGCGAGGGAAGTTATTTGATGATTACCCATCCGTAAAAATGGCACCACATCTAATGAAAGGCAATAACTTCTATGAAACTTAATTACTTTTTATTAATCCCTTACAATTAAAATTTATCCTAATTGAACTCTTAGGGTCGTTCACAAAGATCTAGTTGCCCGGCTGTCTGTACATGGCTATTCAGTACTTCATTAAACAAAATTGCTATTTACAACACTGTCAACATTCCTAGACAATATTCAGGTTTCCTGGCTAATCACTCTACACGACTTATAGACAGAATATAGCCTTAGATAAAGCATTCAATGCACAAACATTTGTTGGTACTTTAGCGAGTTTCTATTCGAGTGTTTTCAAAAGAAGGATGTATGACAAATTCGCGCGTAGAACTCTTTATTTAAAAAAGCGCAAAACAACAACTTCGAAGCTTATTATGCAATATCAATTCACGAAATTCTTATTATAATGAGGAAAAGTTGTTATTATTGGGGCAATTGGAATCCAACAGATAGAGGAAAAATTCGGATACACATAGCAATCTTAAAAAATCTATTTATAGCTCCTCAACATGGAAATGAATCATTAGTTGAAATCGTCAGTCAAAGTTCAGGAGTCCAATTTCACCCGTACTTTATGCTACACACACTTTGAAAACAGCCACTTAATAGTAATAGACTAGCCGGGCATAATCCACTTCTCATTTAGGTTTCGTTTCTTGGTCTGTCACATATCTTATGTATATGGTGTCTTCTGGTTTCGGGTCTTCAATTTGTGTCTCATCTAGTTGGGAACATGCGATGGCTAGAGCAGACCCGTCGTGGGAGAAGCTTAGGGATGAGACTGCAGTGTTATATCTATGGAACTGACATAGCCTCTTCTTGTTGAAACCGTCCCAGATGTTGACATAGCCATCTGAGCCACCTGTTGCGAAGGTGTTGTAGACAGAGTGGAAGCTTATTGCATTCACTGGATAGATTTTTTCAAGACCTGGAATGAGTTTTCTTGTTAGTAACTTTATTAAAAATCTGACTTCTGAGGCATGCTAAGAATGTTATTGTAATATAAAATTGATTTGCAGGAGGGCGAAACATCACCTCCCTAGCTTTTTTCCCTAACTAGGCTGGGATCAGCTACCAGTCAAACCGGATGAAGCTGAATAAGAGGTATTATTTAATTAACAGCTTTAGGTAGATGGTGATACCGAAATAACGGTTTTTCTTTTAATCATCAACTGACAGGATGATAATTTGATTCCAGTGAGGAAACTTCGTCATTATAGAGTCCAGAACAGCAGTGACAAATTCTCACGTGAATTAAACGACGACGAGCAGTTGTTTATTGTTATCCGTGATGACAGAGACAGAAAAAATTAAAGCCCTTGTTGTGTTAAATGAGAAAAAAGCACGTGTGTGAAATACATTCCATGTTGAACCTAATCATAGTGCAATAAGAGCCAGTTTTCGAGGAAGTGTATGAAAAATAAATAGACATTGACACTTACCACCATCCTTAATCCGATGACACTTAAACGCATACTTCTTTTTCTGAACTTCTGGATTACTATCCAGATACTCCACAGCAACCCTGCCTTCTATAGAGCTGAGGACATATCCCTGCTTATTAGGGAACACTCGGATGCAACGTGTTTGGTACTTGAGGGAGGATTCACGTCTCTGGTTGACGTGGCCCATGTTTCTTACATCCCAGACAAAGATCTTGCGGCCCGATGTGCCTACCACGAATTTTTCTCCAACTATACTCATTGTGTATACCTGTAATATAAAATAGTTCTTTTTTTATAACTCCCACACTAGAAATTGCTCCTGTGTTCTGAATGCATTCCAACAATCATTTAAAGTCTCATACATAAACAGCCAGAACCGGAACAACTACCTGTAGGTATTAAAAATCTTTGTTCTCTATGGGAATCGAACCAGCGATGCACAATTGCTCAGGAACTGCACTAACCATACTGTCAATTTAAATAATACTAAATCGCTAAGTCACTTAAAAGTTTGTTTAGTATAAATTAACACAAAACAAATTTCTGGACTCAAAAAAATTGCACTTTACACAACCAGCTTGAATGGTGTATGACCAGTTTTATGAACATGGACAAAGCAAAAGGACTATGTAAGGATCGTAGCAGATGGTGTTCTGTGGTTTGTGCCTTAGCTGGCTGAGCTTCCACTTCTTCTTTTTTTGTGTGGTTTGCTTAACTGGTTGACAAAGTTTAATGCAGTTCATGGGCCTCTGATTTGGTGTTGTATGCCATTAAAAAGTATCTCTCAAGCATCTTATTTTTCCTCATAATACTTTCCCTCACGGAAACAATTGATAACTACACAATATTCACATGAATCCGAAAAATCAGATGTGCGTGTTATAGGGTGGAACTTTCGGATGACAAAACCGCAGCTGCGCACAATTACAGCAGCCATTACTGGCCACGGCTCTTTTAATAAACACCTCTTTGTCTTAGGAGTCACAGACAGCCCACTGTGCCGAGCCTGCATGGAGGTAGACGAAACAGCAGCCCACGTGCTTCTGCACTGCCCAGAGGTTTCCCCATACAGGGCAAAGTACTTCGGTAACCCAGGTACTCTTCGCGAGATCGTCAGCAACACCAAGGCGCTGCTGACGTTTTTCGCGGAGCTGGGGTGGATCGAATAATATTCCCACCCATACGCAAAATACGCGCCTCAGACGTGGAGTTGCGGACACCAGCCCGTTATACAATACAATACAATAGGGTGGAACTTGTAACCATATTTGGTTTGACAGCCCCACCACTAGGCTTTTACTGCTTCAGATTTCGACACATTTCACACCTTCTATTACATCCTTTCTAATATTATAAAAGCGAAAGTGAGTTTGTTTGTTTGTTACGTCTTTACACCTAAATGTCAAAACCGATTTTGATGAATTTTGGTACAGAGATAATTGGGACCCGAGACAGACAGGCTATTTTTTTGAAGTGAGAAATGTGGAGAAAGATGGAACAAAAGGGGAGAGAAAGATAGTTTTTCGATCATCACGCGAGTTAAAGTAGCGTTAGCCCAAAGTTACTACGCCACGCGGACGAAGTCGCGGGCGGAAGCTAGTGCCTAAATAAATCCTCAATGTTAAAATTTGAGATATTATATTTTTCAAATAATTCTAGCATTTTATACCCTCTCATTTCCTTGATTGTAAGTTCCAACACAATTGGGCACACGGCTATCCCACATCTTGACGGTACCGTCCCAGCTGCCAGTCAGCACTGCATTCACTTCAGTAGCAAACTCCACACATCGGATAGCTCCTTTATGTTCACCCAGAGTTGTTTCCATACTTGCGTTAAGGTCATACATCTTGAGGATCTGGTCCAAGCCACCGCTATAGGTATGGACTGCATCCTGAAAAGAAGAATATGTGGTTATTATGTAGTTTTTCCAATGAACTGCTGATTAAAAATTGCATGAAAGGATTTTAAACATTAATTTCTCTGATTTAGAATATATTTATTGATTATTATCCTTAGATACTAATATAATATTATAAAAGCTAAAGTGAGTTTGTTTGTTACCTCTTCACGCTTTAATGGCTAAACCGATTTTGATGAATTTTGGTACAGAGTTAGTTGGGAACCAAGAGACATAATAATAATAATAATAATAATAATAAGCCCCCTAAACAACCACACGTCCTGATTGACCATCTAATCACGTGGGGGGCGGACACACGAATGAAAAATTACTGGCGTGGCTAACGTGGCTCTGGAAACCCACTAAAAATGGAGACTCGTTCAAAGAGAAAACGTATAGGACCGCTGCCCGGGGGCGATCGCCGGGGCGCACCTGGAGCTGACGCTGGGTGTCACAGCATGCGAACCGTCAGCGGTGAGGAGTTGAACAGGCGGGCTCCCACCGACAAAGATACTACAGCCGAAATCATTGACGATGGTGACAGACTGACGGACAGGACAGACACCCCTGTAGAACCGTATAGCCCAAGCACAGTATCATACACGCCTTCAAGGCCATCATCACCATCCATACCATCGTCACCAACATTTTTATCATCCCCCATTATTAATTCAAACACAGTTCCACCCATACCGACCTTGAATGTTGCGCGGGGGGTATCTACCTTCTTACCCGCGTCCACCAAGGCTGGAAAAGCAAGAGTTCGCATGAAATGGAGCAAAGAAGTTAATCTATATATCATGCGAACTTACCTATACATCACCAAATTAGAGACAGATATGACCACTTACAGACAACAACTGCATGAACTTTTCACTCGCCAATATCCAGAGATTAATGTCTCAGAACAACGGATATCAGATCAAAGAAGAACGATCGTTAGAAATAAACTTTTGTCGCTAAATGAAATAGATCAGTTAAGAGAAGAAGTACGCCTACAATTAGAGTTAGAAAATATTAGAGACACAAACAATATCGCTACAACACAAAACATAACCGAAAATATTCAGGAAGTACAGTCACAAACGTATGGTCAATTAGAACCTTACACTCAATCTCAACCATGCTATCAATCACAAGCAAACTCACAAACCACACATACATCCACACAAACCGAAAATATAACAATAATGTTAGAAAATGATATTCAGATTCTGCCAGATACTCACCAAATGCAACCCTCAGATACGCGTATCCACGAAATTCACGATAAATTTAAAACAGCTCTCACTCTATACTCTGGTATGGACCCGGCAGCTCGACCAAAACTGCCTAAACTTAGATACTCACCAAAACTTTGTCAACTTGTTAAAATTTTCAATCAAAATATCCTCAACCAATATATTAGTGAAGAAACACAACTTATAGACGTGCATACTTTGATATACTGCACAGCATTAGTAATATCAGAAGAACTTAATTATAAAATCACAGAATACACGGGCAATACAAGACCAAAAAATATTAACAAACCAGCATGGCAACAGAGACTTGAACAAGACATAGAAATACTTAGAGCAGACTGCGGTAGACTTACACAATATATTAATAACAATAGATCTAACAAAGTAGTTAAAAGAGTTGAAATCATATTTAAAAACATGGCTACTCACACTAGACACGAAAAAGATAATAGTAAACCGGAAGAATTTTTAGATACCCTAAAACAAAAATTAGCAGTAAAGGTACACAGGTTAAGAAGATACAAGAAAG
The DNA here is from genome assembly GCA_905475445.1 of Ochropleura plecta. NCBI lineage: Eukaryota > Metazoa > Arthropoda > Insecta > Lepidoptera > Noctuidae > Ochropleura > Ochropleura plecta. The sequence continues at coordinate 19,432,621 of FR997739.1, forward strand.
CGCAAGAGCGTAAAAATGATAACTCTTTATTTGCTATGAACGAAAAGAATTTCTATAGAAAATTACAGACTAAACCAGAATCAGACACAACCCGCGAAAACAGTATAGTTGAATTACCAACCGCGGAACAGCTTGAATCATTTTGGTCTGGGATATGGGAAGAGCAAGTCCAACATAACGATACATCTGATTGGATAACAGACGAAAATACAAGATGGATTTCATTACAAGAAATGGAATTCGTTGAGTTAACCGAGTCTGACATTACTAGTATCACAGCAAGATTACACAATTGGAAATCCCCTGGCATTGATAAAATCCACAATTACTGGTATAAAAAATTAGAATCACTTCACAAAGTTTTAGCCAAGAATTTAACAGACATTATATTAGGGAAACAACACATACCCGAATTTTTAGCTACAGGAATAACCTACATGTTGCCAAAAACCCAATACTGTCCAGAGCCTTCTCAATACAGACCTATTACATGCCTACCTACTATATACAAGATTCTTACATCAGCAATCACTACGAAAATCAACAAACATGTCGAACATAACAACATAATAGCAGAGGAACAAAAGGGATGTAGGCGAGGCCACATGGGATGCAAAGAGCAATTAGTCATAGATTCGGTAATACACAAACATGCTGCCACAAAAAATAGAAACTTACACTGCACCTACATAGATTATAAAAAAGCTTTTGATAGCATTCCACACTCTTGGCTTATCCAAATTTTACAGATTTATAAAATTAACCCAAAAATTATTGACTTTTTGAAAAATATTATGCCCCGATGGAAAACTACCCTTCAGTTAAATTACCACAATAACACTGTCACAACTAGACAGATAGCCATAAAAAAGGGTATTTATCAAGGTGATTCCTTGAGCCCATTATGGTTTTGTCTCGCTCTTAACCCTCTCTCACACTTACTGCATTGTTGCCAGGCCGGATATTGTCTTAAACACACGACAGAAGAAACCGCTATCTCACATCTTATTTATATGGATGACATTAAATTATACGCAAAAACTGAAAAAGAGATGAAAAAATTAGTAGAAATCACGACAGAATTTAGCAAAGATATAAACATGCAGTTTGGATTAGACAAATGTAAAACGGTACATATAATAAGAGGCAAAATTAAACCTGGTGACTATGCAATTAACACAACCGACACAATTACAGCTATGGAACACACTGATATGTATAAATATTTAGGATACAGACAGCTGAAAGGACTAGATCACACATCAATTAAAGAAACACTAAACACAGAATACAAGAAAAGAGTGGTCGCAGTTTGTAAAAGTCAACTCTCCGGGAAATATTTAATAAAAGCGTTGAACACCTACGCGATCCCAATATTAACATACTCATTCGGAGTGATCAAATGGTCAAAAACTGACATCCAACAAATAGAGAGAACAACACGCACTACACTAACTAAACACAATAACCTACACCCTAAATCTGCAATAGAAAGGCTGACCATCAAACGGCAACACGGAGGGAGAGGCCTAATCGATGTCTATAACCTTTGGCAGAAACAAATAACTAGACTGAAAACATTCTTTTACAGTAAATCTAACACAAGCAACTTACATAAAGCTATAGTTATGAACGATACCAACTATACACCACTTCATCTAAACGAACAGATAGATACACACCAAACTAACAATGAAGACCCACAGAAGAAAAAGATGGAAGATTGGAAAAAGAAAGTGTTGCACGGTCGACATCCCCATGATTTAGAACAGTCTCACATAGATACCAAAGCATCAAATAAATGGCTAATGATAGGTAACCTATTCCCGGAAACCGAAGGATTCCTAATTGCGATACAAGATCAAATCATAAACACAAAAAATTACAAAAAATTTATTATTAAAGATCCCACATTAACAAATGATAAGTGCCGCAAATGCCATAGCCAACCGGAGACCATTCAGCATATCACAGGAGCATGCGCAACACTCACACAAACTGACTACACCCATAGGCACAATCAGGTAGCAAACGTCATTCACCAAAATCTAGCTCTCAAACATAAACTGATACAAGACACCAATCCTTACTACAAATACACACCAGAAAAAGTTCTCGAAAACACTACACACAAACTCTATTACGACCGCGCTATTATGACTGACAGGACCATTCACTATAACCGACCAGATGTCATTCTTCAGGATAAAATCAATAAAATCACTTACCTCATAGACATAGCAGTTCCCAATACACATAATTTGCAAAAAACAATAGGTGAGAAAATTAGTAAATATGCGGAATTAAAAGAAGAGGTGACCAGAATATGGAGACAGGAAAAAGTGTACGTAGTACCCATAGTAGTCTCCACTACAGGTGTTATTCCCAATCACCTCCACCATAGCCTTAAATTAATAGACCTCAAGGACTCAATCTACATAACACTCCAAAAAGCCGCAATTTTAAATACCTGCAGGATAGTGAGGAAGTTCATGCAAATCGAGGAAAATGAAATTTCCTCCCACGACTCACACACACACACGCTACATTAACTTGGCATACGCCCGTTAATGTAGCTCAAACTAGCCAATGAGCTAAGAAACATTAGATACTGACCAAAAATAATAATAATAAAGCCTTTTTTTTTCTGTTATACAGGTTTTTCATTTCAACATTTATGTACATCTTACATACTAACAGATCCCTTTCGGGTATAGGCCTCCTCCAAGCTCTTCCATTTTTCTCTGTTCTTGGCAGAATTTATCCATTCTGGTCCAGCTATTTCTTTTATGTCGTCTGACCATCTTTTCTTTGGTTTTCCCACTCTACGTTTTCCTATTGGGCCCTTCCATGTTGTTGTTCTCAGTGTCCACCTCTTGTCTTTATATCTGGCAATATGTCCAGCCCATTTCCATTTAGATTTCATAGCAAAGTTTAGAGCATCTATGACTTTAGTCTTGCTTCTTATTTTTGTGCTTCTGATTTTATCTATCCTTTTTAGTTTTAGAATGCTCCTCTCCATTGATCGCTGGCATGTTGTTATTTTGTTTTTGACTTTGCTTGTATACACCCAGGTTTGGCTGCCATATGTTAAGCAAGGTAAAAGGTTAGTATCCAGTACCATCTTTTTGAGGTTTAAATTGTAGGGTCCTTTTAAGATCTCTTTCTGTGCCCAAAACTTCTTCCAGGTTATATTGATTCGTCTCTCTACTTCCTCTTCATTGTTGTTTTCTTTAAACGATATTTGTTTCCCTAGATAAATATACGAATCAACATAATCTATATTTTGATTGTTTACTATGATTGATTTCGCAACAGAATTTGTCATTATTTTTGTTTTGCTTATGTTTAGGTTAAGGCCAACTATACTGCTTTTCTGTGCAAACAGGCAGACCATTTCTTCTAGTTCTGTAGCAGATTCAGCGAAGATTGCAATATCATCGGCAAATCTAATGTGGCTCAAATATTGGTTTTGTATTCTAATTCCTTTGTCCTTCCAGTTTAAGTGGCGAAAAATACTTTCAAGCACGGCTATAAACAACTTAGGTGACAGAGGATCCCCTTGCCTGACACCTCTACCGATTGGGAATTCCTCGCCTTTCCTTTCCAGTTTTACTCTGCTTGTACAGTTGGAGTAAATGTTCTTAATTATATTTATATATTCCTGACCGATTTTACATTCTTCTAATGCCTTCCATATTGATTTGTGTGTTATACTATCGAATGCTTTTTCGAAATCAATAAAAGCAATATAGATTGGCCTCTTAAACTCCATGTATTTTTCTATTATTTGCTCTATGGTTTGGATGTGGTCGATAGTGGAGAATCCTGATCTAAACCCCGCTTGTTCGACTGGTTGTAGATTATCTATTTGTGGTGATATCCGACCAAGTATTATTGAAGTAAATAGTTTGTACAAGCTTGAGAGTAGACTAATGGGTCTATAGTTTGAGATATTAAGTGGATCACCCTTTTTATAGAGTAGGATAATATCTGATTTATACCACTGTTGAGGAGTAGTTCCCGTAACAAGGATTAAGTTGAACAAAGTTGTGATGAGTGTAAGCAATAGTGGGGCTCCATGTTTCAAAGCTTCATTCTTGATGTTGTCCGGCCCTGGACTTTTATCATTCTTTAGCTTTTTTATATGTTGTAGTGTTTCCGTATCATTGATTGGGTCTATGGTTAGATTAGTAATAATTCCTTCTTTTTCATCTTCGCTGTCCAGGTCTTCTATTGGTCCTTTATAAAGTTTTGAGTAGAAAGTTGTTGCGCATTTAAGCACGTCTGTTCGGGTTTTTGTTTCTTTTTGGTTGTCATTCAGATTTCTTATCCATGTATTATGTTGTGTTAGTTCTTTAACCGAGCGCTTCGTACTTCTATATGTTCTAAGGTTTTTTTCTATGGTTTTCTGTCTGTGGTTATTGTAGTCTTTATTTATTGCCTTATTAGTTTTTTTGAATAGGTTTCCTAGTTCTTTTTTATCGTTTTTGTCCTTGTTTTTCTTTGCTAGTAATTCGGAGCGTCTCTTCATTAAGTCCTTGGTTTCATTAGTTAAGATCTCTTTATTTTTGTTATGAGGTTCGTTTTCTATTTTCAGACTTTTTTGGATGATGTCTTCTAAAATGTCATAGTAATCCTGTACTTTTGTTTTGTCTTCTATGTTGTTATTCTTTTCAATGTTTATTTGTAGGTTTTCTTGGTATGTTTTTATGTTTTTTTCTGTTTCTAGTGATCTTGGTCCATTGTTGAAGTTTTTCCTGCATAATTTGATTGACTTTAAATTGAGACTAGCTCTTACCAGTCGGTGATCTGATGAGAAGTTAAGTTGGTTTATAACTTCTACATTTAAAATCAGTTTAGGTTTGTTCGTAATTATAAAGTCAATTTCATTCTTCGTTTTTTGGTCTGGTGATCTCCAGGTCCACCTGCGGCTCTTTCTCTTTTTAAAACAGGTATTCATTATCATCATTCCATGTTCTAGAGTATATTCTATTAGGGTCTCCCCTCTACCATTTCTTTCACCAAAACCATATTTTCCCATGACTAGGGTTTCATGTTTTTTAGGCTGGCCAATTTTTGCATTAAAGTCACCTATGATTACTGTCATGTTTCCTGCTAATTCCTGAGCTTTGCTTAAGTCTTCATAGAAGTTATTGATTTCTTCTTCTGTACATTTCTCGGTTGGTGCATATACTTGGATCAGAGAGATAAATGTTCTTTCAAACTGTAGTTGTAGAAGCGCTACTCTTTCTGATATCCCAATGAAGTTGACAATGTTGTTTTTAAGGTATTTTTTTATGATAAACCCTACTCCATAGAGGCCTTTTGTAGTTCCAATGTAACAGAATATAAAGTTTTGGTGCTCTTCAATCTCACACCCCATTCTCCTTACTTCCGCTATACCAAGGATGTCATATTCTATTTTTTCTAAGGCAAGGTTAAGTTCTATTATTTTTTCATTTGACGACAGGGTTCTTACGTTATAAGTGCAGATTTTTAGTATATTGCTATTCCGCGTTGAGTTGTTATCTGTTTTTAATGGTTTAGTTGGAGGGTGGTGGTCTTCGCTCTCCCCACGGTGACCAGCCGGCTTGGGGATAGGTATTGTTTTATTTCTATTGTGGTTGTTGCATAGTTCTCGGTTCCGGTTGGCCGGCTGTATTTTCTTGTGCCTTGGATGCTGAGTTGGCTCTGGGGCGAAATATTTTATGAACCTTACTTATCTTTTTGTCTTGTTTTGCATCGGATGGTGACTTAGAAGGCAACCTCTTCCTGTTGTTTTCTCTGTCTTCTTTGCTTTTCACGATAAGTTTGTCATATCTTATATAAGCAATATTTCCTTTCTTCTGTTCTTCTTCTTTTTCCTTCATTAGTTCTTTCCTTTTCAACAGGATTTCTTTTGGGTAGTCTGGAGTGACATAGATTCCAGAAGGGAAGTTTTTGTTGTTTTTAAGCAGTTCAATTTTTCTCCAGGTAAGAGTGAGTGTCACCATAATTGCTCTAGTTTTGTCAGGACTGCGGTTTCCCAATCTCCTTACGTCACTAACCTCCCATTCATCCCATTCCCGCACTTCTGTATTGTTGCATATCTTGTTAAGGGTTTGAATGACTTTTACCCTCAGTTCAGCACTATTTGTTTCTGTTTCAGTAACACCATGTAGTATTAGGTTGTTTTTACGTATTTCTTTTTGGAGATTGTGCATTTTACTCTGCAAAGTTTCTATTTCGAGTTTTAGTTGCTTATTTTCTTCCATCACCAAGAGACATAAGCTATTTTTTTAAAAAAAAAAAGGTTGGATGTGAGGGAGAAAGAGTGAAAAAAAGGGAAAACTTAGCGTTGCTGTTACAAATCAATAAGGCGCAAGGGGAACTGTGTTACCCCAAATTTAACTCGAGCGGCAAAAGCTAGTAAGTAAATAAATTACAGCTTAGGGATTATAAAACTTAGAACATAAGTTATGAAAACTTGGACTCATGCCAAGATTTACTTTGCTCTACAGAACTGTGGTTATCAATTCAACATAAAAATACTGATGCCAACTCCAATCCTCTGAAAGCCTCCTTCAATGGTATAAAAAGCTAATACAATAATGTATGTTCTAGATGGCTTCCTCCCTCTCTAAATTATTATTTTCAAACAGTGTGCATAGTAATTTATATGTTCTTCCTGGAAATATATGTGTTACCAGGAAATTTATTGCGTTAGGCACATACCTGAATGACTGCAACTATTTAGACAAAGAGAAGCATCAGCCCGTAGTGCACAGCCTGCATGGAAGTACACAAGTATGCAAAAACAACTGAATTCTTACCCGGAAGCAAACGTCCAAGACGGGCAGCTCGTGGTTGTACTTATGGCGCTCCGTGTTCGACGTGACATCGTAAAGTCTCACAGAGCAGTCCCACGACGACACCAGCAAGAACTGATTGGATTTCGGTGCGAATTTAACGCTCGATATCGCATCGTCAGGTAAGCTCTTCAATTTGAACTCGGTGCGGGACTCCGCGACCCGCGTCACTGTCATTGTGGAAGCAATTTTGTTGGCTAATTGAAAATATGACAAAAAAATAAAAAGAGCTCTTCTTTTACGAAGAATCTCACGATTAATAACGTAAATAGCGGGTTAACCGCAAGCAAGTTCGTCCGTCAGCGACACAACAGATAAAAAATGACAATTGACTGAATTGTCCTCACTTGACCCAAAGTAGGAAAAACCAAACGCAGAAATTGTAATTAATTATTTTAAAAGTAATTAATATCTAAAAAAAAGTATAAAAATAATTTTATCATTACTTTTATTTCAGGAAAATTCTGTTTTATTGGTGATTCACTAAAGTGACTTAAAATACTTTTTCTACGAGAAAAAGTATTTTCACCTAGCGTATACACTAGGTGACGTAACGATATGAAAGGAATAAATGTGAACGCACCTAAACAAATCAAAAAAGTTTTATTTTTCTATGCCCAAAAATTAGAAGCTAGCTAAAAGAATAGTAATAAGCCTTTTATGATTTATTTTTCTTTATTTGCACGTAAGGATCACGATGAACTAATTTAAAATTCCAATAATTACTTTCGAGAAGATTGTGTAATCTGGTGACATTTACGAACGCACCTTTATAATTGACATGTTTGTGATGAGGTGTGAATTGTAGAAAGAAATCTCCGTCTCGCAGAAATGATTTCACAAAAATCTATAGTTCCCTGAAGTTTTGTGATGTTCCATTTGTGCTATCTCGATACGAGTATACAGTAATACGATAACAATATAACAGTGCCTCAATAAGTAACATAAATGAATATAAAACCACCGCGCAACTAAGTCGGTTCCGATAGGAACGAATGGAGTGATCAGCTTATGAAATGACGATGCAAACCAACTTGAAAACTAAAGAAATGTTTATAGTCAGAGCACTAGAAAAGATTTTGGCTGATAAGGACATAAAAAGGTCCTACCACAGCCAATTGAAGAAGTCCTGCGAGGTCGCTTTAGGTAAGACCTACTGACATTTTACAGTATCCAATAACGTAATAAGTTACATATTTTGTGTAGTACAAGTATTATCACCTGTCACTAATTAAGTTAAAATCTACAATGCGATAGTTTTATTGTTATTGATAATTTATTAGATAGTGAATGTTTTGACCTTGGTTTTAAAAGTCGAAACCTACTTTGCGTTATCAAAGTGTCTTGTGAAGTGTTTTCGACACAGTGGCGATCGAGGCAGGCACTGGATCAAATATCAGTGGTGTGTGTGGAACCAATAATGTGTATAATTTGTACATGACTTAGTGTGATAGTATGTAATATGAAAAATGTTCACTAATAAATACCTCTTACTAATTTTGGGTGAGCATTCAAGTTGATATGTCACAGTAACATGCAAGACTTTGCATACATACATTACATCACACTTAGGTAGCTGCTATGCCTAATAAAGCAACCTATGTTTCAATTAGTATTGAAGTACTAATAAAAACTATACTAAAAATACAATAATGTGGTATGAGAACTTTTGTATTTCTTCTGTAAATGATACAGCTGTGACTCGGTTTACAAGCCATGGTAACTACGATATTATTTCGTCATGTTCATGAAACCCACATCACCATCATCATCCTGTGTCCATTGCTGATCCTCTCCACACATTCTAGTGAAGTTTCTGTATTTGTTTTATAAGAACTCAAGTCTTATTAAATTATTACTAGCTATACCCGGACCTTCACTTAATTTAAAATGTGACAATGAATTTGGTTTGTACTCATCATGATTGAAAAGACACTTGGCACCATCTGATATCATAAGAATTTAATTATTATGTCCGTTTGAAACAGTTTTTTTTTTGGAACTTCAACTTTGGGATTGGTATGTCCATTTCTGTACACCTGACAACATATTGCCAAAATGATGACAGGATAATCAATTTAGTTTAAAAGGTAACAAAAAAACTCATTAGAATTCATAATATTAGTTAGGATAAACAAAATACCCAACTAGTTAATCATTATACAAGCTATTGTATCATTGATAACAAATACCTATTATTCTCAAAACTTGGAATACATTTAATACATCAGCACAACATAACATTGTAATATACAGTTAACTTAACTGACTTAGTATGCAATCATGCTTCCTGTATACTTATGGCAGGATGGACTAGGAGTACCTATTTTATTATGTTAATAGCCTCCAAATATGCATAGCTTTGACAGTTTGTAATTTTGGCACTCAATGCGACAAGGAGGTAACATTAACATTTATGATGAACTAGCTTTTGCCCGCGGCTTCGCTCGCGTTTAATTAGGGGTAACACAGTTCCCCTTTTGCTGATTTGTACCTGCTACTTGTAGTTTTTCCCAAGCGCCTTATTTATTGTAATAGCAAAGCTAAGTTTTCCATTTTCTTCCCTCTTTCTCCCTCATATCTCACTTTTTTTAAGAAAAAGTAAGCCTATGTCCGTCTCCAGGGTCCCAACTATCTCTGTACCAAAATTCATCAAAATCGGTTGAGCCATGTAGGCGTGAAGACGTAACAAACAAACAAACTCACTTTCGCTAATATTGGTAGTATTTTGTGTTTAAACAATTGGTTCCTAACTGCATGAAAACACGGCAATATGGTTGCCACTTTTAAGGATAATGGTAATTGATTCTCAAAGGATAAGTGATAGTTGGCCACTTGAGATTTTCAAACGTATTTGTGCATGAGTGTTTGTTTCTTTCATCATAAATTCTTGCTGTCTTCAAAACTCTTGTAAAATGTTCTTCTTGTTTTTTTTTAATCTTTATTAATTTTGGGACATTTACCGGTCCTTCTTGTTATTCAGTCTGTGTCACTATACATATATTATGACGCCATTCAACATTTAAATACTGGCTTAAATTAACACCATCATAACTGCAATATTAAAATTTTGTTATGCTTCCTGTTTGTATATTTTATACTTTGTCTTTTTTTATTACAAAATTCCAAGTTCAACTTTTTTGAACTACGGAACACGATTTTACTGTTAAGATTTACGATGTTGTTGTATCCTATTGTTTCAAGTTTCCCATCAAAGAGTTTATACTATTTGCACAAATTTTCTATTGTTAATAGGATCCTAAATGTTATATTTTAAACAAGGCCTTTCCTTCCGCCCTTAATTTATTCTGTCCAACATCTAAAATTATCAGAACAAAAATTTGGGACATTGACTGGTGATAACAGCTTATTGAAAAACCTATTAATTGTTATCTCAGTATATTATTAATAATCACTATCCTCAAAGGTAGTACTGTATACAACAAAAAAATATATTTATATACATGTCGAATTAAGAACTTCCTTTTATTGTTTTGTTTTTGGTTAAAAATGCACTGACTTTTGCCCGCGGCTTTGCTCGCGTCCAACCCCTATTTTAGGAAAGGGGAAGGTTAGATAGAGACTTAAAGTAGACTATGTCACTCTCCATCCCTACAATTATCTCCACTTAAAAAATCACGTCACTGCGTCGTTCCGTTTTGCCGTGAAAGACGGACAAACTAACAGACACACACATACACTTATAATCCCATTTATAGTTTACATTTCCTGTTGAAAACATTTGCAGGAAATCTACACTTCATTAGCACTAGTTTGTAATGTTTTTTTGTTTCATTGCAGAGGAAATCAAAACTGAATTGAAAAATGGAGGTCAACCTGAGTCATCAGAGAGTCCTACATCAGGGACTCTGCCTCTACCGAAGAATGACGCTTCCAACATTATCACAGCAGAAAAATACTTCTTACCATTCGAACTGGCATGCCAGAGCAAGGCATCCAGGATAGTGGTGACAGCTCTCGACTGCCTACAGAAACTTATTGCGTACGGTCATCTCACCGGAAACATTCCGGACTCGACTACACCACGGAAACTTCTCATAGATCGAATTGTTGAAACAATCTGTAGCTGTTTCACAGGACCTCAAACTGATGAAGGAGTACAGTTACAAATAATCAAAGCTCTACTAACCGTAATCACAAGTCAACATGTTGAGGTTCACGAGGGCACAGTGCTCCTTGCTGTCAGAACATGTTACAACATTTACCTTGCAAGCAAAAATCTCATAAACCAGACCACAGCGAGAGCAACCCTGACACAGATGCTGAATGTTATTTTCACGAAAATGGAGAATCAAGCCATTGAATCAGAAGCAAATGGCAACAGTAATAGCAATACAGTAACAGAAGTTCCACACAAAATGCCTAATGGTAATGTTGTGTCAGAAGAAGCACCTCACAATACAACTGAAGAAGGTAAAGAAGTAGAGCAAAGCCCAACGGAGGAGGTGGACGAGGTATTAGAAGCAAAAATGATTGCTAAACAAATAGTAGATTCAGTTATAGATAATGCCATAAGTATTGCAACTAAGAAAACTTCAGAAGAAGAAGTGGCAAATAGTCCTGATAATAATGAAAATCCATCAGATTCTCAAGACAGTGGGAGTATTACCCACGAGAGTAATGGTCAAGTGCCGACCGAAGCTACAATACAAAGAATACCATCACAAGAAAGTGTTGATGTTGCTTCAGAAAATGATAACTCGGTCACTGCTAAGTTTACTCATGTGTTACAGAAAGACGCATTCCTAGTTTTCAGAGCTCTCTGCAAGCTTTCAATGAAGCCTCTACCTGAAGGCACGCCAGACCCTAAGTCACATGAGCTAAGATCTAAAATTCTCTCTCTTCATCTTCTCTTATCTATCTTACAAAATGCTGGGCCAGTATTTAGGAACAATGAGATGTTCATCACAGCTATCAAACAGTATCTTTGCGTCGCACTATCAAAGAATGGCGTCAGTTCTGTACCTGAAGTATTCGAGCTATCCCTAGCTATTTTCTTAGCTCTTCTGCAAAACTTCAAGGTGCACCTTAAGAAGCAAATTGAAGTATTCTTCAAAGAAATCTTTATGAACATTCTGGAGACTTCGAGCTCATCTTTCGAGCACAAGTGGATGGTCATCCAAGCATTGACCAGAATCTGCGGAGATGCGCAGAGCGTCGTAGATATATACGTGAACTACGACTGTGATTTATCAGCAGCCAATCTATTCCAGCGATTGGTTAATGATGTTTCCAAGATTGCCCAAGGAAGGCAAGCTTTAGAACTGGGCGCTACGCCCAACCAAGAAAAGTCCATGCGTATTCGTGGACTTGAATGTCTAGTCTCGATATTAAAATGTATGGTAGAATGGAGCAAGGAGCTTTATATTAATCCAAACCTACAAACTACTTTAGGTGAGAGAACCGCAAAGGAAGACCATGACCACCACAGCATTAAATCTCATGGAGGATCTAGTCTAAGTCTTGTTTCTACAGGATCCAGTAATATTGGTAATAGAGAGACATTAGATTCTCCAGAACAATTCGAAGTATTGAAACAACAGAAAGAGGTTTGGGAAACGGGCATTGACCTATTTAACAGAAAACCAAAACGAGGAGTATCTTTCTTGCAAGAGCAAGGTCTTTTGGGAACATCTACTAAAGAAATAGCCGAATGGTTACTCACTGACGAAAGACTTGACAAAACATTCGTTGGTGAATATTTAGGAGAGAATGAAGATCATTCCAAGGAAGTCATGTACTCTTACGTAGACTCGATGAAATTTGCGAATATGGACATTGTGGCAGCATTACGATATTTCTTAGAAGGATTCAGACTCCCTGGCGAGGCCCAGAAGATCGACAGGCTAATGGAAAAGTTCGCATCTCGCTACTGTGAGTGCAATCCTAACAACACGCTATTCATGAGCGCGGACACCGTCTACGTTTTAGCGTTTTCCATAATAATGCTAACAACAGATTTACATTCACCGCAAGTCAAGAATAAAATGACAAAAGAACAATACATTAAATTGAATAGTGGTATTAGTGACAATAATGACCTGCCACGTGAATATTTATCACAGATCTACGACGAGATCGCCGGTCACGAGATTAAGATGAAGAGTTCCTCGAAACCTGGGAAACACATGATCGCTAACGAGAAGAAACGAAAACTGATCTGGAACATGGAGATGGACGTAATATCCACAGCCGCGAAGAACTTGATGGAGTCCGTGTCTCATGTGCAAACTCCGTTCACGACGGCCAAACACGTGGAACATGTTCGACCTATGTTCAAGATGGCGTGGACACCGTTCCTCGCAGCATTTTCTGTGGGGTTACAGGATTGTGATGACCCTGAAATTGCTTCGCTGTGTTTAGATGGCATTAGGTGCGCAATCCGCATCGCCTGCATTTTCCACATGTCGCTCGAAAGAGACGCCTATGTGCAAGCTCTCGCGCGCTTCACCTTGCTCACTGCCAACTCACCGATTACAGAAATGAAGGCCAAGAACATCGACACTATAAAGACTTTGATCACCGTCGCACATACGGATGGCAACTACTTGGGAACGAGTTGGTTGGATGTCGTTAAATGCATTTCTCAGTTAGAACTAGCTCAGCTCATTGGAACGGGAGTACGGCCACAGTTCCTATCAGGGTCGGGCATCAAGCCGCAGCCGGACTCGTTGAAGTTCAGTTTAATGTCGCTGGATCCTAGCGTTAAAGAACACATCGGGGAGACCAGCTCTCAAAGTGTCGTAGTAGCAGTAGATAGAATATTCACAGGATCCACGAAACTTGACGGTGACGCCATCGTAGACTTCGTCAAAGCTTTATGTCAAGTATCACTAGATGAATTGAGCCATCCCACGAACCCTCGAATGTTCTCACTGCAAAAGATCGTAGAAATATCTTACTACAACATGGGTCGCATCAGGCTGCAGTGGTCTCGAATATGGCAAGTACTCGGTGACCACTTCAACAAAGTAGGTTGCAGCAGCAACGAAGACATAGCTTTCTTCGCAGTGGATTCATTGAGACAACTGTCTATGAAGTTTATCGAAAAAGGGGAGTTTTCCAATTTCAAATTCCAAAAAGATTTCTTGAGACCATTCGAGCACATTATGAAGAAAAATAGCTCTCCAACAATCAGAGACATGGTGGTTCGTTGTATCGCCCAGATGGTCAACTCTCAGGCTCCCAACATCAAGTCAGGATGGAAAAATATATTCTCTGTATTCCACCTAGCTGCAAGCGATCAAGATGAAGCGATCGTCGACTTAGCATTCCAGACTACCGGCAAAATTATAAATGAATTGTATGAGAAACAGTTCCCTGCCATGATAGACTCCTTCCAAGATGCAGTCAAATGCTTATCAGAATTTGCGTGCAATGCTAAGTTCCCGGACACATCGATGGAAGCTATAAGACTGGTGAGGTCTTGTGCGACGGCAGTGGGCGCGTCGCCGCAACTGTTCGTGGAGCACGCGGGGCTCGAGGGCGAGCCCGGGGCGCCGGAGGTAGACAGGGTGTGGCTGAGAGGGTGGTTTCCTCTACTCTTCTCCCTATCTTGCGTCGTTAGCCGCTGCAAGCTAGACGTACGTACACGAGGACTCACTGTCCTCTTCGAGATTATTAAAACTCATGGTGAATCATTCCGTCCACATTGGTGGAGAGACCTATTTAATATTTTGTTCAGAATCTTCGACAACATGAAGCTACCCGAGCATCAGTTGGAGAAGAACGAGTGGATGACTACGACATGCAATCACGCGTTGTACGCCATCGTCGACGTTTTCACGCAATACTTTGACATTCTTGGATCCCTCCTGTTAGAGCAACTGTATGCGCAGCTACACTGGTGCGTGCAGCAAGACAATGAGCAGCTGGCGCGCTCCGGCACTAACTGCCTCGAGAACCTAGTCATCTCTAATGGCACTAAGTTCACAGAGGACACGTGGAGCAACACGTGCCAGATCATGCTCGATATCTTCAACAGCACGCTGCCCACCACACTACTGACTTGGAAACCAGATGAGAACGAAGAAGACACACCCCAGGTCCGACATGGCATCCTGAAGAAACCTCAGGGAGGAGACGAGATTAAGTCTTCCAACCGGGTGTTCAACAGTCTCCTGATCAAATGCGTGGTACAGTTGGAGCTCATACAAACCATCGACAACATTGTCTTCTACCCCGCAACGTCGCGGAAGGAGGACGCCGAGACCCTCGCCCTGGCGGCCGCAGAGCTGACCGGCGGCACGCCCGGCACGGAGCAGGAATGTCAGCGTGAAGAACAGGGAATGTATCGACTGCTGAGCTCGCCACATCTGCTGCGACTCGTCGAATGCCTGATGTGCAGTCACCGCTTTGCTAAAACATTTAACACTAACAATGCGCAGAGGAATGTGTTGTGGAAAGCTAATTTCAAGGGTTCCGTGAAGCCGAATATGTTAAAACAAGAGACGCAGTCGTTGGCGTGCGTGCTCCGGATACTGTTCAAAATGTACAGTGACGAAACGCGACGGGACCACTGGCCTGCGGTCCAGAAGAGTCTTATCAGTATCTGCTGTGAAGCTTTGGAGTACTTCGCAGGAGTAACGAGCGAAGCACACCGGGATGCGTGGACGTCCATCCTGCTATTGATCCTCACAAGAATACTGAAGATGCCAGACGAAAGAGTAAGTATATTTTGTTCAACAACCTCGTGCTATGTACTTATTGTTATCGAAACAATATAATGGAATTAGATTGTAGATGCTATCGGTTATGTATGATATGATAGTGTCGCGATTTAAGAGTCGAGCCACTCGGGGTTACTAAAACCATTCACGTGTCGTTGAACAAACCACTAACAATTAATAATGTCTTGTAGAAAGTACTCATTTAAGTATGTAGATAGAAAACTCGTTTTGCGATAATGATTATTTAGGTACACTGAAAATAAGTTTTTATTTAGCATACATAATGTATCGCTATCGTCACGCTTTTGTAACTTTATTTGATGAGCATAATTTATAGTCGACACAAGGTGCGCAAATAATGTTAATGCATTCATAACTAATATTCGCAAACATCTGAAGCTGAATTTACAAACCTCTTGACGGGAATCGAACCCGACAAGGTCGTTGCACACGTATAGTTAATGAGGTCATTGTAATACATAGACTTGTCTCTAACCGAATGATCACTAATTTTGTGGCTTTGTAAATCTAGATAGGTACAAAAAATATTCTTTTGTCTGTGTCCTAATCGATAACAGAATCGGCATTCATGACTCAATTTAAGGATTTTCGCACTCAAACTCTCCATCATGTTGCAGTTATCTACATGAGCCCTGTAAACTTATTTGGATTACAATAACCCAATTAAGTTTTATTGACACAACTTACGCTAAATGAGATAATCGTGGCATGTCCATGTTATCAATATGCAAACAATAAGGAGTGATGCAACGTGTTTCAGTTTGCGGCTCACGTATCCAGCTACTACCCACTGCTGTGTGAGATCACCTGCTTCGACCTCAAGCCAGAGCTGCGCTCCGTGCTGCGACGCGTATTCATCCGCATCGGGCCCGTGTTCAACATCGTCACCAACGCCCAATAACAACACAACACTTACAAACAATATGGCCTTATAGTTCTCTAGGATAAAGTATGACTTTGATGTTAATGTTAAAAATAATACTTCGGTTGATTCCTTAAAATTTAATGTAATATTGACAGCAATCAGTACTTCAGTAGTATTAAAAGTGATCTATCATATTTTATAGCATGTAGTAGTCTTATTTCTAATTTATATTATAAATTATTGATTTGATTATCAAGTTAAATTTTTAAATTGTATATTATAAAAGCATAGAAGTTGTATCTATAAATTATAATAGTTTATTCTGTATATTTGAAAGTTTTTACTGTCTGGGGAGCTGAATTCACTCACTGCTACAATTGCTTCGTATTTCTTCTAGCTAGACTGATCAGACTGTGATTGATTGTGTTACTTCCTCACTGCTTTCCATGTTTATCATTTTTTATTGGAGTGACTTCAGAACTCGCACGCAAACTGATTATTATATTATTCCTTAAAATAAAAATCATTAATTTAAAAGAAGTCTGATTTAAACAATCTTCAGTCCCTCAATAGACCTCTCCAAAGAGTCCAGATCCCAGATGACTAGTTGTCCATCCAGTCCAGTGGTGCTGAACTTGCGTGTAGAGGCCTTAGAACCTTCGTACAGGCGAATGGAAGTAATAGCATTCTGGTGAATGGAATCAAGAAGAGTGTCGTTAGTTTCGATGCGCGCCTGGCGATCCAGCGATTGGAACTTCTTCATGGCTGATAATCCTCCAGACTCCTTCCTCTGAGTATTATCCAATTTGGCAACAAACTTAATCTGATTACCTTCATGGCAGTACATTAAAGGAATGCAGCTATGTCCTGCCACAACCAGGGAGTTGTTGGTCACCCAACTACATCCCAAGAAGGGCAAGTACTCAGTCTTCATTTTAATGATACCCCTCCCTTGAGTAGCATCGGCTACATTTATGGAGCTATCATGTCCCACCCATGCAACCTTGTTCCCATCTGCTGAGAATGATACACTGTGCACCCATCCACCACCATTTGGTGAGTTGGGAAATTCTGCTAACATTTGACCCAAAGGAAGCTTGGTTCCCCAAACATTTGGTCCAGGTTGGTCTTCAATATCCTTAATGTAAGCTGAGTAAACCCTTACTTTAAAATCAGCTGAGCCAGCAACCAAGAGGATGTTGTTAGGATGCCAGTCAATGCTGGTTACAGTTGACCGAATGGGCTTCTTGATATGCTTGGATACCCACCAGTTATTTTCTTTCTCGAAGTAACAGATAGAAATCAATCTGGCACCAGAGCCGACAGCAAATTTGTTCTCCATGGGTGACCATTTAACACAAGTAGCAGCTCGATTGATGCGGAGAAGGACAAGAGTAGTTGACCACTTGCCATCATCTCCTTGAGTCCATACATAAGCATTGCGGTCTACAGAGCAGGTGACAATGCGGTTAGTGTTTGGGGCCCAGTCAATGCCCATCACCTTCAGGTCATGTTCCACCAGGTTGTTGGTCTGCTTCCAGTCATTGCCCTCTTTCTGGTAGATATGGACTTCATTATTGTTTGGTGAAAATGCAATTTCTGTAATAGAATAAATAGATTCTTTTTTTAACTGTTTTTCATCCCTATTCATATAATTTACTTGCAAGTTAAAAGATGTTGTTGGTTAAAAATGAAGCTGGAATAGAAGTTGTTGGTTTATATGCAGCTTTTATTGGAAATGGCTTGTGATAATGGCGAACCAAGTCAACCACTGACCAACTAGTCAAAACATTTAAAAAGTATTTCTTTGTACTTTTATGTGGGAAATATAAAGAGAACAGTAAAGTACTCACGGGTTCTATCCTTATTCCATGCATGACAAGTCACCGGTGCCACTGAGTCACCAAAAGTAAGGGTTTGCGACATTTTTTTATGTATCTGGAACAATAAAGGTGATATTTTAAATGCCACAAATATTAAGAATACTTAATGATAAGTTCTTTGAGAATATTTACCTCAAGTTTCTAAGCAAACGGGAAATCGGTCACACCCAACGATATCAGTTGATAAGCAGAAATTCGCGGACTCTGGGCAGTCGACACGAATTCCTGAAAGCGTACACATTTTATATTTCATATCAAGAATGTTATAATCTGAACCAGGTTTCATTTACACTGATTTTCGGCATCTATTTACCTATTTACTTCGGAATACGAAACCACGAACCACGAAACGTCGAATTGACGTCAGTAAATAAAATCAACGAACGAATGAAAAAAGAATGAGTCATTTCAATTTTGACCGATTATTTCGCTACAGTCATCATCTAGAGTTGCCACATTAAAAAGACTTAAAAAAAAAATTGTAATCATCGTTATAAAACACTGAGATAGAAAATATATATTTTATTTATAGATGGCTAGCTTGCTCTGCGAATATAGTCACTCGACAAAATTAGTACCTAACTTCTACTCAAGAAGTTAAATACAAATGTTGAGTTTTTTGTAATACACTAAAAGAAAATTTTAGGTCTCTACTGAAAATAAATTTAGATTTTATTTAGGAATAAGTATGCATAGATATTACCTAATTAAACTAGGGAGCGAGGCTCTAAGAGCGAGCTCAAATATGTTAACATCGTACCTTTGACGGGTTAGAAATGTTTCGATCCTTCGAACAGAAATTACTTGGTTGACTTACAAACAAAGTAAAGATCCAAGAGAATGCAGGCTGCAGAAGTGAGCAAAAGTTTTACTTTAATAAGAAAACCTTCTAATGATTTTACCCTATGCTTGACCAACAGCGAAAAGCTTATTTTTCCGCCATATTGGATCAAGAGCGACGTCACATTCGTTTTTCGAGTTATTCTTTGCAAGCCCTGTTATTTGATACCCATATTGTAGGA
The DNA here is from genome assembly GCA_905475445.1 of Ochropleura plecta. Lineage (NCBI taxonomy): Eukaryota > Metazoa > Arthropoda > Insecta > Lepidoptera > Noctuidae > Ochropleura > Ochropleura plecta. Next base: position 19,451,953 of record FR997739.1, read on the forward strand.
GTGCTTAAAAATTACTGATGTAAGTATCATCTTACGTATGCCACCATGTTGGATTTAGAATCACGTCACACATGTAACGCTGGAGTGGAAAGCTGATATATTCTTTTAGTTCTTAAGGTGAAAGCTCCAACCTACCCGCGAAATTCAAATTTTCTTACGTTTTTTGCAATTTTCAGGCCAGTGCTAGGTTGTATGTTCATTAAAATATTATTCGCGGCTGTAAGACGTATGTAGTTATAGAATTATAATCATCAAAATCATCAATACAACGCTCTAAGTTCATAAAGCTGTAGGAAAGACTTTTTCTGTTTTTTTTTTGTTCCTACGCCTTTATGAACTTGGAGGGTTGTATTGGTGATTTTGATGATTATAATTCTATAACTACATACGTCTTACAGCCGCGAATAATATTTTAATGAACATACAACCCAGCACTGGCCTGAAAATTGCAAAAAACGTAAGAAAATTTGAATTTCGCGGGTAGGTTGGAGCTTTCACCTTAAACCCAAATCTTCCTTTTTTATACAATTTGCAGGTCAGTGTCAGGTTGTAAGTTATTTAATCTTCAACAACTATTATTTACAAGCTACAAATAGACAAACTAATAGTAAAAATATGTACATACAATATGAAAAGAAAAATAAAGAGTGTACATACAATATAATAATTGTAAAATTCGTAACCAAATATGTATTTTATTGATTTACTGAGTTGCAATCATTAAAATCAATAAATATAATTTTCTTAGTTCATTTGACGACACGGTTGGCGCAGTGGCTGAGCGATCGACTGCTGCGCTGCGTGTCGCGGGTTCGATTCCCGCACGGAACAAATATTTGTATGGCCTACAGATAGTTGTTTCGGGTCTGGCTGTTTGTATATGTGAGTTTATATGTTTGTAAACGCACCCACGATACAGGAGAAATTCCTAGAGTGGGGCAACGTTTTTTTAAAAAAAAATATTCCCATTGAAAGACTGTTCAAGAAAATTTGAATTTCGCGGGCTACTCTAGCGCTGCCACCTTAAAGATAACGTAACAAACCACGGTGAAGGGAGGGTCTACAGTTAGTACGGGAGGTGTCGTTAGGCAGATTCACAACAAGTCATTTTAAACCGGCTGAAAATCATGTCAAATAACAGTTTAACTTTATCTCAGCAAGGATCTGCGCGTGTCAGCTGCTTCAGTGGGGAAATCCAAAGTTACAGTTTTACGAGTTGCCACAAAAAAAAAACGTGGATAAACTACAAAAATTGACTATGAAGATATCTACTATTGATTATTACACTCTATGGAGTCGACAGTAACAGACAAAGAATAGCACTTAGACCAAAAGGGTATCAGCAGAAAGTAACTTAAAGCGTTAGCGAAAGTTATAAATTCAACTTAAGTCCAACGAAAACAATACAAATTAAATTTATAATTGTATAAACAATTAAAATACTGTTTCAACATCGATATCAACTATGCTTGGTTCAGGTAGGTACGTTTATATTATTTCTGTTTTTTTTTTGCTCCATATTATCACGGATTATAATCCACTCAAATAGATTTAATGCAAGAAAGCTTGACTTGGTTTTGTTTTCAGCTCGGAGCATTAGGCAACTACCTACATATTTTACTGAATGTGTTCAGTCTCTTGAGTTTTGTATAAAATGTTTCAGGAAAGCTTCACCGCGGCCATTGTCGCAAAGGGGATGACAACTATGAGCTCACCGGGGGTTCCGTTGTGGAAAGAATCAAAACTTACATCTATTTCGCTAACTCCTGTTGTAAAGGGGACGACTCTCTTCGGGCCGTATTATTAAACGCTGCAGTAGTAATATCTGACCGCTATGACAGACATGTGCGGCTCCAGAAGTTGTCGAACATTGTCGCTATTGAGTGCAAGAACATCACATACTTGTTGCAGTCGCCTAAATCGTAAGTATCTAAGTATAGATCTCCATCTACTTAGCTTTTTCCTAACTATGTTGGGGTCGGCTTCCCGTCTAACCTGATGCAACTGAGTACTTTTACTTTACACGGAGTAACTGCCTATCTGACCTCCGTAACCCAATTTGTACTGGGTAATACGATAGGTACCTCTTAAATAGTAAGACTGGTGTCAGACTTTCAAGAGACTATCTGTAACGACTATCAAAGTTCTACAAATGACAGCCGGGCCAACACCTTTACATGCTTTCCGAGGCACGAAGAAAACTTGGTATGTAATGGATTCCATTAAATTAAAGTATTGTCACATGTCAGCTAGGACACGCTTAAATGAAGCTACCTCGCAGAAGGGCGTGCCCGCTTACACGTGCAATGTTGAATAATAAAATATAGCAGTAATTTTCACAGATGATAAACTAGGACTCAGTGCAATTGAGGACCTCCACTTTCACTTGAAGTTGGTTAAAAAAAGACAAATGCGATTTGGACTCGCGCACTGTTAATTCCGTACAAACTTGTTGGTAACTAATGAAATTACCGAACTTTGCTCTAACGATAAGATATACTGGATTGAATGACAAACTTAACTTTGCCATTGGAATACTGTTGCCCCATACATATTTTATGATGCATCTAAAAATCCCTTACTTAGATGTCATTGCTTGCGGTAGCGTCGGGAGTCGGGTGGCTTCCTTCCCTCAAATATGGCAAGGGGGCAATGGCTGATCTTTGCGTTACGCGCGTTAGCTGGGAAATATCCGCTTAAGCAGAATTTAATGGGTTAAAAATATGAATTACGTTACCATTCGTAAATTGGTCACAAAGTGACAATTCACAATATTAACTGCGACTATGACCATTTTAAGAATTTTAACGTTATTCATATTAATATCCTATTATGATTATTATACGGCCATTTTAGACTAACTGCTGCTGCTGCTTGTGGTAACTGGGTCGACTTGCTGACTTTGCTTGTGTTGTTATTATTAAATAAATGGAACTTGTATTGTATTTCTTTACTACGATGGTCTTAGTAAATCATTGAATTCTAGTTACAGTTATATGTTCGTATCCCAACATTGCACATTTGTATGCGGGTTCACTCATTATGCTTGAAGGCTTTAATTTAGGTTTTTTTTTTATTTTGTCTGAGTATATTCTTAATTTTGTATTTATCTTTTATTCCGGTATTATCCGGGTGCTAGCGGATATGTGGCGATTCAATTAAATGTATTGGAGCTTAGACATTACTTACTGTATAAAATCTTGTTCTTCAAACCTAACAGACAGTCATGTTGCTGGGGCGTTTATTCCGCCACTTCTTCCGGAAAGTAGGAGTTTGCGGGACCGTCTTGTGTAATTGCTGATCATCAGCCTATTATAAATAAATGAATTTTGAGATTTTCGGAATTTTTCCTTTACTAGTGTTCTATGATACTTATTGCTTCTTGCAAAATTACATGATTCAAGGTTCACGGAAATTAACTTTAGGGGAATGAAGAAAAGGTTGTGAAGTTCTGTATCGCCTATATAAAAGGGAGGACCGTCCGACCTGATGGGTGTCGAGTCTGATGGGCCACTGGCCCACTGCCCGACATACCGTCGGGTATTTCTACATGTTACTCACGGATAACATTGGTTAAGCGATTTAGGAATTATAAATTATAGTACTTTTTGCCGTAGTACGATTTTTGTGGTGTTGCTACCCTACAGGTTTTTCGCTTTGCGAATATATGGGAAATGCAAACTTAGAGGGTTGATTTTTTCACGCGTTCCCGAGATAAAAGGTCTGGACACACAGACAGACAACAAAGTGATCCTATAAATCTTCCTTTTTTGCCTATTAAGGCTTGGAAAAAGCTGCTAAAAACAGCTACAAAAACCTTGTCAACAACGACCACCAGAAGCAGCACCCGTTTACTAGCATAACGCGAAGATCACCCATTACCCCCCTCGCCATTTTTGAGGGAAGGAGGTAACACGACCTCCGCCGCTACCGCAAGCAATGACATCAGCGTGACGAACTTATTGCCGGTTTCTGCGGCAAAAACATAAACAAATGATATTAAAGTCAATACTCGACGTCGCTAGATAACCACCTACCTAATTATGAACCAGCATGAGACTCACAGACGTTGAGCAATTCCCAGATTGCCCCAGCAGTCCGGCCCAGCAGAATCATGTCGAACTGATGTTATTGTCGCTCACTCTATTTATTCGACATCCAATAGGTAGTTGTTAATTTTAGTTGACATTTTAATTAACATTATATGACATTTCCAGAACGGATTCATCTGAGAATACAATCACCGAAGCCAAGGAACGACTTCAGAAGCTTATTAATGGGCCAATCAAAGACATTGGCATGGAGCTAATACACTGCATTTTCGTTCTGCACGCCAAGGCAGTCACAGGTGGTTTCCAAGAATATGTTAAAGCCAGGGTTATGCTATCTCTCATGGAAGAGAACAAGATTATCACTTACCCAGAAGTTCAGAAGGAATTTGAGTATAACATTATTTATAAGCAAAAGCCGTTGGTTACAAAGATTCCACAATCTGACTATATACTGGGTCTGGCTGAGCTGACTCTGGAGCTGATGCGAGAGGCCATCAACAGTATGTCTAGTGGAGACACTGAGGAGTGCTTTGAAGCGAGTGATATTCTCAGGCAATTGTATACTGGATATTTGGGTAAGTCAACATACTTAACTATGTTAAACCTATAATCATCAGGACTATCTACTGGACAAGGACTGTTTAAAACCTCGCTTAAGAGGACGATGGTGACTTAAGTAATAAATTGGTAAACGATAGTCTCTTTACTGAAATGGGATGTCCTTTAATCACATGAGGCTACAACAGGGGGGAGGGGTTCAGAAATCTTTCACGGTTAATCACAATGCAGGAGGGACGCATTCGTGTATATTTTTCATGGGGCGAAACAAATGAATTTATTTGTGAGACTTAAAATATTTTTCATTGCAAGCAATTTTTTATTTAAATATCCGATTTAAAAAATGTTACACCCATTTGCTACCAAGGTTGCTGTCTATAATAATGGAGAAGAAAATGCAAGATAATCTCCTTCTGCTTCCAGCTATCTAACCTAGGTAACAAAATATTTAAACAACTCCAAATGTCCTTCCAGGCATGACTGACGTAGGCCATCTGAACGGCAAGCTGCCAGTGACCCGCGCCAACCTGCACAAGGTGGAGCACGCGCTGCACGCGCTGCGCAAGCGCTACGGCGCCAAGTTCCCGTTCTGGATGGATAATGAATGCCAGTAAAGACTGCAGCACTTGCAGCGTCATGGCGTAGGCTGACTTAGCATAGCTGGATATCGAACAAAGAATTAATGATGGAAAAGAATTATAGTTAACAACGAAAGGAACCGAACCGTGGAATGTCGGATAACACTACCTACGCAAGGGATAGTTTTAATCGTGCTGTTTTGATTTTCAACTTTCGCTAATGTCGTGCCTGTGGGTCCGTTCAATCAATGGGCAAGCAATTTAAAGACTGCATAAGAGTAGGATGTTAGCGTCGATATACATCCAAGTATTTTCAATGCTGCCAGTAAATTGTTTGCTTCCTCCGGTCTGTATGAACTGACCCTAACGCAATTACCTACTAATTTCTGAACATGTATTTCTCTCTCAACTCAATATTAACCACTAAACTTTTAAACCTAAAACTATATTCCAATTAAATAATAATTAAAATATTTCAATATTAAATGTAGGTACCGTATTGTGTGATATACACACACATAATTTTACCGAAGTACTGAGATTCCTCAGTTTAGTTATAGGATATACTTCATCAACTTCAATATTTAAGTAAGTTGATTTTGTATTATTAATATTGTAGTGTTGCATTTTTAATTTCTCAATAAAACCTACTTATATCATCCATCAGTTGTTCATTTATTTATTTAACACTTCAAGTACAAATACAGATGCGGACTTAATGCCATAGGCATTTTCTATCAGTCAACCTTTGGGTCATGCAGAAACAAACAATGGTAGGTGTAAAACAGAAAAAATATTAATTATTAATTTACAGGTAGGTTCTATATGGATATTTAAATACCATAAATATAAAACAAAATACTATAAATATATAATTATCAAAGTATAGATACACTAAATCAAAATACAAACAATGGGGAAAACATTAACGATGGGACGATACTGCCGACTTTTTGCGAAGAAACTCACGAACTTTATGTTTAAAATATAAACAGTTAGTTGCCATCTTGATTTCCTGGGGAAGCGCATTCCATAATGAAATAGACTGCACGAAGAATGATCGGTGAATGAAGTCAATGCGGTGAGAGGGACAGTGACTACGGTTATCCGATGACCGCAGAATTCTATTGTGGTTGACACAAATGTATTGAAAGTAGGCAAGGTAACTAGAGGATGTTGGAGAAACAAGAAAAGAAAACAAGCTGGTTAATGCTTTTTGTGACGACGTATGGGTAACCATTTAAGAAGAGACCGGTGCTCGTACCGGACGTGATCATATTTACGCAAATTGAAAGCAAATCGAATGCAGTTATTTAGAAGAGGGTTAAGTTTATCGAGGAGTTCTGCATTCAGGTCACAGTAGCACACATCACCATAGTCGATGAAAGGCAAAATTAAGGACTGTTTTCGTATTTGATGGTAAAAAGTTTCCCAAACGATACAGAGCCCGCAACGTACCAGTAACCTTTTGACTGACACGAGCAACTTGTATACCATACCATTTTATAGTAGTTACTATCAATATAGTATAAGCCAAAATCATTTACGTCAGAGCTATAAGGAACGACCGTACCGTCGAAAAGAACATAATCGATCATAATCGCCTGACATTTATTGGGGTTTACTGCCACACCAAATTTATCGGACCAGGTTTGTATAACCATCAGGTTCCTGTTTATGACATCGATCAAACCTGGTAATTCATCAACCCTCCCCTGACAGTACAACTGCAAGTCATCGGCATACAGATGATACGCACACTGAAACTCAGAAGTTAGTAATTTTATAGTATATAAGTAGAAAAGAGAAGAGAAGAAAGAATATCGCCTAGAGGAACACCAGTTTCCAAGTCACACCAACATGATGAGGAATCTCCAACATGAACAGTCTGCTGGCGTTCCTAAAGGTAAGAGGAGAACCATTCCCGTCCTCCGGTAGAGACCATTATATGGGATAAAATGGCTAAAAGGATGTCGTGACTAACAGTATTGAAAGCATTCGAGAAATCAACCAGTACCTTGCTGTCTTCCAGTCCTGCCATTATATCGCCAGTCACTTTGAGGAGGGCAGTGTTTTAAGTGAGTTCCGATGGACAAAATTTGAAAACTGCTTGTTCACACAGGCCTCAAGCACTTTGGATAAAAAGGGAAGGATCGATATTGGACGGAAATGGATAGGAAGGGAGGGATTAGGAACTGGGTAGTGGACGAACATAAGCTTTGCACCACAGGGAAGGAAACACTCCAGTGACTAAAAATTCACAATGTGGGTAATCGCAGGTAGAAGTTTATCCAAAATAGTTGTGATGTATGATTACGGGTGATATTATCACAACCCTTATTCATTAATAGCGAACGCGCGTGTGTATCGATACAACGCGCTGGCATATTACGTTTGTATCGCTACACGCGCATACGCACACGCGTATGCAGATCTTGCAAAGCTCTACAGGCTGCCTCTGACTCACATGCGTATCGCGTCTGTATCGCTACGAAACGGTGCCGACGTTTAAAAATGTGATGTGCACAGACCCTTAAGCGGAATAAAAATAATACAAAAATTCTTTGAAAAAATAACGTTTATTGAGGCACTCATAAATCTTGTGAGAAATCCTGGCTGTTCGTTCTGTCACTGGATGGTTGCCATTCGTCCGACTCATCCGTTCCATATGGATCCTTGTCTTCATCAGATTCCGCGACGTTCCAATCTTGTCTATGTACAGGTTTCCGAGCTCTCTTGCCCGTCACTATAAGATCATGGACAGGAGAATCTGCGACATCATCATCATCATCATCACTTACAGACACATTCCTTTGCCGCTTTTTCTGTCTGTTACCTGGTTAAATGAATCTCACTTTAAAAACAGAACACTTATAATAACTCCTCTTTTCACAAACATGATTCAACATGGATAAATTGAGTATTCGATTTAAAACTCGTAATCATAGTCAACACTATCGCCATCTGAGTCCTCTACTTGGAAATGGTCGTCGTAAAAGTTAACGGAATGTGCGTTTATATAGAAGATGTTGCCGTGGCGTTGGACTACTTGCATACCTGCGGGACAAAGTTACAAGTGAGTAATCATACTATTTTTAGGAAGCAAGAGTCCCACATATGTTTCTGTTCTCCTTAAACAGACATTAAATTATCTGTGGCAGACAGCAAAAGGCTGTGTCCCCATTGTGCATTAGGCAAACAGAGAGCGGTTGACAGTTTGCTCCAATAAACTCCAATTCCGCCTCATTATGCGGGGCGATTGGTAATTGGGTGAATTCATTAAACTGGGTGACACTATTATATCCTTATTAACAACAATTTCGAACCCAATAACAAGTGGGAAAAGAAGTTCGATTAGGTTAGAAAAACCATTTTTATTTTGCTCTTAGTCTGTGTAAATTTTAAATTCAGGTATAGTCTTTTATTAGATGGAACAGCTGCAAGTTGGTAAGGATGATGAATAAGTGACCTGGTGCAGGTCCGTGCGCGGGCGGCAGCGTGCCGGGCGGCAGAGTGCCGGGCGGCAGAGTGCCGGGCGGGTGCGCGTGCGTGTGCCAGTGGCGCGCGCCGCGGCGCCGGCACGCGCGCCCGTACGGACACACGCCCAGCGCGCCCGCGCCCCAGTCCGCGTCGCTGGGGTGACTGAACTGCGCTTTGTGTTGAGGATTGCGCCTGCAATTAACGAGTACACGCTTTATATTGCTCTTTGCAATTGAGAGCAAAATTTACAAATAAGAATGCTTTCCACCAGAGATGTGCTATGCAGCTAAGCTACGAAACTATGTGACCGTTTCCACTGATCCTTAACTATGTAGCGGGATAAGTAAGATTTTTTTGAGATGAGTTTTGATTTAAGATTTTTTGTATGTTCTCTTTTGTTCATTGACAACACGATTCTTAGAGTCAATATAAACCCAGAATTCTCACATTTCGCCTGTTAAGTCCATATTATACTATGGGCGCGAGCCTATTGCCATCAACCGAGCGAATCTGCGGCTGCTCCCGAGAGATATGTGATAGAAAAACTCAATACTGCTTTGCCAGACTTTAGAATCGAACCTAGAACCTTTTACGTTCTCACATAACATAACTCACCTGTAACAATTGGCTCCATAAATACACCTTTCCCTTGATGGTGGCGCAGGATTCGCCGGCAACGCGGGCGCAGCATTGTCTCTACTATTGCTGTCGGAGGCAGCCTGTAACACCATGTTTTTCAAAATATGTATATTATTCTGTCGAGGTATAAGCACAATCAGTCATATCTTATGACACGAAGTGGACTGTAATCCACCACACTGGCCTAGTCTGGATTTGGAATTTTCGGTTCTAAGACTCGGAAGTCCGGGTCGATACCACTTGGTCACCACGGTTTACGCCGTTCTCTTCAGGAAATAAGTTTAATTGATTGGCATTATACTAGTCTTCCACTGTTATCTAGAATATATTATGATGACGTGTGTTATCGGGGAAACCTGTGTACGAAACAAACACTCGACCAGTTTAAACTTGTCCGACCAGCACCATCAGGCGTGTACATGTTCCGGGCCGGAACAAGCCGGCGTTTATTTCCTGCGGCGCGGATGTTGCATCAGCAATGCGCCGCCACTCAGAATGCACACTAAGGGCGTATCCATGTTTGAATGATGCACCATTTCTAAGAATACCACAACAACACCCCACAAGATTTTACATATATATAATAAGACATAATATGGCTTACACATGAGAGACAGAGACATATATTTCTCATGAGTAATTTTACCTGTGGATCATTACTAGGCCCTGCTGTTCCATCATTATCAACATGCTCAATTTTCACCTTTTTAACATCAATAGGAGTAGACTCTGTGGAACTATGCTCTCTTTTAGCTGGAGACCTTGCATCATTCCCGGTAGGCAGTCGGACTGGTGGGTCATAGGGTTCGGTATCTTGGTCAACACTTTCTGATTTTACGGTTACTGGTTCCGCAGTTTCCTGCACATTGGTTTCTTGTTGTTTAGTTGCTAGTTCAGTGATTACTTGGGTTGCAGCCTCTTCTTTGGTAGCTGGAATTAACTTAATTTTATAAATAAACTTACACCTTGTTCTATAACAAAAACATATTATGACAGTAAAACAGTTGACTTGTGCAAAATAAGTCCAAGATGCAGCTCATGCAGAAAATACAAAGTAATATAAGGATAAAAAATAGTACTGGGATGTACAAAAAAATTAAATATTGTTTTAATAAGTTGTTTTTCTTTTTTGTCAGTATCCTATTAGAACAAAACAGAGCATCATACTTACTCAACAATGATGGTGAAGCAGATCTGATAGCATCTGCTTCTTCCACACCAGCATTAAAATTAATAGCTTCTTCCTCTTTTGCATCAGCTGCACTGATTTCTGAAGAACCATTACCCTGTTCCCTACCTCCTTCTGCTTCATGCATTCTATCTTCTTCACCACTGTGTCCTCCATTCTCAGTGGTTTCTGAGACTGCTGGTCTTTTTCCTGAAGTGTCAACAACATCACACTGTATTATTTGTTTGTACAAATAGTTGGGAAGTAGACCAAATGGATCTTCACTGAAACCAAACATTCTAGTACCTGAGTCTTCCAGACTATCATCAGAATTGATAGCTTCTTCCTCTTTTTCTGCAACAGCACTGTTATCTGAAGAACCATTTCCCAGTCCCCTGACTCCTGCCTGATCCATTCTTTCTTCTTCATCATTATGTACACCATTCTTAGTAGTTTCAGAAATTGTTGGTCTTTCTTCTACACTGTCTTGATCAGAACAATGTAAGACTTCATACCAGAAATGGTCAGGTAGGAGACCAAATTTATCACCGTGGCAGAGACTGACTATGGTGTCTTGATGTAGCAAATGTGTTTCAATGCTCTTCTTCATAAAGAAACACGGGTTTTGGTGTAACTAAAAATGAAGCAAGTAATAATATTGTATTGTAACTTGGAAAAACAATGTTATCTCAAATAATTATGGTAACAAATGCTAATTTATACTCACTGATTTAAGTTTGACAGTATCAGGCGTTACCTCCAGCTCGGCATGATTTCGCGATACTCTTTTATCGGTCTCATCATTCTAAACCAGAAAAAAAAAACAAAAATATTAGGCGCAATGTGTGGTGACTCTGATGACTCATACAAAAATAATTGAAGAATAGATCTTCACCGCTCCTTAGGTACATTAAAAGCTCAAGCAACCAGACAAAAGTTTCAAGCAACTTGTTGACTGATATTTGGTAACATCAGAGAAACTTCAGGTTTGAACATGACATGTTTTCACCGAATAAGGCAACTTACGTGAAGAAACTTCCCTCTTCCAATAACATGCTTGCCAATCGTCAGTTGTATTTTACAAGGTTCTGGTGTATCGATTCGCACTAATTTGAATACCATTTTACTGGCTTGAGTGAAACCAAGTGTAACATAAAAATGTTTTTTATAATCCTGAAAAAAGCGATAAATAAGATTGACACTGACAAGTGACACTGACATACAGCACAAAGAGCACACTAAAACATAACGTCATAAATCTTGTTTCTATCACGAGACAATTTCTTACAAATATCAACGTCAAGTCATTACAGAAATACAGACCAAGACGTTAATTAGGATTACTCAGAACAAAATCATTATCGTCATTGCCACATTGACCAGTCCCTGTGTCCCTGATCCAGTGACATAGTGGTTTTTGAATATACAAGCAATATCTAGTCTGTGCATCGGACTTCTTCTATTATTATAAAATTATTACAATTTGTATCCCACTAATTCTCGTTTAATAATCTTCTTAAAATCAAATCGGAGTGCTCGAATTTTGTTTGTTTTCAAAAGTAGGTTTCTATATAGTAATATAGAAACCTATTTTTATACTCTACTATACTCTTTGATAGTTTCTAACATTTTGGTCATGAACTGAACATTTTTTGCCAAGCGTAAGTGCTGAAACGTTTTGTTTACAATAATGGGATAATATATTTGTATAGAATAAAACAACTCAAAATAATTTACGTACAGTTTATTTTTATTTAGTTGTCGAACCATGATATGATTATTAGTTAAGTTAAGTTCCAAACAGTCCGGTAAAAATCGTTGATAGAAATTTAGAACACGCAACTAAACGTGACTGGTAAAATGTGTCAAAATTCTGAGAAGAAAATAATCGAACTTTTTACCAAAGTGTTTATTTTTCTGTATAATATCTTGTAAATAATAAAATGATTAAAACAACTGGATCAGGGGCTCACAGGCCACTATCTGGTCAGTTATATAAATACACAAACGTCGTTAAGGGCTGGCAGCAGCGCTGGTTTGCGGTCGACCCCGAAACAGGAGTTTTATCTTATTACCTCTTTGATGGACCTGGAGACACTATTCAGCCTGGACAGCCAGCCAGAGGGGAGGTAGATGTCAAACCCATCATCAATTAAATGTTCATTCAGTACCTGAGAACTTTCTCTAGTTATGTTTTCCAGTCTTTGACTTGTTTATTGTTTTACCAGAGTAGGTATGCTTTCATGTCGTCATTTATCTGCTAAGATAATAAAATCTAATTGATAACAACAAATTAAATCGAAAGCTACAATGTCCTTTTTCAAAAAAATATGGGTGAGTAATATACAAAAAAATGTTTTTAGGCTCATTTAGCAGCTGCAGTGATTTGTCCCAGTGATGAAGATTCTCGTACATTTACTATCAACTGTGCTTCCGGGGACATGCTAAAGCTACGGGCCACTGATGCGAGAGCCAGGCAGGAGTGGGTCAATGGTCTGAGGGCTATTGCTGAGATACACACTAAGGTATATAATGTAAGATTTTGAACATAGTTTTCTTTTTATGCACGCCAAGAAATATGAATGTGGGAGAAAGAAAGGTAAGGAGATTGGAGCTCCATCTCTAAGCAGTGTTTCGCTGATCACCTGTGAGCTGAACACATAAATGGCCAATAAAAAAGCAGTGTGAACATATATTTATTGGAACTAATTTATTTTCTGATTAATCTTATTGATAAGTTTTTGTTTCTTTTATTTTCTAGGCTATGGGTGCGAATCCCCCATTGCAGCCAAGAGAGCAGCTTGCAGTACATGATGCCATGGCTTCAGCTAGGAACCAGTTGCAATCTACAGAGCTGAGGTGATTATCTTAATTTATCTTATATATCAAACAAAAAGGTATTTGTTGATAAAAAAAATATCTGACAGTTAACTGTATTAAAAATATGCAGGCAGAGTTTCTGCCTACTCACATCTATCATAGGAAAAGGTGTGAGTTTTTATATATTGTATTCATGAATATTAATAAATAGGATAATAACAGTCTTTTTTTTCTTAAAATGAGATCAAAACTACATTTTAATTTATTTTCCAGTGATGCAGCTCTAGCACGGTGCATAGAATCAGCTGACTCACCATTTCCACACACAGATCCAGATTTATTACTTTTAAAAGTAAGTTTTTTTTCTGTATTAGAAGGTAATACTTTTACATATTCAGTTTCATTAGATATTGATTCAGTTGTAACTATTGCAATTCACACCATGTTCTCATAATATGGCACATGTAAACATGACCTTGAGAAGTTTTGTGCAAAACTTAGTACTTACTTACATGTTCACAGACATTGGTAAAATATCACAGCTTTTTTACAATGGCAATCGGTACAGCCAGTACCTGCAGTTAATTATATTGTGGAAATCACTTCTATGCAGCGTATTAATTGAAAAACTTTTTCCTCTAGGCTACATCGGCCGCCAGCATGCAGTGCCTGCTCCAATGCCTGGGCATCCTACACCGCCAGCAACAGTACTCCACAACAGTCAGCATCTCCAGTAAACATTCGGAGATTGACCACCATTAGCTACCATATTGTTCACTTATGGCCAGACATTGGAATAGGCTGGGATTCACTTACTTCCTTGAAGTTTAGGCACATAAGCTGTACCTATTCCGATCTCTGCTTATAGTGTAGGTATAGATAGTGTTGCCAGTGCAATGTGGAATAATACATTTATTTGTAGAAGGTTTGAAAAATATAATATAGTAGTGTTATGATGACTAAAAGAGCATACAAAAAAATTTAAATGTTGTTTATCCCACTATGTGTAATATAATTTTGGTATTTATTTAATGATGTACTTAAAAAGTATGAGGGGTTTTGATAGTTTGATAATGAATAGAGTATTGTTCCACAATGTATGTTTAATTTATAGCTTCAAAAGACAAGCATTGTTAACATATCCTAATGTTTTCCTTATAGCTATTAACTGTTGGTGTCGTATAAATTGTAAATATTTTATGTAATTTTAATTATAGTCCTTCTACACTATTGTAATTTTAAATTTACACATATGTAAATTCGGTTTTAATCCGAGCTACATTCTATGATTTTGTAGGTATGTTGGTTAATTCGTACCTACGTCTTAAGAAAATAATAGCAGCTAATAAAAGTCTTCTCATCATACACACGGTTAGTTTCAATAAGCCCTTGTACTCGTACCCTTTTCATGTTTACCTACGCCGTTCCGTATTATAATTCAGTCATCGTAGATACTTATGCTCGCTAAGTAGAATGTAACCTCTTAACTTTGCCGATATTGATTGCATTCATATGCTGGTGCGGTGCCAACACGTCGCGCGTCGCCCTTATCATAAAACCGATATCCATATTGCATGAATAAGTATACCTCTTTCCCCGACGAAGGCTTTGTTCAAAAAGCTCAATGGTAACCATAGATCTATATGGTGACCACATAGATGAAATACGAATGACATCTTTTGTTTCACATTTGTCAATTGGCTAATCAACTTTTTGACCATTTTACACTTTTATAAACACAACCATTTTACGTATCGATTGAACCAAGAAAATGTGTGATCAGGAGTTTAGGACTCAGCGCATCGATCCGCGTTATCCACATCAGAATCAGACCAGGTTAGTCTATGAGAACTATTAGGTACCAGACTACAGTATGAGAAGGAATATAATGAATTGAAGTTATCACATAAAATCGTAGGTACCAAGAGCATGAATTTAGTTGTCAAAAATTTCACAGGAATCCTGTATTAAAATTCCTGAAAATGCATTCTGTACAACATTACATAATTTATTGAACATTTTTCAGAGCATGCTACGACAACTACTGTGATTTCCACAGGTGTCAAAGACTGTTAGGCGATGTGGATGACTGCAAGATATTTAAACGCTACTTCGAGACCATCTGCCCCAACTTTTGGATAAATCACTGGGACCATCTTAGAAGCATTGGAGCATTCCCCGGACCAATATGAAGATGTAACTCTCTTAAAATAAAATGTTTTTATTTTTAAATCAATTCTGTGTTTTGGCTTCACTAATACTGTTTACATACCCAAAACTGCTGAATCAGCTGTTGTATTTATGAAACAAGGGGGTGGGGTGTAATGAAACAAAAACATGGAATTAACGCATTTATTCCCTAAATCACAAATTGGGCCTAAGTAAAAATAAAACTCGCATAAATTAACAAGTCAACGGCGACATTGGAATACTTTAGATCCTTCCCGCGAAGGTACCCTCCGCCCGCTGGGAGTCCCACTTCTCCACCCACTCATTGGGGCAGAGAGACTTGAAGCAGCGCTGGAAGTAGTAGCATGGCTCGTACTTCTCGCCACGCACCTTCTGGCACCGGTGGAAGTCTAGGTAGCTGGAGTAGCAGTACCTGTGGAAAGGAATGTGGTGGAGTATTGCTGATATTTTTACCAAGAAGGTAATCAAGGCAGAGATAACTCTCTGCCTTTTGATGTAGGTAAAGACCGTGATGTTGGGAATAATATTAGTTTAATAGCATTGACGATGATGATTTTCGAAAGATGTTAGATAGGTTCGAATAGCATACTTAACCCGTTGCACGATTGTTTACAAAAATGTAGGGTAACAATGTATGTATGTAAACTTTGCACCCGTCTGCACACTTTGTCGCGCAAAGGTACTTAATGTATTTTTAATTATTGGTTAACAATTGCCTAGAAGCGCATCACGATTTCAAATAAACTTTATATGTATATATATACATAGACAAAATTCAAGTGCCGATACCACTATCTACTTTGGTATCAGATTAACGACCTAACCATGTTGAAATGAGGAATTTTATGTTGCAGATGAATGAATAACAATATCATACTACTTACAATCATTTTAACTTTGTTTCAAACAAAAATGTGATCATGATTGTTTTGAAAGTACTTACAGTAATGTTGATTGTATCATGCGATCATATTTTCTCACGGTATTCTTCTCCCGATTTGAGTCATAAAAGATTATGGACTATAATATTTACTTACTAAGTAGCAGTCAGTCATCACCGAGTTACGCTTTAGAGACACGCGTCGCATGTTATAAAAAGCTCATGTTACCTTGTCTGGTTCTGGTTAGGGAATCGCGGGTCGAAAGGTGCGGTTTTGATGTCGGCGGCCGTTTTGATCATCTCAGGCATGATGCTGCAACGAAACAACCTAATCATTGACATAATTCTTTATTTGGAATCTTTTTCGTAAAGGAATAAGATAGTCTGGCATCTAGACATAGTAATACAATAAACACAGTTTATAGTAGAAAATAAAAATTGTAATATATGTAAATACATTGCAGAGGTCACAATAAAAACCTTAAGCCTATTTTATTCAGTTAGTAAATTATTATTTGACAAGAGGTCTTGTTTTCCGCTCTTCCTCACAGGAAGTTTCTCTATATTTCTTCACTTCCTGCATATAAAGTGACCATGCATCCTTAGGCGCATTGTTTGCAGTTTGTTCGTCTATAGCTTTAGCCTTTTTCACTAGACCAGTCTTTAGAACCCTGCCACCACGTCTCTTCCCAATAAAAGGCAAAGCAGGCTTTTTAATTTCTGGTTTATTTTCTGGTTCAGCCTTTTTAGTCACCTCCTGCATCTTCTTGAACATTTCCATGAAACTTCCATCATTCTTGATGGGCAAAGGACCAGGCCTGGACCTGGATGTTGACGCTTGCATGGCTTGATCAGGCATCAGTAATTCTGCAAAATTAGGGCCTTCCACTTCAGGAGGGTCACCATATTCAATATCATCAACTGTTGTTGATTCAACAGCGCCTGGTGGAGGTTTCAGTTCTTTGGGCGGTGTTTTGGTTTCTTTTTCTTTATCCTTTTCTTCTTGCCTGTTTCTGTGTAGTTTCCAGAAACGTTTCCTATCTGCCACTGTAAACTGTCCACGACGCTCGTCATCGGACGGCGATCCAGAGCGACTGCGTGAACGAGATCTAGAACGCGATCTAGAGCGGGACTTGGAGCGACTGTTTCCTTTCCCTCTCGACTTCGATCGGCGTTGCGACACAGACCTGGCTTTGCTTGTTGAGCGCCGTTTCGTACGACTTCTCGATCGCGACTGTCGCTTCGCCCTTCGTTTAGATTTGGATCGTGATCGCCGCGGAGGTGTTGACAGCCTTGACCTACTGAACGAGCGCGAGCGCGAAGGGTGCGGATTCCTGGAAAGTGATCGTTTGCGCTTCGAGTGACGTGGCGACGGCGAAGGAGACGCTGATCTAGAACGAGATTTAGAACTTGATAATATTTGCCTATACATTTTAGGGGGAGTCAATGAACTCTCTCTTCCCTTTTTGGTAGATGTGTCAGATCTATCTTTATGTTTTTTATGCACTTTTGGTGGTGGTGTGGTGGCTGACTTTTTAGCCTTTTTATGTGAAGGCTTAGATTTCTTTTTCAGTTTTCTAGATGGTGTAGTAATCTTTCTTGCTTTTTTATCTTTTTTGGAATGAGATTTAGCATCCTTGCTTTTCTTTTCTCCTTCGATTGGCGATTTACTGAGCCTATCGACACTTGACATCCTGTGCACATTAAATTCATCATTAGACGATGAATGTGTTCTTGAGGGCAAAGACTTATCACGAGCACAAGTCTTACTAGACTTCTTCTTATAAGACCTATTGGATGCAGAAGAATTTGATGAAACCGATTTCCTTTTCTTCTCTCTCTTCTGTGGTGAATATGAAGGTGATCTGGACCTTGATCGATCACTGGATGAATAGTTCTGGCGCTTATTTGATTTGCTTCTTGATCTACGACGACGACCTTTTTCATAGCTGCTGTCTCTTTTTTTCGAGTAGGCACTGTCCCTTCTATCATAGGGAGACACACTTCTAGAATTAGTTCGGTAAGATCTTCTGCGCTCATATCTGTGGGAATCAGGCGAACAACTCCTTTCTTGTTTTTGTGTTGGGTACTCATAACCAGCTGGTTGCTGTTGGGTATAGGTCCCAGATTCGGGGTACTTTCCGTAGTAGGTTCCGTCAGGGCGCTGGTAGTAGTTAGGATCGTAGGTGTAGGTGTAGCCAGGTGCATACGCCTGGTAGTCGTAGGGTGGCGCGCCGTACTGGCTGTAGCTGACGCCGGTCCAGGGGTCCGTGGTGGGCATGGCTTGAGGCGGGGCGGCGGGCGCGTAGCTGGGCGCACCAGGGTAGTCCGCCTCGGCGCCCGGCGGCCCGCCGTTCCACGCGCCGCCCGCGCCTCCAGCGCCGCGATACGAGGACATACTTATCAGAGTCCCCTCGCATAACCTGCAGCAGTTTGTAGGTGCGCACACACCTACAAACAGAATAACTTTTTGGTGTAGACAGCAGCTCTACATGTACCTTGCTCGGGAGACACCCTCGCGCATTGATTACATTTTTCATGTTTCGTTGATAAATAATTTTTTTAAGACGAGAAACAACAAATTACGTAACCTGAATTCGGAGCAGAAAATGTGCCACTAAATCATGCGTTACAATTGAAGCGAGTAAAATAATAGAAGAATATCAACGGAATACCTCTGTTACATGCTCACCTTTTCACTAAATAGCCTTTTCTCAATAATATATTTCAATAGAAAATGGCAGCGCACACATTCGCTCATAGAGTACTAATATATATGCAATTATGCATTCGCTACTCAAAGGTCATAGACAATATCATAAACATAATGGAGTTGTAGATTATATTGCTCTCCTTTTTCTCCAGTCTCTATTCTATTTTAGTAGAGTAATTGATCGAATCATTCGAATATTTTGTTTGAGTTTCCTGGGATCATTATTACGTTAATATTAGTATCAGACTAATTAATTCATGCATATCCCTATCATCCCCTCCCTTTCATATCCCTTTTTCTAATATTATGCTATTTTAGAGTTAAAGTCTAGGGGAGACGATTGAGCGAAATTACCTAATATTTTCTTCTTTAAAATTATTATTGTCCTACGCCAAATAATGCTATTATTGAAAGTAAGTACGTTTATTAAGAGCCAGTTGTAGCGTAAGTTTTATAGGAAAGGTACAGGTTATATACAACTACGGGCATGACATTATTTTGAAATAATGATAATAATATATAATGTTTTATTAAATAAATACAATCGTTATCGTACATATTGACGTTGTTACTGACTTACTCAGTTTCTCTAATCACTTATTATACTGAACATTTATTTATTTTTGAAATTAGATAAGTGTAAGTACAAGAAAAGGATTGTGTGGTTTTATGAAACCACATGTAAAAGTGAAACTTTTTTTTACATTATAGATATTTAGACGTCCCTACACAGCGGCCGACCGTCACGTGACATGCAACAAACAGACGAAAAAATTTGAGACAATGTAATAAAAGTTTTACTTTAAAAACAAAATAAAATTGTATTTCATTCATTTATGTATGGAAACACCAATTATTTGTTGTAGCTCATCATAGTTAGGCAGTTAGCAGTTATTTATTACATTATTTAGAAAAAGGAAAAATTGCCCTACTTTGTATTTCTCCTGTATTGTGGCTCCGTTTTCCAAGAACAACCATTTGTGGGTCATACAAATATTTATTCCGTGCGGGAATCTAATCCACGACACATAGTGCAGCAGTTAAATACTTAGCCACTGCGCCAACTATGTCGTAAACCGTATCGTGTTTTTGTTTGTTAGAATATATGGGACACCAGAGAAAGAAAGTGTTTATTAGGAAAAACCTTTAATACAACACAACATTCTGCTACACAACGCTACCGCCATTGTAAGAGAGAGACCATAGCCAAACCAAAGACTAAGTACTCATAATAGTAAAATCTTTAAATGTTTACTTAGTTTTACTTCACGTGTGTTTGTAGCTATAGGATGCATGTCCCTGTGTGTGAACGTCAAACTGCCGTATGTATACCACGCCATGTTCTCTCCAGAGGCTTTTGACGTGATAACGTCTTTAAAATCGTTTTAGTCGGGTGACATGTTCAGAAACTTGTGTCACACCAAAACCTCACAAGCGACATTTCATAAAGATGGTAGCGCCATCTGTTACTTGGCTCGAAAAAAAAACTTTAAATTAGTACTTAATTTCATTTTAGATGTCACTACTGGTGATAACTTATATCACCAATAAGACGTTATCACGTAA
Organism: Ochropleura plecta; assembly: GCA_905475445.1. Classification (NCBI taxonomy): domain Eukaryota; kingdom Metazoa; phylum Arthropoda; class Insecta; order Lepidoptera; family Noctuidae; genus Ochropleura; species Ochropleura plecta. Next base: position 19,472,597 of record FR997739.1, read on the forward strand.
ACATCTCGATCGTAAACCTACTTTACAAACAACCAATTTTTTGACGTGATAACGTCTTTAAAATCGTTTTAGTCGGGTGACATGTTCAGAAACTTGTGTCACACCAAAACCTCACAAGCGACATTTCATAAAGATGGTAGCGCCATCTGTTACTTGGCTCGAAAAAAAAACTTTAAATTAGTACTTAATTTCATTTTAGATGTCACTACTGGTGATAACTTATATCACCAATAAGACGTTATCACGTAAACATCTCGATCGTAAACCTACTTTACAAACAACCAATTTTTTTACTCAATGGTAAAAGTACATATTTTGCTCATTGGTCCGCTCTCGTTTACCTGTCAATGTCAAAGTCAAAGTAAAATTAATAAAGCTATCATATTCATATCACCCGGCGCGTCTCGCTAAGCCATTTTGTTTTGTGTGATTGTTAGCGATTTCTTATGGTTTTACGAAACTTTTGTGAAATAACTGACGCTCATGAGTAAATCTAAAGTATCGGCAGAATGGAAGAAACGCGTGAAGTCGGAATACATGAGGTTACGCCAAGCAAAGGTACATTTAAACAAAGGGAGTTCTAAGACAGCCTTGTCAGCCCGCCTTACGGTATACCGGACAACATTTGGCATTGCTCCTGTGCCTAGCTTATTACAGACAAACTGCAGAAATAGTTGTTTAACCCTGCTGATTGTTCTAGTTACCAATATACATAATCTATTGGAACTAAAGTGTATTCTTTTAATTTAATCATTACAGCGCTTCAAACGCGTAGACGAGGTAAAGGTGGCATGGGCCCGCAACCTGAGGATTATGTCAGAGTCTGTAGAGGCTCATGACTCTGAGAATAATGACCGTCCAAGGAAACCTATCTGGCCTCCAGCTGCACCTGTCCCTAATCATGAGAGCCTTATGAAGAGAGCTGAGGTGACTTGTACAGACGGTAATTTTGAACTTTTTAAAATGTTTTTCACTTAGTATATCTTTTTTTAATTTGACATAAAACTTCTAAAAGCCACTAGTAAGCTCAGCCTCAGACAAATAACTGTGTCTGTGTTATTTTTTTTTTTTAATATAATTAATATTATTATCCTATTATGATTATGCTAAAGCAGCCATTTTAGGCCCACAGATCACAGTTAGGATTATGGTCTTAAAAGAGCAGCAGTTTAACTATCAGCTACCCTACCATGACGTCTAACGTCTTTATGAGCTGAACTTATTCCACTGAGGGAAAGAGACAGAGCTATACAAGGTGTCTAGCACCATCTCTTTCTCACACAGGAATAAGAACTGCTATAAGATGTCATGGTAACCCTACAGATGTCTTTCCAAACAAAAGTCAAAACTAGTGAGAACCTTTAAATAACTCAAACATTTCTCCACAGCCTCAGGAATAGTTACAACACAGCAAGTTCCAATCCGCATAATCAACTCTGTCAACCCAATCCCTACCATGTACACATGGGCCCCGACACAGAAGAACTTCATGGTAGAAGATGAGACAGTCCTTCACAACATTCCATACATGGGAGATGAGGTCCTGGATCAGGACGGTACATTCATCGAGGAGCTCATAAAGAACTACGACGGGAAAGTGCATGGTACATCTGCTTAACATCATTACTCTTATGTTTGTGGACTGAGCTGTTTTCTGTTGCATGATTGTCTTACTTTAGGTTCTCCTTGTTGTTAACATATCAGTGGCAAATATTTCAATTTCAAAAATTTTGCTAAGCAAACTCTACTCACATGTTAAGTTAACAGTTTTTAAATTGCACTTTTGTTTTCAGGAAAAAGGATCTTTTGACCTTAAGCAGATTTATGTTTCTATGTTGGTATTATCTGTCTTTTAAACCACATCATTTTGTTGGTAGACAGGACTGCTTTATCCAACTGGTAGCAATAATAACTAATTATATTTGTCACACATAGATTCTCTATAAATATTATGACAATCAATCAAAGATGATGTTCCTTATTTCCATTATAGATTTGCTATAATTTATACACAATTCAATGAAAAACATCTTCATTTTCAATATTCAGAATGTTGTTTGTGGCCATACCTTGACATAGATATCTGGCATATAAAACACTTGCAAATACATAGTTAAATGAAAAATGGCTGTCCACAGACTCCCACATGACTTTAATACACATTGGTGTGTGGTGCACACATCTATGCTTATATAGATAGAATAATAATTTTAAGAATGTATGACCCACAGAAATGATATTTATGATCATTATAAATGTTTTATGAATTTTAGAAAAAACTGTGCATTTCTCTGGTTCATGCTATATTCATAAATTAAAGAAAGTAATATTTGATTAACATAGAGATTTAGTGCAATATTATAAGTAAAAATGCTTAGATTTAAGGAAAAGATCACAAAAATCAGTATTTTGTACACCTCATAGGCCTTTGCACTCACACAGTCACGCTTGTCGTGCTTCATAGATAATATCCACTACTTTGTTCATGCACATAAGCTTTGTCAGACAAATTTAACAAAAGGAGAAATGTAACAAAAATTGAGACTTAATAAAGTTTTAAATCAATCATCAAAATATGAAATACAAAGATGACAAAAGAAATGACTCATTTTGAACAACATTATAAAGTTGCATCCTGAGCCATATCTGTACTTGGGCACATTTGTATACCGTTGTGGTTTGGGCACAAGGTATCGCCATTATTAAAGATATTAAGATAATGTACCTGGACCCTATTAATATTAATATCAGATAAATATGCCCAATACTAGAGAATCATTGACTAGCAAGACATGTATAGCTACTTGTGCCCTGGTATGGACAAGGCTTTGAATTGTTATTTATTACAATCAAATTGATAATCAACGTACAAAAAATATTCCATCACACATGATTCACATCAATCAAAAACCATTACTCAGGTGACAAAGAAGGAGGCTTTATAGACGACCAGCTGTTTGTGGACCTCGTTCACGCGCTCATGGCGTTCCAGACCAAGGAGGAGGTGGCCGAGGAACGCCGGGAGCGGGAGGCGAGGAACTCTAAGGAGGAGAAGGAGAAAGAAGTAAGTTGCTGCCTGTATTTCTATGATGGGTTACATCAGTCAAAATATAAACCCTGGGGTGCATTAAAACCCAATAACACATGACGACCAGGAAATAGACCAAAGAGGCAATTTTAACCTGCCTGGCTAAAATGTACAAGCTCATTGGCCTTAAATAATTCTGCCTATCAAATTATTCAGAAACAGACAGATAGTAGGAGGTAATTTGATTCTTCAGTCAGATGTTATTAATATGACTAAAATGCCAAATCGGATTTGAATAAAGTTATCACATTCCAGGCATTGGCGAAAGAAAAAGGAATATTGGATCGCAAGGACAGAGAAGCTCGAAACTCAAAGGAGGATAAGGAGAAAGGAGTAAGTTCTACTGAATAATTTATTGATAAACAGTAATAATGACTCGAGAATATTTGTAAGCTTAAGGGAATGAGTACAGTTTTAAAATCAAAAACTGCTTTAGCCTCTCAGAAGTCCGACGCAGTGTACCTTCTGAATCGAAACGTAAGAGCCCATTCACGACTTCGGTCTTAGCGGCTCGCGGCGCGGCGGGCGGCGCGGCGGCGGCAAGCGGTGCGTTTTACACGCCACGTACTCTCAGTAGCGACGAGCGGCAGCGGCCGAAGTGGACGGATTTAGGCAGTCAGAACGTGCACAAAATAATGGCGTTATCAAAATTATCCCTTCTGTGTTTAGAGAGCAGTATATTTTTAAAACAAGATATTCTTAATATGAGAAAAGGAGTGCTCGAACTTAATAAAGATCGATGTTTAAATGGCGCATTTCGTGACCTATACGAAGATTACAGAAAATATGTTGTTGTGTGTTGGGGATGTCTGACATCCGTATAGAGGGTCAATTTAAAATTTCTGTTATAAACGCCTCGGTATCCATTACCGACACAAAATCGTCTAAAATATTTTTTTCATTATTTCGCCGCCGAGTCCGTCCCGCCTACACCGCTGTCCGCGCCGCTCTGTTTCGTGGCGTCGCACTCATTCGCTTGTACTTTTGATCCCGCCGCTCCCCGCACCGCGCGCCGCTACGGCGATTCGCTCGGACAACACCGCGCGCGTTTTCGCTATGAGCGGCGACTCGTGGCGTGCTTCATACATTTTCATACTTTTGTTCTCATCGCTCGCCGCCGCCGCTTTCGCCGCCGCTCACCGCGGCAAGGTCGTGAACGGGCCGTAAAGCGAACGACGACGTCCTTTTCGCATTGAATACCTTTTCTGACCCGCTCGAGCATACTCCGCCTCAGTAATTGTAGTTATTCCAACATGAATGGCTCCTCTTATCAGGAGTCGAAAGAGTATACTTTACTGATACATCTAATAATGATCAGGTACTGGCGACTAAGGAGAAAACAGCTGAAGATCGCAGGGAGTCCCGACACTCAAAAGAGGAAAAGGAGAAAGTAGTGAGTACTACACAAAACTTTTTTGATGCATGTAATATTTTAATAGGTATGAGGAGATTCTATGTCAAGAAGAATGGAGGAAAGGAGCTTCAAAGGAGAGAAAAGGAGATGGAAGTAAGATGGGTTATTTTATTGATACATGTATACTAAACAGGTACCTGTGATGACCTTCCAGTCTAAAGATGAAATAACTGAGGAGTTCAAGGATCCGGAAACTCGGAATGAGGAAAAGGAAGAAGAGGTGAGCCTTCGCTTTTTAAATTGCTAGTATTGTCCACCGCACGTCAGTGTGACAAAGACATCGCTCTTACTGCTATGACTTAACGGCGCTATTAAAGTTAAACTGTTATCATGGACGTGTTGTTGACTGTACAGAAACCGAAGGTGAATTTTAGCAGATGGGGTTTTTGAATATGGCTCAATCAATCATGTACATTTTTGTCGCGTTATTTTAAAGTTCCTCTGCTTTACAGAAAGAGGGAGGCAAGCTAAAGGACAAAGATAAGGCAGTAGGCAAGGAGGGTGATAAGAAAGCAATCAACGATAAGCAGTTTCCTATATTCACCATATTCCAAGCTATCAGCATTCAGTTCCCTGATAAGGGAACTGCGCAAGAGTTGAGAGAGAAGTAAGGAAATTTTGCAAACATTTGTAGTTTAAGTTTGGTTGACAATGCATGTTTAGATAAGAGACGCAATTCTAAATACAATAAGGCATATTCGTTTTTTTTTTTCGAATACAACTAGATTCCGTACCGATACCGTATAATACATAATTGCCTTACTTCAAAATTAACAAGTGAACAAATAAGAATAATTTGCAATTTTTGTCCTGTAAATGAATCTTGCTGTTAGACTTAATACTATAATTAGAGCCAATATCCCACGCCAATAACGACACAACACAATAGACTACTTTTAAATAACCATCTGGTCAAAATCATTATTTTAGGGATGGGAAATCATTAAATAACTTCCCCCGCTCAGGGCGCAGCGGGATTGAGTGTCAGACTTTTACTGACTAAAGCCCATCCATGTCGTTGAGCTCCTTGAGTTATGACTTGAGCTACACGATAACTGACAAATGCTTGCACTGACTGGACAGGTCCACTCAATCTGTGTGTTGCTTTCTTAAAAAGACCATTTCAGACACTATCTGCATAGTCCTTATGTAAGTTGACCAAGATTTTTTTTGTCTGGACCTTAAAAGAGACTATGATCTCTGAGTTTGTTTCGGCTGTTTCTTCTCAGAGTAGTCGGGTACGAAACACCAGCCTCATCTAGTTTTTTTTAAAAAAAATGACGTGTTTGTGAAAACCTACTTGCAAAATAAACATCATTTATCATGTTCTTTCTCTGGCCCTTATCCCATTTTTTTTAAATAGGCGCACCATTTTTTATACCATATTTCTCTATTAGTTGTGATCTCAGTAGCCACCCCAATATGTATGTTTTAATCTTCCATCCCCAGATACATAGAGCTGACTTCCCGCAGCGACCCCAACGCCCTTCCTCCGGAGTGCACTCCGAACATAGACGGTCCCCTCGCGGAGTCGGTGTCGCGGGAACAGACGATGCACTCCTTCCACACGCTCTTCTGTCGACGGTGCTTCAAATATGACTGCTTTTTACATCGTGAGTTACCTTGTTATGTTATTGTTGAGATGGTAGTTAGGTAGGTAGACTTTTGAGTTTGGAATAGGATTTACTGCCAGATTTGTTATGTAAAATCAGTCATGAAATATTTAGGAAATATTGCTGATGGTGAATTAAATTAAATAATAGTTCAAAATAGTTTTTGGTTAGTTAATAATTGCTAGATTAATAAAATCCCCCTCTTTTATATTTTAATTATTCTATATAAATGGGTATATTTTTGTAATTTAACATGAGATGTCAAACTATATCTTACTTATCAACTTATTTATACTTTTAGCTCCAAATATTTAGTATAAGTATGAAGCTAAGCTGTGTACTCCTAGGGCTGACTAGTGTTTGTTGTTCTGTTTGCGCGCAGGAGGTCAAACGGCAGGTAAGGCCGTACCGACTACCATTACCATCGATATTATTATTATTTATGCTATAGTACTCTTACCCTACACTATTAAAAAATATATAACCCAAAATTGAAATATGTAGAGAGAACTAGAGATGTATATTTCGAAATACTGACGAATCGAAATGGATTAAATCTTATAATTTCAAGTCGTTTATTTGCATAATACATGTTATAAAGAATACAAGGTACACTGCATTACAACCGAATGAGGTGTGCAAATACATGCAAAGTTAATTATAGACAATCATGTTAAATAAAAATAAAACTTTAAATTGAGTCAACAAAAAAATAAGATATTATATTATATATATTATAAATGTCAAAAATGATTGAATGGTAAAATACATATAAGATACAGATAAACAAGAATATATGAAAAAAAAAACAAAATTAAATGTCAAAACTAATATAATACATACATACCTATATTGTAAACAAAATAAACATATCCTCATCCATCGCTCACATCAGGCGACATCAGAGGTCAAGGTCATTTGCAGTTGATCAATGTAATTTGAGTTACGCTTACCACAAAGCTTAAAACTCTGGCACTTGAACTGAACATCTCTAGTATGAACGTAATTCTAAAACATGCAGTTTGCATATCATTTGTTAGTTTTCTATCACATAATGTACGAATTATTTTAAATTATTATTATCAAATATTACGTCATTTTTTATTTTTTTTTATAATATTTCATATTATAGACAAGTTGTTATTGGAAATGTCCCGCAATATTATGCTTTTCTTTGCTCATGTGTCACACATATTATTTTATCCATTTATATGTAAGACATACACTTTTCAACTCACAAATTATTATTTAAACATTTTATATTAAATTAATAAGAGTTTATAATAAATCAATTCACCATCAATCATTTATGAAACTTTTCATTAAAGGTACAAAATCATCAGTTCATTAACAATTTTCCATCGGTTTAGTTTCGAATCATTCTTTAATATTAGTTAAAAGTATTCCCAATTCGATTCCTATATAATATTTAACAAAAATATTTTTTTGTTAAAATTTTTCAAATCACTTTTCATACATTTATTAGATTCTTTATCTAAGTCAAATAAATAGTTCAAAAGCAAAATTCTTTTCACATTCATATTGCTTTGTAAAACTATGTGATATTAATACGAATGTTATTGAATGGTACAGGTTTACAAGCATGCCACCCTGGGCCCAACTTGACAAAGAGAAAGGGCCCCGACCTCAAACCTTTCTCTGAACCATGCGGCTCGTCTTGCTACATGCTTTTGGTAAGTCTGGTTTATGTTCAATGATTTTGTTTGTTAATTGGCATACCCAATGAGCTGCCGCTAAGAAGGCCTAAGAGGACAAAATTAGGCATAATGTGCAGCTCTGACACAGTGAGAAAGCTTTGTGCAGTGCATAGAAGATGACAGGATGAACTGTACAAGTCTTGTGGTCCACATCATCTCCAGATCCAAAGCTCTAGAAACCATAGGGCGAAGCCTTTGCCCAGCCGATGACGCAGGTTAACTTTATCAGTTTCGTTCCTAGTTGTGTAGTTCTTAGTTAGTATTCGTAAGAAATGTCTTAGAGGTAAGTACTTGAAACTCTCGAAATGGAAGAATTGCATGTTGCTATATATTAGGAGGTCAAGAAGATAGGATCCGTTTATAGGAAACACTGGAAGGTCCCCAGACATGCACTCATGTAGTTACTTTATTTATAAAATCTATAGAGCGCCTACATATCTCTTTTTTATAATAGCTTTATATGCAAAGGCCTTCCCCATATTCTTCCAGGTTCTCTTCTCCTGTGCCATCTCAAACCAGCCCTCTTAACTGCACCCATAAGTTCACTATAGTTAAAAATTTGTATATCATTGAAACAGGAAGGCATGCGTGAGAAGTTAGCTCGCGAGAAAGCGGCCGGTGAAGAGGACAAGGGCAAGACGCACGCCATCGACTCGCCCAACGACGCCTCCTCAGAGGACAGCAATGACAGCAACCGCTTCCAGAAAGGTGGGCACATTAACAAATTAATTAAATTGACAATAAATTATGACAGTTATCATTAGCGATGGAACACATAGCTTCTTAATCCGATATTGCCTTGGAGTGGAGAATATAGCCAGCTTGGGTTTCAACTATCCGTCAAGCACCGCCGGGCGGGCTCTTATCGTAAGCGTAATCTGATTTTAAGACTTATCTTTACTACAAATACAGTTTTAAATTGGTCGGGGTTTGGTGGCACAAATTTGTGCCAGCGGGGCTCAACGGTAATACTTTTTTACTGGCACGTTTTTGTGCCGCTGGGGCTCTTGAGGTTAAATTAGAGAATAGTAGATATGCATACATAAACTCAAGCATTTTTCCCGTGGGGGTAACCAGAAAATACAGAGCGCCACCTGGTACGAATCTATATACTCCTTTATACTGCGGTCACAGTCATACATGTGGTCATACGCTCACTCCAGTAGCGAGCACATATGCACTTGACTTGACTTTTCTGAAGAACCTGAATACACACGGCTGATAAATATTTAGTATCTGGCCAGATATTGAAATAGTAGCCAGTATCCGGTCGGATAAATCGGATATTACTGAGTGTCCAGCTTTAGAATTTGGTTTTTGATTGAAGGCATGTTATATCCATTTATTTATAGCCTTCTTTCATACATTTTAATTATTGTTAACAATTGTTTTTTTTTATAATCCTTACTAATATTATAAAAGCGAAAGTGAGTTTATTTGTTACATCTTCACGCCTTAATGGCTAAACCGATTTTGTATGAATTTTGGTACAGAGATAGTTGGGACCCTGGAGACGGACATAGGCATAGGCTTTTTTTTTAAAGTGGAATATTAGGGAGAAAAAGGAAAGAAAAAGAAAAACTTAGCTTTGCTATTACAATCAATAAGGGGCAAGGGCAGAAACTACAGGTAGCAGGTACCTGCAAATCAGAAAAGGGGAACTGTGTTACCCCGAATTTAACGCGAGCGAAGCCGCGGGCAAAAGCTAGTTATGTATATTTTATTATGTGTGCCTTTTGGCAAGCGCCTCCTCCAATACCTTCCATTCTTTTCAATTGTCATGTAATGCTAAACATATGTACAGTTTGTGTCGTAGGCAGCAACAGTAACTCCAGTAACAGCAACTGGAGCACCAACGGTCAGCTCAAACAGAACGGCGAGGGGTCTGCTGAACCGGCCTACAACGCTTTAGGTAAGATAAGATAAAGATTCATTTATTTGTATAAACATGTGTAACATGATACATTGGATATGCACATATGGATGGAATGAGTTTAAAATTGTTGGTTCAACATGTTTTGTCATTTTCAACTCACAAAATATTTCACAATTCATTGTAAATTATAAATTAGAGTAAAAATAAATTATAGTCAAATATTCAATTAATTGAAATACACACTATTACAATTAAAACAAATAGGTAACACTCATTCAATTTATCAGATGTGTTTAATTACTGTGTTTTTTGGTTTAACAAATGAAAAACAACAACTGTACCGAAAATAACATGTCATGTGTTGTTGCATGCCATTTAATTAGATGATTTCCAGGCGTACACCATTTTATGGAACGAAAATTAACGCAATGACAAACTATACTGTTGTTTGTCTTAGCATGGTGCGGGTGACATTTATTAATTAAACCCTTCCTTTACAATCTGGAACTTTACCTTGAATAATCGTAAAGGACTACCCATCATAGCAATACATCCCATCACTAAACATGTATCTTTGTCTAATGTCACCCGAACCATGCTACAGCGAAAACAGTTTAACACGCTCGGTAAAAAATGGTCAAGAACGCGTAAACTGCTGTACTTGACCTGCGTAATTTTGCCGCATTGATGCTCTTCGCTGCTGAAATCCTGTCTAGCACACTGGGTCCTTTTAGCACTTAGTTCATACGAAGAAGTTCTGAAGAAGCTGTTGAATTGATTGCACTTCTGGATGAAACCAGCTATAACTAAGAGATGATGAATTTTGATCATACGCGTTTTCGCCATATAAATTCGTTTAAGAACATCAGACTAATATTATTGACGTTTAATTTAAGGTTTGACAGTGGGCGACATCGAGTCGGAGTGGACGGGTTCTGACCAGTCTCTGTTTAGGGCTCTGCACAAGGTGTTTCCCTCCAACTACTGCGCCATCGCTCAGGTTATGCTCTCCAAGACTTGCCAACAGGTAACTTGTGTTATTGTGTACTTAGATTGCTTTCTCAAATTCCTGTACTAGACCTGAATGACTGCATTGACTTTGGACAGTATGGTTGGCGCAGTGGCTGAGCGATCGACTGCTGCGCAGTGTGTGGCGGGTTCGATTCCCGCACGGAAATAGTACATTTTGATCCAAGTGAGAAAACTTCGTCATTGCAATCGAGGTGGATTTAATCCACGAGCCGCCAGGCGAGGGTGTTATAGAGCCGAGAACAACAGTGACAAATTCTCATGTGAATCAAACGACATTTTTCAATACACTTCGGAGATTTTTCATGTTTATTTGTGATATTCTGTTGGTAAACCCATTTTTTTAAAATAAATATAATGACCTTAAAAATAAGCGCCTTCTAGCTCTAAAAAAGCTTTATGGATTTGAGCAGTTGTTTATTGTTATTATGCGTTACAAAAGAGAAAAAATGAAAGCCCTTATGCAGTGTAAACTGCATGTTGAACCTAATCGTAGTGCAATAAGAGACAGTTTTCGAGGAAGTGTATTGAAAAATATTGTGTGTGGCCTACAGGTAGTTGTTCCGGGTCTGGCTGTTTGTGTATGTGAGTTTAAATATTTGTTCACCCACGATACAAGAGAAATTAAGTATGGAGGCAATCTTTTTAAATAAAAACTTGAGAGGTATCAAGGGACACCCAGATGGAACGAAGTTATTATTTATTATGTACAAAAAACCTCTATACACTCAACAAAAATATTCGTCGTGACACCACACTGTTCAATGCGAAATAGAAAGACGAAACGAAAATAACTGGCTTGCTTTCTATGAGAAAGAGAAAGAGAGAGACAGAGAAAGAGTGTCGTTACAACTTTTGGTCTTAATTTTTTCCGTCTTGCCCCCTTTCACAACGAGCGATAAGGAACTTCCTTAAAAAAAAAACCTACCGCTTTTTAAGTTACTGTAACACAGGGCTCGGTAATTTCATTCAGAATGTCGTGATGTAAACAAAACCGTTTTGTTTCTCTTTCGGGGGCAGACAAACAAAATACGAGTAGGTTTATATTGGTGACTGACGTGGACGGGGAGATCCCAATCACGCCTGCTGCAGTTAGGGCGCGACTTCAGAATCACAGCCAAATAAAGGTTCAATAACTTTCACACGCCCATTAATAAATAAATCCCCCGTTAAAATCACTGGCTCCATTAGGTTTTTTTTTGGGGTGGGAAATCAACAAATAACTTCCCCCGCTCTGGGCGGACGAGGGGGGAGTGTCAGACTTGTACTGACCAAAACCCACTCATGTTCCTTCTATTGCCCTTACGTTCCGGGGCCGCGGTATCTCTTTCGAACAACCCGCAACTCCGGCAGGTGAAGGCCCTGGCAGTAAGCTCTGATGTCTGCAGTAAGCTTAGTTCCAACGTTATTGTTTGCCCATCTTCAGGTATACACATACTGGATCAACACAGGCCAAGAAGAATGCCGCGTGGAAGCCGAACTGACGCCTCCGCGTAAGAAGAAGAAGAAGCATCGCCTCTGGTCCGTGCACTGCCGCAAGATACAGCTCAAGAAGGACTCCGCCTCGCATCATGTGTAAGATTCTTTTAACAGTTATTTTAACAGTAGACTTTGTGATATTTTCCTACCTAATCTAACTGATGGAAAACTCATGATGGAATGAATGATGATGATGAATAATTCACAAGTTTCTCTTTGCACCTACCATTTTTTTATATTATTCGCCCAAAGATTGAACTCAAACTCAAAGCATTAATTTCAATTAAACCATTACAGGGACTTTTGATAGTCTTACAATCTTCTGCAGCTACCACTATAACTTCGGAAACCAATCAATCAGATTATTATATTATGGTTGTGGAGCAGGACCAACAGTGAGCCAAGCATTTCTATCATCAATATAACCCCCGAACTTATAATATACTTGCCTACATAGTGTGCGTTTAATACAAGATTTAAATTTCGACTCATTCAGTTGAAGAATGTGGGGAGGTATTTTATTGTAGCATTTCAAACAATACCCCATGAAAGATGAGTCCACTTTAGCTAACCTGAAACCCGGCTGAACCAATTAGTCCCTATTTCAAGAATTATATTTGTGTCTATCACCTCGTTTACCAAATAGATGCAATTTTTTCAATGTTTTCAAAGATATATTATTGACAAGGTACTGTCATGATGTTAATATCCTTAAACTGTTCTCTTAGAGAATCTCGTCTACGTAGATTAAACATGGCTCTTTTCTGCAGATAAACTACAGACTCGATGTCTGCAGCCCGTCCCCAAAGTAAAATATCGTATGACATTATACTATGAAAATAACTAAAATAGACTAGCGTCGCGGTATCTACATAGTAAACTGACTGATTTTTCTAACAGCATATGCTGCTGAACTGAGCCGTCCTTCAAGCGATGTTATATGCGGGCCACATTGTAGTCTTGAATCGAGCGTTATCCCCAGGAAAAGTTTCATCGACGAATTCTAGTTTCTCTTGATTCAATACTATGACACAATCTCTACTTTTGACGTTTGGCATTTAATACTAAATTATTGGCGATGAACCAATTATTGACCTGCAATAGGGCGTTATTTACATCGTCAACATTAGCGGCACGTCTATTTATCTTAAATACTAGCTGTGCCCGCGACTTCGTCCGCGTGGAATAGTATTTTGGGCATCATATTTATTTTTGCAAACAACCTCCTCAGCTTTATAAATTATAACTGTTACCCACGACTTTGTCCGCGTCTTAGCCCAAGTTCCGGAATTCTGTGAGGATAAACGTTGAGAACGTTCAGCGCTGGATTCCCGTAGTCGGTTCACCAAAGTTCGAGAACTCTGTGAGGCTAAACGTTGAGAACGTTCAACGCTTGATTCCCGTTCTCGGTTTATCAAAGTTCGGAAATTTTGTAAGGATAAACGTTCAGCGCTTGATTCCCGTTGACGGTTTGCCGAAGTTCGGAAATTTTGAAAGGATAAACGTTCAGCGCTTGCTTCCCGTTGACGGTTTGCCGAAGTTCGGAAATTTTGTGAGGCTAGATACTGCGAACGTTCAACGATCGATTCATTAGCACGGTTTTGTTCACTGATTCCTCGTTGAGTAGCCAACCTATGCATATTTTCATTCTCTGTTTCACTGCTGCGCAAAGCTCGCAGCCGCTTTGCGGTAACAGTCTGCCGAGAAAGCTGAGTTTTTTTTCTAGGCATTTTAGTGACGAAGAAAGAAAATAGGAAATGAAAACTTAACCAAACCGTAACTCGTAATCAAGAAAAAACAAACGTAAGGTTAATAATTAGGATCCTAATTATTGTTACCTGTATTTGGTACTTACGTAAAATATAAGGTTAACTAACTGTGTACCTACTTAAACTAAAACCTAACCTAATAAGGGCTGATTTTTTAATAGTCAGATAATTTTTATCTGAGGAATAAAAATAGCAGTTTGACATATTTTCTATAGATGAGCTGTCAAACCGCCATTTTTATTCCTCAGATAAAAGTTATCTGACTATTGAATAAACAGCCCTAAGAATAATTATGTAGATGACACCTATTTACAGGTATTATCTACAATTTTTTTTTAATAATTGTGAAATTTATAAACAAAAAATAGCTATGAGGAGCTCGTGGCTAAATAATAGCAGCCGCTCGGGTCGATCTTTAGGTTAAGCCGCGCTTGCCTAGGTTGGTCTGTGGATGGGTGACCAGGGACCACCCGTTACATACCGAGTTTCCTCCGTGCCTCGGAAAGCACGTTAAGCCGTTGGTCCCGGCTGTCATTTGTAGATCTTTGACAGTCGTAACAGGTAGTCAGTGTTCCAAAAGTCTGACAACCAGTCTTACCAAGGGGTATCGTATTACCCAGTATTAACTGGTTGTGGAGGTCAGATAGGCAGTCGCTCCATGTAAAATACTGATATTCAGCTGCATCCGGTTAGACTGGAAACCGACCCCAACATAGTTGGGAAAAGGCTAGGGCAGATGATGAATAAGAGTGAAATTATTAGAACCAAAATATTATCCTTGACAATCGTAGAGCTATACCCCCCCTCCGCATCGCCCGCAAGCAACGCCTCTCCTCGCCCATGCCCAGCGTCATGTTTTGCACATCATGCGGCGCGTGTGAATTTTATATCGGAGTTATTTTAAAATTGTAATATCTTCTAAGATGTTCATTGAAATTAAGTGATGTCAAAGACAATTTTGTTCACAATTAAATACTGTTAATCAACAACACATTTATTTGGATAAAGATTAATATTATTATGTTGAAACAACTCTAACAAATAATTGGTAATCATGCATTAATTTTGACCAAATTTGATTACCATAAAAACGGTTCTAGTGACTTAATCTTAAAAGATAGACATATACCGTCACGGACATTTTTTTAGATCATTTCAAGAGGAATAATTCTTATCTACATATTTTTTTGATATCTTAAACCGTTTTCGCAGCGCACGCAACGGAAGCCCTCAAAGATGAATAATTTTCCCCGTTTTTTTCACATTTTCCATTGTTTCTTCGCTCCTATTAGTTGCAGCGTGATGTTATATAGCCTAAAGCCTTCCTCGATAAATGGTCTATTCAACACAAAAAGAATTTTTCAATTCGAACCAGTAGTTCCTGAGATTAGCGCGTTCAAACAAACAAACAAACAAACTCTTCAGCTTTATAATATTAGTATAGATTAAAGAGAGATCGTCAGCAAACAACACCAATTGTGGTTGGTTTTTAAATAAATGGGGTAAACCATTAATATATACTAAAAAAGACGAAGGGACGTAATATCGATCCTTGTGGTACACCCATCTTTACATTTAATCCCATTGAATTGGAACCATTTATTTGTACTAGCTGCTGTCTATCATTTAAATATGATTTTACAAAATTAAGAAGTTTCCCTAGACCGTAATGTTCAAGTTTCAAGAGTAGGGTTTCGTGGCTAACGCAACCAAATGCTTTTGAAAGGTCACAAAAGATTCTGTACCTGTTCCCACGCAGTAAATATGTGTTTTAACTTAATAAGTTAACAGCGTCAGTCGTACAACGTCCTTTGGTGAAACTATACTGTTTTTCATGTAAGGTCTTATTGGTGTTAAAGTGGCTGAGCATTTGATTAAGGTAACCTTTTCAAACACCTTGCTGAAAACCGGCAAAACGGATACGGGTCTATAGTTATTGGTGTCTTTACTGTCCCCAGATTTGAAAAGGGTATAACTTTACTGTATTTCATAAAATCAAGGTAAACCTCTGGTCCACACACAATTTAAATATTAAGGCTAAGTACGGTGCTATAGACTCATTAACAGGCAACATTGACAGGCAGAGTATGCCATTGGCATTAAGTCCGCCTCTGTATATTGTGTGCCCAAAGTATTCATCATCTGCCTAGCCTTTTGCAAACATGTTGGGGTCCGCTTCCCGTCTAACCGGATGCAGCGAAACACCAGTTATTTACATTGAGCGACTGCCTATTTGACCTCAACAATCCAGATAGTTTACTATCACATTCACATATTATCACACCTAATGTCCACATTCAATTATTGTTGCGGTTTGTTTTTGTAATCCTTACTAATATTATAAAAGCGAAAGTGAGTTTCTTTGTTTGTTACCTCTTCACGCTTTAATGGCTAAACCGATTTTGATGAATTTTGGTACAGAGATAGTTGGGAACCAGGAGACGGACATAGGCTATTTTTTTTTTTTTTTAAAGTGGGATATTAGGGAGAAAGAGGGAAGAAAAGGGAAAACTTAGCGTTGCTATTCCAAATCAATAAGGCGCAAGGGGAACTGTGTTACCCCGACTTTAACGCGAGCGAAGCCGCAGGCAAAAGCTAGTATATCTATAAAAGAAATAATCAGTGACTCACCCCCATCACGAAATCTCAGAAACTACAAGTGTTAGGAATTTAAAATATTCCATGGGGACCTTTTCAAGACACAGGTGCTCACCAAGACGGTATTTTGCGCAAATTCAACCCCAAAAGGGGTGAAACAGGATGGGATAGTTTTTTTATGGAAGAACGCGATATTTTAGCAGGATTGACTTAAAATTTTGCAAAGGCATTCTTTCACAAAATTAATGGACTATATAACATACGCCACCAACCGCTGGGCACAGCTAGTAGTTGTATATTTACCCCGAGTATTTTGTTTGTAGTTACAACTACACGCCGTGCGACCACCCGAACCAGCCGTGCGACAACATGTGTCCGTGTCTACAGTCGCAGAACTTCTGCGAGAAGTTCTGTCAGTGCAGCAGTGACTGTGAGTTATACATTGTATTTATAAGGACGAGGTTACAGAAGGTGATTTTATATGTAGTCCCAAATTGCGGTAGGGCAGCTCTCGACTCGTTTGGAAAGGACAAGCCTCCAACGAGCTATGATAGAACCGGGCTGAACATCACACCAATGGAGTATTGAGTTGTGCCGAGCTATATCTACGTTGGTTCCACTATCTCGAACGTTGGAGGATATGAAGACGAGATGAAGCCCCGATCCGCTATCACAGGTATGGCAGTAGAGCGTCTGGGAAAGATCGATGGACAGTTGAATTACGAAGAAAATGAAGGTTTGGTTAATAAAGTGTTTGTTGTTTCCTATCTTTTTCCACGAGGCCAAGGCGTGGACGTAAAGGCTATAATGAAGCCTTGGAGACGCGTTGGATGTTAAGCCATGTATGTATGTAAGTAAAAAATTGTAGCGTTCTGTAGTATATTCATCTTCAAACTTAAATATCTTTGAGGCTAAAGATTTTTTTTTCAGATTTTGCGTCCCATTTTTCCAGCTTATCTTAGCTTAGGTCCAGCTATAGCAAGTAGTGTCCCCCCCGCAGGTCAGAACCGTTTCCCGGGGTGTCGCTGCAAGGCGCAGTGCAACACGAAGCAGTGCCCGTGCTACCTGGGCGTGCGCGAGTGCGACCCCGACCTGTGCAGCGCAGGTAGCACGGGTCGGGGTCGCACTGTTAGCTTAGGTCCAGCTATAGCAAGTAGTGTCCCCCCCGCAGGTCAGAACCGTTTCCCGGGGTGTCGCTGCAAGGCGCAGTGCAACACGAAGCAGTGCCCGTGCTACCTGGGCGTGCGCGAGTGCGACCCCGACCTGTGCAGCGCAGGTAGCACGGGTCGGGGTCGCACTGTTAGCTTAGGTCCAGCTATAGCAAGTAGTGTCCCCCCCGCAGGTCAGAACCGTTTCCCGGGGTGTCGCTGCAAGGCGCAGTGCAACACGAAGCAGTGCCCGTGCTACCTGGGCGTGCGCGAGTGCGACCCCGACCTGTGCAGCGCAGGTAGCACGGGTCGGGGTCGCACTGTTAGCTTAGGTCCAGCTATAGCAAGTAGTGTCCCCCCCGCAGGTCAGAACCGTTTCCCGGGGTGTCGCTGCAAGGCGCAGTGCAACACGAAGCAGTGCCCGTGCTACCTGGGCGTGCGCGAGTGCGACCCCGACCTGTGCAGCGCAGGTAGCACGGGTCGGGGTCGCACTGTTAGCTTAGGTCCAGCTATAGCAAGTAGTGTCCCCCCCGCAGGTCAGAACCGTTTCCCGGGGTGTCGCTGCAAGGCGCAGTGCAACACGAAGCAGTGCCCGTGCTACCTGGGCGTGCGCGAGTGCGACCCCGACCTGTGCAGCGCAGGTAGCACGGGTCGGGGTCGCACTGTTAGCTTAGGTCCAGCTATAGCAAGTAGTGTCCCCCCCGCAGGTCAGAACCGTTTCCCGGGGTGTCGCTGCAAGGCGCAGTGCAACACGAAGCAGTGCCCGTGCTACCTGGGCGTGCGCGAGTGCGACCCCGACCTGTGCAGCGCAGGTAGCACGGGTCGGGGTCGCACTGTTAGCTTAGGTCCAGCTATAGCAAGTAGTGTCCCCCCCGCAGGTCAGAACCGTTTCCCGGGGTGTCGCTGCAAGGCGCAGTGCAACACGAAGCAGTGCCCGTGCTACCTGGGCGTGCGCGAGTGCGACCCCGACCTGTGCAGCGCAGGTAGCACGGGTCGGGGTCGCACTGTTAGCTTAGGTCCAGCTATAGCAAGTAGTGTCCCCCCCGCAGGTCAGAACCGTTTCCCGGGGTGTCGCTGCAAGGCGCAGTGCAACACGAAGCAGTGCCCGTGCTACCTGGGCGTGCGCGAGTGCGACCCCGACCTGTGCAGCGCAGGTAGCACGGGTCGGGGTCGCACTGTTAGCTTAGGTCCAGCTATAGCAAGTAGTGTCCCCCCCGCAGGTCAGAACCGTTTCCCGGGGTGTCGCTGCAAGGCGCAGTGCAACACGAAGCAGTGCCCGTGCTACCTGGGCGTGCGCGAGTGCGACCCCGACCTGTGCAGCGCAGGTAGCACGGGTCGGGGTCGCACTGTTAGCTTAGGTCCAGCTATAGCAAGTAGTGTCCCCCCCCGCAGGTCAGAACCGTTTCCCGGGGTGTCGCTGCAAGGCGCAGTGCAACACGAAGCAGTGCCCGTGCTACCTGGGCGTGCGCGAGTGCGACCCCGACCTGTGCAGCGCAGGTAGCACGGGTCGGGGTCGCACTGTTAGCTTAGGTCCAGCTATAGCAAGTAGTGTCCCCCCCGCAGGTCAGAACCGTTTCCCGGGGTGTCGCTGCAAGGCGCAGTGCAACACGAAGCAGTGCCCGTGCTACCTGGGCGTGCGCGAGTGCGACCCCGACCTGTGCAGCGCAGGTAGCACGGGTCGGGGTCGCACTGTTAGCTTAGGTCCAGCTATAGCAAGTAGTGTCCCCCCCGCAGGTCAGAACCGTTTCCCGGGGTGTCGCTGCAAGGCGCAGTGCAACACGAAGCAGTGCCCGTGCTACCTGGGCGTGCGCGAGTGCGACCCCGACCTGTGCAGCGCAGGTAGCACGGGTCGGGGTCGCACTGTTAGCTTAGGTCCAGCTATAGCAAGTAGTGTCCCCCCCGCAGGTCAGAACCGTTTCCCGGGGTGTCGCTGCAAGGCGCAGTGCAACACGAAGCAGTGCCCGTGCTACCTGGGCGTGCGCGAGTGCGACCCCGACCTGTGCAGCGCAGGTAGCACGGGTCGGGGTCGCACTGTTAGCTTAGGTCCAGCTATAGCAAGTAGTGTCCCCCCCGCAGGTCAGAACCGTTTCCCGGGGTGTCGCTGCAAGGCGCAGTGCAACACGAAGCAGTGCCCGTGCTACCTGGGCGTGCGCGAGTGCGACCCCGACCTGTGCAGCGCAGGTAGCACGGGTCGGGGTCGCACTGTTAGCTTAGGTCCAGCTATAGCAAGTAGTGTCCCCCCCGCAGGTCAGAACCGTTTCCCGGGGTGTCGCTGCAAGGCGCAGTGCAACACGAAGCAGTGCCCGTGCTACCTGGGCGTGCGCGAGTGCGACCCCGACCTGTGCAGCGCAGGTAGCACGGGTCGGGGTCGCACTGTTAGCTTAGGTCCAGCTATAGCAAGTAGTGTCCCCCCCGCAGGTCAGAACCGTTTCCCGGGGTGTCGCTGCAAGGCGCAGTGCAACACGAAGCAGTGCCCGTGCTACCTGGGCGTGCGCGAGTGCGACCCCGACCTGTGCAGCGCAGGTAGCACGGGTCGGGGTCGCACTGTTAGCTTAGGTCCAGCTATAGCAAGTAGTGTCCCCCCCGCAGGTCAGAACCGTTTCCCGGGGTGTCGCTGCAAGGCGCAGTGCAACACGAAGCAGTGCCCGTGCTACCTGGGCGTGCGCGAGTGCGACCCCGACCTGTGCAGCGCAGGTAGCACGGGTCGGGGTCGCACTGTTAGCTTAGGTCCAGCTATAGCAAGTAGTGTCCCCCCCGCAGGTCAGAACCGTTTCCCGGGGTGTCGCTGCAAGGCGCAGTGCAACACGAAGCAGTGCCCGTGCTACCTGGGCGTGCGCGAGTGCGACCCCGACCTGTGCAGCGCAGGTAGCACGGGTCGGGGTCGCACTGTTAGCTTAGGTCCAGCTATAGCAAGTAGTGTCCCCCCCGCAGGTCAGAACCGTTTCCCGGGGTGTCGCTGCAAGGCGCAGTGCAACACGAAGCAGTGCCCGTGCTACCTGGGCGTGCGCGAGTGCGACCCCGACCTGTGCAGCGCAGGTAGCACGGGTCGGGGTCGCACTGTTAGCTTAGGTCCAGCTATAGCAAGTAGTGTCCCCCCCGCAGGTCAGAACCGTTTCCCGGGGTATCGCTGCAAGGCGCAGTGCAACACGAAGCAGTGCCCGTGCTACCTGGGCGTGCGCGAGTGCGACCCCGACCTGTGCAGCGCAGGTAGCACGGGTCGGGGTCGCACTGTTAGCTTAGGTCCAGCTATAGCAAGTAGTGTCCCCCCCGCAGGTCAGAACCGTTTCCCGGGGTGTCGCTGCAAGGCGCAGTGCAACACGAAGCAGTGCCCGTGCTACCTGGGCGTGCGCGAGTGCGACCCCGACCTGTGCAGCGCAGGTAGCACGGGTCGGGGTCGCACTGTTAGCTTAGGTCCAGCTATAGCAAGTAGTGTCCCCCCCGCAGGTCAGAACCGTTTCCCGGGGTGTCGCTGCAAGGCGCAGTGCAACACGAAGCAGTGCCCGTGCTACCTGGGCGTGCGCGAGTGCGACCCCGACCTGTGCAGCGCAGGTAGCACGGGTCGGGGTCGCACTGTTAGCTTAGGTCCAGCTATAGCAAGTAGTGTCCCCCCCGCAGGTCAGAACCGTTTCCCGGGGTGTCGCTGCAAGGCGCAGTGCAACACGAAGCAGTGCCCGTGCTACCTGGGCGTGCGCGAGTGCGACCCCGACCTGTGCAGCGCAGGTAGCACGGGTCGGGGTCGCACTGTTAGCTTAGGTCCAGCTATAGCAAGTAGTGTCCCCCCCGCAGGTCAGAACCGTTTCCCGGGGTGTCGCTGCAAGGCGCAGTGCAACACGAAGCAGTGCCCGTGCTACCTGGGCGTGCGCGAGTGCGACCCCGACCTGTGCAGCGCAGGTAGCACGGGTCGGGGTCGCACTGTTAGCTTAGGTCCAGCTATAGCAAGTAGTGTCCCCCCCGCAGGTCAGAACCGTTTCCCGGGGTGTCGCTGCAAGGCGCAGTGCAACACGAAGCAGTGCCCGTGCTACCTGGGCGTGCGCGAGTGCGACCCCGACCTGTGCAGCGCAGGTAGCACGGGTCGGGGTCGCACTGTTAGCTTAGGTCCAGCTATAGCAAGTAGTGTCCCCCCCGCAGGTCAGAACCGTTTCCCGGGGTGTCGCTGCAAGGCGCAGTGCAACACGAAGCAGTGCCCGTGCTACCTGGGCGTGCGCGAGTGCGACCCCGACCTGTGCAGCGCAGGTAGCACGGGTCGGGGTCGCACTGTTAGCTTAGGTCCAGCTATAGCAAGTAGTGTCCCCCCCGCAGGTCAGAACCGTTTCCCGGGGTGTCGCTGCAAGGCGCAGTGCAACACGAAGCAGTGCCCGTGCTACCTGGGCGTGCGCGAGTGCGACCCCGACCTGTGCAGCGCAGGTAGCACGGGTCGGGGTCGCACTGTTAGCTTAGGTCCAGCTATAGCAAGTAGTGTCCCCCCCGCAGGTCAGAACCGTTTCCCGGGGTGTCGCTGCAAGGCGCAGTGCAACACGAAGCAGTGCCCGTGCTACCTGGGCGTGCGCGAGTGCGACCCCGACCTGTGCAGCGCAGGTAGCACGGGTCGGGGTCGCACTGTTAGCTTAGGTCCAGCTATAGCAAGTAGTGTCCCCCCCGCAGGTCAGAACCGTTTCCCGGGGTGTCGCTGCAAGGCGCAGTGCAACACGAAGCAGTGCCCGTGCTACCTGGGCGTGCGCGAGTGCGACCCCGACCTGTGCAGCGCAGGTAGCACGGGTCGGGGTCGCACTGTTAGCTTAGGTCCAGCTATAGCAAGTAGTGTCCCCCCCGCAGGTCAGAACCGTTTCCCGGGGTGTCGCTGCAAGGCGCAGTGCAACACGAAGCAGTGCCCGTGCTACCTGGGCGTGCGCGAGTGCGACCCCGACCTGTGCAGCGCAGGTAGCACGGGTCGGGGTCGCACTGTTAGCTTAGGTCCAGCTATAGCAAGTAGTGTCCCCCCCGCAGGTCAGAACCGTTTCCCGGGGTGTCGCTGCAAGGCGCAGTGCAACACGAAGCAGTGCCCGTGCTACCTGGGCGTGCGCGAGTGCGACCCCGACCTGTGCAGCGCAGGTAGCACGGGTCGGGGTCGCACTGTTAGCTTAGGTCCAGCTATAGCAAGTAGTGTCCCCCCCGCAGGTCAGAACCGTTTCCCGGGGTGTCGCTGCAAGGCGCAGTGCAACACGAAGCAGTGCCCGTGCTACCTGGGCGTGCGCGAGTGCGACCCCGACCTGTGCAGCGCAGGTAGCACGGGTCGGGGTCGCACTGTTAGCTTAGGTCCAGCTATAGCAAGTAGTGTCCCCCCCGCAGGTCAGAACCGTTTCCCGGGGTGTCGCTGCAAGGCGCAGTGCAACACGAAGCAGTGCCCGTGCTACCTGGGCGTGCGCGAGTGCGACCCCGACCTGTGCAGCGCAGGTAGCACGGGTCGGGGTCGCACTGTTAGCTTAGGTCCAGCTATAGCAAGTAGTGTCCCCCCCGCAGGTCAGAACCGTTTCCCGGGGTGTCGCTGCAAGGCGCAGTGCAACACGAAGCAGTGCCCGTGCTACCTGGGCGTGCGCGAGTGCGACCCCGACCTGTGCAGCGCAGGTAGCACGGGTCGGGGTCGCACTGTTAGCTTAGGTCCAGCTATAGCAAGTAGTGTCCCCCCCGCAGGTCAGAACCGTTTCCCGGGGTGTCGCTGCAAGGCGCAGTGCAACACGAAGCAGTGCCCGTGCTACCTGGGCGTGCGCGAGTGCGACCCCGACCTGTGCAGCGCAGGTAGCACGGGTCGGGGTCGCACTGTTAGCTTAGGTCCAGCTATAGCAAGTAGTGTCCCCCCCGCAGGTCAGAACCGTTTCCCGGGGTGTCGCTGCAAGGCGCAGTGCAACACGAAGCAGTGCCCGTGCTACCTGGGCGTGCGCGAGTGCGACCCCGACCTGTGCAGCGCGTGCGGGGCGGACGCGCCGCATGCGCACGCTCCGCCGCGCCCCACGCGTGCGCACGCGCCGCAGGTCTTCTGCAAGAACGTCTCCGTGCAGAGGTATGTTTGTGTATAAATGCCGTATCAAAATACTTATTCATTTTTGACGGGCCTGTTGGTCTAGTGGTTAGTGGCCCTGACTGCTGAGCCGGAGGTCGTGGGTTCGATTCCCACCCAGGACAAACTTTGTGTGATGAGCATGATTGTTTGTTCTGTGTCTGGGTGTGATTTATCTATGATATGTATGTATTTATAAATTATATAAGTATGTATATCAGTTGTCTGGTTACTATAACACAAGCTCTGCTTAGCTTGGGATCAGATAGCCGTGTGTGAGTTGTCCCAAGATATTTATTTATTTTTAAAAGTTATGGAGGAACGATATTATTGGTTGGTTTCTGCAATCATTTACTTCGCATTAACGTCGAATTCAAAATCTTACCGTATATCATGAATTCGTTATTATATAGATCGAATTCATGAGTCGTTTAAACTCATTTTATCTCATTTAGTGAACATTTGCTTCGAGTTTGATATCTACCCAAATGCCTCAAAAATAGCCCTAACTACTTCTGTTCACAAGAGTGGGGACAAATCTGATCCGTCAAATTACAGGCCAATGTCGGCCAATGTTGCCATCAATATCTAAAATAATTGAAAGGTTAATAGATTAAAAAAGCTTTTGATACAGTATCTCTCCCTACTACTTGACAAGTTGGAATCGAATGGCATAAGAGGAACACCATTTGCCCTATTCAGAAGCGAAGCTATCTGAATGTACGGAACCAAAAAATTAAAATCGGCGGACTCGTTAGCTCTGAAGAGACCGTTAGTTTTGGAGTCGGTCAGGGTAGTGTTCTCGGCCCTACCCTATTTCTAATCTATATAAATAGTCTGTACGGCATGCAAATTGAAGATGGTTACATTTTTTCCTATGCGGACGATACTGCCATTGTCTTCTACGGTAAAACTTGGATCGATGTCCAGGCAAGAGCCGAACGC
Organism: Ochropleura plecta; assembly: GCA_905475445.1. Classification (NCBI taxonomy): domain Eukaryota; kingdom Metazoa; phylum Arthropoda; class Insecta; order Lepidoptera; family Noctuidae; genus Ochropleura; species Ochropleura plecta. Next base: position 19,497,305 of record FR997739.1, read on the forward strand.
GGCCTGATAAAGATTGCAGCCTGGCTCGAACAAAATCTTCTTACGTTAAACACCCCTAAAACGAATTATATCTTGTTCAAAATATAACTCTTCTAATCCCCCTCCTGAATTCAAAATTAGGATCCACATTTGCCAGACTCCATTAAACCCAAATTGTTCTTGCAATGAAATTGATTGTGATTAGTGATTTTCTTCATTAAAAATCTATATAACTTCACAACAATGCACCTTACACACAACTTGTACTCTACAGAGGCCTTCACAAGCACCTTCTGCTGGCACCGAGCGACGTGGCCGGCTGGGGGATCTTCCTCAAGGAGGCGGCGCACAAGAACGAGTTCATATCGGAGTACTGCGGAGAGATCATCTCACAGGACGAAGCAGACAGGCGCGGCAAGGTGTACGACAAGTACATGTGCTCCTTCCTCTTCAACCTGAACAACGGTGAGTTACTTATAACATACTAGCATAGCAGCAGAATACTCTGCACAACGTAGCTATATTTGACGGGCCTGTTGGTCTAGTGGTTAGTGGCCCTGACTGCTGAGCCGGAGGTCGTGGGTTCGATTCCCACCCAGGACAAACTTTGTGTGATGAGCATGATTGTTTGTTCTGTGTCTGGGTGTGATTTATCTATAATATGTATGTATTTATAAATTATATAAGTATGTATATCAGTTGTCTGGTTACCATAACACAAACTCTGCTTAGCTTGGGATCAGATAGCCGTGTGTGAGTTGTCCCAAGATATTTATTTATTATTTATTTATTTATGCTATTAGGATGATCGGTTCCGTGATTTTGGTTTGAAAAAGTAACAAACATACTTTCATATTAATAACTAGCTTTTGCCCGCGGCTTCGCCCGCGTTAAATTCGGGATAAAGCCTAAGCAGCAGAAGGATCAGTCGAGATAAATTGAAAAATTTCTGATTAAATATGAATCTGGCGTCAAGATATCCTTTTTTTCGGATGGGAAATCATCAAATAACTTCTCCCGCTCCGGGCGAAGCTGGGGGAAGTGTCGACCTTTTACCGCCTAAAACCCACCCATGTTCCTTCTATTGCCCTTTATGTTCCGGGGCCGAGGTATCTCTTTCGAAGAACCCGCAACCCCGGCAATCCTGTCGTCACTACTGACATGGTCTTACAGGGTCTTAGATTAGTTTGAGTCTGAAACTATGTACATAGTGCAATAAATATTTCACTGGAAGAACCGAGAGTTGACAATATTTTTCCTTTGTTTTAGATTTTGTGGTAGATGCGACCCGCAAAGGCAACAAGATTCGTTTCGCGAACCACTCCATCAACCCGAACTGTTACGCGAAGGTCATGATGGTGAACGGAGACCATCGCATTGGCATCTTCGCCAAGCGGGCCATACAGCCCGGAGAGGAACTGTTCTTCGATTACAGGTATAATATGATGAAATAGTTATTTGTGCAACAAGAGAACAGCTATTTTTTGCTGAAACTGCTGATTTTGAATCCCGAGCCAAGCGAGGGATGCTATGATTGAATCACGAGCGTAGCGTGGGATTCTAAAGTGCAGTACAGTAAGAACTGGGGGCCTTAGTCTGCTATTACAATGGTGTCAGAATGGTCGATCACTGATCGCATAATGGTTGATTTTGACATTTACTACATACTAAACTTGTCAAAATCAACCATTATGCGATCAGTGATCGACCATTCTGACACCATTGTAATAGCAGACTAAGGCCCCTGGTCATGTTTTAGCTGCCACGGTTCATTTTTAATTTATTTAGATTTATAATTGAATTTAGCTTTTTATTATTTATTAAACTTTATGCACATGTATAAAAACACTGTACAAAGGCGGACTTAATGCCTTGGGCATTTTCTACCAGTCTACCTTAGGGTGATGCAGAGAGACAACATAGTAGGTGCAGGGTGCAGAAAGATTGAAACCGAAAAATTAATAATATTTACAATAAAAAAAATATATATTTACTAGCCCTTTCCTGATTTGCAGGTACCTGCTACCTGTAGTTTTTGCACTTGCGCCTAATTTATTGTAATAGCAAAGCTAATTTTTCTCTTTTCTTCACTCTTTCTCCGTCAATTCTCGCATTAAAAAAAATATTTTTTGTTAAGTTAAGTCTTCACGCCTTTGCGCGACAAACTGTGCAGACGGGTGCAAAGTTTACATACATTGTTACCCTACATTTTTGTAAACAATCGTGCAACGGGATAGCTTAACCGATTTTGTTGAATTTTAGTACAGAGATAGTTGAGACCCTGGAGACGGACATAGGACACTAAAAAAAGTGAGAAAAAGTGGAGAAAGAGGGAAGAAAAGGGAAAACAGCTTTGCTATTACAATAAATTAGGCGCAAGGGCAAAAACTACAGGTAGCAGGTACCTGCAAATCAGGAAAGGGGAACTGTGTTACCCCGAATTTAACGCGAGCGCAGCCGCGGGCAAAAGCTAGTAATATTATTATAATTTGAAAGAGTGTCCATGGAGTTTCTTATTCTTCTCCATAGAGATCAACGCTGTGGAATGGGCAACTACAGTGCTTTCACAAGTTATTATGTCTTGTGACCGGGACTGTAGCTTCATCATTTTGTTTCTTGACATTCAAAAGTGCCTGTAATGGTCTAATTGAAATAAATGCTTTGAGTTTGAGATTTAAAGACTTGAGATGCAAATAATTTTGCTCTCGTGTAACACACATAACTTTTCACTTCCGTAGCGAGAACACATGATTTATTTCGCTAAAATTTAGTTTATTCCTGTCAAACGACGTCTCCTAATCTGAAATTGATTAAAGTGACACAACTAACTATATTATAGTTTGACAGCATTAATTATAGTTTCGTTATTCAATTTAGAGAAAATCGCAGTTTTATTTTATTTTGAAATTGACGCTTTTTCACCAAATATAGTGGTTGTTTTATCTTTAATTGCGACTAAAATGGTGTGTAATAATATTCCGATGTGGTTAGGTATGTTATTTTAATCTCAGTCTAGTTTAATCCGGTGGTTCATCAGAATCGGCACTAATAAAATAAACTGTGGGTTATTTCATCATGTGTCTTCGCCAATAATATACATAGTATTGCATCATTCGCTCATACACAAAAACAAATGACGCAATCGCAATACTGATGCCATATTCTTTTAACGTTATTCAACGAATTCAATGGGTCGGACCTAATATTTTTGGTTTTATCCTGAAGAAAGTTCCTCAGCAAAATCCACGTATAAGTTTTGGTTTTTTTTCCGATTGATGGCAATAAGCTCACCCCCTATTAAATAGGACTTAAACATAATTAAATGCGAATTGTAGGTGTACTATTATCTAGTACACATCTACCTTAGCCTTATGAGATAGCAAGCGTGATGGCATGGCATGGCATGTATGTCATTGACTGACTCGCTGGAGTCAGCCATAACTGGCGTAGGTACTGCGTGTATACCACAGTTCACATAACGGTTTATATAACGTATGTCTATTTCCAGATACGGACCAACTGAGCAGCTCAAGTTCGTTGGCATCGAGAGGGAAATGGAATTCTTATGAGAGTTAACCAAACAGTCCTAGGACAGACATCACGCCACGACGAGTTTCAACGAGCGTTCTACTACAGAAGACATGAAACAGTGTCAGTGATGTCACAATAAACTGTTTTTTTTTATAATGGACATCTTAATTGTAAGCTATTAAGGTTGTAAGCCGTGTGTATTATTTTACTGTACCCGGTTATAATATGGCATAGTGACCGAATGAGAGCGATTTGTTCACGAAATCTACACAGGGTGTAAACTAAGCCGTCAACCATGCTTGCTGTACATCAAATTACGTAAGGATTGCTGTGGATTTTGATTCACAGTAGAACTCAATGTTACGAACTCAAAATATTGTGCTGATCGAATAGTACGGGAGGGGGGGGGGGGGGTTAAAAGTAAAGTTGGATTTGTAATCCTCTATATCTCCGTAACTAGATAGTTCCGTATTTTGTAGAACTCTAGCTACATTCTAAAACAAAAATAAGATCGTAATGACATTTAACTCACATTTAATTAATTTAACACAAAATAATTGTTTCTGCTAGTAGCAAGTACTTTTGGGACACGGATTAATGGTAAAAACCTTATTGATACAGATTAATTAAGATGTTTTCATATAAATTTCTAAACTCGCTAATTATCACTAACATGTATTTGTACACTTAGCAAAATTCAAAAGTGATTGTCTTAGTAACAACTGGTAGGTAAGTACTTTCTTCTTTTAACTAGTGCCTGGTGTCAGTTTCTATGCTGCCCATGGGACTAACTTGACTTTGCATGCCGTTGAGAAATACCTCTCAGGCATGCTGGTTTCCGCACGATGTTCGCTTTTAAGGAAACATGTATTAATTACTGCAACTGTGAGAAATAAACGATTATATTCATATTCTATAAGTATTGATACTTGTAGTATTTTTCATAATACTACGAGTATTTTCGTTACCTACTAAATAAAATTACTTTTGAAAGTTGCTTCGTATAATATAAAGTACACTTAGTGCTCATGACTGTACCTACCTGATAAGGTTTAATAATCGAGTCGCGAATAAAAAAATAAGCAAACTCATTTCTTTTATTTCTGTCACTTAATCTAGTACATACAATGCACTTTAGCAAGACTGTTGTTTGACTTATTTGACAGCGTCGCCTCTGCACCAAGATTCCGTATCGTGGGACCCAGCTTTTAACGGTTCCTTAGTCAAAGTAGCGAGCGAACTTTTGTGGATTCCTCTTATCTTTGTGATAGAAGCCGAATCGTGCTAGGCCGTTGTTTTACAGCAGAGGTTACCGATTTTTTGTGTCACCTCTAGATTATTCTATTCACTTGGCTGCAAGAAAAGGGTTATGTATTTAGGCGCCTATGCTCTAAAGTTTGCTATGAAATCTAAATGGAAATGGGCAGTGGCGGCGTAAGGGGGGGGCGGTGGGGGCGGTCCGCCCCGGGTGCCAAGCATCAAGGGGTGACAACGGAATGCCAAGCCAGTCGCGCAGATTAGTAGCCACTGGCGCATCTGCACGATAAGGTCGGCGCGGGCGGAAGGGGCAAGTTGTTGATGTGTCAATCAAAGCAATCACAGTTGACAGTTGGTCAGTCAACCAGTGTTATTGTTTCTACGATGTGGTCGTTTAATTTGCAAGGGAATCATTATCTGGGTCAATTTTGAAGTACGTAGCACCTTCGGCTTCTTTGGTATCAAATACACCACAGCAAGGTGTTGAAAGTGACATTGAAACAGATGATTTACAAACCAGGAGCCAAAATGCATTGCATGAGGGGTGCCGGAAGAGAGCTTAACAATCTTGATACACAGATGAAAGGTGGAGATTAGCATCCATATATACAGAGAAAAAAATATGTACACTTCTGGACTCATCTATTGGCCCACCTTGTATTTTCAGTTTCGTTTGGTCCTAGCTAAAATTTTATATTAGGTCGAGCAAAAAGTTTTTATGCAGTTTTTAACCTGGCACATTCACAATTTCATTCAATAGTCTTTTTTTGAATTTCGAACACAGAATTTAAAGAAACAAAAGACAATTTGGAGCCTGTTTGTTGATATCAAACAATCGAATACTAAGAAAATCAGGTTTTATTGGTTTACTTGGATTTAATTCTTGAAAAAGTGATTGATATCTTTGGTTTTGCAACAAACATTACTTATTCTTAACATTAAGGTGAGGTTCTATCAATAATCTATGGATACTTCACCTGAAATTGCCGCCCAAGCTGTGGCACTTATTCAGGCCGGACACAGCCAAAGAAACGTGAGTGCTCAACTTAATTTAAGTCGATCTGCGGTCCGAAATGTTTATCGGAGGTACCTAGAGACTGGCGGCTTTGTTCGTCGCCAAGGAAGGCCACGATCTCGGGTCACAACTGAAAGGCAGGATCGATTCATCGTGACGACCAGCTTGAGAAATCGTCACCTTACCTCCATTGAGATACAAAACCAACTTCGCGACTTCCACGGAGTATCTGTAAGCGCTCGAACTGTTCGGAGAAGGTTAAAAGAACGCGATATGGTACCACACAAGCCAGCTAATGGGCCCAAACTAACGCGAGCCCACCGAACAGCGCGCCTTCATTTCGCACGCAGTCATTTAAATTGGACACAGCAAGATTGGAGCCGTGTACTCTTTTCTGATGAGTCTAAAATTGTGTTACATGGCAATGATGGAAGGAAGAAGGTCTACCGACGTAAGGGAGAGCGTTTCGCACAATGCTGCTTTGAAGAGAGGGTTGCTTATGGCGGTGGCTCATGGACTGTCTGGGGCGGTATATCCGCGAGCGGCAAAACTCAACTTGAGGTTGTTACAGGACCACGGCTGCCAACATTAAATGCTGAAAGGTACATTCGTAAGTGCTTAGAACCTCACGTGATGCCATACGCGGACTATGTGGGCCCAAATTTCCTTTTTATGCATGATAATGCAAGAGCCCATGCGGCCGGCATCGTCAGGGAATATCTTCGGGATGTGAACATCACAGTTATGGACTGGCCAGCCAGAAGCCCAGACATGAACCCTATTGAGCACATGTGGGACGAGCTAAAAAGACGTGTTAGGGCTCGTCAGCCAGTTGCCCAGACGATGCAGGAGTTGAAAACTGCCATAGAAGAGGAATGGGAGATGATCCCTCAAAATTTCATAGAGCGGTTGATAAACTCTATGCCTAATCGTATGAGAGCTGTGGTAGATGCCCATGGAGGCAACACGCGTTATTAAATTAAACCTTTATTTGATAAAACATGTTTTTTATTCAAAAATCAATTGCCTTTAACAAGGCGCATATCCGACTTGTTAGGCGGTAGCTCCATGTCGTATGGTATTCTGAATTCAAATTTAAAACAATACGATCGAAAAAGATGGTAAAATGTATCAGGTTTAAAACTGCATCAACAGTTTTTGTTCAATCTAGCAATCATATTTCGGTAGGGGCCATCGAAACCTAAACTCTAAGGTGGGCCAATAGATGTGTCCAGAAGTGTATTATCGACGATAACTCATAAACTACCTAAGAAATATAAATAAAATTGATATGGGACCACCTGGAAAGCATACCCTATTTATCCAGGGTCCAGTTGTCTTTGAGTTCCGACGTTTGGCTCCCAAACTCGAGCGGGCGGGGGCTGCCGGAGTCGTGCGGTCCATGGCCCTTTACGGGGCCCGGGTATGGGCGCGTTCTTTAGGGCGGCGCGCCGCCCACTACCTAAACGCGCCCTAAAAGGTGGTAGCCATTAGGCTGATCTGGGGCTACCGCACGATCTCCGGCGAGGCAGCGAGCCTCCTTGCCGGATTGCCACCGTGGGTTCTGAAGGCGATAGTTCTCGCGCGCCTGTATGAGTGGCGCGCGGAGACACTACACCGGGGGGAAACTCCGACACCGCGGCAAATTGCCGCTCAGCGGACAGATCTCCGGTGCGATCTCATGGTAGCATGGAGAGAGCGACTGTCGCAACCCCGTGCAGGGCACGCCACAATAGTGGCGGTAAGTCCCCTCTTTGAGGAGTGGCTGGAAAGGCGTCATGACGTCCTCACCTACCGCCTGACGCAGGTCCTCACCGGATACACGGAAGTTTCGGGAGGTTCCTGCACATAATCGGGCGGGAGGAAACGGGTGTCACCATTGTGACGATCGCCCAGAGGGCACGGTGGAGCACACAGTGGCGGTCTGCCCAGCTTGGGGCGGAGCACCGCCGTGCCCTCGTAGAGGCGATCGGCGGCGGCGATCTCTCGCGTCCGGCCCTGGTTCAGTCCATGGTCCGGAGCGAGAGGGAATGGGAAGCGGTAACCTCCTTCTGCGAAGTAGTAATGCTAGCAAAGGAGGTGGCCGGGCGTTTGAGGGAGAGAACCTCAAACCACCCCAGCCGCCGCGGGATTCGCCCCGGGCGCCGGTCACCGCGAGACGACTCCCGGCTACCGTAGATGCAGGCCTGTGGACGGTGAGCAATGGGTAGCTCACCGTCCGTCCGTCTTTTGACAACAGGCCGTGTCGACGGCGCGTTCGTGTTTCACGCGCGCCTCAAAGAGATGTTAGCAACCATTTCCAGAGCCTCCGCCTGCCGGGGTTGCGGGTTGTTCGAAAGAGATACCGCGGCCCCGGAACGTAAAGGGCAATACAAGGAACATGGGTGGGTTTTAGTCAGTAAAAGTCTGACACGCCCCCCCCGCTCCGCCCAGAGCGGGGGAAGTTATTTGATGATTGCCCAACCAAAAAAAAAGGCGTCTTTGAGTAACATAACTACATAAAAAACCCTAAACCTCCTCCTTTATATGAAGTCGGTTAAAAAGGACGGAATAGCGACAATGAAGAAGCCATCAAATTGAAAACGATGAAGAAAAGCTGTATGACACTACTCGTTTCGATGTTGCTACTTGACTAAAACCAATGCGTGATGATTTGAGGGTTAGAATTGTTAAAGCGGGAAGTGAATCCTATTGAAGCTGAGTCGGCCCATTTGTAGATACTGTCCAAAGATCTGGAAATAAAACAAAAAAAAGTTCCAACATTTCCATTCAGAATGGTTTTATTAAACGTTACCAAAAACAGAAAAAATACTAAGAAAACGGGTGATAACTCTCCAGTAAAAAAATAAATGATGCTGTTTTTGACAGAGTTTCGTCAACGGATTTAATTCATGGTGGAAACTAAATCTGTAAAATAAGTGTCTGAACATAACGAATTCTAAAGGCCTACTTTCCTGTTTTGAAAAATGGAAAATCTTGAAATGGATTGAAGCTGCAAAAATCTATCGACCATGAACAACAAAATGTTGTGACGAAGAAAAAAGAAGTGGAGTGCCATTTTGAGTCGCCTTTTAGATGTTTTTCTCTTCCTGGCACGCTAAAATCTTCCTCTTAGAGGGGATTTCATTAGACAAAAGAGTTTTTTAGTTAATTTGTTGTCAAAATATGACCTAGTGCTAAAAGAGCACATGCAAAAGTGAACGGGTAGATTCTTTTTGTCCATTTAAAGACATTCAAAATGAGTTCAATATTTCGGAATTATTTTCGATAGTACTCCAGACCAGACATATCATATGTAGATCAGATGAGTTATCAGATATGTTCATATTGAAGGCAATTAAGTTGCAGTGAACGAATGTTTTCTAGGTTTCTTCCCTACAGCTGGAAAGACTGCAGTCAAACTTGTCGGGCACAAGGATATAATAACGCTGCAACCATGGCAAGAATTATGGTGAAAATAATGGTGGTGTACAAGCAATAATTTAAGAACAAGCTGAAAACGTTGTTTATGCTTTGTGTTAATCAATTGCTATGGTGAACTCTTCCGGGAATGTTAGTTCAAGTGTAACATATTTCGGAATAGTAGAAGCGAGATAACTCGTTCTTTTCGTCATCCACATATTGATGACAATTTCTAATGAAAATTGCTGGTGTTTGGGGGAAAATGTCTAGTAGAGACTACATGGAGTGCTCATCACGATGCTGTTAAATCACTAAGGAATATTTTGAGAAACTTGTATAAACACTCGAAGACATGTGTGACGCCAGCAGCAGCAAAGAAATGTTGATACAAAAGATGCAGCATCTACACAGGTTTTTTTAAGCAATTGTTTTTAGTGGCTTCTTGTAAAAGAAGTTTCTCAAAATTTTAGTTAATAAAATCTTACTTAAGATGTGCAAGGACCCAAACACGACCTACCAGTCTTTCCATATTGTCCATGGAAGAGAACCGAACAGTAAATTTTGATATATATTTTAGCAAAATAAACTCACACAATCGCGTTTATTATTTGTTGTTTTATTTTGAGGGTGCTCAATAGAAAGTCGCCCCGGGTGCCAACCCATGCTACGCCGCCACTGGAAATGGGCTGGACATATTGCCAGATATAAAGATAAGAGGTGGACACTGAGAACAACAACATGGAAGGGCCCAATAGGAAAACGTAGAGTGGGAAAACCAAAGAAAAGATGGTCAGACGATATAAAAGAAATAGCTGGACCAGAATGGATAAATTAAATGCCAAGGACAGAGAAAAATGGAAGAGTTTGGAGGAGGCCTATACCCGAAAGGGATCTGTTAGTATGTAAGATGTACAATAAATGTTAAAATGAAAAACCTGTATAACGGAAAATAAAGGCTTTATTATTATTAGCTAGCGTTTGGTGATTCGGTACAGTTCTTTAAAGTATCACCCTTTATCTTTACCAGGAAAAACGTACCTACTTTAGATGCAAAAATAAATCATGATGTCTAAATATGCATCCAAATACAGATGATCTATGAGATACAGATAGGTAAGACAAGTAACGAGGTACCTACTCTTTGTATTATGAAACCCAAAAAGTACGAACATATGGATGAATCGGATATGGTTACCTACCTACTTTTTTATCACTATAAAGTGTGCTTGTCTAGATTCCTTTATTTTCTTCTCCAGTCTCATTTTTAAATATGTGTTTTCGTTACCCATAGCCAATACACTAGGAAGTGGGGAAGAGCTGGTGTTTTGGAGGCCTGTCTTATATAATTGACGATCAAAAAGTGCCGACTCTCAGCCTATTTAAAAAAAAATAACGCTATTTTTAATTTAATTTTGCTAATGGACGCATTAGCTTGGAAAATTAAATTGTTTTTAATGTTTTTTTTTGTGCATCATGATTTATTTTAATGTTTTTTTAACATTGTAGCTATTTCATTCTAGTGCAGATAGCCCATTGACGAAATATGAATAGGTTTTTACATTGGCTACATGCACCGTAACCCTCGTTTGTGAAATTCCATACTAACACAATTTAGACTCGGCTCAGATTAGATTAAAAACGTATAGTTATACAAATGGGAAATGATAAGATATCAATTTACTTCAGTAAGATTGTGTAATAATTTTTCATCCTTCTAACTGCTTGTAAGTTTGTAACTATACATACAGGGGACGTTTTCTAAATCAAACACGCGTGACCGGAGAAAAAATAATCATAGGCTTTTCTGGTCAATGGATCGTCTTAGAGTTGGAGCCTTTACACTTACTGCAGCAGGGAAAACAAAAAAAGCGGACACCCCGGTCACGGGTCACCGAAGTTGTAATGTTATGATATCCCGAAAATAAAACACCAGAAATGCTCAATAGAGTGTCATATTATATTAAAATTAACAAACAGTAACAACATTAGAGTATACTTTAACGCATACCATTATAAAACTCAATTGAACTGCATCTAATGAAAATCAAAAGTTTCTTCAAGACTACATTAACCTTGGGTTGATCACATAGTGACTAAAACACTGAACTAACTTACAAATCTCTAATACATGGCTCAAAGCCTGACAAGTTGTGTTCACAGACCAATGTTTTCATATCTGCAATAAGGTACACTTATGAAATTACTATGACTAAAGTCAAAGGTTTCACAAAGAATAAAAACAACTACAAGGTTTTTCAAGAAGCTGTCATGTCCTTTACAAAGAAACACATTAAATAATAATTCGCGAAACTTAATATCACATTTTGTGGGTCTCATACTAAAGAGTTACAGGTAGCAGAATGCTTGGTCAACATCCAACATTAAGTCTGTGAAGACATTTGTTAATTACAGGATCCATCGGCCCAACCGTCTTTCCATCGCTCGTGAACTTTGGTGCAGTCAAATAATGGTTTATTAAGTTTGAGGTTCACAGTGTTGTGTCGTTCACACAGCCATTTTGCCAGTGCATCCTTGCTCTCTGTCCGTGGTGGGTTCTCTTTCAAGCTGGAAATATATTTATAACACACATTATTTTAATTACTGTGCATTTATTTACCTTCAAGATAAAGATATATATAAAACTTACTGATTTTTTAAATAACCTGCTTTGAATTTGGCTATTCATTAGGCCTAAACATACAGTGCCAAGTAATTGTATAATTTGATTCAACCTTAATGGCAGCTCAGAACATCATATGTTCACAACACAACATAATTATTTTATACACACAATAATCACAGCAAGGTGGTTTAATAGATTTTTTTGATACCAGAGGGTATAAAGTAGTCAGCTTGTTTTTGTTAACTGCCTAAAAGATTTGTTACATTACCCTCAAACAACATTGTCTCTGTTACTAAACACAGTAGGCACCTATTTAATTAAGCTCAGTCAATATAGGAGCCTATTGATACAAATATTTAAAATTGGACTTATTTATGCAAACAGGAATCAATCCACCAGAATTGAGATAGAAATACAGAAACCTTAAAATAGCACTTTAGAAAGTGCATTTTTGAAGCTTTCTGTATTTCAGATCAAACAATTTTGTAGGGTTGCTAAAAACATTAAATTGCATTAAGTGTATTTTGAAGTTTAAAAATAGTAAAACTTTAAAAATGCACTTAATGCAACACTCAGACACGCATGTGGATTGGTTCCTGTTTGCATAAATAGGTCCAATTATTACATGTGAAATCTGAGTATGTTTTCTTTCTTAAATTTACACTATAATAACAGTATCAGTCTGTGGTAATAACAAAAAATAATATGTAATCATTTTAGGAATTAAAATTTGGAGTGATGGTACACGACTTAGTGTCCATTAAGTTTAAATCAAACTGTGATAATAACTACCTGTATTTTTTTAAGTTAATGATGACTAAATTTACTTAATCAAAGATAACATTTTAGACAATTTGCTTCAAACACATAAATAGGTCAATAATAATATTTTGTCTATACATACTCGTCTTGGAAGTCAAGTGCACAGGGTTCACATGGGTAGAACTGAGCAAAGATATTAAAGAACTGTGCCATCTCCTCTGACTGCTTTTTAGTTGGAGTCCTAGGGAAGTAGGATGCCATCGAGTGGAGAAATGACCATGTTGCCGTGCCAATCTCATTCTTGTCTAGAGGACAGTCCTTCCGCCGAGGAGGTGGCTACAAATTAAGAAGTTATTACATTCATCAACCAACAAATCACACAGTAACTGACTGTTGACGACACGGTTGGCGCAGTGGCTGAACGATCGACTACTGCGCTGCGTGTTGCGGGTTCGATTCCCGCACGGAACAAATATTTGTATGTCCTACAGATAGTTGTTTCGGGTCTGGCTGTTTGTGTATGTGAGTTTAAATGTTTGTAAAAGCACCCACGATACAGGAGAAATTCCTAGTGTGGGGCAACATTTAAAAAAAAAAAAAGTAACTGATGACTAGACATGCGAAATGTAGCTCACTGAAAAGAAAAGAGAGATACAGCTCTTTTAATCAAAAGAGCTATATCGCTCTTTTAGCTCTTTAGCTCACCGAATAACTCTTTTAACTCTTCAGCTCAATTGATTTACTTGCGACTTTGCGAGCTACAGATCAAATTGAGCCGAATTACTTTACGCAAGTCAAACGATACAACTAGCTCAGTGGCTCTTTATAATCTTTAAAGTTCTGTAGTTCATTTATCTCAGTTGCGAGCTATAGATAAAATTAGATTCATTGGGTTGTTTTGTTTTTATTACAAAAAAAAAAAATTATGAAAACCAATGATTTTCCTTCTTAATTGAACAGGCTAAGGACTGTCAATCTATTTGAAAAGCTAACTAATTGATAGTTTAATGTAATGAATGGACGTTATCATTTAGATTAGCGTATTTCTTTAAAAATCATCATATTTTACAATGATGTATTGTTGTATTGAGCCGAAGAGTTGGTCAGTGAGCGACATGCGAAATCGTTCACCTGTTCGTCGGGGAAGTTCGGACATTGTCGGGCCGCTGTCGGTACCAACCGTAACTCGCAAAGCCACAGAGTATGAGAGTATAGAGTCAATGAGCCGTTGAGCTAAAAGAACTAGTGAGCTATTCCGTGAACGACTGAGCGACTGGGAGCTAGATTGTAACTAAAGAGCTAGTTCAATTTTATCTCTCATTCGCGAGCTACCCATGTCTACTGATGACTGGTTAAAAATTACATCAGAACAAAAATAATCAAAATATTGTTGAACTTGATATTTGTTTTAACCTGGTTGATTCACAGATAACCATCAGAATACGTGAGGATGTGATTGACGCTACTGACAGCGCCCAACTCGTCGCCAAATATTGGGCTGACCCAAGTTAGATTGTCATCAACATGCTAAGAAGAAGATCAGAATACTATAATGAAGTGATTTCCAAAGTAAAAAAAATATTAGTCCAATAGAAAGAGGCATTAATATTATACATAAGAAATCCATGGTTGTCTACAGATCGGGACATCTACCTGATGTCCTAAAACATGTTTTGGGACAATCAGCTGTTGCATCTCAGTTGCATCATTCTCACATTCTCAGATAACCATCAGAATATTATGACAAAGCGATATCCAAAGTAACAATTATCCGGAAATAAATAAAAATTTATTCCGTACGTAAGATATCCATGCCTGTCTTCAGGCCAGGGCACTGATAAGAAGTTCACTAGAAACTTCTACAATAATTACGAAACATAACCTCACCTGTTTGGTTTTACCTTGCGATGAGAAAGTCACTTTATTCTGTTTTTTAGCCCAACTTTGGAAATCTGAACAAGCCCTGCATGGCTTGTCTTCTTCAGCATGAGCAGACGTCATCTTCGGTGACTGGAGACTACGCTCATGCCCATGTAACTGTTCGCAGTATTGAAACTTGTGTTTCCTACTGTAACTACATTACAACCACTTCTGTGCGTTCAACGAAGACGAGTAAGTAATGTACACTGTTGTCAAAAACGAATAATTACAGAATATATATTTGTAAGATTGCAGGTTTTTGAAATATTTTCGATTTGTGCTACTGCTGACAAAAGTCAAATAAATTTGTGTCATTATTTTGGCACGTGAAGTTGACAGAAATGCGGTAGTGTTGCCAGATTTTAAAATACAGAGGGTTAAAATTGAAATTGAATGTGACGGAGCTATGGAGGTAACAAGAAGCGAAACGTGTGAACAAAATGTTCTGATATTTTTTTCGGGATAAACACATACGGCTCACTACGGGAATTTGAAAATCACATGCGAAGACATGCATCATATTGATACACAAGTACACGAAACTAAAACAAACACAAAATAAACAAATTGACTCACATTAATCCTACGACAACAATGTGATGAGGTACACCCAATACGTGGTATTTCATTCGCCCTTCACAAATTAGTGAACGAAATTATAACTTGTTTTTAATGCTGGATTCATTTCACAAATAAATAATACACAACGTAAGCGTTCTTCGGTTCAGTTACTTATTAGTATGTTCAGTAGTTGGTTTTCAAAAGATAGAAGTTAGGTTGAATATAAAAGTTAAACGAATGTGTTGATTAGCCACTTGTAACATTATTCTTATAGGAAACATAGATGATCATCAAATATGGTAATATATGGTACAAATTGTCTAGTGGATAGAAAAATCGCAAGTCCCATTTTTTTTTGTTTGCTGCTCAGTGTCCTTAGCTATACTCAAACTTCTCCAAATACACCTCTAAGACGACCGCGACTCTTCGCGTGACCGGCAGAGGGCTGGCCTATTTCTTGGTCAAATAATCAGCTTTGTCATTCACTATGGTATGTGAATGCAAAAAGAAACGGGAAAATGATTCATGATCATTTTCAGAAAGATGTTTTTATTACAATCTTTCGATTGCTCTGCGCTCTCCTCTTATTGTTACTTTTTTTTTGTAGACTGTACAAATAAAAGCCAATTTATTAAAACTATTATATATTTCTTGCAAATAAATTCATAAAATGTTAACTCAGCTTCATGGAATATTTAAAATAGTAAGTACTGTCGGATTTTATTCAGTTCTCAAATACTGAGTTTTTATAACAAAACAGAATTGACTAGGTCAATAAATACATATAGGAATTAGTATATTTCATAGCAACTACTAAACTTAAATTACTTAAACTTCATTTGTCGTTTTGAGGGCTCAACTGGAGCTGTTTTCACAAATGGCAACAATTTCTGTAACAAAAAAAAAATATTTATTGGTTTTAATTGCCACTTACAACTAAATTAGAATACTATGTCTCGGATTAACTCATTTTCCAGATGGTTTACCGGTTGCCACTTTGGCCACTTCCAGTGTTGTTACTAACTGGCAGGCTGTTAGTAAACATTTGTGAAATTGCATGTGCGTTGTTGCGTTAGTTCGTATTGTACGTATTATATTACTTACTCATTTTCTTTTAATTAGGAGTAAATGATGCCGTGACGTCTGATAGGGGAGAATGGAAGAAGAAAACGTGTTGCGCCGACCCCAAATAGAATGGGACAAGGGCAGGAAAATGATGATGATGACTAGTTTTGTTTAGCATAATGTCAGTAGTACTCACTGTCTACGATGGTGCGCAGTGCGGTGACGGCGGGCGAGGCGGGCAGCTCGTGCAGGAAGTCGCGGCCGTCGTCGCAGCAGCGCGCCAGCTGCGGCTCCAGCGGCAGCCTGCCCAGCAGCGGCACCGCCAGCTCCGCGCACATCGCAGCGGCGCCGCCCGTCGTGGCCGGGAATATCTCGCTGCGGGTCTGCAAACATACGTGATGGGGACTCAAGCATTCGTTTGGCCAGTTTTAACTATTTCACAAGGTTGTGAAAACTTTAACTCTATCCACTACTAAATACAGACCGTATTTAGTAGTGGATAGAGTTAGGCTGGGTATGCTAGATGATTCCGAAAGTCTGATACCCAGTCTTACCAAGAGGAACCGTATTACACGGCAGTAAGGCAGTCGCTCTATTCAGCTGCAACCAGTTAAAGTGGAAGAAGATTCCATCATACACTTGAGAGCAATGAATCCGGGTCACTTAAAGAAACCTATAAATCTCGCAAACTAAGAATGCTAGCTTAATTAAACATTTGTTTAAAAGACGTTTGTTTATAAATTATGAAAACTATTTAGCTATTGTAAAGTTATATTTTAATAAAAACAAATTTGAAATAGAGAAACTTTCGAAGATGGAACTACGAAATCACTGCATTTGATTTTGGTAATGTTTCTAATCATCTGTCATTTAAGTGTCATTTCATCAGGGGTGACCAACTTGAAAAGACCCAAGATCTACTATTTACGTATGAAACCCTGTGCAGATTACCAATGACATAAAGTTTTAAATGAAATAGTATAGTTTAGTATCTGGTGTCATAATGTAGTCTTAGACGTTTCCATTTCCAACCTACCCGCTCCGAGAAAAAGTGCATAAAAAGGCATGGCGTGCTGTCAACGCTCTCTTTTTCTACTTGACTTCCGAAGGCGACGGACGTATTCTAAGGATGTTAAGTGCTGATTAGGGTCGTGTTATATAATTCTGTTATATTTAATATTTACATATGTGTTTGAGATTGATTGAAGATATTTTGTAAGAAATATAACTTTTAGGTTATTAGTGCTTTGTTTTTTTTAAGATAATCCGCTTCTGGTTCCTAAGATCAGAAGTGGGATAACCACGCGTTTTAGGCCGTTTGCCATTTTCTTAACTATTCATTAACGGTGTTAAAGTGAAGTGTTGTGATTGTGTGAAAACTCCTAAACCGTAAGTACCTAAGTTCTGTTTCTTACAAAATGTCAGGGCGTTCGTCTCGATCTAGAGGACGTAGACACTCTCGTGAGCGACAATCTAGTGGCGGTTCCCGCAGAAATAATCGCGACAATTCGGATGATCGTAATACGCCGCCGATCGTCGCACGCCACGGTCGAAACAGTCTTACAGACCGTAGAGATAAGTCGTCTAGGCGTCGTAGTGTCTTGCATAGCCCACATAGTCGCTCTCGTGGTCGTAGGTATCGCGAACACTCGTATGATTGTCGCGACAACTCGCGCGATATTGCCCTTGATCGAATTATTACGAGATTAGAAGTAATTGAACGTAGATTGCCAACAACATTGAGTAGTGATGGTCCATTGCATCCAACTAGTGAAAGCCAGTTATTGTCCTCTCTCCCGGCTGTACCAATCCCTGCTAGTAAGCCAGTTTTCCGCGCAACCGAGGCAATAACCGATGAGGTTACCGCAGAGAATAACTCACGTGTAACAGATGCGCATAGCGAAGATAACGTAGCGAACAGTATTGTTGGTGCCTTAAGCGCGCTTTTAAAAACAAAGTCTCATAACTTCTACATATCACCATTTGATCCAAGTATCCAAGATTTTGATGTCTGGTGCGCTGAGGTCGATCGTGGTCGAATAAAGAATAATTGGGATGATCGCGAATGCCTAGGACGGATAGGTTCCTGTTTACGTGGTGATGCAGGATCGTGGCTAAATGACTGGGTGACAAATGATAGATCCTGGAGTAACTTCAAGGTTGAATTTAGATCTCTTTGTCCCCGTAACATTGATAGTGCGTCCATATTATTTGAGGTTATGTGTATGAACTCAAACAAGTACCCAACTTATGCGGAATACGCGCGTAAATCCTTGCTGCGTCTGAATATAGTTCAAGGTTTATCCGATGAGTTGAAATCCGCCATTGTTGTTAGAGGCATCAGCGACCCTCAAGTTAAGGCTGCGACAACCAATGCCAAGCTAGCATGTAAAGATTTGGTAGAATTTTTATCAGCTTATGTAAAACCCAAATATGACAATAATGTTGCTCGTGACCGTGCCTCCTCTAGTAACTCGTCTAACCAACGTAAACGTGAGGCCCCTAAGCTACATAATAGCAATGTTACTTGTCACAATTGCGGTAAAACGGGTCATAAAAAATGGTATTGTCCTAAAAAATCTAAAAATACCAATTCGGTTCAGGATACCAGTACCTCTACATCTAAGTCTGCTCCAACGACATCAAGCGATAGAACCGATAAACCCGTTCAACGCTGTACTTTTTGCAAACGTAAGGGACACTCAATTGATTCGTGTTTCCAAAAGCAGCGCTCTGATAGTAATAATAAGAATAAGAGTGAAGTAAATTTTTGCTCAGAATTGACCCCAGACAAAAAAACGTAATCTCAGCCGTTGTACAGAAGATACCTGTTGATGTTTTGATTGACAGCGGCTCTGATATATCATTAATTTCGGAAAAGGTACTTAAACATTTTAATTTTAATCGTATACCAGCTTATCGCTTGATGCGCGGTATAGGAAGTCAGATTATCGAATCGACCTCTGTCATCACAACAGTCGTAGAATTTCCAGAAGTGTCACTAGAAATTGATTTATATGTTGCCCCTGCTGAATGCATAAATGCACCTATCCTAATTGGAACTGATGTCCTAAATCGAAACGGGTTGATTTACACTCGTACACGTAGTGAGCAACGGCTTACCAGGTCGGACAATCAGTCAACCGTGCAACTCATGAACACTGTAGACGATGAGCATATTAAAACTTCCTTAGTGGGTGCCGATAAGGATCGGTTACTGGAAATCATCAAAGAGTTCTCTGATTTGTTTATTTCTGGTACGGCAACCTCCACAGTGAACACTGGTAGTATGGAGATCAAACTAACGTCTAACATTCCGATAACCCACCGTCCTTATAAGCTTTCGGTGGATGAAAAAAAACAGGGTTCGAAATATTGTTAGCGATCTTCTCAGCAAGGGAATAATTCGTGAATCACAGTCAGATTACGCCAGTCCTATCATCCTTGTCAAAAAGAAGGACGGGAGTGATAGGATGTGCGTAGACTACCGAGCACTTAATGCCATTACTGTTAAAGAAAGATTTCCCTTGCCGTTGATTGATGACCACATAGATAGACTTGGTAGCTTCAAAATCTTCACTAGCCTTGACATGGCTACTGGCTTCCATCAGGTGCCTATGAAAGATGACGATTCCATAAGTAAAACCGCCTTCGTAACGCCTGAAGGGCAGTATGAGTATTTAAAAATGCCATATGGTCTTGCTAATGCTCCGATTGTCTATCAGAGGATTATATCAAAAACATTAAAACCTCTCATTGACATTGGTAGGGTTCTAACCTATATCGATGACGTATTGATTCTGTCCAACTCGGTAGATGAAGGTCTTAAAACAATGAGAAAAGTTTTACAAATACTTAAAGCCGCGGGATTATCCATAAATTTAAAAAAGTGTACTTTTCTAGACGTAGAAATAGAGTACCTAGGGCGACTGATTGGACATGGTCAGGTACGGCCGAGTCCAGGTAAAGTAGATGCACTTGTACGTTCTCCAAAACCTACAAATGTGAAAGAGGTTCGACAGTTCCTTGGGCTAGCAGGGTATTTTCGCCGTTATATTGCTGGTTATGCCTCGAAAACAGCCAGTATAGCAAGGCTGCTGAGGAAAGGTGAACCTTTTTCGTGGGGCTCTGAGCAGGAGGCTGCTCGCGACTATATTATAAATTGCCTAACGACTGAACCGGTTTTAGCAATATTTGATCCCCAGTTGCTTACGGAGCTTCACACAGATGCTAGTGCTATTGGATTTGGTGCCATTTTACTCCAAAATCATAGCGATGGCAGAAAGAGGGTTGTTGGGTACTTTAGTAAGTCCACTCAGGGTGCGGAATCGCGGTACCACAGTTATGAATTGGAAACGTTGGCTGTTGTACGCGCGCTCCAGCATTTTCGCCACTATCTTATTGGTATTCACTTTAGGATAGTGACGGACTGTAATTCTTTAAAGTTAACGGAGCGAAAGAAAGATTTGTTACCCCGGGTTGCGCGCTGGTGGGTTTACTTGCAAGATTTTACGTTCACTCTCACACGCAGATTTTTTAAGTCGCAACCCTCCTCCTACCGATAATATCTCGCATATTCGAAATCCAAACAACTGGGCAAAAGTTGCTCAAACCGCTGACGCAGAGACTCAAGACTTAATGTCTAAATTGAGGGAAGGGCAATTAGATCCAACGAGATACAGAATCAAAAACGATCTATTGTACTACAAGTTTACACCCACTGGGGAAGAACCGAGACTTTTGTGCTTTATCCCAAAGGGTCATAGGCTCAGCCTGTTAAGGGTTTTCCACGACGACCATGAACATATTGGTACTGACAGAACCACTGACTTGATTTTACGTCATTTTTGGTTTCCGAGCCTTCGGGCATTTGTGAGGAAGTATATAAGTCATTGCCTTATATGTCTGGCACATAAAAAAGTTCCTAGGGCTCCCTATCAGCCAATCCAGTCCTGGTCCAAACCAGAAATCCCTTTTTCTGTCGTACATACTGATGTTCTAGGACCACTTCCAGAATCAAATGGTTTTAAATATGTTTTGATTGTTATTGATGCCTTTTCTAAATATTGTCTACTTTACTCGTTGTATAGACAAGACGCTGATGAGTTAAAACGTGTGTTCTCTAACGCAGTATCCCTATTTGGTACCCCATCTATGATAATATGTGATCGTGGTAGGATGTTTGACAGTAAGGCTTTTCAAAATTGGGTCACTGAGTTGGGATCTTCGATACACTTTATCACGCCAGGCATTCATCGCGAGAATGGTCAAGTGGAAAGATATTGCCGAACCGTTCTTAACATGCTGCGGGTCGAGGTGGGCAATAAAGGCTCACAATGGTCTGATGTGCTCTGGAAGGTGCAGCTTACCCTCAACGTCTGTAGACAAGCCACCACCCAGACCTCACCACTTCAGCTGCTGGTAGGCATATACGCGGCTACTCCCGTCATCAGATCCTTGGTGCGAGACGTTGCACTCGAGAACTCTCATCCCAACAGAGAAGCCTTGTTAACTTTAAGAAGACAACGAGCTTCTGAGCTCCTCACAGCCAATCAGCGTAATCAGGATGCTTATGTAAATAAAGATCGAAGACAACCACGTACGTTTGCTGTTGGTGACTTCGTGTTTGTGAGCAAAGTTGCGCAGTCTACGGGGAAACTAGACTCCGGCATGCGCGGCCCGTATAAAGTTGTCCGTGTGCTGCCACACCACCGCTATGAGCTAGAGTTACTAGCTGGGTCTTATGGCAAAAAGACTCAAGCCGCCGCCGAACATATGATGTTATGGCGTGGCGAGTGGACGCCGGATACGTGCTCAGCTTTCTTTGAGAGTGGTGAGTTATTAGCATGCTAACGATTGGGCCTCTGCTCTGCTCCGCGGTCATAGTAGAGACATGCAGAACTTTTGGGCCTCTGTCTCAATGACGCGATGTGTCACAAATGCATAGTAAGCAAACGTTTGGGCCTCTACTATGTATTCGTGAAAATGACATGCAGAACGTTTGGGCCTCTGTCACAATGATGCGATGTGTCACAAATGCATAATAAGCATAACCTTTGGGCCTCTATTATGTATTCGTGAAAACGACAAGCGAACGTTTGGGCCTCTGTCAATAACAATGTATGGCTAGTGGTGGAAGTCCGGATTCCATCATTAGGAATACATTGAATCTCTTGGGTTGGAAGCTGATTCAACTTTAAAAATCACTTTTGGTGGTCTTTGTTGCTGGCGCTTGAGTGCACGCTTGCGCCTGTAACACTGGTCAAATTTATGAACTCTTCGTATGACTCCAGGATGAATAAGCTTCAAACCCTAGAAGACATGTTATTTAACTACTCATGTACTCTTATGTCTTTTCAGATAATAACGTTGATCTAAATAATGATGATAGCCAGGTTGTGAGAAATGGATCTGAAGCGAATGATGGGAATGATGATGCGGTCGAGGACGTCGCGCTGTCAGGAACGGCCGTCTTAGACGTTTCCATTTCCAACCTACCCGCTCCGAGAAAAAGTGCATAAAAAGGCATGGCGTGCTGTCAACGCTCTCTTTTTCTACTTGACTTCCGAAGGCGACGGACGTATTCTAAGGATGTTAAGTGCTGATTAGGGTCGTGTTATATAATTCTGTTATATTTAATATTTACATATGTGTTTGAGATTGATTGAAGATATTTTGTAAGAAATATAACTTTTAGGTTATTAGTGCTTTGTTTTTTTTAAGATAATCCGCTTCTGGTTCCTAAGAGTAGTATTTTTTTTATTAAAAATCATACAATATGATAGAAGTATGTCTACGTATTTCACTTCAATTGGACTATTGAAGATTAGTCAAAAGTTATGTTCTCCGACGAATCAAAATTGATGGTCTAAAAACGCGATGGAAAACAGAGAGTGTATAGAAAACCAGAGAAAACTTTCAAAAAAGCATGCATGGAAGAAAAAGTAACCTATGGTGGTCGGTCTGTACTGGTGTGGGCCGAAATTTCATGTGCAAGTCGCACAAAATTGGTGTTCATAGAAAACGGATCTTTAACTAGCGTAAGATATGTGTAAGAAATCCTTAATGAACACGTTGGGCCATTTATGGTCAATTAGAGTGAGGATGCTATTTTTATGCATGAGAATGCCCGACCTCCTACATGAACAACAGAGATGAACATTACTCATATGAAGTGGACAGCAAGCAGTCCGGATATCAAAGCGTTTAAAAATGAATTGTCAAACCATTTTGCAGGGTTAATTTTCCAAGTGGGCATGGATGATTAGATCGGTAAAACTATAAGGAATAGCGAAAAATACTCAAAGGAGTCTCCAGCCCGATTTTTCTTAAAACGAAAACTGCATTTTTTTTAAATTGATACCCAAATAATCCAACGTATCGATTTTGGAAAAAAAAAACTTATCCTGTATTTTTACACCATACGACAGTGCCGCCAATAGGAATTTCTGGGAAGTAAGTAATAAGGCAAACAAAAAGTAAGAGCTCATTTTTCATAAAATACGGAGCAGTAAACAAACAGTAGTATCAACAAAACGACTAGTGAGTGGCGCCAATTCACTTGTTTGTACGTTCTGATATCAATTGCTTATTTTTATCTTTTATTTATAACCGCGTTATTCTTGTTTTTAACCGCGAAGAATTAATAAAAAAATGTAGAACAGGGTGTTATCTTTGGAGCAAGTTTAAAAAATGCTTTCTTTTTACTAAAGATAACATTTTATTTAAGTTTGCCATTTATGTTATTACTTCCCAAAAATCGCTATTAGCGACATTAACGAATGGTGTAAACAGGTGTTTTGATTTTTTTTTCTTATAAATCAACAGGTGTTTTTATGAACTATTCTTTAACTACATTACTTAACAATTCAAAATACTTTGAGAAAACGAATGTAACAATAGGCAGCCGGCTCAATTTAATCTTGGTTGTTAAGTTACCTTGCAGTTAGGACACACAAACAGTGACATATTCTCTAAGACTCCCAGTACTGGTACTCCCAGCTTGGAACAGAACTGCAGCTCCTTCCTCACGTCGAGCAGGGCTACTTCCTGCGGAGTGGTGACCACGAGCGCTCCGGTCAGACCGGCTGATGTCAGATACTGGACTGCTGATAGGTGCTCGTCTGACGTGCCTGGGGAGGAGGGAAAATATAGTTTTCTATTGTGAAAATGGTTGTAAAGTAACAATGACTTATTGTCAGGCCTATGCTGTTCTCTCACACTTAAGTACTAGACTAAAGCTGTAACAACAACATTGTAAAACCAAATGATTTTAAAAGAGTAACCATGGAGTATCTTGCCGGTTCTTCTCCATAGGAAACGACCAAACCGAACCGTGCATCTTTTCTCGACGTTTTATAAGTGCCCATGTAGGCATATGTGAAATAAAAATACTTTGATTTTTGATTTTGAAAGACTTTGCATCATCACGTTTATCGCAATTACTTTGCGAGACGAATTTTCCTTGCCACTTTTATTGAATGGACATGAGCTCTTTTTAACCGATTCAGAGTCGATAAGTGCTGCGTCTAGTTGCCAGAAACATAGTACGAAGATTAATGACAACATTTCTTGCATTGATTTTTAGTACGGCCAAGGTATTTTTAATGGGAACCGGTGAGATTTTCCATTCACAACCCATCAGCTAATCATTTTCGTATGCGTCCGGCACTTGATAATAGAGAGACTTTGGATTCTATACATAGAATCCTGGCTGTGCCCAGCGGTTTAACCAGATGCTCAGGTGTTCTGAAGAGGGCTACCCTAATTATTTAAGGATATAAAAAATAGATGTTGGCTGTTTCTCAGACCTACCCGATATGCACATAAAATTTCATACAAATCGGTCCAGACGTTTCGGAGGATTTGGGTAACTAACACCGCGACACGAGAATTTGATATATTAGACGTAGACTTACCTGGTGGCGTATCTATTAGGAGATAATCCAGCTCTCCCCAGTCAACTTCACTCAAAAACTGCTTGATCATACCTGGAAATAACATAACAATGAAAACATCCTTATCTAGTCGCTTCTACATAATTAATGTGATACATTTTCAGTTGCTTTTAACCTGACAGGTGTCATTTCTGAACTGGGCAAAGGTCCTACTACAAGAATTCCAGTACTTTCGATCCAAGGCTAATGTGGATCACTGCTTGTTAGTTCTGTGTAGCTCATCCTATCTGTGACGAGGTCTGCCGGTCGGTTTCGTCTGTCTATGTTCTAGGTACTTACCATTTTTCTTAGGTCCTCTCCATATAACCGCGTCGTCGGGGCTCCCCAGCAGGAACCCGATCGACATCAACGACAGATTGTCTGTTACATACTGTGGACAAAATGGGATATTTACTAAACTACCACACCTCTGTCTAACGATTTGGAAAACAAGGGCGTGAAACGTAACGCCCATGCATAACAATGTATCCTATATCATGTTGTTTACACCTAAGTAGACCATTTACTCATTTCCATGAACTGGCTTCAGTACATTAGCTTCGCAAATGGATAAAATCATGGGATGTCATATAGGGATGACAAGCAAATTTATGAAGAAACAAAATTGCAAAATCACGATTCTACATTTATGAACAAACTAGCTTTTGCCCGCGGCTTTGCTCGCGTTAAATTCGGGGTAACACAGTTCCCCTTTCCTTATTTGCAGAGCCCTGCTACCTGTAGTTTTTGCCCTTGCGCCTTATTTATTGTAATAGCAATGCTAAGATTTCTCTTTTCTTCCCTCTTTCTCTCTCATTTCTCACTTAAAAAAAAATAAGTTAGCTTAAGTCCGTCTCCAAGGTCCCAACTATCTCTGTACCAAAATTCATCAAAATCGGTTTAGCCATTAAGGCGTGAAGACGTAACAAACAAACAAACTCACTTTCGCTTTTATAATATTACTAGCTTTTGCCCGCGGCTTCGCTCGCGTTAAATTCGGGGTAACACAGTTCCCCTTGCGCCTTATTGATTTGTAATAGCAACGCTAAGTTTTCCCTTTCCTTCCCTCTTTCTCCCTCACATCCCAATTTAAAAAAAAAAAAATGAGCCTATGTCCGTCTCCTGGTTCCCAACTATCTCTGTACCAAAATTCATCAAAATCAATTTAGCCATTAAAGCGTGAAGAGGTAACAAACAAACAAACTCACTTTCGCTTTTATAATATTAGTAAGGATAAGGATACATTTACCAACGAGGATGAACTGAAATGCCATTTTACGTTGTCCCGAACTTGATCCGTAATATTCCACAATGTAATAAAGGTTGCAATCGTAACATAGATAGTACGTAATAAATTAGAGCCGGCAAATTAATTAATTCAGGAGAATGAGCAGTGCTATTTTCGTAAGTCATCAAGTATTTTCAGCGTAGAATTTGAAGCAGAGTGGACGCCGGCTACACGCAGCATATACGCAGCGCTTACGCTCTAGTATTCAAATAAATAACGGATTTCTACTAGAAAGGAGATACTTTATTTGAGACGTTTCTCTTAATACTTACAACTGGTGACCACCCTGACCCGGAGTTGTGAACTTGCTCGCCTCTTACTCCGAGCACTCGAGGTTGACTTGGTCCACAGATGTCTGCGTCCAATATACCCACCTGGAAATAAACAAGTTTTTATTCAATTCTGTTTTTAACCATTACATTTTCGTTTAAGACATCGTTCCGGTACTAGGGAAGCAATACAATGATAGTGGTCAGGCCAATGCTCGCAATAATGGTAGTCACGCCAGTTAGCAGTGGGTACATTCATAGTTTTTCTTCGCAAAATATTGCTATGACTGCCAACAAATAATTAAATGCGTAATGGACAAGTTATTGCAATCTAAGCTAATAGTACGAGAGCCCACGACCAAAATTTTTGTCTCATAGCAATACGGCCAAAACCGCATCAAATCGATAGATACGATTATCCTGAACTCGAAAATACCAATATCAGACATTTTCCGCGTAGCGTTTGATCTGACCGAATTTTCAAAATTGTCAAAGAATTTTACCGAACTGCATCATAGCAATATGTCTGATTTGCAGACTGTAGTTGAATGATAGTTCTGAGATACCGGAAACATATTTTTCAGATGTTAGTGGTGTAGCGCAAACCCGTAAAATCACTTAAGAAAATTAAAAATGAGACAAAAAAAATGTCTCATAGAAATACGTCTGAAAATCTTTTTTATTAGTAAATTTTGGTTATTTGATGCGAACAAAACAATTTTCAGACGGAAATGTGAACGCATTAAATTTTGAGACCGTTTTGAAAATGTTAACAAATTTTACCGATCGGTATCATAGCAATATGTCTGAAAATTGTTGGACATGATAAAATAAGTTGTCCACATGTGCAAAAAAATTATATCAGACAAATTAAGTGTAGCACCTTCTCTATCAGACAACTTTTCGATACTCAGATATCATTTAAAAATCGTATTGAGGCATCTTGAATTTTCTGTTACAAACCAATGAATACGTTGCGACCCTGAATTTATTAGATGATAATTAACAAAGAATTTACCCGAAATCGTAACATTTTTATTATTATGTTATTCAAATATTTTATGTGATTTTTTATTAAATATACCGTTGGAATTATAATCAAAGGTGATATTTATCGAAAGCAAAACGGGGAAAAAATAATGTCAGTTTGTAATTAGCAAAACTATTTTTCATTCAATTATTTTATTTGTACTTGTATCAAAATGTACTATATTCAATAGATAAAGTTTTTATCTACAACAAATAAAATTCGAAGTCAAAAATGCTAACAAAAAAAAATACGTAGTAGTTTTTTTTTGTAATTTTTGAGAAACTACAAGAACTAAGTTATAATTTTAATTTAGAAACACTTGTTAATTACCTACTTCTTTGATCTCAATTTCCATTTCTCAATTTAATGAATCATTATTTAATCTTTCTTTCAACCAGAGAACCAGTAAGAAATTACGTAGGCAACTTAGAAAAAATAAATAATCAACGGGCGTGCGTTTTATTTGCCATATGTGTACGATGCGCAAAGCGATCCCCACCCTTCCGCCGAGCGCTCAAGATCCGTGCCGGTATCTATAATAGTAAGAAAGGGGCAGGAGCGTAACAAGCGCTGAGGCTGTTGAATATCTATGAAGGCTGTAAATTAAAAAAAAAACATTTAACAGAGGCGTCGTCGGCCAGGCGACTCCGAAACGTTATTTTCGTTTTTGGGAGTATATGCTACACTTAAAGTGTCTGAAAACAGGTTTTTGGTAATCATGGCAGCAATACGAAAAGTTGAAAAAAAAATTATCCGTATTGCTATGATACAGGTCGGCTAAATTTGTTGACATTTTCAAAAATGCGCTCAGGCTATATGCTACGCGCAAAATGTCTGAAAACAAACTTTTTCGTAATACAATTATAAAATCTATGTACATTTTCACTATCAGACGTATTGCTATAATACCGACTGTCTTTTTTTTTTGACACAGCAGAAATGGCCTCCCACGCAGTTGCTACACTTTCGACCGTTACTACACACCTAGTCGGGTTCAGAATCATACAATCTAACGATTTTATAGGGTTTTTGCCGTATTGCTATGAGACATGGTTTTGGTCGTGGGCTCTCGTACTATAAGGGATGTAATAAGGTTTGAGCTCAGACACCCCGGACACAACAGTGTCCAAGGTCAAATGAGATGTATTTATACTCTATCTATCATCACTACTATTTATAAGTGCGGAAGTTTCTAAGGGTGTGTGTGTATGTTTGTTACTCCTTGATCCAAAAAGGCTGGACGTATTCTTATGAAAATGAGTACATAGATATACCATAATCACAAATAGCACATGGGCTGGAAAATCAAATTGAACGCGAGAGGGAAGCCGTGTTCAAAATCTAATTAAAAGTATCATAGCTGTATGTTGTCGTAGAAACCGTGTTAGCTTGTATACAAAATAACCATGCATAAAACTGCTTTGCATTAGCTGTAATAAATTACCCTATAAAACCTGACCTATATACGAGGCCCGAAGGTTGTAACAGGCTGTGCCACCCGCAGGCTGTACCTTGCAAATTCTTTGCTACCGCGCCTTTGGAATCAATACACGTGTGTCTGTGCCCAGTTCGGAAAACAAAATATTTTGCCGCGAAAATGGATTTTGGAAATACGTATGAACGACGATCGAGATATAATAGGGTAATATTTGTTATTTTAATAATTATTTTTGTGCTGCAGTTATCCGCGTACATTTTGTCGCATCGTGACGTTTAAATTTGTGTGTGATTAAACAGCTGGCACTTTTGAAATGAAATAATGAACAAACAATTAAGCAATGAGACAAATTCCCGCATGATCGTGGTATTTTTATTTATTTGAAAATAACTAATTGTGATATACATCCGAAGTGTAGTTACAACAATCCGTTTATTTTGACTGCCGCTTCGTTAACTATTCAAAAGCGCCTCTCACTGGTATATCCCGGTGGATAACAGAGAGGTTATCCAAGGGGTCAAAAACATTGAGTAGTTCTTGTTTCGCTACTGCCTTAAAAAGATGCCGGCAGAGCTAAGAAGCTAGCCATGGCCTGCCGGGATGTAAGGGGGAAAGAGAAGAAACCACGGTCCCAGAACACAAAGGCAAAAGAAAGAACATGGATGAGTTGTCAGTAAAAGTCTGACACTCTTTCTTTCTTCCTTCCGCTTCGCCCAGAACGGGAAGAGGTATTTGATGATTTCCCATTCGAAAAAAAGGGTGAATCTTGCCCCCTATCATACCCACTATAAATGATAATAGCCATACATTAAGTAGCGCATTGCCTTTAGAAAGTTTACTGGCGTCGGTATAAAAGATAAATATGGATTGATTGAGAACAAGTTTTTTTTTATGAGACATTAGTGCACTGTCAGTAACTCTACGCGAAAACACCAAACAGCAAGATTATTACTATTCATATAGTTATCATATAACATTACGCCTTGAATTCCCATAGGTTATCCTATTGGCAGAGCTGATATTATTTGTACACCAAGTACACATACTATCAGACATAGTGGTGTGCAAACAATAGTATAAGTTCCATAAAGCTTGCATTATTTCAATGAAGGTTAAGCATCACATAAAGCTAAAAGTAAATAAGCATAGATAATGGCCTGTTCAATGATTATTTTGTTTGTCAAACTACTTACATCTGGATTACGGGTTGAAAGGTTTTCAACAATAAGTGTAATGTTTTACTTCTATAGCCATTAAGATTTTTTTCCTATCTGTTACATATTTTGATATGATTTTCACCAGCTTATTGAGCATTTGGGATGTTTGTGCTCACAACTCTTGCAAATCAGGGACTGTTACTGCCAGCCTGCATCATCCAATTATTGGGTAAAGGATCCTCTCCTTCTCTCCCCATGACTTCTATTTGGTATGATCCAGAGTCAATATGGACCACTATTTGTTGGTTTTATCCAGCTGGTACTGCCATCTTATACAAGCTAGTTTAGTATGAATGTTCCAGCGAATACAATGATGGTTTTAGGGTCTGCTATATCCTCAAACCAACCCAGCCGCCGCGACACAATTCCAAATGCGGGCCTGTACGTCCGTCTATTGACGACAGGCCCTATCAACGGCGCGCATAATCGGGCGGGAGGAAATGCCCGGGTGTCACCATTGTGACGATCGCCCGCAGGACACGGTGGAGCACACAGTGGCGGTCTGCCCAGCGCGGTGCCCGAGCTAGAGGCGATCGGCGGCGGCGAATGGGAAGCGGTAACTTCCTTCTGCGAAGCAGTCATGCTAGCGAAGGAAGTGGCCGGGCGTTTGAGGGAGAGAACCTCAAACCAACCCAGCCGCCGCGGGAGACGCCCCGGGCGCCGGGCGCCGCGAGACGACTCCCGGTCACCGTAGATGCGGGCCTGTGGACGGTGAGCAATGGGTAGCTCACCGTCCGTCCGTCTATTGACGACAGGCCGTGTCGACGGCGCGTTTGTTTCACGCGCGCCTCATAGAGGTGTCAGCAAAGCAGAGGGGCCTGCCGGGGTTGCGAGTTTTTCGAAAGAGATACCGCGGCCACGGAACGTAAAGGGCAATAGAAGGAACATGGGTGGGTTTTAGTCTGTACAAGTCTGACACTCCCTCTCGCTCCGCCCTGAGTTGGGGCAGATATTTGATGATTGCCCCATCCACAAAAAAGAGTCTGCTATATGATTGTTTAATTTGTTCCATGTTCAGACTTGTAGAGAAGGCTATGATATCCTTCATAAAGATATATTATAGTTCAACTTACATTAGCATCAGGGTTCCTTGCAGCCAGTGCATGTCCCAGTAGAGATGTGACAGTACTCTTGCCCACTCCTCCTTTTCCTGACAGGATCAATATTTTGTGCTTCACATTTGAGAGTCTTTCCTTTATTATTTGGATAGCAGGGTCTGGTACTGACGGTGCACCTGTTAGAAAGACAACGTTAGCTTTTGGCCATTGATTAAGTTTTAAGTTTAAAACATGTTGTGATGGCTCAGAGGGTAAGCGTCTCACCTCTCATTCAAAAGGTTGTGAGTTTAAATCAAAGTTTATCTTAGACATCACATACATCTGCGAAGGAAAACATTGTGGGAGAACCTGGACTTATAATTCATAATAAGTCTGAAATCGCTCACCTATCTTGAGCAAGCATGGTGATCAATGCTCGTGCCTTCTCTTTATGAGAAGTGGCTTTTGGCCAGCAATGGGACAGTTACAGGGTGGTATTGTCTAAGTAAACACTACATATTCTGTCTTTAGCACTAATTCAATAAAGTGATGTTGGTGAATATAGTCTTAAGTAACAAAGAGGTCTATCAAGTATTACTGTAGGAAATGCTGCTAATGGCATAATTAAAAGCCATGATATTAACATTTTTTTTTCAATTATTTATACTGCAATCACAGATTATTATTACATAATCATTTACTTTATAAGTCACTATTTGAACCCATTGTTTCTTTTCTAGTTGTAAATACCAGACTTTGGTGTAGATAAGGAAATATATCACTTTTGCAATTTAAACATTTATTTTCTCCAAACACTGATAAGGCTGATAAGGCCGTGATTTCGAACAGGATCTCAGTTATTGATTTTGGTTGGAGAACACAGACATAGCATAATTTATGACTTAGACCTGTTGCTGGTAATATAAATTTTCAGGTACACTGCACATTAAAATTAATAAATCTTTGCAGTGTTTCTAGTGGGAATGAGCCTGAATTGAATTTGAAGCTACTTCTTCAAAGTGTGGCCGGGACTTAGAAACAGTTGTGGTATTGACCAGTGAACACACAGAATTTAATTTTATGAGAGCATTATGACCAATTTAGAAGTAATAGGTATCCTAATAGAAGTATCTGGTTGCACTGCAATTAGCCAATAAAAGTGCTATATTATAGCATTTACAACAAGAACTAAACAAACAAGTGATGCAAGTTTAACGTTTGCTTGAAAACATACCTGAAGCGCAAATGTTCTGGTTAGGACATCCAGCGCACGCTGAGGCCTTCCCTGCATCGTCACTCTGTGTCCCAGGACAATCTTTAACAGAAAACTGCAGCGTTTTACGAAAAAGTTCAAGGTACTATGCAACACTTTAATAGGTTATTTACTTACGTTGTGGCGCGTTTTCTGGTACGCCACTCATTTTCACTTACAGCTATAGATATACAAGCTTATTGTAATATATTAAAAACACTGAACCAATAAATTATTTAAACGTCTCGAATCCATGGATCATGGATCCAATTCCAATTCCAATTTTAAAGTAATGGCTCCATCGTTTTATCGATGATTCTGCCAATGTCAAGGTTGGAGGAAACAAAGTGTATTTTCTGAGGTTGACCGGTTATACAGCCGATTAGTACGATTAATTAAAACTGGGTCTGTTTGAGTAACCTGTAAGGACAACACACTACCTATATTTGTTACTTATCAATCACACAACACAAATTAATCTTATTATGGGACGAACACAATATACCAGGGTTAAGAATTGCTGTTACAGCTTAATGTTATTTAATAATAGAAATTTTTTAAGTATTTTAAAAAAGTTAACTAGTTTTGACAATGACAAACGAAACGAAATATGATTGACACTGACATTGTTGACATGAAAACAGTCACTTATTTTATGAGGTTGGACATTATTGGCTGCGTTCATCATTACAATTTATTAAAATCTTTATTAAAGTTGTGTTATAAATGGTAATTTTGCAAGATTTGTGGTCCTTAATATAAAAGTATAAAAACTATTACTATTAAATAATAAAGAGAACTAGTATTTTGTTATATTCAAGTTCTGCTGTGATATTTTAACACGAACGCAATGTTAGGTATGGTTTGAAAATGTTTTTTTCTTTCCGTCAGGTTGTCTAATTACTGGCACGATTTTTTTACAATTTTGAATCTCTCTTTTTGTTTGATCCAAATGAATAACAATTCTTCCAAATTTTTATACGTACTTACTAAACAATAATCAAAATGGCCAAGGAAGTGTCCATGTGCACGGTAATAATCACTTCCTAGTTCTTGAAATGAAAATTGTACTTACTTATCTTACATTCTTTTTTATGTTTTTATAGCAACTCCAACAATGGTCCCCGGTAAAAGAAATCGCGGGGGCACCCAGCGTGCCCCCACAAGTCGGCTACTGCTTCCACTCACCAAAGAAACACCCATGGAGACCCATTATGGGCTACGAGGAGATCGAGGTGACTCCAATGTAAGCTTTTAGCTTTTATTTTATTTTTCAGTTTCAGACAGCTTCAATTCAATACTATATCTACCCTATAGAGGCAAAAGATTTTTCCCCTACAAATTAATCAGTAGCAATGTCTCGTCTTTTACGATAGGGTTTTCAGCACAGAAAGGGCTTATTTACGGAAACGCGGAGAGTTGTGCGAAGTAGTTCGCAATCAATTTAAACAAAGAATTTCAAGCAAATACGCGTAAAATCGCTTCTCCGTTTATGAGCTTTAAACGAAAATGCATAGGTGAAGCATAGTATACATGCCATTCTATAGTGAATTGTGTCGTTGCACTACATTATTATTATTTTTACTATCTTTTGTCCCACATTTACCGCAAATACATAATTTGCTGAAATGTTGGTTGATTGCTATTCCTTTCCTTTCCTTTCATCAGGCCTTCACAGCCGATAACCAACACGATGGTGGACCCGTGCTACACTCCGGCAGGCATGGCAGCGGAGCCCCTCCGCTTCCCCAACTTGGTGACCGGGTTCGACCGGAGCCCTGAACACGCCGCCCGCGCCGCCCTGTACACACGATACACCCAGTATGAGTGGAACCAGAACAGCATCAAGAACTATAACGAGTCTGATGCCAAGAGAAACTTCTCTGAACGCGTGAGAAGTGATATCATGAGAATCCTGAGGTAAGGACCGCGACAGGCACGCTAATAAATAAAGTAAAACATGAAAACCTTCCTAAAAATACTAATCGACTGCAAAGAGTTAACTACTTATGATATAAATAATTAAGGAATAATATCTAGTTGAGGATGTTGAAACCATCAACATTTG
Source organism: Ochropleura plecta (assembly GCA_905475445.1). Taxonomy (NCBI): domain Eukaryota; kingdom Metazoa; phylum Arthropoda; class Insecta; order Lepidoptera; family Noctuidae; genus Ochropleura; species Ochropleura plecta. The sequence goes on from FR997739.1 coordinate 19,531,955, forward strand.
CATGCACGATTGCACGCTTTCTTTAAAACGGCAAATACAAAGAGGAAGGGACCTTGAATACGAAACCTTTCGAAAAAATAATCCATGTTACCAATCTTAGGAAACCTACTATGCAACTGCTAAGAGTCCCAGATCTTTTGCGCCAAGGCTCTATGAAATATCTTACGTTACTGTGTGTGTGGAGTTACTAACTGATCTTGGAGCCTTACAGGGAAACCGATGAGATCGGCTCACAAGGTCAGAGAGACTCCGGCAGGAGGATCGGGGAACGAATCACCGATACTACCTTTTGGAGGAATGAGGTAAGTTGGACTGATATGATTTTTACATCACTTTATTACCACGCTGCCTCTCCAGCAAATGTACTTATAGCAGATCCCGCACTCAACTGCTACCTTGTATGTTACGATATTTATTTGCTGATCAATCTTGCATCTTCAATTCTTCATGTAGTAGACAAACAAATATTAAACTACTCTCGTACCAGCAGACATACTACAAGTGACTCATTAATCTTGGCAGTTCTCTATAAAGCATGACTTTCCAGATTAGGTATAGTGGAAAAAAAATTACACAATAAACGCTCGAAAAGATCTTGACTGCGAAAATGGATAGACACTTTCGAGTAATTTTGGTCTCCTCTTAGTAACCGAAGAAGTATCGATAGGTATCAATAGAGATGGAACGTCTAGTATCGACGTGTGAGAAGCTGAACGACACCCGAAGGCAGCTGGAACGAGCCATCGCCGGCATTGAGGGGCCGCTGCATATCGTACAGGAGTGCTTGTACCACAGGGAGAAGAGGCAGGGTAAGTGCGCCATAGAGTGCGATGTATACTTTACAATAATATTCTCCTAAAATATATTTATCTAAAGGTTATCCTGACCGATTGCGATATAACATAAGCGTTGCAGAGTTATTTGGAGAAAGATATCGCTATGAAGTCTATATGACAACTTTACCTCCAAACGAAAATAGGTAACGCGTTACTTGCTTTAAAGCGACATCAGTTTATCTTTTGGCTTAAGAGTTCAAAATGTCCTCTTAAAATTTGACATTGGAAACGATATCATTCATATAAGAGCCCAAAATCATTTTCTGAACCAAAATTGTCATAAAGGCGTAATTCATTATAAAACCAGAAATGTTCTCCAGATAGATCTCTGTTTGCTCCTTAGGTCTGGAGCAGGTGCACGACGCAGTGGAACAGTCGCTCCTGAAGGAGGTTGCTATCTTGCGCGAGTGCCAGGACAAGTTCCGGAGTATGCTCGAAAAGGTACCAGTCACATTTATATAACGAAGATTGGTGACTGCAAAGAACCGAAGGCAAATCAAAATATACATGGGCCAAAAAAAAATAATAAAAAAACTGATGAATATAATCTCTTGAACGCTCTCGCCACTTTTATAAATCTGCTTGAGTGCTCTCGCCAATTTCTTTTTTACCGTAAAGCGCACCCGTTATGGCCCCAAGTAATTATGTTCCATCAAGGGCGGGGGGATGATGATTTTAATTTTGTTTTTTTTCTGACTTCTGGTAGCGACAGAGAACGACGCCAATGTTTCTTCCAACGTGTGTTTATTGTGCAGGTGCGGGCGCAATCGAAGAACTGCCGCGCAACACAACACGAACTGGAGACAGACATGCGCAACAAGGAGTACGCGCTCGGTATCGACTCCATGTGCCATCAGCTCAACAACTTCTCTAAGGTACGCGAATAATCATCAAGCATATAACTGATCTCTATATGGTTACTTCTTTGCGGTTTTTTTTGGTCGTTATAAGTTTTTTGCAGATTGTATTAATCATTATAACGCTGAGCCGATCGGGAAAGTCTATTACTTAAGCAAATGGCAAAAGGCGTTAAGTCATCATATAATAGTTTAAGAAACACGCTATTTCGTAATCTTCTTAGCATTTCAGACATTTCATGGGAATGCATAGAAAATAACTAGTCATGGCGGACTAGTTATTTTCTTAACAAGTCTGCCATTCGATTTAGATTGAAGTCTATCAGCGTATCATGCATTCATGCTTTGTCGTCTAAACAAGACATTGTATACTTTCTATATATTTCAGATCAATCGGAAACAGGAAAGTGGGTAAAATTTAACTTCTTCAAGCTAATAAAAGCGCGTTCAAAACCAGTCGAGTCGCGGTCTTCCATAGCGGTTTAGTGTCTTTGCCGTCCTACATATGTAGTTTATCGTTCGCGCGTTCGCAACTGTACTCTCATAAAGTGACTGTGTTGTCGATTAGTCTAACGCTCGTCGTATTCCCAGGGCCTACAATTCTACGCGGGCATCGAGCGCTACGACCCCACCGTGTGCGACACGGCGCGATGGGCCGCCGCCTCCGCCGCCACACTGCAGCGCTCGCAGTCCGAACGCGCCAAGGCCATACAGATGCTCTCAGGTACAGCACGACACGGCACAGTGTGCCACAGTCCGAACGCGCCAAGGCCATACAGATGCTCTCAGGTACAGCACGACGCGGCACAGTGTGGCACAGTCCGAACGCGCCAAGGCCATACAGATGCTCTCAGGTACAGCACGACGCGGCACAGTGTGCCACAGTCCGAACGCGCCAAGGCCATACAGATGCTCTCAGGTACAGCACGACGCGGCACAGTGTGCCACAGTCCGAACGCGCCAAGGCCATACAGATGCTCTCAGGTACAGCACGACGCGGCACAGTGTGCCACAGTCCGAACGCGCCAAGGCCATACAGATGCTCTCAGGTACAGCACGACGCGGCACAGTGTGCCACAGTCCGAACGCGCCAAGGCCATACAGATGCTCTCAGGTACAGCACGACGCGGCACAGTGTGGCACAGTCCGAACGCGCCAAGGCCATACAGATGCTCTCAGGTACAGCACGACGCGGCACAGTGTGCCACAGTTCGAACGCGCCAAGGCCATACAGATGCTCTCAGGTACAGCACGACGCGGCACAGTGTGCCACAGTCCGAACGCGCCAAGGCCATACAGATGCTCTCAGGTACAGCACGACGCGGCACAGTGTGCCACAGTCCGAACGCGCCAAGGCCATACAGATGCTCTCAGGTACAGCACGACGCGGCACAGTGTGCCACAGTCCGAACGCGCCAAGGCCATACAGATGCTCTCAGGTACAGCACGACGCGGCACAGTGTGCCACAGTCCGAACGCGCCAAGGCCATACAGATGCTCTCAGGTACAGCACGACGCGGCACAGTGTGGCACAGTCCGAACGCGCCAAGGCCATACAGATGCTCTCAGGTACAGCACGACGCGGCACAGTGTGCCACAGTCCGAACGCGCCAAGGCCATACAGATGCTCTCAGGTACAGCACGACGCGGCACAGTGTGCCACAGTCCGAACGCGCCAAGGCCATACAGATGCTCTCAGGTACAGCACGACGCGGCACAGTGTGCCACGGCCCGGGCGGGACACTACCTCATGGCTTACAGAAGTAGTCACTAATCAAGCCCTATGGATGCTTGGCAGACAAATCAAAAGCACAACTTTTTCCATTCACACACAATGGCAAAAAGTTAAAATACATACCAAACAACCATGCCAACAATGATGAATTTTGGCCCAAACAGTTCAAAATTCATCATTCGAATATTCAATAAGAAAGAATGTCGAACTACGTCACACATTGGAACTCAAGTTTTCGCCGATTTATATAACTGCTGATTTGGGTTCGATGTCTATTTCAGAGTTTTTTAAGTATGCCACATCATCGTATGCCTAGGAAACCTCACAAATGGAAGTGAAATTGTTGGTGTATTCCCGTTCGTCCCCTCGACTTCGTCCCCCGATGGGGACGAACGGGAATTCGTTATTTATTTTCCCGATGGTCCCTCTAAATTTTTTGGGGGACGAATGGGAATAATTTATTAAAATTATTATTTTTTTTAGGTCTATTGCTCCACCAAATAATATAACTGGTGGTTTTAATCGGTAAAAAAAAAACAAATTTGAAATAAAAATCAGTCATTTATTAAGGAATAAAAATCACAGTAAAAATCACAGAATCAACTTTGCGATAACTCGCAATATTTTTTACATAATATTTTTTAATTAAGAATAAAATTCTCCTTATATCTAAAAATTATGATTAAAAAATCAGTGTATACAGGATGTAACGGAAAGGGTATATACATACCAATAGCGAGGCTTCTTTGACTGCTATCAAACCATATGGAAAGAGTTTTGGAAACCCTACCTCTACCTATTCGGAAATAATGTTTTTTTAATTTTTCAATACATATTAGATACCAGAAACCGAATCTTTCAAATTGAAATAAATACATCACTAGCATTAAGTCAGCTGATCGGTGCCAACGAACTTTTCAAGTATAAAAATAAACCTCTTACTCCTGGTATTTCTGATTAAGGGGTTCCGCATGTTTATTTTTTGTTTACAAAATAATACTGACTTTTTCTAAACCAAGATTATGTTTGTGAACTAGTTACAATACAATGAAATTTGTCTAGGTAATTAGGTATCTAAATTTAACGAAATAATATTTAGGTACCTGTTTGAACTACACTTTTTGATTTTAGTAGGTACTTACTCCTTTGTAGATAATTATTATCTACATAATAATATTCCACCCACCACCCACCTTACCATCGCACCAACAACACAGTAAATACCTAATTTAATATTGTTATTCCTGTAAACCGAACGCTATCCTTTTTTGGTGGCCGTATGGATAAACGATGTTTTGCTTTAAATCAATTGTTTATCCCGTGAATCCCGTGCGAAAGTTTTTTGAATAAATTTTGCGAAGATCGATTCGAGATAATCGATATTTACAAAATTTATTCAAAAAACTTAATCAAGGCAAAAAATTAAACAACACTTAACACACCTTTATTTTGTGATATTTACAATTATCTAAACTTTAAAAAAAAATAACCTTTCCGGCGTAATTCGATGACTCATTCAGATGGTACAGATTTACTGTTGTTGATGGTACAGATCAGAGATGTAACGGAGCTTCGATTCCGGTTCCGTTAAGTCGGAACTTCCGATTATTATTACACTTTCGGTTCCGACTTCGGTTCCGATACTTTTGTATCGGATGTTAATCGGAGGTCGAACAAAACAAAGCGGGCGGCGCGCGACGGCCTGTGCCGAACAGGTTCATACATGTCGCGCGGGAAATCCCCCGACCCCCACTACGTGCACCCTATCATCAATTATTTTTTCACTTGTTATTATTTGTTACGCCCACGACACGTTTATAGGTTATAGATAATTGTTTTGATTTTTGCGGCTTATTATCAATGAAAGTGATCTGTTTTTGTGTGGGATAATGAAACCTAAATCCAGTTGTATTTGGAACTACTTCAATGAAGTTAATTCAGATTCGGCAAAGTGTAAACTGTGTATGAATAATGTAACCAAACACGCTACTTTGGGTTTTAATTTTAATTAAACTTTAAATTCATTAATTTTATCTTTTGTTTATTTGGAATTATGCCAATTTTTTTTCACAGTTGTTTTTTATTTTATAATAAAAAATAAAAATGAAAAGAATTGACTATAAATCATGTTTTATTTGTCCTTAAACAAACTGACCCGCCTCCGATTTCGATTCCGATTCCGATAAACCAAATTTGAAAACTCCGATTCCGATTTCGGTTCCGATAAAACTACCTCCGTTACATCCCTGGTACAGATTTATTGTTACAAATACAGAATACGACGCCGACCGATAAATAAAATACAGCTACGGCTACGTCGTCGTTCGAAATAAGAACTTCTATCAACCTCAAATATTTCAATAAACAACTAACTTAATTAAACAATGCGGACAAGTTAAATAGTGTCATGTGTGATTGATTTTGTTTGTTTGTACTTTGGGCAAATATGAACTCGTATAATAACTAAATTGTGAACCCTTTTCATAATAATTTTTACACATACGATCGAATAAATTCGATAACCTACCTTACTATTGAATCGATTTGCTTGAAGATCGCTTTAAAACGAATTAATTCGAAAAATCGTCAGCTCGTATACCATTGAATTGATCATAAAATCGAATCGTTACGTGCATCTTACCAGGAATTAATTGCTTAAATATTGTTTTCCATTAAACTAAAAATAGAATTTAAAGGATTTAGAAACATAATTTTTGTCCAACTGAACCCAAATCATCATCTTAAGCAACTTATGTATCTCCTGGTACAAATAAAATCATAGTGGGTTCCGTTGGTAATTTTTAAAATAAGGTTGTATTTTTTCTAATTTTATACGTAATGATGACGAAAATGTTGTTTTTTTTTTTAATACAAAATAATAACGCACGCATAATTATTACTGTCTGTCTGTAGGACTAACCGAAAGAATTATCGGAAGTTTACGCTCTGTCGGTGCAGTTTGAATGGTGCATGGGTTTTTTAATTTTATTGGTTTGAGCACGTTTATTTATTTAGTAGTCGTCTGTAGTCAAAAGTCAAAGAAAATCATAAAAAATGTCTCAAAACTGTATCGAACTGTTGAAAAAATTAATAAAAGTACTAGGATCGCATGAGTAACAGGAATTAATATTGTCTAGTTGAAAATCATTTGCTCACGGAACCCTGATTTACACACACATTGTAATCATCATTGTGTGTGTAAATCGTAATGTAGGTTTAGGGTAAGTGCACCAATTGCTGGCCCTGTAGTTTAAATTACTCCTGGTAAATACAACTTTAAATCCAAGATTTCAAAATAACAATGTCTTTTGATCAAAGATTAACATTCATTCTGTTATTTTGAAATAAAAGCTCACGAGTTCCGATTCTGACCTATTACAAACGTACAACATATGATCAAATGTGTACTAAATTTATGATTATTGGATTGAAATAAATGATTTTTCAATTTTGAATCTGAATTCCGTATACCTAACTCTTGTTTTATTTGCGTTCTGGTGTGTGATTTACTTAAAAGATTATCGGAGTTTAGTTGAATAAATTAGGATGTGAAATAATCTTGAACAAACAATATTATTTAATGTTAGTGGACACTAATTGGGACATTTACCCTACTACCAGGATAGCAGTGAATTTTGCAGTATTGTTACCTATTACTCGTCAGTCAGACTACTATCCCTGTCCTGTGAAACACGCGTCAGTTCAGTACGACTACACCTAATTGACTTTTTTTTGTTGTTTGCAAAATGTCGTTAAGTAATAACGAATATTACGAAATGATATTGTGTGTCGGAGCAGAAGATGGTAATTTGCGAGCTGCCCGAGAACTGTACCGTCACCGTTTTATCGAGGGTAGACCAGATGCTGAACGTCGACAGCTGCCTTCGTTGGCCTGTTTTAGTCGGATGGTACATCGCCTTCACCAAACTGGGTCATTCCACGCACCTGCTTCAGAGGGTCGGCCGAGTACTACCGATCCAGAATTTGAAGAAGCCGTATTGGAGCATTTTAACAACAATCCACGCACTAGCACACGTCGAGCTGCATTAGCGCTGGGTGCCTCTAACCATATGCAGGTATGGCGAGTTTTGAGCAATGATGGTCAGCACCCATACCACTTCCGTCGCACTCAGGAGCTGACACCGGCAGATTTTTTGCCTCGTGTGACCTTTTGCGAGTGGTACCGCGGTCAGCTAGAAGCTTTGCCAGATTTTGGTTCAAGAGTGCTATGGACCGATGAGGCATCCTTCACGAGAGCGGGAATAAGTAACATCCATAATGAACATGTTTGGTCCCACACGAACCCGCATGCTTCGACAGAGTCGTCATTCCAACACCAATGGCGACTGAACGTGTGGGCAGGAATAATCGGAGATGTCGTCGTAGGACCAGTTTTCTTGCCACAAAGTTTAAACGGCCAAAATTATTTAAGTTTCTTAAGGAATGAATTAGACGATGTCCTCACAGTGCTACCAGTGTCAAGTTATGTGAGTCTAGTGATGGGGAATAACTTAGTTTTTCAACACGACGGTGCACCGGCACACTTTGCTCGGGATGTGCGCCATTATTTAGATGCACGCTTTCCCCAGTGGATCGGACGTGGTAGTAGAAGTGTGGCTTGGCCGCCGCGGTCCCCAGACCTAACCCCGTTAGACTTTTTTTTGTGGGGGTAGCAGTGCAGTGTGATACAGTGGATCAAATGAAAGTGCGGATTGAGGCCGCTTTCAGGACAATAACACCAGACATGCTACGCAATGTCCAGGTGTCCATGGACAAACGAGCGGCCTTGTGCATACAATATCAAGGTCATCACATTGAACCCCATCTTTAAAAATGTAAGTCAATTTACTAAATTAAACAAAGTTTTAAGATTTTGCTGTTTACTCGGTAATAAGTAATAATAAGGGATGAAACTAGTTACCTACTCATCCTACCTAAATTTTGTTTTGATTTTTTACGTAGGTTGTGTTATCACAGTTTTACGTGAAATTTATTTCTTGAAATTATAACGAGTAAATTGTAAATGTAAATCAATAATTACCTACGCAATATTAATTTTTACATCACGGTAAAGTAGGTATACGCGCACTCGTGCTTTAGCGGCGTGCGGGCGGCGGCATGTTCTATCAAAGAACAGAAAAACGAGTGTTCTATCGTCAGTTCGCGCCGACAAAGACGCCGCGCGCCGCCGCGACGGTAGGCTGCTATGCAGTACTAGGCGCGCAGAATTACGGAAGAGATCTATCGTGATATTAGGCAAGTAACATGGAAAATCATTGACCCACGTAGTGCGGTGACACGTTTGTTATGATTTGAATTTAAGAAACATATGAAACCGAAAATTTGGTATCAATTTTTAGAGTATTTTATATTTAGCTGAAACCCTTGCGATATCGTTTGATAAGCCTTGAAGAAGCCTTGCTCTTGATATGTATATACCCTTTCCGTTACACGTTGTAGAGCTTATAATAAAAAAAGTCTGTATTATATTACAATTAAACACTACAAACAGACTTTTTACCATTCAGGTTAGTCACAGTTGCTTATGTGTATGGTGGCAAGATTTTACGTTTTACATTATGTAAGTGATTAGAAAAGTTTACTCATTATTTTAACACACAAATAGGGACAGTAAATTATCACACTTTCAAAAGCAAAATTAAATAAAATACCCAAAATATCACGAAATCAAGGTAAAAATAACAAAAAAAAACTTATGTATAATAAACAATAAATACTATAACTTATGTATAATAAACAATAAATACTATAACTTATGTATAATAAACAATATGGATGTCTATTATGTTTTATTGAAGTCCGGTGTACAGGATGTGTGTGTGGTTTCTTTTAAAATTTGATCATTCTGCAATAAACGTGCATAATTTATTTACTCATTGTCTGATTTTGCATGAAAAAAGAAGCCAAAAGAGTAGGTACTTACTTTTATAGTTAAGGTCCCACTGCACTTATTCTTTCTTCTAAGATGACATTCCCATACAACAGCTCCACTTTTATTTTGCCTTCTCCTTAAAAATTGGTATCCAGCACGCAGAAGCAGGATTCCACCTTTTCTTTGTATATACTGCAAACAGCTTCCTGTACTACCAGAGGGACCAGGATGCGCTTCTTGTGACATTGTTGAGCTCTAAAAAACAGGAGACAATAATTACACACTTATTAATATAATTTAGATTTATTTAATAATATGTGTATACTAAAACTGAATACAAATATTGATACTGTACATTATTAGCATAAATTAATAAGACATGAGACAATAATTATAGTATTGACTATAAACCATCTAATAATATTTGTAACTTACAAAAATGTAGGTACTTACATCAGTAGCTTTCCGCAGAACTCGTGTCGAATATATATTATTACATTAACACCCGTGCACTTTCATTGTTTTGTCAACACTAACCAGACCGGTCTAATTTAAGGATAGGAAAGGGAGAGAATGTCAGGTAAACCAATAGGATTTACGCAAATAACACAATGTTATCGGCACTCTTTTGTTAACTACCAGCATCGCCGGCGCTTCCCGCCAGAGTTGTTATATTTAGTGTAGGTAAACATTATGAAACAATGATAAACTTAGGATTCGTTTTATAATTCATAAAAAAATAGAGAAGAATTTTGTAAAATAATGATTAAATCTAACGAAGTAACTAATTTAAAAGTAAACTACGAAACAACGAATAAACATATTTCTGCACAAATCTTTTTAGTGGCGAATGGCACTAATCGAATAACATATTCCCATTCGTCCCCTCTTGAATTAGGATTGGGACGATCGGGAACAAATTAAATATTATTTTTGTAAATTCCCGTTCGTCCCCATCGGGGGACGAAGTCGAGGGGACGAACGGGAATACACGAAATTGTTGCCTGGAATGCATTGTTTGCACAGTAGCTTGAAGTTGTAGTTGCAGTTGACTTTAATACCATTGCATTTCCCCAGATACGGAGAATCTGATCAACGTGTCGGCGACACAGATCTGGGACCAATGGAGCAACTCCAACAGCGCATTTACGCGCCGCATCGCGGAGACCATCGAGATCAAGAACAAACTGCAACTACATCTGCACAAGGTAATAAAACAATAAAAACCATTTCATAGACGAATATAGAATTGATACAAACAACAATTACTTACCCTTTTTGAAAAAGGGTTGTGTGATTTTAGTAGGTTCTCGCATGATGAGGTCTGCGGTGCAATAAGCATGACCAGAAGATTTACTTCAGTTTTGAAGGCTGACGGGTTATAAGAGGACATAGACTCTGGCCTGGCAACGAGTTCTGCACTCTTTCCATTATTTCCAAGTAGGAGGAAACACGATCTAATTTCATAATTCTCATCAACAACGGTTGTGACTAATTTCAGATTCAACAAGAGGTCTTTGACATCGAGAAGACCCTGGAGCTGCTGAACAAAGCCATCGAGGACAAGCTGCAGCCCATGAAGGTGGCCCACACACGCCTGCAGGCCAGGACCAACAGACCGCACCTCGAGAAGTGCCGCGACGAGGCACAGACCAGGTAAACAAACAGTTCACATTGTACTGCATGACTGTGGCAATTGGTGAATATTTAGACCAGTAGGCAGAACTTATTCCACTGAGTGAAAGAGATGGTGCTAGACACCCTGTATAGCTCTGTCTCTTTCCCTCAGTGGAATAAGTTCTGCTTTAAGACGTCATGGTAGGGTAGCTGGGCAAAGTTATGAATGGATGGGGATTAATTGTAGACCAATAAAAGAAAATAATGAAAAGCCTAGAACGACGTTACTATTATCGATAGGTACTTTTTTCGTTAGTTGTTGGTTTTACACCTGGTTATAGGTATAAATTATCTCCTATTTCTATCCTTTTTTTGAAATTTTAACAGACGTAGTTCTTAAAAAATAAAATGTGCGGCGCAATTGTTTTTGAATTCGTGATCAAACCAATAATGCATTAATCTATATATATATATATGAAACAAAATAACATTACTTAAAGTATGCATTTGTAACGTTATCGAGCCTCGGGCCACGGTACCATTTAACGATAAAATCATTGATATATAACGTTATGTCAGTTTATCGAAAACCTTGGTCGCCTCATAAAACAATTGTCTGTCCAGACTGGTGAAGGAGATATGCGACCTGCAAGAGGCGATGGAGGCGCTGCGCGCGCGCATCGCGTCGGCCGAGGGCACGCACCAGACGCTGCTGGGCGTGCGCGCCGGGCTGGAGGCCGAGCTGCGGAACAAGACCACGACGCTGTTCATAGACCGCGACCAGTGCATGGGACTGCGCCGCGGGTACCCCGTCACGGCCGCCATCAAGTCTTAGAACTGCGTGACAAATATTATTCATGTGTTGTCTGGTTTTTGATTAGGAGACATTTATAGTGCAATAAAATCATTAAATTCACTTTGGGACATATTTTGTTACTTACATTAATTTATGACGTGTGTAAATCATTGACTGGGGCTTCGGAGAAGTCTGAAAGTCTTCCACCTTAAAAAAGGATTAGGCAAATTGATTGATTGAGCTAGCTCTCCACTCACAGTGGGAGGCTCTGGAGGTTTGCTAATTAGACCATAGATAAGACTTATCTAGAAATTAAAAACTGTAGTGAAAATAAAGACCAACAAAGATGTTGGCTTCGTCTATTTCAATAATAAAACTTAACAAAAACAGTAGCATTTCTGTACACAGAACACCCACTTGCATAGGTACATTTCATGTTTGTCGTGTACTTTATAGTTTCACAAACTGGCATTTTACATCTAAATTCTTGTCATCTATGTCTGGCTCTAAGTCACTTCGAAAAATAACGCCATGTTTCATCAATGACTTACTTTCATTAACATTTGCAAGTGAGTGTAAACATAATTCATTTCATTACACTATTCTAACCTAAACCTCTTTACTTGACATAAGACGGTACGGGCAGCTTCATGCCTTCTTTAGCCTCAAAGAATGTGTATGATAGCACTATCTCGTCAACAAACTCCATCCGTGGGTCATCGATGAACTCAGGATCGATGTAGAAGAATACTGGCATATCCACCTGAAAGTAAATGAAAAAAAAAAACATTGTGTCAATTTTGTCTTTTAATCAAATCCAGTTCTAGCTAGACATAGGCTTCTCCTAAGCTGAGCATGGAGGGTTCCGTAAAACTTGCGACATAAACGGACATATATTTTGACTGCGTAGACTTAAGAAGGTTGATTTTCAGCTTCATGGAACCACCACCGACTTGTACTTATATGGTTTTAATTTCCACTCGATACCTCCACGCGTTCCTGAGATAAAGGGTATTAACGAACAGACAGAATGACAGCAGTGATCCTATTAGGGTTGCGTTTTGCCTTTGAGGTACGGAATCCTAAAAAAGTTGGCAATATAACCTGGACGCGCAGTGCGACTGCTGGTTCGAAGTGGAGCACGAAAAAAGTAGATGGAAAGGTATTTATGGTTTTATCCCAGCAGTAGGAAAAATTTATTAAAATCTTTGTTGGGTAGTGATTTTACAAGTAACATATTTTTCATTACAATATTCTTCTACTATAATATCAGTAATAGACAAAGAAAGGATGGCACGAAAGTAAGGGACCAATACCCAGTAGTGGTTGAAACAAGGCTGTTGTCAATATTTTTAATATAAGCTTTCCTATCATTCCAATCATCCCATTATTGTATGATAACAAAAAGAAAAATCATGTTTTGGGTGTGTGTGTATTGTCAACGACAACACAACTGCACCACTTTACAATTTATTTTTGGTAACCATAGCACAGTTTTAATTTCTATTGATAATACTGAAATTGGCTGGTATCATAAGAAATTTGTAAAACAATAATTGTACATTACAGCAAAAATAACATTGTCTTGATTGCCTCGTCGGTCCAGAGGTCGCTAGCGCGGCTGCGGAGTATGAGGTCCTAGGATCGATTCCCAGGTTGAGCAAGTGTTATTGGGTTTTTCCATCAGGAGTGTCTATGGAGAAATTCCTAGAGAATTGTGCTTGGTTTATGGCAATGGGCTTGCCCCCTATTACATGGGATTTAAACATTACGCAAACTGACAAAATGGGGGTGTTCTCCTGTGTACAACTCTGCCTAACACTTCAGGGATTACAGGCGTGAAGTTATGTTACAACAGATATAACTCAATTCATTTAAAAAACGAACAGTTGGCTATCAAAAAATGACAATGAATAGATATCATTTTCCAAAAGAAAAATAAGAAGAGATCATCACATCACAGTCATAATCTTATGAATGATAAGTAATTAATATTGATAAGTGCACAACTTTTGTATTTGAATTTAATTTGGTTACCAAAAAAATATTTTAACTACAGCACAGTGGTGTTTTTGATAATACACGGTTGTGTACCTTCTCATGTGGATTGAGCTGCTGCTCCTCGAAGCAGAAGCACTGTATCTTGTTGAAGTACTGGCCAGCCTCGAAGGGGATTACATTGTATGTACTGATGCCAGTCACCGGCTTGTCTGTGGGGTTGACGGCTGTGTAAAATGCTAGAGCAGTTTCACCTGGCACAACCTAGAATATAGGGTTTTATACATTGACAATGCAGAAATAATTTTCAGGTAATTTTTTTTATTGTAAGTTTCTTTAATAAATTGGTTATGTGTGTACTTAGATTACAAATTGGTCAATGATTGCACCATGTTTAATACTTGGTATTAAATTAATTTACAAATGTTTTTACATTAATATTATTATACATTTATAATAATTAAATAATAATTAATTTACATTCATAATAAATTAATATTCAAAACTAAGGTCAACATACTGTGATATCATGCTGCTGAGGCTTAAAGTTCCACTGCATGGAGGAGGCGGTGTCTGCATTGAACCTGATTTTCAGAGGTCTACTCTTGACAACCTGCATGTTGGTAATATTGTGATCAGCTTCTGCGAGGCCGGTTGTTCCTCCATAACTGTATGCCTGGAATAAAATTGTGAGAAAAAAGTTTAAGTAGCTATTTATGGTTATAGAGTTTATTCTTGAAGAAATAAAACATTAAATAAAAAATACTCCTTGTGAATTTACCAATGAAAACCAAATAACCAAACCATAATTGTGGTGAAGTTTTGCAATTTAGAATAATTTATTTGAAGCTGTTTTCATGGAGCTGGAAATAAACCCTGGAAATATTCATACCAGTACCCATGATTGTGATGTTGCCAATCAAAAAATGGTTGTATAGTGTGTTCAATAGCATTCAAAAAAAAGAAGAGAAAGAGACTGAATCCCACGACACAGGGTATCCTAGTGTGTGGTTCAGTGTCATTTAAATTATGTGTGTACTTTTTTGTAGAACAACAAATAAATAAACTACTTGCATCTATCAGAATTTAAACAAACCAAACCCCACTCCCAACCTAATTCCTGGCTGGCAGGGCCCTGATGAAGCAGTGCATCTAGTAGATAATCGACTTGGATTATCTACTACTGCTTCAACATTATTGGCTTGTTTATTATAAATAGGCCCTAAACTGTTCTAAGGAAGATGTCACGTATTTCCAGGCCACGATTAACTGTGTCATACCACATGAAGAACATGATAAAACGATTATCTAACATAGGTTATCTTTAGCTTACCTGACAAAATATCCTGTAAAGTGGTACAGCAGCGTAACTTAAACCTACGGTCATAACACCGACCGCTATCATGTAATTCATTGTTGATTTTATCTTATGTTTCTGGTCGTGGGCTCCGCGACTAATAAATAAACTTGGTTGTTTCGGCCTTTTGGGAGCTAGTATAGGTGAACTTATAACCAAATTAGTTCTAAATGTATTGACGAAACATCGGTTCATGCACACAAGACGGTTCATTTTGATTTATGTTAACTAACACGATCTATTAACATAAAATTACTTCATTATGCACAACAATTGTTGATAAAAATTGTGCAAAAAAACATTCTCCTTGCAGACTGAGACAAACCGCAATTTGACATTGACAGTTAGTTGATACTATTCACTTTTTTTTAAAACAGCTGTTTTTTTAGATTTGTTCACCCGTTTTCAGCACAATACTTCGAGAAATATTGATTTATTATAATATGAGAATTAAGGACCTAGTTAATATTCTAACAGTCTCTTATTAAAAAGGTTGGTGACCTAATCGCGGTAGCAAGAGTTGACTCCGAGAGCCATCATTAGCGATACGCTCGTCAAAAATTAGTTTATTCTTATTTGTGTTTTTACCTGATTATAGGTATAATTTTTACTGATTAGCGTTTATTTGAGTTAATTCATCAATATCATCTTCCTGCTGCGCTTTTTTACGAATGGGAAATCATCAAATAACTTCCCCCGCTCCGCGCGGAGGCGAGTGTCAGACTTTTACTGACTTAAACCCACCCATGTTCCTTCTTTTGCCCCTTTTGTTTCGAGGCCGCAGTATCTTTCGCAGAACCGACAACCTCGGCAGTTGGTGGCCCTGCTAGGCCCAGACCCCCGGCCAAAGCAGAGTGCTTTGCTGACATCTCTTCCAGGCGCGCGTGGAACACGATCGTGCCGTCGACACTGTATGTCCACACACCCCCATCTACAAGTTTTTTTCTCCTTTTTGCTTTTATTAGGGTTCCGAACTACAATTTATAAAGATTTCGCTGTTCGTCTGTCACCAGGCTGTATCTCATGAACCGTAATAGTTGACAGTTGTTTTCACAGATGATGTATTTCTGTTGCCGCTATAACTACTAAAACTAAAAATCTGAATTTTCATACATAATGGGACGGAACCCTTTGTGAGCAATTCCGACTAGCACTTGGCTTGTGTTTTATTCATTCCTTACACAATCCATCCATCGTTTCCTTGGTCATCTCATTATTTCTTGTGCATCAGAACTCATTAACAGCCCAAAATACAGAGAAAGTACAGTTTGGTCATGAGCCTCACGTCAATCAATAAAATTAGGGTAATGAAAAAAAACTGCGATGCGATGCGAGGCCGCATCGCTAGAATCCTACTATAATATTATAAACGCGAATGTTTGTAAGGATGGATGGATACTCTTTCACGTCAAAGCGGCTGTACGGATCTTGATGAAATTTGGCACAGAGGTAGATTATGGTCTGGTATAACACACAGGATCCTTTTTTTCGATATCACGCGGGCGAAGCCGTGGGCGCAAGCTATCTTACTAATATTACGTTACTATTTCACGCCAAAACGGCTGAACAGGTCTTGATGAAATTTGGCACAGAGGTAGATTATGGTCTGGAATAACACATAGTAACTTTTTTTTTCGATATCAAGCGGTCGAAGCCGCGGGTGCCAGCTAGTCTGCAATAAATGCCTTGTTATGCGTCGTGCAAACTCTGATTTTTACGATGCGACGTCGAATCAGTTTTGTGTACAAACCCTTACACCGCCAACTTGTTTTTTTCTAAAGGTACTTGCCAATTTCATTACATAAATCAAACTGTGTACTTCGGTTTGTAAATACAAAAACACATGCCATTGCGGTACCCAGACTAGATAGGTGGTACCTACAAATGGCGGTAAATTATGAAAAGGGCTATTCTGTAATTTATTCTCAATTTGAAATACTCCCTTTGGACATGCGAGTTGCTAACACCAGCCCGATTCTACAATTATTATGGTGAAACGGCATAACTAAATTGAGCCAAACCAAAGGAACTAAGGTATTTCCCTTAGTAATTATAGGTGCCAACTCCCGGTGTAAACAAACTAAAGTTAATTGTTGCTAAGTTCATTTCAAATAAAACTTCCACGTAAATTTAAAATTAATTAACTTTTAATATCACAATATTTTTAATACTTCCTTATGTCCATGGATCATCATTTGTATTCTAGCGTCACTAGTTTGTGTTTTGTCTTGATGTGAGCGTCTGTATGGGTTTTTTGGTACGCTTTATAAGAACAATCCAAAAATGGACATCTGAACATTGGTTCTTTACCGCATTCGTATGTGACATGCCGTCTATACGTACTTTTGTGCCTGTACTTCCGTTTACACTTGTCACATTGATAAGACATGTCATAATGTGACCAATAGTTTTTTGTCTTCATTGGTAAAATCGGCAACAAGTTTTGCATCATTGATTTAAGGAATTCCACATCACCTGCAACAATGAGATGAAATTCTGATTCTTTTCTTTGGAGCTTATTCCGGAATAAAAATTGTATTTGAACGCGTTAACTTTATAATGTAATCTGCATCATGTTTTTCTTGATCTAAAAGCAAATGCTTGGTCGTAGCCTGTAAATTTATAAAATATTCGAATCTCAAGTTAACACGTCCAAACATTGACCACTTTCATATTAACAGGATAAACTACCTACCTAAAAATTAAAAAAAAAAAACAAAAAGTTAGAAACAATCCAACAAGCCCTAGTTTATTTCTTTGAAGTCCCAAAATGGTTAAATGCGTGTAAATAGTCACTTTACGAAAGCATTATTTTTCATAAGTAATTGACATGGACGACTCCTATTTTAGGACAAATTACGTTCCAATTAGTTAATGTTATTGCATTCATTAACTTGATATCTTTTAAAAATAACATTGATAGAAAGTGACTCAATCGGTAATTCCAGGTGTTTGTTAGACAAAAAAGTTGTTTATTGAATCAAGAACATTTATTCACATGCATAATCCAATTTAAAAAGAACAAACCAAACACACTCGACTTCACTGAAAACAAAATAAAAAATACTTCAAACATTAATAATAATTAACATTATTTTGTGCTGCTCTCACTAAGATGCAATATCCACTTTATTACCGAAACTAAGCTTAGCCAAATGGATATTTTTGTAGACCAAGTTTTTACTATTTATAACAAACAATAAACTTTTTTTTCTCCTAAATATTCAAATACTGTAGGCAGGTTCGTACAGAATAATAAGGAACTTCAGCATTAAATAT
This sequence comes from Ochropleura plecta, assembly GCA_905475445.1. Classification (NCBI taxonomy): domain Eukaryota; kingdom Metazoa; phylum Arthropoda; class Insecta; order Lepidoptera; family Noctuidae; genus Ochropleura; species Ochropleura plecta. The sequence goes on from FR997739.1 coordinate 19,550,323, forward strand.
AATTAAATTGGAAATAATAGTCAGTTTCATGACATTTGCAAAATGCATGTAGCTAATTACATTGATTCGCATCTTTGGAGACATTTTTTGGAAATATATTTCTTTGGTGATATTTTATTAGAATTGACCTCATGGTCGTAACATATTTTATAATTTATGACTAAAATAATTGTGAGTCAGATAGTCTACCACCGAATATGTTAATATCTAAACTAATTTGTTGGTGGGCCTCTAGGTTAAACTTCGTAATAAAATATAAAATTCTAATCTATAGGTACTCATACCATGAACACACTCTTTTATAATTATTACTTCTGATGGTACATTCATATTTCTCAACAACACATATTGAGTGCTTAAGTTTCTCTAAAAAAACTTAACATTAAATAACCATAATAATTTACTTAACAATAGTAGATAAAATAATTATTATATAAGGCACTAATTTCTTATTATGGCTAAGAATCGACTGGAAGATTCTTTGGTTTAACATATTGCATGATACAAAATTTGAACTCTTTTATGGTAACTTATATAACAGTAACAAATGCAAATAATAAAATAAGATATTTTTAACAGAAATACTGTATCTGTTTCTATAATACATTGCTTCTGTCACAAATTTTCTTGTGGTAATAAATTTTCTTTGGTAACAAGGAACACACACTAAACAAACATTAATAACAAGAACAAGAAAATATAACAATCTATTAATATTATGCTCTATCTTTACATATAAACGAAAAACACTGATGTCTTACGTATATACTGTTGTCTATATCTTAGATTTACATTCTTCTGAACTGAATTAACACATTCTTCTAAACAATTAAAAAGCTGCCTTCTAAGCTACCGAGTTTCGTAGACAGGAACCTTAAATATAAAGTTAGTAATATTGCTTCTAATTGTGACGTAATACTTCTGTTATAGCTAATTTTATGATACATTAATAGGTTGCTTCAAGTTTTGTCTTTCATATTATTAATTTATTATGTTAGGTAGGTACTGTTTACTAAATAACGTTACCTAAATAATATCTTTTGATATAATGGTGATTTCTCACGTAAGTATGGTAACTGAAGTTACTGACGTCTTTCGAAAATATCTACAGCGTTTACCAAAAAGTTGTGATCATATTATCTAAACAACTTTCTCCATGGGACCTCCATCGAAATCGCGAAAAATACTCAGCTATCCCATACATCTGGGTCGAGCAGGTATAGAAGTTTTGTACCTTTCTGGTAAACGCTGATAGGTTTGCACCAGCGCCCCTAGTGGTCAATCGAATAACGAATAAATAATTATGATTATGTATTTGATATGAACTTAAAAATTGCAATGCAATGGTTTAAAATAAACTACCTCTTTATGAGAGACTATGACCTCTGAGTTTGTTTCGGCTGTTTCTTCTCAGAGTAATCAGGTACGAAACACCGGCCTCATCTAGTTTTTGAAAGAGACGAGTAAAAGTGTTTTTGAAAACCAACTTGCAAAATAAACATCATTTATCATTTATGTTTGAAACCAAAGACTAGTGTAATTCTAATAGTAGATTATTAACCAAGGGGATAAAGCAGTGTCTTCTGTCGCGGGTGACGATTTACATCGCGAGCGTAACGAAGGACTCAAGGTTTACTCCCGAGCGTAGCGAGGGTGTTAAAAACTTAAATCACGAGCGAAGCGAGGGATTTAAGACGAGTCCTGAGTGTAGCGAGAGAATTGGAATTTGTCGTATTTTTGTTATCTTCACATACATAAACGTTAAGTTTATTTTAATTTATTTTTATAAATAAGTTAATGTTCTAAAAATACATTACGATGTTAAATCAAAGCGACAGTGACAGTGAATTGTCGGATTCAAATCAACTCAGCAACAATAAATGTACCAAACAAAAATGTAACTCACTCTATCAACAATCGGACCAATGTTTCTGTTAACTTTTACTTTGAATTGTCATTATTTTTAATAAATGCTTATCTCATATTCTTATTGTGTTAATTTTTACGCAAATGGTACGAAAAGTAAAGTATTTTCCTCGGTGATAAAGCTGTCTTAGTCTTGGGTGAACTTAAATCCCTCGCTACACTCAGGACTCGTCTTAAATCCCTCGCTTCGCTCGTGATTTCTCGGGAGTAAACCTCGAGTCCTTCATTACGCTCGCGATTTAAATCGTCACCCGCGACAGAAGACACTGCTTTATCCCCTTGGTTAATAATCTACTATTAATGTATGTTTATTTAACATTTTTTTTATTTTTTACTAGCTGTGTGTGTGTGCATGCGTTGCAATGCAATTTTTCTACCGTACCTACCCTACCCCACCTACCTAGACTACACAAAAACCTATACTACCTTAAGCCTTTTTTTTCTCGCCGTAGAAACCATCAAGGATGGTTTTTCACTTCAACGAATATTTAAAAAAAAGAATTGGTAAAATTGGTCCAGACTTTAGAGTTACATAAGCGCTTACCAACACATTTAGCGATTCATTTTTATATTATAGAATATAGATAATTGCAACAGAACGTATATTGTTATAAAATAAATTACTTATGACAATAAAAACATAATTTTCAGTTTTGCACAATATTAATCCACTAAGTATTTGGATATATGCCCCGGTCCAATAAACAAAAACGACTCGTTTTGCTTACGGATAGTCGTATTTTGACATAAGTCTCATAGAACTTACGGGCAATAATCGAAGCATGATTGACCAATAGAAGCACCAAATCTATTTCTTCTAAGCATCAAATAAAAGGTTTTGCCGTACTGACATCTAACCGGTAACGCAAAAATTAATCATCTAAAAAATATTAACTAAAAAAATGTGTAGGACAAAGTACCCTGGGCGAAAACCTATGCAGTCTGGGCGTAAGACCAACAGAATTAACCTCGAATACTAGACTATAATGAGAACTTCATACTAAATCACCAAGTATCTACGTTAGTCGCGCTTACAACAGTAATAGAGCCACTCGAATGCAGTCATAAATTGTGTATGACCAAAGGATTTGACCTAATAGTCGAATTGAACCAATGGGTTCCGTTACACGGCTTTAACTATCGTAAGTTGGTTCTGTATGCTTCGTTTTAACATAATCTGCTTTGAAACAAATGTATGTACTGTAGAACAGACTTCTTTAAAATGAAGGTTCTCAATTCCAGTTTTTTTAGTTAAATCTTCGATAAAGTACTTACAGGAAATTCCAACATTCTCAAACTCTGTTTGCTAAATTCTCTGTTTAATAAATGATTCGGAGAACATATTTAAGATATTTAAATTCTGTTGGACTTACGCTCATTTTACCTTTATTTTGGCCATTGCTGCACAGTGTTGGTATTACATGAGTGCAAGTTTCATAGACCATTGTTTGCAAAGCGTCGCACACAATTATGAATATAATAATTAATTTTCAAATAGCACACTTGCTCACTTTGGCATATAGTATTCGGAAATGTAACATTACATTCGTAAAAATAAGGTTTACATTTGTAAAAAACGCCAGCTTTACGTATTGGCAAAGGTATGGTCTGTGAATCTTGTCTTTAGTTTCTAGTAACGATTTTGTTCTAAAGACATCACGGCGAGTTAGCGTTTTCGAATACTAACAGTAAAATTATTTTAAAAAATGTAAGGATATAAAAAATTAGGCAAGATGTATAGTTACATGCCTACTAAAAATTCTTTGGCACTAAAGATTGCACTGGATACAAAATAAAATTAATGTTTTCTGTATTTTCTTTATATTCTCACCAATCTCTTGATTCGGTTGAAGTCTTGAGTTAAGTATAAGGTCCAGACGTTTTGCTTCATGGTAACAGTTACAGCTGCAACAGAAGATTATTTGTAAGCGTTAGTAATCCCATCATACTGAGATTCAATTAGTTATTGATAAGAAACGATTTTGTATTTACAAAGTTTATTTGTGTAGGTAGAGTGCTAAGCAGAACTGACGAAAATATTGCATGCAACTAAGTTTAGTAATGGGCAGAAATTGGTCGCTATAAAAAAAAAAAAAATATTTTGTCTATGGGAAATGATCACCTAAAGGTGTATAGTTGATAAGCTTCGATTTGCTTTATAAATCGAACTATTATAAATACTTTCTCTACAGTTGCATACAGACAGGACCATATGCGAAAATGTTACTTCCCTAAAATATGGTATCTACAGTTGGAATGTTAGAGTATCAAGTCAAAGGAGACCTATTTTTTAAGTAGATTTAGTTGGAAATGTGGTTATTTGAAACATTCGTTGACTAGTTGATAGAGCTTGTTATTGCCATGCAAGACTGTTTATTGGCCCTGTAAGAACAAGAGATTTAGACACGTACTCATACAGAGTATTTAGATAGAATACTTTACAAACGAAAGTATAACGACGAGTGATTTCACACTGCGTTAGTAACAAACGCAAACTAGTTGGAAAGTTAGTTAAGGAATAACAAAATTACTGACATTGGAGGCCTTAAGCGGCGGGTCATTCTGACACGAAATCCACCTTCTCCGGCATATCTTTATGTAGATGGCGCTCGTGTAGCAACAAATTGTGTTTCTGATACGCCCTGTACACACAGTACGGACATTTGAAACTTGGCTGTTTTCTACACTCGTATTTTATATGCCGTTGGAGTGAGCCCTTGTGCTTGTATTTGTTCCCGCAGTCGACGCATTCGTACAGTGTCCACCCAGCCTTACCGCTGCTCAACCCAGGCGTACCATAACTCAATATATAAGGAGTGTACAACTGTGCAACTGAAATTAAACGCAAATAAAAATAAATACGTGCACATAACAGCTACCACCGTGTATAAAGCGAAGCCACCGATAGAAAAGTGCTACCGTGTGAAAGCTTAGGAAAATGCACCATGTCTCCCATTAATTTGCTCATGAACTACTTGGTATTAATCTAATACTAGCTCCCTTAAAGTCTATTTTAAATTAGCATGCAACCAGTTATGCATAGTACCAGTAATTAGTAACACATTTGAAATAAATGAAAATTCATTGAAATTGATATTTTCAACGAATCACATGTCATTTCTTATATTCGTACATGCATAATATAGTTATTACCATTAATACTCAATGAAATCGAGACTCACGACATTCTACGATCTCCAAGTCATTGAGTAAGAGACCCAATTCTTTCATCACAAATATTAAAACAAATACATACCAAGAATAGCAACTTTATTTAAAATACAAAAAAGGTTATAAAAATACAATCAAATGCATTTTAATCACTGTAACTTCTTAATGACAGTAAATTGTATCTACAATAACTACAAAAATATTCTAGGTAGTAATTTCTTACACAATAAGAGTAACTAGGTTTTGTTCGTAACATCACTTGGATCATGATACTGATATGAGTGGCGTAATGTCTACTAAAATGTACTCCTCTGTTTTGCTTCATCTACCAAAAGTATATATTTTTTTATCACAGCTATTTGTGTATTATTGTTTATAAAAATAAATTGTATATGTTTTGTCAAGAGTATATATTTCTATAAAAAAAACTAGTCAAAAGCACTAAGTCTATCATTTACCTTTTTATGTAAAATGCTTGACGACGTTGTACGGCTATTGTATCACAACCTAGAAATTTTGCAATGATAAGTGACGAGTTATCCTTATAGAACCGAACGTTTTTAAATTCTGAAACATTTTAAACCCTAATGACTAACTTTTTGAAGGCACTTAGTTTTATACTGACAAGATTTATATGGTTGTACTTTGTGAACTCTACATTTTGATTGTATGATGGTAACTCCAGCGGATAATAATCTAATGTGGTAGTTTGTGGGTAAAATCACTCAATTGTAACTCGGTATGTGTCGTGACTGTATATCTATCTGTAAACGGTTAACTAGAGCTACGACGGTATGAGTTTACATACATGCTACCACTTCCTAAGCTTAAAATAATTTCTAAATGGTAATGTATAAAAATACTTAAAACTATGTGGAAGATTAACGGAACTTCCTTGACATACCAACATGATTGTGCTTAATTTATTAATTGTAACAAACCTGTAATGGCAGTGTTTCTAATTTCAAAAGATTCAACAATAAATTTAAGGCACTCTCCTGGCCTAGTATTCACTAATAAATTGGCCCCAAATTTAACATTCAATATAGTACTAACAGATATTCATCTCGAGGAACTAAAGAGCCAACCAATCTTCACACATTTTACGACAGAAACATATCAAGCTTAAATTAAAAATAAAATAAATGCAGTAGATGTAAAGAGATCTAAAAATAAATTGAAATAAAAAATTAACTTATGAGTATTACAATAATAATGGAACATGCATTTATGGCAAAGAACTAGTGCTTGCTAACTAAGCGAAAATAGCTTCATTTTCATTAAAACTACGATATACAGTAGGTATAAAACTTATACACGATCGTGTGTTCGTCATGTACACCCGAATACAACATTATCAATCCCAATCAAAGACTCACAAGCTGTGCTTTACAAATTGAATACAATTTGGCATATCCAAGTTCCAGTAGCAATATCTCAATTCCCAGCGTTGTATCACAACTGAATACCCATAATTATCTATATAATTCTGTTTTAGAAGATAGTAACTGCAATTGGTAACAACTTAAATCCAAAATCAACTTGTATTTACTCAAACTACCGCCTCAAACTACGTACACGAAACCAGGAATGATACTTTACAATATTAAATGCTGTACATAAAAATATAAAAAGAGAGTAAAACCGTAACTATACAAAATCACTTTTCGACTTAACATACTGGATAAATGCAATAGTTGCAAACACTGCTACAATAGTGTAACAGCGTGAATACTATTAGTAATTCGTCAAATTGTTCAAGTTCATTAAGGTATCTATATTTCGTCATCATAACTTCGATTGTTACGTTAATTACTCGATTAGGTAACGATTTAAGGCACTGTTTGTGACCTCACGAATGGCGATTATATCTAACGTGACTGTCTGACGCCACTATCACAAAAGAGATTTCATCACATTTATCACAATAGGGATAACTTGGGAATTTGTAATAACTTCTCTATCTTTACGTGTTGTATAATTTAAATTTAACTAACGATCCGATAACGCCAAAATAGGTTTTTAAAAATGGTATCTAGTCATAACTGTGTCAATAGTAACTTGAACAGACAAATGATATGTAAAACCTAATTTATCATTGTTCAACGTTCTTATTAAATATGGAGTATTTATTTAGTGACTAAGATTCACTGAGTGTGTCGAGCTATGTGCAAGCATCGACGTTGTCCTGCTTTATGTATTGCTCGGGCTTCATGTGCACTTCTCGGTGCATTCTCTCCATGTGGCGAGCGATGTGCATTTTCTGTTTAGCACGGTACACGCAGTACGGACATTGAAATTGTGGCTCTTTACCGCACTCCCACTTTTGGTGATTCCGGAGCGAAGACTTGAGTTTGTAGACTCTTCCACAGTCGGGGCAAGTGAAGCTCGGCTCGCCGGGCGCGGGCAGCGCTGCGGGCGGCGTGACCCTCATGCCGGCGAAGGGCAGCGCGAGCCGGGCGGACCACTGGTCCCACGACAGTCCCCCGATCCTAGTGAACGACACGTCTTCGGGCGCGCCGCCTCCGCCGCCTGAAATCGCGGAGATGTATCATAAAATGGGCACGAGTCGCGGCCGCGCACACAAACGCAACATTCAACATTCCCGTGAGGTTAACAACAGTTACAAGCAAAACATAAATACATGTTATATACATAGTAAACATGATACATACATACAAATAAATAGATGTATAGGTATACATATCATAAATAAAGATAATATTCTACTGTGAGTGTCCACCGAGTGCTGTGATGAAAGCTTTGCAAAAAGGAAAAGTAAAAAAAAGAACATAAAAAAGAAATAACGTTTATTTTTTTATAATTGTATCCTTTTATTTCGAGGATGCACTGTTTCACAATATACTTTCTTGTTTACAGTGGTTTCTGAAGCGACTCACAAATTCTTTGAAAATTCTAGGCATGTAAAGAAATCTCATGGTGTTACTGGAGCATTTTAGTCACACAGCTTTTGTCATTGTAATAAACATTTTGTTAATGAAATGTAGTCTCCCGACCCATGGGCTTTCTTGTCTACCTGAAATTATTAATTATATTAGTATGAACGAAAAAGGAAAAAGAAAATAATGCAACATGCGCAAGTTGAAAACTCAAGCAAGTGGGTTTTGATGTTTTTTTATTGACGACCATGCGTACATGCGTTTGTTAACCGACGAACAGATATAATATGCGTGACAAAACAACTTACCTACATACAAGTTGGTCTTTGTACATAACAAGTTACAAACGTGATACATGTAACATACTGGAATTGGCAAAAAAAAAAAAGTGTAATGAAGCAAGGAAAACACATTTCGTTTTGATATACTATAGCTATATTTGATTAAACTTTTCTACCAAGTAAACCCCAATATATTCATATAAAAATCACACTAATCGATAACTACTCCAATAACATTAACAAACAACATAATAACATCCATTTTTATATAAATCCATACATCTGTACCTCATACCGCAATCGTAACATGATATGAAGGGAATATTGCATATATCAAAAACATTTTTTTCTATGCTTAGCCATGACTTGTTTCAACAACAAATAACATTCTTTATTTCTTATCATCACGTTAAAAATCTAATACTGACTTTGGTCAAATAGCTTTGTTATCCTAGTTTAACAAAAAATATCAACAGTCAATATGCTAAACGAAACATGAAAATATGTTATTGCATGTAAATATCAGTTAATATCAAGACAACACGTTTAAACAAAAATATAATTTTGAACACATTTTATATCCCAGTTCACCAAAAATTCTAACCGAAAATAATGTAAAATATCAATAAATATGTTTTTATAACTACAGGTAACATTGTAGGCACATTATTGATGAGCTTTTAACTAACTAATTTGCAAATGATTCCGAACTTTGGTACGAATAGCGTCAAGTAAAATTTCGTTACATCGTACAAAAATCCAGAGTACTGCGTTACACAGGACAAGAGTCCTTCAAAACATTATCCTAATAAATAAACAACATTAAAATAACTTTGGGTTTGCTACAAAGAAAGTAAGGAAGACAAGGTAAAATGGTCCCATAACTAACAAATCAATGGAAGAAAACAATTTAAATAAATTATAAACATGAACAATAGGGCCGATATAGCGAGACTAACGATTCGTCACGACATGCTATGTAGTCGTACATTATAAATAATCTACCCGTGGTGGAAACTACCTTGGTTAATGTTACAGATGCCTGACAGAGCACGTCAAGTGTTAATGTAATATCAACTAAATATTTAATATCATTGCACTAAATTATCAATTTGGAATTATTCCTTTCTAGGGAATGATAGGTCATTAAAACTAAACACATTCGAGTTAAATAATGGATATTCCAAAAATTTGGTTGCAATGACCCTCATGGGTCAGGTGATTAGAAAGTTATGTCTAAATCACTTTGGAAAGGATAGCTCCTATGCACTAGTTTCCATTTCTCTAATATTTAAAATTACGGCGACCTTGGGTCATATTCTTCTGAATAAAATACTTAGGGTCAGTCTTAACTACCATAATAAACTCTAAAACAAAAACAACAAAATTAACACTAATGCCGTTAGGGAATGTGCATATTACAACTATTTCTTTAGTGTATATTAAAATGTCTTCAACAAAAAATAATGTAAATATAAATAAAATTATTGCAGTACCGATTTGGTTAGGTATCTACTTTGGTCTAAAGATTTTTTTTAAATATATCTCTCTTCTTAAATATAACTAAATAGACGTTTTTTTATTCCGCCTAACTTTGTTGCTAGCGTACATGTACCACTCGTTGTTGTGGTGCTTCCTAATGTGTACGCCTAGGTTGCCCCTCTGTTTGGCCTTGTAGGAGCAGTAGGGACATTGGTGGGATGGTGCCTTCCCGCCGCACTCCACGTTCTCGTGGCGCCGCAGGGTCGACTTCCAGCGGTACTTCTTACCGCAATGCTTGCATTCGAATTGTCGGCTGGCGTCGTCCGAGCTGTTGCCGTCTCGCTTCCAGTGCCCTTTCATGTCGGGTTTGGTATCGTACGCGTCGTCGCCGTGGATACTGCCCGAGTTGCTCGGGAAGCCCCCGTTGCTGTCGTAGAACGTGTCGGACTCCTCTGGCAGCACTATATCGTCGGTATCGTCATACTCAGCGTCTGACTCTGTGTCGTCTTGTTTGATGGGCATGTTGTTATTCTGCATGAACGCTTGCTGCAAGAGATGCGCCTTAATGTTCTCCGGAATTGAATTGAGCGTATCTAACGGCAGCTTGGACAAGTGCAGAGGTGAAGCGTAGGGCACGAGGTCTTTGGTGGCGGAGGGCTTCATGATATTAGTGACCTGGATGCAGGAGGGCACGAGTGACACGAGCGACTGCGACTGCGCCTGCTGAACCGACAGCAGCGACAGCAATGCCGACGGCAGGTGGCTATCCTTGTGCAACTCTGAAATACAATACATTAACGATATTGCAAATAATAAGTTAAGCGAAACTAAATACTGAGTCTTGTTAATTCTACCAAAGGCTAAAATAAAATTAAGGAACCAAAGAAATGCGTTATAATAATAAAAATATAAAAAAATAATTTCTGTTAGAAATTATAAAAGGCGAAGCTTCTAAATTCATGCAAAACATGCACAATCCAAATAACAGTAACTGATTTTAAAACTTATCTTCCCATAAGAACATTATCGGAATGGACTAGGTGATATCGAACGGATACAAAATTAAAAGACGCCGAATCTTTAATCGTTTAATAGCTCAAAAAATATTGAATATCAATCATTTATCAATACATAGGTAAACATGACGCATATAAAATTTAACTTCAATATTATCTAAAGGAAGATCAAATAGTTTTGTAGTAGTAATAAGGCACTAGTAAAGCACTGTAGTGTGATATCCCCGATCCCGTTCACTTGGAGAGCGCGTTGGGGTGCTTCTTCTCGATGTGCTTCTTGAGCTCGTTGCGGCGATGCTTGCTGTAGGCGCAGTACGGACACTTGTACTGCGGCTCGCGGCCGCACTCCAGCGTCACGTGCCGCACGAGGTTCTTGCGCGCGTTGTAGCATCGCTGGCAGTTGGGGCACTTGTAGCCCTTCTCAGTCTTGTACTGCGCGCACGCCAGCGCCGAGTGCGTCGGTAGTATGTTGTACGGGGATGACGAGGAACGCTTGCCGTGCGGCCGATCAGGTGAAGATTTGGGTGAAGATTTAGGTGAAGATTTAGGTGACGACTTAGGGGAAGACTTAGGAGACGGCGGTTTCGGAGTTTTGTTCTCCAATACTTTTTTATTTTCCTTCGCTTCCTCGGTCGCGCTGACCGGCGGCGGCGGAGGCGCGGACTTCACAGGTTTCAGTATCGCTAGTGTGGTGGTCGTTGTCTCTGTGTCTTCGTCTAGTCTTTTACTACGAGTCATGATATTATTCCGCGGTGACGTGTGTCCTGCAATAAAAAGTTAAATACAGTCCGTTTATCAGTCTTTGAAGGTGGCGCGTTAACTAGATTTCAAGTTCAAAAACAAATAAAAAACAAAATTTATAATAACGAAAAGAAATATATTCAAAAAAAGAATTAAAAAAATGGAAAAATAACTATAACGTGATAGTAACTGGCTTAAGTATAACAATTTAAACAAATTCAAAGATTAAATCCATATGGTGCAACAGCTATGTCCATATGGGTAATCAAAAAAAAAACAAAAAATATTCTCAAATTATAAGGACTGACGCTTAACAAACATTAGTCAAATATAAACTTAATGTCTTATTCTTAACAATTCATGTCTCTTTTATAAAGAAGAACAATTACTGATGATAACAAATCAAGAAAATGAAAGGTTTCAAAAAAAGGATCGATTATTTTTCTGATTGACGCTCCTTCTGTGTGAAGGGATGTTTCTGAAGCATGTGCGAGATTAATGTTTTTTTCTGTGAATATCTTTTCCCGCAAATCTCACAACTAAACTGCGGTCCAGTGATACATTCGTACTTTTCATGTCTCAACTTATTCCTTCTATACTTATAATGTTTCTTCTTGCATATTGAACACACGTATAAACGATCTTTATTCTCATTTTTACGATTAGCCTTAATCTTAGTGGTGGCAAAATCTCGTTTCTTTTTAGACCTTTTTTGTATAGTCACCAATTTTTTTCTAACAATCTTTCTGACTTTCTTTTTAACACTTTGGTTACATCCGTCTTCGCTCTTAACGTCGTTGTTCTTAAAGTACCCACGGGTTAATGGAAAAGGGGTTTTGGCGTAATGAGTGTTAAACACTTCTACCAGTTCTGGAAGTGTAAATGAAAAGCGAGAAAACATTATTACAAAGCATTGGTGTGTAAGTGACACAGATAATTAGAAACTCGCAATGAAAGAAAGCCAAGATGTCAAGATGGTGTCCTGTTGTTGATGATGTGATTAAAAGCGAGTGTAGAGAAATGTGCGTGCGAGAGATAGTAAAGACAAAGGTAAATAAGCGTAAGGTAATGTTAGCAATGTCGTGTATGATGATGTAAAAAAGAAAAATGTATTTTTCATTGTTTTTGGCCCATGTTTATGTCCTGTTGTAGTCTGGTGTCTTGGCTTCAAACATTTAAATTTTTAAATGTCCTACGAAATAATTGCATAAGTAAAATGAAATGCGCATCCACTAGGAACTGGTAGTGTCTCACCATGCTTCCGATAATTTTATTTATTCTATTAAAAGTAAACCTAGTGAACATGCATAAAATCAACGAAACATGTTTTTCTAATAATTTTGAACATGAATTGCTAAGAAAAGACGTCTGCAGTGAAATCACATGTGAATGCAAAAAAAACGAAAATAATAAAATAAATAAATAAGCCACATAACCATCAACTACGTGGACAATGTAAATAATTATCATTTACCTTCATTTGGGGCGCCGCGTGCAGACCGTCCAATCTTCTACAAACTATTAATTTCACACTTATGCTTAAATGATTTCCCCGATTTTTTTTTTGCGAAGATGTTCCAACTAATTTTAAACACCCAATAAAACATGGGCGAAGTGAGGTGTCGTGCTTATTGAAATAAATTGTACTACATATTTAATAGCTAAGATATCATTAACAATAAATACGTAAAAATTTACTTACCAATAAAATAAACCATCCACTCCAGTGTTAGACTATGAACGTGTTCAAATAGTAAATAGTTGCACTAATTGCCAAAGTTAATTGCAACGCGTGCTTTCTACGACAATATTACATTACTGAAGCATGCAATGGTCTACATTCACTAAGATCCCATATCACAAACATAAGCGTAACAACTTGTGTCTTATTAACGGAAACCTATACTTACCTTTGTATTACCTCGCCTCAAAAAGGCTACAATTTATAAAACCTTATTACCAAAATTAAATACCTTTACCTGATGCACTGGAATATCTTTATAGTTTCATAACGTAATAAAATATAGAACAACTGTAATAAGATTAGTAGTTTATAATAATATTAGATACTAATTAATATAAGATTGGGAGTTTCACATGTGAAAACACTAGCACTCTCTTATCCACTGTCGTGAAAATATAATATTTATATATAACATAAATAGATTATTTTAAGCAATGACTGTTTGTCTATTTCAAATTATGGGAAGACATTGCGCATTTCATCCGTTCCTTGTTTGTCTTGGATAATTAACTTTTATACATTTTTGATATGACCAAAACATGTATCATGAGATATTAGATAAAAGGCATTGAAAAAAGTTAATTGTCCCAGACTATCAATTGAATCCCATGTGACATGTCGCGTTGTATGTTGAAAGGTACATTTTAAAAACATCGAAAGCAGTGCCAACGCAACATGTTGCCTGAGCGAGACAGCGGCGCCCGCGAGCGTCGGTGTCCGTACGTGTGCGAGCTTACCTTGCGACTCTCGCGCGCCGTCACTCGAGTTCATAATATCATCTTGAGATCGTTCCATGTGCCATTGGAAATCTGTAATGATAGAATGCGGCGTTAATTGAAAAGTCAATTTATTTCTGATCTGAACTAAGTGGTATGGCGATTCCAAGAAGCTCTTTTTACACGACATTTTATTCAAGCTACTTTCAACGCTTGAGCAAAACATGTGGGTTAGCCTAAATAAAGTAACTAAAAAATAATAGAGAGTAAGCATATCTAAAATAAAGTAATCCAAGATATCTTTTTAAATCTTTTTTGCACTTCTTTCATCTTTCACATCATAATGTTGAGTTTCTAAATAAAATGACAATCATAACAATAAAATGTTGGTTATGTCTACTCTTCCTTTGTTTGACTTGATTAGTGTGTATTAGTTTTATGAACAGTTTTGTTATGACTAGTTGTAGACAATCATTTGAAATGATCCTGTTGGACCTTACTAAGTAACTGATTTAAACTTTAGACAGATTTGGTTATGGAGGTTAAAAAAAACCTTCTCGTTGTAAACAATTCAAACCTCCATGAGGCTAGATTGCAACAACACATTGAAAATAAGCTGGAAAATGCTAAAAATTCAAGACTTATTATTTCCTCTTCCAAGTTAATAAGTATGGTCCATTTTTTATTATTATTTAATTGAGATATTTTAGAGAGAAACGGCGACGTTCTGGGTCAAGAAAATATAAAAACAGTTGTGGCAGCATAATGAAAAAGAATGAGTAGGGTTTTACGAACGCGGGACGCATTCTTGCATAGTTTTAGCAAATCTACGTGGATTTTTAAAACAGGCTTCTGATCACAAAAGTTAGCTTTGTCTAATCATATTATTATGTTAACTTTACTTAACCCAGCTTTGGGGTCTCAAATAAAAAAAATCCAACAAAGCCATAGCTTAAAATGCATGTGACTGTTAGAGAAATAGATCAAGTAATGTTTGAGTAACATTAAGTAATTTTTTTCATCAGGTTTCCGTCTACTTAATTCTTCATAGCAAACCTTCAATACAAAATAATGCTTTGATGAGAGTTCACCTTGCATTCCACTAGGTCTGTAAGTGTGGTAAGCTGAAACTATACTTGAGATAAAGGCTTCAGAAATTGAAGAGGAAATAATAAAAACTAGGCAAGAAGCAAATAAAGGCGACACTTACTGCGTACAACATCATTATGCGCCACAACGGGCTGTTCGTCGGTTTCCTCATCGAGCGTGAGATCCTCGACGCCGTCCCTCTGCAGCTCCTCCTTGCATGCGGCGTCGTCTCCGTTGCCTTGGGCGTTGTCGTTGGGCGGCGGGATCGGTACAGGCGGCAACTCGTTGGACATGCGACGAGCTTTCTTCCGACGCCGAGTTGGACTCACTGACCCTTCGCGGCTGCTGTCTATACTACCGTCTCTGGCCTGGTGATCATAAACAACTTTTGTTTATCATCTTTGAATCTAGTCAACTAGGTATATCTATGTCTAAGTGTTTATGAACTAATGTCTTAACCAGATACCACATTAAAATATTAACACGTCATATTAACATCTATAAACCAAAATCACTGATTCTTTCTTTCTGTGTGTGACTGTTTAATTCTACACTGAACAATGGAATTTGATGTAAATTTCACAAACATTGAACTGATTTATCTTTGAAATTTTTTTGTGTAATGTTGTCACATCAGTAAATTATCTAACCCATGTTAGTATACTGCGGTACTACTGTATACTAACATGGGTTAGTATACAGTATACTAATATGGGTTAAATAATTTACTGATGTGTATGGTGTACTGTATACTAACATGGGTTCATACTGTGGCTAAAATGGGTACATTTAGCAATCCTACTCTCAATGGCTGGCTTATACTACAACATTGAAGAGTTTTCAAAAATATAAATACATTAAAAACTTAGGCATGGTTTGTTATAACCACATAGTTTCAACAAACAGATCTCAAACTGATATCAGATTTATACTACATAATTATTAATCAACTTATATAGTACTAGAATATTGTCTTCTTCGATGGCTAGTATTATCTACCTGCTTAAAATAACTACTTTGAGGCACTAATTTTTTTTCCTGTTATATTCGTACATTATTTGTAGTTTCTATCACCTTGTTTCCTTAAATGGTTGCATTGATGTCAAACTAAAAATAAGTTGAGTAAAAGAAAAAAATCTTATGACAATTCATTCACATTTTCATATAATAATTAATTATGCAAGTCATGTTCTTGAAAGTTTTAAAACTATACAATTTCCATTCAAAGCAAGCTTTACAAATGATTTCATGACTAATATAAAACAGACACAACTATGTTTTTACATGTGTTCTGCAGTCCAACTTTATCTTTTGTTGATGAATTACACAGAACAACATCTGCCAACACATATGAACATGGTGCCAAGGTTTAACATTTAATGTTACTATAACTTGTGTTTCTCATCCAATCATTGAGATACAACTTTTTGTCAACATTCCAAACACATCTACTTCTATGTACCCACTTGTGTTAATTCTTATGTGTTGGATATATTTGCATTTGACATTGTTTGTGTTTCAATTTTATTGTTATAGCTCAAGAGAGCAAAAGTTTTTAAATACAGAACAGTACTGTTTACACAAACCTGTGGTGGTGGTGAAGGGGCACGAGGCGGGTGTGCAGCTACAGTCTGCGCAGGGCGCGACGGTGGCCTGGAAGGCTTATTATCGGAGAGACCCTTGATTTGTAGGGACTCGGCGGCTTTCAGCAGTGCGGCCAACTGGTCTTGAGATATGTTGACCTCACCGCGGTACATGTAATCCATCATTGCTCTCAACTCGGCATATTTCACATCTTTGAGGATTATTATTGGATGCTTATCATACTGCTGTGATAATACACTCTGAAACAAAATCATTCAACCATTGTTCACTTTGTTTACTTTTACTATTGGCTGTGTTTGTAAATATTCTACTGAAAGTTATTCTCCAATAACAATTCATTGTTAAAAGTAAAATTCTATTACGATTTCACACAAGAACAAAATCAATTAAATGTAATTAGTTAATGCACCAAAACACTAGCATGTCATTAAGTTAACAACTGTTAATGGCATGATGTTAGGTAATGAATAATTGCAGACAAGCATTAGAAAAAGTAGTAGAGGCAACTTTCGGTTGCCAACTCATCTATGCACCTATGTACACTGCCTAATTGTTAATACATGAAAGCTAGAATGGTATAAGTGGTATGTTTATTAGAGCAAAACTGTGTTGCCTTGCAAGTAACTTAGAAACGATTGTAATTGACCTACATTTTAATGATTTGACGTACCTCGAAATAGGGACTGCATGCTGATAGGACCACTTTGTGCGCCTTGAGTGTCTGTCCTTCTGCAGCCAGGGTGCAATCCACGTGCATACCCTTCTCGAGAAGAGTGTCGAAAACAGACACCAGTGTCGACTGATGGTTGTTCCACCTCAGGCAGAACTGTTGGTCGTCGTCCATGATGCCGTCTAGCCACTCGCCGCGCCCTCAGCCCTACAAACGAACAAATCAAAGCAACGTCTTAGCAAAGTCTAATAACACCACGCAATAACTAGGCCATTATGAAAACTTCACTATGACTACACAAACATTGGATTCTCAACGATTATCACTATATAGCGTTATTTATCTCACCGAATCACTTCATACGATGAGATCACGCCCCAACCTAACTAAATTAACTTTATGGACCACATACGAGTCGTAGTAAGCGACGCGGCACAAAGAAAATGGCCGCTTTTCCAGCGCGACAAAAAATAAAATGGCGACGAAAATTCTAAGTTTTACTATTTTCTGGGCAAACTTTTCATGACACACATTAACTGTTCAAGTTCATCGCGTTGCTATGGCACGACGAACATCGGAAAAGTTTGAAGTCAACCAAGAAACTTCGGAGAACTTTACTTCGAAAGTTCACGAGTGGAAATTTTCAAGATGAAAAGTCGTAGCAATAAGTAAGCCCATAACGGAGCCGTAACGCTACACCAAAAGATTAAAATGCTTACCTTGACTATTATCATTAACTGTTCTAACGTATTTTAACACTTTGATTTCTTCTTTGAATATTAATTGCCACTGTATTTTAACACATTTGCACACCCGCCAGCTTTCTTGAATGAAATTGAAAACACTAAACTAAAACTATGCTATGTTGCAAGTTTAGAGAAAGGCACCTCTACAAAAATCCAAACGAAGTACAAGTTGGAAGCGACGCGAATGACCCAAAATAAGCTCCACAAATGTTGCCATTAGCAAATAATTAGAAAGCTTGAAAAATAGTAAATACGTTGGTTAGCCAATGCCCAGTATTAATTAATTAAGCAAATAAATATTATCGAAGTATGTACATAACTCATTCGAATTCTAAATTCTTTTGTTATGGTATACACTATGACGGCCATTTTTGTATTTAGAACACCTTGTCCTTGACCCAGTTTTAGACAGCACATCTCGTGATTGTTTTAATGTATAATTAATTTTAAAGAAGAGACATGAAGTTGATTATTGTATCTTCAAATGACACAACTAGATTTTAAAAATAGTTATAGATTCGTACTGATTTATAGCTATGTTAATGTAACGATAAAATTGTTAGTTACACATAGCGCCATCTATTGGTTCTCAAGCAACGTACAACTTCAATTCAATACAATTAACAATAATATTATCCATAACCGTCTCGTGTCGGTCGTCTGGAAGACTTTGTTTATTTAATTTTTGTTACGCTTTGATCATTTTGCTGTAATAGTTTTATTTTAAAGTAGGTAATGGATTTAAAAAGAGCGGTTGTTGAATACATGTTTTCAGGCACAGAGTCATGCCTCTCTGAACTACGACGTTATGGTTCTGAAATATCTACTACCTACAACAACAATCTAATATTATTTAACATATTGTTTTTTCTTGACTACTGACTTTACTATATTAGGTACATACTTACAGCCTAGTGAAACCCATTTTTTTAAATGAAATTAAACACATAATGCGCATTATTACGCATGTCAATTAACTTTAACGACAGCCAATCAGATCACTTGACATTAGTTTAATTTTGACAAATCATTCTAGAATCCGGGTGATAATTTTGTATTCGGCATTATTATTGTATGACGTATGTTCGTTTACCCCATGCACAGTGATCGCACAGGCTATCAACTGAAAGAGTACCTACCTACATAATCTTCTCTTCTACAGTCGAGATTGTTAGGTATCAATTATTCAAACAAATAATCAAATCCCAGGTCTTTTTATGCCAAGTGCACGTATAGATACTGTGTGCCTGTTTGCGCAGAATAATCCATTCAATAAAATGTACCTTAACCTTTATTGTGTGGTTAAAGCCCCGTTCCAATAAACAAAAACGAGTTGTTTTGCTTACGGATAGTAAGATTTTGACATAAGTCTCATAGAACTTATGTCAAAATACTACCATCCGTAAGCAAAACGAGTCGTTTTTGTTTATTGGAACGGGGCTTAAGTGCCTAACCTGGTGTGTGGTGGTGGGCCGCCTATGGGATGGGCCGATGGGCCTCTGACTTGGTTTAACATGGCCGCCGAGAAATACCTCTCAGGCTTGCTGGTTTCCTAACGATATTTTCATTGCTCGAAGCACGTAATAGTTATAGGTACAATACGCAAATAAATTCTAAAAATCACAGGTGCGTGTGTTAGGTTCGAACTTGAGACCTATGACTTGTCAGTCTAATGGTCCCATGAGTAAGAGGGTTAGTGGTAGTGTCACTATCACCGTATATAATCAAAATTGTACATTAAAAAGTTATATACCTATAAAGGCTAGTAAAATAAACTGATTTGACTTATCCTAAACCCTGTTATCTTAATTAATATTTTTAAGACAAAGTATTTTCCGAAATTTCTTCTTAAAAAAGCTACACTAGGACCTACCGATTGCATGGGATAATATAATGTTTCTTCGATGCGGCATTGCGGACGAAATTACGCGTAGAAGTTTGTAGGTAGGCACACAGCGACACATTACGCTGTGAATTTCCAGTATAACATAACATTGCCTCACTTAGTACAGATTCTTCGTACAATGAGAGATCTGAGAGAGTACCTATGAAGTGGCATTGTATAGCTTGAAATGTCGTGCATCCATTATATATGACAGGTTACTTTGACTGTAATAATTCTGAAACAGCCTACATTCTAACATACTCTACTTCATCTATTCTGCAACTGACACAAACATCTGAATGTCTCACCATAAAACAAAAAAAAATACTTAAAAGGAAAACTCATCATAACCGCTATTTGATGTACAGCGACGACCTTCGCTCGCTCAACAACACAATAGGTCCATCAAAGTCGCCAGTAATCTACCAATTGACGATCGAGTGTGTGCAATGCAATCGCTATTGTGTCAGAGTTTTGAATATTACCAACTGTAGGTATTTGTGTAAGTATGTACATACCTACATAAGTAGCAGATACTTTTAAAACGTCTGCTTCAGGTGATTTGTTAAAAGGAACCTATACCAGCTTGTCTCCTCTACTCTACTCTTCATGTTTATTATTTAGAACCAGTACACTTTAATCCTAATATATCCGTATCAGAGAAAGAATCTGAGCACCCCATCTGGTCCCGTGGGTGTCGTGCGAGGCGTCTAAATGCCTTAAGGCCCAGTGCACATCATGAAACACTGGCTCACTCGCACATCGGCGGGTAAACCCCCAACAATCGCATTCCCAAAGAGGGCCAGTGTCTGGCCATTCAGGCACCTTCTCAAAAATGAGTAGTAACCATTAAATTATTAAAAGAACAGGAATTTGGTAGAAAAACTGGTCAAGTGCGAGTCGGTCTCCCGCACGAAAGATTCTGTACCATTATCTATAGCGGCACTAGAAATACAAGATCTGTGAAATTTTCAACTGTCTTTCTATCACGGTTCATGAGATTCAGCCTGGTGACAGACGGACATCGGAGTCTTAGTAATTAGGCCCCGATTTACCCTTTGGGTGCGCATTCGATATGACAAGGGTAGAAAGATATAAGCAATTGTTTGATATAAGACATAGTATAAAGTATGCTCGAAAACACACTGACACAGTCAAGGTCACTTAGTAGACGAAATGAGCTTGATCAAAGCAAAATATCAAAAATTTCTGGAAGAAACGGGAGCATGAGGTCCTAGCCCACCTAGCTACTTTTTTATCAGTAGGTTTGTAAAAAGATTATCTTTGGAGTAGAATACGGAATGTCGACGCACAAAATATCGATAAACGATGCTACAAAATTGCGATGCACGTTACCGGCGAAAGACCGTCTCTGCGAAGCCACCACACTTCGATGCACGTTACCGCGATAGATCTTCACTGCGATACTATTGTACTTAACTTCGATGCACGTTACCGCGAAAAACAACGGAGCAACTTCGCTTTGATAAACTATTGCGAAACATCGTAAACTGAGAAACTATTACACTTCGACATCCCTGCTCGTCTTTTGTTAAGCTTGTCATAATTAGCTATCTACATTTATTTTATTTATTTATTATATTCTTTCTTTTTTTTAAAAACGTTGCTCCACACAAGGAATTTCTCCTGTATCGTGGGTCGTTTACAAACATTGAAAATCACATACACAAACAGCCAGACCCGAAACAACTACTGCAGGTCATACAAATATTTGTTCCGTGCGGGAATCGAACCCGCGACACGAAGCGCAGTAGTCGATCGCTCAGCCACTGCGCCAAACGTGCCGTCAAATATTATACCCACATAATAATGCATAATTATTATATTAAATTATCACTCATCAGAACAAAAATATGTTTTGAATGTGCCTAAAAAATATATACTTAAACCAAAACGCATAGTGAACAAAATCATACACAAATAAAAAAAGTCTAAGACATACTACATAATTATAATTATTTCAAATTATTATTCCTTACCAAGTAGGTTATACTTATGTGAACTTTTTGATCTAGAGGACATAAGTTTGTACTGACCGGTTGTAAAAAAAAACTAATATCATTTGATTTTTTTTCACAAATACATACAAAAGTCAATGCATTTTTTAGAAATTTTATAGCGTTGTTATTAAAATTTAGTATTCTGTAAGTATCAATTTTATGAATTAAACAATCATTTGAAAAATGTTTTAAACTAATTTGGGTTTTGAGACATTTTTTACGTCATGGAGCGATGTCAAAGAGCTGTAGATATGTTGCAAGCGGGAAGAAGTCAATCTCAGGTATCTCGGTATTTTGGTGTCAACAGAAGCATTATTTGCCATCTTCATCAGCGTTACATTAACACGGGAGATACTGCTGAGCAGCACCCAGGTCGAGGAAGGTGTACACGACAAGATCGATACATACATCTGACTGCAAAAAGTGTATTATTTTGTTCACTATGCGTTTTGGTTTATATATTTTTTAGGCCCATTCAAAACATTTCGTTCTAATTTAGTTCTTTCGTTCGTTCTATTGTAGATAGCTAATATGACAACCTTAACAAAAGACGAGCAGGGATGTCGAAGTGTAATAGTTTCTCAGTTTACGATGTTTCGCAATAGTTTATCAAAGCGAAGTTGCTCCGTTGTTTTTCGCGGTAACGTGCATCGAAGTTAAGTAGTATCGCAGTGAAGATCTATCGCGGTAACGTGCATCGAAGTGTAGTGGCTTCGCAGAGACGGTCTTTCGCCGTAACGTGCATCGCAATTTTGTAGCATCGTATTAGCGTTTATCGATATTTTGTGCGTCGACATTCCGTATTCTACTCTCTTTTTATAAACCTACTAACTAATAAAAAGGTAAAAGTCAAAAATAAATTTTTCGACATATTTAAGGTTTCCTCAAGCTGCGACAAACGTGTTAATAATCCTTTACCACTTGTTACGTAGTAGGACCCTAGGTCTTTGACCATTAGTAGGCAGCAACCAGCTAGGCTAGCCGGCGCGCGGCGGCGGCGTTGCTCCTGTCTTAGTAGATTTAATAAGTGGTAAATGATGAAACAGTCAAACATGGTGTACGCTAGTAGTGTTATGAAGCTATTGAGAAACATGGACGGGCACAAAGTTTGGTGACCGTGGCCATAAATCGAGAATAAAGTGATTCCTAAGAATCAAGTTGAAAACATGGCCTTAGAATAGAAAGGGAAGTTAGCCCAGTTTGGTTTAGAACGCTAATCATAATCTAACTGTCTCACGGCCTCGTAAAGTCTCGTGGAAATCCAATTAACTCTAAGCTTCGTGGTAAAGGAAATACTAAATTAATTTTACACGTCTGTCACGTGTTAGAAATATCAATAATAAAAAAAGTGTTTTTAAAACTACCTTCATATTAATAATAAAAAAAGTGTTTTTAAAACTACCTTCCAATTCGTATCAAAATTATGAACCGTCTATAAACTCGTACAAAAAAAACATTCTTCAACTAAATGCTTATTGCAAACAAGGAAGTGAATACTACGGAAACTTTTCCCCGTAACTCGAAGATACAGCCTTCGCTGGTTCCCTCCTAAGCTTTGTCGCTTCGTTATAAAAATCAATAGCATTAGTAAGTTCGTACAAACGAATTATACGAATCTCTTTGTGTGCGTTGCCAGGCTTTCGGTGTGCGGGAAACAAAAAAAACCACGAGCGAAATTCTTGTAATAAAAATCAATCGGAGCGGAGAGAGAAGGCGCCGCGCGGGGCGCCGACTGGTCGGGCGGCCGACCACCCCCTGCCTCCTCCCTGCATACCTACACGTGCTATAATGCACCTACCCTCCCTGCCGACTTCCTAGTCTATTTTAATAGTTACAGCCGTTTTTATAAAACTTCCTCGAATGAAAAACTATGAACCTAAAGTAGTCTCGAAACTTTAGACAGTTTCCTATGGAGTTGTAAGTGAGTTGGCTGTGGACTGTGAGCACAGTGAAGCGGCGCGGCGTGAGAGGGAGCACCGAGCACCGCCACAGCGCGGCGCGCGGCCGGTTCCCGGCAAAAAGGCGTTTGTTTTTATTTCTTTGGCGCGGAAAAAAATGAGCACGCGCCCGCCCTGCACCTCCTAAACATGCGCCACGCAGCGACGCAGACTCGGCCGGGTGTGTGCCGAATTCACTTTCATTTGCGACATCTCATCGTTTCCCGAAGGTCACCGTGCAGTCGCGGGTGCCGGGACAAGTCCGCGGTGCATGTGTGGCGCGGGCGAGTGCTTGCGGCGGCCACCGCTGACCGACTAGGTGAGTCGAGTGAATTTCGCGCCCTCGTCTTCGGCAATTCCGTTTCCCTCGCGTTTATCGGCACCCGTTTTGCACCGTCCTTCGCCGTGTGCCGGGAAGACGGTGAAAGTGAATGTGTTTTCGTATCTCGCGGTGTGTCGGGGTCGCGCAGACGTGCGCTGCGGCCGCCGGATCCTCGAATGGAACGATGTGACGCGACGAGAGAGGGTTAACCGCGCAACTTTACATTCACTACTTTCCTCCACCTCTGACAGGTGATTGCGCACGAATATACACGCTAACAACAAACTCTTAAAGTCGCTTATCCTAAAATCTTTTAAGTTTTCTCTACGTATAAAGTTTTGAATCAGTCACGCGCATTTGTAACAGTTAAAAGTTTCTCCAACGAACTTCATATACGTTAGCGACATGCAGAAGGGCTTTAAAAAAACAAAATTAAAAAAGCTCGTGAGACGGTCTGGCTCGCTAGCGACAGAGAGAGAGAGAATCAAACTTTGCACTCTTCATTTGTGCACCAATCGAGAAAAAATTCAATAAAGCTCGCTTCCTTTTGTCTAATTGCCTATGTAAAGCTACTTATATCATGGCGATTGTTCGATTTCTGCGACATTCCGGGGAGAACATGGGGTGCCACGCTGTTGTTTACACTTGTACTCACAGGAGATATTTAGCGCGCTTTTGTTGTGATAAATATGATAATATCATCAAGATATACTTGAACTCATAACTCTTTATTGTAATTTTTCAAAATTATCGCCGTGAAAGATTTCTAGAACAAGTATTTAATCTTGCAGTGGCGAAGAAATTATTGTTTGTTTTTGATTTGGTTCGCTAGGAGATGCCCGGCTACGGCCTTTCGCAAGTGAAATGCGAACCGCTCTCGGACGAAGAAGACAGCGACTCACAGTTCGCGCACAGTTATCTATCCAGTCAGGTAACTTTAATTAGCATTTTATTATTTAGCTGCACGATTTTCGTGGGCACTTCAATCATTTAGCGGCACCTACTTTTTAATAGCTTTTAATTATAGTTTGCAGTTGTTCATGCTATCGGTTAACTTTATCTACTTAGATACCAATGTATATACAAATGTTAATATAGTTTCTGTTATGGTCGAACTACCTACCAACCAAGATTGATTAAAGATGGTAGTACCTTAAATTGAGTTACTTTGAAACAGTTTTATAAAAACATGCAGTAATTAATGCATGTTCAATCGAAGATTGTGGGTCTCCATACTCTCCATACAGATGAAATCCTCTTGAGATCTACTTACGATAAACAAAAACTAGTTTCCAACGCGTAGGTTCATTAAAAGATTTAAAAGTACACCGTTGTAACAGGACTGCACTAAATTATGATATTTATGTTTTAAAGACTTTGCTGTAGTAGGTAATACTATGTTTTTCAATCCGTTTTTATTATTAAAGTATTCTCTGCCAGCATTTCTAGCTTTACCTACGCTCACGCTGAAACCCAGCTCGCGTAACGACATCTCGTAAAACAGTTTTTCAACCGCTAGTCAAATCATAAAAACTTGTTTCATATTGCCTACTAACGAAAGAGATTTAAAACACTCTCAATAGAAAGTAATTTTTTGATGTTGACGTGTTTAGGAGCAGAAATAGTTGAGATTCTTGCTTATGATGAATAATGATGGATTTAACTAAAGTCTATGGCATCGAAGCGGATTTACCGCTTCAGTGCAATTGAACGTAAAGTATTTATTAAATAAATTATTGAAATGGTTTTTTTTTTGCATCTCCTACATTTGATGCTCAGTTTAGCTTATAGCCCATTACCTCCCATTGAGAAGGTCTTTGTGGCCAGCTGCACGTGGGAACAACAGAGGAAGGCTGAAAATATAATTATTATTTTTAGCTCAAATTGAAAAAAAATTCGACAAATTCAGTTGTACTAGCAACCCTGTTAACCCAATTTACTTATCAAGGTAGGTGATACGCGTTTGTGAGTCGTAGAACAGATAAATTGTAAGTAGTGTCAAAATTTCCAAATCTTCTTGTGATTATTTATTTCCCCTCGATTAGTTCCTGCTATCTAGTATTAACGTCCGTCGTTTATGTGCTTGCTCTTATTTTATTAAAGCCCGCTTAAATCACTTTTTAAGCTCGATCGATCTAATACTTCGGAAAACTGAACTCTGTTGCCAATTTAAGCTCGAATTCAAGTATGTAGTAAGTAATTGTTTTTGGAATAATAATAAGTCTTAGAATAGAGCCTTGAGGAACATCTGATCAAAGCAGTAACTTCTTTACTATTTTTGGTTAACGAGGCAAAAATCAGAATGTGTGTTATTGCATTGCATCTTAAAATCAATTCATTGCATTTAAAATAGCAAACACAAAGAATTTATTGGTGCATTTATGATAAAAACGACATACATATTATGTCAAACGCTTCAGCTAAATCACAAATAAAGTACAAGTTCAATTATTAATCTTAACATCGAACAATTTTATAAAGATAGATATAAAAATCAAATCAAAATTTATTAGTTAACTTAGGTATAATAAATACAAATCATAAGTTAAGTGAACAGAGCGCTATGTTATGCCTGGAAGCTTACAAATATGGTGTGTGAATTCAATTTAAATGTCATTTTGTAATTTCCTAAGGAATGTGTTTGCACAGACAGCCTTTAAATGTGAGGTTTAGGTTATTGTTAGTCTTAGGTCCATGATGGTTACACCAGTCTGTCAACCAGGGCAGTGGCTTGGAGGAGCTGGCACCGCTGGCGCCGGCGGGCCCGGCTGCCACGCCGGTGTGTGTCAAGCAGGAGCGAGCGGAGTCCCCACCAGCGACTACGCTGGAAACGCTCGAGTCAGCACCACATAATGCCAAGGTATCCAAGTTATTTCTCAGTTGCGACGTGGCAATAAGCTCGCTTTCTACATCAAGAGATCATTACTAGTGAAATGTGGGCAAAGTAAAGATACGCATCTGCTAAAATTTCTTACATTGCCTGAGGTTATGTCAATACAGCATTCAAATTTTCAGCTCTCGGGCATAAGTCATAAGTCATATCAGCTGTAACAATGCCAATTGCCAGGCTGCGTGTCAATGACTGTTTGTTGAAGAGCGGTTCCACAAATACTGGTTACAACGAACAATTACTTATCTTTATTAATGAAATAAGTACTGACACTTGTAAAAATTGTTAGACTAAATATCGACCTCGATTCACTATTTTGTGGAGTTCAGTAAAAACAAAAATACTTGCAACGTATTTGTATGAGTTAATTTATGTAGATGATGTTTTAATTGCTAGAAATGGATGCTACCTAAACTAACCTATTATTTTGTTGGTATTCTGTTGTGAAGTCAAATCGGTATTTAATTCTTAATAAACCTTAGAAACTTCATTATTTGTTTAAAGAGAAAAAAAAAACAAAAAAAAAACACATATAGGTTTGTAGATAAAGGTTCAAACACAAAATCTGGTGCGGCTAATATTTTCAATTTTGTCTTTTCAAATTATCTCTAACTACACTTCTCATCAAAAAATTCGAAACACTTTCGTTTTTATTGTTTTTGTCCTAATTTTTTACAAAAGAGAATTAATTCCATGAAAAAAAAAACATTATTGTGTAGCTGGCAGTTTGGTCATTACAGTAAGAAGAAAAAATTCGAAATTAGAATTTCATTTGTTTATCCTATAAATGAAATTAATCACTGTTTTAAGACAAATGTGTATTTAGGGTTGGAGTACGTTTCTCGTTTAAAAACTAAAAATTAGCGCTTGTCTTTAAACTTTTTGTTTCTTATTTCATTTACTGTGACTTTGGGACGTCTGAAAAAACTTTTTTTTCTAAAACATATGGATACTTCGCCCGCAGAAGCCGCCCAAGTGGTGGCATTGCTGGATTCTGGACTTAGTCAGCGTGTTGTGGCTGCAAGATTGCATCTAAGCTTATCATCTGTTCATAGAGTCTACAAACGCTATCGGGAGACTGGTTCGTTCACGCGCCGTTCAGGATCTGGCAGGAATCGGGTCACTTCTGATTCTGAGCGAGATGATCGATTTATTGTAACAACTTCTTTACGATCGACGCCTTAACGCTTTTCAACTGCAGCAGCAGCTTCGCGTTGTACGAAGAGTAGCTGTAAGTGACTCTACAATAAGAAGAAGGTTGAAGGAACGCGGATTGGCACCGCATAAGCCAGCGAATGGGCCGAAATTAACTGCAGACCATCGAAGAGCGCGCCTTAACTTTGCACGCGAGCACCTAACTTGGTCATACCTTCAGTGGAGTAAAGTACTGTTTTCTGATGAGTGTAAAATTATGCTGTATGGTAACGACGGAAGGAACAAGGTCTACAGAAGAGATGGAGAACGTTTTGCACAATGCTGCATTGAAGAAAAGGTCAGCTATGGTGGCGGTTCGTGGACGGTTTGGGGAGGAATCAGCGCCGACGGTAAGACAGAACTTGCCTTTGTGTCTGGGCCACGGCTGCCTGCACTAAACTCTCATCGATACATCGAACAGTGTCTTGAACCTCATGTGATGCCCTATGCACATTTTATTGGCAACGACTTCATATTCATGCACGACAATGCTAGAGCTCACACCGCGGGCGTCGTACGAGATTATCTTACCGAAGTCGGTATCTCCATTATGGTATGGCCAGCAAGAAGCCCGGACATGAATCCCATTGAACATCTATGGGATGAATTAAAGAGACGAATTCGAGCAAGAGATCCAGCCCCAGAAACACTTAGCCAGCTGCAAAATGCAATCCAAGAGGAATGGGAAAATATACCACAACATGTGATCGTGACTCTCATCCGATCGATGAAGAACCGTATGGAAGCAGTAATAAGAGCTCGCGGAGGGAATACAAGTTATTAAATAAACGTTTCTTACATTTTTTTTTCATTTACGCGTGTTGTTTTACCCATTTCCTTCATATTCCATACAGGGTAAAAATT
Organism: Ochropleura plecta; assembly: GCA_905475445.1. Taxonomy (NCBI): domain Eukaryota; kingdom Metazoa; phylum Arthropoda; class Insecta; order Lepidoptera; family Noctuidae; genus Ochropleura; species Ochropleura plecta. The sequence goes on from FR997739.1 coordinate 19,579,523, forward strand.
ACTCATTATACAAAATACGAAACCTATGAAGACTTAATTTGAATTTAGAACATTAACATTAGGATTTAAAAACCTCATACTACTTACTATTAAATGACATTTTACATTTATTCCTAAATATACACATTTTTCTGATAATCCTTATCAAATCATAAACTGCGAGGTGTTTCGATTTTTTTGATGAGAAGTGTATATAACTTATATACATTTAGTCAAAAAAGTATCGGGAATGGATGATTTGTTTATGGTTCCAAATTAAAATTTTTGTTTTTTTTGTAGTTGTCAGATTGCCACAACTGTTTTCCATTTTGGCGCGGAGTTTGAGTTGCATCTGTTATTTATATTAAATACAGTGCTGGTTTTAGTAATATCATATATAGTGTGTATTGCGAATTTCATAATGGACAAAAATATCGAACAAAGAGTTTGTCTTAAATTTTGCATCGCCAATGGTATTTCGTGTTCGGAGTCACTGAAAATGTTACAGAAGGCTTACGGTGAATCGCCTTATCAAAAACTCGTGCTTATGAGTGGTTCAAAGCGTTCAAAAGCGGTCGAGATGTGATGGAAGATTTGCCTCGCTCTGGTAGGCCGTCAACGTCTGCAACTGAAGTTAACATCGCAAAAGTGAAGAAAATAGTGACTGAAAATCCCCATTCAACTCTGAAAGAGATAGCCGCCGAACTTTCTGTATCTCACGAGTCGATCCGTACCATTGTAACTAATCATTTGGGTATAAAACATGTTGCTGCTCGGCTAGTCCCAAAAGATCTGAATTTTCTCCAAAAACTCAATCGCATGAAAGTCGCTGAGGACATGCTAGAACGAGTCAGTTCGGACCCAACATTCATGAAACGCATTGTTACTGGTGACGAGGCGTGGGTTTACGAGTTTGACATGCAAACTAGTCAACAAGCTTCGGAGTGGCGCCTTCCAACTGAACCGAAACCGAAAAAACCACGCCAAAGTCGATCAAAAGTCAAAGTCATGTGGACTGTTTTCTTTGATTATCGCGGTGTTGTGCACTCTGAATTCTTACCGGAAGGTCTAACGGTAAATAAAGAATATTATTTGAGCGTTATGCGGCGTTTAAGAGAGCAAATTCGACGAAAAAGGCCAGATTTGTGGAAAGAAAATTCTTGGATTTTGCACCACGACAATGCGCCTTCGCACAAGGCTATCATTGTGAACGAGCTTTTGACCAAACACTCAACAAATACCATCCAGCAACCACCATATTCACCAGATATGGCTCCTGCTGACTTTTTTCTTATTCCTAAACTCAAATTACCACTTCGTGGCACCCGTTTTCAATCGATAGAAGACATAAAGGAGAATTCGCGGCGAGAACTGAACTCAATTCCGGAAGCAGCGTTTAAAAAATGTTTTGATGAATGGATTATTCGTTGGCGCAAGTGTATCGTTTCTAAAGGAGCATACTTTGAAGGTGATAAAATAAATTTGGATGAATAACAGACATTTTGTGTATTATTGATCTTCCCGGTACTTTCTTGACAGAGTAGTATAACTTGAAAATTTACTTAATATTGAGACAACGTAAGTTTTTACTTTGTTTGTATTTAGAGCGCTTCCCTGTTGGATCGCCACATGGAATTTATGAATGTCACCGAAGTGCCTGACTCCACTGACTTCATGCCGCTGCTGGCCGTGAAAGATGAGCCTTCTTCCGAAGGTGGTACGTATAGCCATCAACCTATGGTTTAATATATAAAGGTGCTCCCTCACCGGGAGCATTCGCGTGTAATGTAACGTTACAGATTTGAGCATTACATCAGTGAAGGAGGAGAACCGAGCATTACAATGCGCACCTTGAAATGATACAATGTGTAATATCTTGATACAACTTGTAACATCAATGAATTTAACTTTAATTTAAATGAATTTATTTTTTAGGTTAATATTGCCGCACTCAGCATAACGACCGCTTCGTCTGACATCTGAAATGCTCAAAGTCGAATCAATATGTTACATTACACGCAAATGTTCGGTAGTCAGGGAGGTATTATTGTAATGTAATGCTCAAAGTCGAATTTACAATGTTACAATACACGTGAATGCTCCCGGTGAGGGAGCACCTTAAGAATTTGAGGCATTAGCGCAGTCTACAAGAAGTCTATCTATTTATGACAGATATTATTTGCAATAACTGTCATGGCTCCAAAAAGCTGTCCATTTCATTCTAGATAAGACAAGGAACAGTAGCATTGTACTAATTTGAACTATGAAGAGAACAACATCTCATAAAAAAATATGTTTAAATTCTTGTTTTGCCTTTCGATTTGACTCGAATGCACGATCTCACCGAACTTTTACAATTCAATACTATTTTCCTGTTGATTTTGGGTCTTATTTTATACAATCTTTCGTAGATCTATCAGATATTACCTACTTATATAATATGATGCTTACCTGGTATTGAAAGTATAACGCACTTGAATAAGTATAATTATGTGCCTTGTGTTCCATAGAGGTATTGATTTCATGTACCTACCTACTGTATCTTCTTTCCAAACAAAAGGACGAGTAAAAAAATTATCGCGCGAAAGAAGTGAAAAATGTATAGAAAGTAACACTTGTTTGATTGTCATGGTTAATTTATTGAACATTTGAAGAAATAATAGGGTGAGCTGCGTGGTTACGCACGCTATTTTAGAACGGATTATGGAACCTGTTTTCTTTTCATTCCCTTTCGCGTGCACGTTTATTTATATTTTTAATTGAGTATGAAAAGATTGATGGTCTTATTCAAAACCTGTTAACTCAGTTATTAAGAGAAGTGCTCTACACTTTTCATCTTGCTTAGACAGTCATTTATTCTTCATAAATAAAATAAAAGGTCTACCCGAGTGGGCCTTGCAGTTCGTTTTTCGTTTGCTTACCAAGATTCCTGCAGCAAAATACTGTTATAGGTACAAACCCATCAATAATCCATGCGTAGGTACATACATATATTTTACCTATACAATACTCGATGTTCAAATAACACGGCCTGTAAACATTACTCACAGAACAGCCACATCTTAGCGGTGAAGACACAAGCGACTCCTGCGGCCGGCAAGCTTCGCCTGCGCCGCGACACAGCCCGAAGAGCTGGACCCAGCACGATATGGAGCGAGCTTTAGACGCTCTCAGAAACCACCAGATGAGCCTTACGAAGGTATAGAGCTTTTTTAAGCACAGTTTAGCTTAACATGATTGAAATACGAAACGAATTCAAGTGTGAAGTCGCCTGTCGCACAACTGATTTGCGCGGTAAAAAATATAGGTACCTATACGCAAGAGGTTCCACGATAAGAAAAACTCTCGGGTTTGTTGGCTGAACAAAAGCAATGATGTACCATGGACCACCAGTGGAAACCAATGGAATAAAGTAGGAGGTCGCTTTGATTAATGAGGGACAATCATTAGTCGCGGATACTTCCTGATAACTTTCGCATATTATTATCTGCCTTTGCGTACTCCCTCGTCTCTACTTCACAAGCGTAACAGAAGGATGGGATAATTCTGTTCCATCAAGTGGTGCTTGTGTTTAGATTCGTAAATTTTATTATAGCAGCAGTCGTCACGGTTGGAAACTCACAGATTACATGCGTGACGGTGTACGTAACCTTCACCAACGAACGTACACTTGTAATTTATTTGATGATAGTTGTATTATAGTTTCTATGTGACTTGTAATGAAGTGAAGCTAGTTCATTAACTTAAAGGATAATATGGTACTTCCTTCTACCTTTGTTGTTTAACAATACATCTTTGTTTAGTTGTACCTACAGGTAGAGGAAAGTGACCAAATATGGGATAGTATCCCTAATATGGAATACCAGCATTTCTCATAAATGGAAATTCAGACTTGCAACAAACAGTATCTGTCTATTTCTTTCTATGCCCATTTGCGCGTACAAGTTGTCAACACGCCAGTCGAGCGAGCTCTTTCACCGTGGTGAGAGTGTTTTGTTTTGTCACTGCCGCAAAACTTTTGGCACGTAAAATATATATATTGTTCGTACCTACTAAAAGTGTACTCAGTGCTGTTTATATAGTTTGTAGAGATTGCTAATATGTCCTATTTTATGTTTTAGTGGTATTTGATTGTATTACTATTTTAATTATAAAATTATGAATTTCAGTTTGCAGTCGTTGGAAAATCCAAATATGGACCAAGTGCCTAATGTATGGGCTCTGGGCACATAATGATTGCGCTGGTCCAGAGTTTGATACTTGGATTTGTGATTTTTGTAAATAATTATGTTCCTTTAATTGTTAAACCAAAGTTTTCAAAGATTCTTATGTAAGTTAAGGTTAATTTTTAATACTGTTAATAGGATTCCATATTTGGGGTACCTATTCCATATTTAGATCCCTATATCATTATTTAGTAATAATAAAAAAAAAAAAAACTTAAAACTAATTATTATAACAAACAAACATATACGAAATATAGCTCAAATATTGATTGTTGATTATTACTACAAAAAGTTTTTTATTTATAACATTTGTGCAAATTATGTGTAAAAAACAAAATGGTATTCCATATTTGGTCACTTTCCTCTACCCATTTTTTTGTGTCTTGCTCGTTTCCCAAAATGTTTTCTCAGGTGATTTTCAACTTTCGGCGCTGAATTTTTTCAACAATGTGCTTTTATTAAAGCTTCGATTTAGGTCGCATAGATTTACTGAAAACTTGAAGTAAGTGGTTGCTCAGCTGCTCGGGTCGATCGGTCTGGATGGGTGACCACCCGTTACATACCGAGTTTACTCCGTGCCTCGGTAAGCACATTAACCTGTAGTCCCGGATATCATTTGTAGATCTTTGGCTATCGTTACCTTAAGTCAGTGTCCTGAAAGTCTGTCAACTAGTCCTACCAAGGGTTACCTTACCAACTGTGCTAACTGGATATTCACCATGTTTCGAGTTTCCGATGTTTCGGCGATGTTGCAAACGCCATAATCACGGATGAAACAAATAACAAACATGGTAAATATCCCGTTTTAAGTGTTAATAATAATGTTAATGTCCATGTCAGTTTAAATACTTACTAACTGGGTTGTAGAGGTCAGATAGGCAGTCGCTCCTGAAAAAATGTCGCGCAGTAAAATATTGGTGTTAGTAGCATCCGGTCAGACTGGAAACCGACCCTAAAATAATTTTAACTGTTGCTTACAGGATATTGTCCGAGATTTTTATTTGTTATGAGCACCTGACACACCAGTAAGTGACAGTTTAAATAGTGCTAAAACTGTGATGACCCCAACATAAGACCTAGTTGGTTAAAAGCTATGTAGGTAGATGAGTATTGTGTGTCCCAAATACAATCCAGATATATCAAAGTCCTTCATTTATCATGAATGATAAAATCTTATTTTACCAATGGTTGTTCGAATTCCAGGCCTCAGCCACTTATGGCATTCCGTCCACCACGCTGTGGCAGCGCGCGCACCGCCTGGGCATCGATACGCCCAAGAAGGAGGGCGCCGCCAAGTCCTGGAGCGAGGCTGACCTGCGAGGTGCGCTGCACGCGCTGCGGGCTGGTGCTATTTCCGCTAATAAGGCCAGCAAAGCTTATGGTAATATGTTTTCACACCACCACTACCTGCTCGTGCAAATAACTACAAATTGCGTCGGACCCGAGCCTTTTAACTTTTTTTTTTTTTAAATAAATACAATAATAAATTTGTTTACTTATTTGTATAAATTTGCAAAACTATGGCCTATTGTACTACACGATCCCTTCTATTAAACGATTCAATCCAAATTCTAGGTATTCCCAGCAGCACACTGTACAAGATAGCCCGTCGCGAGGGCATTCGGCTGTCAGCGCCCTTCAACGCGGCGCCCACCGCCTGGCGCCGCGCAGACCTGCAGCTGGCGCTCGCCTCCATCCGCTGCGGCGCCAGCTCGGTGCAACGCGCCGCCACGCAGTATGGCATACCTACAGGTAGTACTACAGTCTGCAGCTGGCGCTCGCCTCCATCCGCTGCGGCGCCAGCTCGGTGCAGCGCGCCGCCACGCAGTATGGCATACCTACAGGTAGTACTACAGTCTGCAGCTGGCGCTCGCGTCCATCCGCTGCGGCGCCAGCTCGGTGCAGCGCGCCGCCACGCAGTATGGCATACCTACAGGTAGTACTACAGTCTGCAGCTGGCGCTCGCGTCCATCCGCTGCGGCGCCAGCTCGGTGCAGCGCGCCGCCACGCAGTATGGCATACCTACAGGTAGTACTACAGTCTGCAGCTGGCGCTCGCCTCCATCCGCTGCGGCGCCAGCTCGGTGCAGCGCGCCGCCACGCAGTATGGCATACCTACAGGTAGTACTACAGTCTGCAGCTGGCGCTCGCCTCCATCCGCTGCGGCGCCAGCTCGGTGCAGCGCGCCGCCACGCAGTATGGCATACCTACAGGTAGTACTACAGTCTGCAGCTGGCGCTCGCCTCCATCCGCTGCGGCGCCAGCTCGGTGCAGCGCGCCGCCACGCAGTATGGCATACCTACAGGTAGTACTACAGTCTGCAGCTGGCGCTCGCCTCCATCCGCTGCGGCGCCAGCTCGGTGCAGCGCGCCGCCACGCAGTATGGCATACCTACAGGTAGTACTACAGTCTGCAGCTGGCGCTCGCCTCCATCCGCTGCGGCGCCAGCTCGGTGCAGAGGGCTGTATGAAAATGAGCTCGCAATGTTGATTTTAAAGGATTAACGGTTGTTTGCCTTCTTGATTTCCTGGGAGAGCGCATTCCAAAAATAGATGAATATTTTCTTATCCCCCATCTAGGATTTTCATTTAGTTCTTTTTACTTACCTACCTCTAAATTGTGTTTTATGGGAAACTAGCTTTTGCCCGCGGCTTCGCTCGCGTTAAATTCGGGGTAACACAGTTCCCCTTTCCTGATTTGCAGGTATCTGCTACCTGTAGTTTTAGCACTTGCGCCTTATTTATTGTAATAGCAAAGCTAAGTTTTCCCTTTTCTTCCCTCTTTCTCCCTCATTTCACACGTTTTTTTTTATAAATTGCCTCTGTCCGTCTTCAGGGTCCCGAGTAGTCCCGACTATCTCTGTACCAAAAGGCGTGAAGACGTAACAAACAAACTCACTTTCGCTTTTATAATATTAGTAAGGATGCTCTTGTGGTATTTCCTCATTGCCAGAACACGTTTGGTCGAAAATCATAATCACGACACGAATGTCGCTTGGTGGTCGTGTTATGTTTTCCACAACACGTTGTTTTCGTTTTACGATCAAAAAGATTTTTTAGTCTTCGAGCCTAAAACAAACACTTAGTCCAAAATTTGTTTATATTATTGCAGGAACGCTATACGGTCGGTGTAAGCGAGAAGGCATCGAGTTGTCTCGCTCCAATCCCACACCGTGGTCCGAAGACGCCATGGGTGAAGCACTTGAAGCTGTCAGGTATTCTTCCTAGCTCCTGCGCTAAGCTAAATTTAGATTTAAGATTTTATAAGTTATAAGTTCGATTATTATTATTAAAAAGTGTGTTAAATAATAATGATCAATTTTAATTTGCTCTACTATAGCACTAGTTTTTTTTTTGGAGAGTGGTCATCATCGAAACTAACGCCACTATTTTGTTATGTTCATTTCAATCTGCACAATAATTTCATAAATTTTATCTACAACTGAGAACCATGGAGTTAATAATACTATTGCAAGATCGAAAAATTTAATTTTAGTAACATACGTCAGTACATTGTCGTTAAATATTGTCAGGGTGGGGCAGATGTCCATCAACCAGGCTGCGATACACTACAACCTGCCGTATTCTTCTCTGTACGGACGGTTCAAGAGGTGCAAGTATCAGATGCAGGTACTTCTTCAAATATGATTTTATTTATAGAGGGCACATTACAAGTTGTTTGAGCTCACTGACGAAGAACTAATCGTTTTAATATTATAGAATGTCACGTAACATACGGTTAAAGATATTTATTACTCAAAAAGAATTAGAACATAAGCTAACGAATTCCGCATACGTGATAGATATCGGTGTACCTAAATATGACAAAACAAAAAGGAAAGATTTGTTAGTGTTTCTTGGGTCGATAAGCATGGGTAGTTTAATCTACTTGAAAGTACTTACTATTTTTAAAAACGGGTAACCACCCGACACTAGTCTATTTAATTAAACGATGTGCAATATTAGCATACTTTCTAATCTTGCTATTCAGTCAGTCAGTCAATACCAATTATGCGCAAAAATCTGTTCCAGAGTATCCCTCAAAACCAGCAGCAACCACAACAAAATCCTCACAAAATGGAGCAAGACCAGCAACCGCACGAGCTGCAACAGTACTACCACCAGCTCGCACCACCCCACCAGGAGCCGGACCCGCACACATACGCCCACATGCACGACTATACTCACACCCACGACCAGTACGGACACGGACAGTACTACCAGGGTTTTAGCAGTATTGCAACCAGCTGAGAGTATGGACACTCCTCTAGTAATGAGGAACTTTGACCCTATCCATACTAAGGCGAATATATATTGAATGAAACCCGACGCCACTAACCACCGGTGTTTAACAAAAGTGGCGTTTTGTCAATATGGTTCCGCCTTTATTTTATGACTATTTTTTGTCAACCAGTCCGCCTTTATTTATTGAGAGCGAAATGAAACATTTGTAATGTCCAGTTCAATTTTAAATACATAGATGTCGCTATATTATATTTTAAGGGTTCCATTTCTAACATATTTCTAAGGAAATAGGGTAAAGTTGTAGATTAGTTGTTTTGGTAACACCAGAATAAGGTTGCCCTTTTTTAAACACAATCTTTCGAATTTGAAATATAATTTCACTATTCAGTTCTGCTAGAATAATGCTAAGGTTTGGTTCAAGGTTGAGCAGTTAATTTGTTTCAAAAGAAAAAAGATTAAGCAGGTATTACATGTCAATTTCAAAATATTTTTTGTGCAGTTAAAGGTTAATAAAACAATACCTACAAATTACATGATCTGATTGAGTAAATAATTGTGATTATTTATTCTCAGAAGTCGTCAATCTTGCCATTACCTGTTTATACTTACTTTAAGAACAAAATAATATGAGGCAATTAGCGGATAAAGTAATTTCATTTTCATTTATGAAATGCGTACCTATATTATTCAAACTTGCACGGGTTAGTGAAAATTAGACATTAATTACAAATTGCTTTCTGATATAATCAGCAAATTATGTACTTATCTTTAGTCATATTATTCATCCATTTCCAGTGATTGTGTGCAACACACTTTCTGCCGTTGTCAGTATTTTAGTACGAGTAGCGACATCTATTAGCGTAAGGTAGGAAACTGCTAGATGAAACTAGAAGAAAACTGCCATTTATAAAAATACGTAATTAGCAAATAAGATCGTTTTTTTTATACAGTTTTTACGACATCAGTATTGCTATAATATTATAATGCTTTCATAACGTAAGTTGGTCTAAAATATAGTACAGTAGTTTGACTGTATAATATTCTTAACTTACTGTTTGTAACAGAGATTTGAAGACAAGGGCAGCTCCCACCAGAAGAGGGTCCTTAGGGGCCAGCTATGGTCTCCCCTGGGCTGAGTCTAGGACGTCCTCTGAATTTTATAAAATCTCATTGATTCAATCAGATAAACAGTAAGCCCGATAACAAATGCATACTGGAACGATACGCATCAGATGATTTTGAGCTGTAGTGCAGTGATGGGTTATTACCCGTATACCCGTTTTTGCCCCGGGCGGTAGACTTACGAGAGTAGAGGGCGCGTGCAAAAAAAATCGAGATCGTTTCGTCGCACGGTGGGCTGAAAATTGGCTTTCATAGACTTAGGGATTTCAATTTGCAAGTGCTTGTTTTTATGCCGGATATCGCTTCTATTAGTCATTATTATGTACAAAAATGACACCCGAGTTAATTCTGCTCAAAACCGAAGGAAATATAATTTTTTTACGAAAAATTTGTATGAAGCTAGTATGAAAAATCGAATTATCTCCTAAACGGCATGTTTAACCGTAATATCCTTAGAGATGGTCATAGTGCTAATTATTTATGATTTTTTGGTTGACGATTGGACAAAAATTTTAATGCCGTTTTTTTTTTAAAAATCGTCAAAATATTTTTATTTGTTTTTACGTATGAAACGATTCCTTTTGGTGTTTATGTTGAAGAACACGGACTTTTAACTACACATAACATAAAATAGCATCACTCCTATATTTCCGAAGGAGTTGGCAGAGGTTTATAGTACACCCACACGTAGCCAACTATGTTTGAGCTAGATATTTATCAACACAAAATGAGTTTTAAAACTTTTCATACAACCAAATTACCAATTGTCTTCTAATGAGTCCAAAAAGAACTGATTAAGTAACTACACTGATTAGGTCTTCTAATGAGTCTTAATAGGTGATTTAATGATTTTCAATATCTCGACGACGACAATGGATTATATTTAACATTTCCTGATAAGTAAGCTAATTTGTTAATTAGCAGTGCTATGAGTTCTAAGAATAGTTAGTGACAATTATAGATTTTCATTAGCTAATGAGGAGATAACTAATGAGGGTAGTTACCTAATTATTGTCGTTTTGCAATAAAAGGGCTAAAGTTTTGTTTTATAATTTAATTTGTTCACAACTGTGTAACTGCTAACACTAAATCTGCGATTATAAAATCTTAAAATGGAAAGTTTAATGACCAATTTAGACTTGTTTGTTCTTCTACGAAGTGAGAGTACTTCATTTGATCATGAAGTATTGTTTAGTGCAGTTGTATCCCGCATAGGCGATTGCCTGTCTGACGAAGATTATGTTGTTCTCAAAGAATTTTGTCGGAGATTTACGCGAGCCGCTTTACAAAGGTGGGAGAAATCCAACCGATTCCTTGATAATTTCAGGAGAAAGTACGAGAATTGGTTGGGAGCAAATATTGATTGGCCGAGTTTTGTGCAAACTTTAGTTAATCAAGAACCAAGTGTTGATGAGATACCAAGAGCGCCCTCAGTCTCTCCAGAACCGTCGACATCAACGTCCATTGGAACAATGACGAAAAGATCCCGTAAACCATTCGAAGACCTGGGTAGTAAACAAAAAAAGAGAAGATCTGATGAACACACAAGCGAAGGTTCCAGTGAATTGGCATATGCAGCTGCAGCACGTTTAAAAGAAGAAGGGCATGGAGATATCGCCTCTGTCATCGAATACATGATGAAAAATCCTGAAGCAGCCGCTAAATTAAATGAAACGCTTAAGAAACCAGCGAAAACAATCATATTTACGCCAGAAAAGGCGCTTGGATTGCTTCTTTCGCTAAAACTCTCAAAGTGGCAATATATTACGTTGCGTGAGGCTGCCATTCGAGAAGGTGCTAAAGATATTTATCCATCTTACTATAAAGTGCAACAAACTAAGCTTGATTGCTACCCTCCGAAGCAATCAGTGACAGTTACTGATTCATCGGCTAGGATTACACTTCAAGCTTTACTTGATATCACGGTTACAAGAATCCTTCAAAGCCTTTCTAACGAAGAGCATAACAAGCAGTTGAAGCTGATATCCAAGTGGGGATTTGACGGTGCTTCTAACCAAAGCCGATACAAGCAGAAAATTGAGGGTGAGGAAGATGATTCAAGCATTTTCATGACCTCCTTGGTGCCACTAAAACTGACAGATGGAGACAACATTTTATGGACGAACCCAAAACCATGCTCAGTTTTGTATTGTCGTCCAGTTCAGTTTACTTTTGTAAAGGAGAGTGAAGCAGTTGTCCTTGGGCTGAAAAAACAAATGGATGAAGAAATTGAGGCCCTTATCCCCACAGAGTGCAATAATAATAATAGGGTGACTCATCAACTAATGATGACGATGATCGACGCTAAAGTCTGTACTTACCTTTCTGAAGCTAGATCAAATGCATCGTGCTACCTGTGCTTAGCAAAGCCTACAGAAATGAACCGCTTAGATGCTGTAACATCAAAAATTGTGTGTTTGGACCTGTATGAGTTTGGCTTGTCATCCCTACACGCCCGTATAAATTGTATGGAATGTCTGTTACACATTGCATACAGACTGGACTTCAAACGGTGGGCAGCGAGAAGTGATGAGTACAAAGAAATGCTACAGACAAGAAAGAAAATAATTCAAAATAAATTCAAAGATGAGCTCAATCTGTTGATTGATATAGTAAAACAAGGCTCGGGAACCACCAATGACGGGAATACTGCAAGAAAATTCTTTGAGTTTCCTAATAAAACCGCAGCTATAACCGGTTTGGATGAAGACCTCATCAAAAGATTTGCTGTAATTTTACAAGCAATTACATCTGGAGAGCAGATCGATATAATAAAATTTAGAGATTATGCTCGCAAAACAGCAGAAAAGTACGTATTACTATACGACTGGTACTACATGTCGTCAACCGTTCATAAGTTACTAATCCATGGGGCTGACATAATCGAGAAAAATAATATTGTGCCGATTGGGACTCTCTCGGAAGAAGCCTCAGAGTCTCGAAACAAAGATTTTAGGAGGTTTCGAGAACATCATTCGCGGAAAAGAAGCAGGCAGGATTCCAATCAAGACATTTTAAATATGCTTGTTGTTTCTTCGGACCCTTTGCTAAGTGCACAAAGGCCTAAGTTAGATGCCAAGAAAAAGCAGAACTTTTTTGCTGAAACTCTCGACTTAATTCAATTTCAGGAAACTGAGTTCGAATTTTTGGATATATCCAATCTGGATGCTGACTCAGAATTGGAGTCTGACAACGAGAGTGATAAGGAAAATTTGTAAAAAAGATATATACAGTCGTGGTCAACTAATTAGGGACAATCTCTAGTTAAGCCAAATTGTGAATTTATTTTTTATTTTCCAACGAGTCTTAACAATATTCCATATCTTTTACACGTAAGTATAATTAGTCATTGATGTGCCCGATTATACAAAAAATAACAACTTCTTAAACATTAAACCTCTTTACAGTATAGCTGATAGATTATCAGTGTGCTATTTGTTCAAAGAATGCTGGCTGGCCATTTAATTAGGGACACTGAGATATTGCGTTCTATTTTCAAAATTTGAATCTCAATACTTTTTTATTTCTTCTTTTATTGTTTTGTGGTAGTTTTGGCGGCAATCCAGATTTTTAATTTTAAGTTTTGAGAATTATTTTGAAGAAATATGGGCAAAAATAAAAGTTGCGATCCAACACTACGAACAATTATCATGAAGTTTGTCGAGCGTGGTTGGTCATACCGAGGGATAGCAGAACATTTAAATTGTTCAAAAACTATGGTATGCAATGCAGTGCAACATTTCAGGCGCAATAACACAGCTTTAAATGTGCCCAGGACAAAAAGATCGAGAAAAACAACTCCGCAAGAAGATAGAATGATAACCAGGTTAGCTAAGAAAGATCCGTTTCTAGGCTCTATTTTAATTAAACACGAAGTGTTTGGGGCAGACGAAAGAGCCGGTGTATCAGCGAGGACCGTTCGACGACGTCTGGTAGAAGCAGGGTTGTTCGGAAGAGTGGCTCGCAAAGTACCGTTGTTGAAGAAAGAACATAGAAATGCTCGTTTGGCGTTTGCACGTAAATATGGACATTGGACCTACGCCCAATGGCAACATGTATTATTCTCTGACGAGACCAAGATTAATTTAATTTCTTCAGATGGAAGGCAATACGTACGGCGTCCTGTAAAAGCGGAAATGAATCCAAGATTCACAAAAAAGCAGGTGAAACATGGCGGTGGAAACATTAAAATTTGGGGTTCATTTTCTGGACGTGGAGTGGGACCTGTGAGAAAAGTTCAGGGTAACTTAGACCAACATCAATACAAAACAATATTGGAGGAAACTATGCTTCCCTATGCTGAGGAGCATCTCCCTATTATATGGACGTTTCAGCATGATAACGACCCGAAACATACCGCCCGTTCAGTCAAGTCGTTTCTTACCAGTCAGTCAGTATCGGTGCTAGATTGGCCAGCAAATAGCCCGGACCTCAACCCAATTGAGCACCTTTGGCACGAAATCAAGAAAAAAGTTTCAACTTATCGTACCACAACTTTAGATCAACTTAATCAAACTTTTTGTGAGGCATGGGCAAACATTCCTATCGAAACATGTCAGAAACTGATAATGTCTATGCCACATCGGTGTCAAGCGGTAATTACTAACAAAGGTTTTGCTACTGGGTACTGATTTTACACGTAATAAAATGGAGCTTTTAAAAATATTATAATACTGGAGATTATTCGTTTTGTTTAACTCTATTCATCATTATACTTTACTGTCCTTAATTAAATGTCCAGCTACATAATTATACCTTAAAATTTAATACATGTTCAACCTTTGATATTAAATACTTTTTTCTATTTAATTATTCTCTTATTTACAGCCATTTATAGTATAGTAATCGGACCAAATTATGCAAATAATAGGTGCTGAAAAATCAATAGGGTTTTATATTTATATGTACATAACCGGTTATTGCTCTTCACTATCTTGAATGTCCCTAATTAGTTGACCACGACTGTATGTACATATTTGTAAATTTATATTTGAGTGTGTTTGGGTTTTTTTGTAATATTTAATGATGTTTTATTTTTTTTATTTATTTTACTTTATTTTACGAATGCTTAGTATTAATTCCTTAAATTAACTTATTTTGTATAAAATATAACTTCATATGTTACTTCAATATAAATCTTTTTTTATTTAAATTAATATAAATGTGTCAAAAACAGCAATTTTTTTATTTTATTTTTCTTGTTTCGTGTGTTCTTAATATTTGGGTTAATAACATATCGAACTTTTTAACTTAGACACTAAAAGGGATCGTTTTACATGTAAAAATAAATAAAAATATTTTGACGATTTTTAAAAAAAAAACGGCATTAAATTTTTCGTCCAATCGCCAACCAAAAAATCATAAATAATTAGCACTATGACCATCTCCAAGGATATTACGGTTAAACATGCCGTTTAGGAGATAATTCGATTTTTCATACTAGCTTCATACAAATTTTTCGTAAAAAAATTATATTTCCTTCGTTTTTGGGTAGAATTAACTCGGGTGTCATTTTTGTACATAGTAATGACTAATAGAAGCGATATCCGGCATAAAAACAAGCACTTACAAATTGAAATCCCTAAGTCTATGAAAGCCGATTTTCAGCCCACCGTGCGTCGCTGTTTTTGTATCTTACGGTCTCTTGATTCATTTATATTATTTATTTTTAACATTTTATGTGCCTAAAATATCCGCGATAATAAGCAGGAGATAATAAGCTTCTCCAAGGTCACAAGAAACAGGCCTACTTATTCAAGTGGAGGAAATCATAATTCCTTTCGCGAGAAGGCAAAGTTAATTTGGCTCTTTATTAAACATTCCTCGGAAACAATGGAAACGATACTTTTTTATTTTTCATTCTTCTGATTCGAAAGCTGGATCTACCCTTGTCTGAAGAGTTATCTATATAGTGAAATTTAATCTTTAAAGGTGTAACATTGCAAAAACAACAGTTGGATAGTTTTTTCTTTAATAGCATAATAGAGATGTAGAAGAACTGCTATTTGGGTTTTAGAAAGAAAACATTTACTTCTTTCCTTATTGTAAAGTGAAAACCGTACCTTTTGTACTGTTTTCGGGGTATTTTCAATATTATTCGTAAGTGATGAAATTCAGCAATATTAGGACAAGACGTAATATTTACGATAAGGTCTAATGTATGCCTTTATTTAGAAACAAATTATCGAATAGTTGTGTAGTAATCTAATGGTAAAGAAGCAATTTCTTGCTATTCAAGGATACGAAAGACATAAATTAATATTATGATGATTGTAACATTCTGTCCAGACGAAATACGTAATTTTAATGTGATAGGTTATAGATACATAGGTAAGTTAAGAATACTGTTCATTGTTTTGTTTTTTACCTGCCTCAAAAAAGGAGTGTTATGTTTTTAGGGTTCACGAATCACGTGTGTTAGTTACAAATATTTTTCAAAACTTTGTATTATTTCAACGTCACAACAGTCGCCTTTTTTATTGTAATCATCCAGTAACCGCTAGGTGTCGTTTTATATATTTTAAATACTCATAAGTAGATGGCGTTGTTTTTAATTTATTATGATGTTTAAAATTTGAGTGTTGTAGTTTTTCAATTTTCAAACAAAATAGCAATATTCTTAGTTTTAAAAAATGAGTTAACTCCCACCGGGTAGTATTTAGACCTATATAAACTTGATAGACTGAATTCTTCTTTTATTTGCTTCCTACTATTATTGGTATGGTATGTCTAGGGTAAGGAGGTCCTGGTAACTGACATCTGCGAGCTCAGAGTAAGTAACCCTTCTATTAAGCAATGTCTGCGAGTAAACCCTGAGACATTCGGTATCCGTGCCATATTATTGGCATGTGGTTACCGGGTATGTTGTATTAAATGTGCAACATTTTCAAAATTACCGATCTAGTATTCAGTCACTACCGCAGCCGGGGATACTTGATTCCGATCTAAATAAATCTGAATTTAGTGGCGCAAAGGCTAGTAAATCTGGTAAAGTAAGTTAGGTCAAAAATGATTTGCAGCCTGAGAGTTGCTACATTTTGGCACAGAATTTGGTCGTTTGTGAAGGGATAACTGAACATACTGATATCACCAATCCGTTTAAAATTTTTGGGGCCATACGACTTGGTTCGCCATACTAGTTAATTGGATCGTACGGTAGGTACTTTTGACTGTTTTAAAAATATGACTACCTCGGCCTAGTAGACGCTACTTCTAAACATGAGGTCTTGGGTTCAATTCACAGACCTGATTGTGTTAGCTTTTCCAACTCTGAATTTGTGCCAGGTTTATAAATCTATTCATTTGTTAATTAATAAACCAGTATAAAAAAACTTATTAACCTTTTGAACGCCATTGACAACTTAAGTCGACTATTACTTACTTGTAATTGGCGGCGTGATGTATGTATGAAAATACTTAAAAAGTTGCACATTAGGAGTGACTAAAATAAGCTCTTTCGTTCAAGTAACCTCATTTTGTGATCATTCCACTTTTGAGGAGAAATCTTTGATGTTTAATGATTAAAGGTGTTCATTATTTGTTTGGAGTAATTTATTTACTAAATAAAACTATGGTCTGTACATAAAAAAGTCGCTTTATTTGTTATCTACAGTTAGATATAAAATAAATTACATAATGATTCTCATGGTTTCGGCTGCGGCGTCCGTAGCTACAATATACAATTTCTTCATACAACTTATTCACTTTACAATTAAGTAAGAATACACTATACCATTGCACAAAATACAACTTTATCATTCGTCACAACATTATTCAGTTCTAGTTTATTTCGGCATCTGTCAAAATAATATTTACAAAAGTGTTACTACTCGACAACAGATGGCA
The DNA here is from genome assembly GCA_905475445.1 of Ochropleura plecta. Lineage (NCBI taxonomy): Eukaryota > Metazoa > Arthropoda > Insecta > Lepidoptera > Noctuidae > Ochropleura > Ochropleura plecta. The sequence goes on from FR997739.1 coordinate 19,596,938, forward strand.
CTGTACGACGTCAGTAGCGTAAGAACATAACCAGTCAGTGCAGCCGTCTAACGCCATCTACTGTCGAGTTACACGAAACTAATAAAGAAAAATACAATATTAGATTGGTATTTTCACTAGGATTGTCTTTTCTACAAGTTTTAATAACCGAAGTTAAACAAATATATAAGTAGATTATGAATAGCTTCTTACTACTTACTATAGGGATGAAATGATATAAGATCACTATTTACAATATGACATCAGAGATCATTACAATAGATACAAAATGCACAAAATGCGTTCGGTACACAACTACGGGTCTAAGTCACAGAACAATATCAGCTCAAACGGCAAGGACTCACCAACATTAACATGTGTATGAGATACATGGATTTATTATAGGTAGTTGCATGTTGATGAGCCTCTGCTGTTTGTCAAGTGCTCAACGAACGGGTCAAGGTATCATTATAATAGTTACAGTACAGAGCAGTAAACTACTTCACTGTTGACAATAAAAATATACAAAATTGGCAGTGTAGTGATCTGAGGTAATGACATTAAACGGTGGAGTATTTTACTGTCTCTTACGTTAGCGTCCAGTTGTTACGACTTACTGGACGTTGGTAAGGTACTTATAATTTAAGCGACTTGCGGCGCATTTGTCTAAGTTACGTATAATTGCCAATGTTACATAGGCGCTGCAAAATCTCTTAAACGAGTGTCCATTATCAGTCATCCGAGCGACGAGCGCGAGGACGCCACGGCCGCACCTCGTCTTAATACTAGTTACGTATATGTTGTGCGTCGCGGAGATACACTAGGACTAGACAACGCGCGACGTCTCACCCACACTGTTACACGAGCGTCACAGGCGCGTCACTATCACGAGAACGTCATCGCGTCACACACCGCCCGACGGCGCGGTGCAGCTCCCGGCCCTACGGAGCGCAAGCACGAGCGTAGTCGAGCGGTTAGAGCTCGGGCTCCTGGCCGCACTGGTCGCCGATAAGGAGACGTGCATCTGTCCCAACTTAAAATAGCTAGTTAGGACAAATCGGACAAATCGGTGTCTTAGAAGACAAGCCGAACCGACTAAACGGGCCCGTAGTCGGAGAGCGGCTGTCCCGAGCGGGCAGACGGCGCCACGGGAGCCGGCGCGTGCGGCACCAGCGGCGCGGACGGCGCCAGCGACGCGGACGGCAGCGGCGCGGGCGGCGCCAGCGACGCGGGCGGCAGCGGCGCGGCCGCCGGCGCCGCGGGCGCGCGTCACACGCCCTTCACGAGCGCGCGCGCGGCCGGCGCGGGCTCGCGGCCTCCCCGCCACACGCGGCGCCACGACTCCAGCGTCTTGCCCGACCAGATCCACACGCCCGACGTGATGCCCACGGCCAGCGCCATGAAGTACTTGAGCATGAGCGCGGAGTACAGCGGGCGTGGGCCGCAGTGCGCGCCGCACGCCACGCGCCGTAGCCACGGCTCGTGGCCGCCCGCCTCGTACGCCAGGCAGCCGATGACCACGCCGGCCGGCACCGCGTACAGAACGCTGAACACGCCGATGCGGATCATCAGCTTCTCCAGCTTGTCGGCCTTGGAGCCGGCGCCCACGCCGCCCTGACGCTTGATCACCGAGCGGATGCGGAACAGCGACACGAAGCCGGCCAGCAGGAACGTGGCGCCGAGCGCGAAGTATACGATCAGCGGCGCCAGCACGTAACGTTTCAGATTCTCGGGTGACGAGTTGCCGACGTAGCAGATGCCCGCCACTGGGTCGCCGTCCACCGCGCCCGCTAGTAGTACGGCGACAGTCTTTGCGGCAGGAATGAGCCACGCGGCTAGGTGGTAGTACTGAGCGTGTCCTGCGATGGCTTCGTTGCCCCACTTGAGTCCCGCTGCCAGGAACCACGCGAACGACAACACCACCCACCATATCGAGGATGCCATGCCGAAGAAGTACACTAGCACGAAGACGAGCGTGCAGGCGCCCGGACCGTTGGCGGAGGTCCTCAGCAGCGCGCCCTCGCACACGACCTCGTCGTGCCCGAGCGCCAAGCGCGCCAGGTAGCCCAGCGACACCATGAAGTAGCACGCGGACAGGTACACGATGGGCCGCTCGGGGTACTTAAAGCGCTGCGAGTCGATGAGGAACGTGGTGAGCGTCATGAGCGTGCTGGCCGCGCACAGCCCGCCCCACATGGCGACCCACACGGCCGCGAACTCCTTCTCCTCGCGCGTGAAGAAGGCGCCGCGGCACGGCAGCGCGCACGCGGCCACGCCGGCGACCGCGCTGGCGTTGTGCAGCGCGCGCACGCTCACGAGCGGCGCCCTGCACGCGCACGCGCACGCGCCCGCGCCCGCCGCGCTTGTGCCCGCGCCCGCAGCCGCGACGCCCACTTGGCAGTTTTTTGGGTCGGTACAAGCGGGGCGCGGGGGGCGGCGCGAGGGCGGCGGGGGCGGCTCCCGCGCGCGCTCCGTCTCCTCCATGCACAGCTGGTCGGGGTCGCCGGCGCGCGGCAGACGCTCGCACGCCATGCGCTCGGGCCACTGGAACCCGTACTTCTGCATGAGCGGCGCGCAGCCGTCGCGCGCGCGCTCGCACACGCTGCGGCACGCCGGCAGCGGCTTCGCGTAGTCCTCGATGCAGATGGGTGTGTATACGGAGCACAGGAAGAACTTCAAGTCCGCGGAACATTTAATTTCGACCAGCGGCCAGTATTGGTGGACCTAGAAACATAAACGAAAGATCATTAGTACAAGTTTCTGCTAATTCATGAACAGCAACGAATTCAAACCAAAAACAAATAAATTCGGTATCGATTTCCAAAGGGTTTCACAACTATCAGACAAGATGAGAATGATCAAAAGCTTGCCAGCGTAGATAAGAAAAGAGTTGCAAATTTTTCGGTGGAAAAGAACTGACTGGGATCGGTAACCCTCAACAATATCTGGTTTTTGGACTGCTCTGTTTAGATACCCACCTCAAGGCCGGCCTCCTCTTGCGTGTCGTGGTCGAGCGCGTTGGGGAAGGACGTCAGGTTGTAGCCGATGCCACGGCACATGGGAATGGTGATCTCCTGACAGCGCGGCTGTAGGGCACCGCCGTGCGCCACCAGCGCGCCCACCAGCGCCCACCACACCAACATCTTCATCTTGCTACTAGAGCCGCATCTGGAAAAATATAGAAAAATAGCTTAAGAACAAGGGTTTCACAAATTAAGTGACATTTATTCACATTAGGTTGATAATTAGCACTTTTTGAAGGTCAAAAACAATACAAGACATTTCGCCAAAACATCCGCCCATCGCTACTTAGTGATGGAAGTGGAACATTCCCCAGCAACACGACTGTCCGCTAGGTTAGGAGAACTTGGGATCAATGAAAAGGAGGAAACTTTTACAATTAAGTAAACGAGAGGAAATAACTACATAATAGAAGATCGTTGTGCATACATATAGGGTTAACTATTTATAACTAAGTTTTCTTGAATTTTATAATTGCAGTGTTTGGAACCAAAACTACTGTGATAATAAGAGGCCCCTCGGCTGTCCTGGTGTCCCTACGGGGGAACTTAAGGTAATGTGAAAGAAAAAAAAAGAAAACATTCATTGAGCATCTTGATAAATAACAAAAACTTACTGAAAACCACAGTCTATTTACATCTTAACTGTTTGTTTTTATTTTAAGCAAAACCTAACATCTTACGGTACCACTACACAACATGTACTTTTGTACATGTTACACAGCAATTTGGAGACACTTAAATAACGATGATTTATGTTATACGAGAGTGTCAGAGTAAAACATGGTTGTTATTGTTGATGCAAGTGAATACCTGTCTAGGCGGTGGTATCGGCGCAATCTGGCCCGTATCGCGGCTTATCGCCCGCTATCGGAACACGCCGATTACACAATATCTGGCATCGCATTGTGCCAGCGACTACTGTTCGTTTATTGTCGTACCATGTCGATAACTTGCTGATAATTGTGCTGGATTGTTTGGGGAATCCTTTGTATTGCTGTATTTACTGCTTATACGTCATAGTTCAAAGTCTATTTTATTTAATGTAAAGATCAGATATTGGACCAAAATTGTAAGCCATTTCAAAAATCATTGAAAGTTGATACACTAGGATTCTCTTGTTCTTATATCGCAATTCCATGAGTTGATAATTCCTTCTAATTTGTAAGTAATTATCGTTTACGAGGTCAATGTTTTTGTTAATTAGGTCAATATTTTAAACATTAGCATCATCAAACGATTGCCGCTAACAAATGAATAAGTCATTAAAAAGTTGTTTCATTTTATTATTGTTCTTATTTCAAAATGATTGGAAAAATGATTCATTGTTTGAATACGGAAACATCTACCGAATTATTTATTAAAATATATTGGCACGAAAGTTTAAAAAAATACTGTTATACATTCGATATTCAACGCTTCGAGTTACTAAATAGCAATAAAAAATAGATTTTACTACATTAAAAAAAAACGAATAGAATTTAAAATGGTCTCGTCACATTCAGCAGAATACCGACGCGGGTCGGTGGCATTCGAATTAGTGAAGTTAAATAGTTTTATTTATTTCTGGACTAAACTAGCATGTGCCACGGTACATGGTGCTGAGGTAAGATCAGCTATGCACCGGCGCGGCGGCAGCGGAGAAAGGAGTCACCGGTCGGCGAGGATTCTGCCTACCATGGTTAATGTCACTGATGAAACTGACAGTCAAAATGTCAAATTAGGTATCTGTAAAGACGGTTACTCACAGGAAATAATCTTTTGCAAGAGGTCACTGCGCCATGTTAGTGATTTCAATCATCATTTCGATGAATTTTTTTTCAATACCAATCCAGTCCACACAAAATTTTATTAAATAGTTTTCAGACTTAGGTAGTTAAACTTTTTAGGTTGAAACAGCCAGTCTTCAACTAGTTGATCTGTGTTTTTTCCGTCCCGCCCGTCGTCCGAATCGTCGGTTAATGCGCTTTTAACGACACGCCATATCGACACATGGCTGCTACAAACAGACAACACTGATTCCACCGTTAAATTAAATTAGCCGTGAGCTATTTAAAATTCTGTGGTTACACCGACTTAATTGTAGCGTGCACCGTGTAACAGGGACTTTTTTGTACAATTTGTACTAATCAAATGTAATAGAGATCTCTGTTTGTTCAAGTTAGCACCCAAATTCATCGAGTCGTTTTTTTATCGTGCGGCCCGTCCCTTTCTCGGGGGAGCTCGTAAGGGACTATTATCATAGGATGGGACGGTGGGTCGGTCATCGTTTACCACAACGTTTAGCCGATAATAATAATACTTTGTCTCAGTATCTGTTTGTTGCTAAAGACCCTTTGTAGCGTCAGTTATCTGCTCCGATATATTAATGAGTTTATTGTGCGACACGCAATAATTCAGTCGCGATTAACACAACAATATAAACTGCGCAGTGAATGGTTTCTGTCCAGACGTTTATTTATTATAACTGGTATTGGTTCTATTTTAAACAGCGTGTAATGAAATCTCATAAAGTTGTAATAGTTATGTGCAGGCGCGGATGTAAGATTTGTTTGATCATTGATCAAGTACGAGGCAAGATGGTGTAGCTAGGATGCAGCTTATTCGAATTATCTTTGAATTACCGACTAAGTTTTTGCTCTATTGCTTGTGCTTTTCCTTTTTAGGGTTCCGTAGTCAACTAGGAACCCTTATAGTTTCGCCATGTCTGTCTGTCCGTCCGTCCGTCCTCGCTTAATCTCTGTGACCGTTAGCACTAGAAAACTGAAATTTGGTACCAATATGTATATATCAATCACGCCGACAAAGTGGTAAAATAAAAATTGGAAAAAAATGTTTTATTAGGGTAGCCACCCTGTATGTAAAGTGGGAAGTGATTTTTTTTTTAATTTCAACCCTGACGTGTGATATATTGTTGGAAAGGTATTTAAAAATGAATAGGGGTTTACTAAAATATTTTTTTGATAATGTCAATAATTTCGGAAATAATCGCTCCAAAAGTAAAAAACAATGTGTCCCCCCCCTCTAACTTTTGAACCATAAGTTTAGAACATATGAAAAAAATCTGAAAAGTAGAACTTTATAAGGACTTTCTATGAAAATCATTTTGAACTTGATTGACACAACAGTTTTTGTACAAAAAAGACAAAAAGTTGTATTTTGTACAACTTTTTGTCTTTTTTGTACAAAAACTGTTGGAGCGCCTACCGCGGAACGTGCAACATTGCACGCTCCTCCACCTTTAAACTCATAAGTGGGAACACTTATTGTGACGGACGGGAAACTACGGAACCCTACACTGAGCGTGGCCCGACACGCTCTTGGCCGGTTTTTTCAGACCGAGAATTCATCAATGCTTATAGGATTAGTCTCGTAAAGGCAAAGTAAAAATAAAATTATTCATGCATAGCAGTTTAAAACTACAGGCTGTTTTATGCCTTACATTCCCAGTACCCATAAAAGCCTAGGTCCAGGAAAGATAAGCCGACATTTTTATTTTTTCTCACAAATAGGCTCGAGTTCCAGCCTCGACGGCCGCAGCTCATAACGGTCAGCGCGCTAATGAAGCGTAAAAACGCACATTATGCGTTTAATAAGGCAGCGATTTGAATTGAATGGAATCGAAACGTATCGTAGTTGGATAAACAAATGCGCTCGTAAAACTGGGCTGGTTCCCGGTACGAACGTACGATACGCGTAAATGCAGACGTAGGGTAAGGTCATACTGTAAGCGAAGAAGAGCTCATTAGTGGCGACTATTTAATTAATCAGTTAAGAGATGTCAGCAAACAAAGAGAAAGCAGTGCGTTAAGAAATAGACTGGCGGTTTTAAGTCCCAGATAGTCGTAGTAGTAGCGCATCACTGACTTTTGACAAAATAGATTTGAGGTAACCTCAATCAATTCAATTTCTTTGTTTTCGTAATGTATGGGAGAGTGTACTAAGTTGCGTTAAGTTATTACTTGCACATCCGTAGTATCAACATCTTGCCAAGTTTCATAGCGCTGTCTGCCAGTTGATTGGATTGCTTCGTTATTGATTGGGTAAACAATTATTAGCGTGTTATTGATTAGAGGGATCACTAACGCATGGTGGATGAAATGGCGACAGGTCACTGGAACAACTTGTGATCCACGGATGCCCCTCTAGTGAAATGGGAAAATATACAAGTCCGTGATTAGACTTGTGTGTGACGACATACTGTGCTGTAATAAAGGTGGATGAAAAACGATTGCATGTAGTGGAGATGAGAATGTTGAGATGGATGTGTGGAGTGACAAGAATGGATAAAGTAAGAAATGAGCATATTAAAGGAAATTGCACCTGTTACAGAAAATTTAAAGTTCAATTTGAAGTTTGTCTTGGTATGGATATGTATGATGAGGAGGGGAAGCGCCTGTGAAGTGATAGATATGAATGTTGCTGGATGGAGAGCGAGAGGAAGGCTAAAGAAAAGATTAATACTCAATACTTTATTGCGTCCCATAATGTATACAAGGCTGGTAGGTAATTAAAGAGAAACAATTATGGACCCTGTCGGGCACAGCAAGTTAGTTTTTAGAGGAGAGGATGAAGCGCTAATGGATTGTGTAAGGAATGATATGTAAGAGAATAGAATAAGAGATGCCGTGACGTCTGACAGGGAAGAATGGAAGAAAAGAACGTGTAACGTGTAAAAACGTGTAACCAAATAGAATGGGACAAAGGTAGAAAACTGATGATATTGATTAGAGTGATATTTAAGGGACTGACGTACAGTTTGATAACATTCCAACCATTGCAACATGAATTTATACTAACGTGTTTAGTATACAAAACATGCGTGTTTTGTTAAAATATTTGTCATTTATTACATTTTACAATGTAAGCGATACTTAACATACATTTAGTGTTGTTAATGGTAATTTAATAGTTATTGTCTGTAAGCCAATAACTACGACTTCAAACAAATGTATTCATAAGGACGAACAATGGTAGGCTAGTCTAGGCTATGACTAGCTAAGCGAATACAAATCCATTTGAAAATTGCACTCGGAGAAATAGAGCGTCGTATTTTTTGCTTACAATACCGCTCCGCTGTCAATGCGGGCGAGCCCTACCCTTTATTACAGTCGCACGGTTATTCCGCTTCACTGGAAATAGTAATAGTTGGCGTCGCGAGTTAGCAACGACACCTTATAGTCCGTACGTGTTCCCGCCGCGGCAAGCCCGCAGCACGCCCGTGCCGTGGACCTGCCGTGTTTGCTTTAAACCTAATTTTATTGAGTTATTCAGAACTGGGCTATTTGTATTAGTTCCGCGTCCTGGCTTTGCGTTAACTCGACGAATGGTAAGAATTGAGCCTGTGAATGTATTCGCGTGACCGCATAGCGCGTTACTCGCCAGGAAATTGAGCTGTTCCTTTACTCGTTATCGTTACATGTAAATCTCACGTAGAAAGCTACATTTATCATAAATATTTGACAGCTTTCATAGATTATTTTGGCATTAGAAAAGTCTTTGACTTGAAATAAATGAGCTGCATCCTGTCTGCGGCTGGCGCGTTGCCACAAAAAATTACAAAAACTAGTCATAAAGAAACACTTCATATGTGTCATTTTACTCAGTGTTTGTCATCTGGCTGGTCGATTAGGTTCGAAATTGGCATATATTCGTGGTGTTCCGAGGTTGATGCCCGATCGCCTGGCCAGCTGCCAAACTGTTTAAAAGCTTATAGACTTCTGTTTTGGGACAAGTTACTGACGTGGGCGGGTGTTGGGCTCGACGTTATTTATAAACTTAGAGCACGAATGCCAAACATTCACACATGACCGACTATTTTAATTAACATAGTACTGCTTTTTGTAACCGTCTTGATTGACGGTGTCATATGTCAACTGAATGTTGCAAAATCAACGTTTCAAGCGGACACTTGCAGAATAGTCCACATCAGCTCAGTTGCCAAAAAAGGAAAAAAAGTTTTTCTTTTGTTTTTAAGTTCGTTTATGACGCTTCATCTGTTGGGCTTGGCAAAACGACTATTCAAAACTATTCAGTGAAAGGAATGCAATGACTAATGAAGCATTTCTACTGCGAAAAGGAATAAAAGAATCGACTGCCAAGAATTCAGGATTTGATATAATATCAGAGTATAGCTGCAAGGTATAGACGTGCCAAAGACTGCACGTCTTAGTCATAAATTTACGCCATCTATGTCTTGATAGGCTGAATCTTATCCCCGCTGTCTCTCAAAACTTAGGCCATACATTTCTACGTTTGTTGCTAATGAAAACGCGTACAAACGAGGTGTGCACGTGGTCAAATGTTCGCAATCGATACGCGCACTTTACGAACGGCTCATTGCTGGAGACAAATACATGAACACCACCCGACCGGCTCGCGAGCATACAGAATTATGTAGAAAGATAATAAAATTAGCGTGAGCATTTTTGTAGGCTTTGTTATATTCGTTGCATTCCATTTGGTTAATTGTCGGTTGGCACAATCCAAATATGTAGATACTATATGTATCTAGACATGTATTTTTTATTGAGTGATTAAGCTGATATGAAAAAGGCGATATATCGAGTGGGTGCCGCAATATCCTCATCAGCAGTTGAATCCTGACAAGCCCAAGAGTTAAAGTTAATGTCGTCAAATGTGTCCAGTACGTTATAAATGTCGGAGTTGGTCGTTTCAGAAATAGGTTTATGCTTATTGGATAGTGGAGTCGGTCTCTAACATCAGTATACTGACAACCTTATGTGTATAAACGCGAACAATATGAAGCTCCAGCTCATCGATTCAATTATAACCGCGCGTCTATGACTCCAATTAACATATCTCACATAGTTTGTAGCACGTTATGTGAATAAACTGCTAGTTTTTAAACACCGCGATTGGCGGCTCTGATCGCCGCATAATTATGACGGTTTTATCCATTAAATTTCAATGTTGTGGTGCGCCGGTCACATCAATTGTAAACATCATATGTGTTAGAACATATTCCTAAGATATAGTAATTATTTACGTTTTTAGCGTATAAACAAATGGTGTAGATGTTTCCGTTTCACACAACGCGCTTACCATAACAGCCTCCGTCCGTACAATAAAAGTATTATTGCTTTAATTTTATAGTTATTCTTATTTACGAGGCTGCACAATGGACGGGCCCACATCTCGCGACCACGCGGCGCGGTCGGCGCGGTCGCGTCGTCGTAAAGCCGCGCGACTTGGTCGTCGCGTCGCGTCGTCGAACACTATTTTACGACCTATCGCTTCCTGTGAACGCTGGAGAATATTACTTGTATGTTTTATTACATGATGTAGGTATATGCAAGGATATGCAAGCCTCTCTAAAGTAGCGCTAAGTTTAAAACTTCGGCCATTTTGCGCCAACGTATGAGTAATGTGCTTCCGGCCCACCTGGGGCCGAGTTATGGCCTCAAGTTAGCAAGCATTGACGCTATGACCCTAATGGTGACACAGCCCCAGGGACTGGCGACAGGCCGAAGCTTGGTTTAAACATTTCTGCTGCTGCATAAGATAATTCGAACACCTTTCTTCAAGTTTAACTTTAGACGAGCCTAGAGTGGATCAATACCTCTCGACTCTAGTAATCCCATGAAGCTTTGCCGTAAATTTATGACCTGTACAGGAACTCCACATAACACCCACCATCCCATACCACAGACTACGCAATAATATGCAGAGTGACATCAAAATAATTTACGATCGAGTTAGGCCGTAAACCCGGGATCGCGAGGCCGCAGGAGTCGACCAGTTCCGTGTTTACCACCTATAAACCAGGCTTGGCATGCCAGAGGGCGGCACTTGAACCCATGCGAAGGAAGTTTCACTATGTGTATTTGTATGAAGGTGGTAAAAGCTGGGGATATTGTAGGCTATGTTCTACGTCTTCCTGATGCGGTAATAAACTTGTGTAGGCCGTAGAAGTGATGGTAATGTAACGCTGTCATGTAAATCGTGATGATTTTGAATGATTCCACAGTGATGCTGTGAATCTCGTAGCAGAGGCGGGATGCTGATGTAATCCGGTAGTCAAGTGCGTTCAGAATTAAATTTCCTTTCAAGATCCATCTGTAATCTACATACATTATAATAACACATACATTGTAGTTGGGTACCTCCCGCCGATCACAATACATGGGAACACGTAACAGTTTTAATGATTACATGAAACTGAACAAAAACCTGCCGATACAGGAGATTAACCCCGCGTATTAAACAAGCTACGGCTCGTTAAAACTACGAGCCGTTTTTGTTTTTTTATTATCTTTGTTCTTTAACTTATTTGCATGATTGATGGTCGAGTAACATGTTCAAGTTATTTTTTGGCAATGTTTAGGCTGTTTTTTTGCGGGTTAACGAGAATATTGTTTGATGGACATCTTGTAAGGTTAGAAGATTAACTGACGCGAGTCAGAAATGTTTTTCGTTTGTGTGATGTGCAGATTTGCCGCCGCTAATAATTTGATATGTGATAAATAGATAGACTTTGATTGACGTATCAGAATAACATCAACATGTGAAGTGAGAGGAGGAAAATAGTTTTTGGATTTCAAAGTTTGATAGCGGTTTATTTAGTTGGAGTTTCGACTCTGCATTAATCAATTACCTAAAAATACCTTGTTCCTTTTTTTGGAACTGTGCATAGTGCATAGTCCCTCGTTAAATTAAATTATTTAATTACATTCAAATAAATCATTCGAAGGAAACAGCCAATGCCAAGCAAGTCGAGACCCTGACACAAATTCTACACTTTTTTCCTAACAATTTCCAAGTCTAACAATTTAAAACCAGGTCGTAACAATAAAAAGTAACAAGTAGCGGTTGAAGATAATTCAGCGATAGTGGACTGTTAAAATGAGTCCACTTTTTCTAGCCACGCGGCGAAATAAGGAACTAAAACGAAAATGACTGAATTTGACGAAACTGTTGACAGTTTCCTTTACAAACAGCGCCACCCCGTAGTTGCAAGAAACACTGGTCACTTTGTAACTGTCAAAGTTTGAAAGTGAAAAGTTGTCACCATTATTTGTGCTGCCTTATATTTGCATTGTGGGTCAAATCGTGGGCATTGTTGCGTTCACGAGGTTCATTCCGAATAGATGATGATTGTGGAAGAGATAAATGAGGAGTTTTTTTTAAATTGGACACGGTGTCAACAAGGAACAGTACTTAGTGCTGGGTTTTTGTTAAAATAACTGCTACCATATTTTTAACGATGTAGGTACTGTGTGTTAACTGATTGTTCTGTTTAACTATAGGAGAGTATACCACTGCCTCAACCACAAAGGGACTAACTATCCTTGCACAATTATTCAGTAATTACGATTAAGTATTATCATGTAGGTACAGTACCCGATATTTATGGTCAAGAGTTACGTTACGTTTATCTTGTTCCATAGCAATGAAAAGAATGATATTGAATGAAGAGCATTATATTATAATCATTATGAAAAATATAGTATTATGAATTACTGGACAAAGAAGGGCTTAGTATTTTTCCCACATAATTATATATTTCTAGTATCATAACTTTCAGTTCACATCGAGCGTAGATACCGATCAATACCCCATTGTAATTAATAATGGATAAAAATATTTTATCTGTTCTCAAGTACTTATGGTGTGACAAGGCGTCGATCGTTGCGCGGGCGCAAGAAAGACCCATTGTAACATTATCACTAACGAGTCACCCTGGCGACTCGCATGCTAAATGCGTACACAGCTACGTGATTAATGGGCCGTACGCCAAGCACTAGGAGGTCTGCCCACCCCGTAAAGGAAGGCGAGCCAACACAGCTACCAGTGCAATGACCTGTAGGGTAGGTATTTGCGAAATGGAACACCTTATCTTTCCGCTTATTTTCTTTTAGGAGAAAATTCTAAGTGAGTGTCTCAAAAGGCGATGAGTCAGCAAGAAGAAACTCCGTGTACTGTTGCCGACACAGTTCTTTTTTTAAGAGTAAAGAAATATTGCCTTGTTTCAGGAAAGTATGTTAGCGAATGATTTATGATCTTTCAGCTCCTTTTTATGGAATCAGTACACATTGGTGTTGGGTTGACATAAATACCGCAGTTAAAAGACGGCTTGGCAGACGAAAATATCACAAATCGTTTAGGAAGCCTTTAAGACAAATCAGGGTGTCCACAAGAAAGTATTCGTGCAACGTATTTTCTACAACCTTTCTCCACGCTTTGGCGGTTTTTGGCGGCACGTATTTTACCTTATTTTTATTCCACGAATTTGTGAGTCTCAATTGCATTTTTGTTACTCAATGGAATAATGTCACTATGGCTATTTAACTAATTCATTTGAACGCTAATTGGTATTCGTTGCCATCACCGAAGTGCCGTTCTGGTGTTATTTTATAAACACAGCTCTTCTTCCACGGTTCTTATAGAGTTGTTAGTGTTATACGAGTAACAATGGCAGCGTGCGTGTTTGATGTCTTTATTTACTATTTACACGCGTTTCCAGTTTCAGGGTCCCGTACTCGTTCCGCGGAAGCGTATTGTTGTGGTACCCGACTGTCTGTCTGTAAAGTTACAGACTGGATTTTAGATGTTAAACACTGAGGAGCGTTTTAGCTAAAGGTACATCCACACCTAAGTTTGAGCTTTTTTTAATATATGTATTATATTATTGTTGTTCTATTTCAGGTAAATCTCTTGTATGTGCGTGGGTGCGTTTACAAACATTTAAACTCACATACACAAACAGCCAGAACCGGAACAGCTATCTGTAGGTCATACAAATATTTGTTTCGTGCGAGGATCGAACCCACGACACGTAGCGCAGCAGTCAAAAGCTTAGCTACTGCGCCAACCATGTGTTTGAGCTTTTGCAACATGATAACATAAAGGAAATCTGCACAAGTTTTGCTGCTTTTAATATGAGTTGTTTCATCTGTTGTAGTATAAAACGCACTTGCAAATGTTGGTCCACAAAACAAAAAGTAACTTCGGTGAGGAGACAGCACCTTTCAAGACTTTTTAGTGCACCGTAATGAAATATCAAAAAGATATTTATTATCTTTCACTCTTTTTTTGCATATGGGAAATCATCTAATAACTTCACCCGCTCTGGGCGAAGCGAGGGGTGTGTCAGACTTTTACTGTATAAAAAAAACTGACCAAAAATCCAGCAATATTTCTTCTTTTGCCCTTTATGTTCCGGGGCCGCGGTATCTCTTTCCAATAACCCGCAACCACGGTAGGATCTTTCACCCTTAAGCATTAATTAGATGACAAATATACATGGTTCCAATATTTAAGTGAATAATTTGTAATTATGTGACGGTTGTCATGCTGTAAACAAGCTCACATTAAACAACTAATCCGCTAACGAGGTAATATTCGATAAGTGTTAGTTAACACGACACACAGTACCTAGCGACACACAAGAGCTAATGCCAAATTAATGAGGGTTATGCGTAACACTAATAATCAACATTTCCGCTGAGGTCGCGTACACATTGGTGAAAACAAACACTCATTTGTAACACATGACCTTTCGAAATTGTACTACATCCATTACAACTTTTGTAGGACCATTTGGCAATAAGTTTGTAGTGAGTCAGCAATGAACTGTCTTTTTATCATTGCTAATTCACACAGTTTTAAAAGTCCTTTAAATTGTATTGTAAGTTTTTAAAACAGTATAAACTATTGTGTAACTTTCATGACAATACTTTAGACTGCCAATCTTATGAATAAACATTGGCTCCTAAAACATAGGCATGGCCTAGTTTAGGAGGCAGAAGTTTGCCTTTTTAACATGTCTCCACTGTACAACTTTTATTTACTGTTTATGTAAGTTTTCTTTCCTTGTATACAAATAAATACCTAATTAATAAAATTTACATATTAAAAAGATTCCCATAAGATAGTAATAGCAACAGAATATGAGACGATTCTGCTATCTGATTGTCAATTCAACTTTCTTAAAAGTCCAGCGATAAGCTTCAGTAATGAATTTGTAGCTATAACGCAATGGAATGAGATAAATTCGCGTGCTGCGATTGGTACCACCGTCTCGTAGGCCGGTTGACGTAACGCAATCAACGAGGGTCAACGTTTTCTCGTTCCTCGCAATTTTCCGCTTGACAAATCAAACTTATGCTACGGAAACGGACTGACTGATGGGAGGCAGCGGAATGGTGTTTTAAGAGAAATTGTAGTGAAAGGAGTTTAGAGTAAGGCAGGCATGAAAGGGGAAGATTTTGTACAGCGGATGATGCGGACTTCAAATTTTTTATCGGATAGTGATTTCTTAGATGTTTCAAAAATACAATGGAATAAAGAAGATCAGGTTATATTGAGACCCCTTGTAATCAAACAAGGGTGGGAATGAGATGAGGTAGAAGCACATTGTCAATTCTGCGCCAGTCTGCTCAAACTTTACAAAACATCATCCTAAATTCAAATCCGTCAATGCTGTTAGTCGCGCTACCGCGTAGTTTGCGCCCCAGGAGTCAAAGTTCCGTACAATTTGGGCTGCCATCGTTAACAGGGTTAAACCCAGCTGCCCGTCGCTTCCAACCTGCACCACAGGAGACACTTGATATTGCCAATTTAAACTTTTTTAATGACTTATATTACCCAAAATTTGAGAGGCCTATTTGAGGAAAACTATTATCATTTTGGTGGGTGAAATTATTTTTTTATGGGGAAGGTAGGTAGGGCATTCCATCATTAGAAACGGTTTTACCTAATTTAAATTTTTGTTTATCCATTTACTCACGTTGTCACAATTCCATGTACTAACCACGTTTGACATATTATCGGCCACTAATATTTATCAAACTACCAAATTCCGCCGACAGGTGGCGTGCGTGTGTTTGATATTGAAAAAATGTATCCCACAACCGGCTTTATGACATTTTAATGTAAATGTTGGTCCGTTGTGGCGGCTCCACATTTTTGCAATGCGATCGTATCAAACACGACTAGTTCCATTACCACTTTTATTGTGAAATTAATGACAAACTTTTTGTGCCGACTGTATCCCGAACAGCCAGTGTTATGAATACGATTTTAATATAAAATTATCATTTTAAATGCTGAACATTCGAATTTATGAGACAATTTATCACGATACGAGATGCTAATATTTGTTGAAACCATGATATTCATCAAGTATTTTATAATCTCTTGGCAAACTATCCGATGAGTAGTTTTCTTATTTACAAAAAAAAACTTGGCAAGCAAATCGTGTACGTTCGCAGGTACAATTTCATCTGGGTCGCACTCAGCAGATGTTTGTCGTTTGCGTCCGATATTCCCGAGAATGGCCGCTAAGATTTACGGATATCCGGCTTGAGATACAGCGACAGTGTGGATACAACTGCTATTCAGATGCCTGTGCCCGGAATGTCACGTATGTTTACCGCATCCTCCAGAAAGGTAGCAATTCACGTTTTAGCTTCGTTAACAACAGATATTGAGGACCAACGGCTTTCGGACCCTCCGGAATTTAGGTGTTTTTCATTTTAGTGTTTTGTAACATCAATTTAGCAAACGCGTTCTAAATCGTAAAACTTTTCAAAGGTCAGCGTCCGAGAGGCAATTTGTTTCTAAAGTTTGTTGAAAGCGAGAGTACTTAAAATGGCTTCAGAGCATTCGTAAAGTAATTACATCTTTGTGCTAACTAATGCTGACATCACTCAAAGGAAACTAGGACCCATAAAAGTAAGAACAATGACTCCAAGCATTCGGGAACAGCTTATAAGCACTCATTTCGTTATAATTTACGTCTATTTGAATAGCCGAGTAATTTGGGTCAATAAAATCTTCAGGGACAGGATAAAAATGACTGTGTACCTGAACAAGATGTTTGCAAATATTTCTGCAATAATTTTTATCATAAATTTTGTTTTAAGAAAGCAAGGACGTATTCTAACAATGGCGGGGTAACGGTACTCGAAGCAGAGGGAAACAATGGAGCATCGGCGTCACCAAATGAATTTGTTGTTGGCGAATTTTACGATCTCAGAGAAGAATTCTTCTCGTGTACATTATTTGTGTCAATTCTGCCATTCTGTTAAAATCTTACTGATGCGGCTGTGATTAATGCAAATTGTAGAACGTCAATGGACCGCTTCCTTGTTTGCATGCAGTTACTCTCAAATTTTCAATCGTATGTTTTTTTTTTAAATAATAAAATGTCAATTGTGAATTTCCACCAACACATACCAAAGATGCATTACTGATGTGTAGAACTAAAAACTTATTCCATTCATCTTCATACACAGGCAGTTACTTTCATCATCGTCTGAATTAACGCACAACTCAATTCTGTTTCATCTTTGATCAAGTCGAGTGTAACTCCAGTACGGTAGTGGAGCATCGTTAGAAATGTCACTCCCTTTTGTTTCAAAAAGGGGCTTTTTTTCGTATCGATCCCTTGCAGGTAACTGGGAGCGGATGATTTATTACCCGGCTTGTTTGTTCAAATAATCGATGCCCTGGCGAAATCCACTGCGTCGCACGAAATGCGCCCATAAAATAACCACCCCACGTTTAGTTTTTGAATGAGGTGGATCGAACGCATCTCGATTTAATGGCTCTAAACGAAAATACCGTCCGTGCAGTGTTGGCTCGCGGTAATATTTGGACAATACCGAGTGGGCTTGCTAAATTTCCATGTGAATTTATTGCAGCACAAAATCGGGGAGTCATCGTCGAGCGCCGTCAGCCATATTGTTTATAATAAAACAGATATAATTTTCGTTGCGCTAATGTAAACAGTCGTACATTACGCTCGTATATCTCGCTTGACATCCGATAAAAGTTTCATCGATGAAGCTTATTACTAGGCTGTCAGCGAGACGCCTTGCCTACATTCTCAATAGTAACGACGGCGCCGCCGGTATCGATTTCTACATTCTTATTGAATTTATAGTAGCACAGCAGTTTCCACTGTTCAATTTGAATTCAGACGCTGATTCTTTTGACCTGCCTCTCTAATTACTTCTTTGGCAAAATTGTGAAGAAGTTTTTTTTAATCCAAAAATTCTCTGTAATTCAGACGTGCAAGATTATTAAATTATCACTTGAAGATAGGGAAGGAGTTCGCGATAATGGCGCTAGTCTTGGTTATTGATATTTTGTCAAGTAAACATGTAGTGCGGTTGTAATAGAGCATCGTTACAAGGTATAGTGTGTACCCAGATTGCAAGATAAGGCGCTGATAGCGTACAATATCAAATCGTATGAAAAATGTAACTATATCGGTAACGTGAAGTGGGACATGTCTTCCATGTTGTACAAGTCTTTAAAACATCGTTACGTAATCGAACTTTGATTTTGAAATCAGAACATTTTGAAGGCGTTCATTGCTTAATTTATTTTGGAACGCGTTATTTAAAATTAGAATGAATAAATGTCCATTTATGTACTTGCCATATTACGGCTGGAGAGGCATAGGCTAGATTTCTTGACATAACAAGTAAAGGCCATTCCCCAGTGAGTGTCCCTTGACTTCTGGTAGTTTATCATAGTGTAGAACAGATGTAGGTGGCTCCACCGATAGTGGTGGACACGTCGGTATCTATGATCGATCACTAGTGCTGTTTAATTACGGCCAGTTATCGACGCGCATGATTTATTGATATTGCCTCCGTATCGCGATACTGTGTGACACAGAAATAACTTTGATTGTGACTTGGGCTTCTGGTTATGGATTGTTTTATGAACCAAGTGTTGTAAAACAGATACAGCTTTATGGAGTTGCTTCCACTAATATATGATTAACTATCCGATTGATCTGAGTTTATGCTCGCTCAACATTTTAATTGGAATGATTATTTCCTCCTACTTTTTGCCGTCATAATATTATTTATATGTATGTTACCTATACAAATAATGATTACCTAGATTATACATTCAAAGGCTATAAAAAATGAGAGCCCACTCAGCCAACCTCCCATTCTAAGCAAAGTCAATATAAAAACCGCGAGCATATGTTAGCCATAAAGAATAGAGCTTGAATCAATAATCAACTGACAAAAAGTTGTTTTACGTTTAACATGGAGTATAGTTCACTTTTACCCGACTATCGAAAGAAAGGTTATGTTTTCGAGCATTATGTTTCACTCTCCACGGCCTAAAAACTGTTTTTACGGAATTCGACGTAGGTATTCCGTGTCTTTGTATTCGTCTCAGTTGCGGGAGTGACATAAGGTATGTTACAATAAAAAAAAAGTAGTATATTCGGCTTAATTATGTAAAAAAAACTTCAAATCTATCGAAATAAAGGATTTTATAAGGTGATTATAAGATGAATATAATATGAATATCTTTCTGTTAATATGTAAGTATGTTTGAATGTAAATGAAAACCAGAAAGTTTGTAATAAAAAAAACCAGAGTAACTTTGGGCGTGTAGTGTCAGGGTCTTCTTTAAATACAATTTAATTCGGAAAGAGACGTTCGTTTGTTGAATTTGGATTAAATTTAAGAAGGTAATTACCTAATTAGATTCGAAACAAGACATTTTCCACTGACAAACGCTAAAAAACTTGTAAAGATAACTTATCATAACGTAATTAGCACCAACATTAATTACAAAATCGCTTCAAACGACAAAAACTTGAACAAAATAAAGCAAAGAAAGCAAAATGGCGGGTAACGGCAAAGAAAAATAAAACTCATCAATTTAACCGTATCTTTATCAAGATAGCCTTGGGTTGTTTGTCGGAGATTAATTGCTAATAATCCACTTAGTTTCACACAACATGCATCATTATTTGTCTAGATAATACAACGTTTTTTTTGTGTTCATTACACACTTATCATCAAACCTTTTGATATGAATTAGAATTGTGGATTTGTGACGCTCAAATCTGAATTAACACTTACACGTCGTAAAAATGATTATTTAATTACATATATGGTTTTGTGTTGAACACAGTTCTCATTTAGTCTGTCAGTATGTTTTAGTTGCCAGCCTCAGGGAGAATAATAGAAGTAGTCCAGATTCACTTAACCCGAAATTGAATAATGTCTCTCTCACAAATTTATGTTGGAAACTTTCAGAGAGCAGCAACTGACAGCTTGTTTAGAAAGTCTATCCAAGTTCATCAAAACTCTTCACACATTTGAAGTGATTCCTGTAACGCCCGCAAGTGAATAACAAACGTACAGATCAAATATTTTCTAAACACTCATTGTATGAAGCACGTGTAGTTTAACGGGCACTTGTCTTCAACAGCCAGTGTTATCGTTATGAATGGCTCTGTTGATACTCTGCGCTACCGTGTGCCTGATACTGGCCACAACTAAACTATTCCAACGGATTATATTTGAAACGGTGTTCCATTCCATTTTTTAAATAAACCAGAGGTTAGACAACATTTTCTTTAGCATGTTTTTGTTTTTTGATGCAGAGGTTTTGATCGTTTACACTCTATTTGGTTTATGTCTAGACTTTAATGTAAATATAGTTGTCTCTGCGCCTCGGAGGGAGTGTGGGCAGAATTACAAGTGGTATGAACATAAGTTGAGACGGGCGGTATCGGGGCTACACAGCAAAGCGAGTGTTGGCACTACAAGTGTGTTTGCTGGAGCGTCGCGTCGCCGTCGCTCTTGTCCTAGAACATTATCACTATCACCAGTCTGTGAGACGTTTCCTGACCGCGTCTGTCTGGAGTTATTTATTTGTCTGGGGCTAAGTCTATATGACTGCTAAACTACTCCGCAAAACGATTCAGTATACTTAAAGGTAATAGGTAGGTATTATCAGAATACTTCTGAATACTGACACTAAAGATCTATACACTCGGCTGAAAATAATTTTATATTCGTCCAGCAGCAAATCGAGTAAAACCTTGAGCAGGCGTTATCAGCAAAACACTGAGCAGTCAAAAAAAGTTCGTTTTTTGGTGGACCTTGTAAAGCTATGGGTGGGCTGGGGTTCAGTACGTACGATATATAAATAATTTGATAAATGGCGGGCAGGACGGTAGCCCAGCGGGCGTGCATCGCTCGTTAATATGGTTAATAGTTGTTCGTCCCCTGACTTCGGCTAGACGTACAGTACCTACTTGTGGGCTAGACGAGTCTCTGAGAGATTAACGCGTTTGAGATGGTTTTCTTTGAAACACGACATAAGGACGGAAGGGTGCAAGTAATAAGTCTAGACCAAAGACGAGTGAGACAGATTTTTAACTATTCTGATAAAGATGCGCGGGATTCCTGCAAGAATCTAGATTAGTCGTTGGATTAAGAGATTATAGTCAATTAATTAAATTAATTGAATATCACTGGGTACCTAATAAATGGAAATGATGTGAAAAATAAACTATTTCACCGACCTTGTTTATCTTAGATCATGCAAGTTTAATTAAGAGATAAGATAGCTCCAAAAATAGATGTAGGTACTGTTATCGCCAATTCTGCTTTACTGCCACCGGTTTCAAACACGCATTACATTTGAACAAATCGATTGTTTGATATCAAAATTAGTTTTATCGAAAATACTCTTGTTGACACGTAATTCTAATTAGTTGTCGAGTTAAGCAGGGGATGTACGGAACGAGCTAATGAAATATGCCTCCGTGTAATCCGACGGTAATTTATGCGAGCTCAAATTTGTAAAGCCTCATAGCCGGGAAACAAACACGGCATTGTTGGCCGCGTGATCCGTGCGTGTGATCCCGCCGTGTTTGCTGCCCGCCATCCCGCCGCCGGCCAACGAACCCCACAGCCTTTTATATCCATTCAAATAAGCACTAATTATATTTAATGCGTTTTACCTGTAATTAGGAGGTGTTAGAAAATGTGAAACAGTGTTTAAAAGTTTCAAAACACTAGTCGGGGATTGTTTACACGCTTACGTATACGATTAGACTTCTTTATGAGGTGCTTTTACCATCACGCCCACGCTACATCGCGAATACAAACAACGATGCTCAATGTAATGATTATTGTAAACATTACTCAGTATTTTATCCACTTTCGTGCAGCACAGTGTTTCCTACACATTAGCAGTTGACTTGTAAAATTAATCACTATTATTAGTACGGAACACATTTTGTTCACGTTTAATTTTTATGAATATAAACAAGCGTGGAAGTTTTAAAAATGGAACACAATAAAGCTGATCTAGTCTAAACATTTTAACAGGCTGTAAAATGCACTTTCGTCAATTTACCGGCAATAACGATAAATATAAAGTTTAAACACGTGTTTAGTATAGTATTAGTAATACGATGTCCGAATAGATTCGCGGACACTTAGCAAGCAGTTAATACTCCCTTCGGCAGGAAGATGGGCGAGGAAAGTGGTAGGTAGCTGGTCGTAAATAAAGGCGTGACTCAGTCGGCCGGTGGCGTTGCTTCGAGCTATTTTCGACTTGCAAATGAGAAAGTGCATCGACAGTGGTACCCTATAGGTTGGTTTAAGTGTTCCAATATATAGATGAATAGTCGGGTACCTACTTATTGACTTCTGCTAAGCAGGCAGTATTTTGTCAATTCTTTGCGTTCCAGGTGGCGAGTGCGCTGCAAATGCATTCAAGTTTACGCAAATAAAAATATTTTTGTAAACGTATAATTATACAAATGTAACTGGCGATGGGTCATTACCATAAAACTTTTACACCTGATACCTTGACAAGTTTTTTTTAATTCGTTCCTTATGAATGCTGTATAATAAAGTTGGTTATACTAGAATACACAACTACCACATAAAATGGTCCGCTCTAAGGACATAAATTAATACACATTATGTTATATTAACGAGGATTGGACCATAGCATTAGTTCACGGGAAATAATGTGTTGATAGATCGTTACATGTCATGATAGATTTATTGTTGTTTAACTGTACACGACTTTATTTGAATTAAAGATTCGAATGAATTGCTTTTCTGATCTTGATTTTAACGTAAGAATTAAAATTTTAGCGTGATAGTCGTCCACACAGATAATGCCGGTTATCTAAACCAGATTAGGGGGCGTCCATAAATTACGTGAGGTGTTTAAGGGGGGGAGGGGGTCGAGTCAAATCTCATCTTATCTTACGTTGGAGAGAGGGGGGGTTTCGGTAAATATCACGCAATTTTTTTTCTGTTTGAACCAAAAAAAAATTATACTATTTTGGTCCATTTAATCCAAATTGTTGATTTTTATTACACTTATAATTATACTCTCAGCAATAATGATTACTAGTCTTAACTAGTCGTAAATAAAAGCACGAAGCAATTTATTTTTTTCTTTTTACAATAACAATCCAACGCGTTTACGTAAGAAACCCACATTTTGAAAAATCTCACGTGAGATTGGGGGATGGGGGAGGGGGTTGAATAAAATCTCACGACATCTCACCAGGGGGGGAGGGAGGGACAGAAAATTCAAAAAAACACCTCACGTAATTTATGGACGCCCCCTTACAACAAGCCGTGTTTAGTACACATAACGGTCTCTCGTCTAGTCTATACTTAGATAAATCATGCATCGGAACTGCAGACGGCAGTAGGTAGGTAACTAGAGAACATGGTTCATATCTCGTCAGCGGACACTTATCGCCTCAAAACAAATCCCAAACGCGTTATCTCAAATACCTGCATACGTAAATACATCGACATTGAATCAATATTAGATAGGTTACCTACCGCGGAGCACGCTCGCTCGGCAGCCGGCAGCGCAGCCAGTTGTCACGCCACTACACACACCACACACTGTTTACTTCACCGTCGTCTTAAACAACACCTAATTGAATCCATGTTATCATTTATAATATCGATCAGTCACACGCGGTGCGAAGGGTCTCAGGCGACGCCGTATATTTTTACATTCAACGTCGAGATATTTTCGATACCAGTCCGGTTTTAAGTCACTCACACGAGTTCACAACGTTGCTTGTTCGGTTTACTGTTGTAGCCGCTATACGATCTTATAGTCACAGATCAGCTGAGCGTATGTTTGAAACAATATCGGGTTTACGTAAATTGAGCACGGAACAAACGCGTATCAACACCGCGGCGCGTGGAGCGGGACTGATGAGTGAATGAACGGAGCGGCGTTCGCTTCTCTTCGTGCAGGGGAAGCGCGCGCGGGGAGGGACCGAAGGACGTAAAGCGGTGAGTTTTACCGCTAGATGGCGCTGCAAGGTTTTCTCAAACGAATTTTTTTTACAAAACTAAAATAATTACGTGGGTGAAGATTGAGGGCCGGGCGGGCTTCACTAAACGTCCGCCCGCCTCCTTATAAATTAGGAAAACGTTTTCAAATTATTTCCCGTCAAACATTTACTCTCCAATTCGTCGTATTCCTTCGATGTCCGGAATCAATTTACGCGAATCCACTTTAGGCATTTTAAATTTTCCCACCTCCTGTTTGCCGTTTCCAACGTGACGGAAATTAATGTGTGCATTGCGTTCTTTAACGTCGTGGAAAAAAATTGCTCGTTTTCTGAAACGAAGCGTGGAGAGCTGTGTAAATGTAAAAATTCTATTAAATCACGGATTGGGCTGGTAATCGCGAATGGAAATCGATTAAAGTTTGCGGAGGCACCCGGGATGGATTATATCAGAGGGCCGATCGGAGTAGATGAACTCATTCTCGATTCCTCATTCCTCCGGACGAAAATAAAGGAAAATGTTCGGCTGCCTATAGACATAAACGCGTTTAAATGGGAATTATGGACGCAGATTGTATCTGTCAATTTACTTTAGTGGGAAAAGTTAACATTAGAATAGATTTTTTTGAGAGTGGTTTTGCCACTTTTCCTATTGTGTTGACCGTATTAGGAACGTCGCACACTTATCTGAAATCTGTAAAAGAGCGCCAACAATTCGTCATTACAATCCGGAGCAGTGCCAAATTTCCTTGTAGGACTAAAACAAAGCGTCTTGACGTGTGGCCCAAATAACTAAGAAAGAAAGCAGTCCTGCAATAAGTCATTCTTTGTATGTGATTCACCGAAAGAATGAAAAGAAAAAAACAGGTTATTTTTCTGTTTATTTTTCAGGCCGCTAGAATTTCTTTGTTTCTTGAGTAACGGATGAACTAACCGCGGATGTATAAAAAGTAACATGACGTAAACATGACTCATTTAAATAATGACTACCATCATAAATTATTGTGGTTAAACAGACAATATTAATCGAATGTCAGTCATCTCGTGTGAGCTAACCCATTTTATTAATTTTATTACAAGGCTGCGTTATTGTGGAGAGTTTTACTACTTAATAATCTCAATTACATTTGGTTTAACCAAAACAAGTTACCATGTTAAACAATCAAAATATTAATCTCACCTCTTAATTAATTAATGGTGATGTCGCTAGTTGCATTAACAAGTTTAGTCTATGGTTTTATATGACAGATGATAGGCACGACCATAAACAATGGAGTGGGCGCGATAAGGGCAGATAAAAGCTGATTTATAGTGTGGCGAGCGCCTTAAATCAATTATAGTGACGGCCGATATAGAAATATTCGGTGATAGAGTGCAGCCTACTTTGAAAAAACGCTGAGTTTTTTTTAATGGTTGTGTAAACAACGCTGTGTCTACATCAGTGTGAAGGGTTTTGCCCTTTTCTTATATAATATGCTATTGTTATCATTGTCTTCCCAAATAACTATGTCAGGGTCGGGTTCCAGTCTAACCGGATACAGCAAAATACTAGTACTGCTTATATGTCATCTATAACCCAGTTAGTACAGGGCAATATTAACCTACCCCTCGGTAAGACTGGTTGTCAGACTTTCGGGACACTGACCATCTGTAACGACTCTCAAATATAAATCGCCAACGGCTAAACATGCTTTTTGAAACACGGGGTAAACTCTGTATACATTATAACGGGTGGTCACTCATCCACAGACCAACTTAGGCAAATGCAACTTTAGCTAAAGATCGACTCCGGCGGCTGTAATCATTTAAACACGTGCTCCTCTATATCCTAGTGTAGAGTCATTGATTAATAATTATTTACCTAAAAGTTCTACATTAGCTATTTTCTTTTATTATATTATCTTGATTTCTGATTTAATTGAAAGGCCGACACCAGAGTACTGAAAGCTGCAACCTAATCTCTATTTAATGTAATACTGTTTTTTTGTACATTGCCACTTGTATTAACGCATCAACGGCTAACTTTGTAAGTAACTCTAAGCAAATAATATTGCTGGAATAGACTTTTTTTCTGAAGCGTATCTAAAGGTTTCAATTGAACGCACTCAAAACATTTTTGCTGGGCCCATCTATGTTCAATGCTTCCAGCATTGAACACAGATAAGGCCATGGTTTCATTGAAATATTTAAAAAAATATTGTTTTAACATTAAAAACTTGTATTTTTTAAACTTTTGAAAATGTGGTCTTTCAAAAGCTCCGTAAATTCCAAATGGTATGAGATACAGAACGAAAAATACACCGCAATGGCGATGGCGTGGCGGGGAGACCACGTGCCTTTCGGCTTAGTCGAGGGTCTTTCTACACCCATCGTAGATAGTTCTCAGTCAAAAATACAAGCGATCCAGTTCGTTCCCGCGTTTAACATTTCACACAAGTGCCTAACAAGTTTTAACAAAATTGAAAAAATATGCAAATATTATGCTGTCGACCAACCGTGGCTCGACCCGCAGGACGGAGGAGGTAGGTGCCGCCGCGCTTAATAAAGCGCTTTATGCGAAAAGAATAAATAGCGCAAAAAAGTTAAAGTTCATTCTAAGTTTTTTTTTCAGAAGAAATGAAAATGACCTTCGTCGGAGTTTCATTACAATGCTAAACCAAGTTCTTAGTCTAGACTAAATCTGAGAATTTATTTATACATATAAGAAAAGTATGAAGGTTTTACGTGTTTTGTTTTTGTTAATAACGCGAACAGAATTTTATAAAAGCATAAAGAAATCTAGAAACTTAAGCCCTTTTTTTTTTTTTTTTTTTTTGGGGTGGGAAATCATCCAATGACTTCCCCCGCTCTGGGCGGAGCGGGGGGGCATGTCAGACTTGTACTGACTAAAACCCACCCATGTTCCTTCTATTGCCCTTTACGTTCCGGGGCCGCGGTATCTCTTTCGAACAACCCGCAACCCCGGCAGGCGGAGGCTCTGGCAAGCCCCTCTGCTTTGCTGACTCTCTTTGAGGCGCGCGTGAAACACGAACGCGCCGTCGACACGGCCTGTCGTCAATCGACGGACGGACGGCGAGCTACCCATTGCTCACCGTCCACAGGCCCGCATCTACGGTGGCCGGAAGTCGTCTCGCGGCGCCCGGCGCCATGGGCGTCTCCCGCGGCGGCTGGGTTGGGCAGATGTTCTCTCCCTCAATCGCCCGGCCACCTCCTTTGCTAGCATTACTGCTTCGCAGAAGGTGGTGACCGCTTCCCATTCCCTCTCGCTCCGGACCATGGCCTGAACCAGGGCCGGACGCGAGAGATCTCCGCCGCCGATCGCCTCCACGAGGGCACGGCGGTGCTCCGCCCAAGCTGGGCAGACCGCCACTGTGTGCTCCACCGTGTCCTCCGGGCGATCGTCACAATGGTGACACCCAGGCGCTTCCTCCCGCCCGATGATGTGCAGGAACCTCCCGAAACTTAAGCCCTTCGTTAGTCACTCAGAAACAAGTCTTAAGTTCCTAGATTACTTCAGAGTGAGTTTAGTCAAGTAATTATTGTAGCCGTAGCGTTTGTCTGTCTACAAAGGCTTTCGAATAGCGATGACATAAGCTCATGTTAATCCCATACATTTCTCGGTTTTCCATCATTGTATAGCATGACTTAAGCCCCGGTCCAATAAACAAAAACGAGTCGTTTTGCTTACGGATAGTAGTATTTTGACATAAGTTCTATGAGACTTATGTCAAAATCTTACTATTCGTAAGCAAAACGACTCGTTTTTAGGGTTCCGTAGTCAACTAGGAACCCTTATAGTTTCGCCATGTCTGTCTGTCCGTCCGTCCGTCCGTCCGTCCGTCCGTCCTCGCTTAATCTCTGTGACCGTTAGCACTAGAAAGCTGAAAGGAGAATGAGCAATTTTGTATGGAGCTTGGGGACAAGCTTAAGATTGTTGTACATCAACCAAATGTAGGCTAGGATGTTGCTTACTACAAGTAGTTTCTAGGATATATACTTTTTTTAATTTCTGTACTGTCTGAGCAAAGTGGATCAGGATAAGTAACCTAACCTAAGAGGTTAACCTCTCGTTATGATCCTTGTTATTATTTATCTATTTTAGTTTTATATCGATGCAACTACATTGAATTCACTGCACCTGAGAATTAAGTACATCTAATATGCACTGAATTCTCGGGAAATAGCATTCTAATCATAGAAAGTGAGGTAGGTATAGTAAACTGATATGAGCGCAGGGGTAAGATTAACCGAACACGGATATTTCGGGAGGTTCCTGTGTGTGATTGGGAGGTAGAAACGCCTGGGTGTCACCACTGTAACGATCGCCTTTTTTTTTTTGAGGTGGGAAATCATCAACTACTATTTAATATTAGTAGGGAAATATTCGTAGAAGTAAAATAACGAAGAACCGATAGCTCTACTCGGTACAATACAACTCGAAAATGCAAAGCAATATTGTCAAAAGTAGAGCGGGAACTACTGACAATGACAATTTGACTTAATAATTTTTGACATTTGCATGTTTATGACAAATAAATCATTAAAAAAAAAAGCAAACATACAACATTTTAATAAAAAATGCATACCTTTTTTTATTAAATTAAGTTCGTAGAAGTAAAGAGAGGGTAAGGTTAATAAAATAACTTCTAAACCCTAATTACTTACGTTAATGTTTTTTTTTAATTTACCAAAATCTGTAATTGGCCAAAAGACTGGTGTCTATTTTGGTCAATTCCGGGCCAGAATGGGAAAGAGAGAGAGGAGAGAGAGAGATAAAAATAAAATAATAGAGCATAACCCATAAACCAAATCAATTATTTTACTTTTAATAAATTGTACATTTTACAGACAGTACCAATATTGCTAAAACTTTCCATTCGATCATCTTTATTTAGTTAAAGATTTTCGGTAGTATTTTCGTTACTGTACAATTAACATATAAAAAGCCCTGATTTGCTCAATCTCCTTTGGTACCAATATGTATATCAATCACGCCGACAAAGTGGTAAAATAAAAATTGGAAAAAAATGTTTTATTAGGGTAGCCACCCTATATGTAAAGTGGGAAGTGTTTTTTTTTTAATTTCAACCCTAACGTGTGATATATTGTTGGAAAGGTATTTAAAAATGAATAGGGGTTTACTAAAATCATTTTTTGATAATGTCAATAATTTCGGAAATAATCGCTTTAAAAGTAAAAAACAATGTGTCCCCCCCCCCCTCTAACTTTTGAACCATAAGTTTAGAAAATATGAAAAAAATCTGAAAAGTAGAACTTTATAAGGACTTTCTAGGAAAATCATTTTGAACTTGATTGACACAACAGTTTTTGTACAAAAAAGACAAAAAGTTGTATTTTGTACAACTTTTTGTCTTTTTTGTACAAAAACTGTTGGAGCGCCTACCGCGGAACGTGCAACATTGCACGCTCCTCCACCTTTAAACTCATAAGTGGGAACACTTATTCTGACGGACGGGAAACTACGGAACCCTACACTGAGCGTGGCCCGAAACGCTCTTGGCCGGTTTTTTGTGACATGATTTAGACAATTTGGCCTTCAGATAAACGGGTATGGATGGATCTTTTAAATTTTTACTAGACTAGCTTTTGCCCGCGGCTTCGCTCGCGTTAAATTCGGGGTAACACAGTTAGTAGTTTCCTGATTTGCAGGTACCTGCTACCCATAAATAGTTTTTGTCCTTGAGCCTTATTTATAGTAATAGCAAAGCTCAGTTGTCCCTTTGCTTCCCTCATTTCTCACTTAAAAAAAAAACTATCTCTGTACCAAAATTCATCAAAATCGGTTTAGCCAATTAAGCGTGAAGACGTAACAAACTCACTTTCGCTTTTATAATATTAGTAAGGATTGTCATATTGGTTTTTACTGCATTAGCAATAAAAATTGTAACAACTCGGCTTTAGCTTTTCCAACCCCTAGTCAAACGGGAGTCATAATTATTAATTGTCATTGTCATACATGATGATACATGTACCATAAAGTGAAGATTATTAGGAAACAATAAAGCAATAAAAAGTTCAATGAAAACATTATAAACGTCAATTAAATCAAATTATTTGTCCGATAACGCGTTATAGTCAGGCCTGTATCGTGCAGCAACGAACTCATTATGGTTTGTTATCTGTGCTTTATTTTTTTTAATAATAAATTGCAGTATTAATTTATGGCAACATTTATATTATAACGAATTATCGCTTGTGTGGCGATTAGGAGCGGTTCTATGCTTTGTGTGCATAATAAAATTGATTGTGATTCGTGGAGCATATGGTACATAATAATTTTACATGTAGAAAATAGTAGGTTTCTACTTTTCCAGTTGAATTTTCATTTCGTTTAATAAAAATGATCCTTACAAATGAGGGTCCCCAAGTACAAATAAAATATATAATACGGAAAAAATGGTGACCATTTTGAGCCGTCAAAATAGCGCCCCTTTTTTGGCAAAAGAAGCTAGCAAAAAAGCCAGCATAATAAAAAACTTTCCACGGGAGTACCAGGACATGATAGCTAGTAGTTGGTCGCGTTGCTTACCGGGGAACAGCGGCACAGAGCGCACACTCGGTGGCAAACAAACGACCATTATGTACACATACGTGCATGTGGCATGCCGCCACACAATGGGAAGGTGGGCTGGCCGAGCTCACTGCACTGCACTGTACTGCCCGGCGAAATACGATACACGCTATTTGATTAAAGTGGTTTATAAGAACTATAAGAAGTGAATTTTTGTAATCGGCTTAATGGTTCCGTGGAACTAAGTGTAACTTGTAGTTCGAAGCCTGTACTTTATAGAGCGTGCGAAAAAGTGTTATGGCTTTATTTTAATGGTACAACATTTTTGCGCTACTTATTGGAAACTTTTAAAGCTTAGCTCTGATTATAATCAGAGCTTAGAATAACGCTAGCGGTTTAACCTCACTTCTTTCAAGTAACCATTGAGTTACTGAGGATTAAGAACACTTTAAAACTTAATCTCAGTTAATATTAAGACTAGGTTTAGAAGTGTTCATTGGCATTGGTTTATGCATGCCTAGTCTCCAACTATTCATGTGCAAACAATGCAGAGTACCGGATTGCGGATTAGTGATCGAAGTGACCGAACGGACGAGTTTATATTAACTATGTCATAGACACTCGAGCAAGGAGTGATACTGCGAATGAATGCGTACACCTCGCACTTACAGCTTTTTTTTATTTATGGTAAAATCTTTAAAAAAAAAAATAGAATCGTTGTTCAGGGTTTTATGATGCAAAAGTTTTTCTAAAACGGGACAAATGAATCCGCCATTGTAGGTATGGGTAGATCAGATAGTCTAGTATCATCGTAGCGTAGTATCTAGTATTATAGATATATTTAAATATAGTTAAAATGAAAAAAGTGGCGGATATTTTCAGAGCTATTCTTATGACTTCACTTCGGAGACAAGCAAGTTCAAAACCACTTTCTCATTATATCTGAATCTAAGTTGTTTAAACTAAAACGTTTCTTTTCAGTTACAACCAATTTTAAAGTTCTACTTTTAGTTAATTACAACATGGTTCTGAACTTGTTAATGTATAAACTAGATTTGCAAATCATGGATATCCTTATCCTTACTAATATTATAAAAGCGAAAGTGAGTTTGTTTGTTTGTTTGTTACCTCTTCACGCGTTAATGGCTACACCGATTTTGATGAATTTTGGTACAGAGATAGTTGGGAACCAGGAGACGGACATAGGCTATATATTTTTATTTAAAAAAAGTGGGATGTGGGGGAGAAAGAGGGAAGAAAAGGGAAAACTTAGCGTTGCTATTACAAATCAATAAGGCGCAAGGGGAACTGTGTTACCCCGAATTTAACGCGAGCGAAGCCGCGGGCAAAAGCTAGTCTTTTATAATCTGTCAATGCCTAGTACTGACTTATCCATACATCCATTTAAATCCATAGATTCTTCGAACCTGGTACAACATTGTTTTCATAATCAGTATCGGGACGGTCACAATCCGTGCTCCCTGCGATATTTATCAGAAGCCCAGGGATTAAGCGAACAGATGTTATATCCTGGTAAACCGGGCCCCGTTGAGCTAGCTCGTTACTCACCAACAATATGGTTTCAATAAGCCATTAGCTCTGTGTTCCTAGCATGAGTTATTGCAGCCAACGCCGCGGCATGAGCTAGTTAACTATGATTTGTAACAATTTTAATAGCTAGTAATTGTTAGGGTTACTTCTATTTTTATTGTAACTCTGTTATTTTGGATTTGGGTCTAATTTAAGAGCAATTAGTCTGTGGCCGTTTGGTGTAGACAGAAAACCAATTTTAATTAAAAATAATAATTAAAGCTGACCCCTAAAATATGTACAAATAAAATCGTCGTCTAAATCTTAGGCATAATTAGGGGTTTATTGGGTTTCAAATCGGATCAAATGACATAACCTAGGAATTACGCAATTGTCTGCAAAACTAATCTGTCAGATTCCCAAGCCAGTATGAACAGGCATCTGCTTGGCATGCTCGGTCCATCGTTGTCAGTAGTAGACAAAAGAAGCCCTTGATAATATAAAAACTCAAATCATCACCTATGAGAAAAGCTCCGAAATTTAATTAATCACAACAGCCAGCCAAATTGTGGTATTAGGCTTTCAACTTGTCAAAGCTTACATAACTTCGACATATTCACCTGACCAATAAATTTAGAACAAGCCTAAACAATATTTTAAATCCACAAAAACCAATAAAGGCATTTTTCATTCAGACTAAAACAATACAACATAAAAAGCGACAGTAGCATGCGGGACCACAGACTATAAATTTGGCGGGACAGTCTCCGCGACAGGAGTTAATCTTTGCACCGTTATTCAAATACATGGGTAGCTATTGTGAATGAGATTATATATTTGTGTGTAGTTTTAGTTTGCCATTGTTTTAGTGCAATATAATGAGTTTAAGCACCCGCATCATACGTATTCTGAAGTTAGAGATTTGCGGTACTCAGTTTTAGAGTCAATGAACTTAGGAGAATGCTAGACAGTTATTTTCCTGTCACTGTCTGTAACTGTCTTACTGTTTTCTAATATATTATATATGTATAGTAGGAAGGAGCAGCTGACAAATATAATCCTTACTATCCTTACTATCCTTACTAATATTATAAAAGCGAAAGTGAGTTTGTTTGTTTGTTTGTTTGTTTGTTTGTTACCTCTTCACGCTTTAATGGCTAAACCGATTTTGATGAATTTTGGTACAGAGATAGTTGGGAACCAGGAGTCGGACATAGGCTAACTTTTATTTAAAAAAAGTGGGATATGAGGGAGAACGAGGGAAGAAAAGAGAAAACTTAGCGTTGCTATTACAAATCCATCAGGCGCAAGAGCAAAAACTACAGGTCTGTTTGGTGTGTTATACCGAATTTAATGCGAGCGAAGCCGCGGGCGAAAGCTAGTAAACTAATAAGTTTGCAGTGCGCAACCAGCTCATTGGATTTTTGTCAAGTTTCAATTTTTCTTCTAAACTTTGTTGTTACTTACGTAAAACTTTAGTTGGTGCACCGAGAACTGTCATACTATTCTGTCATACATAAGTCCTAGGTAGGTTTGCATAGGTACTAGACACGGCAGTAGGCAGCAAAACAATTAATGCAGTAAGTCTACAACGGAATGTGCAATCAAGGTGAATAATGAAGGCCTTGTAACTGTTGGCAGCATCGATTAACTCACTAGTTAAAACTGTGACTGTGTTGATTTCAATGTTGATTTCAATATTTATATATAACTGTCGGTATGGTTAGGTCATACCTATTTCTAAATACGACATTTTTGTGTGTTTTTAAGCTCCATAAGCAAGGAGCTTCATTATTTAAAATCAAATATATGTCGGCACACCTCAAGAAAACAAAATTAACATTTAAAATTGTCATGTTAAAGATAAAATCTTACAACTTAAGTGTAATCAAATACATATGCTCTTTTCTTATCACAATCCGATCTCAAGCGGTTAAACTATCAAAAATTCTATGAAAATTATATTTAACATATTTTAATATTCGTTCATTTGAAGCGTACCTGCGTAATCCGCCTAGCGACAGATAGGCGACCGCGATAAGGACATAGTATACTTCTAAACAGAAGACCCACGGAGTTTTGACATGTCCTTTAATTTAGTTAAATTTGGAGTTTTGCTGGAAGTTTTTAAGCGTATTCAAGCTGGGTGTTTCCATGAGTCAAAATATGTACTAAAATACAAACTAAAACAAATAATATCCAAATATGAACATAATGTGAGCTCTAGTTTGCGAAGGACCCAACCGAAATTTCACAGCGATGGCGACGAGCGTAGCAACGGTTACCGTAGCGCGTAGTACTAAGCGTAGCCCGTAGCAACTATTTTCTTTTTTAATTGATTGACAATCAGTTATACTGCCCGTGTAATCTAAAGATGTGAGAATTAGAAGTTTCATATCAAACGATGTAAAGTAGGTCTTCTGTATTCTAGCTACTATGGTCTGTCGGACTTAGTGCGTGGTGGACGGTTTAATCCGCCACCCTTCGACTCTGACAGTTTCAGGTATTTTTGGACGACAGTTTCACTTCTATTTGTTTAAAAGGTTTTATCAGGGAAGTAGCTTTTACAATTTAGTTTTGTGAACTCTGTGTCGGCTTTAGTTTTTGTCCGAACAAAATAATGTGCATTATTTCAACTGTGATAATCGTTTGATAATTTAGGGTGTCATGTCATATTGAATGTGAATAAAAATTAAAGTTGTATTTTTATGTAGAAAAGTGTACATGTTCCAACTATAGACAACCCTCAACGAATATCTAAAATGCCGATCATTATATTTTGAATCCTTACTATCCTTACTAATATTATAAAGCGAAAGTGAGTTCGTTTGTTTGTTACGTCTTCACGCCATTCATGGCTAAACCGATTATGATGAATTTTGGTACAGAGATGGTTGGGACCCTGGAGACGGACATCGCCACACTTCTTTTTTTAAATAATAATAATAATAATTTTTATTTGCTGCAAAATGTGGTAAATACATTTGATGGTAAACATTTTGATATAGACCAACACATCTTTGTCAGGTTGTTGACATGTAAAGTGGGAAATGAGGAAGAAAGAGGGAAGAAAAGGGAAAACTTAGCTTTGCTATTACAATAAATAAGGCGCTAGGGCTAAAACTACAAGTAGAAGTTACCTGCAAATTAGCAAAAGGGGAACTGTGTTACCCCGAATTAAACGCGAGCAAAGCCGCGGGCAAATGCTAGTTTCTTATATATGTGAAAGGGTACTTTATTTTAAAATATCGATTACATAATGCGTCTAGACAACAAACAAACAAATATTTTGAATAGACGAAGAGTCTACAAGGTCTCCAGACAAATGAGGTTCTAATGTTTTAACCTGCAGTTAGTAGTTAACGTCAAATCGTTAACTGTCACTAATGTGTTCGTTTACTAGATAAGTCACTCGATTATGAATGCATTGTTGAACTACTCAGAGATTGCTATTTCAGTTAGTCTTAGGCATACTTACTTAACACATATAAAAACATAACCCTCCACCTTTGAGCAGTCGGGTAAAATATCAAATCAAATCATTTGTTTCAATTAGACCATTACAGGCACTTTTGAATGTCAAAAACAAAATTTTAAGCTACAGTCCCGGTCACAAGACATAATAACTTGTGAAAGTATTGTAGTTGCCCATTCCAAAGCGTTGATCTCTATGGAGAAGGATGGGCAAGAAACTCCATGCATATAATAACAGAATCAGATCTGGTAAGACTGGATGCTGACCACGACATAGTTAGGTAAAGGCTAGGCCGCTGGTAGATGATGATGATAATGAAAAACCATTTTCTACTTTCCTCTCTTAAGTTGAAGGTAACAAACGGAACCCTTATAGGATCACTTTGTTGGCCGTCTGTCTGTCTGTCAAGACCCTTTATCTCATACTAGCTTTTGCCCGCGGCTTCGCTCGCGTTTAATTCGGGGTAACACAGTTCCCCTTGCGCCTTATTGATTTGTAATAGCAACGCTAAGTTTTCCCTTTTCTTCCCTCTTTCTCCCTCAAATGCCACTTTTAAAAAAAATGCCTATGTCCGTCTCCTGGTTCCCAACTAACTCTGTACCAAAATTCATCTAAATCGGTGTAGCCATTAAAGCGTGAAGAACTAACAAACAAACAAACTCACTTTCGCTTTTGTAATATTAGTAAGGATTTACCTCGTACATCTTTGTCTGTTTCTCAGAGGAAACAAGCATGATACATGAAACTAGTACGAGACATAACTAGTTATTTTCTTACAATTGGAGACCACCCCAACATAACATCAAAACGTGACAGTTACACGTGAGCTAAAAAAAACTGACAGATCGTGTTACAGACTGTAACGTATACCCGTGAGCGACTGTGAGCGCCGGGACTCGAACCCGTTACCCCGACACGACCACAACATACACTTTGTATTTCATTGTCAACTCATGACTGTTATTGGTGATATGATACTCTTTCATATCTATGATTGCTTATGTAGGAATGTTTAGTTTTAGATTGATTTATATAAGGCCGTATTTTCTTATACAACGTGTAAAAGAAGGAGCTATAACATTTAAGGGGTATACATCTAAGGTGATCAGCAGTCTTTGTGCATATTCCCAGGTTCTCAAATATGCACTATACTTTTGGAGAAAAAGACATTTCCTTTTTTGAGCACGAATTCCGCGCGACAACCCTAAAAACAGCTGAAAACTTTTCATTTCCAAGTTTGTTTAATAAGGTAGGTATCTCAACATCCAGTAAGTAGTAGGTAAGAGCTTTAGGAAAAAGTATTTCATGTAATCAGCGCATTCGTACTCAATATCTTTAGTACCTACTATCGTCGGCCATTGACCTGAACGTCTAGGGTCGTAACAATGAAAAAAATGAATGGAAAGTTAAATCATTGATTTTAATTATGATTCTTTCACAGTGTATTCTTTACATGATATATGTGCCTACCTGTAAGTATTAGTGCTTCTTTTTGTATTATATTAGAATATCTTTCTATAGTCTATCTTTATATTTAATCCAGAAAAAAATAGAGGATAGAGATATATTTTTACACGATATTACTGAAACAAACAAATTGATAGATATTATTATTTTGATCCATAACACTCAATCTGTGACAACGCATCTGCTCATAGTCAAAGGACTGATTGTACGATGTAGAAAAATAATTATTTAAAAAAGATATCCAGATCCATAAAAATTAAGAGTGTTCAATAGGACACAATCTTGTGTTGTATATCTTGATCTTGCTAAACAGATGACGTTCTGCGCACGTTTAGCAAACAGGATGACACGGCTGCCAATTCTCTCAACATTACCTCTCACAACTGTTGATTACAAAGATTGCAATTGTGCCTAACTGGTACAGGATGCCAGTTACCACTCAGGCACAAATTACCAGCGTTTTCTAACGCGGTAATGACGCATTTCCCTAATTCGATACTCAAGTCTATATACAAGCAAACTAACAAGCAGTTATCACGCTGTTTATTTCCATTACAAGCCCATATACAGAAGTGGAACACTTTTTGCCCGGCAAGGCAACATTTGTATCCAGGCTGTGGTCTTGCTCAACTGTTACTGCCGTACCATTTACATAACAATTTAATTGAACATTTGTTATGTATTGTCGTACTATTACTTACTACGAACAAGTTTGTGTTTGGATCATAAATCTTGCTCTAATTGTATGCGAATTGCCTCGAGGTAACATAGTTCTTTCATCATAGTTGTGCTAGTTTGTTTTGCTTCCAGTTAATAAAGGACGCAATTTAGTATGTAGTAGCTGACATCGAGCGATAGCCGTTTGACCTCTTCAAAGTAAACAGAGAAGACACTGCAATATCCTACTTTAGGCTTTTAGAGACTCCGGTTTGTGACACAGATATTTTACGATTAAATAGTTCCGTGCAGAACTGCAAGATTGAAGACTATTAGTTCACATAAAACATGATAATTAGTTTATAATAACAGCGTGTTGTTTCAATGCTACAGTCACTGACACACACTTGGCCCGCGTGGTGGATTATGACCAATGGGTCCAGTGGGTTGAGTGGATGACGTTCAGGCCTCCTCTATATGAAAGGGTTGACTGGTGGTAAATGCCTTCGGCATTTTTGTTTTTACGTAGGTACGGGAAATCAACAAATAAATTCCCCCGCTCTGGGCGGAGCGAGGGGGAGGATCAGACTTACTGATACTGACTAAAACCCACTTATGTTCATTATATTTTGCCCTGTGTTCCAGTACTTGGTGCATGAAGTGCACCAAGTACTGGAAGCTTGATGTTATCTTCTTAAGACTGATCATCATCACGTAACCCTGGACTACATACCACAGCTCCCTTTGTAGGCTGACAATGTTATGTAAAGTAACAGGCGACAGTTACTAACCAATTACAAGCAGCCATTTATCATGCACAGTCAAACAATTAGAGCAACATACTTCCAAACTCTACAATAAATCATAGCGTGTTCTAATCTGTGCACAATCGTGGCGCCATATAAGGCAATAGAGTGCCTGACCAAATTAGCGAGCGCGGTATACGGGCCGCATTCTTACGGACAACCTTGAACCAGTTGCGCGCGCGCATGCTGGCTGTAGGGCTGCCCCGAGGGTCCGGGTGATAGAAAGTGGTGAGGTGGATAATGTTGTGAACTTGTGTCAGGGTTTTCATTAGGAAATTTGAGGATGAAGTTTGATAGGAGGTAAAGCAGAATTTAGACAGTAACTTGGAAAATAGTTATTTTCTTATAACTTAATAATACAGCTGTGTTGCTAGGGAGTCTGTTCTGCTATTTATCTCCCCCATCTAAAACATTAGAAAGCGGTAAAGAGCTGGCGTTTTTAGTTTAAAACACGCAAATTCTACTCTTAATGAGAATAAATGACATTTGGAATTTGAATGATAAAATCAAACGAACAGTTCATGATAGTTTATTTTCCAAGCTTCAAATTCTCTTGGCTTTATCAACAGCTGTAGTCATATTAACTGTGACGATTTAAGCACACAATCGAAAAATAAATCACTATCATACCCGTAGGCACACTAAAGGTAATCAATCGTAATAGTATTGCCATGTAACATACCGCATTATTGTTATGGCAACATTGCTCCCATTTGTCACGAGCCAAAGCTTCCATATATTAGTTTTGTTGTACCTTTTAATGTCAGGCATAATTAATCGGATACTATATTGAAATCAACTGCGAAACAATGGCATTTATGTTCGTGTAATTTATAGGGATGGTATTTGTTTGTCCCTAATATTTCACACTTATGTATAATAAATAGGTATCTTCTTGATGATTTTACAGGATCATTCATTGTCGAAACCGTCCATGTATAAAACTTACACGTAATAGATTACCAGCCCTATACGTGAAGAAATACGGGCATTAATCGCATTCGACGTGCGCAAGAGTGACCAACGCGAGCATTTCGCAACTCCGCCCCTCTGACCCGGTGCTACGTCAATTTAGTCAATCAGTATCTAAATGATACGTTATAGTATACTGATGGCACTGACTATGTCAAAGTAAGTACTTGTTTATATTTAAGGTAAACATGCATTTATTTGTATAAACATGTATAACATGATACATGGGATTTGCACATATGGATGGAACGAGTTTAATATTGCTGATTCAACATGTTTTGGCATTTTCGGCGTAGAGGAAAGATTGGTTTGGTTGTATCGAATAGGCTTCAAAACTACTGAACCGATTTTAACCATTTTTTCACTAATAGGAAGCTATTATCAGGAACTAACATGGGCTACACAACATCACACTGCTACCCACGGGAGCGGGGCAGCAACTAAAGAAAAATAAATTATCTTTCATTCTTTAATAAGATAAAAACATAATCTGCATTCAAAATTCTATCTATAAGTCTAAGGACTGACGGCACGGTTGGCGCATTGGCTAAGCGATCGACTGCTGCACAGGTCGCGGGTTCGATCCCCGCACGGAACAAATATTTGTATGACCTACAGGTAGTTGTTTCGGGTCTGGCTGTTTGTGTATGTGAGTTTAGATGTTTGTAAACGCACCCACGATACAGGAGAAATTCCTTGTGGCAAAGTTTTATTAAAAAAAAATATATTTTTTTTAATTAAAACAAATATTTCGAAAAACACTGTAGACCGTTCCCCTAATAC
Source organism: Ochropleura plecta (assembly GCA_905475445.1). Lineage (NCBI taxonomy): Eukaryota > Metazoa > Arthropoda > Insecta > Lepidoptera > Noctuidae > Ochropleura > Ochropleura plecta. The sequence goes on from FR997739.1 coordinate 19,637,247, forward strand.
GTATATGTGATGGTTGGGTTTCAGGTCTGACCAGATGCGCAGACACATGTCATGATATCGTCCTGTTAAGCTAAGCTGTAAGGCTAAGCTAAGCCTGCACACTTGATGAAATTGAACTCCTGCTTATCTGACCTCCAAATCGAGTTACTACGTAATACTCCCCCGTGAGACGGGTAAGAACACGTGTCTGTATTGACATTAAAAGAGCTAGCAGAACATGGCAGTATTTATTTATTTGGTCTACCAACAATTGTTTACACCGACAACTTTTTTTTTTGTGGATGGCAATTCATCAAATAACTTCCCCCGCTCTGGGCGGAGCGGGGGGGAGTGTCAGACTTGTACTGACTAAAACCCACCCATGTTCCTTCTATTGCCCTTTACGTTCTGGGGTCGCGGTATCTCTTTCGAACAACCCGCAACCCCGGCAGGCGGTGGCCCTGGCAGGCCCCTCTGCTTTGATGACATCTCTTTGAGGCGCGCGTGGAACACTAACGCGCCTACACTAAAAACTATAAATAAACTTAACATGTCTTTAAAACTTTAAACATTGTAACAATTACTTAGAGGTAAGTAAAAATAAGGCAAATGTTCCATCAACATACAAATGACGATCACAAGAACATCTCATCTTAATTCGCAATCTTAAAACGACTTAGATCCCACAGAGATTCTATTATACCAGTATCAGATTAGATAATAATCTTTCTGTTACTCTTAAAAACACGATTTTTATCTATTCTTTCCCAAAGAATCAAAATAGCCATTAATATCGTTAATATAAGGCTAATGGCAGAATATTGAATAACATAGGATTCGATAATATTTAATTATAAATCTCTAAGATGAGTGGGCCGACAGACTGTGATCACTTAGAACTGTCAAGGATGCTTGTGTTATTTAAATTAAGTTTGTTTTGACAAGGATACCTTTTTTAGATTCTTGTGTAGCTGCTTATTAAGTTGTTATGTTGAATAGGTATTGGCATCGTCATGACATTGTGAGCGGAGTATGGCTATGTCGCATAGTCGTAACAAAATCTTTTGGCGAGTGACCTAGAATGGAATTTACGCCGTCATATTTGATTTTTAATAAAAAAATATTGCAACTGGCTATTTCACAAATGTTTAAAATCGACGCCTTAGTGCTGTGCAAATACTTATGACAATATGCAGCTCTGTAAGTAGGTATGAGAGTTGTTTGGTTGCTCTGCTTTTCTCATTAAAACTTAAAACAATTGTGATGAAACAAAAGGCGCCTGCGAAAATAATATGTCGTGATCGTGATCGCAGACTTATTCAGAGAAATATGCGCAAGAGTGTGACACACTGTACCACACATTTTCGGATGTCACCTAATCAAACTTTGGCCAAACCGAAGCAGACATTTTGTATCACTGAACACTTAGTGCCAGTGCAGTGTCCGGAACAGCGTCTGTCTCAGTTTGAAAACTTGTGTTCTTCTAACCTTTACGACTGCGTATCCCGAAAATTTATATCTTCATTTGTTGATTACTCCGATTCCTAAGGAATCCAAGCTAGTTAGCATCCCTGGGAATGCGCCTACGTCGCGAGTCGCAAGTCGCGTGTCTAGACAATTATTAACAATAATGTGCACTAGGTGGCGTAGGTGGGCGTGTGATTAACTGCGCGGGCGCACGACTAGCCCCCCCGCGCATTTCACATGTAAATTATTACAAGATATGCTAGATAAATCTACAGCCTATGAATGCGATTTGCAAGTTTAATTGAAGTAAAAAATATATCATGTTTTATGGGAGTTTTAAATGATTGTGCTTGCGTGTTCCGACGTAAGTGGATTATATATTTGAGAGGACATACAGTAGCTTAGCTTTAACAGCTTACTTGGAAATGTAGTGGAAAATGAAAGCCTGGAATAATGTTAAACCCAAACCTGATACTGTTCTGCAAATCATTAATTAATGAATAGGTAAAGTTTTAAACCAGTCCTAAGATTATAAATGTTTTGCTTCTACTTACTAGAAATGTTTATTTTGTTAGCTTTAGTTAATGATATTGTGCATGCTGTGGTCTCCTGTGAGTGATGGAGCGCACCTACGTGATGAACGTAAATTATGGACGACAATAGCGTCCATAATTTACGTTACATGATCTAAGTACATCCTTTGTTGGCGATCCTACTATTATTATAAATGTGAATGTTTGTGAGGAAGGATGGATGTATTGATGTTTGTTACTCTTTCACGTCAAAATGGCTGAACGGATCTTCATGAAATTTGGCACTGTGGTGGATTATAGTCTGGAATAAAACATAGGCTAGAGATATAGATTTTTTTTTCGATATCACGCGGGTGCAGTAAATAATAAATAAATAAAAATGCAACAGATGCGTCAGACTTCCAAGAGGTCGACATATGCACCTCTATTTCACAATACCCATAAACATTTTAATGAAGATCCGAAATCATGAATGTAATGTCATCCACCATTGAAGCCTTATAACCGCTCTGTGTGGCCATGGTAAGCTATCTCTGTTCGCAATCGTTTACACGCGCCCAGGTGAAGTTCTTAACATTTTTAAATTAACCAATATGGTGGACATTATGTAGAAACGATGTAGAATTGAATTATTTAACGATGTAACGACCGGCGCGGCAGTGGACGGAGACAATTTAATTTATTTATTTTAACAATTTTATCGTGAGTTATGAGAGAGCTTTACATGGAGCGACTGTCAATGTGGTTATGATTATGCGTGTTTTTTATATGGCGTGGTGTGGCATGGCTAGTTAATAACTGAGTAGTTAATTATTTTTGTAGTTAAAGAATCTGTAAGTAACTTTTAGAAACTCGTGAGTACAGTGCATTACAGTACTATGTTTATCTCAGAAAAGGTGTGGTTAAACTGATGCCGACAGATCCTTCCGTCTATCTGGTGTCCGAAGCATCTGCAAACCGGTAGCGACTCGTTTAATCTTTTCCTTTCTGTTTTTCTTTTTAGGAAAAAACGTAGCCCCCACACTAGGAACTTCTCCTGTATTGTGGGTGCGTCTACAGAAATTTAACTGAAACATCTTTTTAACACAAACAGCCAGACCCAGAATAACTACGTGTAGGTCTTACAAATATTTGTTCCGAGTGGAGATCGCACCCGCGACACGCAGCACAGCAGTCGATCGCTCAGCCACAGCGCTAACCACGCCGCCTTTAAACGAAATTAATAAATATCTAAATAAATAAATATCTTGGGACAACTCACACACGGCTATCTGATCCCAAGCTAAGCAGAGCTTGTGTTATGGTAACCAGACAACTGATATACATACTTATATAATTTATAAATACATACATATTACAGATAAATCACACCCAGACACAGAACAAACAATCATGCTCATCACACAAAGTTTGTCCTGGGTGGGAATCGAACCCACGACCTCCGGCTCAGCAGTCAGGGCCACTAACCACTAGACCAACAGGCCCGTCAATTATTTCAAAGCTTGTCAGTATTTCCATTATATTTACTTATTTCCAAGTACCCTCTTACAGCCACAAAAGCAGTCGTTCCGTCATATCGTGAGATCTAAACGTCTCTGATACCAGGCGCGCAGCACGCAGCAGGAGGCAGAGTGAGGCGTTGTACTAACGGATAGTAATCGATACCGGACATTATTTACGACACACGACCACCGATCGTCTTTTATTTGCGCTCCTACGCACACCATATGAATAAGAGTATGATCGTAGTTTGATTTATTGACGGAGCCTGGAAAGAGGATTAATACAATGTTTGCTAGGCGAATTGATCGGAGACTGTTTATAAATAGCTGGATGAGCTTGTTTACAAAGGCAGGCGTGGGATGATGGGAGCTAGTTCAGGAGGTTTAGTAAGTCTTGTATGGCTTATGGTTTTCTTGTTTTATTAATGAGTTTAACAGAGAACATCTAGCTGATGTTTAAGTGGGATTGCTAATATATTGCCAACTATCGAAGAAAAGTCTTGTGCTTGGAATTGAAATGCTGCGTGGAAGAAGTTCCTTGCATGATGAAAATAATTCTAAACTATATCTTATTTGCAAAACTGCTTCGTTAAAGTTGTTTTTTTGTCATTAAAACGAAAACAAAAGACGCTGACAAGATCACTTGAATTGGAAATGTCTAGCAAAACTAATAATATGCTAAAATATACAAACAACCAATAAAGTAATAGTTACGCAGCCGATCGGGGTGAACGAACCGATGAACGAGATGCTTCATATTAATATGCAAATGCTGGCAACATTAACACCTCCCTGTTTACGACAATATCCAGATAGTATCGAACCACAGAGATCTTATAACATTCGGATTTAATACAAAATTAAATTAAATCTTGATCGGGTTGTGTTCATATTGATTAAAACGGCTTCTTTAACGCTCCGCCCATACAAATGAGAAGAGCTGAAACACATTATTAGCTTTTTATAACAGCGTAACTAATGTGTATTTTTATAATTGGTATTTTATTGCTGATCAAACAAATAAGGGTTTGATTGGGGTGATCATGTGTGCCAAAGCCGTTAACACGATATAATTGGTACTTGAAACATTCTCTATGGTGGCTAACTTTATGGATGATAGAATGTTTCTTTACTTTGGTCGTGCACATATTGGACAGGGTCTGTGACATTATATGAATATCTCATATCACAAATCTCGTCGTGACTATACATATTCAAGCAAATTTGTGAGCGGCATCTTTGAAGCCGGTGAAATTAACATAATTTCAAGATTATCATGTAATATTGACTAAACTTAGAGAGGCGAATTAATTTAATTCGAGAGCGATTCTAAAGCTTATAATTCTTACATAGCATTTTCTGCTTTTTCTTTATAATATCGTCTATAAATACGGCACAGGCTTCCAGAGTAGGACCCGGTAGTGACGTCACCAGAGCATGTCCGGATTACTTCCAGTTAATTAAGCAGTTAAACAATTTGCTGGTGACTCTACTACGGCCTTAATGGTGGCGCCGGTTACACCCGCTTCTAATTCCTAAAACGAGTTCATTTTAAACTGTTTCGCCTAAGGTTAGGCTAAGGGATCTTAAAGCTCAGGGTAATTGTCATAATCAGAGCCGTCGTTTTTAGTTAATCAGCTGGGACTGCATACTGAGGGTAAAGTCGTGGAGCTAGGCTTAATGAGTCTGATTGCGGCCTAAACAATTAAGACCTTGTTGTAATGTCAGCATTATCGTTACAATTAGACATAGAAGAACCTGTAATTGTTTGCTGGGGTGAATTGGAAGAGCTTAAATACTGGTTAACATCTTATTGGTCCAATCAATCTCTATCAGATTCAGGTCTAAGCTTAGCGACGCGATATAAGACTGACTACACTTTTGCTATTCTCGTCTACTTAAAGCAGACATAAGGAGAGAATCATGTCATGAATCATAATCTAATAAGACTTAATAATATAATCAGCACGCTTGACTAGTCTATAAACTCCAAATTGATTACCTTGACTTATCGCTAATAATGTCAACGCGGCATCTAAATTCTTTGTACTCATCTCATATCATAATATATTTTTATTGTCATCCGCCATCTTCTTTTTATTATTCCAAGATCTTAATACTTATGTATATCAGAACGAATAAGAATAATATACGGTATTGATATTCTATGATAGTTAAATGTCCTTTAAAGCATCCGCTGCCGATATATTTGCAAATTAGGCGAATTGACACGTCTTCGGAGCTCGGCGTCGACAGAATTAGTAATGAGATGGTTTACTGCCACACTGCTAACTACCAATTAGCTGGGATTCCTTGTAATAGAGTAGTTATGGTGATGTGTGCGATTTGAAGGAGTACGCTGGTATTGCTGCGTTCGTAATATGTAGATGTCTTTTATTGGAGGCTGTGCAAGTGCCTAGTTTATGGAGGGTGAGATGTTGTGTGTGGTCATAAATATGGTTTTTATTGGTTTGGGTTTGTTTACTCATTGCTAAGCATGGGTCATGGGCAAGTTTCTATGTGCAGCGCCAATACTTTTTGGTGCGGTTACTATCTTTAAGGTTTCGATCCAGTTATACTATGTGTCAGATCCTAGATTTGGCGAAACCTCACCTCGTCAAGCTACGAAGTGTGAAATACCAAGGTTTAAACAAAACATATGCAACTACTCCATCGTTTTCCACCCTAATCTGCTTAAAGCTTAGTTAAAGATAAAGATAAGATAAAGATATATTTATTTTGTAATATATAATAGTTGTGAATCGTTTACTCGTAACGTGGGCGGAAACCAACGAAACCATAGATTACCATAGACAAACAAACAGACGGAACAACTTTCCAATCCGTCCCTATTTTAATGTCGGTCCTTTCAATCCAAAAGTACCGAAGTACTACATTTTTAATTCGTGGAGACCCAAAACTCTGGCAATATCGGGTTGTACGCAGTCACAGCTGACCACCTCATGAATTATGTAGGTCGCGTACGCACTGGACAAACTTACGACAACTCGTATTTATTTGTCGATGTATCGATACGTATTCCGAATAGATATTCGATATTTTTGCCGATTATCCGCGCCGGCATGGGAACAGGAAACTGACATGTGTCATGTTGATTTATAGTTTTAGTTGGAAGTTGTTAGATAAAGTTTTTCGTCTTTCAAATTTCAATAAATTACGTATTTCCATGTTAGACTGGCAGCGGAATTTGTGGGAAATAAATAGTGGTGGATTTCTTCATCTGAATTCCTCTGCTTTTTATTTATAAAGATATTGCATGGAATTCTGAGCCACAAAGTCCATGTATGATTCGGTATGAATGGAACATTCAGGAACGAATCAATGGCATTGAATAGCCAAGCATATTAATAAACCTTTCCACTAGTTTTAAAAAATACAGCAAATTTTCCTTCGTGTCATGTTTCGGTTTTTCCTCCCTCCCCTCTCTATTAAAGCACACTGAAACACCATTTTACGGACAAGGAAAAGGGATACCTTACGGAATGTAGTGAAAACATCTGCTCAAAATCAACAAGAGCATCGGCTGGGTAATAAGTGTAAACGCGATCAGTCGCGCGTGCGTCGATTTAGTCGCGCGATTTGTGCCGCGACGCATCGTTAGTCGCGGCGCATACCGACCGCTTAAATTCCGCGTGATCGCACGCAAACGACCTTTGTGCAGAACACAGATTAGTTTCAAAATTGCCAAATGTTTTTTAGTGAAAAATGTTCACTTGGTTCCAGTGGCTATCACTCGTGTTCCTATGCAGTCGATGGAAAAATTGGATTTTGTTCGAGTTTCATTTGTTTAGTATGTGGTTCTTTTTTTAAAACTTGTGTGTCTGGTCGTTAATTTATGGGCCTGATGAATAAGTAACCACAGCTAAATAAGTTTTTAGGTTATTAGATAAGTATTTGTATTAGATTTATACTATTAGTTTCTGATCTGGCGATACGCTCTGCATAACCCTTAGGGCATCTAGGCGTGATGTCATGAATGTTATTTTTACGTAAGAACTTCCGTAAAAATTCTTCAATTACACTACATTTTACAAGTAAAAGTCCCGCGAAAACCTAAACCCTCAACTCATCACCGAAGTCCATTATAAAGAATAAATCACAGCCCATTAAGTGAGGCTGGGTTATTCTGTAACAAAGTGTGTTGCACGCCGGAACGTTACCCGGTAGCCGTCCGGCGATAATTTATGCCGTAATTAAACCGGTTATTGCCGCACTGAGAGCATTGCGCCGCATGCACGGCACCGCACTGAAAATAATGCCGATATATTTACGTTTGTACTTCGGAATGGCGTTGTAGTTTCAGTAAGTTCTTCAGTTAAGTAGTATTCAGGGAGTTCAGGGTATCTGGAGATTTACGTTAAATACATCGATTTCGTTGTACTCGCATAATTAAAGGTGCGGCAAAGCCGGTAGAAATAAATTGCGGACTGGATCCGGACACGGGATTCGAATAGAGAATGTACTGAAGTATCTGTCAAAGTTCGATGTCCGCAGCTAGTCCGTCGTCCCGTCCGGTCGGTTTGATTGAAACTTAAAAATTTGGATGGAAAGCAGACTTACAATGTAGAGTTCAGTAACTTTCTTCATTCATTTACATAGTTAATTACAAGCTCATAATGTGACTATTTAACGCGTGCTTTACAAATTAAACTTAATTTCTGAATTAATTTGATACTTAATTCGTGTCATTTCGCAAGTGGAGTGGATGCCTGTGTGATTGGCATCATGGCGACCGCGAGCACAGTTGATTCGGACGAAATTAAATCATTTTGAATTATCATCGAGCTTGTCAACTCAATACGATGAAGCTGCAAATGAGGGCGGTTTAAATTACATTGATATCTTTTTTTATTGTAAAGATCTTATATGAAGTACAGAAATACCCTGGTTGGTTTAATAGAAATAGATTTGATAGAAATACCCTAATTATCATTTATCAGCAAAGTTTGAGACTACTATTTCCTGAATACCACAAAAAGGATACCTATTTATTATTTACTAGCTGTTTTTCGCGGTTTCACCCGCGTCTTTAGTTGCTGCCTTGTTCCCGTGGGTAGTAGCGTGTAATTGTATAGCCTATGTTACTTCCTATTAGAGATTAAATTGATAAAATCGGTCAAAAAGTTTTGGAGTATATTCGATACAAACAAATGTTTTCATTATATAATACTAGCCTCCGCCCGCGACTTCATCCGCGTGGCATAGTTACTTTGAGCTAACGCTGACTTTAACCCGCGTGGTGAAAGAAATAAAAAATCTTTCTCTCCCCTTTCCTTCCCACTTTCTACCCCTTATCTCATTTAAAAAAATAAAAATTCCCATGTCCGTCTCCAGGGTCGGGAACACATAAAAGAGTACTAACGTACCGCTTCACCATGTAAGAATCTCTTCCAGCAGACCTGCTAATGGACAGATTGAAAGGAGACGTAGACACAATGTGTAAAAACAATAAATTAAGCTTTAACTTATTTGGAAGAGGAAAAATAATTCAGTAAAAATAAAATAAACCAACAGAAAGCGAAATAATTTACCAAAGGATTATTTAAAACATCACATCTTTCTTATAAATGTATCGTATTTGGTACATTTCGTTTGTAAGTACATATTTGTGTAATCAGTTGATAGCACACGCCTGCGCAAACATACAAACATGGCTGGCCGTCAGTTTGTACAGCGCATAGCTCTGATTGGATACTTTGGGATGCCAAGCGCTTAGTATGCGTTGCTTCAGCTTCTTACTCTAATGGTGACTGTATGAGAGGTCGGTTAAGGTTTAATATACTTTATTAGCTGCAGGAAGAAGTAGGGAATAGGTATGCATATCTAAGTCTAAGATTTCATGAGGATGCTTAGATTTTATCTTTATCCCAAAACACTTATGCACACAGCCTTCCCTATACTGAGTGTAGAATAGTGAGTGCGAGTCGGAGTAGCGCACCGAGGGTTCAGTAGATACAAACTTACGACATAAACATCCATAATTATATTTTGACTGCATAGACTTGGAGGGTTGTTTTTTTTACTGCTCCAAGGGACCACAGACTTGAGTATATGGTTATAACTAGCTTTCACCCGCGACTACGTCCGCGTGGCATAGTTACTTTGGGCTAACGCTAACATTACCCGCGTGATGATCGAAATAAAAATATCTTTCTCTCCCCTTTTCTCCCCTTTTTCTCTCCCTTTTTTAGCCTATGTCCGTCTCAAGGGTCGCAACTATCTCTGTACAAAAAATTCATCAAAATCGGTTTGATCATTTAGGGCGTGAAGACGTAACAAACAAATAAACAAACTAACTTTCGCTTTATTAATATTAGTAAGGATTCCCCACTTTCCTGAGATAAAGGGCACAGGAAAGTTATCCGATAGGGGTTCGGTTTTTCTCTTGGGGTACGAAACCCTAAAAATGGCAAACTTTAACAGTCTGTTTGCTTTTCGGCACCTGCAATAATGACAGGTAGTAAGCTGAACTTTAAACCTTATCCTGATATCTGATATTGAGGAATTGGTTCGTTCTTTCGACATCTGCATTTTCTGCAGTATGTTGTTGTGCATAATCCACATTTTATTAGTATCTCTATTAACTTTTACGATTATTTTCTCTCTTAAGGTACAAACTCGCGATATTTATACGACCGGGTTATAAAATTAAATTGAAATCAGATATTTTTTAAAGTTTTGCATAGTTATAAAACTATAATAAGCGTTTCTAAACGTTCATCATTGCTTCAATAAACCGTTTATTTATAACAAATAAATACAAATTTAAATTGCCTCATGCATTATTTATTATAGACAGCGTTGGATTGGCAACGATTTATACAACTTGTTGTAAATCTCTCTTTTCACGCCACTTTTCATTCCCATGGATTGAGTATTTTAATATTTTTATGATGTGTTGAGTAAGCTTGATGAATTGTTTTTAAAGACAGAAGAAGTAGCTTTATTCTGGGTAATGGAATCCATTGCTGAACACGGCCGGGATTCATTTTGTAGCTGGAGAGCGAAGGAAAAATTATTTACGGAAAAGCTTTGGTGTTTTTAGGTTTTTCCTTAGCACCATGGATTTGGGCCCGGCATTGCTATAGGCTCGCACACATCATTACAGGTGAACCTATTGCAATGCCGGGCCCAAATCCATGTTGCTAATGAGAAATTCCTTCTGGGTAGGCCCGCCCCCAATGATGTTTTATCATCTTATAATAACATGGGACTTGAACATCATTGGAGGAATGTGGATGTACTTGTTAGGTACAACTCTGCCCAACCCTTCGGTAATTACAAGGCGTTTAGTTATGTGTCTTGGTACAACTGGCTAAATAGTTGAAGACTTTAAATGAAACCAACACGAAAGAAATCTAGTATCCGGAGCAGTTAGAGGTCTTTTGTTTCGGATGATGATGATGATGATAACTTTCCACGGAGGTCTTACTTAAAGTCTCCATAATTGAACGATCAAATCTTTTCAATCAACGTAGGCAAATTAAGTTGAAATAACATGGAGGTTTCATTTAACATTCAGTCAGACAATGGCTGCGTTGCTGGCTCAATTAACGAAATTGAACGAACGATGAACGAAACTGGGGGTTGAATAAAATAATAAGGCTGTGGAAAAACCTGTGTTCTGTTTTTATTTACAGTGGATACGCAGACGACAATGTGTGTAAGTTGAACGATAAAAGAGTAACTATTTTATCGTTCAAATATTGATATATTGATTTTAATTGGGTAAAACTTTTTTAGAGGAAACTTGCGTTCTCTGTTTTGACATTTGAAAGGTTTAATTAATTGGTTAATTGTAAGTTCGTGGGGCATTAGTAAACCCGAGTACGAAGACATTTAAACAGCATCAATCAAAATACACAATGACATGTTAATGATGATGCTATTTTTTATTAAAAAATGAATCATTTAGTAGTTTGTACACTGTTAAATCATTGACAAACCTAAATCTAGCTCTTTTATTTGTCTCCACAATCAGTCTGTGTCATCATCACTGAAACGGGAAACATTAACGTTAAATAATTATTCAACATTCGACACGTATACTTCATTCACTTTCGAGCAGTTTCTTTATAACGAGTTTCGTAGTAAAATACAGATGCGTACGATCTTAGCTTCCAATCTAACCGACCACGTTATGTAGACCCTAACTTGTTTAAAGGGAACTGCTTTACAGGGATCTGGGAAGATTGGTGGCTGATTATGCACACGACAAATGAATTATTCACTTTTGTAATGGTAATTAGTATTCGATTGGCGGCGGAGAACGTGATGCGGTGTGCGAGCGTGATGATCGCAACAATCTACGGCGTTACGTACGGTACGGCTGTAAGTAAATAATGTGCTTTTTATGATAAACCTGTAACTTTGTGCTCCTTAGGTGTATGCGAACTTCGTGGCGACTATTAAGAGGGTATTGGCTTGCTTAATACAAGCGGATATTGATATCGTATGTTACACCTTTGTGCTTTCAAATGTGTTGAAGTATGTCTGAAGAAATGATTTTACGTATACTAAGTTATCTTCGGACTGTAATCGAGGTTCAATAACAGGTTCACGCCTTAACGGTTACGTATATAACTGTTTTATTGAAAAATGTTTGTAATAGCGCTAATCTTTCAATATTTGTAAATTGATCAATTAAAATGTTGATCCTTTTTTGTTAACATTCGCTTGTTGCTTGAAGTGTGTTGACTCACTTGATTTCACAAGTCACCAGTTCCTTTTTCGTAAACGAAATTCTCATATTCAAAGCTATCCTAAAACGCTGCGTCAGTAATAAGTATGCAAGTTTATAGCGCAATAAATCTGTGAGAAATAAACACTACACGGAAACAGCGCGTAGGCAGCACATTTCCAACGCAGACACAAAACGCACAATATAAATTCAAATATGGCGCGAAAAAGCTTTCATAATGCAAACAATATTACTTTTAACCGGGAGATTGTGCAAATGGCGTTTTGTAGCGAGCGGTCGGCACCGGCCACACACCAATATTTTTTTAATAACACCCCCACACACGCATCTATATGATAATGGAGTCGTAAAAGCTTCCAACGAAATATGTTTTCCTAATGTTTGCGAAAACAGATCTTTATTGAAACATTTTACGATCGCTTTTAATTTTAAAGGAGCCATAGAGATTTTATTAGAACGTCTGTGTGGCGAGCGTTGGAGGTCTGTTCCCGGCTCTGTTTCACGAGGACAATAGTGTAGTGACAACAAAAGCACAGCGAGAACTGTTGACTTAGGAAGTCGAGTCCGGGAGCGTCCGAGATAGGGACCACCTACGCCCGCCGACTTGTATAAAGTGCCTCGCTGTCACAACGAAGGAAATAATGGCGTTTGTCGTATCGTCCGCGTTCGCGGGTAACGAGCGAGATCGTATCCACGCGATCGAGTGGACGAAGTGCGACGCGCGATGTTGAGCTCGGCGCGTTTATGATCGAACGACGTGTTATTCTATACGACATGCTACAACTTATTTAATGGTGTCTAACGTTAGTTTTATGGTTGACACAAATCATTTGAAATTAATACCCGTCATGTAAAGCAGACATTACGAAAAGTAGCGGACTTTATTAATGTTGAGAAGCTGCGCATATATCTACACACGTGCGTGACCACCTACTGCTGTGCGTAGGTTTCTCACACTTTTAAACTTTACTGGTCGTAAATAAAGCGTTGATTAATCCGAGAGAGATTTTATGTCACGTCCAAATAAAATGTGACGCGGGGGACAAATGAACACGTTTCCACGACCGCCTGACTGCGATCATCTGTAAAACAAAAGATAAAAGAGAAATGCGACTAAATGTAAATAATTGAGCTCCAAAAACCAGTCGATTCAGTTAATCTATAATCGATTTCTTGTCGTAGCGAACGTGTAGTCGAGTTCGTGACAGATTCAAAATCGATTACGCTCGGTTCGTGCGCTCTCGATACATTAATTGGAACGAAAACACTGCGAGCGTCGACAAATATCTTGAATAAGACGGTGTTATTTTTTTTGAGTAGAGGGACATGGCTCGTTAGTTGGCCACGCCTGCTGTCAGGCGCCGTCCGTGGCCCGTGCGTCTGCGACCAGACCTGTCACTATCAGCGCATCTTCTCATTACCGCTGAATTGATGGGAAACACCGCGACCGACGCATGCGCAGCGCTTAAGTTTGCACTAAAAATAATATGACATTTATCATAAGCGCTGTTATTGGTTACTTATAAAACGAAGCTCGTCGCCAACAGGTGTGCCATGTAACTTGATATTTAGACACGTAATAAGCGGGACGAATGAAAAATGCTCGAACGGATAAAAGTGACAGGATAGCTGGTGACGAAAAAAAACAGTATTTTTCTGGGAATCGGTAGCAGAGACGTGAGATATTTGTAGTGATAATATTAGTTCTGCGGTGCATTTCCATGAACCGTGGCGTTTCTGGGAGGGTTCGTTGGTGACATATTAATTACTAATAGAGCGAGATGACTGCGCTGAGCTCAGCTAGTCAGCTACCGATATAGTATTAGATTAAAGGATGTGCTGAATGATTAAGATCCTACGTTTAGTGCATGTAGAATGCACTGCAAGCACTGTGTCGTTTGAATTAAAAAGCCATTTAAATTTATATACGAATAAACATATCTACTTGATAAACAAAAAATTGAATGTACTAAGTAATAGAATATTTTCAGCATAACTTTCTAATTCAATATCATTTGAGATGTTTCACCCGTCAAACACAGCCCACTTTTGGTATTCCTACCTATTTCAAGTTAAACTTTTTTGGCACGCACGAAGTAAAGTGAGTTCTTCATTCGAAAAAAAACCAAGCGTCGATCGCGTGTTCGGAATTCGAATTCAAAAAATCCCATTCCATTTGACAGCTTTGCGTAACAAACGATAAAATTGTCGAAGCAATCAATATGGCGACAGTTGAGAATCCGTTTAGTCGAATTTTTTATTATCAAAACACGTCGAATATTTATTATAGTCTTCATGGGACTTGTGTATAAAACCGGTACCTACGTAAGTTACGTGATATAAATAAATATTTTAGATGTTTTTTTTGGGAACGGAAAAAGAAGATATTTCATTTAACAATATCTACTGAATTTCGTGCATAAGTTTTCTTTCAAACTTTCAACAACGCTCCTCCGATATGGAAAACTGATAGTTAAATACGAAAATATATTACACTACGATAGTTAAAGTACAACTTCGATATGCCCTGATTATTTACAACCCACACTTAACAACTTCACAGTTCGGTCAACTTCTACCATTACTGTTTCGTTTCCATTTGCAAAGTAAAGTTTTGGTTCAAAAACAGTTTGAAACTATGAAAATATTGACTTATTTATGATTATTGGAAACCGTTGCCAATTTACGCTAAAGACCTAAAATCCTTTTAGCATCGAGTGACTGTATTAACATAAATAAGGCTCTATTTCCTTCAAACTAACAATTTACTTTATTGAAATTGGAACAGAATGGCCAAATGTAAATAATCAAAAGCAATATCCCGGTAAAATACAATAAGTACCTTGCAATAAGAGAAAACGTACCTCTTATGTGCTATGATGATTTTAGAGTGATATATCATTTTGTATTAATTTAAATAACAAATCACATTCACGAAAAAAAAACTAATGACGCACGGTTAAAAGATACTATGCATTCTTCACCAGGTTTTTAGAAATTGAGGCACTACTGAAGATATCTCTAAATTCAACCTTTCAAATGAGCTCACGCCCAAGATATTCCTGCGTCATTTAACTTACAGGTCATTTGCACTGGCTCCTACTGAGCAACGCGACAATATTGCCCATTTAAACTTACTTCCGCGAAACCCTCTAGAAATTGAATTGTTACGGGTACAAAAGCATCTCTTTACAACGGCAGAGGCGATTCATCAAATTGGCAGGTAAAATGTTTACTTAAGGACAATTACAGTTAAAAGCCCATGCCAAATTCCATCATAAAGGCATCCGAGGCGTGCCGTATCGCCGTCGCGTCGTGCCATGAAATTGACTTTGTCACTGCCCATAAATCTTCCCGCCAAACTGCGAGAAAAAAGATGGCATCCAATGCGTTCGGATTCACCCAGCGGATGTTTACACAACAAGCTCACTATAATGAACTTTTTTTGCCAATCTCTTTAGAAACGGTTTATTATGATTTAAGGGATTCGCGTGCTTTATTAATTCTTTTTGTTTATAATTGTATTGTGTCACAAAGTTACAGGTTTTTTTTTTACAAAACATTAGAAAAGTTTATTAAATTTGTCTTTTTTTTAATGGACGATGAAAAATTCATTTAGAAAGAAAAAGTTACGGGTTAGTCGACAGATTTAGATAATTCTGTCATTGCCACAGAGAACACGAAGTTAAACAGCGTCCGGAGGCAACGCAGAGAAAACGGTTTATTTGTAAACATACTCAATTAATAAATCAACGCATTAGCAACGATAGCGCTGAGAGGTTATAAATAACGTAAAATAATATCGCAATAAAATATAATTGCATTCATTTATTGTATCGTGTGAAAGACGCAGCTTTAAGAAATACCAAGAGTGTGATGGTATCTGTTTTGCATACGGACGTTATGGCTGGCACCGACATATGCCATTATCGGGAAAATATGATGTTTTTTAGCTGAGCAACGAATGAATTAATATCGGCGGGGTAGTCATCGCTTCCTTCGCTGGAGTGTTGCCAATAAATAGTTTGGAGCGAACTTTCCGCGAGTCCGGGCAGGCCATAACTCTTGCCCCCGGATGGCAATAAACGTCACGGGACGCACTACCTAGCACTATCAATCCGGTTTTGCATCCACTATCTCTCGTCTCCATCTCGTCGCCATTTTGTGGCCCGCGCGCCAAAATGACTGTATCTCTGTTGGACGGTATGTCGCGAAGATTTTACGTAGGCTGGCGAAACTTTATGGTGAGAAGAATAGGATTCTTGTTGCTTACTTTTCCAAGCGTTTTTCCAGTCGAATAAAACTGGTATTCATAACAACCTGTGATAGTAATCTGGGCTTATGTGGCGTTAACTAGTACCAGCATGCGTAGCATCGTTAGAGCTGCCTCAGTATGACGGAAGGTTTTGGTGCGACAATGACCACGGATATTTAATTATAATGAACAAGTCCTTCTGAAAGAAAACAATAACGCATTACTCATACAAAGGAAGTCAACTAATCCTCGCTAACCACAACTTTTCAATATTTTGACTCATGCGGGCAGATAATCCGCTTTAAATTCTATTTCTCTGCAGCTTGTCTGCCACTCCAATAGAAAAAGACAAGAGGAACAATAAATACACGAGAGAAAAAGACAGTGTTGCTATACGAAAAAAAATACAAGACGAGGGTTGTCTGGGCAAAAAATGGTGCCGTATGGTGAGCGGTCACTGTGGTCCGTTTGTTTAAATCTGTTTTACGGATGGTCGTAGGCAGACGTTTTATGTAGGTGCTGGTACATCTAGCTAAGTAGCGTGTCCGCAGTTGATTGCGGCCGTTAAATTAGCTAATTAGCAGCAGTTTATTGAGCGATTAGCTGATAATTATAGCTGTTTAAGTGGTGGCTTGTTTGTTTCAGCTAGTATAAAGCTTGCCTATAAATAACTTTATTCTTGTATCTTTGTGTAAGAGATTGTTAACTAAAGCGACTAGAATAAACTTATAGGCAGTTTTAGTACTAGTTTAAATTCTAGTTTCTCGTTAGGCTATCCCAGCCTCATTTGCATACAACATTGTCTGCTTAATTAGTCCGAACAACACGAGCAGTTACTAAATATGAGTTCATACGAGAGAACGAGTGTGTGCATGACAAAGCGCCTCAACCAAAGAATCTATCATTTTTTACCTCCCATAAAATAAACACAGCACTGACAATTTACAATCGAAAGCTAAAAATACAAACGTCACAAAACATGTCGCCGATGATTTATTTAACGCGATATTTATGTATAGCCGAGACAGGACGTGAATGGTGTCTGTTCCTTTTAGTTTACATTACTTGCTTACCTCACTAATGTACTTTACTACACCCGTGTTTAAACGCAATAGGGTTGAAATCGACAAAGCTGCTGGCTTTACTAAGTTTGTTCTTTCCAAGTTAACAATATTAGGTTTGCGGTTGATTTTTGTTGGTAAAATAACAGTGTAAAAGGGAGATCGTGTGCTGGGACGGTAAATGGTAAGTTGGTGTGTTTGGACGTGGTGTGGGTGGTTACAATAGGTGCGCGTGGGCACACGGGTGCGCGCGCGCAGCCGCAGCCTCGGTCTCACCTCACTGTTTTT
The DNA here is from genome assembly GCA_905475445.1 of Ochropleura plecta. Taxonomy (NCBI): domain Eukaryota; kingdom Metazoa; phylum Arthropoda; class Insecta; order Lepidoptera; family Noctuidae; genus Ochropleura; species Ochropleura plecta. The sequence continues at coordinate 19,655,054 of FR997739.1, forward strand.
ATGACGTACATTATGCATGCAGATTTCATTATAGATTAAAAATTATAAATAGTCGAAACGATCGTAACAACGCCTCGGTGGTGATTAGTCCCACATGATGGACGGCTTGTATGTTTTTAAAATTAAACGGTCGACATGTGATATTTGATCAATAACGAGCATGTTATAAATATTTAGTGGACTATCTGTGAAGTAAATCAATTTGAAAAACACGTTGACGAGTGAAATTGAATAGAACATTGTTGTTAGTGGTTTTCCACGCAGTTTCGTTTAGAATGAGGAAATGATAATGTACTTAAATTCCCACAGGTTTACTCTTTTCCGCAAGTTTAAGGTGTGATACTTAAGTGAAGTGCGAATCAAGAAAATTGTTAATCTAAATGTAGGCGTAACCGAAGTACTGAACATTATTGCGACATCTGAACCCGCTGTTATAGATGCTCTTTGTGAACACCGCTCCGTGTGAGGGTTAGCGCAGGTTAGCCTGCCGTCACCCCGGCACACATAAAACAAAGACGTTCAATAAAACTGTACTTTATTTTGAAAATACCTGATAATAATAATAATTAGCAGATCAAGTATATTGACTTGGCTCGCGAGGTTGTCGACATGTGGGATGTGGACTCAGCGATCATTGTGCCGATAGTCGTATCTGCCAATGGCTTAATTGCCAAGAGCCTCGACCAATACCTGAGGAGGCTCTCGTTAGGCAGCTGGATCAAGGGCTTGATACAGAAAGCGGTACTCCTGGACACGGCTCGTATTGTTAGGAGGTTCCTTTCTCTGGAGCCCTGACCGCCGGTAGCTTGGACCCTGTTCCCGATACCGGTGGGCTACTATTTTTACATTTTTAAATGTTTTTTTTATTTTTTGTTTTTAAGAAATATTTAAAAATTTAATTATATGTATAGAAAACAATAAATGGACGAAAAATTTCTTATTATTTTTTATGGATAATCTAATTTATAGATTTAAGAACATCTCTTTGGCCAGGGACAGCTTAAGCACGTTGGGTTAGGTTAGGATACAAAAACATCAAGATAGAGGCATATGGATGATTTGATAGCCTCCATATATGACAGCAGTATATCAAATGAATGCAATAGACATTAGTCTTAGTGCTTATGTCTGTTGTACATGATGCATATATAGCTATATATGTATCATTAAAACTAAGATCATCGAAACCTGTCCCACGGTCTTCATTATTTTCAAAGTCTATCTTTATCTGGAACACATTGACTGCAACATATCTCATACTTTTTCCAACAACGGAGTTAAAAAAAAACCACATTATTATGTCATTCCCTATAAAAACAGTTTCCTTTCTGCTGTCATTTATGTCAGTAAGCAAGTCATTGGTAGAATGTTTTACCATAATATAGTGTACATCTGGTTGGCAGTCGGCAGGGGGACCAGTGGGTGGCGCAATCCCAAACCCAACTATTTCTATAACCCAAACATCGGCCCCCTTCAGATATCGATTGTCATTGTCGCTGTTCAAAGCTCTACTATTGTTTCCTCTCTTAGAAATAGCTTTTTAACTTCAAGATTAGAATAATTTGAACAGATAAAATCTACGGCTTCATTATTGGGAATTTCAATTGTGTGAAATACTTTATTGAATACCAAAATAGATTCCTTTACAGATAAAGGACACCATATCGTTAAAATTTATTCATTTTCCTCGTCAATTAAAGGAACCGAAATACCGAAACCAACATTCATGTTCAATTCATTAGGGTAATTAATTATCACAGCGGGAACAAAACTCGCTATGACAAAAGCTCCATTTGATTATGAGAGATGAAAAGATTATGAGATAACGTCGCGCAGTATCCCAGTCCTACACACATTTGTAACATTTAAACGTTTTAAAATATAATGTCCACCGCACCGCCCGCGCCCGCATCCTTGTCGTAGTTAGAAAACAAAATGTCGTCGTGTGTTTGTTTGTTTTGTTCGTAAACGCATTCGTCACGGCTCCGAGTGACACCACCCTTTCCTGACGTGTTTACTCATTGTCCGACTACGTTAAACTCAGTCCTGCTCAAGATTTGAGATAATCGAACGAAATCGGATATCACATGTGGGATTGTTAACTTTATGTCATGTTGAATTGATTAGGTGGATTGAATTTCTTAAAAAAATATGATTGTTGGTTATTGGCTTTATCGCTGCAATTTTAAACTACTAAATTCCTTAAAAGTACTCATGTTTAATTGTTTTAATCAATGTTGGTCAGTCACAGATTTCTCTTAATATCCCAAGAATATTTGTTTTGGGAAAGGTTCCTATTGTATTAAGCTCTCAACAATTGTATGTTAAATCAATTGACGACCCTTGTCACAACTTCAAAATTTGAGAGGTGACGTGACAAAACAACTTTAATAGGCAACCACATAACGACGCAACAGTCACATCTTTAGAATTTCCTCTTGAAAAAAAAAACGTAAAAAGATGTTTTTATTAAAAACACGGCTTAAAACAAACGAAACACTAAATCAAACCGCGGGTATATAACCAGGTAGACGAGTTATTAGTAAAACTCACGGACGTAATAAATTTCGGCTGCCGAGGAGCTCTGAGGCTAAGTTTAATAGAATCATTAATACCCGACAGCAGAGGGCGAAGCTACCACTGACTTATACAAAACCTCATACATCCCGTACTGCGACCTTGTAGGAAGGTCGTGTGTGTAGATAATACTTGCAGGCCTATGCACCATCCTTGGGCTAGTTATCGACACAATCGATCGGTAATGACTGTAATCTTTGTACAGACTTCTCTCTGTCCTACTTGCCAATGTGACTGTAACTATGATTGTTTTATCGAATACACAGTTATTTTAGTATTTTATGATAACATAAAAGAGGACGAACCGTAATTAAATTCGAAAAAATGGAAAGTTTAGTATAATTAAATATCAAGTTTTACATGTACCTACACCTAGAATATCCAAGACTTGTTCTAGAGTATAAAAGCGCTGATATTATCGACGATGCACAGTTTAAAACACGTGCAAAAATTCTGTTATAAATTGATGGTAATATTGAATCGTGTAGCAGAATAAAATTGGACGAAACCCGGCTTCCATAGTATGGGGTCTATTAGTATTGGCGGCATTAATTTGCATGTAGATTAAAGTATTCCACGCAGGTATAGATGTAGTAACGAGGTGATATTATTAATTTACTGCGCGTCCGAATCAAAGGTCGCAGTGGCACTAACGAGATTCCAGCTTTTCTCATAATTGCATCCACTGTTATTGCTAGAAGTGTGAATAATAGTATTAATTTATTTGTTTTATCGCTGATAGGATGTTTATTGAACAGTTAATTAAAGAATAGGGAGGTTTACGTAATACACGAGTGATAACATGATGCATTAATGAATCAAAACATAATATTAGTTATTATTGTTTATTATGTAAATAATATATAGTGTTAATTAGCTCAATACCTACCGGGATTGTATCATAGACATACGTAATAGTCGATAGCAAATGTGCTTGGGTTAATATTATTCCGAATCAATTATATGGTTTCGCATGCGCATTTTCTGGAGATGTAACTAAATATTTCTGGAGTATGTTACAAGCGAAGACGCGATAAATAGGAAAACTATTTATATGTATGACAGAGCTGTGACAAAGAAGGGTGTGTAAATGAACAGTAAATGACTATCAAAATGTAAACAAAAAAAGAGTATTTTTATACAACAGTTCACTTAAAGTAAGTTCTACTTACATGAATCACGAATAAAAACAAGAGCAGCTTTTGACCTGTGAACAAAAATATAAGTATTTTAATAAAGTTTGCAAGCGATACATGGTGATGTTATTTTATTAAATATTTGGCGCTTTCAAATTATACAGGCTCGCTGCGGGAGGCAGCGGTAAATTCAATGAAATAATGCGGTCAGGTTTGTTTCGGATTTATCATGTGATTGTAATGTTTTAATACTTATTGAAGAAGCATAAAAAATCATAACTGCTGCATTACTTTATGTACACAATAAATGTCACTGTACGTAGATTTTTAGTAGTCAGTAAATAAAATTCTATCGCACCACGTACTGAATAGGTGAATCTGATTAACATAATATTATGATGTACGAAGCACGATCACTTTGTTGTTTCGAAATACGGATGATTTCAGTTTCGCCTGTGATCTGACATGTTAATGGCGAAGCAGTAAAACAGTCAACATTCACTAACATGTATCGATTGTAACATAAACACTCTGATTTATATGTAATGGAAACTGAACGTTTAAAAGCAAGATCTATGTTTATCGTAATTCCAGTGAATTGCGAAAATAACGATCTCGTTCTTGTTACTCCAATCTCAAACATTGAAACATTATCCTAAAGCGATAAAATTATCGTAAATACGAAATAATCGTTACTGTACAAATTCCTAAACGTATACTTTATCGTTTTGATTCCAAGTGCGTCGTTCGACGTCGAAAACATAATTTCTAAAGGCCCTCCATTATCCCCCTGGCTCGAGCAGCTGTCCCGCTGCGGGACGCCATTTTTTCGACCATAAATATCAATTCTCACAATCCAACAAAACGCATTCGTATTTATTTAGGCGTCACAAGTCGTGGTGTCTCGCAGGGCACGCATTTGGGACCACTTCCTTTTCCTTTTGCGAATAATCTATTATGCTGGTGAATGAGTCGTAAAGGTGTGATTTATATTGTATTTAACTCGTAATGTTACTTTATTTATTGTTTGGGTTTAAAAGTCAAATAATTTTTAGTGTTGCCAACTGAAGTGCACGCGCGCATGTAAATGAAGAAAAAGAATGCAGTCGTAAAATGTTGGTTCATTTTATACAGTACTTACTGTAAGCTTTAATACACACAAACGCTATAAAGAAAGCTTAACAAGTTTTGAATGTTTAAAATAAAATAGTTAGCGATAAACCGTGCAGTGCAATCTTAGCAAAGTTTAAAAATAAGACTTTATTGTTTGAACGTAATAACTGGGGACTTGGAACTGCGGCCGTTCGGAAGTACATAATATTAATGACTTAATAGTTAAAGTTTAAGTGTCGGCCAGACAAGTTGAAATGGCCGGAGTGGTAAGTAATTGGTCGAGTAAAGCCGGCTATTGGAGCGATTCCGAACACTTAACTGTGCCAACTACCAACACAATTAGCTTTAAATCTATTAGATGGGTTCGGAATGGTCTTCAGTGATTCTAACTTTATAAACTTAATTCGGATGACTTTATTAATCTTTTTGATGTCATTTCGTTTATTTGTTAACGTTCATCGTATGGTTAAGCCCATTAATGAACTAATGAATTAATGAACGACGGCACGGTTGGCGCAATGGCTGAGCGATCGACTGCTACGCTGCGTGTCGCGGGTTCGATTCCCGCACGAAACAAATATTTGTATGACATGCAGATAGTTGTTTCGGGTCTGGGTGTTTGTGTATGTGACTTTAAATGTTTGTAAACGCACCCACGATACAGGAGAAATTCCTAGTGTGGGACAACGTTTAAAAAAAATGATGGTTTATTTAGAAAAGAGCATTCATTCGCTCAATAACTTCAGCAACGTTGACGGTCAATTCGATTTCATAATGACTATATCGTCAAACCTAGAGCCTAAACTCACGATTCGTTCATTATAGAATATTTTAATTTTAAACTATCAATATCTTCCAAGAACACTGTGTGGAATTTAGCTCCCAGAGCGACGACATTATAATAAGATGAATATATTGATAAGATATTATAAATTAATGTTTTGAATACCAGTCGCGCCTTTACATTCTTGGACTGGCTTGTTCAAGAAGATCGGTTATTACTTTCAATAGTCTAGTGAGTGTAATGTTTTTGTAATTACTTTAATGAAATTAACTCGTTTTACTATCTTTATTGGATCTCTTTCTCACAAGAAATTGCTTTTTAAAACGTTGACGTTTTCTTGGCATTTTTGTCTGACTTTCTGTATTTGTGTCGGTTTATTTGCATTTCGGAATCATATTTTAAGTTATTTACGACTCTAATTGTTTTTTTTGTAGGTACTAAAATAGGAAAAATTTAATTGAAAGCTAAGTAGGACTATCTAGTTTTATAAAGTACGTAGTTAATAAATAATCTCATTTGTATTTTCATAACACAGAGTAGGAGCTGGTGGCTAAATAATAATAGCCGCTTGTGTTTATCTTGAGGTTAAGCCGTGCTTGCCAAGGCTGGTCCGCGGATGGGTGTTCGCCCATTTCATACCGAGTTTCCTCCGTGCCTCGGTACACGCGTTAAGCCGTTGGTCCTACGTGTCATTTGTGGATCTTTGACAGTCGTTGGAGGTAGTCACAGATTCGAAATTCTGTCAATCAGTCTTACCAAGTGGTATCATAGGTATTACTCAGTGCTAAATGGGTTATGGAGGTCAGATAGGCATTCGCGTCATGTAAACGCATCTGAGTCAGTTGCATCCGGTTAGACTGGATGCTGACTCCGACATACTTCGTGCAGATGATGATGTACATATTAATAACTTGACTGTCCACTAGTCAATAACAATAAATAATGTATAGATCATTAAAACGAGAATTCAATCCAATAAATAAATCTACATTGTAAGTGGTATCAATGCTCTTTATATTGGCATCGCATTGACATTGCAGTCTTTGAAAATGGAACTAGTGAATGGCACAAAAAACTTATACTTTAACAACTTGTTTGGCTGCATAACTGATTAGCAAAAAACTTTTATAAAACACGCTCATTTGTCAGTTCATCTCGTGTTTTGACCTTATTTTTATTGGCTGGATTTGGTTCCTCCAGTTACATTTTATACATTCACCATTTTATTACTTTGTGCTCGAAAATACTTGTCTTATCAGTGTTTTGACCTGCTGATACACTTGTAGTATCTCAAATAGGTCTGTGTACTAGGTATCCAACATCAGACATGTGACGCTCGCTCCGTATCTCAGGTCACCCGGCGCCTCCACCATTTGATAGCGTATTCAAATACCTCGCTTTAAATGTAACAGGAAATGTCTCTAGATTTATTACTCTGACTTAAGGCATTTGATTTAGAGTCGAAGACAGCATAAGTATTTGCTGTTTAGTATTCTGTACCAGGAGGTTGAGGGAAACGGGTCGGAGTGATTGACAAGGAATTTGTCACTATACAAGATGGTGACTTTTCTAACGAGGACAGAAAAATTGGAGGCGAGCTAGATTTTTTTTTGTATCAGTTATGAAATGGTAAATCTAAAATGATGAATGGAACTTAGGCAATGCATTAAGATTATGCTTAAGATAAAGTAGAGGGATTCTAATGTCATTAATAAATTAACGTTGATACAGAAAACATCACGCAGAACGAATTAATACTAGTCTTTATCTTGCCACATCTGAATGAAGATAATGACTTAGAAAAATCACATGTTAAACAAACTACAGATACCAAACTACTAACTGATGTTTACAAACATTTAGACAGTCGAAATTGTAGTTCCGACAGCAAAGCGACTGCTATGCAATTAGTCGCAGTCGCATTACATAACCGACTCGCTAACGAGCCGTCGCCGTCGCTCGACTGAGATTAAATCAACTGATTAGGAACTAATTCTGTCACCGACCTCTGGATTACTAGCCTCGTCTTATACATAAAATTTACAAGCTTCAACACCATTTGAATCTAACCTTTATTTATCTGAGGCCAAAGCAGCATTTAGATTTATACTTGGATTTCTAGATTTCCAATGCATTTTAACGTCAAGTGACGTTGATATTTAAACAGTTGGGATTAAAGTTACATTTGGATTGTCAGGAGAAGAGGTAAGGAAATCTAAAGTGTCGAAACCTATAATATGTATGACATAAGAGTTAGATGAATAAGTAGTTAATGTGATTCATGTTAGTATAATAGAGTTAGAATTATTGCAAGGATTATGTTAAATGATATAATTGGCTCGTTTTTTAACCAAGGCTAAGCGGTTCGTTGACAGCCACCTAGCCGTGAACACAGGTGATTAACACCCAACAAATGAATAACTTATTACTGGATTAGACATTCTTACATTCGTTGTATTTGTGTTTATGATAAAGCTTCATTTATTCTAGCGTCTTGGTAGGCACACGACATTTGGAACTTTAATTGGTTTTTAATATCCCATATATATATGAAGTCGAAATGTTTAATAAAGATTATACTAATTGGTTTAAAGGTGGTTAAAAATGTGTTCACAGTACGTATTAATCATTTATTCAGTTACAGTAATACGAGCTACCGACAACTTTCCTTTAATTTCTCGTTTCGCTAATAACATGTACTGCGTCCATAAATAAAAATCCAAGACCAGAAATGCTTGTGTTCGTAAGTTAGCTGAAGTAATTCGGGAGCGGGCTCAGCGGCTCTGCGCATAATTAGAGGTGTACCTCAAGGGTCTCATTGCTCATTAATATTCCAGTAATTGAGCCTCGCTTTCCTACTATTTCTAATTAATGTCTCCACACCGCTGTCGAACTTTAATTATGTATTTGTGGCTTAATTAAGACGTATGCCTAGGAAAAACGAAGGAGATTTAATTGTTTTAAAGAAAAAGGTTTAGGCGGAGATGTATTGCACTCATTAAATGATATTTATTGGCAAAAACAGGGATTAATAATGTAAGTTAGAAGTCGAGGGTTGGGAAAAGTTGTGACTAATGATGACCAGCGTACAGCTGGTCTAAAGAGGAAATTGAAAAGTAAGGTGAACAGCAGTACAAACATAATGTCCTCGAGCCTGACTCCTATCTGTATGCTATTTAGGAATAGTTGCTTTATCAGTAAGTCACCACAATGATTTGGGAACGGCTGTGTCAATAACTTTAACCATTTGTTTAGAAATGTTTCTGTCAAACTGCTGGGTCATAACTAACTAATGTTTATTGCTTGTGTAACTGTACATACAGTTAAATGCTGTCTTTTATAGCAGCTTAAGCTAGCTACCGAGATTTCAAAACCGAATAATTTTTAATCGAAAGGCAGATATTGATACTGTTACTGCATCGATACCTACACGTGTAATAAAACGCATAAACATTTAACGACACTGTCAAAACAACGGTGCGGGCTTGAAAACAAAATGAAGAGCTATAAAAACTCCGGCGCAGGCGATCGTATATCGATATTATCGTGAGATCGATGCTCATACTACTGGACATCACTGGGTGTCACATTACGACAAGCATACACGAGAAATATCCACACACCATCGATAAATAGACCAATCCATTGCTGCGTCATCATTGTTTTCATTCTAATTGTCTGGTACAAAAACAGATATGGTTATCAGTATAAGCTTTTAACCGATTTGTTCGGTTGTTTCATGGTGAGGTTTTAATGTTTTTGTAGTGTGTAGATCAGACATTAGTCAGCGGGTTGTCGCTATATATCACGCGATACCATCGGTACGTTTGTTCGTGCATTTTTTATTAATATTTTTATATTAGTTAAGTGACGTTTCTCTATGTGGGTTGATACATTGTTCATGTTGTTTCCGTTTGCGTTGTCTCAATTAATTATGTTAACAAGATGTTTGTTTACTTTGCAGGTAAATTATATAACGATGTTTCTTGTAAAAACTGTGTGAATTTAAGTTAAGTGCCTTTAAATGTCCGTTAATACATTATTTATTGACTTAAGATTTTATAGCTTTATTTTTATTGTAGATATTTATTCAAATTGAATGAAATAAAAAATAAATAAAATTTTAAATTTGAATATGGGACGATTTCAACACATTTCTTGACTTTTACTTTCATATTTTTGCAAATAGATAACATTTTATATCAATGCAAAGTCTATTCTACTAAGGCTGGATGTGACAATAAACTCAAACTCAAAGCATTTATTTCAATTAGACCATTACAGGCACTTTTGAATGTCAAGAAACAAAATGATGAAGCTACAGTCCCGGTCACAAGACATAATAATTTGTGAAAGTACTGTAGTTGCCCATTCCAAAGCGTTGGATCTCTATGGAGAAGAATAAGAGAGCTAGAATCTCCATGGACACTCTTTTAAATTATAATATTATTACAAAATCGTATTTACATCATTCATGTTGAGATTATACAAATACTAGCTTTTGCCCGCGGCTTCGCTCGCGTTAAATTCAGTATAACACAGTAACTGCTACCTGCAGTTTTTGCCCTTGCGCCTTATTGATTTGTAATAGCAACGCTAAGTTTTACCTTTTCTTCCCTCGTTCTCCCCCTCATATCCCACTTTTAAAAAAAATAGCCTATATCCGTCTCCTGGTTCCCACCTATCTCTGTACCAAAATTCATCACAATCGGTTTAGCCATTAAAGCGTATACTATTAGTAAGGAAGTAAGGATAAGGATGTGAGAATGATGTAGAAAGAGGTGCACAGTAAGAGCGTCCAGAGTAAAAAAAGTAAAATTCGATTAAATTTCAAATAATTGACTTTATCTACTACGATAAGAAATAGATAAGTGAAAGCTACTGTAACCTCCTTAGAAGTTTTTGAGCTGTTGTGGAAAAACATGTTAAATGAAAAATAGAGTATCTAAATAACATTTACTGAAACTCGTCTAGGTAGCTACGCATTTGTTATTTACTTAAAAACATTCATATTGCTTACTTGCTAGTTGAAATTATTTAAAAACTATAAAAAGTCTAGGATCAAAGAGGTCTATTAAAAAACTAAGTCTAGCCAGCTTATCGCGTCGCGGCACATGTCCTATCTGCGCACGTATGAATGGCTGTAATTAGGCGCAACATTCGGCGCGGCCTATCGCTGGAGCCTCTCTAACTAATGAGCTTCTAGTTATCAAACTGGCCCTTTCATACGGCCTTTTATGAAGGACTTACTGTAGGGCTGACCAAGATATATTTAGTGGTGCACGAGCTGTTGCTGTGAATCAGGGAATTTGGCTTCTCCATACTTGTCCATTTGGCTTTGTAAATATATTTTTAAGTTAAGTTTATTGTTCTACGTAAGATAACTTATATTCCATAGTATTTGAGTATACAATAACAGAAAAATAAACTAAATTAAACTAAAATGATTAAAACATACTACCTAACTTATAAATAAATTAAAAAATAGCGTCAAAAAATTCGTCCTCAACGCTGTCAGTTGGCAATGTCCCCAAGCCACTGGCCGCGTTGCCACGTTGTATGGCAACGTAAAATAACTATTTGAAACTGTATTAGTCCAGCTTTAACTATTGTTTAAAGGGAATAAATCGCCCTTAGTTAGAGCACTGATGACAACATTAGTGCCACTTGGTTATTTTTTTTATAATATTTCTGTTTGTATACAAAGTTTTTAAGATTATTTTTATCGATTGTAAAAATAATTATATTTTATTTAGAGCTCTAAGTGGCATCGTCATTTACTTAAAACTGATGAAAGCCTCTGTGAATTGCTTCACCTCTCCCATTCACTGCAATTTAAACATAACCTAACTTTACTATCATTACCATACATTCACCTAATTTAAAAAAAAAAAACACAAACTAATTCGAACTGAACTAATACGTGTAAATACGAACGTAAATATTGTATATTATTTCATCATTAAAATTTACCAAATCCATAAAATGACATTGAATTGTATTGAATGATGCTGTACTAGCTCCTTCTAACCTTTGTCATTATTTGTATTGTATTTTTTTTAAATTTTGTATTTATTAATTCTTTAAATAAATACGACGCCACGAATCCTTAAATTATGCAACCCTACGTCGCGTGTTAAGATCCCGAGAGGAGGTGAATTTATTTTTCCTCAGCTAACGGGGCTAGCGAAGCTCAGCTCGAATACATTTCTTAATCCTTAATTAATCATTTTTAAAAGAGGGATTACATCGCCTCCGTCTATAGAGTGAATTAGATTAAAAGTTAAAAGGTTTATTAAAGTAACGCGGCGACCTTTCAGGCTTTTCATTGCGTTTCTTATCAGTGTAATAGATACTTAGTAATATATTTGGTTTCCTTGTAGCAAGTTGAAACGAGATTCTAATGATTGGACTTTGTGGAATCTTCTGGAATAGTGTGATTGGTTTTTTGATTAAATTAAAGAAATCAACTTTGGAAATTTAATAAAATACAGACTTGAGGTTTGACGTTTTCACAGTTGGAATAAGGAACTAACTTTACGTGCGTCCTTTCCTTTAGGTTCTCGTCTGGTGGTCTATACAAGGTTCACAAACAAACAACAGTAATATCTTTGTCATTGATAACAGAACGGTATAAAATGGCGTTGTTCTGTTATTGAGGTAACTCCGCAGCGCTCGCAAGGTACAGTCACATTACGAACACTATTTGGATGGAAGAGACATCAAAATGGAGTCAAAACGGTTACCTTTTTGTGCTGCAGCCTTCTATTAACATGTTATAAATTTCAAATGTGATTTACTCGTACTGTATGATGAACAATGATCTTGTAAAAATATTATGATTTAAAAGTGTGTCCATGAAGTTTCTTGCACATTCTTGTCTTAGCAATCTACGCTTTGGAATTGGCAATTACAGTACTTTCACAAGTTATTTTGCCTTGTGACTGGGACTTGTTCAAAGACATTCAAAAGTGCCTGTAATGGTCTAATTGAAATAAATGCTTTGAGTTTATAAAATAGAAGCAATTTATGTCGAGCAATCCACACTGCGCAGAAACCGCACTGTTTGGAAACGCGTCGTATGTGGTCGCCATCTTTTTAAGAAGAAGATTAGTAGTATTGATTGTAATTTTGTATTACGTAACACTAGGAAGTGGCGATGGGCAGGACGTTTTTGTAGGACTGTCTCTTGTAAAATGACGTTCAAAAAGTGGTGATTATTAGCCTAATTTGAATACATTTATTCAAATTAGGCTGATAATCAGCACGAGTTCCAAAATCAAAAGTCATTACTTTTGATTTTGATTTTGGAACTCGTGCTATGTGATAGGTTTTATCACAAAGCCGAGATTAGACTTTCACGAAAAATTGTGTCTGTATTTCAATATAGTGGTCAATGAGTGTACGTCATAGCAGTGAATCATGCGCAGACGTCGGTCTGCTACCGGGTGTTGTGATGTAGGTAACCGTTGTTTGTTTGTAAATTGAGTGTTTGTGCATTTGTATTGAGTGGTTGATATAGATTCGCAGCTGTTTTTGATTCACGTTCTGTTTGCAGTGTTTAGATATTTGAAATCTTTTATGTAAGGTACCAGTCACCACATAGTAGGTCATGTTGTATGACAGTTGACACCATGTTGAACTTGTTGCTACTTGTTGTTTACAATGTAAGTGGGTGGTTTAGTGTACTCGTAGCTTGAAGCGATTGTTTTTGAAAACTCATCCTCCTTCCTATTCCAAGGTTTCTATAGGATGTAACATAATAAACCCAAGACCTGATAATTTGGTATCTCAGACTAAGAAACTGAACAACTTTTGGTTACCATACATTACTTAAACATAAATATTACATTATTCAGGAACTCGAACTAAAACAAACGCAAAAGTTGATTAGTTTGACGGCACGGTTGGCGCAGTGGTTGAGCGATCGACTGCTGCGCTGCGTGTCGCGGGTTCGATTCCCGCACGGAACAAATATTTGTATGACCTGCAGATAGTTGTTCGGGTCTGGCCGTTTGTGTATGTGAGTTTAAATGTTTGTAAACGCACCCACGATACAGGAGAAATTCCTAATGTGGGGCAACATTTTTATAAAAAAAAGAAAAAAGTTTCATGGTCCAGAAGACCACACGAGGAGGTTTTGCGTTTAATATTTCTGTTACACATCTTTTAAGAAATTGGAAATTATGACTAAAGTCCAATTTAATTTCATATCACTATATCGTTCATATCATATTAAAAAAAGCTGCAAAAGTTTTTGTAAAAAATATGTTAGTTTAATATGTCTTTTTTTAAGAAAAAACTTTCAAATTGTATCGTGTCGTTTCCACATTAACATATTTAGACGAAAACTCGAAATGTCATCGTTTAACGAGTGGATTCATCTTGGAGGTCTATACCTTCACAGTATCAGAGTTATGGTATGCAAAACACAATGTGAACTAACTACGAGACCATACGGGGACCGTACGGACAGCAAATAGGCGGCAACTGACTGCACGCTCACCTGATATCAAGTATTCTTACTTAGTTCTGTATAAGGAAACATTCATATATTACCAGCAACAACTGCATGTCTGGAACAATTTTCTCTTTATGTTAACGGGCGTTCATAGTTGCGACACAGTTTTTACTTTTGGAGCTATCATCGTTTTTCATCTTTGTATCTTTGTTTTTTTTAATGTGTTCTTGTGCAACCAGGCTGTAGGTTACAGACCATACAGAATGACTACTTTCTTTCAGATGGGAAATCATCAAATAACTTAGGTACCCGCTCACAGCGAAGCAGAAGGGAGTCTCTTAATATAATGAACATTAAATTATTTAAGAGATAACTAAAGAAACTGCTCATTTGTAAAAGATATTATAATTTAACAGAGTTTTTGAATGACAAATTTTTAATGTTGATAATTTAATATGTGTTCTTTTTTGTAATAATTTTATGATTATTTTAGTTTTTTTTAAATCTAATAATTGTATTATTTTTGACTATAAGTTATTTCAGACTTTTTTTGACTATAAATTTGTATGAACTGTAATGGTGTATTTGAATATTTGACATTATTAATTTATAATTAACAATGTACTGGGAACTATTTGTACGCTGAAAATGGCAAAACATGTTGAACCAATAATTTTAAACTCTTGACATCCATATTATGTGCATATCCAATGAATCATGTTACACATGTATATACAAATAAATTAATCTTTTATCTTAATCAGACTATTGACTAAAACTAATCCATGTTCCTTCTTTTGCCCTTTGTGTTCCAGGTCTGCGTTAACTCTTTAGAACAACCTGGCACCCCCAAACCCATAGCGGGGGAAGTTATTTGATAATATCCCACCCAAAAAAAAAGATAACACGGCTAGTTCTCATTTTGAACTGACCAAAAGATCCTTGAACAGCTGTATATATACAAGGCCAAGCATCTCTTGGATAACAAATTAAACTTGACTACCCCCCTCAAACATGGGTTGAGAGTACGACCTCCCAAAATCTCTTCGGCTTAAATTTAAGATATTCGCTTTTAAAATCTACCTCCAATTACGCCGAACCTATCTGACTCACCATTCAAGCAACCAGCTACGCAACCACAATCCACGAAACAATTTAATAACATACAAACAATATGAACTTAAATAGAATATATCCGTTTAACTTAGTATGCGCCATGCAGTCGGGCGACAGTTGCGCAATTATTGCTCCATTGTAGTCCAGCGCGAATCGCGTGAGCATTCCTCACTAGATGTATTGTGTGCTGAGCTATTTTTAGCAGCTCGTGTGGAATGGATACTTCCTACACGATCATGATTCATCTGGCAATGGGAACAGGGTAGTCCTGTTTGTTGGAGTGTGGACTACGTTAGGAAACCACTGTTTATAATGTAATAGCCTATCCGTAGGCCTACCCATTTTTTTCCTTTACTTGTTATTAAGCTGTGATTATCATTAGGATATTATTATGAGTATTTTTATTCGTATATGTGAATATATAAGTTTTCGAAAACAAAATGTTATTTTTCTGAGATATTATTTTTGTATATACTCTATCATATTGTTGTCCCATTTAACCCAAAGTTCGATTGGTAGAGAACGCCTTGTGGTGTTAAATCCGCCTATGTTTCACTATTGTGCATAATGTTTTAAATAAATTATTCAAAATCGGCTTCTACTGTAGAAAGAAAGTTTCAAAATATCTGTGTTAATTGCTTAAGTAACTACTTATTTCGTTAATTGGTGACTAACTCCGGAAGTGTCCCAATTAATCAACTCGGCTTGTAACTAAATTGAATCTGACACCATAGTAAATATTGTAGACACAAGGAAAACCAATAACATAAAGGAGTTTTTATAACAAAATCATGTTTGAAATCGATATTATTCAATTAAAACGTTTCTACCGTCTGCGAATTTATATTTCACCATTAATAATGCTAACAAACCTGTCAGTTCCTAAAATATAGTGTTCCCTTCCGAAAAGTAGCATCGATTCATGCAGAGATCGATAAGCATTCCCCCGCGGCAAACTGATTTATATTCACTGAGTATACAACATTCCTACATTTCCTTTTTTGTTTAGCAAGTCGGTTGGACGCTTAGGACTTCCTTGGGGTATGAATAAGATCAGAGGGGCCTGCTAGGGCCTCTGCCTGTTAGGCTTGCGGGTTGTTCGAAAGACATATTGTGGCCCAGAAAACAAAGGGCAAAAGAAGAAACATGGATGGGTTTTAGTCAGTAAAAGTCTGACACTCCCTGATAATTTCCAACCCCTAAAAAAGGGTATGAATAAGCTAAGGTACTAAACAAGCCACAGCTAGCAAGTGACACTATAAGTAAAAAGAGGAACACCCCTGTTAACGATGATGTCCGGCCCGGATAAGCCCCTGTAGATATATCGACAATAAAACAGATATGTCTGGTGAAAAATGCCGGGGTGGTGACATCCAAACTGAAATGATGTCAAGCTAATGAAGCAGGAATTGCACAGAAAAGTCTGTTTCACTCAGATGCCGTCGACCAAGTCCTAAATATTATGAAAAAATTACCGCAAAATATCTACAGTCATTGGTACAGTACATTAGTAAAAATGCCATCAGTTATGCAAGGTGAATTTTTCTACATTCTTCCAGTTTATCTGACAAAAAGAGCCTTTATAAGCGCTCTACAACTTGACTACGTACTCCGGCGCTGGAGGGTCATGTGTAGGGCACTCGACAACTTTCACAAGTTTGTCTACGTGGCTCACTGAAGATTTGGCGATACCTTCAATAAGATAAACGGTATCTATACGCTGTCTAAATGTCCAATTTCTCGTGTTCCGTCGACAGTAGACTTTTCGTACCGGTCATGAACTAAATTCGTGGGTAAATTTGCAGTTTTCTTTATAGGACTAGAAATGTGGTTATATAGGTAAGGTTGGATACAAAAATGTTGCTCTTTCCTTTTTTGCTGTCCCAAAATGTATTTCAGTGTCTAAGACAATCTCGTTGGCATTTTGTTACAAACAATCCCTAATTGTGAACGTCGTTTACTGTTTGTTTTATAAGGACGAATAACACAAAACAAGGTTAGTCCTTTAAGCGACAACAAAGAATGTTTGTAACAAAGGTCGATCTTATTGTAGAAAAAATACCGGACAAGTGCGAGACGGACTTGCGCACTGAGGATTTTGTATAACTTAACTTTGCCGCTGAAAAACTGTTGGTTTTTATATCGACATAGGTCGCGGTTGATTTATCAACTTTAAATAACATTCATCACACTTAAACTGTGATATAAATTGATGGGTTTCGGATTTTTCGTTTTGTTGGTGCTATTACATGATATTGTTTCTTGCCAAATTTCATGATTATTAGGTCAACGGAAAGTACAATTTTTTTGTTCCCCTTGGCGAGGTATAGTAAATGCAGTATAAATGGCCGTATCTTTTGATAATTGATTTTACACAGCTATAATGGTCTATAGAATTAAGTATTTGGTTTTTATTTCAACTCGATATCTCCACGCGTTCCCGAGATAAAGGTTCTGACAGACAGACCGACAGATGACGGCTAATAGACATTTGTGTCGCTGAAAAAGACGAACCCCTAATAAACGGACGTCTGAAGTTTCCCGTAATAACATAACTAAAACAAACATTCCAGCCGTGTGTATCATTACTAGGTATCCAGCACATCTCCAGGCTTCTGTTCCGTGATGTATTAGCGAGTATATTAGCACATAGCTCGCGTCTCGACGCCGATGTATTGCGCCGTACATCTTCCCAATGACGCCCCAGACTGTGGTGGGATCGTCGGAGGATTTCCGGGAGGAAAGAATCGGATTACACTAGTGTATATTGAGTCTATTTTAGACTGTTTTATTTACCTTGTCTAAGTTACTCAACTAATCTTATTTGGACGACATCCTTTTGACCGTTCCAGTTGTTTTTATTTCTAAACAGAATCAGTTAGTACGTGGTTTTAAATGTTCGGCTAATTCTAAAATTTTTCCTCATCTTAATTCCTCAGTATTCAATTTACAAAACTCTCAGAAAATCGTCCAAATCGCATTTCAAGAATTTTCTCAACGGCTCACAAAAGATAGCAGACGAGAAAATATTTCTTGTTTCGTGTTGTTTTTCATTTGGTCGCTCGGTCAGAACTTCTGTTAAAGGCGTGATTTTCTCATGTGTTCATTTTTCCGATACTGAATGAATTCAGTATCGGAAAAATGAGGCTAATTAAAAACAAAGAACTAGGTTATTAGCACAAAACGTTTCGTTGAGATTTGTCTTGAGACTGATTCTATAGGTTTCAAAAATATTATAACAGGAATTCATGACGTTTTTACTAAAATTGATACAAGATGAGATATTAATAGCAGAATCGCGCTTAGTTCAAAATTCTTGTTGCATTTTCTACAAAATAGATTCCAAAGAAAAATAAAGGATGGTAAACTATTTGCTCAACTTGCGCGTAGCTTTTAGCATGCACGAATTGTATTTATTTAAGTTTATTGCAGTTTGCGCTGAACCTTTTCTTGTTCCAACATTCTTTTAACACTTACAAACACAAGCTTTTATCTCAAACCTTATCAGTTACTAGTTTTATCGCAAAAAGTATAATCCGGATATGAAGGGCAGGGCAAAAGAGCAGTCTGGTCACAAGTCAACATGACTAGACCCCAGTGATAATCTCTGGTCACAAAAAATGGACGAAAAACTGTAACAGGCGATAAGGACCCTCTGATCAGTTAGAGAGCGGATTATATTGTACAGATTATTATTATTCAAATGTAAATAAAAGATGCAATAGTCAAGACTTAAGATTTACCTGGAATAGAAAAGGTTTATTATTTAAACTGAACTTTTTAGTAAGAACTTGTGCAAGTAGAGTGCTTAAGCTGTTTTTCGTGCTTATGTTTTTCCATGGAACTTATTATTTAGGTGCTGGGGATATACAAATACAGACATAACCAATTGAAGAACTTTGCCGAAGTCATAGATAACCAAGTTTACGTTTTAAGCTCTCGTCCGTCCAGTGAACTGTCAAAATCGCAAACGTAGGCCGTAAAACGAAGGCAGTCTTTATCAGCAAATCCGATCTAGTACGAGTAGAATGCCAGCAAAATTAGGACCCCAGTGACGAGAACAGCCGACGATATATCCCACACATTCTGAACGGACCTACCGTTCAAATAGGCTGCCGCGTAAGCTGTGTGAAATTGGGACACAATTCACCAACCATTCTCTAACTAAACTCACGAAATGCTAAACATTTAAGCAAAATCCATTCAATATTTATCTTAATCGCTTTATCTCAGGTAAGGCCAAACGTGTCAAATATTTTGACATTACCAGCCGTTTGTGTGTCTGTCCCCTGACAATCGGTGACATTTGTATTGTCAAACGAATAGTTTTGACATTCCTTTGTTCACTTCACAGATATAGATAGTGCTGTGTGTCCCCGAGCTTATAATAGTGATGTGTATTGTGAAGAATATGTGAATGGTGAATAGATTTTGAAGAAGAATGGATTCAATTAAGTGGGGAATGGATTGATTGTAATCTTCTTAGTTGATTGTCATCGTTTGAATTAATTTGTGTAGTTCCATGTGTAGGTGAAGTTGTGGAATAGTGTGTAGTGATGAGTGCCTATTTTAATAAACGACGAATCTACTGCTTGTCTATCTAATTTATTTAGAAAGGAAAATTCCATATTGCGTTTAAGTTAATGTTGTACTTGAACCTTAGAAAACGGATATGATAATTAAATGCTAATTTCTAGGAAACACAAGATAATCAACTAAACAATCATGAACATCAAAAAATCCTCAGTGTATCGCTAATTAAGAACAAACTGCGAAGCGTGAGCTTGCAAAATAAAGAACATATTACTGTGAAAAGTCGCAGTTGATTTATTGTTTGCATTCCTAAACTTACGTGGTTGTGTACATTTTTTCGTTTGTACGAAGAGATAGAAAAACTGCGTGTGGAGATTTTCACAATTTCTACATCTTTTGAAGACGGAGAGTGTGGGTAAACATACTTTCCTTTTTAGAAATGGTTCGTTTGATAATTTTAGTTCAGACCAAACAGTATTTTGCAATAAATAGCAAAAAAATCGCGTGAACATGTCCATTATCCAAGAAAAGAGTTCGGTTGCCTGAAAAAATAGGACTTATGAAGACGAATGTACCGATGCACAAAAAGAAATGTTTTCTCAAGGAAATTGTTAACTAAAATGCAGTACCATCTACATTTTAATTACATCCAGGGTTTAAGAAGGTTAACTACTTTATAGGTAAGGAAAAAAACTTGCCTGGACATCAGTATACCACCTGTGTACTTAACAAAGCGCTATCTGTGAACATTAATCTAGTCGGTACTCGGTAGCACGCACTTGTTACCAACTCGACTCGACTCGACTCGACTCGGAAAGGTCCCACAACGACACACGCAATTAAACTTACTGCTCCATTATCGCGAATTTATCGATTTACATTTTGCATTCAGACAATATAACTACAAAATACAGAAGGTTTGCAGAAAGGATGGTGAGTTTTTCTGGTGAAGTCCTCATGAAAGCGGTGACAAAGAAATCAAAGGAACAAGCATTATTTACGCGTGTAGCAGACAGGGCGATATTAATGCGATGATGATGGATGCCGTTGTTTTTCACAAAATAACTTCCCCTGCTCTGGGCGGAGCGGGGGGATGTGTCAGACTTGTACGGACTAAAACCCACCCATGTTCCTTCTATTGCGCTTTACGTTGCGGGTCCACGGCATCTCTTTCGAACAACCCGCAACCCATGATTGATGCCTTTGATGGATCTTTCTTGACAGTCAACCTGAACGACTTATGAATCAATCAGTTCTACATGCCTAACAGCGTAACGATTAAAAAACTCTTCTTAAAGGGTGTAAAAGTACTTTTTTTCGGATGGGATACCATCAAATAACTTCTCCCGTTCTGGGCGGAGAGGAATAGAGTGTCAGATTTTAACTGACTAAAAACCCATCCATGTCCCTACTTTTGCACTATGTGTTCCGGGGCCACGGTTTCTCTTTCGAACAACCCACAAACCTGGTATAAAAGTACCCTTAACAAAGCCGGACGGCACGTGCTCAACCCTTTATTGTGATTTTTTTTTGTTCTATACCTTGGAACCTTCTAGTCACGGAGATATTGGGGTCAACATTCCAAGTTTTTTTTTAACCCAAGCATTTGTTGTTAAACTTTACTTTAAAATCTTCCCCAATCCCTGTACTGTTCAATGTATCCATTAGCACAATGTTTTCAGTGAACATCGATTTTACTTTAAATAAATAAAATAAATAAATATCACGGGACAACTCACACACGGCTATCTGATCCCAAGCTAAGCAGAGCTTGTGTTATGGTAACCAGACAACTGATATACATACTTATATAATTTATAAATACATACATATTATAGATAAATCACACAAAATAGTTTAAAATGTAAAATTTTCCAACTACAATTTCTGCGTTGTTTTTTTTTTTAATAAAACGTTGTCCCACTTTAAGAATTTCTCCTGTATCGTGGGTGCGTTTACAAACATTTAAACTCACATAAATAGACAGCCAGACCCGGACTAACCATCTGTAGGTCATGAAAATATTTGTTCCTTTGTTGATTTATGCAAAGTTGACGTCTTCGTAAACGGGTTGTAGAATGATAAAGAATATTGGATTAGCGTGATATTTTATTGATATAAACTTCTGTTTCTAATGTATCAAATAATAAATAGATTTACATAACTAATTGATACGATTGTCTCAGATTGACGCCACGCGTTTCAAATAATTAGTAAAACAAGTTTGTTTAGCTCCAAATAACATTAACATGCAAATCCAGTTAATTGTAGGAATGTCTGAGCTAATCGCGTTTGTTGCTTGTTTATTTTTAGTTAATTTTATTATTTTAGTGCCGAACGCTGATTGGGTTGATGAAATTAAGCAATTTGTGTGGATAACGGTTTTATTCATAGTTTTAATTTATTTGTATTTAATATGCAAATGAAGGTTATTAATGCAACAATATTTTTGGTTGATTTAATACTTCTTTCACCTTTATAATTTACTAGCTTTTGCCCGCGGCTTCGCTCTCAAATTCGGGGTAACACAGTTCCCCTTTCCTGATTTGCAGGTACTTGCTACCTGTAGTGTTTGCTCTTGCGCCTTATTTATTGTAATAGCAGAGCTAAGTTTTCCCTTTTCTTAACTCTTTCTCCCTCATTTCTTACTTTAAAAAAATAATAATTAGCCTATGTCCGTCTCCAGGGTACAAACTATCTGTGTACCAAAATTTATCAAAATCGGTTAAGCCATTTAGGCGTGAAGACGAAACAAACAAACTTACTTTCGCTTTTATAATATTAGTAAGGATTTCTAATCTCATTCTTGTTTCTTATTGATGCGGAGGAATGAGAAAAATGTCGTCATGACAGTTTTAAGTATGAATTTGGATGGGTATAGTAGTAGAGGAAGGATAAAGAAACGATGGACGGTATTACGAGAAATAGAAGAGAAGAGAGAGACACCAAACTTGGATGGAAACTTGGAAACTTGGATTTCCCATCCTTAAAAAAAGGGCAGGAGAATGGTGATTCTTGTTTGTTAATGTATAATTCTTTTAACAGACAGGAATATAAGGTCCCACCATGTTACCCAGTGGTATAACACACTTTTCTATATCATATACGAAATATCGAAATCAAAATCGATTGATTGCTTCATGCTACTTGTTATTATAAATGCGAATGTTTGTGAGGATGGATGGATGTATGGATGTTTGTTACTCTTTCATGTCAAAACGGCCAGTTATTTTTAAGTCGACCCTAGTTGCCTTTACCAGGGCACAAATCCAAAATCGGTGGCTGCAATGGCGCAAATACCTCACTGGTTTTAACTTTATATAAGAACGGAGAACACTTAACATTAAATTTAAAAATCCTCTGTACTTAATACTCAGTTATATTGTGTAAGATTCTTGCTCGAATTATCCACATTGTATAGTATTTAAATAAAACTGTTGTGGCGTGAGTGGGACGCCACGGTGGCGATCCTTTCAGTAGATAGCTCACAACGACCGCTGGACAGACTTCTGTTCTGCAGAGTATGTTACAGACACGACAGTGTTGATGATATTGCCACTAAGTTTTTGTGAAATAAGCAAAAGATCATAATCCTTTGTGCCATTTCCACCACACATCTGACTCTAAATTTGTTTGAGTGTCAGACTTCTACTGACTTTGAAACCTACCCATGTTATTTCTTTTTCCTTTTATGTTCCGGGCCACGCCACTTCTTTTGAACAACTCGCAATCCCGGGAGGCGGTGGCCTTGGCAAGCCTCTCTGCTTCATTTAATAGCTTTAGAAGTACACTCACACAGTTTGATTTATGTCAAAAACGGTGGCGACCTACCGGGCACGGTATTGAGACTAATCTAATATCATGATTATCAAAGACAATCTTGTAAATTGTAAATTGGGTCTTAAATAATCACGCTATGACTACCATATTGAAAAAAATACTGAATCGACTGACGTGTCTGTTCATTCCGTTCGTCTTTGTCGTCTCCAGTTATCGGAGTGCGAGCATCAGGTCACAAGTCCTGGGGCGCAGCATTAAGATGGCGATAAGGCGCTGACCGACTGAACACCAGTGCTCAACACCAGTATTCAGCCGTTCAGTTGGATCAGCGCCTGCGCAATCTTAGCGGCCACTCGCCGATATTGCCGTAATGGCTGCCCTCGAAAGAATTGCTTGTATTGGGGAAAATGATGTCGTGTTGAAATATATACCCAATGTATTCCAGTTACACTTGTAAAAACGCTGATGCTAGGTCGCATTTTTGTTTGTTGCGTGATAAAGTTAAGATTAATTCCTTTTGAATGGGAAAATATTTGAACAAAGTCGTTGTTTTGCAATAACCTCCGTTTAAATACACTCATTTCCACTAAATAGATTTACCTGTGAATCTTTGATGTAAATAAAAAAAAGATAAATGGCGACACTTATTCTAATTCTTAATCAAAAGCTTAATCTAAGTGATCTCAATTTGAATGATGTCAGTTGAGTTTATTTGCATAATTTACTTAATCTTTCTCACAGATTCCTAATGAGAAAGCAAAATACACTCAACCAAATAACTATCGCAACAGACCAGATAAGGACCTAAAACGTATCACACCTAGAGACACTACAGACAGCAACATTACACAGCAAAGTAAAAGATAACATCTTGTAAGGTTGTAACCGAACGCGGCAATAACTTTATCATTGGCTGTGAAAGAAAGCTCTCATTGCGACAATGTAATGCTCATGATAATTGCTGTTTATAAGTTGATGTTATCGGCTAGAAGACGACCGAGTGTAGGGACCAGCTTTCATTGTTCACTGCTGAGTAACGAAAATGTAGGGAAAAGGAATCGTGTGTTGATGTTAAAAGAGTAGTTTAGATAGAGAATACGTATTCGATTGGAATAAAATGTTTTCTATCGATTTAGGTGTAATATTGATTAGAGAATTAATGTACTTTTTTTTACTTCAAGGATGATCCTAGCGGTAAAATAATGTGAATAATTAACAAAAAAGAAAGCTCTGCACAGCCAACTAATCCTTTTGTTTTACTTAGTGAGGACGGATATAGAAAGACAGATAACTCTTAATTTATACAGCAAGTTACGGAGAAATACGTAAATAGAACATCGAAATAAAAGAACAATGAGCACTTATCACAAACACTGATCTATGTTGAGATGTTCTGTTTGAATAAAGAGGTAATCGTAACTGATGCATCTACAGCCGATTACCATAGAGTACATAGAGTAACGCGACTCGACTTAGAGCCGTGTCGCGTCATCTTGCGTCAAAATGTCGGAGTCGTCAACATGTGTCGCCTCAAAATAATCCGATTACGTTTCTTTGAATTTCCATATAATTGTCGCTCTGACTTGTCGCAGTCGAATGAATATTTTTACGCGAGGGGATTTATTTTCCTTTTGGCTTTCAACTTATTGATATCAATGTCTGCTTTGTGAATATGTCGCGGGAAAAAGTTGGAATGTGAATGGCAAAGTTGACGCATTTAAATGTATGATATGAAATCGCATTATGGAAATGAACTGCGCAATACATTTATTTATGAAGACTTGAAAGAAGGTTATCATTTTTAAAAATAAAATATTTCATAAACAAATAAATGTATGTGCACTAATTACTTACTAATTAGCCTTTATCTAACTTTAACTGAGTGCAGATAAAAATAATTACTATTTTTATCTGCACTCAGTTCAAACTGAAACAATGTGTTTTGTTAAAAGATTTTTGCAGTTCTTTTCAAATTGTAATAAATTCTCGAACGTCTTGTAACCCTACAGCTAGACTAAAGAATAACCCCGCACATGTATTCACCTCGTTATGGATTTAATAACGATACGAGTCACTCGATTCTAATCTCGACACATAATCGGATTTGTGGATATTGTCAGTGAGATGTGATTCGTACCGAGTCGCCATTGTCGTGACTCAAGTCTTAGTACCGTTCACAATGAATGAAATGTTGAGCTGACGAAACGATGTTACATAAAGGATTTAATGAACTGTACTCCTCGTGTAGTTAAGAAACGTTAAAAATGCTCCCTTTTATTTCTAAAAGTTCAGAGTTTAATTCAGTTCCAAGCTTAATCCAAATCCGTTCGGGTCGAATATATTTTTAGATTCTGATTAACTTTTTTCAGTTTCAACTCAATTTCTTTAATAACTGTTCAGAAATTGCTTCATTGATTTTATGCTTTTTGCATTTTTATTTCATTAGGATTTAAATTTGTTCAAAAATTATTTATCTTCAAGATTCAGGGTGATCATAATTCTTTATCTCGACATCAATAATTACAAGTTCTGATTCACATTACAAACTTATTTAGAGAAAGGTGTCTCAAGTAGGATGGTCCTTAGGTAAAGATCACATCTCCGGTTAAGATTTAACATTTTAGTTTTACAAAAAGTTAGGTTAAGATATAAAAATTCAGTTAAAATTTAAACGAAATGAAAATAGACGTATAAGCATAACTTACTGATGATAGCAAGAAGTATCCTGATACACAAAGAAAACTTGATATTGCGGTTGAATCGAAGTGTGGATGCTTTATTTTCAGATCTTTTATGTTTATGAATCATATAAGATATAACTTTCTCATAAAAATGAGCAATAAAGAAAATCCAGGGTGTTTCCGAGGACGCAGCAAGTGGCCTTATTTCGGAGTAGCTTTCAAGTCCTGTTGGAGTCCGGCCAGGGCGCATTTTGGCCGACAATGCGACGCCATTTTGTGTTATTTCGCGCGCAAAATTAATGTCGCCAGCCATTTTGTGATAATGGTTTTAATTTACGATTTGAAAATGTGAACGGGACCTACAATAAAATGAATTTATTGGTGTGTAAATGGTGTGTAACCACGAGATATAAGGAACAGATTGAACTGGGTCGAATGTTTCACCTTACGAGATGAATAGTAAGGTAGTAGTGAATTGCAATGCTCGTGTGTTTTCTGTGCGAGAAGGGGCTTTTGCCCTGAAGTGGGGCGGTAAATAACTGGTATTGAGGCTGTCTGTCCAGGGTTACCATTTAGAAAAAATATTTTTGTATTTTACCATATTGTGCGTAAGCTGCTTCTTTCGTCCTAAAATGATGAATGAATTTTGGAAAGGCTTCTAAATAGACTAATATGATGCTTAAATCTGTTGCCAATACGGTGCTCAGGCAAAACTCTACACAGACTATACGTCTGAAGTTCAGAGTCAGATCTACAGTACAAAATGGTTGTAGTAACCACGTTAGCTCTGCAAAGCTAGTTCATCCGATGAATAAAATAAAACTAAAGAGAAACAAAGCTAAACACAACGAATTCAAATACATTTATTAACAACGGTATATTTAGGGCAGCATTCCTGTCGGTAACACATCAGTATATCGAGTTACACGCATTACCGCGGAACCGAACACTGTTGTCAGTACATGTGGTTGCTTTACCTATTTATAGATAATACCCCAGATGAACTTTTTTACTGCCACAATACTGACTGGCTAGAATTGATTTCGTGCTTTATAGCTGTGGCTGGCATCGTGACGTCTTAGAGCAGGATTGCTTTATTGTCATTCCACTGTGGGTAAGAGTCAGAGCTATGCAAGATGTCTAGCGCCACTTCTTTCTCAAACTGGAATAAGTTTTAAATATTACTGTTTAAAGACGTCATGGTTACCCCATTGAACTTAAAAAATAACTGCTGTGTGTTTTATAAAATGTATGAATAAATTGTTCCATTGAATATTTTGTATCAAATGTCAAAGTCAATCCTTTTATTTCATCGGCCATTTAGAATTTTCTTAAAGGCACTTTTGTACGTCAAACTTTTTGAACGAAGGAAATAGAATTAACACTTTTTACGCAAGAGTAGTTTCCTTTGGAGAAGAATGATGAAGAAACTTCATTATTATTATTTTAAAAGAAGCTATCGGATACATAGCGAATTATTATATCGAGTCAACTAAAAACCTAAAAGCTCTTTAGAATCTACATTAATCGATTTGATGCATTCGGCTTACTTAGGATTCTTTTTGACGTGTTGGCGATGAGCCTTTTACAGCGTGACTTCAGAAGAGGCATGATAACGGATTTCTCTGCTACAAGCTCATTAGATTTAATTCATTTGGAGAAAGAGAAAAACACATTGCAATACAGTCATCATCAACATATCTGTCTAGCTTTTTTTCTAATTATGTTGGCGTCAGCTCCAGTCTAACCGGGTCCAGTTAAAAAGCAGTTTTTTTTATGGGAAATCATCAAATAACCATTTCCCCGCTCTGGACGGGCGGGGGGAGGGTCAGACTTGTATTGTCTAAAACCCACCCATCTTCCTTCTTTTACCCTTTATGTTTCGGGGCCGCGGTATCTCTTTCGAACAACCCGCAACCCCGGCAGAGTATTTAATACCTACAAAAGATATCTACAACTCAGTAACTGGGTAATACTTAAACTTCTATGTTACGGTATGACACGGTATATACTACTAATTAATCCTTACTTATACATAGTAATATTATAAAAGAGAAGGTGAGTTTGTTTGTTTGTTTTTTACGTCTTCACGCCTACATGGCCGAACCGATTTTGATGAATTTTGGTACAGAGATAGTTGGGACCTTGGAGACGGACATAGGCTAACTTTTGTTTAATAAAAGTGAGAAATGAGGGAGAAAGAGGGAAGAAAAGGGAAAACTTAGCATTGCTATTACAATAAGTAAGGTGCTGGGCAAAAACTACAAGTAGCAGGTACCTGCAAATCAGGAGACGGGAACTGTGTTACCTCGAATTAAACGCGAGCGAAGCCGCGGCCAAAAGCTAGTAATATTATAAAAGCAAAAGTGAGTTTGTTTGTTACGTCTTCACGCCTTAATGGCTAAACCGATTTTGATGAATTTTGGTACAGAGATAGTTGGGACCCTACAGACGGACATAGGATTTTATTTTAAAAAGTGGAAAATGAGGGAGAAAGAGCGAAGAAAAGGGAAAACTTAGCATTGATATTACAATAAATAAGGCGCAAGGGCAAAAACTACAGGCAGATACGCGCAAATCAGGAAAGGGCCACTGTGTTGCGCGGGCAAAAGCTAGTACTACATAATTTGATTTACCAAACGACAGTTAACATCACGTTTAAAACCGCACCCCGATGTTATCAAAGCACTTGTCTATGAAAGTTACCAACTCGGAGGTGCGGCACAACAAACTGAAAGTTTTCGACAGCACGATAAACAGTTTAACTGCACTCGTACGGCACTACGGCACAACGGCACCACTGCACGGCACTACGGAGCCACTTATAACAGTTATCACAGTATACGGACGATCGGTTACCTACGCAAACTTTGACAAGTACTGTAACTTGAACTTTGGAGATGCAGTTAAGAAGGACATTAAACGCGAGAAGATTAACGTTTGTAATGATCTATTTAAAGTGACACGTGAACAGTTATTAGCAGTTATTACTAATAAACAAACAATAATGGTTATCTCTTTCATAGTTTACCAACGATATAAGTTGTGTGTGGCCTAAAAATTTAATGTGTCAGTTAAGTTGTGGATCTTTAAAGTGGGATGCAGCTAGTTTATTCTATTTTTGTATGTATTTATTTGTCTTTAAGAAAAGGATATTAATTCATTCCCTTTAGATCTTCAGAAAACAATATTAAAGAATAGGTACCTAAGAACCTAAAATTCGATCCTTATATTCTGAAAGATATTTCATCTCAGTAAATTGATGCCTGAAATTCTCTTCAAATTCAATAGACTTGCTCAAAAGAATCAATTATCTTTTGTATCTGAAGTGAATGAAGGGCGAACCTAAAACTATACAGAAATAAATCAGTAGCTTGGAAGTAATATTACGGTCAGACTGTCAGAAAGTCAACACTACAACGTAAAAGGTGTTTCAAAACTGTTACAATATTCTCATTGAGTAGTGTTTCTATTTTAGTTATGTTTTGGGTAACTTTACTGTGTTAGTCATGATTTTCATTCGGATGAGTGGTTTTACGCTAAAGAAAGAACAGGCCACGTCATTTAGTCACGTGCTTTATTTTGGAAGAAATGTGACTGAAAGACTACAAATGTAATCGGATCTACAGTGATGTTCTCTCGGCAAAGATATTATTTAGCAAAACCTTCACGAAATGTCCCAAAAAAAAACATTATACACACATACAAAGTCATTTATTTAAACTAGGCTGATGATGAGCACTTTTTGAACGTGATTACACAAGACAGTCTTTCAAAACGCCCACCCTTCGCCACTTCCGAGTGTTTTAGCTGAGAAGAAGAAGTGGCGAAACAAAATCCCCAGCAGCACAACTGTCTGATAGGCTTGATGAACCAGACTATATATAGAAATATCCAAAAAATATCTTGTGTCTGGTTGTGGTTGTAATAGCAACTGCTCCTGAGTTCGATTCTCAGGTCGGGGACATTGTTATTGAGATTTTCCATCAAAAATTTTTCGGTTTCAGTCACGGAGTCTTAATTTCAGTTCCGCTAGATGCCAATATGCTCGCCTCATGGGTCTTAGACATAACTGAAATGTCGATGTACTACGATATTAGGTACCCCTCAGCCTAAACCTTAAGGGATTACAGCCGTGATGTTATGTGTCTCAAGGAAACGCAACAAACAATGTTGTAGCACTTGTAGCCCAGGTAGCATTTAGTTTACCACTAGTTCTAAGAAGATACGTGGAGTTTTTGTGCATTGTTGATGCTTTCGCAACTTCTACGTGAATAGCTAGTCAAATGTACGACTGTACGTACCTATAGTAAAGTGCACCACACACCAACATCCATACATTGTACAGGGACCACAGCTCTGTTTAATTATTTTTTAGGGTCCCATACCTCAAAAGGAAAAAGCAAAACCCTCATAGGATCACTTTGTTGTCCGTCCATCTGTCTGTCTGTCTGTCAAGACCCTTTATTTCGGGAACACGTGGAAGTATCGAGTTGAAATCAAAACCATATATATTCAAGTTTGTGGTCCCTTTATGCTCAACTAAAATCGAACCCTCAAAGTCTACGCAGTCAAAAGTGATGGCCGTTCATGTCATAAGTTTGTACGAGACCCTCGGTGCGCCCGTCTGACTCGCTTTTGACCGGTTTTAAAATCCCAAATCAATTGAAAACAGCAGATAAATAGATTGAAATTAAGCTAAAAAACGAGGCACACCCGACACTTTTCAGTGGCATTGTAAATGTTCAGTAATTAACGCGTGAAACGCGACGCTCCGGCCGGAAGTGTCGCGTCGTGACGTTTACCTGAAACGGCTGCTTTACTTAATATTAACGTTTCCGAGACAATGTAGGAAAAGTTTGAGAAATGATGGTGTTTGGTGACAGTAGGCGTGTTGTTTTAGTACTTAACTAAACTTCTATTTTTGAATATGTCTATGTGGCTCTTTTATAGATTGCTAAATGTTTCGGAAATACCGCCTAAAAAATCTTCCACCATAATGATATTATCTATTTTACTAGCTGTGCCCAGTGGTTTCACCCGCTGCTTATCTGCTTAGTGACGTAGCGTGATGTTAGTGGTAACATCGCATTATTGCCTTTTATTGTAACCGGTTTGTGGATGTATAACTTTTAATTCTATAACGGACATGGGTAGAACCATTTTTCGTGTTTTATCACAAACTTTTCAGCTATACCATTTTTAATACAGTCTATCTATAGTTTCTTTGGGCTTTCTCTTGTTTGAAACTCTCTCAATATATGTATCTGTTCGACGTTTCCACAGTTAATTTTTTTAAGACACTTTAAACATATGATTATTAAGTTATCATCAAACATGTCCCAGAGTAATCTGTGATTATATTCCCAAATAACTTAATTATCTGCAACTATCATAAATCTTAATTCTGCTGAGCTCCACACACTGGTGCGGGGTGAATATATTGTGTTAACGCGAGGTGACCCGCAGTGATTGAGTAACGGCCCTCTGGCTAGCGTTATTGTTATTAATTACATATTTATTGGATGTCGCTTGAGATAAGGTACGGGCATAGCATGAGCGCGGGCGGGGAGCGGTTTTGGAATAAATTAAACGAAACAGGACTAAAACGTTTTGATCCTTCACATTTCTATATTCAAGCACAAGATTTTTTTGGTTCTCATAAATGAGACGCGGGCTGTACAAGCCAGTTCAGTCCGCAGTCCTACACGAGTTCCGACTCATTAAACATCATCATCTGCGTCGCCTTTTCCCAACTATGGGTTTGCTTCCAGTCTTACCGGATGCAGCTGAATACCAGTATTATACATGGCGCCATGTCTATCTATCAACTCATTGAACATAAACATGTAATATTATTTATTAATTAAAACCTTATGTACAAGTGCCATAAGGCATTCTCTACCAATCAACCTTTTGGTAAAATACGAAAACATTGTGATACGGTATTTGTTTTTGAAAACGTGTATATATATACTGTATGTCATTTACCACCATTAGCTTTTGAATGTGTCATTATAATTTTGTCTCATCTCTAATCAAATCGCTGTCACCAATCACAATATTGCAACCTAACCAAGAATTGATATAAATAACATTTTGACAAGGTTGCTGAGTCTGACAGTCGCAGCGTGTATTGTAAGTATTGTAGCGGTTGTAAATCGCACCGGACACTGCGCCCGCGCCGGTCTACGTCAGCGATCGTAATTGGTGAATGTTTAATTGATTTATTGCTTACTGTGTTTTAATGTAAGAGTGACTAAATATTTCAAGTAGTAGTATAGCAGTCAAATTAAGATTTTTTGATGGAACAACAGAAGTTAGGTGTCTTATCATACGTATCCTTACTATAATTACTATAATATTATAAAAGCGAAAGTGAGTTTGTTTGTTACGTCTTCACGCCTAAATGGCCAAACCGATTTTGATGAATTTTGGTACAGAGATAGTTGGGACCCTGGAGACGAACATAAGCTAAAAAAAATGAGATCAGGGGAGAGAGAGG
Source organism: Ochropleura plecta (assembly GCA_905475445.1). NCBI lineage: Eukaryota > Metazoa > Arthropoda > Insecta > Lepidoptera > Noctuidae > Ochropleura > Ochropleura plecta. The sequence goes on from FR997739.1 coordinate 19,687,740, forward strand.
GAAAAAAAGGGGAGAGAAAGATTTTTTTTTTCGATCATCACGCGGGTTAAAGTTAGCGTTAGCCCAAAGTAACTATGCCACGCGGACGAAGTCGCGGGCTAAAGCTAGTTTGGTAATATATTACATGAAGCCAACTTCTGGAAGATTTAAAGCTGGTTTGTTCTATGTAGGCAATGCAACACCACATTGACCAACACTCAGACCGAGATCCACCAACGTTTTACGCCATGTCATAGAATCAGAATCTTTCCACAAAGATAAATAAACCTCGTACTGGCAATCACACAAAATAAAAACACAAAGCCACAAAGAAATATTGTCATCATATTTATACGAAGAATGTCAACGAACAATAAATAACTGAGAAAAAGGGAAAAGAAAGCGAAATCGACCAACACAAGAGAATCCAGCGCGTGTGTATGTATGTGGCAGTGATTCCTATGAAAATGTTCCATAACAGGCTTCATAGAAACCCTGAGTCCCGCACAATGAGGAAATATATCACGATGCATTGTTCACATGCGGTATGCGTGAATTGTGTGTGGACGTACAATGAACAGAAAGTCAATGGAGAAGGTTTACTACTGTTCGGAATTCTAGAAAGAAGTACGTGGTATGCAGCGTACTTTAGTAGTTGGTGGTAGGTGCTGGTTTATTGGTGCCAAGAATCCTTACTAATATTATAAAAGCGAAAGTGAGTTTGTTTGTTTGTTACGTCTTCACGCCTAAATGGCTAAACCGATTTTGATGAATTTTAGTACAGAGATAGTTGGGACCCTGGAGATGGACATAGGCTTGTTTTTAAAATAATGATTGAGATGTGAGGGAGAAAGAGGGAAGAAAAGGGAAATCTTAGCATTGCTATTACAATAAATAAGGCGCAAGGGCAAAAACTACAGGTTACCCCGAATTTAACGCGAGCGAAGCCGCGGGCTAAAGCTAGTATCAAATAAATCAGCACATAAATTATATTTCGTGTGTGTATTGGTCCACAGGTGTATTGGTCCACAGATGCAAGGACTGTGTTGCCAAACTTTGCTAATCAATCTACATTTAACGTTGGTGTTGCTATTCTATAATTAAAATATACATTACATATTCCTTCATCGCGTCTTCATCTGCTTTGCCTTTTAACAGCAAACAGCTTAATAATACACATGAAGCGGTTGTGGAGGTCAGATTGGCATATTTGACCTCCACAACTAGTACTAGGTATTGCAATAAGACTAGGTGTCTGACTTTCGGGCCACTGACTACCAATGATCAATGATCTACAAATGACAACCGGGAACAACCAACGGATTAACGTGCTTTCCGAGGCACGGATGAAACCCAGTATGCAACGGTTGGTCACCCATCCACGGACCAACCCAGGCAAGCGCGGCTTAACAGCTTGAGCAGCTATTATTGCTCTGCATCTTCGTCACAGTGTGGCAAGTCTAAGAAAGTTGCCTACGAGTTGAGCGTTCTCAGTAGCGTCCAAAAATGTGCTGATAGTAGAAATAAACAAGGAGCAAGGAATGAGTTCCACGCATTTCATAAATGAGTTACTTATTGTGCCGCAAACACGAGTTGATTGACGTATGATTTCATGGTACAAAACCAAAAAAATGTACTTCTTACTAAAACTACAAAATCGTTACAAAAAATACTTACAAAATCGGCAAAGAGCGATTCTGACTCGCGCACAGAACGTTCCGCACAAACATCAATCATCTTTACGCTGCGTAGACTTAGAGGATTGATTTTTCCACAGAACAAAGGTACCACAGAGTTGAGTATATAGTTTTAATTTCAACTCGAAAACTCTACGCGTTTCTGAGATAAATGGTCTTGACAGACAGATCGACAACAAAGTGATCCAATAAGGGTTCCAATTTTTCCTTTTGCGAGACGGAACCCTAAAAATGAGTAATTACAGTCTTGTTGCTCTTTCAAATATTTTTGTTATGACTGGAACTTCTATTTCTTTCCTTATTCTTGGCAGTAAGTATGGCGTGAAGTGTGACGTCATAACATGGAAAATTCGGCGACGATTTAAGATTTAAGATGTCGTGAAACGCAAGATGAGGTGTTCACAAGGAATTGTGGATGCTTTACTGTTCGTATGTGAACGTTTGGAGGAGCTTTATGTTTATACTGGGTGTCACATGAGAAAGAAATTGAATTTGTATGTAATAGAATGAATGGAGTAGAATAAAGTGAGGATCGAGTGCAAGAAATATTGACACGGAAGTAAAATGTAGTAAACAAGTAGTAGGAACGATTCGTGTTGGCACGTCCGTCAGGGTTTAACACTCTATTTCATAGTGTAGACTGTAGGCAACATAAAAATGCCTCCATTTTATCATTTACTAGCTTTTGCCCGCGGCTTCGCTCGCGTTAAATTCGGTAGCGCCTTATTGATTTGTAATAGCAACGCTAAGTTTTCCCGTTTCTTCCCTCTTTCTCCCTCACATCCCACTTTTTTCAAAAAAATATTAGCCTATGTCCGTCTCCTGGTTCCCAACTATCTCTGTACCAAAATTCATCAAAATCGGTGTAGCCATTAAAGCGTGAAGAGGTAACAAACAAACAAACAAACAAACTCACTTTCGCTTTTATAATATTAGTAAGGATTTCATACCGTAATCACGTAGCTTGTCTATATTCCGATCTAACGAACTAGTACCAAAAAATTCGAATCTCGATCTATATAGTAGATCTATAAGTGTATGTTTTCTTTGTAGTTTTCATTTCAATAAATCCCAGTTTCTGAGTGCTATAGGGTTAATGTTGGTAGCAAATCAAATCATTTATTTCAATAGACCATTATAGGCACTTTTGAATGTCAAGAAACAAAATAAATCTACAGTCCCGGTCACAAGGCATAATAACTTGTGAAAGTACTGTAGTTGCCCATTCCAAAGCGTTGATCTCTATGGAGAAGAATGGGCAAGAAACTCCATGGACACTCTTTTAAATTATACTGTTATTATAAAATCGTATTTACATTACATCATTCATGTTGATAATATACAAATATGTGAGAACGATTTCTACATCGTTCTCAGTACGTGCCGTAGACGTAGCCCCGTCGGTTTCCGTTTTTGTAGCTGTGGCACCTGTGGAAACATCCAAACTGTGGATTACTTATTAAGTAAGCATGGACGACAAATTTTATTATAGTATTAGGTACCCAGTACTATAGTTTGTGGAGGTCGGACAGGCAGTCCCTCTTTGTAAAATACTGGTATTTAGTCGTCTTTAGATTGAAAGCCAACCTCAACATTGTTGGTAAAAAGTTACGCAGATGATGAGATTGATAATTTTAAGCCATGTTTGCTTATTGGAGTTTTACCTTATCTTCTTTATGGCAACATCTGCATCTGCATCACTTGTTTCATATAGCTATTTTTATGTAATATGTTTCCTATTTCTTGTATAGATTCTTTTTTACAAATTATTTGTGAATGAGTAGACATTATATTTTGTTAACTTTTTATCTTATTTTACGTATTGTAAAGTAAGCAATGACTTATTGTCGGGCCCACGCTGTCCTCTCATATACGTATAAGTATTAACGCTGTAACAACAACATTGTAAAACGAAATGATTTTAAACGAGTAACCATGGAGTTTCTTGCCGGTTCTTCTCCGAAGAAAACGACCACCTCGAACCGTGCACCTTTTCTCAACGTTTTAAAAGTGCCCAAATAAGACTGTGAGAAAAAAACAAATTCGATTTTGCCTTTATGTCAATCAACGTTGTACTTCTAAATCGTAAGACTTTAACGTGTCCTTATTTCATTGAACTAACACTTCCCAGGTATAACAACTGATGTCATCCATAAACTTATCTAAACGATTCATCAAAAACACTCGTAAAAGCTCCAGAAGGAAATAGTCAGGTTCTTAGCCATAACACAGCTGTTTTAATTAAGTAGTTTTTCCTATTAGCTAGGTCGTTGAGCAAGACCAGCATACATAGGTGTTGCGACTAAGTAACTAATTACGATATACCTGTTGCCACGAGATGGTGCGAAAGATATCTTGTGCCTCGGTACTGACATGGAACTGTAACTTCTGGAAGGAACCTCTTTACGTTACTACTCTATTACTACATAAGAGGACCTCTTGGCTAAGTAATGGCCGCTTGGCTCGATCTTTAGGTTGCCTAAGTTGGTCCGTGGGTGGGTGACCGAGTTTCTTCCGGGACTCGGAAAGCACGTTAAGTTGTTGGTCTCGGCTCTCATTTGTAGATCTTTGACAGCCGTTACAGGTAGTCAGTGTAACGAGATTCTGACAAACAGTCTTACCAAGGGGTATCGCATTACCCAGTATTAACTGGGCTGTGGAGGTCATATAGGCAGTCGCTCTTGTTAGACAGGAAGCTGACCCCAACAAGGTTGGGAAAAGGCTAAGCAAATAAAACTTCTTATTGCACCTACTATTTTTTGTCTCTGTACCATCCTAAGGTTGACTGGTAGAAAATTCCCAAGACTTTAAAACCGCCTTTGTATAATGGTTTTTACATGTGCATGCAAGTTTTAATAAATAAATAAAAGTACATTTACTACAACATTAGATATGTAGAACGGCAGCTGTACAACTATTCCACCGTCATTTATCGTAGCATCGTTTTAAAAGAGTATTTCACATTGAAGTTCCACCTAACTTTATATTAAGGTCCACTTAATATGTTCGGTCAGGTTCTAGACTCAATGTGCCGCAAGTAATGGCTGAAAGGTCTGACCTAAAATCATTTGGATAGAACGTTTGTGCTAATTCATATTGACTAGCTATACATAGATAATGTTCTCTGTATTATCCCTGAGATTTTTCATGTTTCTTGAAAAGAAATGAATAAAAAATACGTGTGGCACTCGGGGACTGCCGCGATAAAGCCATTGCATAGCATTTTTATCAACTTATGCAATAATTAAAAAACTAAACGTAATATTTTTAAGTCCTTTCAATTAAAAAGAAGTCGCAAAAAGTAAAACAAGACCTTGGGTTTGATCCAGCGTACTGTCGATTGGCAATTCGATTCCCTACCAAACACGCTGAATTCGTAATGAAAGTGTTAGGTGTTTTTCGTTCTTGATTCGGTCGCCGCGCTCAAAGCGCGATAAAAGCTATGCAACAGCTTAATAAAATAAAGTTTCTGTTAATTATTCGCAATGCTCCTTCCAGGCCCTATATTTATAAAGACATTAAATAAGATTCTACGGCGCATGCGCGGTGTCGCGTTGCCTCGCACGGGGAACTTGCGCAGGCGACGCGGCGAAGTCCACGCGCCCTCAGGGCTGGCTAGGAAAGTTAATTATTACCAGCGATTGATTAGTCAACACGTTTGATATAGTATAATTGGAATTGATGCGGAGTGGTAATTAGCAGTTTATATGCGAGGGACACATCCTTATTTCCGAATAGGATGTATGTGGATGTGTTTTATGTAAAGGTAGGTTTTCAACTACTGTAATTGAATAGTTTACTGGAAATTAATGTGAAATGTATGCGTTAATCAACTTCTTTGTTTTATGACTACACCCAGACATACAGGTCGTCATAGGTATTCGGAACGAAGCGACCATTTTCTGGGTTTGTGGAATTTACTGCCGTCTCTTGTCCCCTGATCACTATAATAAAAACAAGAGTCATTTAGTTGCTTAAAATATAGGTATAACAAGGTGTTGATATTAGTGGTTTAGGCACAAACCATGTTTTGCCTATTAAGGCATGCAAATTTAATTAGAAAAAATAATGCGTAATTAAGCTAAACATACCAAATAAAAAAAGGAAAATTCTTAAGAAAGTAATACATTTTTAAATAAGAAACCTATACACTCTATCGCACATTGCTTTTTGTGTTCCAGGGCCTCGGTATCTCTTTCGAACAACCCGCAACTCCAGCAGGCAGTGGCTCTGGCAGGCCCCTCTGCTTTGCAGACATCTCTTTGAGGCGCGCGTGAAAGTGTGCTCAACCCTGGTCCGCAACATCGCTACACATCAGTCGAGTTGCGGCCAAATGTAAGCCTATTTAGTGAAAAAAAACAAACGCTGTGACGCCATCATAAGACTAGATAGTCTGTGGTTAGTTTATTAAATACTACTTTAAGACATTGGAAGGTAACCGTGGAATTAGTGTGGAATCGGAATCTTCAAGAGTTATCCATTAATGTATTGAGGATAACATAATATATGTAGTTGTATATAGATGACGAGCAATAGACAAGTATAGAAGAAGACATGCGTCGATGAGCAATAGACAAGTATAGAAGAAGACATGCGTCGATGAGCAATAGACAAGTATAGAAGAAGACATGCGTCGATGAGCCGACCACAAATAAATTGGTATAGGAGGGATGATAATGTGGGAGTAAAAATGTGATAGGTATTTAAATTTTTAGCGTTAAGATGTCATGAGCACATCCTTATAGCGGAGACGTTGACCGTCATGGTTCCATTTGCTTTCTGCCCAACTTTAAGTAAACTACCGTTTGCTTCACCCGTTTGATGTCAGCAAAGCAGAGGGGTTTTCCGGAGTTGCGGGTTGTTCGAAACCGATACCGTTTCCCTAGAATACAAAGAGCAAAAGAAGGAACAAGGATGGCTTTTAGTCAGTAAAAGTCTGACACTCCCCCGTTCCGCCCAGAGCGGAGGAAATTATTTGATGATTTCCCATCCGCAAAATTAGAGGAATCGTTACCGAAATTGGTAAGGAGACAATATACATAAATAATTGAACACTCCAAAGCTGCAGCCCTTGTATGTGTTCGATGGAAGCTGCGCGACTTCTCTAAAAAAACCTGTATCATGTATCATGTGGTGCCTCACGTACATGCACCGCGTTAGTACACACGACACCCTGGTACCTACACTGTACATACATGTTGAATCACGTCGGTCTGTCTGTGTGACTCACTGCTTCTGCTAAATACTGTCACTGAATGGGACATCTGAGAGCAAAGAAGTTTTTTGGAACCTATCCTTACTTCCTTACTATATAATATTATAAAAGCGAAAGTGAGTTTGTTTGTTTGTTTGTTACCTGTTCACGCTTTAATGGCTAAACCGATTTTGATGAATTTTGGTACAGAGATAGTTGGGAACCAGGAGACGGACATAGGCTAACTTTTATTAAAGAAAAGTGGGATATGAGGGTGAACGAGGGAAGAAAAGAGAAAACTTAGCGTTGCTATTACAAATCCATCAGGCGCAAGAGCAAAAACTGCAGGTCTGTTTGGTGTGTTATACCGAATTTAACGCGAGCGAAGCCGCGGGCGAAAGCTAGTAAGAATATAGTTCGACTAATCCCGCTTTAATTCCTCATAGGGCCTGGCAGAGGTTCGCCAGTTTGTGATAGGAGCCTTCATCCATACACATCTTTCTGCATAGATACATCGAAATGATTTCTGCTTATGAAATTATTTTCTTGTAAATCATTGTAGTGCACAGTCATGCTTACTGCCATCATCATGTTTAGCTAACTGATTGTTGATGCTTTTGTCTATGTTCCTAAATTCTTTACTTTTGTGGACTTGTGTTTAAGCCGGAAACCAAAAAAATATAGTCCAAAGAATCAATCAAAATCAAAATGTTTTTATCTCACATAGGCCTACATGGGCACTTATAAATCGTCGAGAAAAGGTGCACGGTTCGGGTTGGTCGTTTCCTATTGGGAATAACCGGCAAGAAACGCCATGAATCCACACTAAAAATATACGTTTTCTGGAGAAAACATTTTGCAACAAAGAGAAGTCGATCAAGAGATCGCAAGATGATGGGTTTAGATACCGTTTCAAAAGTATTTGTAAGATGACAAGAACTCATAATCCCTTCATCAGCGATTGCTATCTAGTAACAACCAATAAACATACGAAAGAAGTTAATTAAATCGAAGCCACAGTCCTTGGTAGACTCCTCACATACATACGGCTTGCAGTTTGCATTGAAACACCCACATTACCGCACTAATAGTATACTATACCTGAGATGATGGCCAACCAAGCCGAGTTACAGAGCATAGCTAGAATATCTCCATTAATTCAACATGGCGTCAGTTATATATAGTCCAAATGAATTATTTAGCAAGACTATAAAAATAACGATGTAAGTACTAGCAGCAAGTTAGTAATGTTTGTTTGTAATTTAACACATGTTTTAGTAATGAAAACTTGTTCAATATAATAATAATTGTTTATAAAACATGTCGCAAAGCATAAAATTTCGATTAGCTAATTAATAAAAAAAAAAACAGAAAAATATATCACTTTGTCTGTTGTCTGTACCTTCGAGGTATAGGTACTTTATTATGATAATTGCTCTGTTTTTGCTGCTTACCCCTTTTATAGGCGTTGGTTTTATGTTTCTGTGGAAACTTATGTTAATGTGGAGCTGTCAACCGCCAGCTTGGTGTTAAAAAGACCGATGATATTTATTTAATAAAGGATTGAATACAAAGTTCATTATTTTTTTTATAAAAAAATATATATATATAAAATATTGTTCGCTTATTTTATATATATGCTTATTTTATTTTTTATTTTATTAACGTTGCCTTTCGCTCTCTACATGTACATGTATTCTCAAGAAGCAGTAGGTCTGTACAGTTTCTGAACATCGCGCCTGTCCTTCTAGAGCACTGCAATAGTTAGACTATTGGAGTGGATTGTAGGATTACAGGGCTTTTTACGGATGGGAAAAAATCGATTTGAAGATACGGTTAGCGCAGTGGCTGAGCGATCGACTGCTGCGCTGCATATCGCGGGTCCGATCCTCGCACGGAACAAATATTTACAGACCTCCAGGTAGTAGTTCCGGGTCTGGCTGTTTGTGTATGTGAGTTTAAATGTTTGTAAACGCACCCACGATACAGAAGAAATTCCTAGTGTGGGGTAACGGTATTAAAAAAAACCTTGGTTACTGAATTTTCCTGGAAAATTCTAAGAACTCATTATTTTCATCTAGCATTCCTAGATCAACAAAATAACCTTAACCTCCAAATCCCAAGAATATACCTACTCTAGTAAAACGGTTCCATTTAGTTATACGCAGAAGGCAAGTCACGAATTCACGATATAATGTTATCCGTGATAAAGCGGAGTGATAAGGGTTCGCGGAAATCTGCGCGGGCGCCGGGTGACGGGTGCGCGCGATAACCTCTGACATGAGCCATTATGGCTTACAACTGAGTAACTGTACACAACAAGGACGTTTTAGAACAACGGAGATAGGATTCTAGGCTGCAATCGAGGTAAGAAATCTAGTTAATCAAATGGTTGCTAAATTAGAAACTTTTCGACTCCTAAAATATGGAATTTAGGGCTGAATCGAACGTAGAAACTTTACCAGTAGGACTATTAATGTTAGCGAAGACAGACACTCAAACAATAGTTCAAGAGGAATGTGTACAAAACAAAGGCTGAACAATTATTCAGCCAATTTTTTATTAACTCAACTGAATGGGTTATAATATGTATATCTAGGTGCGATAAAACCGCCTATAACTTTACATTTGAATCAGCGTAAAAAGGTAAAAAGCTTGAATTTTATCGGATTTAAGTACTACTTATTTATTAATCCTTGGTTAAGAAGAAATGGAACGGATTATCCTAAGTAGATTACTGACGACCAAAATTCAGTAGATAGGTACTTAGCGTTCAACAGATTAAATGTTGGCTTCAAAGTATAGACATTCTCTTTAACAAGAATTACATACATAAGGCCTTGTAGGAAGTTTTGATTCTATAATTAATTTCAAGAAATCTACTAATAGTTTAAATTCTCATCAAAATAATAACTTTGAAATAGCTGTTACAAAACAAAAAGTTTAGACGATAATATTTTCACAGATTTCGTAGAATTTCAAGTGGGCTGAATTCATTAGAAGTTAGCTGAAGTTTTTACATTTTAATAAGTCTGGCTGAAACTTGTGTTGTACCTAAGTAATTTATTCTTAGACTAGGGATTTGAGAAGCTGTTAGCTCTCTGTATTATTTTTAGAACGCTTTAGCTAGACTGAAGCGAATCCTTTATCCTTATCCTTACTTCACTACATAGTATAAAACAAAGTCGCTTTCTCTGTCCCTATGTCCCTTTGTATGCTTAAATCTTTAAAACTACGCAACGGATTTTGATGCGGTTTTTAGTAATAGATAGAGTGATTCTTAAGGAAGGTTTTAGTATATAATTTGTTAAGTTTTTGTATTTATTTCTGTGTACATTAACTATATTTGTTGAAGATGTCGGCAAAAAGTTTGCTGTCTGGGAGCTTTCAACGAAAACGCTGCCTAAACCCTTTAAGATATAACAAAATAATGTATGGTGTAATTGTGTATCTTATATAGGTCCACAGAAAAGTCAGCGGTGCCATATGTCTATATCTTAAGGATAACATACTATATCCATTTTAATACTTTAACAAATGGGCAATTATAAAGCGCTAACTTGGAAAGCTATTTACACAAATACAGTATTAATCCTTATCATTTTAAATAGGTTGGTTGGCATGAACATTTTATGAAGATTATTTTTTCCTTTTACATCATGCAGATTAAATAAATACTTTAGGAGATATAGCAAAATCAAAATAACGCGCAACAAAATTAATTTCATGTCGCCGTGACTAGGCTGGCCCGCTCGGGCGCGGTGTAGGGAACAAGTCGCTCATCGCTGAGTGCGCGACCCGAACACGGGCAGACGCGTGAGCACAGAGTACGTTGAGTTGACACGTTCCTTACAAACTAAATTCAAATCCTTTATTTGTGAACATATAGGTACAATAAGATCTAATTACATAAAATGTAATAAAACATAGGTTTTATGAAGTTTCATAATACATACCTATTAGTTAGATTCGTACCATTACCTATGGACGGACGGACAGCGAAGACTTAGTAATAGAGTTTTTACCCATTGGGGATGTAACCTTAAAAATGAGACGTACCTAATTTTATTTATACTTCGATTTTGTTATTTTTGCTATAGGCTGCTTTTTATCAACACACCACGCGGGCGAAGCCGCGGGCGGAAGCTAGTAATATTATAAAAGCGAAAGTGAGTTTGTTTGTTACGTCTTCACGCCTACATGGCCAAACCGATTTTGATGGATTTCTCCGTCAATTGTAGGCCGATTTTTTAAAGTTCTTTTGTAATCGAAAGTAGTATACTTCCGACGGAGCCTTTTTTGAAACTCGGTTTTAACTAAACAAAAACTTTAACTTAAACCACATCTTGCTAAAAAGTTTCTGCTAACCATCCTTCTCACCGCATACAATAATATTATTAGAAATGCCTACATTTTTATTTTTTCCGTATCCGTGGTAGTCATCGCGTTGTCATCCGTATGCTCCGACGACCGACGCAGGCGCAGCGCTGACACGTTTAGTATCTCTCAAGTAGTTTGTACGACATGGCTTGAGCATTTTTTTGTGATGTCTAGTACGAATGAGTCCCGGCTTATTTCTGCTGTAAACTAACTAACCACTACTTTTTTAATGTTTTACTAAAGACGTCTGAAAAACGCAAGTAGTGAACCACCAGATCCCAAATAGGTGACCAAGGTGAAATTTCAGTTTTTAAAGATGGAAGCATATAAATGTTCACACTTCATAAAGGGTAAGCTATCTTTTTAGGAACCCTTATAGGACCACTTTGTTGTCCGTCCGTGTAATCTGCCTATCTAGATCCTTTATCTCGGGAACGCGTGAAGATATAGAGTTGAAATTAAAACCATATACTCAAGTCTTTAGTCATGTTATGTTGGATTCTTAATAAAAGATGTCCATTAAGTATGATACTGGTTTATTGACAGGAGACACAGGAATGTACACATCGTAAGACATGACAGTAAGAAGTGAGGCAGAGCGCCGGGAGACCACAGATAATACATAGACTAGTGAAGACCATAATAGTACAACTAAATAGTGATGTTACAACATCCCCCTTGTTGAGTTCAAATTAGACCCCTGACTGACAATTAATATAAGTGCTATGCTATTTGACGTTATACAAGACAACATGCTTAATTATACTTAAACTTTACTTATGACTTTATTTATAACTTAACTTAATCAATTTCTTCAATTAACCTTCTGGTAGGTTTTACAATACGACCTGACCTAGTTGTTACATTTGAGGATTGTTGAGATGAGGATCCTTGATGCCTAGACTCCTGTCTGTCACCTTCCTCTCCCCTTTGTGACGAGTTGGATTGCATGGGAGGGTTAGCACAATTATGAGAATATTTATGTCTTAAGTGAATTCTATTCCTCCTATACCTAACTCCATTGACATCCTCAACAACATATGATCTATTATTTGACAATCTTTGCTTAACAATAGCTTGTTCCCAGTTGCTACTAGGGTTTCTCTTAAAATAGACATGATCATTATGATGTAACATAGACATTGACTTGGCATTCTTATTGTAGTATTTTGACTTATTTTGATCATTTTTCTTGACAGACTCTTTGTAATCTTTAAATGTTACCACTTTTGGCTTTAACTTCTTATATGATGTTGGAATGTTATCTCTTAAGTTCCTAGACATGAGTAACTGTGCTGGTGATGAAAAATTATTTTTACCTGTATTTCTATATTGTAACAATGCTATGTATGGATCTGATCCATTTTCTTTGCATTTTCTTAGCATGTTTTTTATAATTTTGACTGAACTCTCTGCTTGTCCATTAGACTGTGAATGATATGGGCTAGTAACAACATGTTCTATGTCCCATTCTTGCAAAAATTTTTTGAATTGGATTGACTGAAAAGGAGGTCCACCATCTGAGACTAGTGACAATGGTATTCCATGGCGTGCAAAAATTGACTTTAAATGAGTAATAACATTTTGAGATGTACTGTTTTTATTTAATAATGCTATTTCTATGTATTTTGAGTAATAGTCTGTGACAATTAAATATACTAAACTATCAAAATGCATTAGATCAATACCTACTTGTTGCCATGGGTATTTACAGATTTCAAAATTTTGTAGTGGTTCCTTTTGATTGCTTTGTTTAAACTTAGCACATATAAGACATTGCTCTACTAAATTCTTAATATCACTTGACATATTTGGCCAATACAGAGATTCTTTAGCTAGTTTTAAACATTTGTTTATACCCTGGTGACCTTTGTGAATCTGTTCTAACATTCCTTTGTACATAGACTGTGGTACTATTAATTTTGAGCCTTTGAAAAGTAAATCTTTAATTACATGAATTTCCCCTTGAATATTCCAAAATGGTTTTACCAATGGACTGACATTGTTTTTATTGTTTGGCCATCCTTCATTATAATATTTTTTCAATAATTGCAAGGATTCATCCTTTCTGGTTTCCTGTGCCAATTGTGTACTATATTCTTTTGTTATTGCTAAGTTAGCATACATTAGATTGACATGACAAGACATTTCTGATTCATTTTCAGGTATATAGTGATCTTTCAAGGCGGCTCTTGACAAAGTGTCTGATATAAACATTTCTTTACCTGGGACATGTATAACTTCTAAATCATATTTTTGACAAGTTAACATCATACGCTGTAATCTAGCTGGGACATCATGTAATGGTTTTTTAAACAGATAGACTAATGGTTTATGATCAGTGTGAACTGTGACTCTGTTACCATATACATATTGGTGAAATTTTTCACAACCAAATTGAATTGCTAGCAGCTCCTTCTCTATTTGAGCATACCTTTCTTGGGTTTGAGTTAAAGTCTTTGAACTGTATGCTATAGGCTTATTTTTTTGTAAAATGACTGCACCTAACGCTGACTTTGACGAATCGACTGACAAGACTAATGGAATCTTGGGATTATAATGAGCTAAAACTGGTGAATTTGTAATTTCATCCTTCAGTTTCCTCAGACATTGACTATGATTTTCATCCCAAGTCCAGACTGCATCTTTTTTTAAAAGATTTCTTAACATTTGTGTTTTTTCTGACAGGTTACTTATAAAAGGTCCTAGGTAGTTTATCATACCTAGTATTCTCTGTAACTCTTTGACATTTTGTGGTGTAGGCATGTTGACAATTGCTTTGACCTTCTCAAGATCTGCCCTTGCACCATCTTTACTGAAGACATAACCTAAAAAACATACTTCTGACAGTGAAAATTTACACTTTGACTTGTTAAATTTTAAATTGACTTGACGAGCTCTTTGCATGACTTTATGTAATCTTTCATTGTGAATTGACTCGTTTGGACCATACACTAAAATATCGTCAATAAAAATTAGAACTCCTTCTATATCACCAAATAAATTCATCATGACTCTTTGAAATATTTCTGATGAGGCATTTATGCCGTATGGTAATCTTAAATATTTATATCTACCAAATGGTGTTTGAAAGGTACATAATTCTGAACTATATTCATCTAAACGTAGCATCCAAAACCCTGAAAATGCATCTAAATGAGAAAAACATACAGCCCCTTCGAGCTGAGACCTAATCTCATCAATTGACTTGAGTGGATAATGTTCCCTCATGATATTTTTATTTAAATTTCTAGGATCAAGACAAATTCGTAACTGACCTGAACTTTTTACTGTTACAACGACTGAATTAACCCACTCTGTAGGTTTTGTAACCTTTTCTATGACTTGCATTTTCTCCATGCGATCCAACTCCTCACGCAGTTTCCCTTGTAATGCGAATGGGACTTTCCTGGGCGGATCCACACATGGTACTGCATCAGGCTTGAGTTTTAGATGACAGACTGGAGGCAGACAGCCAAGACCCTGGAATACATCATTATATTGTGTATGAATTTGTTCACAAAAGTCTTGTTTTGATACTGAAAAGACACGTTTTATTATACCTAACTTTTCACAAATTGGGAGACCAAGGACATTTGGACACTCTATATCTGGTATTATAAACATTATGTTTTCAACAATGTTCTTATTGTTTAAGCAAAAATTACAAATTAAGTTGACTTTGCCTAAAATCGGAATGGATTTTCCACCAAATCCTGTGACATTTATTTGACATTTGACAAGTGACAATTTTGACAGCTTATTTTGACTTTTAACATTTTGAAATGTTTGTTTTGACATTATATTGACATCTGCACCTGAGTCTATAATGCATTTGACTTTGGTATCTCCTACCAATAAGCTAATTTCCCACGACTGCTTTGAGTGATTCAAAGTATTGACCACTGATGATCCATTGTGTGACTGACTGGACGACTGTGCCTTATTGTGAAATCCCTCAGACATGTGACTGATTTCATCATTGAGACTCTGACACTTTTTCTTTTGACTTTTTGACTGGACATAGGACCTGACTGGACTGACTGACTGGTCTGACTGAGTGACTGACCGTGACTTTTTGACTGGACATAGGACCTGACTGGACTGACTGACTGACTGACTGGTCTGACTGAGTGACTGACCGTGACTTTTTGACTGGACATAGGACCTGACTGGACTGACTGACTGACTGACTGGTCTGACTGAGTGACTGACCGTGACTTTTTGACTGTTATGACTTTGACCATTATGACTTTGACTATTCAGCATACCTACGAAATAATCTTGACTACCATTATCTGAATTAAACGATTGCAACTGACTGACTTTTTTATTTTTGAGACAAAATTTAGCAAAATGATTATAAGATTTACATGACCTGCATTGAACTCCTTGAGCTGGACACTTGTAGCGATGAGACTGCCCACAGCGGCTACATGTCTTCGAGCTGCTTGAAGCTGAAGGTGACTCGCGACTGCCTGAAGCTGGCTTGCGACTGCTTGAAGCTGACTTGCGACTGGAAGCTCGCTGTTGACCATCTCCTCGACTACGGCTCCTCCGACTGAGATGCATGACGTTTTCACTGGCGATGCTGCTCCCTTTGACTATTTTCTCAGCATCCTGCTGTGCGACTATGAGCGTCCTCGCTAGCTCTTGCATTCTCTGATATGTTAAGTCATGTTCTTGCAGTAACCTTTGACGCACATGTGACAAGTCCAAATTGAGGTTTGCAATGAAAATATCTTTGATGAGCGATTCCCTGAGCGTGCCAAACTCACATTCTCTGCTTTTATTCTCCAAATCCATGAGGAATTCGTCGATGCTTTCGGATTTTTCCTGCTTACGTGTGAAGAATAGGTATCTGCACATCGTGATATTTTTTCTCGGCTCGAAATATTTATCAAATTTTGTTTTCACCTCTTCAAGCGTGCTGCCATTGATTGTTAGGTTAAAGGTATTGAAAATGTTCAGACCTCGCTCACCGATTGAGTGCAGTAGAATGGCTATTTTGCGTTTCTCACTTGCTTTGTCAAGGCCTGTCGCTAGTAAATATAGCTCAAATGCTTGCGACCATTTTTTCCATGATTCAGCGTTGTTATGAGCTGGATCCGACGATATATTCAACTGCTTCACACGTGTTTGAAAATTTGTCTCACCATCATGGCTGACGTCCGCTTGGTCCGGCATTTTCTTCGACGACCTCGACTTTTTCTTGAATGACTTCTTCTTAAATGACTTCTGACACCATGTTATGTTGGATTCTTAATAAAAGATGTCCATTAAGTATGATACTGGTTTATTGACAGGAGACACAGGAATGTACACATCGTAAGACATGACAGTAAGAAGTGAGGCAGAGCGCCGGGAGACCACAGATAATACATAGACTAGTGAAGACCATAATAGTACAACTAAATAGTGATGTTACAACACCTTACAGCTGTGAAATATCGATATATAAAAATGAACCCTCTAAAGCTACGCAGTCAAAATGGTTGTTGATGTAGTAAGTTTGTACGGGACTCTCGGCAAGTCCGACTCGCACTTGCCCGGTTTTTTTGCGTATGATCCATGGCTTTATCATAGTTGTAATAATATTCTTGTAAACCATACAAAAATTAACACGAATTCGGCCATGATCCTTACTATCCTTACTTCCTTACTAATATTATAAAAGCGAAAGTGAGTTTGTTTGTTTGTTTGTTTGTTACCTCTTCACGCTTTAATGGCTAAACCGATATTGATGATTTTTGGTACAAAGATAGTTGGGAACCAGGAGACGGACATAGGCTAACTTTTATTAAAAAAAAGTGGGATATGAGGGAGAACGAGGGAAGAAAAGAGAAAACTTAGCGTTGCTATTACAAATCCATCAGGCGCAAGAGCAAAAACTGCAGGTCTGTTTGGTGTGTTATACCGAATTTAACGCGAGCGAAGCCGCGGGCGAAAGCTAGTAATATTATAAAAGCGAAAGTGAGTTTGTTTGTTTGTTACCTCTTCACGCTTTAATGGCTGAACCGATTTTGATGAATTTTGGTATAGAGATAGTTGGGCACCAGGAGACGGACATAGGCCATTATTTTTTTTAAAAGAGTGGGATATGAGGGAGAAAGAGGGAAGAAATGGGAAAACTTAGCGTTGCTATTACAAGTCAATAAGGCGCTACCGAATTTAACGCGAGCGAAGCCGCGGGCAAAAGCTAGTACCAAATATATCTATATTTTATACACTCTCATATCCACAGTAGTCATCGCGCTGTCTCCCGTACATTACAAGAGGCAGTGCTGACACGTTTAGATGCGCGAGAGCATTACAATTTGTAGCGCATGCGTTATTGCGCCCGCGTCGCGCGACGACGGATTTATCGTGGGACATTGTTTCCACGTATGGCGATCACATGTGTACTACGTTCATAAGATTTGTTCGGAGAGTTTTCAGTATTCTGAAGATGGCCTGCTATATCTATAACTGCCGTATCTATTTTAATAGATATGGCAGTTTTTTAAATATTTGTTTTAGTTTTTTATTTTTAGGAATACAATATTTCTGTCAACCCTTTGGACTGACAATGATTGGAGTTTATGTATCATTTTCAAGATGTCTCTTAGTGAGATGAAATGTTTAGACTGATTATCTAGTACCTAATAATACCATACTATAGCCTATATATATATATAGTCCAATAGCTGGGCAAAAGCCTTATTTACAGAGAAGACACAACCTTGTTTTTTTCGACGACAGTTTACAAACATTTGTATGACCTACAGGTAGTTGTTTCGGGTCTGGCTGTTTGTGTGTGTGAGTTTAAATGTTCGTAAACGCCCCCACGATACAGGAGAAATTCCTAGTGTGGGGCAACTTACTTTAATTAAATTGTTAAGTTAATAAATTACTTTAGTTTCTTTTTTATTTTGAGATTGAGAATCAGACTTTGGACCAGGGACTATCTGTAACGACGATAGAAATGGGACCCAATGCATGCTTTCCCAGGCACATAGGAGTCTCGGTATGTATTCTAACCCATCCTCGGACCGACCTTGACAGGCGTGACCTTAACCTTCTATCGAACATTGTGACTGTTATTATTAAGCTCCAAGACTCTTTATCAATACGATCTCGACAGACTGTGCTTATTAACCGTTGTTAAACTGAATTTATAAATACCTATATTGCTTTTTTTATCCTATAGTATAAACAAAAATCGTTAATGTTTAATTTCGTTTTTGACGGTGCCGCGGTGCGGTTGCACAGTGTCGTGGGTTCATGCCACGGAAGTCATATTTGTATGACCTACAGATTGTAGTTCTGGGTCTGGCTGTGTGTGTATGTAAGTTCAAATATTTCTAAACGCACCCACGACACAGCGAAATTCTTAGAGTGGACCTGCGTTTTAAAAAAGGCAAAAATAATAGTTTATGTTTAACATTTGAACCTCTACATAAAACAATAAAAACTATCTAGTTTATATGTAAACTAAAAACAAACATCATGTTTGATTTATTTCTAATTATAGTGACCTTTGTGGAGACCTCAAGTGCTAAAAACGGAGAATAAAAAAAACAAATAAATCATATAGATAAGTTGTGTGTTTTGTTTAATGTTGGCACATTAATTTTATTGATATCGTAAGGTTAAGACCCGATACAGACGCAATAATTTTATCTTCTGCGATTAGCGATTTTACGACAAACTTGCGCCTCTCATCTCTCATCTCTCATCTTTGATGCTTGTTTGTTACAACATGTACAATTAGCTTGTGATAAATAATCACGTTGACTCAATTAACTATTTGATCTTATTTAGAAATGGAAGCACTGCCTCGTTATTGTAGTGCTCGAAAGAGCGACTTGTGAGCATGTAGTCCTGGGATCGATTCCTGAGTCGGGACGTGTTATTTTCCTTCAAGAATTTCTCGGTATCAGCCACGCGGTCTGGATGTTTGCTTTCCTTCTTTTTCTCAGTCGCGCTGGCAGCCAGGGGCCTTAATCTGCTATTACAATGGTGTCAGAATGGTCGATCACTGATCGCATAATGGTTGATTTTGACAAGTTTAGTATGTAGTAGATGTCAGTGATCGACCATACTGACACTATTGTAATAGCAGACTAAGGCCCCTGGTCTGCGAGCCAGCTTCTAGTAGCAAATCGCAACAGCTTGAAGTATGTCATGTGCTTTAGCCGTTATTACGTCATACTTAACGAGATGTCAGTGCGCAGGCGCAGCTTACTTACATATGTACATAATGTATGTATATGCTGATTGTTCTTCTAAGAATTGTTGCCTTTTATACTTGTTAAATAGCGCAGACTGACGATCTTTAGAACTGACAAAACGATTAAGGTTTTTTATTTTGTTTCTATCAGAAAAGATACATGGTGTTAAAATTGATCTTACAATGTTTGTATTGGTTTTTCACTTAATAGGAAAAATATCAAAATGCGAATCGAACCCGCGCACCGAGGGTTCCGTACAAACTTGCTACATAAACGGCTATATATTTTTAATGCGTAGACTTAGAGGGTTAATTGAAGCACTTGTGACTAAAAGAGTGATGGATCTGAATGTCGATGGACGGAGAGCGAGAGGAAGACCAAAGAAAAGATGGATGGATTGTGTAAGGAATGATATGAAGGAGAACGGAGTGAATGATGCTGTGACGTCTGATAGGGGAGAATGGAACAACCCCAAATAGAATGGGACAAGGGCAGGAAAATGATGAGACTTAGAGGGTTGATTTTTTCACAGCTCCAAGGGACCGCCAATTTGAGTATATGGTTTTACTAGCTTTTGCCCGCGGCTTTGTTCGCGTTAAATTTGGAGTAACACAGTTTCCCTTTCCTGATTTGCAGGTACCTGCTACCTGCAGTTTTGCGCCTTATTGATTTGTAATAGCAAAGCTAAGTTTTCCCTTTACTTCCCTCTTTTTCCCTCATTAGCCTATGTCCATCTCCTGGGTCCGGTCCAACTATCTCTGTACCAAAATTCATCAAAATTGGTTTTGCCATTAAGGCGTGAAGAGGTAACAAACAAACAAACAAACTCACTTTCGATTTTATAATATTAGTAAAGATGTCAACTCGATACCTATGCGTTCCCGAGATACATGGTTCTTTAGAGGTAACAAACCCTAAGAACAAAGTCACCGATTGATTTTGTTTTAACCGTTTTTTTATCAACCTGTGAAAACAGAGTTAACTTAAAGATAAGTATGAACTAGGTACTGACTGTAAAGCAGAACAATTCTACAGTTTGCTAGAAATATGTTCGAGTCCATAACCAATTTGCATGTTACAGTGCAATCACACAACATTAGACTAAACACTTTCAACTAAACTCACATCTCTCCTACCGAAATATCATATACTTCACCTGCCAGAAACCAAAGTATTATAGGGTTTTTCCATGAAGAGTTTCACAGAAGGAATCATGAAGCCTGGATTAAGGCCACGTTGATGGCAAAAGGCTCGCCCCCTGTTACATGTGACTTCAAACATACCTTACGAAATGTGGACTATTAGGCACACCTCAACCTACCCCTGCAAAGATTACAAGCGTCATGTTATGAAAGACGATAACAGCTCTACTTAAATAATACCAAGCTATGTACCTACTCAAGTAATTAAACACAATCTGGTGTTTCAATATACCAGCTAGTTGTTTAAGTCATTAAGTACAAGTTACGGGGCTGTGATGTCGTCAATAACACAAGTTAGCATCGATGTATAATTTACAGTAATTTATCGGCAATAAATAATATCTAATTAGTCGATACTTGTGGCTGGGGCTGAGTTATTGGAACCAGTTCTAGTGACGAAATGTGGGTCGATGGAGAAACGCGAATACTGATTAGATGTTAGTAGGCTTTGTGTGGGATAGGCAGAGAGGCTGCAAGGGCTTTAATTTTACAGGTATAGGAGGGATAGTCCAGTTCTGTAACCGCTGGACTGCCAAGTCATAGTTCTCAGGTTCGAACCTAAGACACGCACTTCTGTTATTCGAATTCATGTGCGTAATGCATAATTATCAGTTTAGTTTCCTGGTGATGTTTCCAAACATACCTGACAGATATTTTGAGATGGCATGTAAAGCCAAGTCGGAGGGCGGTTTAAAAACTCTGACACAAGGTTAAGCACCAACCATACCTACTAAAAGGAAGAAGAAGAATAAGTTATGTTGTCTTTATAGTCAAAACTACCAGCTCCGTTGGTATAATTGTGACAATAGACCTCGTTATCTATTTTCCGAGCGCGCAGACTTTTTTGGGATTTTTCATCAGGGATTTGTTGATGTCTTTTGATGGCAATATAGTCGCGACTCTTCTACATATTAAAACGTCAAACATAACTTGTGAAGTGAAGATATACTAAGAAGCGCGTTTAGATAACTGAATAACAATACAGCATCATTCATCATTTTCCTGCCTTTGTCCCATTCTATTTGGTCGGTGCAACACGTTTTCTTCTTCCATTCTCCCCTGTCAGACATCATGGCATTATTCAGTCCTCTCCTTCCTATCATTCCTTACACAATCTATCCATCTTTTCTTTGGCCTTCCTCTCCCGCTTCATCCATCAAAATTCATGTTTAACATATAATACTTGTAAGAATCAAGAGATTCTAGAAAACAAAACCGCCAGTTTTGTAGCTAAAAGAAAAATAGCGTGAATAGTATTATAGTGTGTGTTTGTGGTGAATATAAATTTAATTTAGAGTAAATATAGCATTAAATGTTTATGAAATCGTTAAATAAAAACATGTTGTGGTAACCGAGGCATTCAATAAAGTAGAACAGTGATTCACACAAACATTTGTTTGTGTAAATTACTGTGTGTTTAGTCAGTCATGTATTAAAAAGTCACCATAATGCATTTTTTATTCCTTTTTATTTATTTAAGTCTTTAAATAAAACCAATATTGTGCTTCCATATTTAAAATTTAAAAAAACACTGGCCACCTCTACCGGCTTCCACACACTCTTGTGCACACAAATAACTTTAAATATTTTGACAGGCTGACGGTTTTATTCGCAATTGCTGTTAAAATTCAATATGGCGATGCTGATTCATGATCTCAACACACAGCTTTATTTATAATACCAACAACCTTATCACAGGGTTATAAGGTTGAAGTTGCTGTGGCAGATGTGGTGTTAAGTGAATATATAAGGTTGTGCTAATATGTTTGTCTGCAAGATAATAAATCAGGAGGTAGCCCTACAGACTATGTGTTAGGGCGCGCACACACTTGTTGCGAATTTGTACAGCATGTGTGGTACCGGTAATTATGTATTTATGTCCGATTTGTAAATAATTATGCTACAGTTAATTAACACATGCAAATTTTGATGCTGGTAATTTATGCGGATGTTATAATGATTCACAATATGGAGCTTTATTTAATATTAAAGAATTTATGAAATGGAGGTTTGGTTTTTTTCGTGATATTGTATCAGGTATGATAATTGCCTACCCGATTAAATACTACGAAAACCAGCCAAGTCCGAGTCGGACTCGTGCACCGAGGGTTCCGTACAAATTATGACATAAACGGCCATATCTTTTGACTGCGTAGACCTAGAAGGTTGATTCACACCTCCAAGGGACCACCGATTTGAGTACTTATATAGTTTTAATTTAACCTCGATACATCCATGCGTTCCCGAGATAAACGGCCTTGACAGACAGACATACAGTCAGACGGACAACAAAGTGATAAGGGTTCCGCAATTTCCTTTTGTGGTACTGAACCCTAAAAATCATGAATGGAGATTGTCACATTAATATTAGACAATCTCCGTCTACGTAATAACATTTGTGTCCCTAACACAGTTATTATTATTTGAATAGGAAACCTCTGCATAAATAAACAGTAAACAGTCGACGACTAGTTTTAGGTCTAATTAGCCATTCTAGCCTAAATAGAGAAGGGTTTAATAAACTATAACTATTAATCTACAAACATATGATCACGCTTGTAATCCTAGAGGCGTTTGGCAGGGACCTAATAGGAACACTCGCGTTTCGCCATTTATGGTCATGCCTTATGTAATAGGGGGTGCGCCTATTGCTGTCAACTGGGAATATCCTTACTAATATTATAAAAGTGAAAGTGAGTTTGTTTGTTACGTCTTCACGCCTAAATGGCCAAACCGATTTTGATGAAATTTGGTTCAGAGATAGTTGGAACCCTGGAGACATAGGCTAATTAAAAAAAAGTGAGTTAAGGGAGAGAAAGATGTTTTTCTTTCGATCATCACGCCGGTTAAAGTTCAGTAACTATGCCACGCGGACGAAGCCGCGGGCGGAAGCTAGTAATTATCTAAACTCTGTGGTTGCTACTGAGTTAGTCGTGTTATTGAGTTTTAAAGAAAAAAACTCAATAACACTTTACTTGACTTGGGTATCGAACTTAGGACCATTCAAGTATCTAAACTACTAATCAACTATTAATACTTATAATGAATTAAATACACGTTTTAGAGTAATAATATTAACATTATTAACGCAATAATAAGCTCGTGGGCAACGCCTAATAGAGTCATTAATAATTGTTTATTTGTCCCGTTTAACGCTGAACTGGACTAAAGGCCATAATATAAATTATTCATGAACAATATCAAGTCATAGATGAAACTTTGCATATTCCGTGACTAATAAATTCCTCTAAACAATCTAAATATTGATGTTTTTAAAGCTGTTGTAATTTAAAATGTCCTTTTAAGGAGATTTACGATGTTATCATTACAATAATAAAAACAATATGGCCGCAAACCTTTAGATTTTGTTTATCTATTGCTATAAAGTACAATCCACACGAGAGTATCCATAATACAAATATGTATATATGTATACATAAACTGAGGCAACCGCTGTAAAATCTAGCGCTCCCCCGCGCTCAGAGCGGAGCGGGGTTGAGTGTCAGACTTTTACTGACTAAAAACCCATCCATGTTTCTTCTTTTGCCTTTTATGTGTTTGGGGGCCGCGGTATGGCAACGTTTGTGTTACTTACTTGTTTAATATATTTATCTTTTTTTTATAATATTTTTCCTATTCCTTGTAAAGATTTAAACAATGACAAATAATTATAATTATTAGATGTTGCTTACAACTACGATACTTAATGGTCCTGGATGCCACTCTGGCAATCCCCTGGTCATTCTCCTGCTCTCACCCAAGTTATTTGGTGTCTCCGGAGAATATCTACGTCAGTCGCCAATCCCTTTTGATACATATCTTCTGTCACACAGCTCACCCATTCTTTCTTCTGTTTTCTCTTCCTTTAACACATTTCATTTCTTCAATCTTAACTTTCGGCTGATAAAGCCTCGCCCGCCCAGTTAGGGCCGCACCTTAACATTGCCGATTGTCATTTGTCAGTGGTGGCAGTTGTCGCAATATAGCACGGTCCCACGGACATCGCGATACTGTCTACTGACACTTATGTATTGCTCCGTGGAGAGCACGCCAGGAATCTTGGGCCTGTCAGGAGTGTCCCACGAGGGAGATTATAATACCGAATGCAGATGAAACTACAAATAGTTGAGGAGTCAAACTGGACGAGACCGAATTCTAGGCACGAGCATGCAAATGAAGTCTCAATTGCAGAGTTACCTTTGTGTAACTATTGCTTACAATTTCAGTTTAACTATATATTCATGAAATCGATATTTTAATTAAATACATCATCAGCTGACAGCTGAGGAGCTCATGGCCTATTAATAAAAGCCGGTTGATCTTTGGGTTAAGCCGTGCTTGCCTAGGTTGGTCTGTGGATGGGTGACCACCCGTTACATACTGAGTTTCCTCCGTGCCTCGTAAAGTACGTTAAGCTGTTGGTCCCGGCTGTCATTTGTAGATCTTTGACAGTTGTTACAGGTAGTCAGTGTCCCGAAAGTCTGACAACCAGTTTTACCAAGGGGTATCGTTTTACCCAGTAATGACTGAGTTGTGGAGGTCAGACAGGCATTCACTCCATGTAAAATATTGGGAATCAGCTGCATCTGGTTAGACTGGAAGCCAACACTAACAAAGTTGGAAAAAGGCTAGGCAGATGGTAGAGTCGCAACTGACAACCCGGATCGACTTGACCTGGCAAACGACTACAGCTAAACGTGGTGCTTTATGTTGTAATGCTGTGCTCTGATGAAAGGTTGGTGAATTTTCAGAAAATGTGAAATATCCTTAAATCCGTATCGTCATCAACAATATGCTGCGATTGCTTGAACACATTGCCACTGACCAATATTACATAATCATCAGTGCGTCCCTTTGCCCTCTGTTTTCCGTATTATATACGTGACATAACCCCTTTGCTCTTCGTGTTCTGTGTATTCATATTTACTCAGAACAGAACTTCGCGGCGTCGTCGGTGGTAGCGCAGAGCTCACTTCGGCTGCTACAAAAACCCAAAAACCTAGCAACGACATCCTCTGTGATTATTCAGGGCTGCTCCTGTTAAGATGACAAATGCAACACTAGCTAACAATGAGCCAGCTCACTAAGAATCTCACGGCGGTCACGACACCAGTTTATTATATCTAACTAGGTTAGGTTCATGTTTAGCTTGATTACTTACCTTACAGCCATCGAGATAACTGAGCTACAGGGCAGTAGGATTAAAGCTTTGTTTCCGCAAGTGAAATGAAATGAGGCAATCTTAACAGCACGTTTGTCATTTGTCAGGGTAGGCAATGTTCGCGCGACTACATTACCCTCATCAAGTTTACGAGAGGTACCAGTGTGCTATATTGCTCTGACGTATCCAACTAGATTAAATTTTTGTTAGCTTGCTTTGAGAAAGGAAACTGGGGTTAAGATCTGTATATCAAATACTATTCTGGAAACCGGGAAATGCGGACGTTCAGCAACCAAGATATAGATCATTATTAAGCGACCCATGTATAGTAAACAAAAAGACTATTAAAACAGTAACGAATAAATTAAGAATGAACACTATTTCACTTTAATAAGAACCACAAAAGTTAAGTTAGAAGAACACCACCGAAGGTAGAAAAAGCATTAAGTCCGCCTCTGTACTCTATATTTGAAGTGTTAATATTATATGTATGGCAGATGACCGATCAATAGAGAATTATGACAGAAGAAGCCATGCTAGGCCGACTTGAAATAAATTGGGATATGGCCATTCACACATGTCATGTGGTCAATAAGAGCCATGCTGCGACAAATATCTGCACAAACGAAGTACGAATTCCCTCCTCGGCTCACAATTTGTCCACATTAGTCAGTTACGTCGGGAACTCGGAACTTTGCGCAGAGCATCCATAACATCTATGTATGTAGCCGCATGTTCAGCAAAATAATGCGCTCATTTAACTGAGACGCGAACATATTGCCAGCAATGAGCGCTCATTCTCTGTTGCTTGAGCAGTTATAAAGGTGAGGTTACTTTGTCAATGTTATGGTGCTGTGTTGTTTTTAAACCGTGTTGTATTTGTGTACGTGATTGTCTTAATTTGTACATAATAACTACGTTTTCATTTTAAGTAAGAAGAAGAGATTCGGTTTCGCGGAATTAGTAATTTAATTTGAAGAAGGCGGAAAATGTTCGGTTTCTTCCGGGTTCCAAAACAACTTTGACGACACGGTTGGCGTACGTAGTGGTTGAGCGATCGACTGTTGCGCTGCGTGTCGCGAGTTCGATCCCCGCACGGAACAAATATTTGTATAACCTACAGGTAGTTGTTCCGGGTCTGGCTGTTTGTGTATGTGAGTTTAAATGTTTGTAAACGCACCCACGATACAGGAGAAAATCCTAGTGTGGGGTAACGTTTTTTTTGTAAAAAAAAAAAACTGTCACCCGTATTTTATAAGAAGCGGACTTCCAGAACCTACTTGAGGTACACGATACTTCTTGTAATAAGTGTACGTCAAAATACAATAGTTTTCACAAACACAAAAATCCCTGACCAATATTTAGTTCTGTAGTTGGAACGTACGACCATTAGAGCTTATGTTTACGTAAAACCCTGCTCGTTTGTCAATCTCTCTACATTACCTGTTACAGTAACTGTTGCTTCTTTACTTCTCCAGTAGTAAGAAGTACCTCCACAAAACCGCAGACAAAGCAGGCACAACTAAGTTAGTATTATAATTACCACGGCAGTGTTGCCATACAATGCGGCTTGTAAACAGACGCTAAGCAAACATGCGCGCACGCACCTAACAGTTGCAACCATGTTGTGAACGGTATGCGCGGTCAACAACAACGGTAACTGGGTGTAAAGTTTTTATACTTTCAAACGGTAAGTCATACTTTGTACCTTTGCAGAGAGGGATAAGGGCTGTAATTCTACAATCCAATCCATTAGTCTAACAATTGCAGTGCTCCAGAAGGACAAGCCAGTTTTGCAGAAAATGTACACACCTACTGCCACCCATTTTGATCAAGTGTCATTGCTTCTTGAGAAAAAATCCATGACAAGCTTTAGTCTGTCAAATCATTCCAAGCTAGGATTAAGCAAAAAGAGACGCCAATATGGTTAGTTACGTTTAGATAGGGTAGGGACCTTATCAGGGTTAAGAACAGATTTTAAAGAAACGGGAATTATGAAGAAACGCTGAATATTCTTAAAACAAACATCCTTACTAATATTATAAAAGCGAAAGTGAGTTTGTTTGTTTGTTTGTTACCTCTTCACGCTTTAATGGCTAAACCGATTTGGATGAATTTTGGTACAGAGATAGTTGGGAACCAGGAGACGGACATAGGCTAATTTTTATTTTAAAAAAGTAGGATATAAGGGAGAACGAGGGAAGAAAAGGGAAAACTTAGCGTTGCTATTACAAATCCATCAGGCGCAAGAGCAAAAACTGCAGGTCTGCTTGGTGTGTTATACCGAATATAACGCGAGCGAAGCCGCGGGCGAAAGCTAGTAAAACTATAAAAATAGATCTCTCCTGTTTCTCTTTGCACATTGCCTATTTCCATTCCACTAATGCAACTAATTATCGTCCCCTTCTTACACAAACAGTGGGTAAAATCGCGAATCCCCTACAATTGGGATATGATGAACTACTATCTAGTAAATATTGTCTGTAAGGGGCGCTAGTGAGCGGAGCGTCGCTGGTAAGTGCCAGCAATTGTCAGATATCATGTTACAGGCACGCTGCACAACAGGGCTGAAAGGGAGCGTTTCCTAATATACTTGTATTATTTATCAAAATAAAGTCATCGACTTTTGAACCATGTTTTAGCCGGGATTTTTCCTGTTCATTATTTTTGGTCAATGACCTCATTATACGATACTCAATATCTGAGTTGCTTTTATCGGAAAGTTTAATAACTTTCCCTTTATAATGAGTACAAGTACAACGCACCATAAATAAATGCATTGACAAGTTACAGTGAACCCAGAATATCATTTTCCTCAACATTGGTTATGATGTGAAGTAGCTGATTCCTCAGCTTCAGACGAGGTAAGCCAATAGCATGACCGGAAGGAATGGCATTGCGTTATTACTGGTTGAAAAGATATTGATAGCAGGGCCCTGGCACCACAGTTTGATAGCCGTGTAACTAAGGAAAATCTCCATACCAAACGTCAACGACGGTTAATCTCAGCGGACACTAACCATCGAGGATTACAGCCCAAGGAAGGCAATCCGATACAGCCTGAAAGAGGCAAGGCTATGGACCAGCGGTTTTTCCAGGCATTGCGTTATCAGATCGCTCGCTTCCAAACTACACTCTGATACTGAAAACCTTCCAAATCCAATACTGTTTTGTCAAAACCTGGTATCAAACCTATTAAACCAACGACATTGTTCTAAAGGTCTTCTAAATGGTTGGATATATCCGTGGCAACCCTGCGTGTAACTCGAGCCAGGTTTCGCACGTCGTGGTGGCAAACACGAGCTAATGCCGCGAGGTGGCGCTGCTTGTTCAGCTGCACTTGACTCACTGGCTCTTTGGCTGATGCTGGTAACAGTATGCTTTTGCGAGGGATTGAGCTGATTGGCGTATTCCTATTTCGTCTAGTATATTATCAGCAGGCTTAACGTTTTAAGTTTCAGAAGCCAATTGGTAAACACATACCTTTAATTGCGTACCGTTTAAATGCTGCTTGTGATTTGAATACTATGAAATAAAAACTTCTTTTTTCATAAGTATTACTCTGACTAATGAACACAAAGTAGCAAAACGCTTGGCTGGTTCAAAAGCTACTTGGTATACGCAAAAAGGTTGCATATAGAATAGCGCAAACTTCTAGTCGCAGCATCACAACTTAGGGGCTGCTACAAAGCCGAGATCCGTTATAAGTTCTAAAGACCAAGCAAGCTATTTTACTGTGGACATAATTATATTTACAAACGGACCTTAATAGCCTCATCCAATGGTGCAAAAACAATAACATGCATTTGAACTCAAAAAAATGTTATCATATTAAATACTCAAAAAAAAATAAACTTACGGAGACAGCATATTACATTAACGAGGACAAGGTCAATGAAGTAGAAACAATTCGGGATCTTGGAGTTTTATTTGACCAAAAATTAACCTTTGCACCACACGTAGACCAAGTATGTAAAAAAGCGTCAAAAATGTTGGGGTTTGTCATAAGACACTGCAAAGGTTTTCGTCAAAGTAAAACTAAAATCTTATTGTACTAAGGTCTGGTACGTAACATTTTAGAATACTGCAGCGTGGTTTGGCGACCGCACTATACTGCTCACAGTTTGCGGATTGAACGCATCCAAAAACGTTTTGCCTGGCATCTAGCTTTTTCTGTAGGTAAAGCTAAAAAAACGCCTTCTTACAAAGACAGATTAATGCTCTTCAAAATGCACACCTTAGAAGACCGAAGGCGTTTAAACGACGCAACTTTTGCATGTAAAATCTTGAAAGGTATTATCGACTCACCGACGTTACTTGCACGAATTAACTTTCGCGCTCCTCCAAGGATTCCACGTAAACCCATAACTCCACTTTGTCCTCCGCAGAGAAGAACGGTGTTGGGATCTAACTCTCCATGTGCTAGATTTTGTAAGGTTTTGAATAGTTGCAGCGATCGAATTGATTTTCACTTTGATTTTTTCCATAAGCTGAAGTCTAGTATTCTTAACTGTTTTATCTGATTTGTTTTAATTGTTGGTAAGTATTTTGGATTGTTTAGATATGCACAATTATTATTATTTTTCATTAGTTTTAACTTTGCTTGCCAACTCTTAGTGCCTAAGCTTACATTTATGTAATTTATAATAGTTCATGTGGTGTTTACCTTTAAGTAATTGTTACACTGTTTAAAGTTTTAAGACATGTTTAGTTTATTCAAGTTCTTGGTGTAAACAATTGTTGGTAGACCAAATAAATAAATAAATAAATATTTAGCTTCAAACAAAGCAATTAATCACAAGTCTTAGGGGGTTTTTAATATCCAGCAGGCTTCATCACGTTTGCGGGATTGCCCCGCATGCTAAAAAAATAACGTAGCGTAAAATATCTAAAAACAAAATATCCCCGTTCCCGCGTCCCGTGAGCTTATTCCTCGCATTACATTATATTCTCGTACTAGCTTTTGCCCGCGGCTTCGCTCGTGTTAAATTCGGGGTAACACAGTTCCCCTTTCCCGATTTGCAGGTACCTGCTTCCTGTAGTTTTTGCCCTTGCGCCTTATTGATTGTAATAGCAAAGCTAAGGTTTCCCTTTTCTTCCCGCTTTCTCCCCCATTTCCCACTTTTTTGTAAAAAATATAGTTGTAACTAGCCTATGTCTGTCTCCAGGGTGCCAACTATCTCTGTACCAAAATTCATCAAAATCGGTTTAGCCATTAAGGCGTGAAGACGTAACAAACAAACTCACTTTCACTTTTATAATATTACTATGGGATATACCATAAGGACATTTGCGGGGCTTATGTGTGCAAACCCACATGCGTGATGAAATTTGCACGATATTAAAAACGACCCATAGTTAAATATATTCAGTCCAATATCGATCACAGTCTGCCTAAGCCTTGTGAAGACTTGTATTTTTTCTCTATAGGTCACCTTGATTACGTTTTTTGCTCAGGATTTGTATTCAACGAATGTACAAATCTCCGCGACAGACAGATCATCGATCAGCCGTCGTCAATAGGTAGGTACAAGCATCCTCTCATTGTTTTAAGATTTAAATAATCGCTTCATCTTAATGTTTAATTTTAATAATGGATTAGTTTAGACAGTCGGAAATAATATTAGTTTAGATTTATTGAGACTGCCGGTTGACTGAATAACGTTTGCTTTTATGACATGCTAGCTGGCGCCCGCGGCTTCTCCCGCGTGTTTTCGGAATAATAAGTATCCTATGTGTTATTACAGACTGCAATCCTACTGTAAACCTCTGTGCTAAATTTCATCAGCATCCATTCGCCCTCACAAATATTCGCATTTATAATATAATATAATAAGTAGGATACAGATATTTATAAGAAGGAAAATGTTTGTACCTAAGCAAGCAAGCGGTCTCATCCATGTTTTTTCCATAACTGTATGAGTAACGCATTGATTTTGTGGTGGGCTAATTACAAGCTAAGACAACATAATTATAACATCCTAAATCCATTCTGTGGTAATTGCGTTTACGTTTATCATCAATCTCTCCTATCGCGGGTCTGTTGGAAGTGATTTCTTAAGGCGCGGCAATAAGCTAATCTTT
The DNA here is from genome assembly GCA_905475445.1 of Ochropleura plecta. Taxonomy (NCBI): domain Eukaryota; kingdom Metazoa; phylum Arthropoda; class Insecta; order Lepidoptera; family Noctuidae; genus Ochropleura; species Ochropleura plecta. Next base: position 19,719,650 of record FR997739.1, read on the forward strand.
AGGTATTTACGGAAGTGACGCTAGCTGCATACTAGGCATGGTTTGACACAAGTACACGACAGTATTGCATCGAAAGAATAGAAATAAGGTCGAAAATATTTCGGTGTTTGATTTTATTTGAATATCATGTCCGCCAAAATGTAGGTCATTTTGCAGTTTTTATTGAATATAAAAAAAAATACAGCTCAATGTTTGAAAATTTTTAGATATCTCTTTAGTCTATACAATTTTCTTTCTTATAGATATAAAAAAATATGATGGTTGTCGCTGAAAAAATTGAGAATTTCGAGACGAAAATATTTTTTTCTTGGTCTTTTTAAACATTTTTTTTTTCGTAGTACTAGACCACTTTTGTAAACTTATTTTGTTTAACTCTTTACTTTATGTATTGAACTATATACGGTAAGTTTTTTTGGCCAGTGGCATGTACAGATACGGCTAACTTTGCGACGAAAAACTAGACGTTTTACGAAGTGTTTGCTTTGTACACAAGGTTGATGTGTCGTCGTGTGTACAGCGCCTTAATAGAATAAGCGCTGCGTAACGTACCTTTGTACTCTTTGTCTGTAGCTATGTATTTTTCCATTATATGTGGTGTGTGTACATAAAAAAAAAAAAATTCTAGTGAAGTCTGGTCTAATTAACCTATATTGTCTTACAGCCTGGGAATGGTATTATTATAGATCTATGAGCTGGCGTAGGAATCTTACTAAACTAGCTTTTGCCTGCGGCTTCACTCGCGTTAAGTTCTGGGTAAAACTACCTCTTTCCTGATATACAGGTACCTGCTACTTGTAGTTTTTGCACTTGCGCCTTATGTATTGTAATAGCAATGCTAAGTTTTCCCTTTTCCTATGTCCGTCTCCAGGGTCCCAACTATATCTGTACCAAAATTCATCAAAATCGGTTTAGCCATGTACGCACGAAGACGTAACAAACAAACTCACTTTGGCTTTTATAATATTAATATGGGTTCCCTCTATCTGGCAGAATCTTGATGCTCCGAAAATTTGGCATAACATACTTAGCATAATTTTCTTTAAACGAACATTTTAAATGCATAAAAATTATTTGATATAATAATCGTTTGGCATAATGTTCAAAACTTCGAATTTACAATGGCATACTTTTAAGATGGCAGAATTACATTTAGTATAATTACGATTGGCAGAGTTCAAATTTAGCATAATGTTCATTTAGAGCGATGATTATTTGGTATAATTTCACTTGGCATACTATGCACATGGCAGAAATGGCTAGGTTAGGTTAGGTTAAAACTGTGACCTAGAAACGACTTGCATTAATAGAAAAAAGAGATTGTTTTTAGTAGGTTACCCGGAACTGAACTATTTAGATTAGTATTGTATTGTATTAAATGACATTATTTCAAATTCAATTAAATAATAACTAAAATAAATGACATTATTTTGAAGATTTAAATATATACTATATATACATATACTATATGTGCTGTGCAAGTGCTGTGCACTTCTGTAAGTGACGAACTCACTTTAGTCTCATTTATTGTGATTTTTTTGTGTATATGTGAGTAAGTCGTTGAAGTGCCTTAATAAATAAATAAATATATAACTACAAAGATTATTCTAACTATAAACTTTCTGCGATATGATATTCTGCCGTTTAATGATTATCTCTAAGAAATATATGCCAAAAGACGATTCTGACTGTGAACTTTCTGCGATATGTTTCTACTTTTGAAATATTATGGATACTAAATTTATGTCAAGAGATAATTCTGACTTACAAAATTATGAGTTTTGAATGTATGATAAATGAGTGTCTGCCAAACAATTTTCTGCGAAATGAAGTTTATGCTATCCGTTGTTATGCAAAATAAAATTATGACATAAAAAGTTCTGCTATAAAGGGTGGACCCTATTAATATATATCTGGTAAGGATTAGTCTGAGAAGCCGATACATAAATTGTCGAATATGGGGTGTGAAGCTAAGCTAAGCTTTACTTTTCTTAAATTTGCCTTTGTCTTTAGTACTAATAACCCTGCATTATCTTAATTGGAGATTACTCTGACACCTTAGCTCATTCCTAGAATTCCATAGCAAGCTCTTGCCTAGACATCTATAAGTCTACGCTTACTTCTAAGTACGTGAAGTTTTTACTGGAAGTTGAGCACAAAAATCACTAAAAGCAGCTTGTCAGGAATCCTGCTGCGCTGTTCGCATGCTAATAGCAGCTGATCGTGCATGCCGATGGCGTCGCAATCCGATACGAGCATCAATTTGATTGTGAGCGACGGCCCAGTTATAAACATAAGTGTTCGATAAAAATGTATGTTTATGAGTGGACGGAGTAGGAATTGGAAATGAACGTGTAATGCATGTGCATACACAACACTCAACACACACACACTCCATTCACTACACACTCGTAGATTATTTCGTTGTTTAATTTTAAAATTTTCGTCTTCTTGTTTTTAAATATTCCTCTCTGTACGTGAAGGCCTTGATGTGTTCAAATTAGTACTCAATATTATTGTTTAAGAGGGTGAGAGCCTGGAGATCTGTCATATAGGTTCCGAACCCATTATAGACTCCAGCTCTCACAAAGGTTACAAATCTGATTTGACATAATATGATATGAACCAAAGAATGTATGTACCTTTTTGAGAGAAATAAAAATCTATTCTATTCTATGTGTCAATGGAGGACAACGCGACTGGACAGCTTAGTGAAATAGTGTCATTGAGATTGTTTCATTTATAGATTGGTTTAAGACTAGGATTAGAAAATTCTAGACAAGTAGATATACAGCTTTGTCTACTTAGTTGTTTAGTTCTGAGACCTATCTAACTGCTTTGTTTAGTGGTCGCAAGCACGACTTCTGAACATGAGGTTAAATAACTTCCCGGACTGCAAAATGCATAAAAACCATACAACTGTATGGATATTTGCCGGTTTCTTGTGCTTTTCCTGTGCGGATGGGACATTATCAAATAACTTCCCCCACTCTCGGCGGAGCGGGAGGAGTGTCAGACTTGTACTGATTAAAACCCACCCATGTTCCTTCTATTGCCCTTTATGTTTCGGGATCTCTTTCGAGCAACCCACAACCCCGGGAGCATGAAGTCTTGGGTTCGATTTCTCCTTCCGTCAAATTGCTATTGGAATTTTCCTTTAGGAATTTCTCAGTAGCAACCACAGAGTCTATTTGTGTGCCCGGTTGATGGCAATAGGCTCGCTTCCTATCACATGGGACTTAAACATAACCACCTCTGCTTAACCTTTCAGGGATTACAAGCGAGATGTGATGCCAACTCAGAAACAACATATCTGTTGAATTAAATATTTGCAAGATCGATAAAGAACAGTTTATGTACCTATGTGATTTTGAATGTAAATTAGAAACGTATAAAAAAGTCAAATATTCAACAATAGATAAGGGGCCATCCATAAAGTACGTAACACGAATTTCACGATTTTTAGACCCCTCCCCCCTCCTTGTCACAGGTGGTCACATTTTGTGAGACCCCTCCTCCCTAGTGTGACGTCACAAATTTGCAATTTTACATCCAAAAATACCTAATTTATAGAGAAAACTAAAAAATAATTTAATATTTCAAATTTCGCGATTCAATTTATTAAATTTGAAATGTGATGTCACAAAACTAGGAGCCCCCCCCACCCCTTGTCACACCATGTCACATTTCGTCGACCCCCTCCCCCCCCCTTTACATGTGACGTACTTTATGGATGGCCCCTAAAGATGGTCACGTCTTGTTTCTCAGTATCAGAACCTCTATAAGAACTTGACATTTGCAAGCACTTCATAAATCTTACAAGTCCATGTCACTTTGTATATTAAACTCGAATTTATAAGTTCGAATTACCTATAGCACGTTTTTTAGCACATTCTGTGGTAAGGAAAATCTCACGATGTATAGTCAGCTAAGGACATAAGTAACTAGACCAGGATACAGCTTTTATTTAAAATAATTTGATATAGAACAAAGAGTTCATTAATTGAATTAAATTAGACGCTGATAATTGTAACACCGACAATAAGTACCATGTCTATTATCTTTCCTTTTTTTTTGCAAATAATTTAATCTGTATCCAAATCGAGAGTTTAAAACGTACAACAATTTTCAATTTCAATGAAAAATTCAATTTCAATGTCTTAAGGTCATACGAGGAACTTAAGGTATGTAAGTACCCAAAAATAAAAATAAATATCCGACTATCAATGACATATCTGAAGAGGCTAGTTACTTATCTCTTCAGCTGACCGTACATGGCCCCACAAGAACAAGTCTGTGACTCCTCAATTCCGAGAACAGCTGATGTATGCACATATTGCACGTTTTTCATGTCGATACCGACAGAACTCATAAACAAGACACGCGACGTGTTTGGTGCCCATTTGAATCTACATCTACACAAGTGTGATCGAATTTTTTAGACACGTCTATATTGGTAAGAAATGTGTTCATTTAAGTGACTAAAAAAGTGATTGCTTAAAGTCAGCCAATTAAATATTGTTTCAGCGAAAGGTCGTGTTGTCAGACTGTAGATCCCATCTTGAATACAGAACAAAGTGAAAAAGTAATGACCAAATAATCTGCAATGATTAACTGTGTTAGCTTTCTGACTTATGTCATGTATTTTTTTTTGTTTTCAGAGAAATAAAGCATCGCGAGAGGGTTAAGTAGGATACCCCAGATACCGCGGCCCCAGAACATAAAGGGCAAAAGAAGGAAAGTGGGTGGGTTTTAGTCAGTACAAGTCTGACAATCCCGATCCGGCGAGAGCGGGGGAAGTTATTTGATAATGTCCCATCCGCAAAAAATGCGATGGTGATAGTCTTTAAAAGCACAACAAACATGCAACTATCCATATAGTTGTATGGTTCTTATGCATTTTGCAGTCAAGTACATCAATTAACGATGCATTGTATCTAACTAAAATAAACTAGTTTGCACGCCTTTAATTAATCAAGTAAGTACAAGTACTTAAAGCCATAGTTTTGCAGACATATTGCGTACCCGCCCACAACTCGCATGTATGACAAAATCACGTACATAATTGTAGCGGCCCACGCCGGCGGCGGCGCCCGCGCACGGCTTGACGATAATGCTTATTGTCACATTGGCTAATGCTTCGATATTGTTTAAGGCTTGTTTGTTACTTTAATTAGTCAGATTAATTAATATTCTATGAGCTATTGTGGGGTTTGGGTGATTTGTCAGTATGACTGGCTTTAAGAATAGTTTCTAATGAATGGCTTTTATAGCGAAAGTCAGGTAAGTAGTCTAGGGATGCACTTATTAAAGTTTATTAATAAACAAGAGACGGCAAAACGTTAAAATAATGTAAGGTTATTTAAAACTTAATCAATTATTCTAAACTTTGTAAAAAAAAACATAAAGGCATTGCCCCTACATTTTTGACTGCTTTTAATGTTATTTCTTTTTTGGTGTTCTGTTCTAGTATGTTACTGTAATGTGCATAGAATTTAGTTTTGTTCTCCTGTGAGTTCATCCTCCAAAGTATTAACCAAAAATCTTAACAGAATTCCATACAATATACTACGCAATACGCTTTAATTCATACACATGCATTTATATTTATCTGCGACAACAACTTACATTACGAACATGCGCGCCTCCCACACCGGCGCCCGCGCACTGCGCTCTCACATGCGACCATCATTACCAGCCTGACTATGCTATTGTCGCCAACACACTAGGTCGTACGTAACGTAAGCTTTTGGAAACTTAAACGAAATATCGCAACACATATTTGTTTATTATTTTTCTGAATACCCGCTTGAGGCTGTGTTTAGATCCTCTATTAAACAAACAATTCCTCTTCATTTGGTCCCGCTACTCCCTCCTTGCCGCTGCCGGTGATACAGATCCCTTAATGCCAGGTTAAAGGATGTCACGATACAGGAAAAATTCCTAGTGTGAGGCAACGTTTAAAAAAAAAGGCGAAAACAAGCTAAACGATTGTCTCTTCTCTTCGTTACCACGCCTAGTTTTTCCTAAACAAAAAATGGCGATTTACTACCGACAGATGTGTTGTGAGAATAAAATCGAGGTCCAGTACCATTAATGGCGGCACTGACAAAAGCCGCAATTAATATCGGCGTTATAAATAAGAAGTAGTTGGAAGTATTTATCTGCTACACGTGCTTAAATCATTAGTTTATTATTATTTACATACATGTTGTGTGCGAGCGTCTCCCACGCCGGCGCCCGCGCAGCATTGCCAACTTTACTATTGTCACATCTGGCTGGAGATCGCAATTCGTTCAGATGCGACAACCTACTTACAAATAGCATTAACAGCGGATTTAAAACATCCATTAAGTAATTATCTAATAATTATACCTCCTTCTGAGTCATGTGGTCCCATACCAAGGTCATTCATAATAGAGGCATTAAGATATTTGGGAGCTGATTAAAAAAAATATGTTTTTAAGAGCATTATTGTGTCAAGAAACTCTTTGGGAATCAGCTCCAACATATCTTAATGCTTCTTGTCAGGCGTCATATAGTGAGTATTTTTTTTTAATATTAATCCTTAAATCTAGATTCTAACGGATGGATACGCGATTGCTAAAGACAAAGAAATTGGGAAGCCCCTTGCCCAGCAGAGGAATAGACCAGGATGAATGAAAATTGTTAGTTTTTAAAAAAAAAAAAAACGTTGCCCCATATTAGGAATTTCTCCAGTATCGTGGGTGCGTTTACAAACATTTAAACTCACATACACAAACACCCAGACCCGAAACAACTATCTGAAGGTTATACAAATATTTTGTTCCGTGCGGGAATCGAACCCGCGACACGCAGCGCAGCAGTCGATCGCTCAGCCACTGCGCCAACCGTGCCGTTAAAAGTTACAAAAAATCCATCAGCATTTATATTCATCTAATGTATTTTGCTAAGAGCAGTTGTTGCTGTCCTGCGTCACTCTGCGATGATAAAACTACGTCGAGAGTCTTCGATCAGTACCACTTGAGATAAAGATTATCTCAAACGGATTGACCTATGTCACCTACGACCCACTTGTCACTTCACTGACTCAAGAAGGACAAAGTGACATAGTATCAGTGATAACGGAGATGGAAAAGTCAATATTGGATTAACAAAATAATATGGTCCTCCTGACAGTTTTCGCTCACGGATGCTTATCTCAGTGGAGATTAGCCATCCACGCGGGTGTAATAAAGTGCAAAAGTGTGTGCCTTGTTCCAATGGAACGGCAATACGACACGACCAGAAAGTGATTAGAAGTAGGACCCAAGTACTTTACAGTAACCTTGACTGGCTAAAAAAGGATAACAGTAGAATGTCTAAACAAACATTAAAAAACAAATTAAAAGCTGTTCTCCTTAAAGAGTTTGGCGCAGGCTGGGGAAATACTCACTAATTATTATTGTTTTTTTTTTATGTTTTCTAGTTCATAAGTTTTTGTATTTTTTAAATTAGATGGCATTTGAAGCAATTTAACAAACAAGCGCTAATTCCACCGACAAAATGTTACGCAGTTTAGCGGGTTTACTAAATGTACAACAATTTTGGTCCAAAAATAAATGATTTATTATTTATTTATTTAACAGCTTAGCTTAACGTGCGCACCGAGTCACAGGGGTATTATCATGAAAACTCCGAGCTGCAACTAAGAAATTACTAACGTAAATAACCCAATAACACCATGACAAGTGCTGGACATAACCTTATGTATTGAAATAAGGTAGCTCCGGGATTTGAACAAGCCGTCGTAGAATCACGAATGGATACGAGTCAGTGTCATACAGTTTGACGACACGGTTGGCGCAGTGGCTGAGCGATCGACTGCTGGGCTGCGAGTCGCGGGTTCGATCCCCGCATGGAACAAATATTTGTATGTCCTACTGATAGTTGTTCCGGGTCTGGTTGTTTTTGTATGAGAGTTTAAATGTTTGTAAACGCACCCACGATACGATACGTTGTAATTCCTAGTGTGGGGCAAGGTTTTTTTTTTAATATATTTATATCTTAGCTAAGTTATTGAATACTGCAACGCTGTACTATCGTATCTGCATGGACCGTGCACATAATCTGTGGCACCATTGTGTAGTACGCCCACCGCATGTCACCTCTAACCAACAACAAGCCAACCAGTCAACCACGCGAACTTTGCGTGTGGCCACCATTCATAACCACTAACCCACCACAACACCCTTATCTCAACGATATAAGGACTAGTATTCCTTAGCTAACTAATTAAGATAAAGATAAAAATATTATCAATGAATATTAACGAGATAGGGATAAACTTACTGAGGTTGATGCGTCGACGTCAGTTTATCTGAAACGAGAGTAATTTAGTTAGTTATCGATAAGAAGAGTTATTGAAGAGATTGAAGGAGAACCATTTAATGTTATGACTGATGCTGATAGACTGTAATGTGTGCTGTACTGGGTCTGGCATTGAATGAAATGTGTTGCTGGTATTGTCCTATTAATATTATAATTGCAAATGTTTGTGAGGATGGATGGATGTATGGATGTTTGTTACTCTTTCACGTCAAAACGGCTGAACGGATCTAAATGAAATTTGGCACAGAGGTAGATTATGGTTCGGAATAACACAGCTAGACCTATATTCATCCTTACTAATATTATAAAAGCGAAAGTGAGTTTGTTTGTTTGTTACCTCTTCACGCCTTAATGGCTAAACCGATTTTGATGAATTTTGGTACAGAGATAGTTGGGATTGGGGCCCAGGAGACGGACATAGGCTATTTTATTTTAAAAAGTGGGATATTAGGGAGAAAGAGGAAAGAAACTGGAAAACTTAGCTTTACTATTACAAACCAATAAGGCGCAAGGGCAAAAACTGCAGGTAGCAGGTACCTGAGAATCAGAAAAGGGGAACTGTGTTACCCCAAATTTAACGCGCGCGAAGCCGCGGGCAAAAGAAAGTATTATATAAACATATTCACAGTTTTAGTTGTCATACTTTTCCGAAACGGCTTCTCCGATTTTTATGAAATGTTGTATGTATATTCTGTAGGTCTGAAAATCGGTCATAATCATTTGTTGTTTATTTTCTGCTGGGCAGCGGGTGAAACCTGTGGGCACAGCTAATAGTCTGTAAAATCGGTTTGCAAAAGTTTGTATGTTTATTACCTACTCCTTTACGCTAAAATGGCTAAACCGAGTTTGATGTTTGAAAACCGCTGGGCGCAGCTAGTATTAGATAAAATTACAAAACAACATAAATTAAAACAATAACAGCTGGAGTTTTAACCAAACCTGAAATTAGTGGATTTAATGAAATAGTCGATGAAAACTTAGCCTTTAGATATTTTACTAATAAAATTGTCGGTATAAGAAAAAACGAAGTTTCTGGAACTTATTTACATAATAAGCGTCAAGAGAATCTACAGGAGAAGCAGTTTAAGAAACTTTTATGCTAATACTAATTCCTTTTGGCACGCCTTAATAAATAAATAAATAAATATCTTGGGACAACTCACACACGGCTATCAGATAGCCGTGTGTGAGTTGTCCCAAGCTAAGCAGAGCTTGTGTTATGGTAACCAGACAACTGATATACATACTTATATAATTTATAAATACATACATATTATAGATAAATCACACCCAGACACAGAACAAACAATCATGCTCATCACACAAAGTTTGTCCTGGGTGGGAATCGAACCCACGACCTCCGGCTTAGCAGTCAGGGCCACTAACCACTAGACCAACAGGCCCGTCGAAGCTAAGTGTGAGCCAGGAGCCAAGTCGTACGTTAGTAATGAACCAATTATGGCATCCATCAGGCATCCACTTAATATCTTTGTTTTAGAATCAACCCTAATCTTAACATTAAAAAAAATAGCATACTGTGGAACACAGACCTCCCTCTATGAGAAGGAGTGGGTCATCGTCCACCACTGCGGCAACCCAGCGCGGTTTGTAGATATCACATGCGAATTACGATTTTTTGTTTCTTTGGCTGTCTCACAATTTTCAAAACTATTACCTTGTATTTAAATAACCAAAAACCATTCAAATTAGGCTGATAATTAATCAGAAATTTTTGAACGTCACATTACAAGAGATGAAGAGACAGTGCCACAAAAAAACCCTTCTTAATAAAAACACAACATATTATTACGCCTGTAATTCCCAGGCACTTAGGCAGGGGTGTACCTAATATAACATCATGCAATGGTCGCCAGTTGTGTTTAAGTTCCAGGTAATAGAGGGCCCTTTGCCATCAATCGAGAGCACAAAAGCAGACTACTACTGAGTGTGCTTTTGTGACTACCACTGAGACATTTCTGATAGAAATAACCCAATAACATTTAAATGTAATGTCTGTATTTGAATGTCATCATAAAATCTGTAAAGAAAGTGTAACCAGTAACACATTAGTCTGTTCTCCCAAATTAATGTAGCGACTTCATTGTCATGACAAGTTTTTGTTCAAATCCGGAACTAGTCAGACCACCGTGAAACTTTAATGGAACCAGGTTTTTGCAAGCGCTGTAAACGTGCTGTACAGGCGTCGATCAGACCACCCAGAGGTGCTCCCAGGGTATCGAGAGATGAAATTAATACTTTTAGAACGTGTTACAATAGCAATTTATCAAATACTGAGAGTGTAGTTTTGTTTTACTAGGTTTCATATTTCGAATGCATGTTTACGATTGTTAGTGGACCAATTTATTATCTGTATCAATGTTTTCCCAATTTAAGAGTTTTATAATGGTTGAATAAATAAGATATTCAGTGATCCATCAGTACCTAGTATTTAATTTGGATCTATTTAAAGGCGATCTCTAGTCAAATCTTAATAAACTGTTGAATCTAACAGCTTATTCCAATGTTGATCAGACATCTCTGTCGGTGGTCTCCGAGCGTGGCCACGCGCGTCTTAACGACGTCCTGTGCAAGTCAATTGCAGCGTTTACATGATGTTTACACTAAACACAATAATTAGACACATTAGAGTGTTGCCTGCGTGTTTTATCGGATAGGGAACACGGCTGTGGAGAATGAAGAGCATCTCGTGCACAGCTCTACTTTGTGGAGCTGTAGAGGAGGTGAATCAGCAGTAGAATGTTAAAAAGGACTGAATAAACTCTATGGTACAAGTATTGGGCAGGCCCAAAGGTATTACAAGAATATTGTCTAGTCACTTTGATATATGGAAAACTCATTGGCATTATGTGTTGTAGGTCGATAGATAGAATGTAGATAGATACTTTTTTGCACATTTAAATTGATTCATAGATATATATGTTGGCTGTAGGTTTGTTCGAAAGATATACTGCGGCCCTGGAATATAAAGAGTAAAAGAAAGGACATGGGTGGGTTTTTGTCAGTACAAGTCTAACACTCTTATTTCAGGCCTATTTGTGTTTTCTCTTTGTTTGTTCTGTTTATTGATTGTGATAGAGAACAGTAAGGGTTGGACCACATCTGGCAGCACGGAATCGCATTTGTTCCGCCTGTGCTATGACGTGCTGCAGTATGCTGCCGCATGCGGACGCGCGCTGTCGCATTCCGCAGACAAAAAAGGCGATCGCACGCGTCAGCATGCTGCAGCATGGGTGGCATACTGCCGCGTTCTTTCATGATCAGTTTAGTTTCAAGCGCGAGATGGATAGGACCACGGAAGAGAGAGCAGTGATTCTAGCGTGTATTTTGTGATCGACGGTGAAAGGATGCGTTAGCATGCTATAGCGCGCTTCAGCGTTCCGGAGTCTCCCTGCCGCCCATTGCATTTTGTCCGTGATGCCGATCGCCTCGAGGATTCAGTGTGTCACAAAACAGTCCCGGTCGTTACAATCCCGCGCTGACCACATCCTGCGTTGACAAGCGCCCGCGCACATCAAACTCACGCTGTCCCACCATCGTCACACCACACACCGCCGATGTTCCGGGTCCAGGCGCCTTCGCAAAGATTTACGACCAACATTAATGAGCACAGAACTCAACGACTGTGAGTAGTAATCGCGTGTTATTCCCGGTACAGGTTTCCCTTTGTTTAAAATGCTACTATTTCAGATTATAGCTCACTTTAGGTTTGCTGTTGGCTATTTTCAGGGTCTATTTTCTACCTAGACTATTTTCTTTATGTTTCAAGCATAAGATATAAGTACATAGTTACATAGATAGTCTCTATCTTATTTGGGGGTAAAACATGTTATGCTTCCTGTGTCTTAGATTACTGGCACCTCGTGTAGGCTAAATGTAGAATAGCGGCGAAAAGGTATAACCAGTCAGTCCCTAAGGATGATGAAAGCCACCGTAGGATCTGAAGGCGATAGTCCTCGCGTGCCTGTACGAGTGGCACGTGGAGGCACCACACCAGGAGGAATCTCCACTGCCCCGGAACATCAAGGGCAAAGGCAGGAACATGGGATGGTGGAGTAGGGGAAGTTATTTGATCCCATCCGTAAAAAAAAAGATGATGACGGCTGCTGGTGCAACGCCTGCTTAAGATAAGTTATTTGTTACCGTCATTGAATTCCTACAAAAGCTGTCTTATAGGTAGGTCTGATCAACAGTCTGCAGAGTCAAATTTTTGGCACATTTTATATTCCCACATAACTAACATTCGCAGAAATACTTGTCCCTCGCTAATGTATGTTAAATAGGCTAAACTGTATCCCCAGCAGCCCTCTGTAACCCCTTGTAACCCCTTGTAACCCTCGGTAACCCGCTGTAGGCCGCGGACGTAGCAGGCTTCAGTAATCGAGCCATTAAGTTTTACTACTTTACACAACTACGTTTTGTAGTTAAAAGTAATATTCAGAGGGTTAATGTAGGATATTAAGAAGAGATTTCTGTTAGATATTGTATCTAACCGACGCGACGAATAAAAATTAACGCTGAAATCAACAAAAATAGAAAAAGAAAAGTTTCAACAATTATTGATTTGACATTCATTATTTCTTTGACGTAATCTGCGTTAACATAACATTCAGAAAATCTTGTTTTTTAAAACAATATGAACTTTATAATTAACACTTGAAACGGGATATTTACCATGTTTGTTATTTTTATCGAGTTTCCGATATTTTGGCGATTTTGCAAACGCCATGATCACGGATGAACTGAAGTTATTGCGGGTGGATATATGTATATATAGATATTAGTAACCATGTTAGTTTAAAGACTCTCAAATTTCCTGTATTCCTAGTATCAACAGCTTATCAAGACGTGTTTGAAACGGTCATTTGTATAGAAAAGTATGAGATTATTCCCACTACACCGTTTTGCGTTCCATGCAAGGAGTATCTACGATATCGAAAGAATATTTTGCTGGAGCCGATACGCTACGTGCACGGCACGCGATGGTGTAGGTCGGTGACGGAACGGTCCAGTGGCTACTTTTATATACGTTCATAGCCCGGTCACGGTACGGTGTCGTCGGCAGTATCCTTAAATGAAAAAGAATTTGCGGCTGTAATAATCTTTGAAGTAAATCGAAGTACTTTCCCGCTGACTCGACGTAAAGAAAACATGCCTACGTTTCATAATTTACGGGGAAATTGAGAGATCCCGAATGTAATTAATTTACGCCGCGGCCCCAGGGCCCGACATATTTAAGTACATCGTAACGTCATTACAATTAACTTAATGTCATCGTGGCCCCAACTCCAACGGGTTAATCTTTTATATCACAAATTAATAAAGCAAAAGAAAATTCAATTAAACCCATTTTTGTAACGCTACGAGAATGAAAATGGAAAATGTGCGTTTTTATTTCAAAATGGCGTCTGAATTGTATTTGTTTTTATCGTTATTGTTATAAAAACTGTTATTACTTGTTTGTTATTGGAATTTCTAATAACCTTTATTGCAGACTGAACACAAAACAAATAAAACTTTTCCATTTCATTGAGTAAGTCTAGATTATACAAGTAAGAAATCTGCAAAGGTTAAAAAATATATTATGTTTACTTGCTTTTTTGTAAGCCCTTATGTTGTAATTAATAAAAATATAGGCTAGGTAGATTACGATAGATTCCACAGACATTTTCAATCAATGTGTTTGGTAGTGTTGTTGACAACCGAAACAGTGGGGTTCAGGTTAATAATACAACATTTTATTGAGTTTATTGAGATTGTTCTAGAAATGTCAGCCACATGTCAGGTGAGCTGTGAGCTTATATAACCATATATTGGGTACTACTGAACGTTTGGCTGAATAAGGTCATGTTGGTGGGAAGTGCTTGAAAATATTGTCACAAATGGGCTTGAAAAGTGATTGAATTGCAATAACGTGATTTCAGACCAGAGACCCAAGCACGAGTGCGCGCTGTAAATTTTGTGTAATCATGACAATTTTAAAAATAAAAAAGGGTCAAGTGCAAGTGCTATACAAATTTAAAAAAAAAATTGCGAAATGCACGACCATTTTTGACAGCGCAGACTTGACGTTTGATTTTTTACAGCTCGAAGGGACCACAGACTTGAGTATATGGTCTTAATTTCAACTTGATATCTCTACGTGTTTCCGCTATGATATTGAAAGACAGACAGACAACAAAGTAATCCTATAAGGTTTCATCATTTTAAGAATTTGAATTGATTGAGCGTTTTTGCATACAATTAAACTACAAGACTCGGTGTATCTACGTTTACACTGCGCACTCGTGCTAGGGCCTCAGGAACAGCTGCGTTCTTACTTTTGAAACAGAATCTTCTTAACTCTGTCGCACTTTTATCGTGTGATTGAACAGTGCTCTTTGTGCCCTACACATGAGATCATGAATTTCGTCAATTTGTTCACAATGAATACGCTAAGCTTTTAGCGTCACCGTCATTTGACACGGAAGGGCGTCATTCGAGTCAAATTGTTCCTTTCATTCGTTCACACTCAATTAAATGCACAAATTCTATAATGTGCGCCGATTCTATTATGTTCGCTGTTCTGAAGGTAGGGTTGGCACGCTCTGGTGAATTTGAATTCACTTTAATTTTCCGACTTATTTATTCAAGTACCTATATAAAAATTTAGCAACCCACTATCACAAGCTTTTAGCGCTAAACGTACGAATCGCTTTAAGTTGACGGAGATAGAATGAAGATTGAAAATGTATAGCGCTAAAAAACAAGTTATAAAAGGCCTAAGAATTTAAAGCAGATGTAATAAAACTCCCTCAAAATTCCATCATGATAGAATACAGGCTAAAATGTCCAATTTATACAAATAAAGTGTTTCTTTCCCGTAGCCCAGTAACCTCGTTCTAAACATCTCCCCTTAATCTTATTGCGCTATAACAACTTTCAAACGACTTCATTTAATCGACAAACTGTTTTCTGATAACACGATTACGCGCTCAATTTCCTGTCTGTTCTGTTTCCCTGTAAATCGATCAAGTCTTAGTACAACCATGAATGAGTTTGTCTTTAGATTAAGTTTTATAGCGGTGTTACTGCCAACGACATCAACCTTAGTGGAAAATATTTTGCGACTTCAGTGATATTTTGTAAGAAGTCGATTAGTTTAGTATCATTTACGTGGGAGTACGTGGGCTGGCCTATTAGGTTTATGTAATTTATATTTCAGAACTGAAATTGAGACTATACCCGAAAACAGTCAAAACAGAATGATATGCATAGCTGTGGAGCATGGGGTCCTTTGTTTGTTTCCCATGTCGTATATTGTTATTGAATTTTTGTATCAGATCTTTTTTAGTAGCAGCTCAAAACATGGAATTGCTCCGTTAGACGTGATGATACTAGAACACCTAAGAAAATAATAAATATTTATAATAGGATTACACCCTATTGAATGAAATAAAAGCACAATTGCGTTTTCTGTAAATACAAAATTAGTTTATTAAAAAGACGTTTTTACAAAGGTTTTTTTACACATTTTTTTATATAAATAACTTTTATTACATACCTGTAAATACAAAAAACAACATTTAATGTCTTTAATTCAGGTGTAGTTATTTATAATACATTAATATCTTATTTAAACTTTATAGGCGAATTTTCAGTTCTCTTAGATGTCACTGCCAAAAGTGACGTCTATAAACGGTTACGAAAAACGAAGAGCAAAGAGGTTTTCTTTACATCTCCCACCCTCGGAGAGAACAATTATTGCAAGTAATTGTTTGATTAAATATTAATTTCTACTGGAGTTAGCTTCGAAATATGGTAGAAATTTGATTGTGCTTTCCTGTGTCCAGTGTTGACTTCATATATTGAGTTAGAAATCTTACTTAAGATTTTGTATGGTCCAATCCTCAATTCATCCATTTTCTTCCTATTCAATCGACTTCCGTTTTCTACAAAGACTCTGTCCCCCACTTCAAATTTATATTCTTTTCTATTTAAATCATATAGTATTTTATTATTGTTGTGAGATTTCATTGAATTTTCCAAGGCTAGTTTTCTATCTCTTTCCAAATCTTGTTTTGTGTACTTCGATTTTAATTCAAGTGGTAGAATGTTTACATTTTCGCCTTCTAAAAGGTATTTTGGAGTAAATTTCGTTACTGTATGTTCGGTTTCATTATATTTTGCTATACATTTTTGTGCAACAGTTGTCCATGCTGTTTTCTTATCACCTTCATTTATTTTGCATCTTATCTTATTGATTAGAGTTTGATTAAGCCTTTCATTTAGCCCATTTGAAAATGGTGCATCTACAGCTGTGAACACTATTGTTATATTGTTCCGTTTTAGGAAGTCTTTAAATTCCTTGGAATTTATACCAGGGTATTGATCTGTTAAGACCAATTCAATATTATGTGTTACATTTTTTATAAGTTTGATAAAATCATTTGAGTTTTGATTTCTTGATGTTAAAATGTAAGCATATCTTGTAAAATGATCGACCAGAAGATGCAAATATTTTTTTGTAGACCTTGATCCTCCAAAGCCCCCAATGGTATCAATTGATACGATTTCAAATGGGCGTGTTGCTGGGCCTAAATGTGACATCAAACCAAATTTTGGTTTCCTTCTTGATTTGTTCTTTATACAAATTTCACATTCGTCACAAATTTTCTTAATATTTGTGAAGATATTCTTTGCTGTGTAGAATGGTGTTATTTTATTTATCATCTGGGTCCTTCCAATGTGACAGTAGGTATCATGTACATCTTTAATTAGTGTTTTGCTAAGTGTTTCTGACAGTATGATTTTATTTCGTTTCTTATTCTTTTTGTAATAAACTTCATTCTCTAGTATAAACTTGGATTTTCTATTTTGTAAATCTAGATTTATGTATTGGTCATTTTTTATATCATTCAGGTTGATTAGATTTACAACTTTTAAAACATCATCAGTATTTTCACAAGGTTCTAGGACTGGGTTTCTGCTTAAGCAGTCTGCTTCTTGATTTGATTTTCCCGGGTTGTATTTTATTTTGAAGTTGTATTGCGATAAATAATATGTCAAATCGCCAAGTTCTTCATCAGTTCTAGCTTTTATATTTAGATTCTCCAATGGTTTATGATCTGAATATACTACGAATTCTTTTCCCATAAGCCAGTGTTGCCAATATTTTAGAGCTTCTTTTATTGCTAGGCATTCTATATATATCGCCTTCTTTTTCTTTTGAGATTCTGTCAATTTTTTTGAGAAATAAGCTACTGGTTTATTTACTCCGTTTTCATCTTCTTGTTTTAGCACAGCTCCTATTCCTTTAATGCTAGCATCTGTGTAAATTTTTATTGGTTGTTCATGGTCAAATATTTTTAAAATTGGTTTTGAACAAAGTAATTCTTTCATTTTTTCAAATGATTTCTGGCATTCTGGGGTCCATATAAATTTAACATCTTTCCTTAGTAGATTGTGCAATGGATCTAGGATGATTGCGCTGTGTGGTACAAACTTATGATGAAAATTGACTTTCCCGAGAAATTGGCGGATATTTTTTCTTGTTTCTGGAGTTGGGAATTTTTTTATAGCAGTTAAATAATCTTTAAGAGGTGTAACAGAATTATTTTCTATTATATGTCCCAAATATTTGGCATTATCTTTTGCAAAAGTACATTTCGAAAATTTCAGTCTAAATCCTTCTGTTTTTATTGCCTCAAGTAGTCTAGATATATGTTGAAGGTGTTCCTCAAAACTTTTAGAAAAAATCAATATATCATCTATAAAATTTACTGTAAATTCAGAGAGGTTGTATTTCCTTATAATATTACTTAATATTCTCTGGAATATAGCTGGAGCTGTCTTTAATCCAAATGGTAGGCAAGTCCATTGAAAGTGGCCAGTTTGTGTGACAAATGCCGTTTTATATCTGTCTTGAATTTTCATAGGAATTGACCAAAATGCAGAATTTATATCAAATGTAGAAAAGTACTTACAGTTTACAGTTTTTACCATTAAATCTTCAATTAAAGGAAATGGCTGTAATTGTGGTACAACAATTTTGTTCAGTTCTCTAAAATCAATACATAGTCTTGTCTTTTTATCATCCTCTTTTTTATAAGCCAGAGTAACAGGGGCAGCAAATGGGCTGTATGATTCCTCAATCAATTTTTTTTTTAATAATAATGATATTTGGTTTTCAATTTCTTTTCTATCTCCAGTGGTGCATCTGTATGGACGTTTGTAACAATACTTATCCACCATCAAGTCTATATGAGCTTCATAGTCTCGTACAGTACCAACATCATATTTATCTTTAGCAAAGACTGTGTTGTATTTTTTTATTAATTTATCAATTTCTGTTTGTTGATGTAAATTTAGATGATTTTTTGTTATTTCAAAATTTTCTAAATTTATATGTTCATTGAAATTCACTTCAATTTCTTTATTCCATACTTCAGAATATAAAGAATCATTTTTTTCTCTTTTGTCACCTAGTTCATCAGGAATATTGACATTTTCAATCTTCATATTCTTTTTGTTTAAGAATTTCTTCTTTTGCTCTTGATTTTTACACTGTATAATATTTAATTCTTCAGTTTGCATAAGATTAAACTTTTTGATGCAATCCAAACCAATCAGGAAATCATAATGAAAATTTTCATTATCTATCACAAAAATATCCATGATTCTTTCTATATCATAAATTTTTATTTTAAGTGTTACTATACCCTTAGTTTTTTTCTCACCATTAATAGTTTTCAAGTTTACTGGTTGTGTATTCCATGAATCTTGTTTCTTTTTGAGTTTCAATAATTTAGCATTAATTAATGACACATTTGAACCAGAATCATAAATTCCAGAAACTTGTAAGGTATTATTTAGTTGTAATTTTACTTGTATTAATGGTGGTACTTCTAGTTTTTTGGATTCTCCTTATTTAGTTCAATTTCTAATTCAGAGTTATTCACACTTCTCACAGCTGTTTTGTGATTTCTTTCTTTAAACCAACAATTTTCTTCAGGATGGTATAGTTTCCCTTTTTTCTCAGTCATGCAGATTTGACATGGCTTTTTCTCTTCATTGTTCCTGTTTTTTGCATTTGAGTATGTTAAGTGTTTTTCATACTTATTTCTTCCAACAAAATGTTCCAATTTACCAATCTCATTGTAGAGATCTTCAGTTTCTTTTATAGTCTCTCGGTCAATTTTGTCAACCAAATAATTTGGCAAGCCTGATGCTATGAGGTCTATGAGTGTCCCAGTGTCGATCGACTTCCTGACTTCTAATAATAATTTTTCTTTTTTTAGCGCATATTCAAGCAGCGAACCTGTTTGATACTTAAAAGAAAGTGCATATCTGATGGGTGACCAACCTTTGTTTGCAAACGTATCGCAGAAATTTTTCTCCCATTTATTCCACTCTGATTTTATTGTAATTTTCATTAACATACAGCTGTACCAGTCTTGGCTGGAATTTTCCATAAAATATTTTAGTATTTCAATCTTCTTTTCGTCTTCTGTAATATGGAAGCGTTCACATTCTTTGTTGAACTCTTTAATCCATTGGTGAGCGTTGGCATTTTTACCGGTGAATTTTTCAATCATGAAATCCTTTGAAATTTTCCCTAAATTCAAATTTTCGGATTTACTTTGTTTTTCTTCCAGTAATTTTTCTAAGAGTTTTTCTAAGTTCTGATTTGAATCACCGGGTAAGGGTTTTTTTTCATATGTGTCTTCCGTAATTTCTTCCAAATAATAATCATTGAATTGTAAATTTTGTTCTTTATCCAAATATACCTGCGATATATCATCTGTTAAAGTTATCCAAATTTTTCTTGTTTGGTGTCTTTTACTTAATGTTTTTTTTATCTTGGTATAGCTTGAAGTAGATGTTATTACTTGGTGTAAATTGGCGGGTTGATATTCGGCCGGTAAACAATAAGTCTGTTCATTTGGTGTACCTATTGAGGTTATGCAAATTACGTTTGATTTTCCATCGCTCGCAGCTTTCACAGTGAAATCAAACCTTAACTTCTCCATATTTCTTGAGAGTTTTGCAGTAAATGTTGTTTTATAATAGGATTACACCCTATTGAATGAAATTAAAGCACAATTGCGTTTTCTGTAAATACAAAATTAGTTTATTAAAAAGACGTTTTTACAAAGGTTTTTTTACACATTTTTTTATATAAATAACTTTTATTACATACCTGTAAATACAAAAAACAACATTTAATGTCTTTAATTCAGGTGTAGTTATTTATAATACATTAATATCTTATTTAAACTTTATAGGCGAATTTTCAGTTCTCTTAGATGTCACTGCCAAAAGTGACGTCTATAAACGGTTACGAAAAACGAAGAGCAAAGAGGTTTTCTTTACATATTTTTTTGGCAACCCTATATTAAACTTACAATAGTGCGGATCACGGCAGGCCACGTCACAACACTCACAACATTATGACGGTGTATCGGCAAACAATTGGCGCATTAGGGCCGCCTATTCACGTGCGTCTTCTACGCTACTGTGTTGTGTACCCTTTGTTACAACTAATCACCGTTTCCATTGTCCGATACGGTACGGTATTCAAAATTACAAAAGTGGAAACTTACTTACTACAGAGCCCTATCGGTTAGGGTTGGTTTTTATTTTCGGGTATTTCCTGGTGTACCTAATGTGAATACACACGAGCTCACACTGTCACATCAGTTATTTGCCTTTGATCCTATGATTAAGCATTATATTGTGATTATTATTCTATTATACTTTTGACATTAATACAAGCCCTGAAAACTCGTCTTAGGCAGAAAATCATAGGGCACGCCACAATGGTGGCGGTAAGTCCCCTCTTTGAGGAGTGGCTGGAGAGGCGTCATGGCGTCCTCACCTACCGCCTGACGCAGGTCCTCACCGGACACGGAAGTTTCAGGAGGTTCCTGCACATCATCAGGCGGGAGGAAACGCCCGGGTTGTCCTCCGGGCGATTTGTGTGATCCGGGCGAGTTGTCCTCCGGGCGATCGTCACAATAGTGACACTATTGTGACGATCGCCCGGAGGACACGGTGGAGCACACAGTGGCGATCTGCCCAGCTTGGGCGGAGCACCGCCGTGCCCTCGTGGAGGCGATCGGCGGCGGCGATCTCTCGCGTCCGGCCCTGGTTCAGGCTATGGTCCGGAGCGAGAGGGAATGGGAAGCGGTCACCTCCTTCTGCGAAGCAGTAATGCTAGCAAAGGAGGAGGCCGGGCGTTTGAGGGAGAGAACACCAGGCCAACCCAGCCGCCGCGGGAGATGCCCAGGGCGCCGGGCGCCGCGAGACGACTCCCGGCCACCGTAGATGCGGGCCTGTGGACGGCTGAGCAATGGGTAGCTCACCGTCCGTCCGTCTATTGACGACAGGCCGTGTCGACGGCGCGTTCGTGTTTCACGCGCGCCTCAAAGAGAGTCAGCAAAGCAGAGGGGCTTGCCAGAGCCTCCGCCTGCCGGGGTTGCGGGTTGTTCGAAAGAGATACCGCGGCCTCGGAACGTAAAGGGCAATAGAAGGAACATGGGTGGAAGTCATTGTATGATTTCCCACCCGAAAAAAAAAAAGGCAGAAAATCATTGTGTTAACGTTCATTTTTTTTTCGAAACAATAATTTTACAATGGAAACACACACCGACACGTCAAACGACATTTTTTGCGTCGCATTAAGTCGCATTCACACCACAATAAAGCTCTTATGACTTGTCATTCCGTCCGTCTGAACAAATCCGCTAAGGATCGGAGACGTTACGTGTAATCTGTGAACGCGTCACAATGGGAGAGAAGTGGCGGGAGTGGCTCGCTTTAGACGGTAGATCGGGTTCTTAAACAGATGCTGTGTCAAATTGTGTGGTAAAATGACACTTGGACTTGATTTTCGCAGATGTGAGGTATGATTGATTAGTGTTAATGTAAGTCGTGGGAGGAGCTGAAGTTATTGTTGGTCTGCCAGGGTTGCAGGTTGTTCAAAAGAGACACCGCCGCCGACACCCCAGAACATAAAGGGCAAAAGAAGGAACATGGGTTGGTTTTAATCGGTAAAATTCTGTCAATCCGCCCAGAGCTTGGAAAGTTATTTGATGACATGATTTAATGAACATCTGCAAAAAAAAAAATGGTTGGTCTCAGTATTACGGGAACGTTTTGAACTGAAAATTACCAACATAAGTATTTTAGTAATACTAGTAGATATAGGATCTGTTGCGACTCATCATAACTTTATTTTAATATGAAAATATCTTTTCGATAACCAAAACGAATCCCTAAGTTAATATTGCTGTATCTTAATACTTTTCAGATGTTTTCAATACAGAAATACTGATACATTAAATACTTTGCTCTTACATTAAGCGATCATCGCGAATATTACTAATTGGCGGGGCATGTCCTGAAATAGCCATGATTAATATAACGCGCTATATTCACGCCGTGTCGTGGGTGGGTTGGCAGGGGTTAAGTTCGGAATTAAACATCTAATCGTTGTGTTGGTATGTGTGATTCATATGTTGGGTACGTATTCTGGAGTTTATGTCAATTGTTCGACAATGTGTTAAACTGTTCTCAATTTGAGCACTGATGGACAAAACGACAGACACGCTTGCTGGTGGAATAGGCCCCTAATTGAGTGGTCTTCAAGAGACAGTAGTAGTGAAATAATGGAACACCAATATGAGATGGAAGGATAAAGGACTACGGGCAACAGTCGCATAGATCCCCTGATCTGAAGTGAGGTTGAAATGAGAATATGTCTACATTCAGCAGTGGGTGGACCACGTCAGTCAACGATCAACTCAGCTTAACCTGGCCCACTGTTGGACATGGGCGTCTCCCAAGCTACGCCACAAATCTGTTCTCTACCTTCGGTATCTTATTGAAGATCGTCATTTCATCTAGCTGGGGGTGTCCCACGCTACGTTTGACAACTACGATGATTAAATAGCCACCTTGCATCATATTTTTTATAGTAAATATGAATAAGCTACAATAAATAACATCCTCTCCAGAATAAGCACTCACATGTAACTCTGCCGTTGACAGTGTGCATGTAGTAAACAGCCGCGCGTCAAGACAGCTTAATAACTTAATCTGCGCATTATATTTATAGCGAGCATCGCAGTCGCGCGGGAAATGTAGCGCGTTGACGCGATTAAACGCTCGGCACGCGTGTCCACAGTGTGCCATCCGCTTTATTTTTAAAGTAGTGTTGTGATTTATTTCGAGTGGAGTCAATATTGAAAGTGTGTCGATAAATACGTCAGCTGCTTGCATATTTATTCATTCAGAAGCATTTAGTTTTACTCATCTGTGCTTGTTGTGGTTTGTGGTTATTTCTCTTTCTGTTCTTCTAAGAATTTATTGATGACGTATTTTCTAACTTTCCCAATTGCTTGTTATCTAAATCCCTAAGAAATGAGCAGTTCACTTAAATATAGGTACTTAAACAACCAGTTAACCACTTGAACAACCGACTTACAGTTTGTCTTTCGAACTATCGACAAAACGCTTACGCATGATGATCATGTATACGTGCGCATGAATAATTTGTTCACGTTTCTGATAAATAATCATATTCTGTCATTCTAAACGAATGTTTCCGTTCTTCTAATCTTTATATCCCCTTTGAGTCGATACTAGTCTCAGATCTGTGTTCTCAAGTAGGGCGGTGAAATACAACACACACCCGTGTCACACTATTGTGTGTTACACTACTAGGCTAGGCTAGGCTATTGCCTAGCGTAGTGTTGTCCAATACATGACTCGCTTACTGGACTGACCTGACTAAATGACCACACTAGTGCACTTTTGCGGACCTTATGAACACCACAGACAATGTTATTAAAATTGCTACAGAGGAGTACTCACGAATCTATAGTTCAAGGGTTGCAGAGGGGTTGCGGGTTGTTCGAAAGAGATACCGCGGCCCCGGAACGTAAAGGGCAATAGAAGGAACATGGGTGGGTTTTAGTCAGTAAAAGTCTTGCACTCCCCCGCGCTCCGCCCAGAGCGGGGGAAGTTATTTGATGATTTCCCACCCCAAAAAACAAAAAAAAAGGGTTGCAGAGGGGCCTGCCAGATCACCGGCTGCCGGGGCTGCCAGTTTTACGAAAGAGATACAGTGGCCCCGGAACATAAAGGGCAAAAGAAGGAACATGAGTGGTTTTTCAGTGCAAGTCTGACACTTCTCGCGCTCCAAGGTATTGTAAAAAAGTATAGTTAAAGGGTTAGATTTCAGGTCAGCCAAAGTGTTATTGATTTTTTCCAACAAGGATTTCAATGTACCTAGTATCTACTACGGGGATTGAATTAGTGCCCGGTTGATGCCAATAGGCATCGACCTATTGCCATCAACCGATCATCATCATTTCAATTGCATGTAAGAGAGGACCACCTCTACTAAATGCAATTTAAACATAACTGGCAAAATATGGGTGTTCCAAAGTAAAACACAGAGACAAACAGGCTGGGCGATATAACTTAGAAAAATGTAGTCTATAATGGTATTGGACCTTAATATCATTAAAAGTTGTTCCGTGAACAAAAGACGTTTCAATATCAGGAACATCGTTCAGCGGGTCAAAACCAGGACTTAAGAAACAAATAGAACAATGCCTTTTATTACTAGGTCAACGGGCACGCCATTTTCAGTTTTTCTTTTGTAACTTGCGCTGTTTGTTTCCAGGTAAGTTTCACGAAGTTTTAACAGAGTATTTAGACTTAATTTTAATTGCAGAATAAACTACTTAACTCAATCTTTCGAAAACGATCATTACTTGCCTGGAAAAGGTAACGAAATGAAAAACATAAATTTTAAATACCCGCTTCACATGTTTAATTTCATAATTTTCAGGAACTGAAATGCTACAGGATAACTGTATATTCAATTCAAATGTGAGCTGACATGGCGAACGTAAACTAATAGGATATCACAAACTACGTCTGAGATAAGAAATATCTTTAGGAAGTTCGGCGACAGCGTCCACTCTGTAGTTTTTTCAGACAGGGTAGACTGGGTACGGTTGTGACAATTTTCATTTAAAAGCCAATAACATTGTTAGTGTTGCAATTAGATGCATAAAAGATGTATTTTATTGTGAAGAGTACATTCGCCTACGTATAAATACTTAAATTATATTTCTAAGTGTTATGGTTAATCCATAGAAGCAAGTTAGAAAAAAAAGAGAAAATGTCACAACCGACCACAACCCAGGGACGGTTGTGACAGTGCTCGGGGTCGGTAGTGACAGGTTCAAAAAATACACCGAAATGGTCATCAATCACTTTTATTGCACGTGAAAGATCTTAAAGATCTAGTCAGAGTCATCACAATTGTGACAAATATAATGACGACTACCATCTGTGCACCCTAAGTGGGACCAGAATCCACATTATCCTTGGCATTGTATCCATTTGTCGCCAGGCATATGGATGGGCATATATTATTGGAATATGTAAATACACCACACCAGACAAAATACTCTTCTTGATCCGAAGACGGTGGTGATGTCTTCCGTTTGAAAACAAACGGAAGACATCACCACCGTCTTCGGATTCCTTATTTTTTGTTTTTGGTTCATTTAGTTTTTTCTTAACCTGTTTAGCCCTCAATCGTTTTTCTTTTTCAGCATATACTGCCTTACCTTGCCTCCTTTTCAGGAGTGTCTGTTTAGATGGTTGATTTTTGGTTCTAGAACATTTCACCTTTTTTCGGGAGTCTATAAGGCCGAATAGTTTCAGGGGAAAAAACAAACGGTATGACTGAAGATGCCGTTGGCTGATTTGGAATTGAAGATATGTACAGTATGGATGGTGATGTGGTGGTGATGTTTCATCATTAAGGCCAGGACCGTATTGATATTCCTCTTTTTACTTCTTTATAAGTATCTTCATATTTTAACATTTCTCATCGACCTTTTTCCGTCTTCCTCAAGCGTTTCGTTGGCATCTGAAAGCCAAAATACACTTTTTAATTTTGTCACAACCGTACCCATAAAAATTGTCACAACCGTACCCAAAGTACTTTTTCGCAAACAAACATTCATTATAGCAATACGAAATAATGTACGTACAAAATAAACACTCCTATTTAATCGCTAATGCTTAACTAATAATGAAAAAAAAATACTTATTACTGTCTCTGTACACGTTTAGCAACAATCACCAAAAAACATCGAATAGAAATACTTACTTTTTACTGTCAAAAAGCAAAGAGGGTCTCCACTAACGTGCACGTCGCGCGTTGGCTGACGCAACTCAGTGCAAGACGTTCAAATCCGCATACAGCTCCCTTTATCCCTTACATGTTCCCCGTTATTCCTTATAGTTTCGTAAATATTACGATTGTCACAACCGTACCCTGGCACAACCGTACCCAGTCTACCCTACCTACCTCTCGCTGTTTGTCCATATATTAAACCTTTTACCGCATGTGCTTAAAAAAAACCGACGTTGGTTTGTGTTTATCTGTCTGTCTGCCAAGCACCTTTATCTCAGGAACACGTAGAGGTATCGACTTGAAGTTAAAACCAAATATTCAACTTTGTTGTTCCTTTGCGCTTTGAAAAACATCAACCCTCTAAGTCTAAGCAGTAAAAACATATGGCTATTTAAGTCGCAAGTTTATACGGAACCTTCGGTGGGCGAGTTTGACTCGCTCTTAGCCGGATATTTCAATATGACGACACGGTTGGCGCAGTGGCTGAGCTATCGACTGCTGCGCTGCGTGTTGTGGGTTCGATCCCCGCACGAAACAAATATTTGTATGGCCTACAGATAGTTGTTCCGGGTCTGGCTGTTTGTGTCTGTGAGATTGAATGTTTGTAAAAGCACCCACGATACAGGAGAAATTCCTAGTGTGGGGCAACGTTTTAAAAAAAAAAATACGTGTGGCACTCGGGGACTGCCGCGGTAAAGCTATTGCATAGCATTTTTTATCAACTTATTCAATAAATAAAAACAATCTAAATAAAATATTTAAAAAGTACTTCCAATGAAAAGAACTCGCAAAAAGAAACATTTTTTTATCAACTTAGACAATAAATAAAAAATAAAAAACTAAATATAATATTTAAAAAGTACTTTCAATGAAAATAAGTCGCAAAAAGAAAAACAAGACCTTGGGTTTGATCCAGCGTAATGTCGATTGACTATCCGATTCTCTACCAAATACGCTATTAGAACATTAGAATCGGGATTGCAATAACTGACCGTATTGTGTAAACGACGTTAGACAATGCACGGCCTTCAAGCCACACCTCCGTGCGCGTCGGAGTGGGGAGCGTCAGGTTTTTTTTCGTTACGGATTTTCTGGATTCGGTCCCCGCGCTCAAGGCCCGCGATAAAAGCTATGCAATAGCTTAAAAATACAACTTCAACAAACAAATTCACTAATGATCATAAGCAGCTCTAAGCATAACGTTATCCTCGTACCATAGACTCATGAATCTTTAATAGTATCGGTCACTGAGCCACACCATCATAAACAATGACAATCAAAGGTTGCCACACACTTCCCACCGAGCAATTTTAAAAACAATCAGAAACCCTTTCCAGTCCATTCAATTGCCATCAATCACGCCTGGTTAGTGGGTAGGCAGTCATTACGACGCTCGATCCATCATTTAACACTTGCTTATGTCAGAAGAATTGTCGTTTGGCTACATCGCGCACCGGCTCAGCGGGGATTAAATATGTCCTTATTTATTTAAACGAGATTGGTGACCGTAGAATTTGTGGCTATTCAAGTCATGTGTAATAGTCTTCTAGAAGACTATTTTGACGGGACAAATCCAAACTCTAAGCATTTATTTCAATAAGACCGTTATAAGCACCTTTGAATGTTAAAAAAAAGATGAAGGTAAGGTCTAGTCACCGGGAGTTTGAGGGAGAGAACCTCAAACCAACCCACCTGCCGCAGGCGACGCCCCGGGGGTCGGGCGCCGCGAGACGACTCCGGGCCACCGTAGATGCGGGCCTGTGGACGGTGCGCAATGGGTAGCTCACCGTCCATCCGTCTATTGACGACAGGCCGTGTCGACGGCGCGTTAGTGTGCCACGCGCGCCTCAAAGAGATGTCAGCAAAGCAGAGGGGCCTGCCAGGGCCACCACCTGCTGGGGTTGCGGGTTGTTCGAAAGAGATACCGCGGCCCCTGAACGTAAAGGGCAATAGAAGGAACATGGGTGGGTTTTAGTCAGTAAAAGTCTGACGCTCCCCTCCACTCCGCCCAGAGCGGGGGAAATTATTTGGTGATTTTATTTATTTTATTATATTTTTATTTTATTTTTTTATTTGGTGGTATTTCCCGCCCACAAAAAAAGGTCTTAGTCACAAGGAATAATGATTCGTGAAAGTACCGTAGTCACCAATTCCAAAACGAAGATCTTTATGTAGAAGAATGACCAAGAAACTCCATGGACAATCTTTTTAATCATAATATTTTTATGGTTACATCACTCATGTTGAGATTTTACTAGACAACAGTTGTTGTAGTACTTAGTAGTTGAGGGTGATGATTTTGGCCCGAATGTATGCAAATATGTCCGCCTGTGTTCGTATACCTACTTGTAATTTCAAATAGTTCTAGTTTGTTACTGATCTCTCAATCAAATGAAAAAAAACCCGAACTTTACAAACTAGTTCATATCATTTATCTTCACTATATGAACTCCCACATAAAGTAAAGCCACACATGAACCTGAGCTAGTGGAACGTATTCATCATATTTACGTTAGCCACCAGTCTGACAGCCCGGCGAGTCGGCGCGCGCGCATGTCTCCGCACACAATCAACAAGCATAGGATTCATCGACACCCGTTACCTCACTTCAAAACAAACAACAGACCACCCGACTACACAATTTTCAACTGTGATGTTCGAAGATAGAGTTCAAATTCAATTGATGTTCAAAGATAACAGTTACATTATTTTCCAAATGATATTTAAAATATTCCTGTATTTTTTCTTAATCTCAATGTTTTGACTCTGGAATCAATTTAGAAAGCACCCACCACCTTATTATTATAAACCTAAAGTTAAAGTTAATAGAGTCTATTTTATTCTGTTTGTTTGTTATTCTTCGGGAACGGAAGCCGCGGCGAGGGTAGGAATATATTTAGAGTAGTGGCGTCCAACGGATGCGTGCGCGCACCTATTCGCGTTTTAATGTTATTGCTAAATATGTTTATGTTTGTGTCTTATTGCACGTAAATTCTTGCGAACAGATCAAATTGTATTTACATTTTAATGTTGGTAGTTCTTTAAATGGTTGATGCCGTGTCTGTTGAGTAAGTTCTCTAGCGTTATATTTGTATGTAGTAGTAAATACGTAGAACTGGACCATTAGTTAGGTGCTACATGTCGGAAACTGGTTGTTAGCTCGATCTTATCGGAGGTGCAGAGATTGTTCATTACAGATTGCTATCTTAGAATTTACAGACGGCTGAGAGAAATAAGCAGGCGCTAGATTAGTAGATTTTATGTAGCATGTATTTTGAGGTTGTTCTCTTGTCTCTCACACTATTTTTTCTCAAGTTAAGTTCGATTTGAAACATGATAAAAGTGAATATTATTGAAGACATATTCCTTTGGTACAGAAGTATAATCTGAGAAAGATTAAGATCCGGAAAAAAGAGATACTGCAATCTTCACAGACGACAAATACCATGAATTCTGATATTCCTGAAGCAATCTACACAATCGCTGTGCAGGGCTGGGATCGAATCCACGTGTATATACATGTATGGCGCGCCGCGTCCGCGTCCGCCCGCCACAAATAGATCGCTCCCATATCGGACATCTATTTCACTGCAGACCACTAACTACGCAGAGAAGGCAAGCTTGTATTACTATACTTTACTGGTTCTCAAGTTGCATTAACTACTGACGTCGCATTGACGGCATGGTTGGCGCTGTGGCTGCGGTATTGGCTGCTGTGCTGCGTGTCGCGGGTTCGATACCTGAACGGAATAAAAATTGTATAGGCTACAGATATAGTTGTTCCGGGTGTATTGTATTTAAGTATGTAATATTGTATTGTATTGTAAGTTTCAATGTTTGTAAAACCACCCACGATACAGGAAAAAATCCTAAACTGGGGAAATAAAAGAAAAAAAGTCAGAAATTACTGAAAGGATGACTTGTCGAGAATTATTAAAGAAAAAAACATAGGATAAGGGTAGGAGAATGATGATTAAGCCTGTTATTTGGTGTATAATTGAATCACCTAGCCTCTCTGCATAGTTGGGAAAAGGCTAGGCAGGTTATGATGTTGAGATAATCAGTTGAACAGAAACGAAAATTTAAACTTCAGGCACACCGTCAGCTTTTTACTTAGCCTCAACCATGTGGCACTAATGAGAAATGTAACTGCAATTATTTATGAAATTTTGCTTTGTTTTTTTTTGTGACTACTCATAAATAGGGGCCTTAAGGATAGTCTGGGCAACTGAGCTTCGATGTCCCGATGTGTGGGACCATGTCTTGACTGTCTCACTTATACAAGTGTTGCTTGCCTTGTCTATCCTCTTCCTCAGTCTATGCCCACCACCCCGATCCAGAAGCCAACGTTTTGATTGAGTCCACAGTTTATATACAACATTGGCTCGCTTGTTATTTCCACACCTTCGACTGCTATCCACGATGATCACAACGACTTAACCACCACACATCAACCAAATGAAATACAACCTTGGGCTTAGGAATATAGCGTTCTGTTTCATTTGTGGAAGTGTTCGTTGTTTAATCAAGCAACCGGCCAGTTATATTTGACAGGTTTATCGACTCCTGAACTTGTGGAGGAAAATGAACTGCAATGGTATGCGTGTTGTGATTGTAGACCGTGAGTGATGCGTGCTTTGCTCGTAAACCTGCACTCGCATTGATTGGTGGAATTGTATCGTTTTTGGAATCATGTGGTTTTGGTCTAGATTTGAATACACAGCCTATGTTGAAAATTATGATTTTATGTTGCATGAAAATTGATTTTGTGTTCAAACTGACGATTAATATCTTTGTACAATTTCATTGGTCACAACTAAAATGTTTGGATAAGATCTTTACTGTAATACCTGTGTAAACAAATAAATATTGGTTGATTGAAATCAAATCAAAATCAAATCAAAATATTTTTATTTTACATAGGCCTACATGGGCACTTATAAAACGTCGACAAAAGATGCACGGTTCGGGTTGGTCGTTTCCTATGGAGAAGAACCGGCAAGAAACTCCATGGTTACTCTTTTAAAATCATTTAGCTTTACAATGTTGTTGTTGTTACAGCGTTAGCACTTAAGTATGAGAGGACAGCGTAGGCCCGACAATAAGTCAATGCTTACTTTACAAAAAGTAAAATAAAAAAAAAAATACGTTAATCAATATAGTTTAGTGTATTCCCGATTGGAGATGAAATGAATGACCTATAATATTGATTCTAGTTGTTTCAGTTACCTGTCGGAGTCGTACTTTGTCACCTTGTCATCTATCCAGCCTTTTCCCAACTATGTTGGAGTTGGCTTCCAGTCTCACCGGAGACAGCTGAATACTAGCAGTTTACATGGAGCGACTGCCTGTTTGACTACCTCAGTTACTACTGGACAATACGATACCCCTGGTAGGACTGATTGATTGTCAGGCTTTCGGCCCACTGACTACCTGAAACGACGTGCTTGCTGAGGCATGGAGAATACGCGGTGTGTAACGGGTGATCACCCATCCACGGACCGAGGTAGGTAAGCACGGTTCAACCTAAAGATCAACCCGAGCAGCTGATAATATTTACATTGTTTCTTACTTATGAAGTCTTAAATTCTTTCATTCATTCACGCTCGTTCTCCGCTTGTCGTCTGTTGTTTTAGCTCGAAAGTAACAACAAAAGTCAATACTAAAAGAGGGTATGTGAAGGGACCTCATAGGGGTTAAATTGGGGATGAAAGTTTGTATGGAAGCTGTTCATATGCCGATGGGAAGTCTCACCGGCCTTCCTGCTTGTCCCTTCATAATTTCCACTTCACTGATAGCCAGCGCATGTCCCAACGAGTAGTTCATCACAGTTCGGCGGCGACGCGCACATCCGCGGCGCGGGCGCAGGCGATCGATCCTCATCCATCACTGCTGCCGGTGACACGCTCTTATTGGGTAATTGTGGGAGTCTGGCTCCCTGGCACGCGGAGCAAAGTACACTGGATTGTTTGTTTAGTGGCTCATGTCATTGTCTAGTTAGGACGCTGGTGAACCTGTTGTCTTTACTGAAAGGTGGCTGCGAAGTTTTGGTAGAGAAAAAGACGGTGTTCATAGTATAAATATTGTACATATGTAATATACACATGCCTACATAATATCACGTCTCTAATTCACATAATCTAGACTTCGATCGACTTAATGTTGCCATACACTGTTAATTTCTCCTGTATCGTGGGGGAATTTACAAACATAAAACTGAAATAACTATCTGTAGGCCATACAAATATTTGTTCAGTGCGGGGGTCAAACCTTCGACACGTAGTGCAGCAGTCGATCGCTCAGCCACTGCGCCAAATGCCAATCGCCTTGCCTGATTTGAGAATTGAACCCCCCATGCTCTGCAGTAGTGTTTGTCTGCTAGACCAAAGAGGCTGTCCTGTCTCCTTAATATCTTCACACATTACTATATGCACAAAATGTAGCAATGTACTTTAAAAAATAAGTAAAAACTCAAAACAGTAAGTGTGGAGGTAAAACCAATGTTTGCCATACAATACGATGTTGATGTTGTTTAACTAAAACGTATGAGTTTTTCGTCTACAAGTAGTGAACTGTGTAAAGTGGAGTGTTTAATATGTATATTTTTATTTAAATTTAATGTTCTACGCTCTCTATTGATTTAGAAATTGTTATTAAAATCAAGCTGTCAGAAAAGTAAGAACCTATTTGAATAAAGTGATTTTGATAAACTAAGTATGTTTAACAGATTTTTCGCTGATTTAAGTCTACTCCTGTGAAAGTTTAGTAAAGCCTGAGGAGTTGCTCTTGGAGTTGCTCTTCCATCTTTTATCCTGTCCTATGTGCTCCTAAACTTGCAGTCAAAGTGACATGGCTGCCAGCTATGACGCCGTAAAAAAGGAGATTATTTCTGCCAACAATAAGAACATGCCCTGAAAACGACATGAAGAATAAAGACTTCTGAGTAGACCCGGCAACTTAAATCAATTCTAAGATGTGATAGAGTCTCTAGACTTCTTCGGAAATGGATGACATGTCACCTAAACCAGGGCCACCCAACATCCCACAAACGACTCCACACAACGTCCCATTGCCTCCCTAATTCCACGGCAGAGTAATAAAAACAAAGTCAAACAGTAGCTGCTACCCGGTGCACTAGCACAAACAAGTGACGAGCGTAGACAAACATTTGTCGACAATTATTGACCAATACCAACCAACAACCAACGCCATGTAACGAAGCGTCGTGATGGGAGCTTTTATATTGAAGCATGACGAATTGAAATTATGAGAGGGTGACATTTTAAAAGTGGAATTGTCAATGACATGGTTAAACTGCTTCATGTTTATAAGTGCTTGAATGTATGTAGTATCTACCAACGTCTAGCCTATATATAGCATCATGCTTACTGTAATCTTCAACGAATTAGGCAGAGGTGCACCTAACTGTACCGCCACATTTCGCCAGATGTGTTTAAGTTCCATGCACAAATTCAAACTCTGTGGTTGCTACTGAGAAATTGTTTATGGAAAAACTTAGTAACAATTTGCCCGTCTCGGGAAGTAGATAGTCTATTCATAATTAATGTATTAAATTCGAAAGTATCTCTTTCTGATGCCCAAGGACTTGCAAGATCTCACGTGGATGAAATTAGGCTCACGGATATAACATATCCTGGGTTAGGTTTGACATAAATAAAGACAGTTTCGAGCTTGGCAGCATTTCTGACAACCGTTGACATTCATGGGCACGGTCATTAATAAAACCTGACCACAACTGCGAAAAGCTCCCATTCTCATCACTTAAAAATATTTACAAACCAAATATAATTTAGAATGCTTCAAACTCGAACTCAAAGCATTTATTTCAATTAGACCATTACAGGCACTTTTAAATGTCAGAAAAACAAAAAAAAAGATGCTGCTACAGTCCCAGCCATAAGACATAATAACTTGTGAAAGTACTGTAGTTGCATTCCCTTCCGGTACGTTATCAAGTTTCCCATCACACACAGTAAGAAGTAAGAAGGGTACAAATAACCTAGTAGTTTACGTTTGCACAGTGTCTTGTCACTAATATCTGGAACTGTGCAATGTACACATTATATTTGTACAGATGACTAGCTCACTCTTGATAGCCCCTAACCCCTCGTAGACAAGTCTTGATACTTGCACACTAACTAAACTCTGTACTACTTTATGATGGATAAGTGTTGTATTTAAGAGTTACTACAACTGTATTATCTGTGACATTGATAATTCTTGTGCTGGCAACTACTCATCGACCAACTTCATCGCAGGCTAATTTTGATACTTTACTCTAAAAATCATGATGGTTTTATAGTCGAGCATGACGTAGACAGATCTTGATACTTGAGAAACTACTTGAATTCAACGGACACTAGCCAGTACACCCACGGGTAATGTTGACTGTTCGAGATCAAGACAAATATTATGATGAATCTCATGGTTGGGTTGATGTAAGTGTTGCTTGTCATTGTAGGTTAGTTAAGTAGATGTTGGCCGGTCATGTGGTCACCTCCCACGTTCATGGGACTAGTTACTTTTAGTTGTTTAGGAGTGGACTGTGTTCTTATTTAATAAGATATTAGGTAGTTAAAAGCGAGCAAGCAGCAAGTTACATTTGTAAGAAACCTGTATACTACAGGAGAGTTATTTCTTTTTTTCAAAATAGTAATTGGTCCTACTCTTGTCCTCAACCTTGATAGTGAAGAGATCGACGATAGAACGAACAACTCATAATAAGCCTATTAACTCGCGACTTGAATAGATCCGGGCTGTAAGAACTGGGAACATACACGCAGGCGGAAAAGTCCTCTCCTAGACTGTGCGCATAATAAAGGATTCATACAATGTGTCCGGTCATGGGCTAGCGATATTCTAGATACTTATGTAACGAGTGTTTTAATATACTATTACGATACACACTTGGGTCTAATTCATTTCCCCGCTTTTTGGCAGCCATTTTGAGATATTCTCTATGCGTGTACAAAAAATAATCATATCTCTCAAAGTTTTGGTTTTACGGAGACGAAAATTGCCTTATTCGGAGCGCAAAACTATCTCTTATCGTTTAAATTAAGAAATGATGAGCTTACATTTTCGTAACATTAGAAAACAAAATTAAAGTCCAAAAAATATGCAAATCAACGAATTTTTTGTAAACTTTTTTGTGAAAAAAAAATGGTAGTTTTTTTTTAAAATCAATAATTTTGAGTACAAGAATGTTTGTTAAATAAGTACATAGAATATCACTAGTCCGTGACCGGTCACATTGTATGTGCTATACTACGTATACTTAATAAATATTTTCTATTTCACATTCATTTCAAACAGAACAGATTTATTTAACAAATAAAAGCACAGAAAAAAAAATGAATTTCAATGTAAAGTCGTGCAGCACGAAATAAGTATAGTATAAGTAGTACACAATATAATGAGATCCAGACTTTGAACCAACCAATTGGGCGTCCTATGTAGCAGTGACACCAGGTGCCACATACAGGACCAATCAATGGGAACGATCTGGAGTCTAGTAAAACAGTGCACGCGACGGGTCAGCGAGTCAGCGGCTGCAGCCAGCGGTGCAAACATTTGAATACGAGCCTTGAGACAACATGCGGCCAAGTGCTGGGAGGCTACAGGGCTGACACAAACAGAATACAAAGAAAAATACATAGAAGAAAACAGTGGTATACATAGATAACAAACGGTTTGACGACACGGTTGGCGCAGTGGCTGAGCGATCGACTGCTGCGCTGCGTATTGCGGGTTCGATCTCCGCACGGAACAAATATTTGTATGGCCTACAGATAGTTGTTCCGGGTCTGGTTGTTTGTGTATGTGAGTTGAAATGTTTGTTAACCCATGGCCAAGGAAAAATCCTAGTGTGGGGGCAAATAAAACGTAAGCTATATCTGAAAGCTTACTATAATATGAATCATTACCTTGAAGATAAAAAGGCTTGGGATTAAGCTGCTCCAATTTAATTTGCTCTGTGAGTGTCAAAATTTTCCTTTGTTTCACCTATTTATTGTTTATTCCTTTATTTTATACAATTTGACATTACTTTGTTTATTTTTATATTTTTACATTTCTTTTTATTATTATTATTTGTGACATTTTATTTTCCTTATTATTTTAATTTATGACATTTTATGATCTCATTAATTTAATTTTGTATTTTTTTTATTTTTATTTGTTTATTGTGAATGTGAAGACCATGTGGATCATTTCTTTTATTTACTTTGTTTTTTGACGATAGTCTGGCAGTTTGAGTACTAATAAGCGACCTACACAAATGTCCTTTTTTTGGTATTGTTCGTCGTGTCGTTGAGCTCCTTGGGTTATGAGTTGAGCTACACGATAACTGACAAATGCTTGCACTGACTGGACAGGTCCACTCAATCTGTGTGGTGCTTTCTTAAAAAGACCATTTCAGACACTATCTGCATGGTCCTCATGTAAGTTGACCAAGATTATTTTGTCTGGACCTTAAAAGAGACTATGACCTCTGAGTTTGTTTCGGCTGTTTCTTCTCAGAGTAGTCGGGTACGAAACACCGGCCTCATCTAGTTTAAAAAAAATGACGTGTAAAAGTGTTTGTGAAAACCTACTTGCAAAATAAACA
This sequence comes from Ochropleura plecta, assembly GCA_905475445.1. Taxonomy (NCBI): domain Eukaryota; kingdom Metazoa; phylum Arthropoda; class Insecta; order Lepidoptera; family Noctuidae; genus Ochropleura; species Ochropleura plecta. Next base: position 19,756,855 of record FR997739.1, read on the forward strand.
TCATTTATCATTTATCAAAGTCTTTTAACTTTTAACATGGTTAGTTAATTGCAGTTAAACAAAGAAACTGTATGAAATTAAACTTTAATAATCCTACTACATAAAATGGAATTACACGTTTCTTATTTGAGTTCATAACAATAAAGCAGAAAGGAGAGTTTCTTTTAATATTCCTGAAATGTTGAACAATGAAATGTTCCGTTTGTTTTATGTCACATGAGTTAGATGAGGACCAAGCTTTATTGTAATTGTAAAAGACAAAAATTCTGAATATGTATTATTTAGTCTGTACTTTTCTCATTTCAGAAGAGTGATGACTTGGTTGGCTTTTTGTCATCGTAGCTGTGCCCATCCCATCAAGGTTCAAGTAACTCCGGCCAAGGAATCGCGATTCCTTCCCTCTCATATAAACTGCCACACGTTTCACCTCTTCGTGGTTGGATTTTACAAAATCCAGTCTTAGTGAGCACATCAACTGCCTAGCCTTTTCTATGTTGGAATCGGCTACCATTATTACCGTATACTGCTGAATACAAGTATTTTACATGGCAGCCGGGACCAACAGCCTAACGTGTGTTCCGAGGCACGGCGGTAACTCGGTATGTAACTGGTGGTCACCCATCCACAGACCAACCTAGGCAAGCGCGACTTAATCTAAAGATCATCCTGAGCCGCTGCTATTATTTATCTGCGAGTACCTACGTCTAACGTAAGTATCCCCCATGCAAGATCTGAGGCTCCTAGCACTTATAATTTCTGAGATTTCGTAATAAATGAGTCAGTGATTTTCGTTTTTATATATTACTAGCTTTCGCCCGCGACTTCGTTCGCGTGGCATAGCTACTTTCGGCTATCGCTAACTTAAAGCCGCGTGAGGATCGAAAAAAAAATCTTTCTCTCCTCTTTTCTTCCGTTTTTCTCCCCCTTTTCTCACTTTTTTAGCCTATGCGCGTCTCCAGGGTCTCAACTATCTCTGTACCAGAATTCATCAAAATAAGTTTGGCCATTAAGGCGTGAAGACGTAACAAACAAACTCACTTTCGCTTTTATAATATTAAGTAAGGATATATGGAAATTAACGAAATCCCGAAATATGCCAAGGTAAAGAAAACAAACTGGCACCTCCTTGATTAGACTTTCCTAATAAATCACATACATGGCTCTTTATACCAACAAGACCCCGTCCAGCCCTGTACGTAGCGTTGATTGCTGATTGCTTTAGCGGGCCGGCTCGTTAGTGCCGGCCGGCTGCCGTGCCGTACCGTTGCCGCATGCCGTCCTACCGCATGTCCTGTCGATAATTAGCAACCGCGATTGATTGCACAACATCTAATTGATTGGGAATTTCATTTGGATTTCAGTTTAGGGTAAAAGGCCGGTTGTTTGTATCTGTTTAGGATGATCAAGTTTCCATCATCTGAAAACTTCAAAAATCAAGACGGTTGGATTAGCGAAGCAATTTGAGATTGCAAATGAGTTGTGTCCATATTAATGTTGATGTTAATGAGTATATTGAGTTTTTTTTTGGGTGGCATATCTTTAAATAACCTCTCCCGCTCTGCGTGGAGCGGGAGGAAGTGTCAGACTTTTACTGGCTAAAACCCGACCATGACCTTCTTTTGTCCTTTTTATTCCGGGGCCGCGGTATCGCGGAACAACCCGCAAGTTTCGAGCAACCTGCAACAGTATATTGAGTATAGTCTTGGGATTTGTTCACTATTATCTGAAGGCGAGCGGAAAATATGTAGTATTGAAAACCTTTAATAATTGTTTTCATTTGTAATGTGGAAATATTTTATATATATGTGCAAGCTCTAGTAACATCTCCCCAATGATGCCTTTGGCAAAAAGTTTAGTAAGCAAATTTGAGTTTTCCGTAATATTGGTAGCATGGCGACACCGGGTGTCCCTAATACAGACGGTTCAATTTCGAAAACGATGATAGAGTGACGTCATTTGATCGACTTGCTATTAGGACACTTGGTCGCTTTGTGTTCCTTGATAAAAGATAATGTGAAGGGCGGGCGTTTTGGAGGACAAATTTCTCAAATTTCTGTTATTTTTCAACGTAACTTGAACGAATGACTTTGAATAATTTTGAATATTCATTGATATCAGGGGATCTAAAACGGCCGCTTCAGCAGAATCAGTTGTCAGAGTTTTACCGACTAAAATCCACGCATGTTCTTTCTTTTGCCCTTTATGTTCCAGTGCTGCACTATCTCTTTCGAACAACTCGCAGCCCCAGCAGTGGCCCTGGCAGGCCCCTCTGTTTTGCTGATATCTCTTTGGGGCGCCGTAGTACACGAACGCACCATTCGACACGCCTGGGCTGTGGGCTTCGTGAAGCATCCTTTAACACCTTGGCAATATCCTCAATTGTAGAATGACTTTTGTTGTACATACCAACACTTTGAATGACAAAAGAGTTAGATTTTTTCCGCATCATCGACTTATCTATTTGTCGAAATGATTGAAATAGTCTTTTGATAGACGCTACTGTTATAAACATGAATTCTCAGTAACAATGTGTCAATATGCAAAGCCGCAACATTTAAATAAAGGAATCATGTCACGATAATTTGAAATTAAACTCATGTCCCATATAATCAATTGTCCTTCACATTTGACCTGAATTTCCTATCGAAAGCCACGTGAAAATGATCCTTATGCTGTTGTCTTATGGATGGGGAACGATGACAAGCAAAAACACGCTATAATGTGGGGTCAAGTGTTGATCACATAAACAATGATCTAAATGGCGTTAGTGTCGACGCCTAGCAGAGTGGCGTAACAGACAGAGTACAGAATATAGACCGAAGTATAGGTCTGATAGATACTCCAAACAGTAATATGCAATGTAATATCAGCATTGTAAAAAAGCTTGTTTATGGTAATAGGAGTTTGCTCAATCATTGCTTTCAAAAGCCTTCTAGAGAACATTGTAGGCAGAATTTTGAGTCAAAACCTACTATAATACATTTGTTCCTTGGCTCTTTTTTGTCATTTTACCACATAATAGTTTCATTAAAGTTGCTATCAAAATTTTTATTTGACGGTGTCATCAAAAATGTTCAACTCAAACCTAAAGCTTTTGATTCAAAGTCAAAAATAAAAGGGCAGAAAAACTACAGTCCCAATCACAAGGCATAGTAACTCGTGACAATACTGTAGCTGCCCATTCCAAATCATAGATTGGTTATATCATTCGTGTTGAGATTATACTTACGTATGTATGATAATAATGTAGAAAGATGTGCACATTTAGAGCTACATTACCCTTCTAGTCTCACGAAGAAAATTTTGTTTGAATGAAATTACGCAGTGTAATGTATTACTTCGCGATCATGCGCAAAAAAGTGGCATCAATGATACGCAGATTGAGGGAAAGCAGCAATAGCATTCTGAAGGTGTTTGCAAAAAGGATGGAAGGGCCTACAATGGATAGATTTATCAAGCTGCATGTCAGACATGGGACTTGATAAATCTTCCTCTAACCTTGGCTGTATTTTTAATGTGTATTTGTGTTTTAGTTTTATTGTTGTACTTACGTGTGGCTAAGTGTTACATACTAACATAGTTTTTAAGTTTGTACTCATTACTAACAAGCTATGGGCCGTTGACGCCTGAAAATAAACGATTTTTATTTTTATTTATTAATACTTTAGTACTAGAGGAAGAAGTAGTACGTTCCACTAAACATTTAGTAATTTATTAATCTATTACCGTAATAGAAGCGAGACATATCTGATCCTGTCGAGACATATCTAAAACACACCTCATCTAATAATACACCAAACCCAATATAAAACGAACAGACAAGCAGACAGATGTCTAATTAGTTCCGAGCGGCGCGTGATATCTGACACGACGCCATTTTGTTGTTGCGCGCGTTTAATCTTCTGCTAATTAATCTGTTGTGGCGAACAAGTGTCGCCGTGATTTGTGAGTGTTATTTGTTGATTATTTATTTAGTTTGGAGTTTTGGTGAAGTGTAGAATGTCAGTCTCTCATAAGTTACGAAATCTTTTACTTCAAGCACAAGCAGAAGATTTATTTCGAACATTATCTGACGAGATTAGAATAGAATTTTATTTTGCAAATATGGGTAATATACAATAGTTCTTTTAACCTTCAAGCGGGCGCGCGGGCTTTTATAACGGCAGCGGTCGCGCGTAACCTAAAAGACCTATGGGATACATAAAGATATAAAGCACTTATATATAATTAACACCATTAATTTTTTAATAATTGTAATCATTACTCTTTTTCTATGAAATTTATTTGAGAAAATCAAATAAAAGTTAAAGTAAAAACTATGTAGGTAATAAAAGTAGAAAACAAGTCTTAAAAACATCATCATCATCTGCCTAGCCTTTTCCCAACTATGTTGGGGTCGGCTTCCAGTCTAACCGGATGCAGCTGGATATCAGTATTTTACATGGAGCGACTGCCTATCTGACCTCCACAACCAGTTAATACTGGGTAATACGATACCCCTTGGTAAGACTGGTTGTCAGACTTTTGGAACACTGACTACCTGTAACGACTGTCAAAGATCTACAAATGACAGCCGGGACCAACGGCTTAACGTGCTTTCCGAGGCACGGAGGAAACTCGGTATGTAACGGGTGGTCACCCATCCACAGACCAACCTAGGCAAGCGCGGCTTAACCTAAAGATCGACCCGAGCGGCTGCTATTATTTAGCCACGAGCTCCTCTCACAAGTCTTAAAAACATAAGAATAAAAAAAAAATTTGGAACAAAAACCATCTTAGGGTATCTAGATAAAATTATCTAGTAACTAATAACAAAACAAAATTATAAAAACAGTTGATTTCATGAGATCAAATAATTAAAATAATATTCAGGTTAGTTTAATTCTTCACTTTATTGCAAGTAAATAATTATTTGTCAACGTGGAAGATCCTACAGGTGCACTCTTTCTTCAATCATTCTTATTAATTCGTAATATAAAAAAGGCGCGCACGAATTGCTAGACAGATTTCAGCACAACTCTACTGCATTTTTAATTTAAGATTTACGGCACGGATACCGTAGTCTCTAAGAGTATGGTTGCTCCTCTGCGTGTTGTTCTGGACCTGGCTGATTGTGTATGTGAGATTCAATGTTTGTTAACTCACCCATGATATTAGAGAAGTTAATAGTATGCGACTACGTTTCAAAACAATATCGTATTCTTTAACTTCTCTCTGTCAGTGGCACCCCAACTTTTTGTAACTTGACCCGTACATTTACGCCTACGGGTTAGTGATGCCCAGAAAATCAACATTAAATTTAACACTATCTGAAGTTTGTTCCACAGTTTTGTAATAAGGGTAATATTTTTCCATGTATACTGAACAAGTTGATATAATCGTGGTTATTGTTTGTGTTATAGTTGATGTTAGAAATCTGAAAGTACTTAATTGATTTTTGTTAACTTTTATTTTTTTTACGTACTAGCTTTTGTCTGCAGCTTCGCCTGCGTTGAGTTCCTTACGCATTTATATTATTTGTATGAATTACAGATTGCCCAATCGTTTTCTAAAACAAAGTTAAATAAAAGAGAATCATTATTTTACGAGGATGTCCTTATTTCCCGTTCTTTTGTTGCGTCGTTGCTCGATCCCAAAAATAAATAACATTCGCACATCCTTACTGGCAGATATTTGTATGCGACGCATTAATTAATTAGGCTCGTGAAGATAACGACGTTAATGCGTCCCTCGACACTCGACATAATCTCGCGCACGACGTATCTCGAGATGCGTCTTGTATGATTGAACGCATCAATTATGTTCCAGGCATGCAATGGAATTGACTCAGTGGAGTTTATGCGTTTTGTTTTGTGACCAGTGTTTTTCGACACGCATATTGTTTTTTTTACGTGCATTCAGAACGATGAAACATATTGCAGCATGAAAACACTAAGTCTTTTTTTGCGGATGGGAAATCATCAAATAACTTCCCCCGCTCGGGGATTGTCAGACTTGTACTGACTAAAACCCACCCAGGTTCCTTCTATTGCCCTTTACGTACCGGGGCCGCGGTATCTCTTTCGAACATCCCGCAACCCCGGCAGGCGGAGGCTCTGGCAAGCCCCTCTGCTTTGCTGAAATCTCTTTGAGGCGCGCGTAAAACACGAACGCGCCGTCGACACGGCCTGTCGTCAATCGACGGACGGACGGTGAGCTACCCATTGCTCACCGTCCACAGGCCCGCATCTACGGTGGCCGGGAGTCGTCTCGCGGCGCCCGGCGCCCGGGGCGTCTCCCGCGGCGGCTGGGTTGGGTAGATAATCTCTCCCTCAAACGCCCGGCCACCTCCTTTGCTAGCATTACTGCTTCGCAGAAGGAGGTGACCGCTTCCAATTCCCTCTCGCTCCGGACCATGGCCTGGACCAGGGCCGGACGCGAGAGATCGCCGCCGCCGATCGCCTCCACGAGGGCACGGCGGTGCTCCGCCCAAGCTGGGCAGACCGCCACTTTATGCTCCACCGTGTCCTCCGGGCGATCGTCATAATGGTGACACCCGGGCGTTTCCTCACGCCCGATTATGCGCAGGAACCTCCCGAAACTTCCGTGTCCGGTGAGGACCGGAGGAAAACCGCTAGCACTTGTCAATACACCACAAAAAGTCAGCCTGGTATTGAAACGCCTTTAGAGTTTAGAGACAGTACAAGCGAAAAAACATTTTTAACTGATGTGGTATGACAGGTAATGTACCAAATACGGGACACTTTTATCGCTAAAAAGGCAAAGTCAAATGGAACTATTATTACACTATCTAACTCCTCAACATTCACTTACATCGTGTAAAAGGTATAACATTGTATGAAATTATTTTCTGTAGAAATCCGCCATCACTGTCACCTGACCCGAGTAACTGGACCCGCCATGTCCCGTCGCCCAGAATTCGTTCGTAATTAACTACTGACAGATAACGCATCCCGCAGCCCCCACAGCACAGGGATACCGATACGATTCCTACACAAACATCCATTTGTCCACGATTAACTTACTTCTAATCAACGCTGAGGTGTCAGAGAATTCTTTTTTTTTGTGTAACATCTGAGACCCTTCTCCAGATGAAACGAATACGGTAGCACTTTGATACTCTTTTGAGAAATGTATAAATTGTCGACTAATTAGAACACCCATTAAAGGTTTTGATTACGGTAAATTTTATGGTGTCCCTGATTTTTATACGAGTTTTGTTTTACTTATCTTATAACGCAGGCGTGTGTGTGTGTGTAACAATCGAAGCAGGAGATTCATTTTATCTGCCTAGCTAATATGTACGTAATGAACCTACTTATAAAATGTTTTATGTCTAGTAGATGGTTTATAAGGAAGATTTATTTTATGATAATGGGAAACATTTAACATTTTGTTAAAACTAACCTAGATAATATTAACAAAGTTAATTGAACAATAAATCGTACCCAACCACAAACATCAACCACGGTAAAAACTTTTAAGCCGAAAATTAATAAAAAGCGAGATATTCGCAACATTATTACAAGGCAGATTACGGCTGAGTCCCGGGCTCCAGTCCCGGAGTAAATCCCGGCAGGTCGGCTCAATATCCCGGCTCATGATAAAGTCATAAAGGCCATTGGGCTCACGTGAGGCAAAGAGGGGAAGGGAGAGGGGGTGTAATGACGCCATTTTTGGTGTTCGATGGAAAAAGGATGATCTTATAGGAAGAAAATAAGATGGTGGAATCTTAGTAGTTTGTAAGTTCCTTGCGTAAATGATTGGTGTGATTTTTTGACAGAAATTAATGTAAAGGTGTACGCAAAATAGAGAGTAAAACTGAAGGTACGCAAAAAGATTAGGAAAGTAGGTAACTCAAAAAGTTACTTAATGAACTACGACTGTGACTGTGCCAATATTTGTAAAGCATTCAGCATATTATTGAAGTTAAAATAATATAACAACTCTTATGAAACTCCACAAAACACATCATAAGTACGACTTGACATAAAATATTTAGGGAGCAGCCCATCGCTTGCTTACATTCAATAAAACATCGGAGTGACGCGTGTAAACGACTGTACCTGTGAATGTTGAAGACGTTCTTCGTTACACAGTACAGTCGTATGAAAAGGTGATAGTAGGCGGAGCAATTCACAAGAGGTCGCGGTTATCATACGTTTAAATATAGAATGCGTTCCACGGAATGTGTCACTAGCCGTGAGCAATCGGGTTTCCCAATGTCAAAAATGGTTGACTTCAGTACAAACTTTCGTCCTCTATTTCACCTCATTAAGGGATGAATTAACAAAACTTCTTCGCAAGCGCGAATTTAAAGATAACTTCTTTGCAAAATATCATTCTTCTAGGTCCTGCGGTTAAGACTGTGCTGCTAGATAATGGCCTATGAGAAGAGGCTGGCTATGAAAATAGATAACAGGGTTATTATGCTCTCGTAAACAGCCTATAATTACAAGAACCTTGTTTTTTGGCGCCCTTCAGTGTCGGGGGAGATTGGAGTAAGGAGATTGTAATGAAAAAAAAAACCGGCCAAGTCTCGCGCACTCGTTTTCCGTACAAACATGCGACATGAACGATTGATAAGTCAATCGTTCATCGAAGATTGATTTTTTCACAGCTCCAAGGGACTACATACGTATTCGAGTATATGGTTTTAATTTCAACTCAAAATCAAATCAAAATCAAATCAAAATATTTTTATTTTACATAGGCCTACATGGGCACTTATAAAACGTCGAGAAAAGATGCACGGTTCGGGTTGGTCGTTTCCTATGGAGAAGAACCGGCAAGAAACTCCATGGTTACTCTTTTAAAATCATTTAGTTTTACAATGTTGTTGTTGTTACAGCGTTAGCACTTAAGTATGAGAGGACAGCGTAGGCCCGACAATAAGTCACTGCTTACTTTACAAAAAGTAAAATAAAATAATACGTTAACAAAAGTTAACAAGCGTCTAAGAATCTACAAGGCCAACCATGTCCACTCATTCACAACTAATAGGTAGAAAAGAATCTATACAAAAGTAAAAAAATAAATAAAAAAATATTGCAAAAACAAAATAATAACTAAAAGACGAGTCACACAGATGTTGCTATCAGTACTGTAACTATTCAGAACAAGGGTGATATAAATATGTGATTTGACAACTATTGCAAAAAAAAGAAAAAACAAAATGATTAAAGAGATCACACAAATAAATAAGATTGAGAATAGTTAGAGACATCCACAAATTTGTGCTGATTATAGCTACCAGGGAGGCCGCATGCGCAGAAGGAACTATAGCCAAACTTCTTTATCTTCAACGTAGTCCTTGATTTTGTAATATGCGTTTTTACGTACTCGATATGGAAGTATCGAGAACGCTTGGTCTTGACAGACAAAAGGACATCAAAGTGATGATTCGATTCAGATTCGCTTTTTTCTTTTGAGGTACGGAACCCTAAAAAAACTAGCTGCTAACTCTATCTAGGTGGTCTTAATACACGATATACTTAGTAGACGAGTACTTTTGTAACAAGCAATTAGCAAAAATATATGACACAAATCCTTACCAATATTATAAAAGCGAAAGTGAGTTTGTTTGTTACCTCTTCACGCTTTAATGGCTAAACCGATTTTGATGAATTATGGTACAGAGATAGTTGGGAACCAGGAGACGGACATAGGCTATTTTTTTTAAAGAGTGGGATGTGAGGGAGAAACGGGAAAACTTAGCGTTGCTATTACAAATCAATAAGGCACTACCGAATTTAACGCGAGCGAAGCCGCGGGCAAAAGCTAGTTATACAATAAAGTAAACTCTTTCTATCTATCCAAGATAAACTTCGTTCCTAATACAAACATGCGAAATAACACTCATGGATAACAAATCGCACGTAATTGAATACGGAATTAATTAATTGAAACATTGGCGCCATGTATGTTGGTAACGTGCGAATTTATAATGTCTTAGTATTACTTGTACTTGTGAGTACGGTTCATTTGTACTCATCCAGTGGTAGCGGTTACTAATATATGAGACATGAGCGATCGGCTGTGGGTTTCAATGAATCCGATGGTAATCTGATGACCTTGTTGTGTCGATGGTTATGTAATCGTGTCAACGGTAGTCTATGGATGCTCGGATACGTACAGTTTTGTTCAAAGATGCCGTACGACATATGAGACACATAAAATCACGTTTTATAATTCCCGAGGGGGCCAGTTATGTTAAATTTCCATGTAGTAGGGGGTGAACCTATTGCCATCAACCGGGCTGCAAATCCAGACTCCATGGCTGGTGAAAATCCTGATGGAAAGCCCAATAGCACTTTGCCCGACAAAGGAATCAAAAGCAGGACCTCATTCTCTAAAGTCGCGCTTGCGACTACACGCACGTGTTCAAAGATTTACCTTATTATGCCTAGCTGTAATAAACGTAACACTCGCGTTTATAACACTGATAACTAGTATGCTCTCCTTTAAGCCCCGATGGCTGTAATGGCGATTATGGCACTATTCCTACCTCACTCGGACTGATAGAAGCAAGTCCTCCATTCTAGTTACCAGGAATAACGTCGTCTGACTCAAACGAAAACGTCGACGTCGTCGTCTGACGAAAACGAGACGTCGTCGAAATGGAGGATAAAGAGAAACATTGTTTCAAGGAAATGCTGAATTAACACGAGCTACGGAAGAATAGTGTTCTATTCTTCCGTAATTCGTGTTAATTCAGCATTTCTTTCAAACAATGTTTCTCTTTATCCTCCATTTCGGTAATTATTATTTCTTCTAACTCCGCTTTATAACCGGCCCCCTTACCCGGCCGTGGGCCATCATCCGTGTATAACGCGGCCATTTCACCTGAGATCCGGATCAAGCCGGGTGGGCGCGTGCGAATGGTTTTATTATCCAGAACGGTTCACATTACCCGGCCGTGTGTTTAGGGGCCACCTGTGGGCTTCAAGTATTGCTCATTGGTTTTATTTGGGAGTATAAGCTGTTTTTTGGTCATTACAGCATTGTGATGATGTGTGGTCATACGTGGATGATATTAGTGTACAGAAGAGAATGTGGCTCTTACAAGATACAAGAAAAGACTCTCATAAAAAGCAAATGGTATAAGACAGTTTAATAATGACCTCATTCGTGGCTACGCTAGACTTAGTACTTCCATATTAGAACTAAAAAAAACTTTAAAGTAAGTTCTGTACCAACGAATGCAGCTGGCATATGAACTTCGGCTCCGGCGGCGCCCAAAGTTATGGAATAGAACGTGTACGCTCAGAAAGTGGAGAAGTTTCCGAAATAGTTGCCTCAAGTTAACTGTCAAAGACGAGCATCTAGCTTCATGGAGTTCTCAGCCACCCCATTTATCTCGCTAGAGATTTCCCTCTGAAAAACTTTTAAAAGTTCTATCATTTCTTTGACGACACTTAATACTTGACGTTACGAAAGAAAATTGGAGATAAAAATATGTAAATGCGTCCGGACCATTTACATTTCTGGGGGGAATATCAGAAATGTTCATAACCAACAAAACTTTGTCTTGGAAAAGATAGTAACAATTTGAACAACAACAAAAACGTTGGGAGTACGTTGCGAACCACTAAAAATGCACAAACACTCGACGCGGGTCCTCCGTGGCTCGAGGGCTATGAAAATTTCACCGGCGACCGAGAGGCCGGTTACAGGTGGCCGGTAAATTCCGGCGCGAACCGGATAATACCGCATTACCATGCCCGGGACGGAACGCGAAGTAAACGATATTTTAATGTACTTTTATATTTGTTACACTTTTGTGTTCGACTGTAGATGAAGTTTTATTTTTTGTTGAATATTCTTGGGGCGTTTTTCTTTTTATGTTGATGTATAATGAAGTACAACGTTCAATGTTGTGAAGTAACACTGAAATAAAAGGTTTTCCGACCGCGTAAGTATCACCTGACTGGGAACAGTACACATTACGAGGTCTATGAAAAATAATATTCTCATTCAGGGTTACGATTATTACTCTTTGTGCCGTATGAATGTTATGCTAGATAAATTTATCTTGACAGATAAAGAGTAAACGAAATAATAAATCACACCATACAACTGGACGGCTATTCCAGAACATTATCAACGATATCTTAGTATATCACATTGATATTCGTCTGAAAGTAATCGGCATTAGTAAGTCTGTAGGTAATCCCGCTGAGCCGGGTTGTCACCCGGACCCGAACCCGCGTCGGCCCCAATCACGGCGACCCGCGTCATCACGCGACCCTACTTACGGGCTACTTACCGGTGCATTTCACGTTTTACTGAAAGGACTGTCAATATTACGTAGTTTTACTATGGAGTACTATGACATAGCGGGAAAGCTTTCCCGCTACGTAACTACGTGGTCGCGGGTTCACACCCCAGCACTGCAACAATGCCCTGAAACCAATTTCGTCGGAAATTGATAAATACTAGAAACATGCAATCGATATTGATGGATGAATGTGAATATGGTTAACCATTTAATTGTAGGGTTTTAAAAAGTTCATTCTCATCAATAGTATAACCAGCTTTCTTATGCAGAGAACCGGTTTTTTCTTTATGAGAACTCCTTCTTGAAATCCACAATGCAAAAGAGAAAAGAAGAAAAAAAATGTGGAAGAACGGTGGGTAGTGGTGGTGTGGTGATTGGTGACGAAGATATGTGGCATACTTAACACATTTTTCAAATATTTGGTTGAGGACTTGCCGGTTCCGTCACAGTGTTCACCTTCACTGCTGTAACACACATAGGGTCAGACCAATGACCTACACACGCTTATCGGCACCGTTACCACTGGACCTCCACTGCTTCTGATTATAGGGCTCTTCCAAAATCTGCCTCTTATCAAAGCATGCTCCAACCAAATCCTCCAAGGCTCAATAGCGTGACATTAACACAAGTAATCGCGTTGAGCTCGCTTGTCGCCCGGAGCGCGATCCTTCACGTCTGCTTTAATCACGTCGACCCGTGTCACCGCGACGGAGCAGCGTGACTATAACACGTGGGCTAGTGAAGTGCCTGACGATTTGGGGATGCTGGATAAAATGCTTGATACATCAACAAGCTATAGTTAGATCTGCAGTATTTTTGATGCTTGTGTATGTATTTGTAAGAGATACCGTTGAGATTCTAACCTGTTTAAGCCTGTTTTGTTCCCTAGGAAAGGACCAATTTAAAAGAAAGCACTTTTATAAGAAATAAATATACAAAAAATATAAAACAATACAAAAAAATATGGATGAGTTTTATTCAATTTTATCTAGACATTATTTTTTCTAATTGCTAATGATGGTGTCGGAATTAGGTAAGTTGTAAATATCAAAGCTGTATTAAATAGTGATTGTCAAGTTTGAATAAACATTCTCTTGAATAAAAATAAGTTCCTTCTTTTTCTTTCAGAACCTACGCAGGGGGACAATATGCTTATAAATCTTGAAACATAAAAGCATATAACAAATAAAGTTACTAATCACGCTGCAAACACGCCAACCCGTCTTGCGTGCGTGTCCAATGAGGCAGAAGGGAGAGGGATGTGGGGGGGGGGGGGGGGGAGGGTCTGCCAGACGCCGCAGTTAGCGCGTTCGCCCGAGCTGATAACGTGCCAGAGACTGCCATTCATCCTGCCAGCGTGCCAGTTAATGTGGCAAAAGATTTTAAGGTATGGCAAGAGATTGGCACGAGTTTATTACGGTGGTTAGCATCGTTTTTGGGGAGCATAAGTATTTGTGGGAAAAAGTTCTTCAAATACCAATCGTTTTAACCGTTCGTTTTTGAGCCGTCGTCTGCTACATTGTTAGTTATGTTATAAGCAGTCGGTTGATGTAAAATATTGGAATTCAGCTGTATCCAGTTACTCTGAAATCAGATTCTAACGAGGTAGTTCCACAAAATAATCATAATCATCTTCAAAACTACACTCAATTAAAGAATAGATAAGCCGGTTGGAAGTACAAAAACAGTGCCTTTTTTTATCCTATGGAAACATCAAATAACTTCTCCTTCTCCTCTCTGGCCCCGGAAGGGAGTGCCAGACTTTTACTGACTAAAACCCAACCATGTTGCTTCTTTAGCTGTTTGTGTTTCGGGGCCGCGGTATCTCTTTCGAACAACCCACAACCTCGAAACACCAGTGCTAGCAGAAATTCAACAATAGACTTTCAGAAACTTATCGATGAAAATCGTGCAGATTATTTGTCAGTAAATGTTATTTTGGTGTGGTATGAGTATGCATGTTGTATATACAACACAAGTGCCAGCTCTCCAACAAGCTCTCTTTCCCTGTGAGGTCGGAAGCGGATCCTGGCGGATATTGTTATGTGGCGACTTTACGAGTGCCGCACTTAGCTCCTGCAGTTATAATAAAACTGTCCAATATGTTCATGCTGTTTACCGTGCATGGTTGGCAGAGTTTTAGCAAGATATTGGTGGTAAAGTTTTAAATACTTTTTAGTGGAGCTATTGTGCAGTGCGCAAGCTACACGAGGATCGAGTGACGTTAGGATTAACTTTTGTTTGGGTGTTTTACGGAAAAAATGTTATTGAATGAGAGAGAAGTAACTACAGATAGACACGTTCGATAGATACACAGTAAACTGTTGTATAAATAAATTGTAAACTAATGTAGATACAGAAATAACAAGCTTTTATTAAATATTTCTCTCGCGTCTTTAGTTGGTGCCCCGCTCCCGTGGGTAGTAGCGTGATTTGGTATAGCCTATGTTACTTCCTGATAATGTAGCTTCCTATTAGTGAAAAATGGTTAAAATCAGCGCAGTAATTTTAGAGACTTTTTGATACAAACAAACAAACAACCTTTCCTTTTCTTTATAAAATTTATATTAAAAAAATATATGATATTTTATTTATAATATTAGTATAGATTATTGTCCTGAAATAAATTAAAGAACGAATAATTCGGCGCAGATAATTATGAGATAGAAGTTTATTACACGTTCATACTTAAATACTTTAGCTATTTTGGCAGACAGCCACAATAGACAGTAGCTAGTCTGAAACGCAGAACACGGGTGGCTTAGCCGGCGCCCGGCCGCGTACGTGACCCGCGCCGATCCTGATTGATACCGTGTCCTGAGACCGACACAGAGTACACACATGTTAGAGGCGTCACTGATGTATGTTTTTAACGTGGAAATATGTTAGAAATGCAGCACGTGCAGGCCGGTAGATTGTGCTAGTAGACTCACTGCCCTAGATTCTTGGCAGTCGTTACAGGGAGCGAGAAACCCGAAAGTTTGATAACCAGTCTTGCGAAGTACAAGGGTATTAACGATTTACTGTACTTGTAGATTCTTAGACGCTTGTTAACTTTTGTTAACGTATTATTTTATTTTACGTTTTGTAAAGTAAAGAATGACTTATTGTCGGGCCTACTCTGTCCTCTCATACATTCATATTTTAAAAGAGTAACCATGGAGTTTCTCTCCGGTTCTTTTCCATAGGAAACGACCAACCCGAACCGTGCACCATTTCTCGATGTTTTTTTTAAACGTGAAATATTTTGATTTTGATTGACTGGAGGTAAGATAACTAAGTGGTAACACTGAATGCTGACCAGAACGCAGTCGGAAAAAGGCACATGATGAAACATCCAACACTTGTATTTCCTACTGCAGTCCAGTCTGCCCGTTTGCCTAATCTATGGTCTGGTAACCCTCTGCGGGCACCTGTATTAATGAGGTGTATCTTGGTGCCGCAGGGCACTGGTCAGAGTGGGTAGCCATCATCCCCTTCTAACTAAACGCTATTGACGCGGACGGGAGGCCAAATATCAAGGTTTATTTGTTCAGGAAATCATTGATACAGTATTTTTTTTCTTCGTCTCTAGCCGCGGGGAGAATGGTATTGTAGAAAAGATGATTTTATACAAGAATTCTTTGAGTTTACTCACATCTACAATTACTTTATAAATCTTCATTTTGAATTCTCCGATGATAGAAGATAACAGTTTATTTAATCAGGATTGGAATGTCATTAAAGACAATGAAAATAAATGAGTTAACAAATAATGTTACTACTTATCGAACTGTGAAAGTAAACTGTCGAAAAAACAATTTGACATTTCGAAAAATAACAGGTGCGTTGTAACAGGATTTCCAAAAGTTGTGAAGTTGGTTTTAAAAGGTCTCCTAGGACGAGCACAGACCTGAATAAATCGAAGTTTGCTCAACTCCTAACTTATCGACTAGGCTCCAACTATATCACCAAAACTTTACGCATTTTTTATTATAAAGTATCTACGGGCCGATAAACGATTTTAAATTTTAGGTCTTTTTCTAAATTCTCAAACTGTACCCTACCTTCTATCAGTACAATGTGTATTGGATAGTTAAAAGACATCTAACATATAATATGTGTTTTATTTACGCTTTTGAGGGATTTTTTATGTACTTGATAGGACATTACATTAAAACAAAAGAGCACAAAGATACTGCTTATTTCATTAGAAATTCCTTCCAGCAGACCTGCTAGAGCAACGTAAGCAGTGTGTAGAAAAACAAAAAAGGTTTTTTTTTTAAATTATCAATTATTAAATAAACATATATACAAATAATGTAATTTTAAAAATTAATACTAATTTACTCAAACTTGATCTCAAATTAACAGTTAAGCAGTTTTAGCTAGAAGCACCTTAAATAAGGACAATGACCCCTTTACCCTTAAAAAAATTACCAGTCCACCCCATTCGTAGGGAATCGGTGATTTGTTTCAAACATCGAACGCTGGGGGCTACATACATAAGTTGGCGTGAAAAATAACGGTAACACACGTGATGTACGAGGCGCAACGATACTTACCCGTTTGAATTTAGAATCATGGAACAGAAGATGTGTTTATTCTATTTTTGAAGCTTATTTTTAAATGTGGCCAGTATTGAAACGATGTGATCATTGCGAAAATAAGTTAAGCATTAATTTCTTATATAAAAGTAAGTAAAAATAAGTAAAGTTTAGAATATAAAGTTGCAGCCTAGTCGATAAAAAAGGTTTTTACCTTCTTAACAGACTTTAAAGATGTACCTTGCTTGGATTTCTACTAGTAGGTAGGTATAACATATCCTTGCGGAGCCTATTTCCGGCTTCCTATAGCTCAGTGCGTATCCAAACTGCTGTAACTAAAATCCAGGCGATGAATCTGCTAAACGCACTGATTGTCCAGAAACCGGGTCTTGAGATGTTTACGAGTAGTAATGAAGCTATGCTTAATTATTGCATTGAGTAATTTAGTTAATTTTATGGGCTTGCTGCACGCTTTGGTGCTATTTTTTTTTTGTTATATATATTTATTATAAAGACAACAGGGGTTCAGTGTGTTAGTAACAAAATTCTTAGCCTATGTTAGTCCTTAAAGTAAACAGTGATCTGGTTCGATCGACCAGCGAACGCACAAGCGGGCTATCTGCCCTGGTGACACTGTAAGTGCTGCAAACTAACTGTATCTTTATAAATGAATAACATACTTTACCCTTCCTGATAACAATATTTATTTGCATATTAATTGCCAAACTAATCGTACAGTTGGGTTATTGATAATGGATTATCACTAAATTTAGTTATCTTAAGTATAGGTTAGAAAGTTGCAAATCTTTAACTTAAGAAATAAAAAAATATGAAAAATAAAACCGTCCAAGAGCGAGTCAGACTCACGCACCGAGGGTTCCGTACAAACTTGACGCGACTAGACTTAGAGGGTTTTTGTTTTGTTTACAGAACAAAGGGACCACAGAGTTTAGTATAGGCTTTTAATTTTAACTCGATACCTCCACGCGTTCCCGAGAGGTCTTGACAGACAGACAGACGGACGGACTAAAAAGTGATCCAATAAAGAAACAAACCCTAAAAATGAGCGAAACATGAAAATATAAAAATGAACTGAACCATTCAACTATCGCTATAACACAAATGTAGACTATTTGCTATTGACCTCCTTCTTCTTGTACTTCGTGTCGATTATTCTTATGTTTTTTTAATTAAAGTAACCTCAAACTAAATATTTGCAAATAAAACCGTTCTCACGTTTCCTCTCCCACAACAATATCACTTCATTGCGTATTACTTTGCATGGAAGTAGTACAAATAAAGTATTAGATTCGCTCAGCGCGCATCCGGAAGTGGCCGGCCGGAAGCCAGCCTCTGCCGGAAGTACACCTCATTTCCTGTTACTGTAACAGCTCGGTGAGCGCAAATGATGAAATGCAGCCTTTTTCTTATTTCTTAGACAAAGGATTTCTGGGAATACAGTTTATTCTTTGCTTGTTATTTTACCTTTATTATAAGCTAACTTAAGACCGCAGCTTCGCCCGCTTGGTGTTTGAGAATTGACCGCGGGTTCATATTTCCAGGACAAAAAGCTTGTGTACATGTGTCCAGACTATTATCTACCTGTGTGTCAAGTTTCAACAAAATTAACCGTGCATGCGTATCTGAGACAAACAAACACACAAACATCGATCAATCCAAACATTACCATTTACAATAGTATTTTTTTTTTTAAACTTTGCCCCACACTTGGAATTTCTCCTGTATCGTGAACTACAAACATTTAAACTCGCACACACAAACAGCGAGACCCGAAACAACTATCTGCAGGTCATACAAATATTTGTTCCGTGCGGTGATCGAACCCGCGAGACGCAGCGCAGCAGTCGATTGCTCAACCACTGCGCTAACCGTGCCGTAACTAATTTATAAAACCTGTTTGGTATCAGGATACGTCTGATAGAGGGACGATCTTAAAAAATCTGGAAATGGAGAACCTGGACTGACCTGGGTGTTCGTCCAGCAGTAGACACTAGAAACCTGGTTATTTAATTGTTTAATTCACGCTTCTATATAATCGAGCTCTTGACTCTGTGGGCAAGCGAGACGTGATGATGCAATTTTCGTTTCCCCTTGAGATCATCATCATCAACGGCCCAACTTCGTCCACTGCTGGACATAGCCCTCTCTGTACTAATGCCAAGCTCCAAGAGCTACCCTCATCCAATATATTCCCGGCAGCAATTATCTCCTTGAGATACCACGATCAAATCGTCCATCATTAAATATGAAGCAGTTATATTTTACTGTACAAATCTGTTATCGAATTGATGAACCCCAAGTTTTCGGAGTTAAAATTGTTGCATTTAAGATCTAGCAGCCATTAAACTTTTTGCGTAGTATTAACGTGTAGTAGTGACGTCTGATAGGAGAGAATGGAAGTAGAAAACGTGTTGCACCGACCCCAAATAGAATGGGATAAGGGCATAAAAAGATGACTAAATGCGTCGTGGAGGTCAATTACGCGGTAATCCTATGTAAAATGCTGGTATTCAGCTGCATCTGGTAAGACTGGACGTTGATCACAACGTAGTTGGGAAAAGGCTTAGCAGATGATGATGATGATGATTTCAAAGAACGCATCCCATCACCAATCACCCTGTATGAAGATACTCTGTTTTCAGCTGTAAGACTGCCCTTAGGTTTTGAGTTTTTCAATTTTGGTGAGCAATAAAGTATATTCTATCTAACTACATAAAGGTACACAAGTCAGCAAGTAAGTTCTGTGCTCCATCGATCGTAAACAGTTAAAAACTTACAATCCTCGAAATAGAGTTGTAGCTACAAGTTAGTCGAGGGAGCACCCCTCTAGCCTTCACTGAGTCTTACAACTTGTACTGGGTGGTGTAGGAATCGATGCAGAATTTAAACTACAAGTAATATTTTCAATTCCCTATAGGATAAAGTTACAGGAATAACTTAAATAGGAAAAGGAAGAAAAAAATCCTGTTTTTGCCCGAATTGTTTAACAGGAGGGAAAAGGTTTTATGTGAAGCTTTTCCTAAACAAATAAGTGTCCGTTTTTAATTTCTAAATGACAGCGGAAGTACTGTCTGATTGTTTCGGCGGGCGATTTTGGCGGGAGTTTTACTGGCCGATAGGTAATGTTGTATGAAGTAACGTAGTCTTTTCCTTTGGTTTTTAGAAAAAAGACTTAGTTTCCGTTCAAAAATAAAATGAAATTGTTAACAAAATCCAATCAAAATAGGGAAGTAATCAATATATTTCAAAATTAATGCCACTTTTCGTTGTAATTTATAACTCAAGAACGGGCTCACCTATCCAAACAAAATGTTTAGGTTTTGTTCAGACTATTTAGTAGATGGTTCATGTGAAGTTTGCACAAAATCGGTCGAGCGGTTCTTCATTTATCACATTTTTTAATATTTTGTAACAAATGAATTCAATAAATGGCGTAGCGAAGCACGTACCGGGCCGCTAGATCTTATATGTAAAATCCTCGTATCATATCGTATCGTTTTAGTTGCCATACACCTCCGAAATGGCTTGACCGATTTTTATATATACATTCGGTAGGTCTGAGAATCGGTCGTAATCTGCTTTCCGTACCTTAAATGATAGGGGTGGCCCTCTCAACAAAAGGAGCTGAGTAGCGGTGGAAACCGCTGGGCACAGCTAGTATATTTTATAATCATCTCACGCGAACGAAGGTCATGGGCTACAAATAGTTTCACACATTATTGTACTAGATTATGTTTAGTTGTAGAGAGACAGGCGGGATACGTACGCGTACATACAGTAATAGTCACTAGTGTTATACCTAGCAAGTTATGCAAATTTAACTTATCGATTAAATATTTTTATGTTTTTTCCCTTCACTCCAGATATGCAAGGAAATGTTGTTTCACCAATATCTCGTTTTAAACTGATATCCAAATGACTAAAATCGCCAATTGAAATATCAACTACTGCATTCATTAAACAGAGCTCAATAAAATTCCTAACAAAATGGTGATCATAATCATTCCAACAAACACCCACACCAACATTGTCATAATCATGAACTGGCATACGTGTATATTGTCAGTGTCACCCGGCATGGCCCGGTCAAACAAGCTAAATATCGCGTTACCAATAACAAATTACTATATATCGCAGACACAACCGAATAAACACTAAAATTCAATAGCCTGCAGTCAATTTCACACTGTTGATAACCAACTTATGCACAACCTGAAAAAAGAAACCTGAACTTTATTTCCTTGACCATAAGAGTTGGTTGGGTTTAAAAGTGGTGTTGGTTTTACATTATACCGCAATATTTTATCTTGAAGTTTACAATTGGATATAGTGTTACAGAAAAAGGAGGAAAGAAGACTGTTTTGTGGTATGGTGCAAAGTACAAGCGGAATGCATTTTAGTTTATCGCATGACTCGTAACATAAAGTTAGGTAGTTAAGCCTACAAATCGGTATTACATCAGAACTAAGCGGTTTTATAGTCTAGTTGCATTCATCTTTAACAAGAAGTTATTCGTTTAGATTCCTAAGTTGAATTGATAACATGAACGCTAACAACACGACACTTTAAGACGGCCCTTTGTGTTTTTATGGATCCAGTTCAAAATATTTATCAATTAATTACTGTTTGTGTTTGTGACTTTATTTAACAACAAGGCTAAGTACATATTCCTTGTTTTTTTCCTATTAGATATGGAAAAAGCAAACTTCAGATTAGACTTAATTTCTCATAAGTAATCTTAAATCTGACTAGCTATGCCCAATGGTTTCACCCGCTGCTCAACTCCTTAATATTGTTTGATGTTATAAAGTTTATTTACTTCATGAGAGAATGCCTATGCAAAATTTCATGTCAATCCCGCCAAGGAAACGCGTTCTCCCATACAAACTTTGCTTCCCTTTTGCAAAACCCCGTCTTAATGAGCACCTACTAAAATGATCCTCCATGCAAAATATAAGATTCCTAACAGTGATTTTCCCTTATTTATATACTGTTTAAATTAAGTAATTGCCTATTGTACGATAATGAATAAATTTCTACCCAACCACCCATTGATAGGACCTACCCGCTAGCCGCTCACAACTTGTCCCACAGTTTACGATTGTTGTCACAAATCGCTCGAAGTGGTCACAAAATTAAAATAATCCGCGCGACATCGCACCGCCCTCGCCACCCGCCTCAATATTGGAGAACTTTATCAGCCGTGTTATTGGTTGTGTTGGGTATTCTACATGCGACGGGCTAGTGTGCGAGGGTTGACCACCTTTTAAAAGAAAAATGCATTATTATCGTTATCTGCAGCAGGGCTGCTGGTAGAAAGGTCTTTAGAAATAAGCTGTGCCTTTGTACTCTGTTTTTTATGATGTTTCCTTGTGTTTTTCCCTGTATGTACATAAATTATTAAATAAAATAAATAAATAAATATCTCCGTCTTCTCTCAACTTTATGGGGGTTGGCTTCCAGTCTTACTGCTGCAGACAAATGCCAGTATTTTACATGGAACGACTGCCTACCTGGCTACAAACCAGTTAGTACTGGATAATACGGAAGCCCTTACTAAGACTGATTAAGCATTATTATACCCTTTTGAATCCGAATCGATTGACGCCACTGTGATTTCTCACCAACATGAAAACAAACATCATCATATATGAAGTTGACGCAGCATATTTTCTTCTATCCGTCATCACAGTATCAACTTCTTCTCTTTCCCGATAGATATCGTAGCCCCGGAACATAAAGAAGGAACATGGGTGGATTTCAGTCGGTAAATCTCTGACAACAGGTTTTTAGTCAGTACAAGTCTGACACCCCCCCCGCTCCGCCCAGAGCGGGGGAAGTTATATGATGATTTTCCATCCGTAAAAAAGTCACCCCCTTTTTATTCACAGTCCATCCATGGATCTTCCTAATCATTCTATCATCCACACTGTACAACTTTGAGACCGCTGGCGTACACTTATGAGCGATCATTACGTGAATGACTTCTTCACCATATAATAAGTTAACCTCTTTGCATTACCGGATGTAGTTATTATATGTGACTGCCTCGTTCGTGGTCGCAAGCGCAACTGTTGAGTATGATGTCCAGGGTTCGTTACCTGGGTCGGGCAAAGTGTTTTGAGATTTTCCATCACGAATGTCTCAGTAGCAGCCACGGAGTCTGGATTTGTGCCTGGTTGATGGCAATAGGCTTGTATTGCTAGGTATTACATGGGACTTGAATATAAATGTTGGTATACTTGTTAGGTACACCTCTGCCAACCCTTCGAGAATAACAAGGTGTGAAGTAAGTATCATTTTCCAGGTCCGTCTGATTTTTCATAGTCATATATAGACTGCCTATGATACAAAGTCACTCAGTTCGACAGTATCCTTACTAATATTATAAAAGCGAAAGGGAGTTTGTTATGTCTTCACGCCTAAATGGCCAAACCGATTTTGGCTGATTTTGGAACCTGGAGACGGACATAGGCTATTTTTTTTTAAACTGAGATAAGTAGGAGAAAGAGGCATGAAAAGGGGAGAGAAAGATACATTTTTTTTCGATCATCACGCGGGTTAAAGTTAGCGTTAGCCCAAAGTAACTATGCCACGCGGACGAAGTCGCGGGCGAAAGCTAGTACATTATAACAGTAACTGGTTGACAAGTCTATGTAGCGAATAAAGATAGCGACGTACTTTATACGGCCAGCCTCCACTCTGTCGTGGCGCTATTCCGACCAATTGAACGCTAATAAGAGGCACGGCAGTACGCACACGTTACATTATGATGGCCGTAACAACTTGCTTCAGTTTTAGTTTTATATCTTTACCTGCCATTTTCATTACAGAATATATTTTATTGTTTTTGGGTGGCTTACAGCTAACAATACTAAAGTTATAGCTATAGTAAGGTAATCAACGACAAGCCATTTAAAAGGCTTCACAGGTAACATTGAAGTAAAGGTTTGTTTCAAATTTCACGTAATATTAGTAACAAGGTAAAGGATTACATTTTATATAAAATAAGTAGATTAAGTGCATTTATTGCATAGTGCAGTTTATTACAGGATAGATCGGATAGGATGATAGGATGGAGGTGCATATATATCGGAAAGTCACTCAGCAGGAGGTTAACCCTGCAAAGAATAAGACTTTCTTAAGTTATCAGATAACGTAGGTAGAAAAACGTGTAGCGTTTTAAAAACTTGCAATAACTTTACTTACACGACGACGCGCAACGTTTCTAAACGTTTCCCCGATGTCGTTCAAGTTGCAGTCAGCTGCACTACTAACCTCAAAGATCCAGAATCGGTACAGGTTGCAATGAAAGATGCTTAGATTGTTTAAATAATTTGTAGTTGAATTTGTTTGTTGTTGCATTTTTCTTTACGCAAAAACCGGCAGACTATTGCATACTCTTAAACAATCGAAACCGCCTGCCATGCTCAAATTTATTTTTTAATAGGTTTTGCCCGCGGCTTCGCTCGCATTAAATTTGGGGTAACACAGTTCCCCTTTCCAGATTTGCGGGTACCTGCTACCTGTAGTTTTTGCCCTTGCTTCTTATTTATTGTAATAGCAAAGTTAAGTTTTCCCTTTTGTTCCCTCTTTCTCTCTCATTTACTCACTTTAAAAAAATAGCTTATGTTCATCTCCAGGGTCCTAAGTCCCAACTATCTGTGTAGGTACCAAAATTCAACAAAATCGGTTTAGCCATTTAGGCGTGAAGACGTAACAAACAAACTAACTTTCGCTTTTATAAAAAGTATTACTAAGGAGTAAGGATGGCTGTAACTGCACGCGTGTGGAAACGATGTCCTCATACCCCGGACCCTACAACACAACGTTATACTGCGCATTACAACTATCACTTTATGTGCTAACTACATCACTAAACACATTCAGGGACATCCCTAGTGCAATGTTTTACTTATAATCAATTGGAAATCAACCTGGAGACATTTCGCGACACTTGGTCATAAGAATAACTAAATGTGTTTTGAAATGAGAATAGAAAACATGTGGGATGTAAAGCGGTGACACGTCCAAATATAGCTGAATATGGTTCAGGTAAAGTGTGTTTGAATGACAGGAAAGGTGAGGTTTAATAATATCATGTTGGCGTACATTTTTAGATGGGAAAACACAGAAACCTTTTTAGACTCCTGAAATATTTCTGGTAAAATTATATGAGGATTATGTAGTACTGTCTGGAATGTTTTTTTAGAAAGATTTGGGTGTGTAAAGTCAGTGCCCGCTCTTTTTAGTTCGCTGTAAGCAGCTCAAGTCAAAACACAGAAAGTTCAACAACTGAAAGCAGACGCTAAATGTTGGTAGGTTTTCATAGTTTCAAAAAATAAATCTTCACACAATATTTATTCCAGTAGCACGAACATCTCCCGTTATCATTACTTAGAGCTTTTACTGGTTTCAGACAAATTGCCAGCGGCAATATTTTCCCCAAAAATGTCGTCATCCAAGCTTCGTTTTATTCCAATTAAAATATATGGGGGTACTTGTCGCCGCGCAATGGAGTACAAATTAAATAAATGTGAAGTAGCTGACGTTTCGGCGGATTGGATAGGGCAGGCGGCAGGCGATGCAACTTGACGCCTAAGTGCCGCGCGGCTCCGCTGACGCACGTCACGGGAATGAGAATTGAAGGATGACGGATGATAGTAATTAATGGTGAAGGTAATTTGAGTGTGAGGGGATTGGGAAGTGTTGTTGGATATATTGGTTTGATGCTGATTAGATGGTAGGATGTTCTTGGTCGTGTAAGTGTCTTGTTTCAACTTTAATTATTAAAGCGGCATGCGATTAAGATGTTAATTTATCCAAAACATTGCGGAAATTGTTCCGCCACTTCTTCTTCCCAGCTAAATCTTTAAGAAGTGGTGAAGGCATTTCGTTTAATAAGTGCTTATTATCAGCCTTAATTAAATAAATGACTTTTGATTAAGATTCATACACTGACATATAATATACATGTGTAAAAACGAACCAAAATAAGATGGTCTTTGACCTATTGAAATCTATTCAGACGCTAAAAATATAGAAGTTGAGGAAAATGTATTGAGAAAAATTTCAAGCAGTACTCCCAGAATTACGTTTATTCCATTGGCGGTACAGGATACAATAGAGCATGACAAATCAGCGCGTACAATGCCGTGCCGCGCCACAATGGACGCCAACCCAAATCACGAACCCACTCAAGGCGTTTGACTGATTGTTTCATTTATCCAGAACGAACGTTACTAACGGAAAATGAAAATGACAACGTAATAAAAAAAGGTTTTACTGAGTAAAACTGGGTGAGAACGAGAGTGCGCATGCCTCTGAATGATTTTTTAAACATAAACCAATTCAACATGATGCCTATTGGATATATACAAAGTGTGTGTAGGATGTACCTAAAAAAAAGGAAATTCGAAATTAAAATAAATAAGTCAGTTTTGTATTTTTGTCTTCTGTGCCCGTCATTGGTGAAAAGTGTATCCAAAAACATTTTGCTACGATCTATTATCCCCAGCCGTTTCTTTTATCTTACAATCCCAACCTATTTGTGTCTAGTAAATAGTTGTAGAATATAAAGACGTTAGCAAAAAAAAATACGAAGGACTGCTGAAAAAAATTGGTTAGAATAAAAGACCCTAGGACCAGCAGGAGGAAAATAAGATGATGTGTAACGCATGATTTCACTAATATAACAATGCCCTGAAATAGATCGTCATTGTTGGATTTGCAACAGAAAACTCGGCATCGTCAGTTGAGATTCTAACTGAAATCATAATGAGGCTTCATTCATGTGTCGTGTTGCTTTATTTAATAATAATAATATTTTTTATATAATAATATTATAGTACTATAATAACATAATATATCTTTATTTCAGACATACGTCCTTACTTTTTAAACAAGTGAAACGTTAGTAGAGTCGTTAGTAGCACACATAAAAATACAATAATTTAGGTGCGAGTAAATGATGTTAGTGCAAACAGGCACAAAAGTTTCTTTGGCAAATCCAAAGGATGGAGCCACATCGTGTACTTTCGTCAGTTTAAAGAAGTATTTCCAAAAAGAAACACGTAGGTACATATCAACTCGTAAATATACTCGATAAAAAAGTGTGAGAGCAATAAAATGTTCTGTGATCTTGTATCGCTTTTTATCGCTAAACTTTGAACATATTTCTATTGTTTTTTTTCTGTTGTCTTCCGAATGGGAGACCGGGGAGTTGAGGAAGAAAAACTCTGAGATTTGCTTACGATTTTTTAAGAAGTCTGTATTAGAATGACAGAAACTGTTGATATTCCTACTAAACCTTAGAGATATGAATACATCTGCAATCCGGGTTAGCAATCAAATGAACCCGAAAACCCATATGAAAATGTCATGAATATTTCCGAGTAATTGTTAAATTTGCGTACCGTAGTTTTGAAAAAAACTTGCAAATCTCGAGTTTAAAGGTTTCATTTCATTAAGTGGTGCATAACCCCTGCTGTTAAGCAGAAATAAAGCAAATCCGCATCCTGTAACTGCAGTAAACAAACAAAATCTCCAACAAGATAATTTATTATACTTCTTCTACAGAACAAAACATTCTCCACATAAACTCATGAATGTCCAAAACGCATTAGGACATTATCGAGCTGAACTTATCTTCACACGTCACAATTGGCACTGGCGGACTGGCGCCGGTATGCCCCACGCCACGCAAGTAAAAAATACTTGACAAACTTCCGATAAGAGTGATGCGTCGCCCTGCGTCGCCTGAGGTACCAGCCGGTGCTCCCGCGACGATTGATAACGAGTTCAAAGAATGGCGGATGTTGCAGGTAGTTGAATGCATTGGATGGAGAGATTCTGGTGAAATGTTATCTGATACAGATTGCAGAATGTATGATTAGCAGAAAGTCTACTATTGAAGTTATCACGAAATGGAGTTGTCACGAAATCTGTAAAGAAACGGGTACAACAAAAAAAGAGATAAATGTGAGAAGCAACATTCAAAGCCAGCTCTCGAAGTTCACCAACCAACCATCAGACACATATTTCAATACTTAAGTCACAGGTTGAAACTAAATTTTAAGAATAAGAAAAAATACAAAATATTCGATAGCAATGACAATGTGTTCTCGAGTATCAGTTTATGACGTCTAGGTCTGGGGCATATTTCATGAGCTCCCGCCACCTCCAGATAAGGTTCCCTTACAACGGATGTCGCAGTAGTTTGGCTGCATTATAATATGAGTTGGAATGGAATCAGAGAGTTATTGACAATCGTTTGCTATGGGTATTGAGGTAACATGATATTTTCTTCATAAAGTCTTGGAAGATATTATTATGAACCTCTCAGTTTATGAGTATGTTTGTCTGTAAGGACACTTAATGTGTATTGATTTTACATATATGCCAGTAATTCAAAAGGAAACGATCAAGTAAACCAATTTGTAGTTTAAACTTTCCTATCCATTGACACAAATATGCTGTTCCCAAATTTGACCCTCTATTGACCTAGAAACGTTAATTAATGTTTTCGTAAAGTTCAGATTTGAGAACTATTTTCATTTGCTTTCTCTTTCTGTTCCCTTTTCTATGTCTTGTATTCATTCTGTATCTCGGGCCAAGTTGAAGGGAAACATCGTGATTAAACCAGAATGTCCTAGAAGGAAACTTTCGAAGAAATATGATATCATAGGCTCATTCATCATCATCTGTCAAGCCTTTTCCCAACTAAGTTGGGGTCGGCTCAGAGGCTTACATTATAAGCTCATTATGCTGTTCTTATACTAAACCCAACTGTTGAAATCGCATAACAAGGAATTTTCAAGTATCGATAATAACACTGTTGCATCCTGTCACCTCATGTCTGAGTATTCGGTAATGGTTCGCAGGCTCGTCTTCTAATAAGATAACAGTTCGTGGTACAACGGATGTCGCAGGTAGTTTCAGATGCCTGATGCATGATGCACGGAATTGGAGGCTTATTGGTTTGTAACGTGATAATGCTCAGAGTCGAGACGAGTCATATCATATAATGTCGCGTTCCTTAAAAGTCGTGTTACCGGTTGGCGACGACCTAGACCGACAAGATCTGAATCCACGGCGACTGCAGATAAAATAATGAAACAAAATGTTTTCAAATTTTTTTTTTGCAAAACAGATTTTATTTTAATAAATTATTATCAGTTGTACTCACACGGAATCTTAACATACAAATTGTATGCTTTGAAATGGACAAGTACAGTACTAGCACAATTTTAGCTTTTTGATGAGACTGTGGCTTATTTTATTTATTTTGAGTCTAAGAGAGTCGACAACCTGCGGGTTGCGGGTTGTTCGAAAGAGATATAGTGGCCCCGGAACATAAAGGGCAAAAGGAGGAATATGGGTGGGTTTTAGTCAGTAAAAGTTTTGACGCTCATCCCCGCTCCGCTTAGACTGGAGGAAGTTATTTGAAGTATTCCTATCCGAAAAAAAGACAGTCCACAGAATACAATCCTAGAACTTATTCCCTTAAGAGCACGTCACGAGTCTACTTGTGATAAAAGCAAGCGAAACCAGATCGTGTATCTTCATGGAAATCACATCACCTGAGGTCGTGGGCACTAGGATTGAACTAAGCAATTCACGTCGTTGATTTTCCACTTTTCAAAGGATCACGGAAATATACCCTTTTTTTTGCTGGGAAATCATCATATAACTTCCCCCGCTCTGGGCGAAGCGAGGGGGAATGTCAGACATGTACTGACTAAAACCCACCCATGTTCCTTCCATTGCCCTTTAAGTTCCGGGGCCGCGGTATTTCTTTCGAACAACCCGCAACACCGGACGGAAGTATACCCTAACAGACAACGATAGGTAAACGATAATTTCTTCAAAGAGATTCCTGTATTTGGTGTTTGTCTTTGGTATTCTCACACCTCCGTTATTGCTATCTTTGATTAGCCTAACAACTGCTCTAGCGTTGTTTCATTCACCCATAGCACTGAGACGAGTAACACAACTTGTGATCATTTTGAAATTAAACATGTAAATTACGCCTGTATACCCAAAGGTTAGGCAGAGATGTGACTATTGTACACTTTAATTTTTCCAAAGTTTCAAGTACTATTGGTAACAGTACAGCAAACTAAGAAATTCAAAATTATAACAACACTAGCTTCCTCCCGCGACTTCGTCCGCGTGGCATAGTTACTTTGGGCTAACGCTAACTTTAACCCGCGTGATGATCGAAAATAAAATATCATTCTCTCCCTTTTTCTTTCCTCTTTCTCCCCCTTTTCTCACTATATGTCCGTCTATGCCTAGCCTATGTCCGTCTTCAGGGTCCCAACAATCTCTGTACAAAATTCATTGAAATCGGTTTGGCCATTTAGGCGTGAAGACGTAACAAACAAACTCACTTTCGCTTTTATAATATTAGTAAGGATTTCTAGAATGTAAGATATACCTAAGTATGTATGTTTTACGCTGTATTAAAATCTGCTAGTTTTATGTGAAACAAGTCTTGGAATACAAAAATTAATGTTGAACAGATAAAATTAACATCTTTATCATTCAACAGCTCACGAATCAATTGGTACAAATTCTGTAGAAAAAAGGAAAATAAAAAAGCCGGTGGGGCGACATTTGCGCGCCATGTTGGCGACGTCAAGTGCGTGCGCGCAGGTAGCAGACACTCTCAGTGGAGACACTAGTGCTGGCCACGGGTGAGACTAAACGATCGGTTTTCGATGATGTTGTATTTTTAATTTATTGTTTAGAATTATGTCTTAAAAATAATCAATGCTTGAAAATAAAAATATAGGCTAAACTTTCCTTTACGGGCCGTCGAGTTGGAAGTTCATTTTTTTTTTGTAGATAGTACTCATTAACAGAAGGCTTTTTACAAAGTTTTAAGTTGCGGAGACGCACGGTTTACGAGATATAATTTTTTAAAGTTTCCAAAATAATACGCAATTTAGGTTACTTAAAATGTCACAGTAATGTCAAAATTGACGTTTTACGTTCCGTTTATGGTGGACGTGTTATTCATAAAATTTTATCATATTATGTTTTTAATATAATTATGTATTTCATATAGTAAATTTGATATATAATTAATGTGCACTAATAATGCGTTGTATTATGCAATTACATTTACTTTTTTACATAAAAATAACGCAAATTGAGTTTTTTACAAAAAAAATATTTATGAATATTTACACTCTGGAACGGAACGTTTAGTGATGCTATTTTGTTGTTTGGCGTCTCCGAAGCCCTATGCTTCTGTGTCTGAAGAGTCGAGTGATGTGCAAGTGTTGGACTTAAATGAGCCGCTTGTCACGGCCTCCTCTTCAGTGCTTGTGCCTTCTAGTAGTGCGCGAGTGATGGACTCAATAGAGCCGCTTGTGCTCCCGTGTGTGTCGTCGTCGGTCCTCGACGAACCAGTTGCTGGTCCCAGTGGAGTAGCAGCGGGATCTAGTGGTAGCTTACCAGCTGTCGCTAGTTCTTCGGAGGACGAGGATGAGGACATTGCTCCTGCGATGCCCAGGCCTACTGGGTCTTCTGGCAGAAGGATCAATCCTTACTCGGATGAGTTACAGTAAGTTTTGAATTATTGTATATATGTTATTGCTAATGTGAGTTGTTAATCTTTTTCGATCGAGTCGTTGCTTTTCTGATTGAGTCTGTTAAAGTACACTCATAACAGATTAGGACCGTTAGTCCAAGAGCGAGCGAAGCAAGCTCAGAATTTTAGGGCACCCCGACTCGGACAGGTTAGGTTAGAAGGAGGTGGCGGGGTCGTAGTGAGCGAGCGAAGCGAGCGAACAGACCCCGCCACCTCCTTCGTGGTTATTTTTTTTTAAACCACCCAGAAGTAGGAGCCCCTTTTCGGAGATCTTTTAATTTAAATCATTTTTTTATTTGTTCAGATCTACGTTGAACTGGTCTTCGGTCCTCAACGAACCGGTTGCTGGTCCCAGTGGAGTAGCACAAAAATTCAGACAACAACAACACAAACAAGATTTCACACAATGGTTGTGCGAGTATGTATGGAGACGGAGAAACATGATTGAACACTTGGATCCATATGAGGAATTAATAAATTCAAATTCAAATTCAAATTCAAATTCAAATCATTTATTTCAATTAGACCATTACAGGCACTTTTGAATGTCAAGAAACAAAATGAATCTACAGTCCCGGTCACAAGGCATAATAACTTGTGAAAGTACTGTAGTTGCCCATTCCAAAGCGTTGATCTCTATGGAGAAGAATGGGCAAGAAACTCCATGGACACTCTTTTAAATTATAATATTTTTACAAAATCGTATTTACATCATTCATGTTGAGATTATACAAATATGTGAGAACGATATAGAAAGACGTGCACAGTAAGAGCGTCCAGAGTAAATAAAAAGCAAAATTTAATTTTAAATCTAAATAAGTTTAAAAATTAACCGTGGTAGCTAAAAATGACCAGTCCCAACTGACAGCGCCCGTTCACGAACATGACGTATGGATCAGCCCCATTCAGCTCGACCATTTTGAAGGGAGCTAAATGACCCGACACACCCGCCACCATCAGCGAGACATTTAAGTGAGCATGACACTATCAACCACCAGGGCTTCGTCAAGTCAATGATAATACATAGCACTCACATATGGGCTTAATAATTATACAATACTAGAGAATTGATTCTATACATTGCAAAGATAATCTTACAATCTTCTGCAGCTTCCACTATAGCTTCGGATACTGAGTTTACCCCTATGCTTGTGGAGCAGGACCAGCATTGAGCCAAGCATTTTTATCATCAATATAATCCCCCAACTTATAATATGCTTGCCTACATAGTGTGCGTTTAATACAAGATTTAAATTTCGTTTCATTCAGTTGAAGAATGTGGGGAGGTATTTTATTGTAGCATTTCAAACAGTACCCCATGAAAGATGAGTCTACTTTAGCTAACCTGAAACCTGGTTGAACTAATTGGTCCCTATTTCTAGTATTATAATTGTGTCTGTCACCTCTTTTACTAAAAAGATGCAAGTTTTTCCTGACATACATGATGTTTTCATAAATATATTGACAAGGTACTGTCATGATGTTAATATCCTTAAACTGTTCCCTTAAAGAATCTCGCCTACGTAGGTTATATATGGCTCTGATGGCTCTTTTCTGCAGAATAAATATAGACTCGATGTCTGCAGCCCGTCCCCAAAGTAAAATACCGTATGACATTATACTATGAAAATAACTAAAATAGACTAGTCTCGCGGTATCTACATCAGTAAACTGACGGATTTTTCTAACAGCATATGCTGCTGAACTAAGGCGTCCTGCAAGAGATGTTATATGCGGACCCCATTGTAGCTTTGAATCGAGTGTTATTCCCAAGAAAACAGTTTTTTCGACGAATTCTAGTTTCTCTTGATTCAATACTATGTCACACTCACTGTTTTTGACATTTGGTAGAGCAAATCTTATGCACTTCGTTTTTTTCCCATTTAATACTAAATTATTAGCGGTAAACCAATTATGTACCTGCATTAGGGCATTATTTACGTCGTCAAGATTTGAGGCACGTCTGTTTATCTTAAATATTAAAGAAGTATCGTCAGCAAATAACACCATTTGTGGTTGGTTTTTAAACAAATGGGGTAGATCATTAATATATACTAAAAAGAGGAAGGGACCTAATATCGATCCTTGTGGTACACCCATTTTTACATTTAAACCCATTGAATTGACACCATTTATTTGTACTTGCTGCTGTCTATCATTTAAATACGATTTAACTAAACTAAGGGCAAGTTTCCCTAGGCCGTAATGTTCAAGTTTTAAGAGAAGGGTTTCGTGGTTCACGCAATCAAATGCTTTTGAGAGGTCACAAAAGATCCCTATGGCATCCTGTGCTTCTTCCCACGCAGTAAATATGTGTTTTAATAGGGTGACACCGGCGTCAGTCGTACAACGTCCTTTGGTGAAACCATACTGCTTCTCATGTAAGATTTTATTGGTGTTAAAATGGTTGAGCATTTGGTTAAGCATTACTTTTTCAAACACCTTGCTGAAAACCGGCAAAACGGATACGGGTCTATAATTATTGGTGTCTTTACTGTCCCCAGATTTGAAAAGTGGTATTACCAAATGCTATTGTAAATGCTATTAAACATGTGTATAAATATGATCAATAAATGATTAATAATATTCCTTGTGTTTTATTCTAACTTACTATCCTAAAAACACCCTAACCCAATCTCAACATTTTCACCCCAGATATCTCCGTAACCATGGGGTTTCGCGGGATGAGGATGGTACTGTGGTAGGCCCCTAGCACCCTCGCCCTCCCCGCCCCATAAATCTATTGAAATTAGAGTACAAATTGATAGATATTAGTGTTTGAAAGTAACATAACCTCAAAAACTTTAACCATGGATATCTCCATAACCATGGGGCTCCGCGGGTTGGGGGTGGGACAGGGGGGTAGCCCCCTCTCCCCCCCACCCCCTCCAACCCCCCGCGACCCTTAAATCGACGGCCCGTAAAGGAAATTTTAACCAAAATATAGCAATAGAAAATAAATATTTAGCATTCACTAGGTTTGTATTTACTTATATATCGACGCAGGAGGGCACGATAATCACAACTATTAAACGTTAACACAACACCAATTTTGGTTAAAGCAACTCAGATTAAGACGCTGGCTAGCGATTCGTCGTACACGTGGTGCTCAAACGCCCGTCCCTTTCCTAAGATGGCCGCCTGGCTACCATCAACACGACGCTCCGCTAGAGTGACAACCTGCCACTCTTGACGTTCTTGCATTGACATGCCATGACACGCCGACACGGCCGGACTGACATACGACCGTCCTCGGGCGTTATGGTATTTCTGGTAAAACAACATTCAATCACTGGACATCCGCTCGTCCATACTGATAATATCACGACTTTATTCTGATTCCCGTCGACTACATCATCATCACTTCTCGCGTAAAGACTATAACCATATGATCTTGCACCGGACGAGTGCATCCCTTCAACCAACCCTAACGGGTCTGGCCCGGATGACACTGTCCTTTCAACCAGAATACCAACACAACACATCTGGACCGGACGAGTGTGTCCCTTCAACTAACCCTAATGGGTCTAGCCCGGACGACACTGTCCCTTCGACCAGGATCGACTACAGGAACCAAACATCTGGACCGGACGAGTGTGTCCCTTCAACTAACCCTAATGGGTCTAGCCCGGACGACACTGTCCCTTCGACCAGGATCGACAACAGGAACCAAACATCTGGACCGGACGAGTGTGTCCCTTCAACTAACCCTAATGGGTCTAGCCCGGACGACACTGTCCCTTCGACCAGGATCGACAACAGGAACCAAACATCTGGACCGGACGAGTGTGTCCCTTCAACTAACCCTAATGGGTCTAGCCCGGACGACACTGTCCCTTCGACCAGGATCGACAACAGGAACCAAACATCTGGACCGGACGAGTGTGTCCCTTCAACTAACCCTAATGGGTCTAGCCCGGACGACACTGTCCCTTCGACCAGGATCGACAACAGGAACCAAACATCCGGTCTGGACTAGTGAATCCAATCGGTATACGACAACCGACGTCACTATCTTATCCAGGATAGGCAACTTAACAAAAACTAGCAAGACAAGAACATTATGATGACATATCTATGATTGTAGATCAGGTTCATCGTAAATTTCAATTTTGTTTCGAACATCCCATGTTTCAGGGTCAGAGTGTGTAGTGAGAATGTCTGAATTGGCAGTAACGATACTAGAACCAGCACTGATAGTACAAGACCCGGCAGATATAGTGTCCAAGCATACAGTCAAGGAGTCACAATCATTTAATTTTGTGAGTGTCACTCACAAAATTAAATGATTCATCCCTATTAGTTAAGGTTACATTGTTTACATTTTCTCGCGCCGACTCGGCCTCGTCTTAATACAAAAGATTAGTTGTAGTTTCGAGCAAACTTTCGTGTCCTTGAGGTACTCACTCGGGAAAGCCATTATTTTTATGTTTCACTACAAGATCTTGTATTTCGCTTTCCTGTTTTTGTACCACAGAAAGCCAATACTGATAAAGTTCGACGTATTAAACTTTCTTTGTAAATGAATTAACACTAGACATCAGCATTAGTATAAGGGAAAGCATTTCGGGAGAAGTAGTCCGCGTGTTCCATTCAGCATCGCTCACGGTACATAATGTCAAAATCGTACGCTTGTTAAAAGGCTCACCACCGAGGCACGCGGTAAAGGAGATATATCTTTGATTTTGACGCTTTAAGGAAATTACAATCAGTAAAAAAAAACTTCAAAATGCCGATCGTTAAGGTAATGAGAAAGTGTTCTACCGCTCGTACAACTGCCAACGTTTCCAATTCGTACGAGTGGTAACGCGACTCAACTTCAGACGTGCGACGACTGAAATACTCTACGACATGCGGTACGTTTTTTTTTCTTTTGTATTAGAATTGCCCCATATCCGTCAGAACTTGTATCTGTGTAGTTCTACTGGTAATTCCGATCCGAAAATAGTCAGCACTGGCTCAGAGGTAAGTACGCGTATTACATCGTTACGTATTTCCTCATGTTTTCGTATCCACGTTATAGGTCCTCTAGTCCTCTAGTTTAGTCAAAGGATATAACGGTCCCACAATACGAGTAAAATCAGGAATTAATTTACGAAAATACGAAACAAGACCGAAAAATTGCCAAACCTGCGTAGCTGCTTTTGGTTGGGGAGAATCTACTAACGCTTGTATTTTTAGAGAGTTTGGTCTTATCTCACCAGGTTGAAGCGACTAGGTATCCCAGATACTTAATTTTATTTTTTATGAATTTACATTTTTTTTAGATAAAATGTAAATCCGTCTTCGGTTAAGGCCCTCAAAGCATCACCTAGGCGCTGCAAACCCTGAGTTACGTCAATAGAATAACATAATACGTCACCCATGTAAATAAGCAGTTTGTCCTTTAAATGATTTAGCGCTCTAGTTATACAACTCTGATAAACTGATGGAGTATTTCGTTTCGTAACCCGAAGGGCATAGCAAGGTACTCATATTGCCCCTCGGGTGTAACAAATGCAGTTTTGTAAACTGAGTCAGGGTCAATATTTGATAGAACCCTGATGCCCATGTATAACGAAGAGTAATGTTTAGCCCCGGCAAGCTGATCTATTTGCTTTTCGTTTCGCGGCAGAGGGTAGTATTCAGGCTGGGTATTGGAGTTTAATTCGCGGTAGTCAACGCACATTCAATAAGAGTTTTTTTTTTTTTTTTTAAAACAATATTGGGCTTACAAAGGGGAGGAGCTTTCACGAATTACCCCCGCATCAAGTAATTCCTGAACCTTTTCTATAACTATCTGGTGCCAACCTATATGGACACAGCTGTACATTTTTTTTTGTCTATCAGATTTATCTGTCATGAGCCTACTGTAACTCAGTGGGAGGGAGTTCCTGTGGTCAAATAATCGGAGTATTTGTTTAATAGCGACAATAGCGATTCCTTATCTCGTCCTAGCAAAGTCCGGTTTCCGTAGATTTAAATCGCAATAATGACTTTCTTTCATAAAATAATATAAGTTAAGTAAGTAACGCACAACCCCTGATCAAAAATATCCCTTCCGACTATGATAGGATCAGAAATAACACTATCGGGAACCACATGAAAATTTAAATTAACTGAGAGTTCATCAATTGTCACATCGCCGCATCGCTTTGAATTTGAGATGAGCATTGTGTATCATCACAGCCTATCCACTTAGATAAACTAGATTTTCACGCACAGTGCCCGCAAGTTTGTCAGAAATGCTTCTTTAAGAAGAGAACAAGATAATCCACTATCAAACAATAAAGGAACGAGCTCACCAGCATATGTCCGCAAAGTGCCCTTTGAAGGGCGGTGCTTGCACTGATGGGCTTCCTTGACTGCAGCTCCAGCACCACTCTTCTTGACTGGACAAACAGTCGCCTCGTGCCCAGGTTGACCGCAGGTGTGGTCACAGTTGTCCTCTCCGCAGTACGTGATAAACTCGAAGTATTTTGCAATTTTGACCCAACATCGCTTTGTCATTTCCTAAATTCGACAATTCGATGTCCAACTACACCACAATAGTGACAACAGGGAACTTCTCCGTTGTGCGGGCTCGCTTGGCTTCTGGTTCTTAAGCTTCAGAATCAAACGTCGCTTGAGCTACATTTCGCCAAAATGCGAAATAAATTGTCCACGATTCGTAACAATTTGCGTGTTTCATTCACGACCTATTAAACTGTCATTGCGACACATTATTGATGTAACGAATCCAGTTCTTACTTCTTCAGACATCGTAAAATTAGGTATTCGTTCGATGAGAATCTATAGCCGAAGAGCTGGTTCAGACGCCGTCTCTTTGGCGCCTATTTGAAGCCGTAAGATTTCATCGAAAAAGTCTTTGATAAGTTTAGGTTTCAAAAATCTTGCAATTAAAATCTGTTTAACCGAACTCCACGTGATTTGGTGTAGGTTAAGTTGAATAAGACATGCAGGCACACGTCCTTTCAGCACACTTGTTAAGGCCATGAGTAAATTCACTACTTCAAGGCGTTTATTATACACTATTACTTCTGTCACTTTACACCAACCATCAATATCCGAATCTGGCTCGTCCGGATCAAATTTTAAAATCGTTTGTTGGTTCATACTACTCACAAGTGCTGCGCCGCTAAAACCCGGGTGAGCAATGCTTCCATGTTGCTCAAAAGTTTCGTAGCGGTTGTTAATTCCGGTTGCGTCGCTTATTTTTGCTGTTCGTTCGATCCCACTTCTGATATCGACGCAGGAGGGCACGATAATCACAACTATTAAACGTTAACACAACACCAATTTTGGTTAAAGCAACTCAGATTAAGACGCTGGCTAGCGATTCGTCGTACACGTGGTGCTCAAACGCCCGTCCCTTTCCTAAGATGGCCGCCTGGCTACCATCAACACGACGCTCCGCTAGAGTGACAACCTGCCACTCTTGACGTTCTTGCATTGACATGCCATGACACGCCGACATATATATTTGCTGGAATTAGCAATGACTATAATCATTTATTTGTTTGGCTAAAGTTGTAACAGCGAATGTTCTTAGGACCTTTTTTATGTTCTCTGATAAAACACTATGCTTAATCTACTGTAATCTAAAGGGGACAAGTCTAAAGAATATACTCGACATTAATTTAACCTGAAAGAGTTTGAAGAGCACGTTAAAATAACAGAGAGTTGTTGGTAAAGTGTTATATCAGTTGTAATGGAAATAAAATAAATCTATCGATATTCCTCTTCGACATCACTGAAGCCATAGTTTTTACGCGTCATATATCAAACACTTGAGATCTTTATCTGAGTGAAGCATTACTGGTCCACTCGAGCACTCCACGACCCACACTGGCGCAGGCTGCGGCCACAAAAAATAACAGATAACACTGATTGAGCCAACGTTTTAGCGACACCAGCACTGGTGGGAAGCTTAGCTTTGTCTCTCCATCGGGATATTTGGCAGTTTGCGGATGTTTATGTCATGAGTAAGTATTCTTGTTATTGTTAACTTGAAAGCATATAGAAATTGCTATTCTAGTGTAACCGGTGATGATGGCACTTAATTTGTACCATCCCCCCAGACATAGACAGTAACAAACGAACTGTGCGACTGTTCTCAACTCAAAGAATTTATTTCAATAAGACTGTTACTTTTGAATGTCAATGACAAAATGATAAAGCTTGTCTAATCTCGGTCAAAAGGCATAATAACTTGTGAAAGTACTTTACATGTAGCCCTTTCCCAAAGCGAATCTCTACGAAGAAGAATGGATAAGAAACTTCATAGACACTCTTGTGAATCCTAATATTTTTACAAGATCTTCTTGGGTCTCGATTATGTTTTATTAAAAGTAGACTTTTGTCCAGCTCTGGTATAAATTCCTTTATTCATTTTGTTGGCTATTTGTTTTCTTGTTGTAAAAGTGAATATAGTAAGAATAAAGAGTTATCACGGCTCGTATCGTTAGGAGGTTCCTCTCTCTGGAGCCGATAGCTTGGACCCTGTTCCCGGTACGGGTGGGCTACTAGTTGTTATATTTTTTTTTGTTTAGTTTAGTTTTATATAAGAAATATGTAATATTAAGGAGAATATTAAAATAGCAACATCCTAATAATGTGGGCGAAACGTTTGGACTGCCGTCAAGTGTTCATTGGGTCCGGCTTGGTAATGATTTATTAAAGCGCTACCTCATTTTTGGAACCAGACCTGTACACGTTTTTATGTGGGTGATATCAAAAACCAAGAAAAGGGCTAAAAAATAAACGGGCAAGTGCGAATCGACACGCACACCGAGGCACAAACTTGCGACATAAATAGCCATGTCTTTTGACTATCCAAGGGACTACAGACTTGGGTATATGGTTTAAATTTCAATTACAATAGACAGACAAACCGACAGCTCATCTGCCTAGCCTTTTCCCAAGTATGTTGGGGTCGGCTTCCAGTCTAACCGGGTGCAGCTGAATATCTTTATATGGAGCGACTGCCTATCTAACCTCCACAACCCAGTTAGTGCTGGGTAATACGATACCCCTTGGTAAGACTGGTTGTCAGACTTTCGGGACACTGACTACCTGTAACGACTGTCAAAGATCTACAAATGACAGCCGGGACCAACGGCTTAACGTGCTTTCCGAGGCACGGAGGAAACTCGGTATGTAACGGGTGGTCACCCATCCACAGACCAACCTAGGCAAGCGCGGTTTAACCTAAAGATCGACCCGAGCGGCTGCTATTATTTAGCCACGAGCTCCTCTAGACAAACCGACAGCTGGATGGACAAAAAAGTGATCCAATAAGTGTTCCATTCCTTTTGAAATACGGTACCCTAAAAATATAAGGAAGATTCCGATTTAGATGTTTTGATTGTATGCTTTGAAAGATACAGTAAGGAGTCTCAAGTTTCATTTCTCTCCCAAGCAGTCGCCAAACGGATATGCTTTCGGATCTAAACATAAGATAGGTGGTCGATTGGCTGCGTTATGGACAGTGCTGCCTCTATGTCTGGAAACTAATCCTACATATCTGTTAGACTGGGTATACTGTATGAAACTATCAGGTTATAGTTTCAAAGGGCTCAGTGTACGAGGTCGAGTTACAACGCGCAAGCGATGCTGGGGCTGTATTCATAGTCCGGTAGAACAAGTTGGCTAGCTGAAGTTAAGAATATCAGCGATTACAGAATTGAGGATGCTGAGAATATTCTTATATAGAGTGTATTCTCTCTTAAATACAGCCAGCACTTCCGTTCTAAGCCTTCACTCGCACATGGGTGCCTAAAGAAAGGCAGAGCTGCGAGGAGAGTCTAGAAGTAGGCGGCATGACGACCTGGATGCGTACGTCAAGGGTCGGTTCGAGGTGGCGTAGTTCACGAATTCATGGATAGACTTGGGAAGGCCTTTGCCCAGCAGTGGAACAGTACTAGCTAGAAAATAAAATACACAAAATAATTCAGTCTTGATGATGGTAATTTAATAAGGATATTATCCTGAGCAGGTAAAACTGGAAAATGAAAGAATGAGCCGTAATCGTGAGCCTATAAAAATGATTCTAACTAACAAAACGGGATGTACCTGTAAGAATGTCATTACAAGCGAATGAAAGACAGGATGGCCATTATGACGGAGCCCTCTTTACTACGCAACGACGTAAAATAGCCCAGTGAAGTAATAAAAAGTCGCAGCCAATTAAATTCCTCCGTATATTGTACTCTTGTAACTAATAAAATAAAAATGAGTTTTATTTGTTTTTATACAAAAGGAGTTGTATGAATAAAAACTTTATGAAAGAGCTGAAAATTACTGTTGGATGGTGTTACAAAAATAATTAAATTATATGGTTACGAGCTACTTAAAACAATGTTAACGTGTTAAACTTTTTCTAATTGCACGTTGAGGGTTGGGTCTCATCTAGCAGTATGGAATCGCAGTTTTCCATGCTCCTATCCTTTTTCGTCGTTCAGAACCATCATTTGCTAGAACAAGAAACAATAAGAAGGCATACAACACTCTGTTTCTTACTGGAGAAGCATGGAAAAGTATGATTCCGTGCTTCTAAATGAGAATAGCAGTTTTCTTTACTACAACAGTACAAGGAATTTCTCGTGAATTGTGGAAAAATTAATGATCATGTTTAGTAATTTAACACAATTTATTTGTTAAAATTCCGGTATCAAACTAGCACTGGACTATGAATACAGGTCCTACACGTGGTTTCGCTCACCGTACAGCGCGCGCGCACGGCAGGAGGTATTACGATGATTTAACACTGTTACACTGCATCTATTGTACCAAGATTATGTCTAAGACAAATACATTTATCTCCTATAAAATATACAGAGATGCGTGTAAGTTCATAACGTAACATCTCGCTTGTAATCGCCGGAGAGTTGGGCAGAAGTGTACCTAATAGTACACCACAGTTATGTTTAAGTTCTATGTGATATGGGACGACCCCAAGCTTATGTGTTTTAGTACTACTCAGCCACTTTGCAAAATAAATACACGAGCATGAATCACAAGAAGAACGCGAACTTAGAGAGAACACTAGAAAAAATGTTATGAAAAACAAAATTGCACCAAAATTCAACATTACTAAACATTGCTCGAAATACCAAGCAGTTGAATTATTTTA
Organism: Ochropleura plecta; assembly: GCA_905475445.1. Taxonomy (NCBI): domain Eukaryota; kingdom Metazoa; phylum Arthropoda; class Insecta; order Lepidoptera; family Noctuidae; genus Ochropleura; species Ochropleura plecta. The sequence continues at coordinate 19,799,397 of FR997739.1, forward strand.
CAGGTTGCTTTTTTACTTGAGATTATTGATTTATAAGGGTACTCTATTGAAAGCTAAACTTAAAACATTGGAAGATAAATGATGGTAAATAGTTTTTATATTAAGTCATTTATATACCTTTTAGTTATGACATTTATACGAGTACATCCAATGCGTTATTGGAGTTTTTGCACTTTGTTGACTTATAATCATTTGACACCTATTTATAATAAATTAATACAATGACTATTTACAATCTATTGACATCATATTTATAATAATCATTGTTTAGTGAAATTTTTATTGATTATTATTTATGGTTTTTGTATTTTTTCAATTCACTTCACATTTATTGTTTTTTAGTTTTTTAATTAATTGATGTACGACTAATTTAAACACAATGCAAATTGTCAAATTAATGAAAAAAAAATTGCCATCAAATGGTCATGGATGTATGAGTTCATCAAAACATATTAATTGGATAAAATCAAGAAAAGACACTTCATCTTAAACGATTTCATCCAGTACATCCTACGTAGTTAGACATGGCCATTGTTTAACAACTGTGTGTACTTACTTGATTGCGAAAGTGTTCAAACTGTTTAAGGTACGAGATTATTAATTAATCTATTATACAGGGTGGACCGCCCGAGGTTGCGGGTTGTTCGAAAGAGATACTGTGGCCCCGGAACATAAAGGACAAAGGCATGGGTGGGTTTTAATCAGTTAAAGGCTGACACTCCTCCCCGCTCCACCCAGAGCGGGAGAAGAATTTGATGATTTCCCATCAGCAAAAAAGGGGGTGGATCGTGGAAAGAGTTTCTATGTGGGGCTGTTCAGAATGATGTAGTGAATATTTGGTTACCGTTTGTCAGTTGGTATAACTCACTTCTGGGCGGATAAAATTTAGATTACAATCGACAAGCTAAGAATAATCCGTAATAGGTAATTATAAATTACGCGAAATATGAGTAACAACATGGATCTCTAGTATATGATATACTTTACATACTCTGGACGAAATCTTGCGCTTTTATAAGGACGAAGTGAAAGTAAAACAATTCTTCTAAAATAGTTTCAGCTTCCAAAATAACACCAAAAAGTTTAAGTTAAATATTTAAACGCTTAATTAACAAAGTTGAGTTCCAATATTTCTCTACAAAGTGTTACTGTAGATACAAGGTATTATAAATCTTGTGTCTTAAAGTACTAGGTTCAAATTAAACTGTGTTTATCAATGTTATATGAGGATATAAATTGAAACATTCAATATTTGTTTATAAAGTACTGCAATTAAATTCTGTTACAGATCCAGCGAAGAATACACCCTATCCGGTTGTGTAAAGATGTAAATTCCTTTATTTGCGAGTGTAAGACAATGTTGCAAAAATTATCGACAAGGAGTGCGAAGTGGCCACCCAACTCGAACACAACACCCACAACGTAGGCAAACGTAGAAGGTTCACTCGGTAAAACTTAAGAGAAAGGTATTTTAATGCACAATATTTTGTTTTCTTCACTTTGTTATTAAAAGCAGTTAGGTATCTATTTAACATTTACTCAAACTTTAGAATCCTTGACATTCGCTACTTGGTTCCCTTGGGATGTGCTATGTCGTGGAATGTTGTAATAATAATTCTATGCCATGGGAATCTTATAATAATTCTATGCCATGGGAATCTTTTATTTTAGTTACATATTATCAAGTATGCTGTATGCTAAGGGGTTAACCCCTTCTGATGTTTATAATGTTCATTAAATAACTAATGGCTAGAGCCATTTATTGAATGCTCCATTTAAGGGTTCCGCAATCCAAAAGGAAAAATACGGAACGCTTATTGGATCACTTTGACGTCCGTCTGCCTGTCTGTCAAGACCCTTTATCTCGAGAACGTGTGGAGGTAATACCAATTCTGAGATCTACGATCCCTCTGGGCGGTGAAAACATTAACTAATGCCACAATAAACGCATATTTCTAATGAACCAAAATGTAACGGGTACTTCCTGCTGACCTAGAATCATGAAATTTTGTAAGAAGCAATATCATACAACTAGCATCACAAAAACGTGATTACACATGGGCCTTCTGTGACAGTTACTGTGTACAGTAAGTGCATAGATGCAACATGGCGTGCAGTAAATTTGTGAAGTGCGCGGGCGCAGGGCGATGTGCGACGCGACTGGCTGTGTGCATGGGTAGAGTGACCATGCGCGGTTTAACAAATTCATTAAATATAATTAAATTTGAGTTTTGTGGAAAATTTGTGTTTATAGAATGCAATCTATTCTTCGTAAAACTATTCTTACTCAAAGTAATCAAATTAACAAACAAAATGGTTTTCCGAAGTTTTAGAACCGCTCTAAAGTGGCCAAATTTTACCGAAAAGAAGTGCCAGACCGTGATTTTTCATTACCATGATCAGAATATATACATAAATTCACGTCATCCTATTTGACAGGCAACGTAAGATGGCTCGATGCGTTCTCGTCACGTTCAGTGCGTCACGTTCAATGGTCAATGAATTTGTGAAGTGCTCGCGTAGCTTGCGAATTACGATACTTTGGAGAGATCTGTATGTTTGAATTGACCGTGCAACGAGAATGCATCGTGTTATCGTACGATCGAAAGTCAAATAGGACGACATCTTTGTCCCATGGGAGAATGCAAAAACTTCTGAATGCAATCTGTGACGCAACCAGACTGTTAAAAACTCAACTTCCAATACAAAATTAACCACTGAAAACAAAAAAACGATTTCTCACATTCCCTACGAATAATGAATCAGGCGCATCCTACACTGTGAGTACGTTGTGCACGCGATGACAGCGAAATGTGCGCGCCGAGCGATTTACAGCGAGCAGCGCACGCGCAGCTTCCGTTTCCTGTCCATCGCGTCTGTTGGTCTGTTGTCTATGGCATGCACTACGATGCTAGTACATTGAAACATGTTTTGGTAAGACATATGCTTCATTTGTGATTGTTATGAGAATGTGAGGAAGGTATTGTATGCGTAGGAAAACAAATGAATCCGGTTGATGGTTATGTAGGGTCAAGGTTTTGTTCTGACCGCGATGACTTACTTAAACTATACGCTGACATAATTCGGAAAAAGTTCAATGAATGGTACAATAAACATTTTTTCTTTTTTCCAGAATAAACCGAACGAGATAAAACGAATTTTGAAAAAAATACAACTGTTGAACCCATGCTTATTAAATAAGGCTAAGTAGTACATTGTCTTTCAAAAAAGGAATACACTAGCCAAAAGTGCTAATAAAATACTTCAAATAAAACTCACCCCAAATTCTAGGAACAGTCCGGATTTATCTGTGAACAAGGAAAACAAATATGTAGGCGATTCACAAACGGTACACAATGAGAAAAGCAATTCAATTATATGAAAGGCAAATCCTTAAGCATGTTCTACAGAAATGGGTAGGCAGTACATCAAAAGTCGTAGAAGTTAGTCCAACGCAAGCTATTATAAACAGACGGCTTAAGGAATAAACTTCGCGTGTTAATATCATCCGCCTTACATACAACTTTATGTTGAAGGTTAAACGCAGCTACCTACGTGAAGCTAAGGACCTTTACACACGATCCGGTTGCCGGGCATCCGGCAATCTGAAGCGGTGGTGAATGCATGGAGAAAGCCGGATGAATCTCGGTAGGCACACCGTCACCACATCAGCGACAACAAACATGGATCCAGTCCATAATTATAATCTATAGTTTTGACATAGTGAGACCAAAAAGCTTTGGGATAATCGTAATTTGAAACGTTTAGGAATATGAAACGCTTTGAAATTATAGCTTCTGGTCCCCCGCCCCCCCCCCGGTTGGTACTGAATATCGCGCGATAGTCTATACCAACCTGGGCGCAGGGTGTGTGAAAAGAGGCTAATAGATTACAATCAGTTAGGAAAGACTTTCGGTTAATTAAACTGGTAATTTGGAGTAGCATATTGTTTTAATATGCTTGTATGGTAGTTAAATGGTAAAATATATGCTTCGGGTTTTTCCTGAAACAGAGTGGTATGAAATTCTACTTCCTAGTACGTTCCACTTCCAATTATGTACTGAGAGCTTATTCTTTGTTCAGAATACTACATTTTGTTTACTGTGCAAATGTGCACTATACCTCATTGAGACATAATTCTACATAGACAAAAAGAGAAAACAGTGAATATGACATTTAGAAAAGTAAGAACTATTTATGGTGGTGTAACAGGCTAATTTATAAACCGGCATTTACAATCAAGGTTAAATCACAAGAAGATCTTATAAATACAGCATATAAATAAATCACCCTGTTGATCAACCCTAAAATGATTACCAAAACCTTCCTTAAACAAGGTTAGTCCAAATATAGAAACTCTCTGAATGAATCTCCACGAATATTAACCCTACACACATACAACAGACAAAGTCTTTATACATATAATTACTTGTTAAGTTTAGCTATTACACGTCCAACTTAGTTCACACAAACTTGGAGCAAATACGTCGTGGTACTGACGGTTCCGCAGTGGGTCAACGGGCTCATATGCATATGTTAATATACAAGCAGAATATAACCATATATAGTTAGTACATATCCTTACTAATATTGTAAAAGCGAAAGTGAGTTCGTTTGTTACCTCTTCACGCCTTAATGGCTAAACCGATTTTGATAAATTTTGGTACAGAAGTAGTTGGGACCTAGGAGACGGTCATACGCTATTTTTTTAAGTGGGATATGAGGGAGAAAGAGGGAAGAAAAGGGAAAACTTAGCTTTTCTATTACAAATCCATATGGCGCAAGGGCAAAAACTACAGGTAGCAGGTACTTGCAAATCAGGAAAGGGGAACTGTGTTACCCCGAATTTAACGCGAGCGAAGCCGCAGGCAAAAGCTAGTTACCGGTATTTCAGTTCACGCAAGTAATATAACGTGGTTATTTTGCTCTTTGTTAATACTTGCATGGTAGTGGTTCTCGATTAAATCAAATGGTATCAAGTTATCCAGTTGGAACGACGTGGTCTAGACTTTGCCGTAGTTCTATTGAGTGCTAGGAAACTAAAGTAAATATTCGGCCTACTGTATGTATTTCAGTTTACTTTACTAGTTACGTAATACGGGACGCACAGAACCGAGAAGTATAGCAGAAGACTACTATGCTATTATAAGGAAGGCTTGGTATAGTACCAGTCCATTTAGAAGATGAGGTGCGCAGAGTTCAATATTCAGTGCTTAGGAAAAAGCTTAGGGAAAAACAAGAGTTTTACCCCGCTCTGGGCGGAGCGGAAGGAGTGTCAGACTTGTATTGACTAAAGCCCATCCATGTTCCTTTTTTTGCCCTTTGTGTTCCAGGGCCGCTGTATCTCTTTCGAACCAACCCGCAGCCCCGGCAGGTAGAGGCCCTGACGGGCCCCTCAGATCTGCTGACATTTTAGTGCTATTATCATCAGTGTCTATTATCAAATGTAAAAGTACAACAAAATTGCCGGCTACTTTAAAACATGCTACTAATACTACCACATAACGTTCCGGAAAAGTCGCACATGATCTTTAAAGTCAATAATTAGCTCAGCTCTAATTACAAGCTTGCACCACAGTCCACTATCCGGGTCTAACTGTGGACGCATAATTACCCTGCCCCGCGCCCCGGCCGGGTAATACCGGGTAATTTAAACGCGTCCCCTGCATGGAAGGGTTAAGTCGATTATGCTAATGTTACGAACCGGGAAGATACTGAGTGTCTTCTCTCTAAATAAGTTAAAAGGAAATGTGCTCCTTTTGATGGTAATAAGGTATGTGATATTGCGTATCGTAGCTCTCGTATGATAAGCGTCTTTTATTCATGATGTGAGTTTTGAGTTTCATGTGGACCGTCTTATGCATTCTAAGCAACCTTTACTTTAGTATATTTATTTTACGTTTTACATATATTTTTGTGTGTCGTTTTGCTATTGTCAAAACAGAAAAGTTTTATATAATTTATTGGATAAAAAAAAAATGGTATATTTACCATATTTTTTTTCTTCGTTTACCGTACGCATATTTAAAAAAAAAACTTTGCTCCACACTAGCAATTTCTCCTGTATCGTGGGTGCGTAAAAACATTAAAACTCACATACACTAACAGCCAGACCCGATACAACTACCTGTAGGTAATACAAATGATCGTGCGGGGAAAAATCCGCGACACGCAGCGCAGCAGTCGATCGCTCAGCCACAGCGCCAACCGTGCCGTCATATTCCAAATGGTTTTCGAATCACATAGATAAGGTGACAGGCACAGTGCCTATCTATGATTTTCTGATTTTTGTATTGAGTACCATACAACTCACTCGTACGTATTACTCAAAATCTGACTGTTTCTTAAACTACAATTCGATGTTGATTGTCAGCACATTCCCTTTTTCATTGTCTACAACAATATTTGCTTTCACAATACATGCCTCCCCGGGTTATTCCAGTTTCATGACGTGCGGGTAGGGGTCAACCCGCAGGGTCACCGGGGTCATAGGGTCAAACGGTCGACTGGACCCTGATGATAAGATGAATGGACCGCATTAACGCATCATTTTTGTACGGGCTTACCTATGAAATGGACCGTCAAATACTAAACAGGTTTAAAGAGAACTAGCATAATTATAGACCTTTATTAACACATTAACATTTTGTTAGCTGTATTATACGACTAGCTTTTGCCCACAGCTTCGCTCGCATTAAATTCGGGGTAATACAGTTCCCCTTTCCTGATTTGCAGGTACCTGCTACCTTTAGTTTTTGCCCTTGCGCCTTATTTATTGTAATATCAAAGCTAAGTTTTCCCTTATCTTCCCTCTTTCTCCCTCATTTCACACTTTAAAAATAAAAAATAGCCTTTGTCCGTCTCCAGGGTCCTATCTCTGTTCTGTACCAAAATTCATCAAAATCAGTTTAGCCATTTAGGCGTGAAGACGTAACAAACAAAGAAACTCACTTTCGCTTTTATAATATTCGTAAGGATTTATTTTCCTCGAATAAAAAAAATCGTTACCTATACAGAGGAATCTAAATTGCCGATACTGTTTTGGTATGCTGCCTTTTTTATTTAGTGCTGATGGCACTTTTTGTACCAACCTCGATGCTACCAGATGTGTCAGTTTGGAAATGGATAAACAATTGCACGGAAAAAAGTCCAAAATGGAAAACTCTATTTGAAATCGGTTTTAGTTAAACTTTTTATTTCGAGTAACTGTGTGATGGTTCGCTAAAATAGTTATGTAGTATGCTGAAATTGGACAGTGACAGCAGTGTCATCAAAAATCTGGTCCTAGAATAGAATATAGGTTCTTGTAACCTGGCAGACAGATGTGTTGCTGGAGAGTTTGTGACGCCACTTCTTCTTTCCAGCTAAAACACTAGGAAGTGGCAAAAGGCGGGCGTTTTGTGGGACTGTGTCATGTTATTTGACGTTCAAAAAGTGCTAATTATCAGCTTAATTTAAATGATGTTCTATCCTATTGAGAGGACAGGGAAAATACCTACCTATGTACCTAATAAATTATTTTAAATAGAACATACTTTTTTGTACAACAAAAATTTAAACTAAACTGTTTTACAATATTTTTTATTCTATGATTACAGTGGCGGTCTTATCGCTGATAGCGATACGTTCCAGATAGCCTTTAAATGGACTGTACGGGAATAAAATATAACAAGGTTTAGTCAAAATGCTGTACTGCTAGTATTAGACAATCAATAAAAATATTAAATAATAAATTTTTTAAAATAATGCATAAATAAATCAAAATCAAAATATTTTTATTTTACATAGGCCTACATGGGCACTTATAAAACGTCGAGAAAAGATGCACGGTTCGGGTTGGTCGTTTCCTATGGAGAAGAACCGGCAAGAAACTCCATGGTTACTCTTTTAAAATCATTTAGTTTTACAATGTTGTTGTTGTTACAGCGTTAGCACTTAAGTATGAGAGGACAGCGTAGGCCCGACAATAAGTCATTGCTTACTTTACAAAAAGTAAAATAAAATAATACGTTAACAAAAGTTAACAAGCGTCTAAGAATCTACAAGGCCAACCATGTCCACTCATTCACAACGAATAGGTAGAAAAGAATCTATACAAGAGTAAAAAAAAAAAAAAAAACAATATTGCAAAAACAAAATAATAACTAAAAGACGAGTCACACAGATGTTGCTATCAGTACTGTAACTATTCAGAACAAGGGTGATATAAATATGTGATTTGACAACTATTGCAAAAAAAAAACAAAATGATTAAAGAGATCACAAAAATAAATAAGATTGAGAATAGTTAGAGACATCCACAAATTTGTGCTAATTATAGCTACCAGGGAAGCCGCATGCGCAGAAGGAACTATAGACAAACTTCTTTATCTTTAACGTAGTCCTTGATTTTGTAATATGCGTTTTTAATAAGGACACGTTTTATGTAGTTATTAAACTTTCCATCTGTCAGTTCTATAACTGATTTTGGCAACTTGTTATAAAAGCGTAAACTGTTTATTAGAAATGACTTGCTAGTTTTTGATAATCTAAATTTAGGAATTACAATTTCGTGTTTACTGCGTGTATTAATATTGTGGTAGTCGCTCCTAATTTTGAAAAGCCCCCTATTTTTACGGACATACAATATACATTCTAAGATATAAAGTGAAGGCAGAGTCAGTATATCGATCTCTTTAAATTTTTCTCTGAGGGACTCGCGAGGACCGATTTTATAGATCGCACGGACTGCCCTCTTTTGTAATATAAAAACAGAATCGACGTCTGCTGCTGATCCCCACAGAATAAACAAAACATACCAACAGAATTGGTTCAGAACTGTAAACAGATAGAAATCGTTTTCTAGCAAGCGTTGTGAAGCTGTGATAACCAAAGCCAATATTCAGTATTAGTACCTACTTGTATTGTGTGACTAACATGTGGCATAGCTATTTCTCTACCATAAAGATGTAAAGCAGTTTCTCAAATGCAGAAATAAAGGCAAACAGGCTAATATTCGAATTTAGAGGAAACAAAACGTACCCTTTGAAGTCCGTTTACTTTGCTCGCAGGATTCGCGAGCAAATACACGAAAATCTTGTGCCGCGAGAGGCGAATAATGTTGTACGAGAGCAATCGAAATACGTATGAAAATCTGTTTGTAACAGGCTGAATATAAAGCGTTTCCTTTGCTACTGTTGCTCACTGGAGCTTTACTTGTGTGTATCTTGAGTTTGTTTATAGTTTTCTTAAGGAATTAACTCTTTTAGTTGTTGCTATGAGTAACCATACACCATTGTTATGACATTTCATAACTGCGCCCATGTTAAGTGAAATACGTTTTTTCGAGTAGGAATTCAGAGGCAATTGACACGTCTTTCCACAAGAATTGAATTTAAACTTCAATACAAAATTTTATTTTACGATAAATGCAAACTCACTTGGTATTTTGTATGATTTCCAACTACAATATGTAAATATTGAAACCACAAGTAGGTACTTGAACCTTTATATTATTGCCGGTAACTGAATCGGAAACGACACGCCAAGCAATCGAAACAACCATAATAAAACTGTAAAACAATTTGCTCAAGTCCCCAAACGTAGCGTCCCCCAACAATCGATTGGAAATCGTTGTAAAATTGCTTTCCATCGGCGGCATTCCGTGACTGGCATCATTAACTACCGCACACAACGGGCAATGGACTTGACATTAGTCTATCCGTCCATCATACGGGTCTATTATTTATTAATAAAGATGTGCCCCACGGTTACTTCATACTAATTTCATAATTATTTATTTACGTGATTTCGTTTATATTTCAGGCGGAGGTAGAAGTTCTATTGTTGGACATCGGTACGCCATTAGAGGGTATTTTTCCATTATCACTATATTTAAGGGGTCGTTGGACTCAGCATGTGGCCCCCCTCCCTTTGAAGGTAGATAATGACTCAGCTACTTTAAACCGTTAAACGTTTATTATCCATCCTTCATTTTTCATACTAGCGATTGTTCCACTAATAACTACTTTTGCATAAAACTGTTTTAGTTTTAGTATACTGTTAGCCTGCGTCATCCCAATGCTGGGCAAAGGCCTCTCTCCATGACTTCCAGTTGGTACGATCCAGGGGCAATGTGGTCCACTGTTCGTTGGTTTATCCAGCTCTTTTTCGTTATTCACTCAGATACTATGCTTCGAGGTGTTTGATATCAGTTTGGTCTTCGACATGTTCATCGCCAGCGGCATGCATTAGAGTTGATATAACATTAGCTCTAGTTTCGCCGGCAATATCTTTAGTGAAGCGAAGGTTTAATATAAGCTTTTGCGAGTTGTCCTTTCTAGGAATGCAGTTAGATGAAAAGTTCATTTGACGTAGAAAAACAATGCCATTCTTCAAACTATAGAACCTAAAAACAACATAAAAACATGTTGCAATTCAGGCAATTTTATCAGTATTTTTCAAACACTAAACTTTTACAGTTTGTAACTAAACTAACATTATCTATCACTTGCGGAATATCTTCCGTGACAAAGTTTTGTCTTTGTCAATATTCAAATTTGCAGTTTGACATTACCAACATAGTCAACAATGTTGTTTAAACAAAGTGTGTTACCACTTAATATGCCGATCACATTGTAAGCGAAAATACAAGCATAAAGTTGGCAGAAGCAACAAGAAGTACAGTTAAATAAAAGCATGAATCGCTAATTTCTAATGCGATTGTGTCAAGAGCGCGAAGGGCGCATATGTTCTAGTGATGCGACACTAGAACACACTATCGGTGTCGATACAAAGCCTGAAACAAGACGGCCGAAAGAGCGGCCCGTTTCCTTCATTCAGGAAACGAGCCGCTAATATCTAATACTATTGTAGTGAGTGCTTGTGAAGGGTGAGAAAGCTGTGCCGAAGGGAGGAATTTAGTGTGGAATGTCGACATCGACAACAACTTTGAAAAAAAAATGTTTGACGAGTAGACATTGAATGAAAATACACAAAAAAATTTTGAGAACATAAATTTAAAAAAAAACGTACATGAACCCTAAAAACATAACACTCCTTTTTTGGGGCAGTCGTGTAAAAAGTTGATGTTGAAGTCTGTGTAAATGGTCATTTTTCTGAAGTTTTGATGTATGTGTACTTTTTTGATGAACAATCAAATATTTCAACACTCCAAAAAAGATACTGACACAAGTTTTTAAAAAGATTAAAAATCAAAACTTAAGCACAGACACGAAGAAAAATACCAAGACACTATCATAAAACTTACCCCTAATAATACCAATCAATTCCACCACGATACCACCCCGACAAACAATTAGATCTTATCGAACCAATTTCCACAAGCGACTTTATCGATAACGAGTATCGATAAGGGTCACAACCCTATCGCCCCTTCGGTGCTTGTCATTAAGGGTGATCCATCAACGTCCGCCAGGATTTGGGGTGTTCGACGCCTGCGCGGTACCCTCGGGGGGTGCCAGGGGGTACTGGTGGTTCCTGGGGGTAGCGGGGTAACAAACAAAATTAGATATTCGTGCGGTGTCCCTGCAAAGCAGTGCGAGTGCACCCTGATTGATTGCTTTGGTTAACATATACGTATATTTTTCATATTGTTTGCATGGGCATGGAAACCCATGAATAAGGTTCAAGTCTCAAGATAGTTTGTTGTCCTTTCAAATATATATTTTTATTATTTAAAAAAAAGCTTGCCCCACACTAGGAATTTCTCCTGTATGGTATACGTTTACAAACATTTAATCTCACATATACAAATAGCCATACAAATATTTGTTCCGTGCGAGAATCGAACCCGCGACACGCAGCACAACAGTCAATCGCTCAGCCACTGCGCCAACCGTGCCGTCAAATTATTAACTATATTATTATTATTAATTTTATTCAGTTGTCAAGTCAACAAGTTCAAGCATTCATAGAACATAATAATATTTATATTTATGAGTCTCGTCTTATTTAAAGCGAATGTAATATCATTGCTTTTATATTGATTGGATACTGAGTTCAATAAGATCTTCAATTCATAGCATCACTCCAAGTTTATAGAGACAAAGGAAACTCTCAGATAAGGAGGATATTAGTTTCGCTCCGCAAGTCTTACAAATGCAGTAGCGCGAACGAGCAGTATTTTATATTAAAAAAGAATAGTTCTCCCCAAATTGGATTGCAGTCTCAATAGAAAACAGCAAACAAAATGAACACTAAAAACATTCGCGAAGAAATCTTATCAACGAACGCTTTTATATCAAAACAAAGAACTCTCAACAGGAACTCTGTTTGTTTGTAAACTTCGAAATAGTTGGCCACAGTCGGATACTTATAACATTAATTTATACAAAACTCCTCTGAACTTAGTACTCGAAGTAAAAACAAACAGTACAAAAAGCGAAGGAGAGCAGCAAATGCTCAGCAGAGAGCAATCGAGAGCAAGTCTCACGACTGGCTTCGTTTGTGAACGAAACAAAGCAAACGAACTACTTAAACATTGGAATATTGAGGTGCAACGCGAATTCACAATCTCCAATAACAAGGCTGCAATGATTTAATACCCAGACGGAAAAAGACAACTAAGTCTACAACTAAACAGCGGTGTCTACACGAGCAGGTACTTGACCGGAATTATTTTCTTAAGTCTACTAATTCAAAAAGGGCACTTGAAATGCCTTTTAACGTTATCCAATCGTGACATAGTTTTTTACACTAATCAAATTCTGTCGAAATGGTTTTTCTTCCAACTTTTATTTAAAGTTATTTTAGCCAACCCTACGAAACTAATCAAATGTTTTCAATTCATACTTGGTTTCACATTATGTTGAAACGGGTTCATTGTTAACTTCATCTTTCCTTATCTAAATGCGGATATGATAAAAGTGTATCAATACATATCTATTTATGTACCGAGGCTAGCGCCCTGCGGCACTCCTCCGTCTGTGCGCGTTCATATCGCTGCACACTTGTCTAATGAAGGCTTTGACGCTTTCCCCAAGGAGCGGAAGACGCACTACATAGCCTTCACCAATATTATATTTCCCACTCTACTTCTAAAGTAATAAGAAACATTTTGGATCGTGATCAACCCTGTGGTAAGCGTACGTACGGGCCATAGAGCTGACACTTTGTAATCAGTGGAAGTTACCTCTATAATATGTTTATGAATTAAAATTATTCTGAACAATTATGTTAGTATTGTGTTGACGAAACGTATTTAGAAAAAACAGACATTAATATACTTTTAATGAAATGTTTAGGAAATTTTTATTAATTTTGATCAAGCCTAGGTTGAGTGGATATTCATCCTTGGTGTTTCATGTTATTACTTTAGTTTGTGGAATCTTATTTTTCTTTTTGTTTTCCAATTTTCTTTTATGTGTTTATATTCCAGTCATCCATTTAAATCACTTCGTCTTAATTACATATCTCCAAAACTCGAAGATTGCTTTTCTACTTTATGTAGCAAATTTATTTTATTTTACTCGTGTCGCGTTTCCTATTAAAATCACGATCGAAACAAGAAAAATAGCAGTAAACATACATATCTAATTTTATTTAACAAAAATGTTAATGCAGCTATAACAGAAGATTGGACGAGCTCCTACGATAATAAGTTTTGTGAGAGAAAAAACTTGAAAAAATAGAATTGTTCTCGTGTTTGGCTCATTACAATGAGTGTTCTAATTTTTTTGTTTTGTCCCATCGATCTGCGAGGCCGGTCATGCTCGAGTTTCACTGGCGACGGTCCAATGAAGCCTTCGCGAGGCTGCTGCAGGCTTCCACTGAGGGAACCATGCGTCGGGACCTTAAGGAACTTTACTGATTTGTTTTATTATTAAATTGAGCTGATGGAAATGATAAAAGAGGAGTTTCACGAGTTTCACGAGTGCCGTAGAGAGATCGAGGTTTGTGAATAAAAATATATATATTTATGCATTTTCATGACATCCCCTCAGGTACTCCTCTCGCTTTAAGGTAAAAAAAGTGATTTCATTATACTTTCCTGTTATGTTATTATCAATATCATGTTTTTAAAATAAATTTCAACACAATTAATAAGTACGTCTCAAGATGTTAAGAGGAGCATTGCAAGGAACGTAATGAATGTTAATGTTTTCATAATGGATGCTTGTATCGTAATGAGCAGAGCAATAGGTAGAACCACCTGTGACATCACAGAATGAAGCACGTAAATTATCAGCAGGTTGTAGTGCGGCTTTGTTAACCGCTAATATTGGAGAGAATATGTACTGTGGAGTAAGTGTACTCGATACGGAGATAGATCTGTGTTGTGTTTCATAGCGTTTTCAATATTAAATATTAATCAAATCAGAATCAGTCAATATTATCTTAGCTAACGGTTAAATTTGAGTGGAAATTCACATATTTCTATCCTTATAAAACAGTTTTATTGTATTTTTCACAAAATTTCTACAGAATTTTAGCTAAAACCTCTTTTTAAAATTTTACGACACATAAAAATCTAACTTCATTTTTGCGGCGAGATGCGATACAGAAATTGTAATAATACAAAAACTGGTAAATGGGAGTCATAAATTGAACGTGTCCCAGGATGTTCTAAACATATGTTACCCTAGCTTTCACGTGCCGTGGCTACGCCGCACTACGCCACGCTCTACGAGTCCATTGTGCTACGCCGTAGCGCCGTAGAGCGCTACGATATATTACTACGGCGGTAAATCGGTCGAAAATATTTCTGTTTGCGCGTATTGTCCGGTGCGGTTGGGACTTGGATTTCAGAATTTCTATTTTGTACTTTCTTTTTTTTTATTTGTATAGAGTACCTGTAAGTCTATTTGCTAGGAAATGTATCAGGTTTTATCGGTAGCGCGCTCGATCGTGTTGCATGAGTTGCTTGAATTTTCCACGGAAATGTTGCTGGGACAGTGCTTTGATTTGTCTTTAAAATTCCAGCCGCATAAATCAAAGCAGTATAAACTGTATTAAAAACCGGTATTCAGCTGCATCCGGTTAGACTCGAAACAAACCCCAATATGGTTGGGATAAGGTAAACGATAAACGTTTTAAAGCACTATCATCCTCTGCTAATTTGGTTTAAAACGTTTCACTAACACTAATACCACGGAAGTTCTTTTTTGACAAACGTTAATTACGTAGTTCGTTTTTTTCTGACACTGTTCTTCGATATCGTTAAGTACGTGACGCAAGTTTTAATCACATACATCTTATCAAACAAATCTAATCCATTACCAACAGAATCAGACAAGCCAAAATCCATTCAAATCACTTTCACACCTAAAAGTCCAATACCATTACTTTTTGAAGAAGAAAAGCCTTCCCTTAGTATAAAGTAAAGACGATTCTTCCACCTGTCGCGCCACAAAGGGGTGCACCGCACGGGCATCGATCGCGCAACCCCACGCGTGCTTTACTGCCGTTGTCTGGGACCGACTTGGATGGACGGCGGTGCGATTAATCGTGTGGCGATGCGTTTAGATGCGACGGCTAGTGATGTTAATAGTTGTAATAGTGTTTATAGTTCGGATGATTGGTCATCAGTTGAATAATTTCACGGTTAGGCAGAGGAGTGGCTATACTAGATTGGACTTAAATGGTAATTTAGCATTCTACAGCTTTTGACTACTGGTACCTTGTATACTGACTTTTCAAGCAAAAAAATAGTGAGCAAAAGAAGATAAAGCATAGCTTCTTGTATTACGAAGAGAAGAGTATGCTAATTCTGTAACCAATCAAACTAAACAATTGTTCTAACTATTCAGTAAGTTCATGTATGTTTAAAAACATCTAAGCCTACTTAACAAGCATCCCAATACACATTGCTATAGATCCCCTTACAAGGTCAAAGGACAAGGGCGCCATCCTCTCATTTGCCATAAACAAAAGATGTCGGCTTTGTCGTCACTTTAAGAACCACATAAAATCTCCTGAAATACGTCCGGGATTTATTTCCTCTTTATACCGTTATCACGTTTACAATACGTTTGAGTGAGTGTGTGTATGTTTGTGTGTGTGTTCGTGTCTCAGCCGGCACGACTGCCGCAATCACAACAATTAACGATACCTATGCAATTACTGAATATACTAAACTACATATTATTACCTACAGTGAAAATCCAACTTTGTCCTCTAAGTTATAGAGTGTAATATGTGTTGTAGTATCGTTAAATAATGCAGGTAAAAACGCGCTGGTAGTAAATCACGAATGGAGAATAATTTTCCAGGGTAGGAGCGCCGTAAATCAAGGAGACACCCTCACTGAGGGGGTAGCGGGGTGCGTGGTGCGGGCTCGGAGGGGGGGGGGGGGCTAGGTAGTGTACCGGTTGTAATTAATGCATTGTTTCACTTATACACGAGTTATTTATTCCATGTAATGGGCATGTTAGAAGATCTTAGTTGTACAAGGATCTTAAGTAGTATGTTTCTGAGATTGCCTGAAACTGGAACATTGATAGCTACAAAATTCTGAGAAAAGAGGATAATAACGAAAAATACATAAACACACATGGGAAACTGACGGTCAGATCCATAATACTGTATTTTTATTTTTTACTAGCTTTTGCCCGCAGCTTCGCTCGCGTTAAATTCGAGGTAAAACAGTTCCCCTTTCCTGATTTGCAGGTACCTGCCACCTGTAGTTTTTGCCCTTGCGCCTTTTTTGTTGTTATAGAAAAGCTAAGTTTTCCCTTTTCTTCCCTCTCTCTCCCTCATTTCACACTTATAAAGAAAAATATTTATCTCAGTACCAAAATTCATCAAAATTGGTTTGGCCATTTAGGCGTGAAGACGTAACAAACAAACTCACTTTCGCTTTTATAATATTAGTAAGGATTAACCTATGTTGGTCTCGAAGCCCATAACCTCCAACTGTCCTCTCTCTGCGGACCTCTCCGGCCAATCTAACGAACGACTCTAAGTCGACACGCAAGCGTTTTTTCCCTTGGCGACGACGCCCGTATCCTGGCAACCAGGGCGTGATTACTTTGGCCCATCGAACTAGATGCAAAAAGTCAAAGTAATTTATTTGTCAAAAACATGGTATACATACAATAATGAAAAGTTCAACATGTTTTACCATTACTAGGTATAAAAATATTGGGTATGTCATTTAAAATTGATTTATACTACTTAATACAGATTGCGATTGAAAAATACTATGTCATAAGCTTTACTCCTAATCATTTTAAGATATTATATTGATTGGCATTCATACATTTTCATTTCCAGTCAATTTCATAATTTCATTAGATAATTAATTAATTAATTCATTTTATTATGTCACCATTAGGTTATAATCATTAAAATAATCATGCATTCTACACACATGGCCCGCGCAACTTCCACCGAAATACTTCTGTAAACTTAGTACCTTTACCTCCGTACAGCAGCATAATGCTAGACGTGATCCCATTTAAAATCCCGTCTGCCAAAAAGAATGAACCTACATTAAAAATTAACGCTCTAAAAGTTTGTCCGTCACCTTACTACCCTACTTTAGTTCGAAATGTCTCCGCGCTCCAGCCACCCACCTGCCGCGGTATTAGCCACTTTCCTAAAGTAGCCTGCACTCGTTTGCTAAAAATATTTTATGTAGGTGAACTGCCAAAGGTGCTTTCTACAAACTTTCATTTTTAGTTTTTATTCATTCTGAAGAAAATCTGTCTTGGAAAGTCTTGGAAATATTTAAAGGACTTGAAAGTTAGGTGCATGCAACAAATAATTTTAGTGCTGTGCTGTAGGAGTTTTCTATTTTTTTTGTGTTGCGTACCTCGAAAGGAAAAAAATGGAACTCTTATTGGATCAGTTTGTTGGCTGTTTGTCTGTCTTTCAAGACCCTATATCTTGGGAACGATTGAAGGTATCAAGTGAAATTAAAATCATCATGTACTTAACTCTGTGATCCCTTGGCGCTGTGAAAAAATCTCTAAGTCTACGCAGTCAAAGAAATGGCCGTTTATGTAGCAAGTTTGTACGGAACCCGCGGTGCGTGAGTCCGACTCGCACTTAGTCGGTTTTTTATTCCGCTCAAAGTCCACAACTGATATTATCGTATCAGCTAATAACGCTAATAAAAGCTAAATTCAAAACTGCCTCTTTCAAATTTATGAAAACATATTAGAAACACAATACTTCAAAACTTTGTGTCCCTACTAGACACAGCTTCCAACTTCTTATCCATTTCCACACGAATTATCTAAGAAGATGGACAGCCAGAGTTATCACAAAGCATCCAGCATCGCCCATCTCCCAGCACCCCTTTTATCGTAACCACTGAAACAGAAAGTGACGCGGGTTCATTTTTTAAACGCACCGCAGCCAAAAGCCCACTTAAATTATTCACACGCCTTACTCAACGGGGAAGTGGATAAAAAAGTGAAAACGTGGCATATTTCCACCCCCCACAAGCCTGCTTCACCCCCCTCGGGCCCGGATGACAAACGACTTGACCTAACCCGACACGCCACGAGAATTATTTTTTAGTAAGGATTATAAGGCTGGCCGCGGAGGTTTTCATAATTTTTGTGGTGAAGTTATTGCAGTTGGAAAATGTTTTGGGGTTTCCTTGAGTAGCCCTTTTTATTAAACGCGCAGATATTATGTTGGTGCGGCGTCGTTGATTTAAGAACTTCCGAGGATAGTCTCTAGGGTTGTTGTACTGTGGTGTTTAGGAGTTTTTGTTTAAAATAATCCTTATCCTTACTAATATTATAAAAGCGAAAGTGAGTTTGTTTGTTTGTTACCTCTTCACGCTTTAATGGCTACACCGATTTTGATGAATTTTGGTACAGAGACAGTTGGGAACCAGGAGACGGACATAGGCTATTTTTTTTTCAAGAAAAAGTGGGATGTGAGGGAGAAAGAGGGACGAAAAGGGAAAACTTAGCGTTGCTATTACAAATCAATAAGGTGCAAGGGGAATTGTGTTACCCCGAATTTAACGCGAGCGAAACCGCGGGCAAAAGCTAGTTAATAACATATTTAAATTATACCGTTTTTAGGGTTCCGTACGTCAAAATGACAAATCGAAACCCTTAATGGATGAGTTTGATGACTGGCCGTTTATGTCGTAAGTTTGTACGGAACCCTCGGTGCGTGAATCTGACTCGCTCTTGGCCGGTTTATGGTTGGTCACTCTCCTGATAAGTGCAAATAGATATTTAGACTGGCATATTTACACCACGAAAACATCTCCTGCTCATTCATTTAGCCATAATTAGATCGTACTATGTACTAAGTTAGCATGACTTACAACTAGTTACAGCCTCTCATTTCATCAGCTCCGTATAACTTTGTAGTTCTATCTCCCAGTTCTATTCCGTTCACGTTTTGTTTACGGCTGCTCATTTTGTCTGAAACTCGCAAACCGTAGCAACGAGATAGGATTTACTGAGGAGCCTGGTATCATTAATGGTGATACCTACTCTTTAATACATATTTTTTTAGAAGGTCTAATGTTTATAACGTGTTCAATGTTCCAAGGTCTTCTATTATTATAAAAAGGGTCGGATGGGATTTCTGTGTACGTGGAATAACTAATTTGATCTTGGTTTTCCTTTTTTAACATCCGTAATCCCCTAATAGTCGTGATGGACCAGAGGTTAAGCGCCTCGCCTTTCAACTATGTGGTTGTGGGTTCAAATCCGGGCAAGTACTAATTGAACTTTTTCAATTTATATGTAATTTCTAAAGTTTATCTAAGACATCACAGACATCGGTGAAGGAAAACATCGTGATTCCTCACGGACCCGGACTTGTAATTAATATAAGACTAAAACCGCCAACCTTGAGCAATCGTGGTGACCAATGCCCGTGGTTCCTCTCTATGAAAAGAGGCTTTTGCCCAGCTGTGGAATATATATAGGCTGGTATTATTAATCTCTAAAGAGTTAGGCAGGCAGGAGTATGTCCGTAGTGTACAACAGGTGTATGAGTGTGCCTTATTCTGTTTAGGAGTTGAATCTCCCTCGCGGATCGTGTAGTCGCAAATGCAAATGCTGAATAGTCTTGGGTAATATTTCCCGGTCGGACAGAGTGTTATTGGGTTTTTCCATCAGGATTTTCATAGTAGCAGTGTGTACTGGATTTGTGCCCGGTTGATGCCAATAAGCTCGCTCCTATAACACGAGACGTACACATAATTGGTAAAATGTGGGTTTACCATTAGGATTCCTTTTTTTTTTGTGGACGGCAAATCATTAGATAACTTTCCCCGCTCTGGGCGGCGCGGGGTGGAGTGTCAGGCTTTTACTGACTAAAACACACCCATGTTCCTTCTTATGCCCTTTATGTTCCAGGGTCACGGTATCTCTTTCGAACAACCCATAACCCCGTCAGGTGATGGCCCTGGCCAGCTGTTCTGCGCCTTTAGGATTACTGGCGTGATGATCATGTTATGTTGGTGTATTCTGTCTAAAACATACAGGGCAATGCTACTGGTAAGTACTTTTCATAATAGTATGTCTAGAGCAGCAGAAAATCGCTCATTCGTAAACCCAAACAAACGGCATAAAAGCAGGAACCATTCAGAACTCAACTCAAAGGTTACATTTGATAAAAGCTATTTTCCCACAACACCATACAAGATAAAATCCTCTTAACAATATTAGTACCATTTATCATTAGAGCTTCATTGAATAGCAGCACCCAACATGTCAGGCGCGGCCCACCTGTACGGAGTACCCACGTGTATCTCGCCGCCATTAGCAGCCGCCGCATCATGCGAATATACGATGAATGTTGAAAAACGCGCCGCACATTCAGGAGTAACCTTTACGTTATTAATGATGGTACGCTAAGTGAAAGTCAGTGAGCGAGGTTGAAAAGAGTACTGAGCAGAAAATCCACTCTATACATTTATTCCAAGAAATTTAATTTATTTAATATGTTTTAATGTAGGTATGTATGTGTATGTGTAACAATCGTTAACTAGTTTAAATGCTTCTATGGGTCTATGCCACCCGAAATAAAGTTTATTCAATTCAATTCCTCCT
This sequence comes from Ochropleura plecta, assembly GCA_905475445.1. Lineage (NCBI taxonomy): Eukaryota > Metazoa > Arthropoda > Insecta > Lepidoptera > Noctuidae > Ochropleura > Ochropleura plecta. Next base: position 19,820,375 of record FR997739.1, read on the forward strand.
GCTCAACAGTTACAAGCGCGACTGTTGAACATGACGACTTGTATTCGATTCCAGAGTCGATCAAAGTGTTATTGTTTTTTTTTTGTATTTGTTGTTTTGTGTCAGGGCCTCGTTGAGACTACCTCGTTGGTCTAGTGCTGCCCACAAGCAGGAGGTCCTGGCTTCGATTGCCAGGTCGGGCAAATTGTTATAAGGTTCAGGTCAGTGGATTGGACTCAATGGCAGGAGTGGAGTGACCGGTTCATGGCAATAGGCTTGCGCCCTATAACACGGGAAATACACAAAATAACTGGCGAAATCTGAGTGTATTATTATTTACAGCACTGCCTCTCTGATGTTATCTTTTTGGTAGAACGACATATATTTCTCTCACCAGAACACTAAGCATTGGGTTAACATCGTCTACATACACCTAAAATTGCAGCTTATTTTGTAAAGTTCAGCTCAAATATTTCAGTAGGAGGTAGCTGTTCCATTCTTTATCAGAAACGAAAATATCCAAAAACAAAACTATTTTTTCTTTGTTTTCGATTTTTTTTTCATGTTGTTTCAAGTACAAAGCAAACATCTTTTTCGCTATCAGTTTTTCGCAAGAATTGAAAACCCTAAGTGCTCCTCAAAATCTATTGCAAATTATTAATTTGGACCTTCTGCATTCCTTTCTATATCGTGTAGCACCCAATAGGCCGCGGCCTACCTTCTCTGACAGAGGATCTCGTTGGCTGATCAGCAGAATAACCGTGACGCGTCAGTTTTACACCAAAACGCTTGATGTTCTGTTTCCCACGGATTTCCTGGAGGTTTCCTAAAGTGTTGTGGTACCTGGCTGGGTGGCTTATTATACTCTGAATGTTTGCTAAGCATTTTTCTCATCGCTGTGCTGTTGAATGAGGTCCCTACAGCAATTTTATATATCATTATGTATGATATATGAAATGTTCTTAGGTTAAATGGTTTAGTTCCCTACATTCGTCATTATTGTTTTCATTACGATTTAGTGACGAATTTCAATCGTCATGTATTCTTGGTGATAACTTGATAGTACTTAGATCTGCAAAGATAAGGATTCATTAAAATTAATAAGGCTAAATGAATGATGAATAATTCATTAAAATAAAACAATTTAACCTTCAGTAGAATAACTACTAGAAATCCGATAATATCTCATCACACTCATACTGTCTAGGCGTCTGGATACACACTGCCCGACACTAACACACACACACTCACCCATTCACAAACAAACACGCACATACTTACTCCTTTTGTTAATCTTATTTTTATTACGTTTTTAGTTTTCTTTTTTACAAATCATGAATGGATTTTATGTTTTTGTTGTAATTAATTATTTTTTCTAGCTGATCCGGAGGAAAGTGATTTCAATCGTGATACAGTATCATCCTAGTAGTCCTCGAACAATTTACTATGTACCCTTTTAACAAGCAATAAAGATATTAATTTTTATAAAAAAAAATACAATGTTTTCAGAGATTACGCGTACATGCTAAACGTGTTCCCAAATAATAAGCATTGTAATGTTCGAATTGCAAGTCATGGGGAGAGGCTTTTGCCTAGCTGTGGGATGATGTGGGTTTTGAAACAATTAACAAAAAAAAACGGGATTTCTATTTTTGCTCTTCCGCAATCAATTTTAAAAGAATTCTAAAAGTATACGATTATAAATAAAACAAGCTAACATGACCGATGCCCTTTCAACGCCAATAAAAAGTGCAACAATCCACTGAAAAGCAATTGAACAAACAATAGAAAAACGATGAAACAAAGCAACGCAACGAAACGCAAATAAAAACATTCACTCAACGTTGAGAAACAAAACGCGATCAAACAATGCCGAATTGTTCAGAATTGACACGAACTGCGCTGTGCTGTGACGTCACAGTGATACCGAAAATGTCACGTTCTGTTCGAAATTTGAAATGACGTTTTGTTACTTTGATATTGTTAGAACATAGACATTTGATCAAACGGTTCTCCTGGAAATCAATGGCGCCAATGAATTGAATTGTCTGTCGCTTTTATAAGCTGTTAAAATTGGTGCCATTTAAACCTTCCATTTAGATGCCGTTTTCTATATCTGCTGCGCCTTTATTCGCATTCATGTAAAATCAACTCTCCTCAAAATTATAATCTCGCTTCCTTCATACACGTAGAAATCCAATCAGGACCACAAGATATGCTGATACGCCTCACTTCTTACGAAAAACGTGAGACACATACAATATCAATATAATTTGGAGTTCACGAAGCCTCTGGCGGTCCGTCTAATCTTCTAATACCTTCTTAGCAGATTTGAGAGGAGGAAAAAGTAAGGAATAACCGAACAGAGGGTAGTCCGGAAATTACTAGATGTCTCGGGGCGCGGGCGGGGTGTGGTGGGGGGGGAGGTTCACAAATGAAGCAATTCTCGCTAGTCCACGCTCCATCGACGACGTCTTATTAGAGTAATCCGCAGGCTTCTCGTAATTGTTTAATAAAAATACGATACGAGGACAGTTAGAAGCCGTACGCAGTCATATTTTTGTCTCTTTCGAGAGCCCATTGATATTAAGTAATACTTTTGTAGGGGCGTGCTGGTTTTGTCAGAGCTATTGTTGTTGCTATGTAACGAACTAAATATCGTGAAATGCTTAACTTTGTACTGCCACAGAATCGAGAAAAGTCGACGGGTAGGTAAATGGGTCTATTAAACATCGATCACTACCTATCTGGTCGAAAAACATCGAATAAAACCTCATAACTCCCGTACTTTTTCATCCCGGGGTATCATAAAAATCTACGAGCCAAATCAACCACAAATCAGGTCAATAAATAAAGCTCGGGAGAAAAACACACGTATTCAAATGAGCCCCCATTGGCTGAAGATGAAGAGCATGCTATCGCGGGCCACATAAATAATTCCGGTACAGCCGCCTGATCATCAATACCGCTTAGCTTGTACCGGTGAAGGTAACGAGCCTGCTCGCACCGGCTCCTAGAGATAAATTGTCACGATTTGTTTGATATGTTTTACATAAATATTTTGGAGCTGGTGTTGTGAAAAGACAGGTTTTTTTGGGTCAGATTTGAATTGAGACCCTCAAGTTGGTCCAGGTGATGCGGATTTATGTGCCATCACGCCTGTAATCAACGATGGCTTAGGCAGAGGTGTACCCAGTAGGTACTCCCACATTTCGCCAGTAATGTATAAGTTCCATGTAATTATTGCAATGGTAAGTTTAGATAATTAGTTTAATTTTAAATTCTGGCTCACTAATTCAATAGCTACTTATGATTATATTGAATTATTGTTATGTCATATGGGTTTTAAGTACCTGAATTTTATTATTTTATTTAATGTTATTATTTAATGGGGCGATGACGTATGAAATGCACTATATAGTAGGTATAGTGCTCTTATAACGTGACGGTAGTATCTGTTAGTTGGCACACGGGTCAAAAGAGAAAACGTCAGAATATTTCCGCAAGAAATTGTTGCTGTTGCGAAATCCTTACTAATCCTAACTAATATTATAAAAGCGAAAGTGAGTTTTATTTGTATGTTGGTTTGTTTGTTTGTTACGTCTTCACGCCTAAATAACTAAACCGATTTTATAGTTGGAGACCCTGGAGACGGACATAGGCTATTTTTTTAAAGTGAGAAATGAAGTAGAAGAAGGGAAGAAAAGGGAAAACTTAGCTTTAAAATAAGGCGCGTAGCAAGTACTGAAAATTAAATGTGTTACCCCGAATTTAACGCGAGCAAAGCTGCGGGCAACAGCTAGTAAAATTATAAAAATATAATCGTCAAGCAATTTACCCGTTAAACATAAACAAAGTAGAGTAGGTACTATAAGTAACAGCTGCAAAGTGGTAAAGTTGCCGCCATGAATACCAGTTAGCTGGCCGAGAGATAACTCACGGTTTACTCATGGTTTACTCACGGTTTCTCACTGGGATGCTGTAAATGGAGGCTAATATGCGACAGATGACTAGAGTGGTTTTATGGAGACAAATAGGCACGCGAAATTAATATTAGAATATTTATAGGCTTGTTGCCTCATCTAAAAATAAAGGTATACAGTGAAAAATAAGACTAGAACATAACAAAAGAAAAGAGTTATTGTTGCAAGGAATTGTGGGACCGTCACTAGAAGGTACATACCAAAGTAAATAGAGGGGAAGTAGGTTATCTCCGGCCCAATTCGCGATATAATTGCCTACTGTCATAGGGTTGTCACTTTTAAGTTATAAGCTTTTAAGTTATAAGCTTGTTATTTAACCTGGCTGTCCGTACAAAAACACGGCCACGGAGCGGCACAAACTACGCCGCACGTAGGTACTGTCGCTTTGACCTGCCGTGACCTTGTTGCGCGCCGTATGATTTCGTATGCCTACTAAGTGTCCAACTCGTAACCTTTTATTAATATTTTTGGGACAAAATATAACATGGTGTAAAAACTATTGGAATCGATTCAGTTACTTATTCTGAACAAACTATATTCAGGTTTCGCATATACTAAAAATAATGTTGTATATAATTTAAAATTAGTCAATAACTTATTTTTAATTACGATTTCATAACTGTGGGTAGTTAGGTACTTAGTTAATATACCTACAATACTGAGAAATCGGCACAACTAAATGTAAACAAAGCAATAGCGGTAAATCAGTTGACAGATCAAAAGTACAAACATTCTAGTGGGAAAGTAGACCTACCTACTTCGCGATAACTCGCGGTACTTCTTAGCGATAAGACCGCCATTGTAACCATAGATTTAACATCTTTTTGTAAAACAGTTTTGTTTCGTAGATTTTGGTGTGCAATAAAGTATATTCCATTCTATTCTATTCTACTTCCTCTGTGTGATAGAAAACTAATATGCTAATACAACAAAAAGAAGTCAGTAGGTAGGTAGGTATCTCATTATGAAGTAAAAAATTGAATTATGCTAGAATAAGTGAGTAGCTTACCTTTCCTGTTCAATAGGTAATTTGAACTGAGACAATTCTGGAATTGATGAATTATTAAGACACCCAAACACACAGCAATACTTTCTCCCGCGGTTATCAGACATTTTTTATTCGTTTAGCGGTGCCGAAAAGCCGTGACGCGCGAACCTCGTGCAGTGTTAGCCCCGACTGGCGCAGCGCGAAAGGAGCCGAGATTTTGTTTAGTGTGCGTGCGGCGACGCATAGATACTACGGCGCACACATACAAGCCGCGCGCTACGCGTTTGTATGAAGTTATCGTACTTCCCCTCTTTATACTATGTACATACTATCTGTAGTGTCAAGTGACAATACAGTCGATTTGAGAACCTCTTCCTTTTTTAAAGTCAGTTAAAAATATAAACACCGCTAGGTTGGTATTAGTATGTAGGTATTAAGAATGTAACAAGTCTAACGGAGAAAATGTGTTTATTGTTACCCACGAAAAGGCTTGAAATAATTCACTACTCAATTAAAATACATTTAATTGATGCAGTTTTTTCATATCTATGTATTAATTTATTTATTTAATTATGGCACTCCAATGACTTATTCACTAAAACATTTTTAGAAGTTTATTCTAAAATTCATGTTATTTGAGTATATAACAGATAAATAAACTAAATTAAACTAAAATTATTAAACATACTACCTAACTTATAAATATATTAAAAAATAGCGTCAAAAAATTCGTCCTCAACGCTGTCAGTTGGCAATGTCCCCAAGAGACTGGCCGCGTTGCCACGTTGTATGGCAACGCTGAGCCTCTGGCCAAAGTAAAAGCCAGCCCTTGGGTCACGGGAAGTGTCAACCAAACGTTTTGAAATTTCCTTAAAAAGGCTGTGAGCACAAGGACCCCACGGTCCCAGAGTTTCAACCCCAAACGACTCGAAAATATAGTTACCAATAAGGTTAGGTACTATATTGATGCAGTAAGTGACATTCTTGACAGCTGTCAACTCGCAAATTGCTTGTGAGACAGACTGCACGTGCGAATATAGAAAACATAATTGGGAAAACTAAAGTAACTATGTACTAGCAACTGATGTGATAAATGAACATTACTTAATGTAATCTGTATTTGAAGCCTCATATCGAGCATTGGGCGATTGATATTATTTAATAATATCGTACATTGTATCTACATAAACGATTTATTAATAAAGCACTCAATCTGAATACGGATATTGAAACACTCGAGAACCTTTGAAGAAATAACGTTGCAAAATACACGACAAAATTCACAGATTGATTTTTCCCATTTTCCATTTTCCCAGCACTTGACAATTGTGAACAATGAGAATAATTTTATGAAAGCGCAGGAATTGGTAGATAATTAAATAAAATGTACCATTCACGTCACTCACCTTTTTGTACAACCTTCGAGATAATTATTGTCTCTGGACATTTTCCTTTATAAATATTTATTGCCAGTTCTTTGTTCACTTCTATTCTTATATCCAATTTCCCAATAAGAACGTTTTTTCTTTGTTTTTGTGAATGTCAAGCTCTTGATTAAATCAATTGTTTATATTTAGTTGAAAGCTGATGACATTAAAATACTTGGGGCGACATTTTGTTCCCATTTAATAAAAATCTTCAAAGACTTTTCTGGGAAGTTGAGAGGTCGGTTCTTTTAGAAATTGATTTAGATTTTCCACACAGGAATTTTCAACACGTTTATGTATCCTTACTAATATTATAAAAGCGAAAGTGAGTTTGTTTGTTTGTTTGTTACCTCTTCACGCTTTTATGGCTAAACCGATTTTGATGAATTTTGGTACAGAGATAGTTGGGAACCAGGAGACGGAATAGGCTAACTTAAAAAAAAAAGTGGGATGTGAGGGAGAAAGAGGGAAGAAAAGGGAAAACTTAGCGTTGCTATTACAAATCAATAAGGCGCAAGGGGAACTGTGTTACCCCAAATTTAACGCGAGCGAAGCCGCGGGCAAAAGCTAGTATTGTATAAAATATTAAATCTGCAGAATACGACGGCACACAACAAAACCATTGACACCACAAAAGAAAGCAACACCCCAACCTATCAAAAACCCGACGTCTGCCGAAAATTGCCGAACAAAAAGCGGATTAAACCGGTTATCGGCGACTGCTAATAATAATAGTGTCGTCAGATAATCCAGTGTGATGGATGACGGGGGCACTGCCCACCCCTTTTAATTGCCGGCGTGAATGTGGCTGTCAGTCACGTCACGGTGAATTTTCCATTTATATTATAATAAGTTGGGATCTGTTTTGAAGCGGTTTTCTTGGTGTATTCGGTTTAATAAAGGTTGCGTCCCCAAACTGGGTGTATTTGACGGAGGGGACGATGGAAATGCAGGAGCTTATTTTTTTGGAATGCAATTGGTTTTGGTGAAGTAATCTTGGTGGAGGTGGAGGCCTGGCATTTTGTAGGAGTAACGAATTCCCTTGTGTCTCCAGGTGGGTACATTACATTATCTTGTCAAAAAGTAGAATATTGTCTTGTTGGGCTTAAGGATATTGTACTTTTGTAAAGTTCTTGAATACGCTTGGTAATATAAATAAGTACCTATAAATGTTGTACCTATTCGTAGAAACGATTATAAGCGTGTTCGAAATCAATAGAGGGCGGTTTATACAACCGTGACCGACGAGCCTCTTGCAACATTATCTTATTTCTGTATTTCAGTGAGAGCATGTAAAAGCCCCTTTTCCTGCATTAAGTGTTTCTTTCAGTTGATTTATACGGAGCCTTATATCTTTCTGACCCCTTTTCCTCTAATCTAACTTCCCCTTTCGAGATAAGCAGCTGATTCTCTTCATTTCCTTTCCCACACGTCACTGTATCGACGTTGTGTATCGTTGTGTATGCTTGCGTACAGTCGCGATGAACCGTCATTACCATCATCAATCATCCGCCGACACCGCACGATCCACGCCGAGCGCGCGCGAACATCTGCGACCACTACCGGCTAATTCATCATTTTGCATTCGACTGTACCACGAAGGTATTGACATTACAAAACCAACTTTACCGGCCAGTGCTAAGGTTGGTTTTGCGTTGATGAGTATTGTTAATTCATCATATCTCGATTGTCAGGTCACTTTGCAGTTGTCAATAACTTTATCCACATTAAAATAAGAGCTATTTTCTTTTGAATAAATTTCGACATAATTATGTACAGAATATGTAACTCGCAGATGTGTTGACAATATCGATTGTGTGCGAAATGTTATTATATTAGTGTAAATATTAAATGCAGTACAAAGGTCCCATTGATTTGTATAGCGCATATGGTGCGTTGTTGCTGCACCATTGCTCATTTTGTAAATATCGACAGATTTGTACAAAATTAACTTTCCCCTGCCAGACTCCAACCCTGTGTGAGCGCGATGGTGAAATATGTATGTATGCACGTAATCCTATTTGGTTTAGGGATTCAAAAGGTTTGTAGCAATGGAAACACTGTTAAAATATCTCTGTTTACTTTACACTGTTATTTTATTATTTGGTATTCAAGCTTTTCACTTAAGAAGAAACGAAAATAGCCGTCGTATTTTTTAACTGAACATTATTTATGTCGTTTTGGTTTCATAAAGTACGAAAAGGCATAGAGAAGTAGCAACCGTTTGCAAAGAGTTTCGTTAATATGTTGTTTGAGGTTCGTTTCATACAAACTGCGTCGTTGGTCTAGTTGTGTAAAATTGTGACCGGTTGGTGTTGACCTAATCTGTGTCCATGGAAAAAATATAAAAATAAGCTTTCTCGCTTAAATTGGACTTTAGCATTACTGGCGATTGGCGGTTGTACTATTATGTACATCTTCTGCCCACCATTTTAGGATTACTGGCGTGATATCCTTACTAATATTATAAAAGCGAAAGTGAGTTTGTTTGTCACGTCTTCACGCCTAAAGTAATTCGGCTAAACTGATTTTGATGAATTTTGGTACAGAGATAGTTGGTCCCAACTGTCTCTGTAGACGGACATAGACAATTCATTTTTTTAAAAGTAGTAAATGAGGGAGAAAGAAGGAAGAAAAGGGAAAACTTAGTTTTGCTATTAGAATCAATAAGGCGCAAGGGCAAAAACTACAGGTAATATGTACCTGCAAATCAGGAAAGGGGAACTGTGTTACCCCGAATTTAACGCGAGCGAAGCCTCGAGCAAAAGCTAGTCATGTTACATTCTTACGATTCCCTATAGTCATTTACTCTTACAAAAAGATATAATTTTCTACTGTAAACATTTACATACTTCTACAGATACAAATCATGCCACAACATGCATCATCGTCCGCCATGTTTGGCATTCAGCTCCCGTACGGAACCCACGTAATTTAATTGTGCCGGCCGCGGGCACAATGCCGCGTGATTGGACGCTGCTTGCGGAATCCTAAATGCTGACAGTAGCCGATACGAGTGGGTTCACTAGTTCGGGGGTCTGTGGGGCGCTACGAGAACCCACTGATTTAATATGAATGTTGGAATCAGTGTGGTTTGTCTAAATCGAGGTGATATTGATTTGATTTGGTGAGTTGTTGGCAGTTTGTGGTGAACCAATAAATAAGAGATGAAAAGTTTGTGTCAATTCGTGATATAAAACGTAACGTTTTATCCAGGTTTGGTTTTCCTTTGACTTATGAGCACAGTTAAATAGACTAATCGTTAAGACGCACAGTCAATTAAAAACCTATAGCTACAGTTTTAAATTTTCCTGACATTTTCGACCTTGCTTTTCCCCATAAAACAGAGGCCAGCAATAAAAACAATAAAAGACTTCCTCGGTGTGAATAAAACACAATAATACGAGCGGTTCACGGGTTGACACGAGAGCAGCCTTGTTACGGCGCGAGCGGTCCCGCATCACAATGACATGTGTACGGAACCATCGGCTAAAGCAGCATCTCTAGCTTGAGCATTGTGAAAAATAAGAAGAATCCAAAATGTTCGATTTAAGAATAAATAAACAAAATTTGTAAACTAATGGACCACTAAATATTTTCATACATGCAAATACTTAGTTATAATGTCCATTTATTTAAACTGAACACTATTCCAGACTCCGGGTTGCAGCTGAGGTGAGTTAATTGAAAAAACCAACCTGAGAATCGAACGGGTGTTTAAAAGAGATACCGCGGCCCCGGAACGCAAAAAGGCAAAGGAAGAGAGAAGAAGAAAAGATGCATGGATTTTAATCAATACAAGTCTGAAACTCTACTCCTTTCCGCTTTGCCCTAAGCGGAAGTCATTTGATAATTTTCCAAACCAAAAAAAACGCAGTAGGTTTTGCTACTAAACTAGAGTAATTTATCAGTCATTACAGCCAGTTGTTTCGTATTACCCAGTAATGATTCGGTTGTGGAGGTTAGATAGGCAATCGCTCCTTGTAAAATATTAATAGTCAGCTGGGTAGACTAGAAGCCGACCCCAACCTAGTTGAAACTAGCCTAAGCAGACTGTGATCAGTTGTTTCAATAAAATGACGTGGAAACGTTTTACCGGTAGTCAGATAGTCAGTATTTGAAACTAAGTCGTAAATCTCGATTAAAACTAACTAGTAATCTTGACTGTAATCTAGTTTAAAATGATCTTCGAGGCAATATCCTTTATGTCATAAAAGTGGTAGTAAATCAGAAATATGTATAAACTTATATGCGATGAAAGATTCCAATTCTGATAACTTGCGAAAGCATTTAAATACAATCCGTAGCTGCAGGGACGTTAGGCCGTGAGACAACGTTGTCTTTTTTTATTGTTTTTTAGATTTAGATTTTTTGTAGTATGTTCTTGTACAACAGGCTTTTAATTCTTTCTTTTTTTAACCTAAAAACTATTACCTTACATTTTGCTTTAGATTCAGCACATGACTAGATTATTAGGGTTCCAAACCTCAAAACGAAAAATCAGAACCCTTATAGGAATACTTAGTTGTCCGTCTTTCTGCCTGTCAAGACCCTTTAATCTCAAGAACGCGTGAAGATATAGAGTTGAAATTACTCAAGTCTGTAGTCATTTAATTAGAGCTGTGAAAAAACCAACCCTCCAGGTCTACGCAGTCAAGAAATATGGCCATTTATGTCGCAAGTTTGTATGGAACCTGCGGTCCGCGCGTCCTGTCACTTGGCTAGTTTTTAATTGTCGTTTACAAACGTATCTGTTTCAATAGTACCTACTGCAATACCTACCAAAGTCAAATGTATGAAACAGATTTTTATTTAAATAACACATCGTCCTTGAACATCTTTGTGCGTCTATATTCACACCCTGTATTCGTCATCCAATTTTTATACAAGAAATAAATTTGTCAAGCAAGTATGGCTAATTGGCTGTTAGTTGGCTAGCTTGCCATTGAGAAAAACAAAAAATCTTCATGTTAGTTAACCCAAAACTGTGAATAAAGGAAGCATTTCGTCGTTTGTGTTTTGTCAGTACATCCGGTGCGCGGTGCACAGTGCTGCTAACTTAAAAACACACAAAATGCAGGATATGTTCGTGTTGTCTTTTTTAGCCAATTACCACTAATGAGTAGTCCACACAGTCATACGCTCATACAGATCTGAATGGACTTGGAAATGCTTGCTCGGTGTCCGTTTTCCTTGTTGTTTTTGGCATAATTAAAATTTATGCTTTGTATATAAAGTTTCTATGACAAACCATTCAAGGGAAGGATTGCACGCAATTAATCATATTGGGTTTAAAACTTGTAATTTCCTATGTTTTGTGAAAAAGTTAAATGATCTTTATAATTCCAAGAAAAAGCTTTGTAAATAATATTTCGTTCAGGGACGGGGCGCGGTATTTTTGTGTGGTTTTACCTTTCTAGACTTTTGTTCCTAATTAATGGAATCAATTACAGGCATTGCCCTTCTGCCTGTGCCCGCGCCAGCGACAGTGAGTCAGTCACAAGAAATAGTAAATATGGTGACTATCTCGTTGTTAGTGTTAATCATGAAGTGTCCTTTAATTATTTGTGGCAATCGTTCACGACCCAAAACCAGGTAGAAATAACTAGAGAAACCCCAGACAGAAATGTGCTCATCTTCCCAGATACTGTGGACTATTTATTTCTAGCTCCAATAAAACCTATTTTCAAAACAACACATGTTCTAGTTCAGTGGTCAACACTTTAAATGGCAATAAAAACGATTCCTAGATCACGACGCTCCGAGCAGAAAGAACAATATATTTTATTGCGAAACAATAAACTTACCTGATCGCTGTCCAATAGTCCGCGCGCCTTACTAGTAGTCTCGTAAATATTTACTACTGGCAACACCTTACCTAACATCAACCCACACGCGGATGTACACCCTAGCTTCTAACACATATAGTTCCTTTTAGCACGGGATTGATATAGTGATAAGTCCATCAACACATAGTTTGTTTGTGTTGCCCAAACATCGCTGTTAAGAACTACGAACTATTGTTTAACTTAATAGTTATTTTTATCGTTAACAGTTAGTTTTTAAATCTATTTTTATAATTATTATTGTGTACAGATTTCAGTTTGCTCTTTATTTTTTTTAATGACTTATTTATAGATAATTTATGATAATTTAATTTATAAAACTACTACTACAATAACATATTCTAATTCTATAATGACACTAATTAAATAACACTAAAAACTTCTTAATTTTATTTATCGTATTTCATTTTAGCGCGCGTATCGTTTTCCCCGGCGTAGTGTCGTACGGTAGGGCGGGCGGCGACGCGGGCGGGCGCCGTAATCTCTGGGCGGCGAGTGCGCGCGGTGCTCACAGGACGCGCTTTAAATCCTATAATGTACTTGTAGTTGTACTAGTCGGTCTGTCACATCGTGAGATGAGAGGCTGTGATCAGCGTTGTTTGTTGATTACAATCTGATGAGTGTTCATTTTGATATAAGAGCTACTGAATTAACGGTGTGCGTAGTTTAATTACTGCATTTTATGTTATACCCAGTTCTATGAGTAGACAATATAAGTAACGTGATTTCTCGTAGTAGTTTCGAAAAAGTTAATCGCGCGCCTCTAAGAGATGTCAGCAAAGCAGAGCACCTGCTGGGGTTGCGGACTATTCGAAAGAGATACTGTGGCCCCGGAACAAAAAGGGCAAAAGAAGAAACATAGGTGTTTTTTCGTCAGCAAAAGTCTGACGCTCTCGGAAGTTAGTTATAACCGACTCCTAGGCTACAAGTTAGATTTCTTAATATTTCAGGTATAAGAAAAATAGCCATTCGGTCTAGAAAATTATAATGACAGCCAAAAGGTGCAAAAACAGAAAAGTATCAAAAATAGACAATAAAAATAAAATCCAAACCAAAGATAAATGCTTACATCTAAAAAGTTCACATTATGTCGTGAACATTAGTTGATGACTTCTCATCCGAAATAAAAATGAGCATCAGTTTGTAAATTAATATTAAATTCAATAAAATAAAAATAATTCCTCCCGTCATAAAAAATAAATTCATTCAAATAAAAATGAACGATCACGAGTTAGTCCATTGTTTTTATTGACCTCCACATCACCACGGATGTTTACTCATTACTTTTATGACGTCGTTGAACGTAACCTCACATTCTTCCCCTCCAACTAATTACACGACATAAAACTACTAATAAAACCATGAAAAAACCACCCCTTACTTTCCACCCTACAAGTTACAACTAGTATTTAATAGTAGAACCATTGAAATGCTCGTAAAAATTTTATTCGTCATAAAGTTAAGCGAAGCAGAGGGGCGGTAGTTAGCGAACATGATTGCGGACAATAAAACTAAATGTGGTATTGATTTAAGACTTGTTAATGGGTGATAGTCGAGCTGATTCTTGCGGAGAATTAAATGAAGGTCACCCCTATTTTGCCACTTGTTTAACGAGTATAAGTGTTGGGAAGATTTAGCTCGTTTTAGTACAGACCACATTTAGGATTTAGATTTTCTCGAGCGTAGTAAAGTCTTTTATTAGCAAAACTAATGGCTAAATTCATCACCTCATGGCGACTGTCACCTTGCATACTATGTAAGGTGACAGTTCTCCTTTTGTTTTCGTTTAGCAGTAAAAATGTTTTATACCAATCACTGACACACACACTGCCCATTGATTTTCTTGAATTCACTTCAATTGGCTGCTTGGCGTCAGCAAAAGTTGCGATAACTGCAATATTTTCATATACAGGTCTATTGCAACCGTGGAACATTATACCGCGGGACAAAAGTCAACAAAGTGCGCCGCCGGTAAAATAAAATCAAATAACCTTCCGCAAGGCATTCCTGAACCAATTCCACACATTGTTGCAAGGATTCCCTCGTAGCCGTGCGGCCGCCGGATACATTCACAGCATTCAGACATACAATCAATGTAGACCGAAGTACCAGAATTATTTTTAGATGAGGATAATTATGTTAGAATTAGGTCGACAAAGTCATCGACCCACAGCCTTTTGAGAGTTTCTTTCAAATTATTGTTTATTTTTAGCTGAAGAGAAAAGTTAATAAACATAAATTATGATAGACTGGATTAATGAGCTTCTTTATTAAGTTAACTTTATAAATAATTTGGCGGAGCCGTAGTTATAGATTATTGTGAACTGAAAGTTTGCGATAAAATAAAGGACAATTATGATTTAATCAACCTACTTAATCAGAGACAGACACAACAACGAGGCTGGAAGACTGAAAATTGAGTTCTTTATATATCGAAGGTGAGAAGTAATAACTGCCTCGTGGGGTTAAAAGACGCTAGACGTCTCACATACACAATAGACGCGGGTCCGTGGGCGGTGAGCAATGAATAGCTCACCGTCCGTCCGTCTAGTGGCGATAGGCCGTTCTTGTTCCACGAGTGCCTCAAAGAGATGCCAACAACGCGGAGGGGCCTGTTAGGGCCACCGACTGCTAGGGTTGCGGATTGTTCCAAAGAGATACCGCGGCCCCAGAACACAAAGGTTAAAAAAAAACCATGGACAGGTTTTATTCAGATGATGATAAAAAAAAATCGGGTTAAACGAAGGATGAAAGCTTGGAGGTTCGTAATTTTTACCTATGAATAATAGAACCTGGAGCACCGCTTATACTTTTTTGGGACAATCCAGCCACACTATTCCCAAAGCTTTGCAATTTCTGTGGGCCAGAATTAACAGTGGCAGCCACCAGAAAAGCGCCGAGAGAATGAAGCTTGACGAAGTCCCGGAGAAACAATTACACAAACTGTTTTGGATCCCGCAGGAGAAGGAACAACCGCACACCGCTTATCACATTACAAATATGTATTGTGAAATTAGACCACTGACACGGACCTCTGTTGCAACATAGATCATAGGCGGCCAGCGCAATCATCATAAACCACACGGACTGGAGCACGCCTGCCAGGCTTTATTGCTACCACCTTGTTGCTTGTACAGTTAGCAGGACCTAACATCACATCAATACTTGAAGGGACGTGACCTGCGCCAGCAATACGAGCTTAGCGTAGTACGCGATATGTATCTGGTATTTATCTATAAATCAACAACTATTCCATCGTATTTGCACGTATCTTTCAACATTAGATATCAGCACAGGAGCATTGCACCGCGATTCTCTCGATTTTTCTTTCCCTTCTGTCTCGAGAACTATTGATCCAAAATGAATCTTATTTGGGGGAAATAGGTTGCAGGAGGAGCCATTCGTTGTCATTAAATCTATTTAACTTCTCAGAGTCTTCAAAAGTATCAATTTTGATACATTTGTAGGTTCTAAGTACTACAACAACATTAAAAAAAACTCGAATCTCCACAAACAATCGACATCCATTCAATAGCGAATGAAAGAATTTGAATATAAAACACGTTACAAACAAAATACAAAACGAGAGAAATTATTTTTTCATGAAAAACAGCCGAAACATTTCGTGGCGGCCATAATGCGGGAAAAATAACGAATCATCACTCCCCCCCCCGCCGCCGCCGCCGCCTCACATACCTTTACGTAAAGAGAGAAAAACTTCGCGGAATGGAGAGGTTCGCATTGTGCTCTCCGTCAACGCCGCCTTTTTATTCTAACTCCACTTAAAAAATTAACAGTGTCATTTGAAAAGGTCGCTGTCAAGTGGCGCAACAGTGGCGACACTGAAACGGAGACTTGCAGTAAAGGAAAATAAAAAATGACATATTGAATTCAATTTGTGTTGCTCAGTGTCAGCGGGTGCAGCGACGTAGAGTGGCAACATTTTGTTTTATGTAAAAGAGTAATGATGGTAACAGCGACAACGACACGTATTCAAAAACACTGTTGTGGTTAATTGTGTCGTCCACACAATAACTGAACGTTATTAATGCTTTGAATATAATTAATTTTAATGCTGCAGGTTTTGTTGCATTTTGAACTGTGAAATGTTGCACGTACGCAGTTTCATTTCGTTCCCTTACTTTATTGTGGAGATACTGGAGCCCAAGACACAGGGTTACCTTGTGTGGAGTCCAGAGAATAAATGAAAAAACCGGCCAAGTGCGAGTCGTACTCGCGCACGAAGGGTTCCGTACCATTAAAACGGCAAAAAGAAACAAGTTTTGTTGTATGGGAGCCCCTGACATACTGATTTTATTCTGTTTTTTCGTATTTGTTGTTATAGCGATAACAGAACAACATCATCTGTTAAAGGTTCAACTGTCTTACTATTAAGGTTCATGAGATACAGCCTGGTGACGGACGGACGGACAGCAGAGTCTTAGTAATATTGTCCCGTTTTACCGTTTGGGTATGGAACCCTAAAAACAGATTTGTATTTTGTAACAATATTATTATATATATCAATTTATTGTGTGGTACATTTAAACACCACTAATTAATTAACTAACTAATTTCAGTAACGTTGTACAGTAGTACTTAGTGACTACCTATAATTTCTTTACGTTCAATACGTAGTCCATAGACTAACCATGTCTAGACGTTGTAAAGGTAGGTGTTTCTAGCGTTTAAGCTACTAAACTCCCCCGTCGCAAATGTAATCGCACCTCAAAGATGTTCAAGCAACCGTCCGGGGCCTCATATCGAAGTATTTACTCCTGCAGTAACACCCGCCAACCAATAACCTGATTACCATCTGCAAGCGCCTGTAATCCGCGCACAAAGGAGGAGACCCATGCCGAGCTGATTGATCGGAGCCTGCGGGTACTGGAGCCACTGAGATGAGCTGTGATGTTACTCAACATATCGGTTTTTGAGGGGAAGGATCTGTAAGGGAGGGAAGTAGTTTTTTCGACTAAGAAAAGAATGACAACAGCGAAAGTTGCGAGAATTTAAAAAAAAACGACTTTCAGAAAACAATTAACAGAGTTAAAATTAATTTCGGTAGTAGTCAGTGCCTTTTTTTTATTCATAGATTTTTTGCCTAATTCCAATCAACTTTTTAGTGTATTTTTGGAAGTCAGTGTTTTTATTGCAAAAGTTTTTTATTTCATCGTTTTCAGTTGTGGTATGATGGTTTCTCAATATATTCTTATTGAGCATAAATTTTTCATTGCTAGTAAGTAGATACAATTCATAAGGGACCCTTTTTTTGCGTGGGAAATCATCAAATGACTTCCCCCGCTCTGGGCGGAGCGGGGGGGCATGTCACACTTTTACTGACTAAAACCCACCCATGTACCTGCTATTGCCCTTTACGTTCCGAGGCCGCGGTATCTCTTTCGAACAACCCGCAACCCCGGCAGGCGGAGGCTCTGGCAAGCCCCTCTGCTTTGCTGACTCTCTTTGAGGCGCGCGTGAAACACGAACGCGCCGTCGACACGACCTGTCGTCAATAGACGGACACAGGCCCGCATCTACGGTGGCCGGGAGTCGTCTCGCGGCGCCCGGCGCCCGGGGCGTCTTCCGCGGCGGCTGGGTTGGCTAGATGTTCTTCATAAGGGACCCTTTCGATTAAAAAAAAATATTTTCAAATTCCCCCCATAATTAGCGTGCGGAGAAAACGCGTAAAAGAAATACAAAAAGAAAATCTTGTTTTTTAGAAGTCTGATGTGTGACTGTTACTGAGTATAAGTATATGTAGATCAGATTTTTTCAGTAGCAGTCTAAAGTGTCAAATTGTGACGGTCGGCCGGTCGATGGCAGCCCTCTATCACACGAGACTTAATCATGGCAACCGAAATATGAGAGCACTGCCTAACTGTACATACAGTTAATTCAGGCGTTATGTTGAATTATTCATAGAGGTATTGGTAGAAATGAAAATGGCCACAAAATTAAAACGAAAAGATGAGATCAATATCTAGAAGTAAAAATTAAACAGAATCCATTTTGTTTGAGACTCAGTTCCATTCTAAAAAGGGTTTTCACGCCAGTCGTCAGCTTTTCGAATCATTCGTTCTATAAGAGATTATGTCCGTACCTAGCAATAAAACTGTCTGGCTAAGTATTGTAGGCTAGACTTGACCCGTCGGCGACGAGGACACTCACGCACTAATCCCTCGTCTGGGAGAGGAGCGGACGCTGTGCCCTTCACAACTTCAAATAGAAACGCGATTTACATGTTCTGTGCTTGTTTGGGATAGCACTTTATTTTTATTGAGAGACGTTGAATATTGGATTAAGCTGATAATGTTCCATTAGTTGACAAGATATTGATAAAGTTTGAGGTTTTATTCATGAAAATCTATTAGAAAGGGAGACGCCAGACTTGTAACTGATAGTGATTACAGATTAATATTATTGTATGCTGACGATATAAATTAAGACATATTAGACAGAAACAACTCGTGATATTTTTTCAATAAGCACTAAAGATATTTAAAGTTCTTGTTGACCGTGCCGGGGTTGCGGGTTGTTCGAAAGAGATACCGCGGCCCCGGAACATAAGCAAAAGAAGGAACATGGGTGGGTTTTAGTCAGTAAAAGTCGGACACTCTCCTAGCTCCGCCAGAGCGGGGGAAGTTATTTGATGATTTCCCATTCCGAAAAAAAAGGTATTTTTGGCAAATACATAACATAACGCCACTTATTCCTGAAGGCGAGGTCTATACACAAACACACCAGATATGTTTAATTCCCATGCGTTGACAAATGTTGACCCAAAAAGTAGCTAGTACACACGACGGCAGGTCAACCTGTTCTAAACTATTATAACCTGATCTCTCTACTAGGGATTGCACACCGTAGTCGAGAGATCAAGTTAAAATGGTTTTGTATAGGTTGATGTGCCGTCGTGTGTACCTGTACCCCAATAGCCGTCATCTAGCAATAATAATATTAATGCCCACTAAAACCTTTTACTGTCTCATCAATTAAGGCGCCATAAAAGGCTACACCCATACATTTTCCATGTAGAACAGGCACAATAACAAATACGGGTGTTAATTTACGAGTGTGGGCCACGCAGGGCCACGGTGTACGACACGCCATAAACCATGGTGTGCCACTGTCTGTCTTCTATGTGAGGGGACGTTATGGTATTATGAGGTGATTGTCGATGGTGGTGGAATGCACAAGTGCGGAAGTGTCGATGGTGTGAAAACATAACGGTGTGTTTGTATGAGTAAGATTTTGCACGTTTAGGAGTATGATAAGTAATCATACTTTCTTCGGAATAAAATATCATTGCAATCCATTCAAGCAACAATTCACGAGACATTTAATATAATATTTTTCATTTTTATTGCAAATAATAAAGTATGTTATTATGTAAACACACTCATGTGAAAATGTTAAAAACCCCTATATATACATGAAATAAAAGGTCTTTTTTATTTAATATTACATATTTTTAGAATCATAATAGATGTTTAGACGAAGATGTACCTTTTTTAAATCTGCAACCGAACTTGAAATAAATAAGAATATAGACATGCAGATGTTCGTAACAAAGACCAATAAATACACCACAAAATGAATAGTTCATTAGATATGGCACTCTATATTCTATTCATTAGCGTTCACTATCGCTAGTATCATCAGCCTGTTACACGTGCGGTTTAAGAGAGTTCTAGTTACATGTAACTCGTCTACACCTGATATCCCTTCTCCACTCCACTTCAAAGCCACAACAAGCAACCACCTTCATCCTACAAATTACTCACAATCATGACCCATCTCTATGAACAATTAATTTCCCATCGCCTTAATCCCGCGCCCCAGGATTACGGCGCACGCGTCCCGGCGCTAATCCCGCGGGATCGCATCTGCGCGGGATCCCGGGCTGTTTACAGTGCATATTGAGCGCTGGGAGCGTGCACAGCCGGCGACACGAACTGTGATTAAGTTCTGAGTGGCAGCAGACGGACGTTTTTAAAGGTCACGCGAGAATGTTCGTGTTGGGAGATAATCCTGTTCGAGGTTGTTCTCCCGTCGCTCATCTTTAATGTATTGAGAAATCGAGCTGAATACTTATTCTCTGTTTTATTCAGCAACTGTCTGACTATTAATTAGGATTTCTAATAATAACCGCCGCTCGGGTCAACCTTGAGGTTAAGCCGCGAATACCGAGTTTGCTTCGTGCCTCGGAAAGCACGTTAAGCCGTTGGTCTCGGCTGTCTTTTGTAGATGTGATTTTTGTAAGATGTCATTTTAGACCTTTAACGAATATCATAGAACAGTCGTTAAAGGTAGTGAATGGCTCGTAATTCTGACAACTATACTTACAAAGGAGTACCGTATTACCCAGTAATAATGTGGCTGTGGAGGTCACTAAGGCAATCACTCCATATGAAATACTGGTATTAATATTAAAAAGCATTAAAAACAACTTTATTGAACTAAAGCCTACATCTAAATACAAGGTAAAGTGTAACATGATTGGGTTAAGAGACTTATACCAAACTAGGTGGCGCCTGCGTGATATGGAAAAAAAAGTATCCTATGTGTTATTCCAGACTATATCTACCTCTCTGATAAATTTCATCTAGATCTACTCAGTCATTTTGACGTGAAAGAGTTACACACATCCATACATCCATCCATCCATCGTCACAAACATTCGCAATTATAATATTAGTAGGATTTATTCAACTGAAGTCAACTCCAATAAAGTTGGGAGAAGGCTAGGCAGATGATGATGTGTCTATTTCTAATCGATTCATCACACCTACTTACCTATTCTCCATTCTACAATATTATCGTAACTGAAAGCATTCATTTATTTTGCTGGATCACGCATCCCTCTCTGCTCACCCTTTCCGGCTCACTACGCGTGAAGATAACTAAACAACTCAATCATTTACGAACATCTACTAACTAACATAACTACATCTCTCCACACAGCTATTAACTGTTGTTATCAAGCGTGCGCGCGGTTCCGTCCGGCAGCCGGCGGGCGCTTATCTGCCGTATCCGAACCGTATCCGACGGCTAAGCCGTATGGAAGCAGCTACTGAACGGTTACCAAGCATAGTGAAGGTAAAGTTGACTAAATGAGCTAAAACAACATACCATAGATAAAATACCAGTACTATTAAAAACATAAACTAATTTTATCACTTAGAATTACGTAAGCCGATAAAAAATATTGACCACAGTTTAAAAATAGCTATCAATATGTGTTGGTACACTGAATGCTATCTGCTATTTTGATCGTCTAGTATAAGCATCGATGGTTCAGTGGTAGAATGCTCGCCTGCCACGCGGGCGGCCCGGGTTCGATTCCCGGTCGATGCAATATTCTTTTTGCGATTTTTTTTCTTTTTTAGTATCAGTTTACCATTGTAGGTTTAGTATAAATATTATTTGTTGTTTATTCGAAAGTATAAGGTATAGTAGTTTTATTATCAACTAGCGAGCCGCGCGGCCCCACGAGTGCTAGTTGCTCATGAAGAAATTGACAACATTATTATTCATACACAGTACATACCTTGGCCTGACAATTATAAACAGGAAAAAAACAACTAAATCGGTTGAGTCAGCCTCAAGTGATGCACCGACATACATGTGTATGTGCACTTATGTGTATGTGTTGGTTTTTGTAAAGGTGTAATCACGTTACTCACACTTAATGTACTGTTCAAAATTTAATTTATAAAACACTGCCAGCGAAAACAGTAAGCCATTTAACATTAATTAAAATAAATAACCAACAAAATAACGAACGCCTACCATTTTAACAATAGCAACATAATCCTCTCCGCCGCTACACAAATTGTAAGCGGAACAAACACACAAAGGCGCCAGTCGCCACACATCACATAAAGGTGCAGCCACATTATCATAACGGCTAAGGCTACAATGGATCGCGCTGGATTTGCCGCGCGTCCTAAGTGGCGTTTAATTAAAAATATGTCACGCGGCGCGACATGAGGGGCGAGGGGAGGTTGAGAGGGGGGAGGGGCGACGCTTTGCGGACGTCTTATTGTTGCAGGGGAAGATATTGCTGTTGTATGGGTTATTTTGTAATTGATTGCTAGAGTGAAATTGGTCGACATTGTTTTAAACGGCGGTGGTTCGTACACACAGCACACAATATCACTCTTAAAGTTTCTGCCAAAAGTCGATCTATGGGAAATATTGGCATACAGCTGCATCCGGTAAGACTAGAACCAACTATATTGGGGTCGGCCCAATATAGTTGGGAAAAGGCAGGGCAGATGATGAAGTTTCTACTAAAAGTTATACGGGTGTATATCGATGTACACGTGCCAAAAACTGACTCAGTTTTGATGTATTTACTTTGTGGTCATGTCTTTCTATCATCGATTAAAAGTTAATAATCGACATGGGCTAGAAAATCTTATAAGCCAAAGGACGTTGAAAGTCCTTGTAGAATACGAAACACTTTAAAAACGATTGCCGTACGTCTAGGCCTTCATGATTTATTGGTGACTAAATACTCATTCTTGTTTCTATTCTACAAAAATTAACAAGTTCACCCACCCTTTGGTAATGTGAACCAAGCACATGCTACACAAACGATAACTGCAAGTTAGACACAGGCCACACTAGCGCGTCCCGACACCACTTCAGGACGCGACGCGTATATTTTCTAGTTAGCTGGACGCAGCACTGTGCCTGTGGGACGATGCTGGATGCTCCTAGGACGCAACGCAGTCCATGAGGAAGAAAGAAAGAAAAGGTGTTTATTTAACTCGCACAGGACAAAACAATAAATTTAAATAAAAAAAAATAAAACAAACGAAATTTTTTTTATTAAAGGATACATACTACTCTGTCAAGAAAGTACCGGGAAAAGATCAATAATACACAAAATGTCTGTTATTCATCCAAATTTATTTTATCATCTTCAAAGTATGCTCCTTTAGAAACGATACACTTGCGCCAACGAATAATCCATTCATCAAAACATTTTTTAAACGCTGCTTCCGGAATTGAGTTCAGTTCTCGCCGCGAATTCTCCTTTATGTCTTCTATCGATTGAAAACGGGTGCCACGAAGTGGTAATTTGAGTTTAGGAAAAAGAAAAAAGTCAGCAGGAGCCATATCTGGTGAATATGGTGGTTGCTGGATGGTATTTGTTGAGTGTTTGGTCAAAAATTCGTTCACAATGATAGCCTTGTGCGAAGGCGCATTGTCGTGGTGCAAAATCCAAGAATTTTCTTTCCACAAATCTGGCCTTTTTCGTCAAATTTGCTCTCTTAAACGCCGCATAACGCTCAAATAATATTCTTTATTTACCGTTAGACCTTCCGGTAAGAATTCAGAGTGCACAACACCGCGATAGTCAAAGAAAACAGTCAACATGACTTTGACTTTTGATCGACTTTGGCGTGGTTTTTTCGGTTTCGGTTCAGGCGCCACTCCGAAGCTTGTTGACTAGTTTGCATGTCAAACTCGTAAACCCACGTCTCGTCACCAGTAACAATGCGTTTCATGAATGTTGGGTCCGAACTGACTCGTTCTAGCATGTCCTCAGCGACTTTCATGCGATTGAGTTTTTGGAGAAAATTCAGATCTTTTGGGACTAGCCGAGCAGCAACATGTTTCATACCCAAATGATTAGTTACAATGGTACGGATCGAATCGTGAGATACAGAAAGTTCGGCGGCTATCTCTCTCAGAGTTGAATGGGGATTTTCAGTCACTATTTTCTTCACTTTTGCGATGTTAACTTCAGTTGCAGACGTTGACGGCCTACCAGAGCGAGGCAAATCTTCCATCACATCTCGACCGCTTTTGAACGCTTTGAACCACTCATAAGCACGAGTTTTTGATAAAGTCGATTCACCGTAAGCCTTCTGTAACATTTTCAGTGACTCCGAACACGAAATTCCATTGGCGATGCAAAATTTAAGACAAACTCTTTGTTCGATATTTTTGTCCATTATGAAATTCGCAATACACACTATATATGATATTACTAAAACCAGCACTGTATTTAATATAAATAACAGATGCAACTCAAACTCCGCGCCAAAATGGAAAACAGTTGTGCCAATCTAACAACTACAAAAAAAACAAAAATTTTAATTTGGAACCATATTAACAAATCATCCATTCCCGATACTTTTTTGACTGAATGTATATGAAATAAATTACCCCTGAACGAGGCCAAAAAGGTCCCTATGCATGATGCTTTAACATTTAATAAAAAAATTGTGAACAAATTTTACAGCTTTATTTCTTTGACCAATAAAAAAAAACGTTTTCAAGTACCTAACTGCTGTTACATCCACCAATGTGCATTGATAGGAAGTCTGCGTTCAAGCAGTAGGAATGATTTAGGATGATTATGCAAAGTATCATGGTGACGGCTTATAACCCGCATCAATAATTGCCCTAGTTAGTTTTGATCATCTGAGTCTTTGTCTCAATACCAGAAAACGGACGAAAACATCTTTAGTTAACCTATTGTTTCCAGATGACATTGACCTTGTTTCAAACGTTGTAAAGACTAGTTAACATATCTACAGGATTATTTGAAAGCCGTATCCTGTACCATGCATCATTGTACTACATTCGAGATTTCAAGTGGAAAGCAAACGCATCACTAAAGTTAGCACACACTAATGTGGAACAGTTCCACCCCCACTGCTAGTCTCAGCCGCCGAGACCACTGGCTAGTCTGTGGCACTTGTTCAACTTTGTCCAACTGTCACAACTACGTGGATTGTTTTCTCAAGTGCGTTTAGCCTAGGACACCTACTTGTGATCGTGCAGAACTTCCCTAGTAGTGTTTATGTTTAGTACTTAACTAACTTTCTTAAGAAATACTTCGAACACCGCACAGTGGAACACTAGTATGCATACTAGTGCTATGAAAACTAAGTTGAAAATGAGAACGTGCATTTTCCGGAATAAAGGTGACAAAGTTTTTAGAAAAATATGAAAATGACGGATTCGTCAAATTCTAAAAACGCCACAAAAATACTACCAGCATTTTCTTTGTGCGTCAAAATGACCAGATTTACACAAATCTTCAATTCAATAAAAACGAACACGTGTAGTTACTTAGTCCCAGTCAACATACGATACGCATCGAAGGTTCGAGATCGGCACACACGGTGGAAATGTACACAGCCATTGAAAAACCACTTTTACATCGGACACTTCAATTCTAACTGCAATCACGCCGTGTAGTGTGTAAATAGTAAACCAATCGCAGCGAGCGACAGACTCCTAGGGCTGCCACGACATCGAAGAATACAGATACATATAACATTACAATTCAATTGGATTTCCTTCTTGAAAAGAATGAATTGAAAATGAACAATAAATAGCGCCTAGAGAAACAATGATGCCGTGGCTGTAAACTCATCACACACAGGATCAATGTTTTTCTACTTAATACCGAAAGTAAATATTGTTTAACAAATTTTTAATTACTTTACTATTCCCAGCTCTGTTCGACGTCCAGGTTAATCGGATTTAGACAAGTAAATACCAGTATTTTAAATGGAGTGACAGCCTATCTGACCTCCACAACTCAGTTAGTACTGGGTAATATAAAACCCCTTGGCAATAATGATTGTTAGACTTTCGGGCCACTGACTATCTGTAACGACTGTCAAAGATCAACAAATGACAGTCATTTATTTATTTATTTATTTTTATTTTTTATTTATTTATTTAGGTTAATCAACAATTGTTTACACTTAAACCTTTCTTAGTTAATAACAAAAATAAACATTTACAAGTGCAACAATTAATTACAGATTAACACCACATGCACAACAAAAACGGTTTTCAAACAAATTTATAAAGATAATTATAATTAATTAATTATAAACAAATTAACAAACAAGCAAAAAGAGGAAATTAAGTTAGTAACAAAGAAAACTAACAGACTCATTTAATAACATACTTTAAAAATTAATCAAAATTTAATCAAATTTTACTAAATTATAATCAAATCGAATTAAAATCAAACCAAATTAAAATTAAAATCATAGTAAAAAACGAAACAAAAACAAATCAAATCATAATCAATTCCAAACAAATTAAAACCAAATCAGAACAAATTAAATCTACATTGGATTATCTACAAAAGCTCGTAAAAATTTATTAATATTATCATGGTGTATGTCTACTATGTCACTGCGGCCATTAATGATTTTGCACAATCTAGGTATTGGAGAATTTGCACCAAGCACGGACTTTCGAAGTGGCGGACACAGGGGTGTTATTTTATTCCTAGGATATCTAGACGGCGCACGGAACCCAATAAGCTTTACTAAACTGGGGCAGTCGATCTTGTTGTGCAACAGTTTGTAAGCAAATAAAGCATCGGTTATATCTCTACGCATAGATAATGATTGCATTTTGAAATGACACAGGCGGGCCTTATAAGAGGGCAAACGCTTAGATTTCCCCTCACTGAAGGCTAAATGCCATACAAAACGTTTCTGTACCCTTTCTAGACGCAACATGTGAGTGGCAAAGTGAGGTCTCCACACAACACTGCAGTACTCCATAATCCCGCGCACGAGGCTGTTATATAGCATTATTCTGGTGCTACTTTTACGAAAGCCTTTGGTGCTACGAATTAGGAACCCTACCATTTTTGATGACTTTTTAATAATTTGTTCAATATGGGGAACAAAAGTGACCTTTTTATCAAAAAGTACTCCTAAATCCCTTAATATTTCGACTTCTTGGACTCGCTCCTGGTCTATGAAGTACTCTGTGTCAATACAGTTAATTTTTCGCGTATATTTTACATGGTAACATTTTTTTGGGTTTAGTTGCATTTTATTATTGTGGCACCATATTATGACTTGGACATTGAATGACTTTGACATATTATGATCGTGTTGCAGAAGTTCGCAGTCTCTTTTAGACTCGATTACTCGTGCAAATTTTAAGTCATCTGCATACAGAAAAGGTTGGGAAAAACAAAAGCATTCCGGAAGGTCATTAATAAACATAAGAAATAGTATTGGAGCTAAGTGAGTTCCTTGGGGGGCGCCCGTCATGGAGGAAAGGTATGTAAAACGTGGTCACCCATCAGTCCAGCCTACGCAAGCGTGGCTTAACCTGAAGATTAACGCGAACAGGTGCTATTATTTAGTCACGAGCTCCTGCGGTAAGGAACATATCCCACAGAATATTGTCTAAGTATTCAGAGAGCTTCAACCTTATATGGTGAGTACAAGGACCAAGTTAACTACCAACAATTATTGATATCGCTAAGTGGTCGCAGAATGACATTGGGAGAGAGAGGGACACTGGGCCATGCCCAGCTATAGACTTACGCTTATTTAATCAATTGATTGGTTCCAAAAACTTATCTTGTAACTTGTAAGTCGTGTGCGACAGCCCTGATAGCACACCGTGACGTGCCGCCGCCGCTGCAGTAATCCCAACGCGGCGGCGGCGGCGGCGCTAGATTCCGCTCACCGCGCTGTTACACATCGAGGATAACTTGACAACCTCAAGTTATTTGTTGGAAGCTTCTATCTGATTACGTTGTATTAGATAGTAAATGTTTATGCGAGCAATCATGGCTGCAGCTGAAGCGCACCTGCTTCGTGGGTAAATATACTAATGAATAGACTAGTGAAAATGTAATTTATTACTTTTACTTTGTACTTTATTAGATAACTTTCAGCGAAATCGGTATTGGACATCTTACATCTATTTGAGCTACCCATAGGCTCATGGTATCAATCTTGTTGAACGTTGTTCAAACAAACTTTTTTTTTTATAACACCATGTATACTTACTTTTACCTATGTGAAACAAATAAACCTATTTGACTTTGATGTCTACTGGCCCTTTCCTGTGAACCAGTCAACGAGCTAAATACTAATAATTCAGCCAGATACAAAAATTTCAAGTCAACAAGAAATTATGCTAGCAACAACCAACCGCAATAAACACTTTTTATAATAAAATGTTACAGGTATTGTAACCGAACCCTTGCCTGCACATAATGAATTTCCTCAACACCTCGGCACTCAGCGGTCCCCCGACTGTTTGCCCGTCATACCCTGTCCCAGGGGAGGCCCGCAGGCCGGGAGGCCGGGAGGCCGGGAGGCCGGGAGGCCGGGACTATCCTCCCGCCAAGTAATTCGGTCTGCTTGCCGTCTCTATTGGAACGGATGGCGATTGCATTTAACGCGGTGCTCGATTGGAGGCGTATTTGCTGTCTTGGCTGTGTATGGAACATTTCAAAAGATGAACCGTTTGCGACCATGTGTTTGATCTCTTATAAGTACGTATTGAATTAGTCAGTAATCGTAATATTTTTTGACCTAATCGTTCTGGCTAAGATTTATTATCGAAGGTGTTTTTGAAAAATATGAGTATTTTGGTGATTGCTATAATATAATAATTTATTTATTTTCGGATACCAGAGATCCATAGTGTTAGTAGCAGGCCTTATATCTAGTGTAAGTACATTCATAAATAAAAAAAAAAACAAATTAGAGTATGAATCACTTTACAGAAGATGAAAGCCAGTGAATCAAGCAATCATCTTCTCCACAAAATGCCTCAAAAAAGAGGAGAACAGACTCTCGGTAACTGTTTTTAGAATGCTGTTGGTACTGGCCCGGGTTCTAGCTGCCACAGACGCTATCTTCTTCCGTACGACTGCGTGAAAGCCGTCAGTACGGTTCTGTGCAAACCTCTCCGACGCATTACAGAACCGGCGGGGCAATCTCAAGAGCATTCTAAAAAGAGAGCTTTGCACGAGTTGGCTTTGGGGGAAGTTTGACAAGTACTCAACACTTAACTATCGAAATCAGAAACCAGGTATATACATTCGATTAGTGAAAGTCGACTAGCTATTCCTATACAACTATGTAAAAAGAAAAGGTGAAAGGTTGTTTTGAAAAGATCGCTTTTAGCCATAAGATCGCCCATTGTGTCACCCTATTTATAAGTTGTTTAATGTTATTCTTGTTATTTGTATGGTGTACATAATAAAGAATATTATATCTATCTTCTATCTATCTATCTAAAAACTTTTTAGAACATAATTCGCAGTATGACCACCACACCAGTGAAAATTACCATGCTTCACCCAAACAATGAGCACGTGTGCACAGCACATGAATGATGACAATGTGGCGGCGGCGTGGCAGACTGTCAATGTGTCCATTACTGATGATGGATGACGTCATACTGGAAACGTGACGTTGATTGGCAGTGGAAATTGCGCGCTTACATTTTCTAGCCATTATATTGATGGGTCGTGATGGCCCAGAGGTTAAGCGCCTCGCCTCTCATGCATGACGTTGTGGGTTCAAATCCGGGCAAGTAAAAATGTGACTTTTTCAATTTATATGTACTTTCTAAAGTTTATCTAAGACATCACAGACATCGGTAAAGGAAAACATCGTGTGGAAACCTGGACTTATAATTGATATAAGTCTGAAATCGGTAACCCGTCTTCAGTAAGCGTGGTGAACAATTGCCGTGCCTTCTCTGTAAGAGAAAAGCCCTTTGCCCGGCAGTGGGGAAGTTATAGGCTGGTATTATTTATATTGATTACCATAACTAAATATACCTAATTATTCTCTGTTTCCAAACGCAGAAACGACACAAGACCAATCCAAAATCTGTAATTCCTAAAGAACAAAATCACAAAATACTCTGTTTGTTGGCCATGTTCAAGTTGCTCCAGATTGCTCCAGCATTCCATCCACAAACTTGGTCCATCGACACTTCACCCGGTGCTTCAACTTAGAAATAAATGGATTCCGTCTTCGGCGCGTCGTATTGAAATCATACAGGCAGAGTGCATACCGTTCCGCGCCAGTAATAAAGTCACAGAGCTGCGCAATTGTGAACTACGGCTGCGAGTTGCGGACTGCGGACTCCGGACCCCGGGAGGCACAGCGCAGCTCCATGGACAAGGGTGAGGCCATGGTTGTGTAATATAGAAAGTACTACCAAGTAATATGAACATTTTTCGCGATTAAACATTAAGAGATGAAAAAAGAAGACGGAAGAGTTAGTAATGAAATCACTGGCGGTAGTGAATCTTCATGGTGGATAACGTGACCGGCGGCGTTAGAACCGCTAATTGAAACTCACAGTACTATTCCAAGGGGTTTACCAACATTGTCTGTGACTATCATTTGAGACAAAGAAGTGAACGTGATATCAAAGTTTTTTATTTAACATTAGTACTTCAGAATTTGCAAAATATTAGCAGTAAAACAAAGGAATATACAAATTACGATGTTGTGCTCGAGTTTAGTAAAGTTACTTGATGATTGCCCATCCCCCAAAAAATAAGTGAAAGTAGGTACCTTCACATAATATTAGTAAGGATTAATATTCAAACTACGTCCAATAGTTTAATTTACATGAAGTAATACCCAGACAGCATTGTGAAGGCACCTTATCTGGAAGGATTGAAAAGAGATCTGGGAAATAGCTAAGACTTGTTGGAACACAATCGGGAATTCCTAGAAACTTCGTCCGCCGTAACACCACCGACTAAGTTCTTGATAAAATTTCATTACCGTCGGATCCAGTCTAACGTGATTTTCACTTGAGAAAAATTAATAAGTTGGGCACACAGTATTCGACGGTGGTTTGTAGGTGCTTGAAGAACTTATTTAACAGGATTGCTTGTGAATTCAACAAAGTTTTAATACTTTTGGCAACACTTATCTGCACTTGACTCCTTTCTGCTTACCTATTAATTGACCTGAAAATAAATAAACATCAACATTAAAACACATTTATAGTTCTACTAGCTTTCGCCCGCGGCTTCGCTCGCGTTAAATTCGGTATAACACACCAAGCAGACCTGCAGTTTTTGCTCTTGCGCCTGATTGATTTGTAATAGCAACGCTAAGTTTTCCCTTTTCTTCCCTCGTTCTCCCTCATATCCCACTTTTTTTTTAATAAAAATTAGCCTATGTCCGTCTCCTGGTTCCCAACTATCTCTGTGCCAAAATTCATTACAATTGGTTTAGCCATTAAAGCGTGAAGAGGTAACAAACAAACAAACAAACTCACTTTCGCTTTTATAATATTATATATATATATATATATATATTAAATATTAAATATTAATATTATTATATTATATATTATTATAGTAAGGAAGTAAGGATTAGCTGGCGCCCGCAGGTTCGCCCGCATGATATAAAAAAACGTGTTATTTCAGATTATAATCTACCTTTGTGCCAAATTTCATCAAGATCCGTTCAGCCGTTCAGCCGTTTTGACGTGAAAGAGTAACAAACATCCATACATACATCCATACATCCATCCATTCTCACAAACATTCGCATTTATAATATTAGGAGGAAGTAGGATCTGCTTTCAAGTTAGCTTTATATTTTTTAGAAGAAACTTTGCCCCACACTAGGATTGCCAGCCACTGCGCCAACCGTGCCATCAATTTATATATAGACTAGCTTTTGCCCGCGGCTTCGCTCGCGTTAAATTCGGTAGCGCCTTATTGATTTGTAATAGCAACGCTAAGTTTTCCCGTTTCTTCTCTCTTTCTCCCTCACATCCCACTTTTTTCAAAAAAATATTAGCCTATGTCCGTCTCCTGGTTCCCAACTATCTCTGTACCAAAATTCATCAAAATCGGTTTAGCCATTAAAGCGTGAAGAGGTAACAAACAAACAAACAAACAAACAAACAAACTCACTTTCGCTTTTATAATATTAGTAAGGATATTCGTCATCGATAAACACGCAGACGATCAAAGCGATTGTTTACTTTACAAAGAACTCTTTTACATCGTCCGAAATCTTTCTATCGAGGCAAATACGATACCGACGAAGCGAAATATCAGAAAAGCTCAGAATCGTGAAAATATTTCAGTGGCAAAATAGTGTAAAATCCTTATCGGATCAAATCGGCGCGCATCGGAGCGAGCGCTCGCGTATCGCTGCGATCGCCGGCGATTCGCGGCGATATTCGCTTTTATGAGGACTTTTATTCGTTCAGACGATTCACACTTTTCGGCTCAGTGGACACAGATAATGAATACAAGTTGGCTCGCTTACTGCTACAGTAGTACAGCAACACTTACCACTACATTGGTACTTTCAGAAGGTAAGCTCTATTCAACAAACATGATCCATTCATGGCGCTTGATAGCGGTTCAAACAAATGACGTATGGAGATTTCGAACACGCAGGTGCGTTTTCTTTTCACTGTACGAAGACACGTGCGTATGTGTGCGTGAATTTTCATTACTTGTATGAAGTCGGTTTTCTGTACTTCTCTGTTCTGTAGTAAGTGATACAGCGCTACCTGCAGTTTTTACATTTCATTAGCGCCGAGAATTTTGTTAATTAATTTTGTGCAAGTTTTTTGTTCAAATACTTTAATTGCGGGGAATCTTTTATCTATATCTATACTTATAATAAATCTGTAGAGAGGTCAATTCTGTACATGAAATATATTTCCAAAATTATAATAAATCTGTAGAGAGGTCAATTCTGTACATGAAATATATTTCCAAAATAACTATCAGGGGGTGATTAGTGATCGATACTGATGCCAAAAATGCAATCAGTAAAATTTTTGTCTGTCTGTCTGTCTGTCCGTCTGTCTGTCTGTCTGTCTGTCTGGATGTCTGTATGTTCGTTATAGAAACAAAAACTACTCGACGGATTTTAACGAAACTTGGTACAATTATTCTTCATACTCCTGGGCAGGTTATAGTATACTTTTCATCACGCTAAGATCAATAGGAGCAGAGCAGTGAAGGAAAATGTTGGGTAATCGGGAGAAGTTGGTTAAAGTTACACAGAAATCATGTATGACGGAAATGTCCTCCTTAAAATTATATAAAAAATATCCTACGACTGTCTATCTTATATGGTTGACTCACAATAACACGTGTAACTCCCGATAACTTAACAGTTCGGAGTTTCTGATTATATTTGTCTACTCTTACGTTTATAACACTCCCCACTCATCTCTAATTAAAAACAGTTAACATTATTACGTATTCAATAAAAAAAGAATCATATAAATCGGTATACAAACACCAAAGTTATGCATGAAATACGCTAATAAGCCATCGCGCGTGAATACTGAATCATGCTATAAGGATTATTTTTGTGTAATATTGGGCTGTTGATGCGAATAGACGTTCAGAGTGTTCGACCTTATTGACAGACAATGCTTTCAGCCCGACTTTTAGTCTTTAGATAATTTCTTTTTAGATTTCTTTTGTTGTTATTTTAAAAAATAGGTACCTATTAGTTATTTTGGTAGTGTTTAAATATTCGTTCAAATTACAAATTATTCATAGTTTACATTTTATTTCTTTTTTGGTGAAGTAGTAGTAGGTACGCACAGATTTTTAGATACCGAGTTTCGGCTAATTTATGTTCAGTTTTTTTTTTAAATTATGTTGGTAAAAGCGTAGTTACTTATACTAATTATAGTTATAGGTATTATTAATTATAGGTTTTTATTTTTATGTAAAGTAGGTATAAGTAGATAGTATTGGACAGGCGTTTTAGCTTTATTTTCATTTCATTTTTTGTTACAAGTTGTAGTTACCTATTATTTCTGGGTATAATTCTATTAGGATTATTTGGTTTTAGTATCTATTTTATTTGGTAATTAATAGGTTCTTATAGATAATAGGCATAGGTAATTAGATATATTAAAAAAATATATATATATATATAATTTAGTACGTAAGTACTTAAATTATTTTCAGGTTAATTATAATTATTATTTTTTAAGTGTAAGGTAGCTACAGTTAGGACCTCTTACGTAGCTTATTTCATTAGGTAACTGAATAGGCATTCAGTTACCTTCAGTTATATTCATAAATCCTTACTAATATTATAAAAAGCCACAGTGAGTTTGTTTGTTTGTTACGGCTTCACGCCTAAATGACCGAACCGATTTTGATGCATTTTGGTACAGAGATAGTTGGGACCCTGGAGACGGAAATAGGCATTTTTTTTAAAGTGAGGAAAGGGGGGAAATGAGGGAAAAAAGAGGAGAGAAAGATACATCTTTTTCGGGTCATAACGCGGGTTAAAGGTAGCGTTAGCCCAAAGTAACTATGCCACGCGGACGAAGTCGCGGGCGGAAGCTAGTTTTAAATAAAATTCAAAGTTTTAAAATGAATTAAATGTTCAAGCTGTCTTTTATAATGCGGCGACGAACTGTAGTTGTCCATTGGCCAGTCGGATAGTCTTGGGCTGCAAACTGTTAATAGGCCTTCTGGCTTAGTCAGGGCTCCACACCAGATAGACCCAAGAGGCGCTGCAACAGACATCGTAGATGGCGGAAAATGGAACAAAAGGTGATCCATATTAGGCTTGGAATTGACAAACTAGAAGCTATTATTATGCATAGCATTGCAATAATTGATTTTTCACACCACTCCAAATCACTAATCATCCAAAAATAGTGAAGCTCCTACGGCATGAGCATGTCCCGTCAACGTCAGACACGTCACATAAGGGCGGCCCCACACCGCGTCGCCGCCGTCGCTCGCAGTCGTCCGGCCGACGCAGTCATTAGAGACGTCTCACAATTAGCTCCATTCGTCGATCGACACGAGCCACGACGCTCATTTACTTGTGCTCGTGTTTGCTATGTCTAAGAGATTACGTGAACGTCCCTATAATAGTCAAGTCGCGTGCTCCGCTTATTGGAGTGGAAAGAACAACATAAGTGTGGATTTCGATCCTCGTCTAAAATCCTACTTCTACTTATATAATATTACTAGCTTTTGCCCGTAGCTCTGCTCGCGTTAAATTCGGGGTAACACAGTTCCCATTGCGCCT
This sequence comes from Ochropleura plecta, assembly GCA_905475445.1. Lineage (NCBI taxonomy): Eukaryota > Metazoa > Arthropoda > Insecta > Lepidoptera > Noctuidae > Ochropleura > Ochropleura plecta. The sequence continues at coordinate 19,855,436 of FR997739.1, forward strand.
TATTGATTTGTAATAGCAACGCTAAGTTTTCCCTTTTTTCCCTCTTTCTCCCTCACATCCCACTTTTTTTTAAAAAAGCCTATGTCCGTCTCCTGGTTCCCAACTATCTCTGTGCCAACATTCATCAAAATCGGTGTAGCCATTAAAGCGTGAAGAGGTAACAAACAAACAAATAAACAAACTCACTTTCTTTTATAATATTAGTAAGGATATATTAAATATTAATATGAATATTATTTGCATTCCCATACGACGATAGAATACGGATGATTTCATTAAATTTTATTTATATTATATTATAAGTAAGGAGTAAGAATAGTAAGGATAAATGCGAATGTTTGTGAGGATAGATGTATGGATGTTTGTTACTCTTTCACGTCAAAACGGCTGAACGGATCTTGATGAAATTTGGCATATACAATAACACATAGGATACTTTTTTTCGATATCACACGAGCGAAGCCGCGGGCGCCAGATAGTATAGAATAAAGAAATACTTAATCATTAATTACATGTATGAAATAATGAGCAAGCGGCAAGTGTTTAGATAAATTTTATCTTCTTCTTGCATTTAATAAGTGTGTTTGTTTATTGATATACATAGATAAGATATTCTAATCAGTTTATTTGTAGTGATTCGTAAGGGAATCTTATCTCTAAATTAGGTGGTGTAGGTCAGGTTAGTGAGCTCTTTCTGAAATCTGAATACATTGCTAGGTGCTTTCTATACTTTTATGGCTGCATATTTTCGAAAAACCCATCAAGAATATCAAGTTAGTTGGGAAAGCGAATTTCCCTTAGATTAGATGACCCTCCCCAACTAAAAATTCCAATTACGAGCAACCCTCAATAATAACCGCATATCGAACCCAACGCAGGGTGTAGGTGGATGTATACGAGAACACCAGGGATACATAATTTTTTGTAAAAAAAAAACTTTTTTGCTTTAGTCCTCAAAAACCAAATTTTAAATTGTACTTTAATGGAGTACCTACACAAGAATAGCATTTAGTCCTATTTTTAATATTATATAAGCGAAAGTTTATGAGGATGTATGTAGGTATGTTTGTTGCTCTTGCACGCAAATACTACTGAATGGATTTTGATGAAATTTAAATTCCATCAACACGCAAGTGAAACTACAGGGCGCAGCTAGTATATAGTATACTACCTGGCGCCCGCGGCTTCGCCCGCGTGATGATAAAAAAAAGTATCCTATGTGTTATTCCAGACAATAATCTACCTCTGTGCCAAATTTCATCAAGATCCGTTCAGTAGTTTTTTCTTGAAAGAGGATCAAACATACATCCATACTCACAAACTTGCGCATTTCAAATATTAGTAGGAAGTAGGATATTCAGAAGAAAATTCCTCAAACTTATAAAATATAGAATTTATTAAGAAAAGATATTAGTGTCGGTCAGAAAAAATAACCCAAAATCGATTCTTTAACATGTTAAAGCTGTTCCCAAAAATGTAACGGGTTTTTTGCGTGGAACATATTTGTTTGGGTGCCCCGTTTTGGTACAAACGACAGCACTTTGTACGAACACTATCAAATATATAAAATTGAGTTGAAAGAGGGTGGCCGCGCAATCTCGGCCCGGGGTGGCGACTGTCGCGTCAATATTTGAACTGCACACTCTTTAATACACCTACAACTTGAATTTGATATGGTGGCGGTGGTGTGCAGTCTGGGGAATTACCTTTCCATAAAGTAGTGACATATCGATTCAAATGATTCGCAGGTGATAATAGTGCCTCTTTTGTAGGTGTACCTACATGTAAAAAACTGATGCATTCATGACTTTACCATACAAATAAAATAATGCTCGGTGGCTAGCAATATTTTATTTTAATACTAAGATTTTTTTCATAAATGTAGGTATAAAGATTTTGAACTGACAATAATGACGAATAAAACAATTAAAAAGCACCGAAAATCAAAAATTGTTTCCGAAAAAAGTTTTTAAGAGCAACTTTGCAATCAATTCTGTTTAAATTGCGTGTTATTTTTATCGAGACCTTACATTTTGGTTTTCCACTCTTTCCATATACGACAAAACAATCAAGGCGCTTTAAATTTTCAAGCACATATTACAGGTCGGAATTAAATCTGATACGCGAAGGTTTCAGTTAAAAAGGGTTCAAGTACTTTGTTAATTTAACATTACATGGGCCTCGGGTCAGCGCGTTTATAATTAAGTCACTTCCAACCTTCTAGACAGAGATAGATAGTGCAACCGCTACGCATATGAGAGAGATGGAAAATCATGCTAAAGTTTTTTAGGTTTGAAATATGGTGTAATAGGTTACGCCAAAAATAAGGTTGCCAAGAATAATTGCTGGTCGGAAATTCTATTTTAAACGTAGACTCCTATCTGTTACTTTATGCGACTTACTGATGTCTAACTCGAATTTACCTGATTAACTAAATACACACATCAAAAGTGTCTAGGGATCAAGCATTTTTATGCGGATTTCTTGAGATTGAGATGTGGCTTTGTAATAAATTTATGATTTTATAAATTTATATGGATCCTTTTTGGTGCATTTCATAATTTGAATCAGGAACTCTCAGTCAAATTCGAGTAAAAGATGAAAATAAGCTGTCAATATTTTCCCTATAAAAACATACAACGCATTGAAGACATTATTAGTGCTACTGTTTCCCTACTACTGATTAAAACCAACGTTAGTATGGAGCGGCGACGTCATTTAAGCAGGGAAGAAATGCTCAGAGCCGTGGGAATGATAGAAGCTGGTTCCCGGCAACGTACTGTAGCTTTAGCTCTGAATACAAGTCAGAGTGTTATCAGTCGACTTTGGACACGTTACCGAAGCACTGGTACCGTGGCTGAGCGCCATGGAGGACGGTATCGCTGCACCACACGGAGACAAGACCGATACATTCAAATCTTAACTCGAAGAGCTCCAACAATAACCGCCATGATGTTAGCCGTGAGGCTTCATCACTCTTCAGGGAACTTAATTAGCGACCAAACAGTCAGAAACCGCTTGCATGAAGTGAACCTTTATTCCCGAAGACCGCTACGGGTACCACCTATAGCAATGCACAATCGTAGGATTCGATATCAATGGGCTCTTGAACACAGAAATTGGGCAGAAGAACAATGGCGTTTCGTGTGCTTTTCTGATGAGTCTCGTTTTGGTATGAGACCGGATACAAGACGTATACGACACTGGAGAACCCCTGGACGCCAACAGCGATTAAAATCCTGCCAGGAAGTCCATCCTTATAGTGGTGGAACCATCATGGTATGGGCGGGTATTTGGATCGGCGGAAGAACTGAGTTGATTTGGATCAGAGGCAACCTCAACGCTCAAATTTATGCTGAGACGATTGTATCAGACGTCATCGTTCCTCTACAAGTGCAAATCGGTCCCTTATTTCAGTTAATGCATGATAATGCACGACCGCACACCGCAAGAGTTGTAAGACCGACTCTCGCCGCAGCTAACATCAATGTCCTGCCCTGGCCTGCTCAGTCGCCAGACTTGAACCCGATTGAGCATGCATGGGATATGCTACAGAGAAGAGCTCTGCCGAATATGGAGGGTATCCAGTCGCAAGAAGACCTTTTTTTGTTGTTGCAACGAACATGGGCGGCCATTCCACAGCGTGATTTGGATGAACTCATTTTGAGTATGCCAAACCGATGTTCTTGTGTTGTTAGTGTTCGCGGTAGAAACACGGATTATTAATTGTTTAAGTTACCCAATAAAATTTTAAAGAAAACTGTTATTTCAGTCTTTTTTTCGAACTTTAATGTTAGTGGTTCAAATGTCAAAAATCCCTTTATTAGGAAAATGGCAAATTTCTTTATTAATGCAAAGGTGGCTTGGTTTATCGTTACTGTGACAAACGAAAACACTTTATTTGATGAATCCTTAAAGAAAATTTTAATTAATATCAATCAGGAGAAAAGTTATTGCAAAAATATATGTTGATCCCTAGATACTTTTGATGTGTGTAGTTTGCTTTTGTTTGGCTTAAAAGAGGTTTAGTTATGAATAGAATAGAATAATTTTATTTGATTTTCATGATACCTGTAGGTCTTAAAATATTGATAAGTTCTAACATGTTTTGCTGTACAAACATTCAAAATATTTTCAACTAAAATGCAAAACATTAACTTCTTAAAAATATTAAATGTAATGGTAGGTAGTAAAATTATCATTTCACTTATAATATATGTCTTCGTATATATTTATTCTAAATTTTAACATTTACATAACTTAAATCACTTTCTAGAACGCTATTAGATAGTCACTTAATATGATACTTTTTGATCAAAAAAATCTTTCATAACTCCGCATTCAAGATCCAACCGCTCCAACTATGTATTCAATTTTTTACCGAAGTCACTTATTGCGAATTCACTTACAATTAACAGCGATGCATTAAGTGCATTCCCCTCAGGGGTGAGAGGGGCCCGGGGGGGTGAAGACAGGAGGGGGCGGGGCTAACTCGCTTATGCACCCGGAACGTCGTAGTGATTCAATTTGTGAACCGTTTTATTGACTGAAAATTGCTCTAAAGTGTAGAAGGGCCGGTGCCACAAGCGACTAGCGACTGAGCGGCTAAGGTGTCGCAGACGGCGTCTACTGAGGCGGGAAAGGATACGTTATGTAAATTCCTTTTAATTTATTTCTTTCTAGAGACAGACTGTATGCTAGGTTTATGCGATTGAAATGTGCGACTGTGATAAGATTTAGGAATGTATACTGTTTTGAACAAATGCAGTTTATGTAGACCATGCATTTGTTTCTGTTGCAAAACACGCATTTAATAAATGATTCATAGAGACCCACGTATTTGTATTATGGCATTGGTGACACATGATTAAAATATACTTTAATTATAGTACAAACAACAGATTTTCCAGCATTTACAGTTTTTTTTTGTTTTATAAAAAAACTTTGCTCCACACTAGGAATTCCTCCTATATCGTGGGTGCGTTTACAAACATTTAAACTCACATACACAAACAGCCAGACCCGAAACAACTATCTGCAGGTCATACAAATATTTGTTTCGTGCGGGAATCGAACCCGCGACACGCAGCGCAGCAGTCGATCGCTCAGCCACTGCGCCAACGGTGACCGGTAGAGTATTCGTTCCGGAACGTTTATATGTATATAGCATTTATACTGGTATTTCATTAAAATTTGATGTTTTGTTAAGATGCGATCCGTGATTCAAGCAAAGTTAAAGCGGGGCGTTAGTAAAGTATAATCTAAAGTTTTAACTTGTCGATCTATAAGATTTTAACATCTTTAAAACTAATCTTCCTTCTCAAGTTTCGTGCGCACTTCTCCTGTATTCCCGTAGTAAACCGCTGCAAGGATTGCTTCTCGATATTAAACTGAGCAGACAGACACCAACTCCTCAGCTAAATGCTTGACGAAGGCGATGTTTTAGTACTCTGGCTCTGTGTCAATTGGATATTGTGATTTTGGTGTTTGAAAGATTTCCGTGAAAATGTACCATCATTATTACTGCTCGGAAGCTCCAACTAAATAAATAATAATAAAATATATAATAAATATCTTGGGACAACTCACACACGGCTATCTGATCCCAAGCTAAGCAGAGCTTGTGTTATGGTAACCAGACAACTGATATACATACTTATATAATTTATAAATACATACATATTATAGATAAATCACACCCAGACACAGAACAAACAATCATGCTCATCACACAAAGTTTGTCCTGGGTGGGAATCGAACCCACGACCTCCGGCTCAGCAATTAGGGCCACTAACAGTCAGGGCAACTATTGGATATATTCCCTTTATTAAAAAGTGATACTTTCAACTAAATCAAAAGTTTCAATTGAATGCACTTTGCGTGAGATAACTCAGGATAAGTTCGGGTGGCCAAATGACCAAATAATGTTTACCTTAAATTTGTTGTTAAATGCTTTAGTATTATGTAAATGATTAAAATTATGACAAATATGTCAATACATTTAATATTTTTTGTGAGTTTAATTATTTTGACTAAGATATCTTTTAAAGTTTTAAATAACATGATTTTTCTATTTATATTGCTAATTAAATAACAATTATGCACGATATTAATATTTTTTAGAAACTTCTTTTATTTCTTAAGCAGTTCTTATTTTTAAATGCAGGCTCCTGGCATAACAGCGCTCTGTTCATTAAATATAAGACAAAAAAAAAGATTTGGACTATATGACAATAAATTATTCTATTGGAATTGAGGAGACCTATCCGGTCGTTAACTGCCATTTTAATACAACTCAGCAGCGATCGTGAATACTGTTCAAATTGTTTTGTTTTCCCGCTGTTAAAGCCAGCATTCATCCTAAATAATAAGGTAAAATAATTTCTTTACAGCTTCCCTGTCCAGACTGCTACACTTGCAGAACAAATGACCGACCGCGCTTTACAAAACTGTTTCTCATAGAGCACGAATTGAAAGAAATCAGAGCGTTTCCCAGTACCGCCAGTGCACAGTGTCACCGTTCGCTGAATAGACTCGACACCGCTCTACCGCAGTGTCGGAAATTTGTGACACTCGGGTTGGAAGGTGGCGTACGGAGCACAGTGGGCCCGGAGAAATACTGTTTGAAGATATAGAATAAAAGCTTTTGATAGCAAAACGCTATTTATGATAGTAAATGGAACGACGCCCGTGAAATTGTAGATGTACACTCACGACCAATAAAATGTACGGTTACCCAAATTCACTATATTGATTAATGAGACCTGCTATTACGAAATAAGTCTTATCTCACAGTAGAAACCATTTTTTTGAGGAGCTATCGAAGTGTTTACATTTCTTGACTGTACACTATTCAGCTGCTGGCAAGTTAATTTATAAGTTGTTGAAACATTGTTGTTTTTTTCGGCTTATAAAAACGCTAAGGTCCTAAGCCTTTTTTTTATAATTTGTCCTGGCGTCTAACACATAGCGGGCTGTACCGTGAGAACCTGTACCGTTAGAGTGAGGGTGTGGGCCAGCTTCAATGTCGTCCTGGCGATGGTCACTCATCGACTGGACTGTCCCTACTTGAGTAATTGTTGCGAAAAGCACATTTCATCATATTGGGATCGAGTCTAATTATAATTTAATCTTTATTTTTAAATATAGTGAACTAGCTTCCGCCCGCGAATTTGTCCGCGTGGCATAGTTACTTTGGGCTAACGCTAACTTTAACCCGCGAGATGATCGAACAAAAAAAAACTCCGCCCCTGTTCTTCCCTCTTTCTCCCCCTTTTCAGATTCAGATTCAGATTCAGATAACTTTATTTGCATAAACAAGTGTATACATACAATTTTACAAATAAAAATGCATGCAAGGTGTAATACATCAAGATGTGCTAACATGTTTACCATATTGTCATGGTGTGCAAATATTTATAGTAATATTTATAAATAATTTAAAATATTAAAAAACAACATTAAGTAAAAAATTGACAATGATATCATAAATAAATTAAATTGATTGATTACATTATTCATTCATTATAGGTTTAGATAAAGACATTTTAGTTTCAATTATATTTTTTTTTTTTTAAAGGACAGCCAATTTAGAATGATTCTCTTAAAAAATCATTCACATCATAATATGCTTTACTAAGTAAAAAAGATTTAAGTTTCCTTTTGAATTGATCTATGCTTAGCTCTTTCCAGCTATACGGAAGCTTATTGTAGACTGTGGGAGCCATACTAAAGACACTCCTGCGCATAAGTGTAGTCCGAGACCTATGCTGGCAGAGTTGACTGTTATCGCGTCTATTTCTAGGGTACAAGTCTGCCATGCGGGGAAATAGATTAGGATTATTTTTAACAAATATAGATATTTCTAAAATATAAATTGATGGCAAAGTCAATATGTTGTGGCTTATGAAAAACGGCTTGCAGCTATCAGTCATTTTTAATTTAAGCATGGATCTAACACATTTTTTTTGGGCTTTAAATGCGATATCTCGATCGGTGGAGAGTCCCCAAAATATAATACCGTATCTGATAGTGGACTCAGCTATGCCGTAATAGGCTGATAACAAAGCATCGATATTTAGAATCCGCGATAGTTTATAAAGAGCGAATGCACTGTTGCTTAGTTTTTTGCTAATGACCTCTACGTGCGCCTTCCAATTCAGATTACGATCTATGTTTAATCCTAAAAACTTAGTGGAATTTACTGCGTCAATGACATTATTATTATAATTAATTTTAAAAATTGGAAATTTTTTCTATTTTTTTAATAAGCCTATGTCTGTCTCCAGGGTCCCAACTATTTCTGTGCCAAAATTCTTCAAAATCGGTTTGGCCATTTAGGCGTGAAGATTTAACAAACCATCAAACTCACTTTCGCTTTTATAATATTAAGTAAGGATTCATTTTTGTACCAACAATCTAGGTACTTAATCAAAGAAAATCTGAGCTAACATAGAATTTATCTTATAAGCAAACACCATCTCCGTATGTTCTTGAGTGCGGCCACCCCACCCCACCTCAACTCGAAGCAAATAAAGTCTGCAAAGTGTATTGGTATGTAAAAGTTGAAAGTTGTGCGGTACGGCGCCGGTGCCGGCACGGACGCTGCTATTAGCCGTCCGACACTGCTCCGGTAAATAAATACATGGAAATATTGCCGCCACATGCTTGAATCGGTTCAGAAACGGTTTTGTAGCGAGCTTTTATGGCGAACATTACTAAGATGATATCAGGTAGTTGGTGTGTTCACTCTATAAATATGGTGTTAATATAAGGTGGCACCAGGGAACTATAAGTGGTCATTGCAAAATTGCCGCAACTTCGAACCGGGTTACCCAAATTCCGAATACCGAATATGATATCCTTATCCTTACTAAATTATAAAAGCGAAAGTGAGTTTGTTTGTTTGTTTCCTCTTCACGCCTTAATGGCTAAACCGATTTTGATTAATTTTGATACATAGATAGTTGGGACCCAGGAGACGGTTGCTATTACAATAAATAAGGCACAAGGGCATAAACTACAGGTAGCAGGTACCTGCAAATAAGGAAAGGGGAACTGTGTTACCCCAAATTTAACGCGAGAAAAGCCGTGGGCAAAAGCTAGTAATCAAATAAATAGCGAAATTTACTCAACATTATATACATCCTGCTAATATCTTACCAGTTCCAGAAGGATTACTGATGATTAGGGTACATCAGTCAATGTTATCAATATAATAAGGCTTTGATTACGAGTACTTCAGCTAACGCGCAAACAGTGGCTGCTAGACCGCAAATAATAAATATGACAACTCGATAAACGCAACTTTCCTCTATCAAACTTTTATATTTACTTTCCCAACTCATCTAAACTTCTAACCAAATAACGTATCCAACACTGTCAGGTACTAGGCGAGCAGAAGCGAGCAATAGTGTCGGTGTCGCGGTTCTTATACAGCGGCGTGCAAATACAGCGCGATATGAGAGCGCCGCCGCCGCGGGCCAGCCCATCAATTGTGTCTCATATCAAATATACCGGTCGTCTGCGATACACGGATATATTGCTGACAATATTTTCTGTAATATGAATATGAATTGTGGGCTTCTTTTGTTTAGATGCTATGTGGATTTTATTAGCGCTGGTAAACTATTGCAACCTTACTAATATTATAAAAGCGAAAGTGAGTTTGTTTGTTACGTCTTCACGCCTAAATAGCCAAACCGATTTTCATGAATTTTGGTACAGAAATAGTTGGGACCTTGGAGACGGACATAGGCGAAAACAAGTGACAAAAGGGGGAGAAAAAAGGAAGAAAAGGGGAGAGAAAGATTTTTTTTTTCATCACGCGGGTTAAAGTAAACGTTAGCCCAAAGTAACTATACCACGCGGACGAAGTCGCGGGCGGAAGCTAGTATTCTTATATTTTTTACACCCCGTAAAACAAGAAATAAGGCCAGGTGCAAGTCGGACTCGCGCACCGAAGGTTCCGTACAAACTTCTAGGTAACTAATGAAATAACCGAACAATCGATCAATACGAAATATGAAATAACCGATCAATGCAATTTATCTTTTCGTTATTGCTATAATTCTTGGATAATATTAACTTTGCCGTTAGAAAACTGTTATCCCCATATATCGTCATAGGTCGCAGTTAGTTTGCCAACTTCAATTAAGTTAGTGATGCGAAAAATAAACAAAAGTAAAAACAAAAAAATGTGGTTGCGACATTGTTCTTTTTATAAATAAGAGACGTCACTCAACTGTACTGCAGTTAGTCATGCAACACTGATTTTTATTGACACCGCTGTGTAAAACGAATATGGGACAGCAAAAAATATTGCTCTGATATTGTCAACAACCAAGCATAGGTACGACCTAGAATTATACTTCGATAGGAAACCAACATATTATGATATGTCCTTTTTTAGGGTTCAGTACCTCAAAAGACAAAAACTGAAACCTTATTGCATCACTTTGTTGTGCGTCTGTCTGTCTGTCAAGACCATCTTGGGAACGCGTGAAGGTATTAAGTTGGAATTAAAACCATTTACTCAACTATGTGGTCCCTTTGTGATGTGAATTAACCTTCTAAGTTTATGCAGTCAAAAGATATGGCTGTTTTCGTCGCAAGTTTGTACGGAACCCCCGGTGCGCGAGTGTGACTCGCCGTTGGCCGGTTTTGGTATTGTTTGTCGTGTCGCCGAACTCCTTTTTTTCTTTTTTTTTCGGATGGGAAATCACACATAACTTCCCCCGCTCCGAGCGGAGCGGATGAAGTTATTTGATGACTTAACACAGTTCCCCTTTCCTGATTTGTAGGTACCTGCTACTGGTAGTTTTTGCCTTAGCGCCTTATTTATAGTAATAGCAAAGCTAAGTTTTCCCTTTTCTTCCCTCCTTCTCTATCATTTCTCACTTAAAAAAGAAGTTAGCCTATGTCCGTCTCCAGGGTCCCAACTATCTCTGTACCAAAATTCATCAAAATCGATTTAGTCATGTAGGCGTGAAGACGTAACAAACAAACAAACTAACTTTCGCTTTTATAATATTAGTAAGGATTTCCGATTTATTTCTGAAATAAATAAAACGCTCATCTGTTTCAAAAGTCCCAACATCATAAACAAGAGGTATTGAAACAACTGATTAAAATCAACATCAGTACATGTATAACATTGACAAGATATCCTCCCAAACATACTTGAGTTTGGAAGGATTTCCCTAAGTGCTGTCTAAGTTAGTCTCGTTGTTCGACAGGACACGACAAACAGTAAACACTATCCGTTCGGTACGTAAATAAGGCGAGTGTACATGTTGGGTCGGGACCCATCGCTGTATCGACCTCTTTGGTTCTCAAGTGTGAAGAATTTGAAAGTATTTGTTGAGAGTATAGAGGACAGAACAGTCTTATGTCCACCGTGCATTAGCTGACGCTGTAACAACAACATTGTAAAACCAAATGATTTTAAAAGAGTAACCATGGAGATTCTTTCCGGTTCGTCTCCATAGGAAACGACCAACCCGAATCGTGCACCTTTTCTCGACGTTTTATAAGTGCCCATGTAGGCCTATGCGAAATACAAATATTTCGAGTTTAAGTTAACTTCAAACAGGCCACGCACGTAAAACTACATAGTACATAATCCTTACTAATATTATAAAAGCGAAAGTGAGTTTGTTTGTTTGTTACCTCTTCACGCTTTAATGGCTAAACCGATTTTGATGAATTTTGGTACAGAGATAGTTGGGAACCAGGAGACGGACATAGGCTATTATTTTTTTAAAAAGAGTGGGATATGAGGGAGAAAGAGGGAAGAAACGAGAAAACTTAGCTTTGCTATTACAAATCAATAAGGCGCTACCGAATTTAACGCGAGCGAAGCCGCGGGCAAAAGCTAGTATATTATAGAGACGCCTTAGCCCAGCATTAGTAGGATATTAAGGGATAATAAAACATAACAAACAGAAAAAATATGAATTGTAGCAGCAGTATAGTGACAGGGTGGTTGTGTTATATTGAAAGATGAAGTCTTTATTTACTGTTTACTGAGATATAAGCAATTGTTTTATGCAAATATATTAATTTGGCTCTTGACTTCAATCTTGTTGCGGCGACCGTAGATGCGGGCCTGTGGACGGTGAGCAATCGGTAGCCCACCGTCCGTCCGTCTATTGACGACAGGCCGTGTCGACGGCGCGTTTGTGTTTCACGCGCGCCTCAAAGAGATGTCAGCAAAGCGGGGCTTGCCAGAGCCTCCGCCTGCCGGGGTTGCGGGTTGTTCGAAATAGAAACCGCGGCCCCGGAACGTCTTTGGCAATAGAAGGAACAGGGGTGGGTTTTAGTCAGTAAAAGTCTGACACTCCCCCTCGCTCCGCCCAGAGCGGGGGAAGTTATTTGATGATTTCCCACCACAAAAAAGGCTGTCCTCACGGGATAGAGATGAGGGCGATGATGGAACGAGCTAACCCAAAAGAAGCTAATTAACTCGCGACTTGAATAGATTCAGGCTTCATGAACTGGAGAACACAGATATAGATGAACGATGCGTTAATTTAGCGTTAAAATTTAACAATGTACGTCAAAGTTATACATATTGTATAATCTCAGTATTGTATAGTCTAATTATCACCAGTTTGTAATTGTCATACTATATTTTATATTAAGCTCCTCAATTCATTTTGTTTTTGAAAGTGATTTCCAAGATACAGGTTCTTCACCTAGTTTGGAAGTCAGACGCTCATTTAGTTTTTAGTAGCCATTATATAACTTTGTGTAAACAAATTTTGTACTAGACTTTATTCTTCTGAATCCAATAAACGATTCTTAAATGAAATTTCGATTCAAAAAGCAAAACAAAAGAGTCGAAATAGGCTTCAGGTAATAACGAAAGAATTTAAGACAAGGTACCAACCCGCAAAACTACGGCCCACGTTTTCATGACAAGAAAAATTTAAAAAACTATCAAAGTCCGGTGGCGAGGGTAATTATAAAGAAACTCAGCTCAGGACCGCGGCAACATCGGGTTATCGCAGCGAGCAGGTACACTGATTCGATTAGCCGCTCACTCCGCTCACTTCGCTCATACCGCTCTATTCGTCCCGTCCGCTCGCTTTGCTCTCACACTATAAGGAACACTTTTTTGCGCTCCACGGAACCTTATTAATGGGGGTTTTATTTATCCTTTGTTGTGGAAAGAAAAGGTTTGGTAGGAAGTGCTCGCATTACGTACATGTTATTAAATTAGGTCGCTGTGAAGTGCTCCGGGTCATCCGGTAGTGTTTCTTATAGCTCCGTGCGGTGCAGAGAGAGATACTTAAAGTGTTTGTTTTGTCTTTATATTTTTGCTACCTTTCGATAATTCAGCAATATTTCCTTTACATTCGAAATCGTATTTTTTAAGTGTTTGCTTAAAATACACAATATCGGCACAAATAAAATGATTAAATTTTAATTGAGCAAATTAAACGACGTCCAAAAATGAGAACAAATGAACTTCTCTCACAGAACACAATTAAACCAATATTACCTTAATTGAAACATAAACACGAACGCCATTTAAACAATTTAAAATTAATCAAGCGGACCGCTGAATTTAAATGCCTTTCCCACCTGAATACACTGAAATAAAGACAAAACCTCTCAGCCGCGGTCTGCATAATAAGCCGCATTATATCCTGATCAAAATTTCAGCTCAACTCGAGTCTGACCGGAAGTCGGCGCCCGGATACGAAAGCGGCCGGCAGATGGCGCCGTTTCCTCTTATTGCTGACCGCGGGACAAAGCCTGTCGCTTTATACCAAACACCACACCTGCCAACACCCCGGCTAGAGCATCTTCAACCTTATGCTGAAAATGATAAGAATTACCGCGACTGCAATCAAAACTTAGTACACATTTTGAAATATGCAACTAGTTTACCAACCCACTTTATCAGTAACCCCAAATTATATTAAAATGAGCTTTATTCCGTTGATTTAAATATGAATGTGAGTGTATAATGTGGTTGGTAGATGTTAAAATATGCAGTAGTTGTGCCTTCGGGGGAGTAATTCGTACTTCTTGTTGATTTAATAGCGTTCTGACGGCAGATAGCTGAAACTTCCTGAAGTTTGTCATTGATGTAATGTTTTTGTAAATATTGATAAGGACGACACCCTTTTCGTAAAGCCCCAGCCACCGAGGTTTAGCTCTCTTTCATCAGCCTTCCTTACCAAAAGGCAGCGAAACATCAGGCGAGAATGAGGTAAAGAACAAGCCCGTTCCGTAATTTAAAAAAAACTATTGTAGTCAGTATACAAATAAATAATGTGACTTGTTTTAGACAAACATCACTAGTACCAATAAACTGTTAATCCAGAAAGGAATAGAGATTAATTTAGATAAATTCCCCGATTATCAGATGACCTACAAAGTTCAGCATTAAAATAAACCAGATCGTACGACAACCCGAATTAACGGCAACATTAGCTTAATTTACCAAAATATACATTTATATTCCAAAGGTCGAAGGTTGAATACAATGGGCGAAAAATTTAGCCAATAAATAACCAAGTTGTATAAATAATGTAGAACGTTTGTATCTGTTTTTGTCCATAATTGTGACCGTAACTTTATGCCGACCATTACTTTACACAATACACGCCGAATAAATTACGTGACGGTATTCAAAAGATTATTTAGTGCGTAGCGAATGGAATAAACTCGTAGACGTAGTGTCTACGCCGCGCGGCTACGCGGCTACGGCGTAGGCCGGCTGGTAAAAGATTTTCCGTAATGTCGTATTTTCTGTACTAATGGATCTATTGTACTAATTATTTCTGTTACTCAAGTATAATTAATGGAAGAACTTACTTAGCGGTATTTGTATAGCTTCTCGTTTTCGATATTTTAATAGAATTTCATTTACTTTCGTTAAGATTAGGTAGATAGATAGAAATATTTGCTTTATAAACTGCCATTGTTGGATGTAAAATATTTTAGCAATACGATAGCGTTAAAAGTTCTATCTGTGAGTTCGTAGAAATATTTGAAAATAGGCTTTAAGGATATTTTTGTAGTGCTTTTTACCTCGGTGTATTAAATAAAGCTCTCAAAACTTACTTTTGTAATACAAAGATCCTGATCTTGTTATTATGACATGATACGGCGACATCAGTCAGTATCGTCGAGTACAAGACGGTCCACAAAGGCGAACAGCGCTGAAGATGTGCAGATTAGTCACGACCGACGACCGAAGGACGGACAAACTGTTACATAATAACTATAGTATTAAGTATATTGAGTTGATACTTAGATTAGCTTTAGTACTTAGTTCACATGGCAAGTGAACATAACCTAGATTTATAGGTTTTACAAGTACTGTCAACAAAAGATGTAAGTAACCATGCCCGCCACATATAGTTTAATTTTTCTTTAAAAGCGATGAATGTCTTCAACTCAAATTTAATTTGTTTAATTAATAACTAAATAATAGCTTTATTCGATAACATTTATAGATTCTTAAGAAAATATCAACTGTAAGCGACGAGTCAGGTCACTGATGTCTTTTGTTTACTGTACTTGCTCCCCTGGAGTTGGGAATGTAATACCGGGATAAAAAGTATGCAGTGTTCTTATCCAGGTCACATGGTCAACCTGTGTGCCGAATTATATCTGCAAGTGAAAAGATAACGGACGGGAGTTCCCATTTATAACATCAGTAGGTATGGTTTTTATTGTAATACTAGCTTCCGCCCGCGACTTCGTCCGCATGGCATAGTTAGTTTGGGCTAACGCTAACTTTATTTTTTTTAAATACCTTTCTGTCCCCTTTTCTTCCCTCTTTTCCTGCCCGTTATCTCACTTTTTAAAATAGCCTATGTCCGTCTCCAGGGACCCAACTATGTCTGTACCAAAATTCATTAAAATCGGTTTGACAATTTAGGCGTGAAGATGTAATAAACAAACAGACAAACTCACTTTCGCTTTTATAATATTACTAGCTTTTGCCCGCGGCTTCGCCCGCGTTAATTCGGGGTAACACAGTTCCCTTTCCTGATTTGCAGGTACCTGCTACTTGTAGTTTTTGCCCTAGCGCCTTATTTATTGTAATAGCAATGCTAAGTTTTCCCTTTTCTTCCCTCTTTCTCCCTCATATTTCAATCTTTAAAAAAAAAATAGCCTATGTCCGTCTCCAGGGTCCCAACTATCTCTGTACCAAAATTCATAAGAATCGGTTTAGCCAAGTAGGCGTGAAGACGTAACAAACAAACAAACTCACTTTCGCTTTTATAATATTAGTAAGGATATAATAAGAATTGGTTTGCGTGTCAATATAGAGATTAGTGATAGGCTGTTACAGTTGGATTCTTTTTCATAGAGTTTTTACTGCAGGTTTCGACAGACAATTAAATAATTATGTAGAAATCGTATATGACTGTAAAAACATGACTTAAAAAGACTCTACATGATATCGCAGTCAAAAATACGTTTTTTAATTTAAGTTTTAGAAGAAACATCACTTCAAATAATCATGTTAGGTGCTACTTTTACTGAGGTATCATGATTCCGTATGACTTTACATAAAGTTATAACTCGATAGCTACCGAGGCACTCATATGTTGATAAGTATTGTGATTAAAGCTCACATCTCAGTAGGTAATAGAATCTCGCACAAAGTTAGCGCAGTTAACATACTCGACAATCTGCGCTCTGTTGAGATATTACGCAAATTGAACGAATTATACCGAGAGGCCTCTGATGTAATGTAATGCTTTATCGATAGATCATTATGGAAATAATGCGCTGCTGTTGATTCAACTTTGATTTTAACGACGAAAAAGATACGAAAATATATAATAAGTATAAGTAATATAATAAGTATAGGTATATTTTCGTATCTTTTTAAGGACGACCTTTCGCCGGCGTCTACGTCCGCGTGGCATAGTTACTTTGGGTTAACGCTAACTTTAACCCGCGTGAAGATCGAAATAAAATTATCTTTGTCTTCCCTTTTCTTCCCTCTTTCTCCCCTTTTTCTCTCTCTAAATATATAATATAAACTATCTCTGAACCAAAATTTATCAAAATCGGCTTGGCCATTTAGGCGTAAAGACGTAACATACAAAAAGCAACAAACTCACTTTCGCTTTTATAATATTAGTAAGGATATGGAAATATATTATAAGACCTTTCTTTCACTCACCATCACTCACCTCCTTCTGCGAAGCAGTAATGCTAGCAAAGGAGGTGGCCGGGCGTTTGAGGGTGAGAACATCTGCCCAACCCAGCCGCCGCGGGAGACGCCCCGGGCGCCGGGCGCCGCGAGACGACTCCCGGCCACCGTAGATGCGGGCCTGTGGACGGTGAGCAATGGGTAGCTCACCGTCCGTCCGTCTATTGACGACAGGCCGTGTCGACGGCGCGTTCGTGTTTCACGCGCGCCTCAAAGAGAGTCAGCAAAGCAGAGGGGCTTGCCAGGGCCTCCGCCTGCCGGGGTTGCGGGTTGTTCGAAAGAGATACCGCGGCCTCGGAACGTAAAGGGCAATAGAAGGAACATGGGTGGGTTTTAGTCAGTACAAGTCTGACATGCCCCCCCGCTCCGCCCAGAGCGGGGGAAGTCATTGGATGATTCCCCACCGAAAAAAAAAGACCTTTCTTTTTGTATTAAATACGTTTATATTTTCGAAAGAAGTCTCGTTTTGTTTCTTGGTCCTAACTCAGAAAGTAGCAACCAATAATGTGCGCTAAAGTGCAGTTGTAGGGACAGTTTGAGCACTCCGGCAAGTGAGCAATCATGGTATGGTCCACTTACAATTACACAAATCAGAATAAACTAGAACCACATTTATTTTATTAGCTACTATGAGTGTGAATGTGTGAGTTTTACACGAGAGTTTTGTATATGAGCCGCGCGGTGCGTTCGGTACAGCACTGCTACGCCGCTACGTCGCTACGCCGTAGACGCGCTACAAGCGATGTTCTCTTTGGCTCTTTTTGGCTGTGTTACTAAGGAATAAGATCAGCCTTTTTTCTTGGGGTGGGAAATCATCAAATAACTCCCCCCGCTCTGGGCGGAGCGGGAGGGAGTGTCAGACTTTTACTGACTAAAACCCACCCACGTTCTCTCTATTGCCCTTTACGTTCCGGGGCCGTGGTATCTCTTTCGAACAACCCGCAACCCCGGCAGGACCCGCAACCCCGGCAGGATAAGAACAGCCTGACTTATCGTAGAATGCACAGATTCCATTTAACTTCATAGACTAGAAATATTTTAAAGAATTGTGCTTTCTGCCACAAAATTAAGAAATGCTTGTGTGTGACAACAGTACAACAATTGTTGTGTTTTCTTGCACGTGTCGCTCACTTGCTCAGGTGTGCGCGGGGAGGTGCCTCAATATCGCTGATGGAATACTTGTTACGCGTACACTCACGAACAACAGGCGTACGTGAAGCCGGGATGAAGAGTTACGTAGCTTATCAGATCAGGGGATAATAACTGTGTACTTAACATGAAGAATAAGTAGTTTGAATTGTCATAATTCACCCAATAATTGGTTTCTTACATCGCGCATATATTTCTTTTTTTAAAACGTTGCTAGGATTTCTCCTGTATCGTGGGTGCGTTTACAAACATTTAAACTCACATACACAAACAGCCAGACCCGATTACCTAGTCCAGTAGTTTACCTAGTCTAGGTCATTCAAATTTACTTTTATTATTACTTTTTCAACTTTCAATAAAAAAAACACCATTGGTAGGTGAAGTAGGTACGTCGAGAGACCGGTAGGTAAATTCTTCGACACAAAAAATTAAATAAAATCCCAGGAATGTTTAAAAAAAATCACTAAAAATCCAACACTTATTTCGCCACCTGTACAAAATATAGGCAAGCTCTTACAGCCGAGGTGTCGGGGCACATGATACTCTCTCACGACACCGCACCGCGCGTCCGCCATTGTTGCTCTGATGGATTGTGTGCGTACGCACTTAGCTATCACTTGGAGGCAGCAATACTCCCCACGAGAGGATGTGGCGAGCATTACACCAAGTAATGTGGAGTAATAAAAAGGCTTAATGTGACAGTTTGTTTGTCTGAGTGTATCATGGAAGTGATGTAATGGTAAATGATGTTAATTATCTGTAATTGTTTTTTTAAAGAAAGCCATATCAACGACCACTGGAGTAAAAGAACTGGAATGGGGCATCTGCCCAGTATTTGGACACGCAGGCTACAACAAACAACAGATTTCTCGACAAATAAGATAGTATCTCCTATCCACCGTGAATATAGCAACAGCGTAATAAACTCAGAGGTAATACACACTACTGTCTCTTTGGTGAAATCCAGATGTACTTTTGGAAGAGTCGCATAAGGTGTAGTGATTTATTTGGAGCAATACGTGTACACAACATGTTAATTATTTGAGTAAAAACAAGTGCAAGTAAAACTCGCCCACCGAGGGTTCCTTACAAACCTGTGACATAAACGGACGTATCTTTTGACTGCGTAAACTTAGAGGTTTTTTTTTTTTAAAAACGTTGCCCCACACTAGGAGTTTCTCCTGTGTCGTGGGTGCGTTTACAAACATTTAAACTCACATACACAAACAACCAGACCCGAAACAACTATCTGCGGGTCATACAAATATTTGTTCCGAACGGGAATCGAACCCGCGACACGCAGCGCAGCAGTCGATCGCTCAGCCACTGCGCCAACCGTGCCGTCATTTGACAGCTTTAAGGGACTATAAATTTAAATGCAAGGTCTTAATTTCAATTTGATAACTTCACGCGTTCCTGAGATAAAGGGTCTTGAAAGAAAGACGGACAAGTAAGTGGTCCATATGAGTTCCGTATTTTCCTTAAGAGGTGAGGAACCCTAAAAATATAAATAAGTATCTGCCAATGGCTTAATTGACAAGAGCCTCTACCAACACCTGAGGAGGCTCTCGTTAGGCAGCTGGATCAAGGGCTTGATACAGAAAGCGGTACTCCTGGACACGGCTCGTATTGTTAGGAGGTTCCTTTCTCTGGAGCCCTGACTGCCGGTAGCTTGGACCCTGTTCCCGATACCGGTGGGCTACTATTTTTATATTTTTAAATGTTTTTTTTTTGTTTTTGATAAAAAATATGTAAAAATATAAAAAATATGTATGTAAATAAATAAATAAGTATTTCTATTATTGTTCTCGCTGTCTGCAATGTGTTTATTAGAGGTATACTTTTTTATTAAGCACTCTTTTTGAAATATTCGTAATTTTTTTACCACTTATATTATTTTTTTTGTCTGTCGCTGGTCTCCAAGACTATTTCCAAGATGGTCCTGACAAACATAAGCATATATCATGACAATTGTGCGGAGCGCATTATGAATAGATGTCGTATATTGTGAGGTTCCCTCTTACTGGAGGTACTCGTAAGTGATAACAATGCGTGATGACGTCATAGGCCCGTATATATCAGAACAACCTTCACAACTTTCTGTTTGCTTAGGATGAGGGGGAAAAGATGAACTGTTATAGTAGTTTGTAAGTATATGATTTCATTATTATATCGTTACCGTTATTAGGTGTTTTTTCTGAATAATGACTAAATGTAACTTAGATATATTTGTCGGATTGTCAGGATTTGGAAATTATGGGTTTTGTGCATCAAGAACACACGAGGTGAGAAACACTGTCTTTATTAAACCAACAAATTACTATTAGAATTTAACACGAAGCAAAATGAAGATTTCTCAACTCCGTTGGGATAAGAGGCCCTAGTCGTACACATTTTCTCAACGTTTTATAAGTGCCCATATAGGCCTATGTGAAATAAAAATATTTTGTTTTTTTTTTTTATTTATTTTAGCTCCAGTACGCGGTATTTTCGTTACGTAAATATGTCGTATTTAATCTACAATATAGGTACATAGTCCTCCTGACCGTTTTCGGCCTCGGTGGCCAATCTCAGCGGAAATTATCTAGCTCTGTTCCCTCACTGTCATAGTCCGATGGGACGGCAATCCGACACGACCGGGGAGAGATGAGGCGCACGACCAACGGTGAAACGTGCGCACAGAGGCACGGCACATCTTACCACCAACTTCCAAACTCCGGACTGCTGTGGAAAAACCCAATAACAACAACTTTTTGCCCTACCTGGGAATCTAACTCAGAGCTCCGTACTCAGCAGTCGCGCTTGTGACCACGAGACCAACGGAGCACTGAAGCATTTTAGTTAAATTGTTTGCAATTGCAACGAACCCAATCAGTATCGTACATAGATATGTTAATGTTATAGGTGAGATAGGTGGGTTTAGTTTTAAAATTGACGTAATTACTTTATGTCTATCGTCCTTGATATAGATGCTTTAAACATCACTACTCTGTAGAAGTATGCCGTAGGTGTGGGTATAGCAAGCACCTACGGCATTAGACTGGTAAGCATCCACGATATGCTACCGCTAGTGGCCCGCTTACAGTTAATTTTTGTCCAGACTAATGTCCGAATTCGTTTTATCCAAGACTTGAATAAGACAATGTTAGAAAACCAATTTAATCTCATGAGAAACTGTCCTTTGGACTTAGTCTGACAATATGATCACTATATTTAAATGTTTATTTTTTATTTATTTATTAAAACTTTATGCACAAGTAAAACTGTACAAAGGCGGACTTAATGCCTTAGGCATTTTCTACCAGTCTACCTTAGGGTGATGCAGAGACAAATCACAGTAGGTGCGATAGCAGAAATACAGGATATTAGAAAATAAACATTAAAAACTTATATAATGATATATATTTAATAGTTTACTTTAGTAAAAAAAATTACCAAACACATTATGTACTTACACGAGCTGAGCTAACATTAAACTGCCCAACTTCTACAAACGCGAGCAGTCTAATGAGTATGTAATGCCTGGTCTGCACTGTATGAAGCATGTTTCGAGACTATTTAACATTTTTATGGCGCATTCTCGAGCTCACACAGAAGTGTGTTGCTGACTTTATTTACCAAGTTCATGGAGCTTGGGAATTTAGATGGAAGCTCTTTAAGTATCTAGTATGTAATGTACGCAAGTATTTATAAATAAGAGTATTAAACCTAAACATTTGTTTCAAAATTTTCTTCTAAACAAATCGTGCTTAAGAAATATTAATTAATGAAAAAAATATTATGGTTGTAGTTGAGAATTTTGTGCAATATTGCTCATATTTTAAATGTTCTCATCATAACAACACAACCCAACACTCACCAACAGAAAATCCAAGCGCTTAAACAGCAGCTCCGGTGTACAAAACCTGATCTTATCTAAGTTTAAATATCAAGAAATTTTCAGCTAAAGTGCTTCAAGCGCTTTCAGCACTCGACTTGTCGCCCAACAGTCTTTTCAGCGCTGAAGAGACGTTTCAGTTACAAAGAAATATAAGTCGCCAGTGGAACCTCAAGGAATAAAGCATAAAAATGCTCAAATTATGCAAATTGTGGACGCTTGGTGAAAGTTGTGAATACAGGGACGGACTTTGCAAGCTGATATCATCAGGATTTTCATAATTGCAATCACTTGCATACTTTATAACTTTAGTAAAAAAAACAAATTCATGTAGGTATGACTTTGCGGCAACCTACCTACAGAATAAAAAACAACCAAAACTTTTGGACGAACCCCCAGAGACACGGCTACCTAGGGCGGTGATCTTCAATTCACATTTAGATCCGCATGCACCCCATAAGGTTCAGTAAACCTTACCTGCCTGAGGGCTAACCCAACGCAGCACCCCAATCCGGCCCTGCGCGTATCATCTACACGAATTCATAAGAAGCGGCCGCGACGCTCCAAAGCATCGTATTGCCAACACTTTTTGTTTTGTAATTTTAACTGGATATATTTGCCACAAGAGTGCACAACATTTCGGAGTTATTGCCCCTTTTTCACAAGAAATGAGCTCTCAAGTTCGTCGACATTGTGTTGTTTTTATCTTATTTTGTGCTGAAGAGTTCTGATATTGTCGTTGTTCGTCTATTCGTGAAAATGGTTTATTTCAAGATGTATTATAAGTATTACTGTTTTTCTTTATATTTACATAGTGTAAATAATATGATTTTCGTCATTGAAGTAATTATTCTGAAATACTACAGCAATATACTACAACAATATAATTCTGTAAATCCTTACTAATATTATAAAAGCCAAAATGAGTTTGTTTTTTTGTTTGTTACATCTTCACGCCTAAATGGCTAAACTGATTTTGATGAATTTTGGTACAGAGATAGTCTGGACCCTGGAGACGGACATTGGCAATTTTTTTAAAGTGAGAAATGAGGAAGAAAGAGCGAAGAAAGGGCAAAACTTAGCTTTGCTATTACAATAAAAAAGGCGCAAAGGCAAAAACTACAGGTAGCAGGTACCTGCAAATCAGGAAAGGGGAACTGTGTTACTCCGAATTTAACGCAAGCAAAGTCGCGGGCAAAAGCTAGTATCTTCATAAAATTCTTAAAAATATATAATTACAAGCTATAGCTACCTCTGTCCATGTCATTACAACTCATCAAAGCGTTGACGAAACGGATCACAATTTTGTTTTTAATTACGTGCCGAACAGAACTGGCTGAAGACCAATTAAACGGATCGGCAGACTCAAAGCAAAATAAAAAGATTCCGCAAACAACGACACTGTAATTACATAACTGAGGAGGGATAGAACATAGACGTGCCTCATCTTATTCTGGGGATTTATTTACGTAGATTTTGGTACTGTATTTAGTAGATACTCATCTATACCAATATTCTATAGAGGAAAGATTTGTTTGTTTGTATCGAATAGGCTCCAAAACTACTGAACCGATTTTAACCATTTTTCACTAATAAAAAGCTACATTATCAGGAAGTAACATTGGCTATACAACATCACGCTACTACCCACTGGAGCGGGGCAGCAACTAAAGATGTGGATGAAACCACGCATGACAGCTAGTAATATATTTATCTACAGGATTTTCACCTACTATTTAACTTTAATCGCGGGTGAAACAATATTTATAATTAATATTTTTTTCGATCAATAGAATAGGAAGCTTGAACGATGACTCTGCTTGGGCTTGTGTCAATGATAGTTTGCTATAACTGTTTTTTTTTCGGCAGCGGTGTTTTATTTTGTTTTATTTTAGGAGCTCGTTGCTAAATAAATAGTAGCCGCTCGGGTCGATCTTTAGGTTAAGCCGCGCTTGCCTAGGTTGGTCTGTGGATGGGTGACCACCCGTTACATACCGAGTTTCCTCCGTGCCTCGGAAAGCACGTTAAGCCGTTGGTCCCGGCTGTCATTTGTAGATCTTTGACAGTCGTTACAGTTAGTCAGTGTTCCGAAAGTCTGACAACCAGTCTTACCAAGGGGTATCGTATTACCCAGTATTAACTGGGTTTTGGAGGTCAGATAGGCAGTCGCTCCATGTAAAATACTGATATTCAGCTGCATCCGGTTAGACTGGAAGCCGACCCCAACATAGTTGGGAAAAGGCTAGGCAGATGATGGTGTTTTATTTTGCCTAGAATTAAATAAGGAAACTGGACCGTAGCCGCGTTACTTCTTATATCTCATCTGTTCACATCATACCACCATCCCGCAGCTCACTACAGCGCTTACTCAAATCGATACCAACTAATCACAATGTCATTACCTCAAACAATGGCTTACAGAATTAATTAAACAAATGGCTAAACAATAGGCCCCCGCTGATCAAGTTTACAACGTTTAATCCAGTTTTAGTAACTGCTAACAGTCATTAAAACTTACTGCTTTAGTTATGCCCGAGATGGAGATAAGACGTTGTGGTAATCGCTTTTATTGTTCAATCTATGAGTTAAATGGCTTCTTGGGTAAGTGTTCTATGTAAATATTTTGTTGGGATATACATGTGGCCTTTTTTTTTGTTGGGGTGGGAAATCATCAAATAACTTCCCCTGCTCTGTGCGGAGCGTGGTGTCAGACTTGTACTGACTAAAACCCACCCATGTCCCTTCTATTGCCCTTTACGTTCCGGAGCCGCGGTATCTCTTTCAACCCCGCAACCCCGGCAGGCGGAGGCCCTGGCAGGCCCGACATTGCTGACATCTCTTTGAGGCGCGCGTGAAACACTAACGCGCCGTCGACACGGCCTGTTTGCATGTGGCCTTTGGTAACGATACTAATCAAAAGATATCTCTAAATTGTTCGTGAATTTATGTGTGTGGTGCATCGAGGGAAAGCCTCTATTGAAAAAGTACCCTACCTACCGCTTTACCCACATCTGTAAACATAAGGAGCAGTATTTCTGAGTTTTAAAAACCGTGTCTCATTGCTTTTACCAAAAACAAAACTGCTGAATAAAAGAACATTTCCATTTCACGAACCTAAATGAAGGATCACACAGAATGTTGAATTAATTCATTCAATAAAGCTCTCGGTCGCCGAACCAACCTTCAGAATCCCTCCAAATCCTTCATTGTACGTAATCCTAACATTTTTATACATTAGTGGGGGAATGAGGATATACGCGCGACCGAGATGCGTCAGTCGCTGCGACCAGCCGACCGGCGACCGGCGACCGGCGGTATTTCACAGCGACGCGTCAATTTGTCGTCATTACTTGAGCGACCTCTGTGATGTCGTCGTGTAATGCACTTTTGGGGTAAATGTCACGTATCCACGATAAAACTTCATTTGCAAAATTATCTAAATGTTCAATTAGAATGAAACACCACATTCCCTCCTCGTTCCATTTTATGCGATAGCTTCATTTTAAAAGTAATGGAAGCCTACAATGAAATAAAACGAACGTTCCTACGATAATGTTATTTCAAAACCCATTTCAATTAAATAACCCCCTCAACTGTTGGTCGAGTCTCCCAAAACGCACTAAAAATTTTCCAAACACGTTTCACGCAATATTGTTCCCCTCTGCACCGAGTACCTTCATACCTTGGCCGTGGGGGAATGACGCAAGAGTGTCATGAGCAACCGGAGCCAATCCTCGGCGGAAATCAACAGCGCTGTCACATCGCATGAGCGATCACTGATGAGTGAGCTTGAGGATCGTAATTAAAGTTTAGATAGATTGATGTCGAAAACTAATCATGATACAGGTAAGTATTGATGGTAGTTAATATTTGGGTGCTTGTTGAAGTATGATTGAAGTTTCTATCAGAAATGGGTACGGTGGATGGTTTCTCTTTTTTTTGCGTATGGGAAATCATTAAAAACTTCCCCGGAGGGAATATCAGACTTGCTGTCTGAAACCCACTAATGTTCCTTTGTGATGTGTGGGGTTTGGAGGGTTCAGAGAAACGCCATAGTGTATGCTACTACACGGACCGACTGATCCACTTCCTTTATTTGTCGTCTTATTTATACATAGTTGGTACGTGTTGGTATGCTTACGAACTAGGAACAACTGTTATTTACATTACTTAAACTAAGTGATGTGATGGCATACGTGACTAAACACCACACCTTCTATTGCCCTTTATGTTCCGGGGCTGCGGTATCTCTTCCAAACAACCCGCAACCCCGGCAGGACCCGCAACCCTGGCATGGCGATGGATGGGTTGGCTCATATTTTAACCCTTTAAAATGTCCACACACTTACATACACGCTATAAAACTACTGACACAAATCTTAATAGAAGATATAGGGTCGTTTCCTATTTTTCATTATATCTTTAATTACTTCATTGCGTTTCTCTCAAATTTGTCAAAACGCAAACAGATCACATATCACCAAATAAACAAATACATATCTACATCGAACTCTCTGACTATGGTCGTATATTTTCCTTCTTCCATAATTCAGATGTAACCTATCTACATTATAATAAAACAGTAACATTACAATACTTCGAGACAGAACTCAGAGCGAACAAATTATGCAAATTGAAGAATTAAGAATGAGTTCTGACTCCATCCACATTTCACGCGCACTGCCCGGCAGTCGGCGCGGCGTAATGTACCTACTATCAGCTGCGTTAAATGTTGCCATCTACGCAGTTTAATGTTAAACCAATGGTCGGAGAGCTTTTCCTTCTTTTAGAGCTTATTGTAGAGATTTGATTAAAACAAAGACGCTTCAGTCACACTTCGTCTTTTTGTTTTTTAATTATGTTCTTAGAAAGTTTTTAATTTACAAAATAGTTTGACTCATAACATTACCGTCGCGATTGAACTTTTTTATTCAGTGCGAACAAAAAGAAAACAATTTCTTAAAATATTAAATTTAAATCAAATCAAAATTCTCATATCATCAATAAAACTCCCGCCCTTCTGTTACACATGCGTGCAAAGAAACGTGACGTGTTAAAACATTTGACTGCGCTCAAAAATTGCAAGTCAGTTATAATTTTAATAATTTCCGGACAGCCCCCGACGTCAGTTTGTGTCCACAAGGGACCAAGGTATGCAGACCTCTGGTATTTTTCTTTCCTCTGGAAATTTGTCAGTGTAATGTGACACGTTTTGCTAGATATAAAGGCTGAAGTTACTTTGCTTTCAGCATTGGTTTTATGGAAATGAAGGACAAATAATATTAAAATGACTTAATTTAGTCACATTAACCAGTAGTCGTTATGATAGTTGAAAAGAAAACTGTAATTCAATCACAAGAGTTAAAAATGTAATTCTAAGGATCTTTTGAAGTTAAATGTGCTGACTGTTGTGGTCATGATCGAATGTGTTTTTACAATGAAATTATAAAATGGTCATAATTCATCACAAGGTCTTGCTGAAAGATTCCTTGTGTGAAAATTGGGAGGTGGATGTCTGATGCCTTTCGACGATAAATTCGCATGGATCGCGGAAACCAAACTCGGATTAGTAACAAAATTATAGCAACGTACCAGGGGAGGTCAACCTTCAGTGGATTACGATGAGCTACAGAGCGACGGGGCGACAGGGGTGTCCGTCCGTGTTGTGCACGCCACGCACGTGTCCCGCGATTTGAGGGGGCGTAATGAAGTGGGGTGACACCCCTAGTGTGTACGGTACTAGGGCAGTACGACTACCGCACACAGTGCGATGCGTTAGATATAATAGAGCGATAAAGTAAAATAAAATTTATGTAAATTGATACGGTGAAGGAATTGTAATTATAATAAGGGTTACTTTGAGGGGTGACGAAAGTTTTTCGTATAAAACTAATTTACCTTCCATTATAGTTGATAAGTAATTAATTATAAGCGAACCTAACCTATTATTAACGCCACTGAAATAGAAGAAATGGGTTTCATACAAAAATATTGACGTACATACCTTTTGATTATTTAGTCGCGTATCAACCACTGGACAGCTTCCTCGTACAATCTGCAACAAAAGTGCAATTTGTTATCACAGAGTTGTGCGTGATTGTCCGCGCGTGATGGTGCAATAAATTGGTACAATCATAATCGTTCGTTTTATGGCGTGTGTGGGAGTTTTGCTCTAGTGACAGACATACACGAAATAAATAGGAGAATCACATCAGAGGCAGGAAATGTAGACAACATTTACGTTTATCTTAGAAACTGAGTAGGTTTGCCTTTTATTTTGCACTTGGGTGACTCATTCATCAGTATCAAAATACGTAGTTTACAACACGGTTACATAATTTTAGGAGTTGGTTAAATTGCAACTACAGGTAACCTGCAAACAACGACTTTGCTAAGATACTACCTAACACACGCTTTGCGAGACATCTTGCCAAAATGTTTTAAGCAATAGAGTTTACATACGTGTACAAAAACATTACAAAAGACAATTACAATACTAATTTCCTGTATCATCGTCTGAATAAAATGCTCGTTTTCGAAGCACGGCTTGCCGCACAACTGTGACAAAAGGACGCAAAGAACTCGATAGCAGTCGGAAACAAAAGCGAATCAACTTATTTTGTAACTAGTGTTGACAAAATGTGAAATTGAAGTGGAAAATGAGCTGGCAGCGAGCCAAATGACGAGACTACGTGCGATACACACGGATTATAGAAACGACTGGTTGGTTGTTATGTCAGCGTAGGTAAGGTCGAGCGAGAACATCAACCCATCGTCTAGTTGGATTATGTTCAATAATTGAAATAAGATGAAACTAAAATGGGAAGAAACTATTTAGATTTCTCTAGAAAAAAAATAGACGGATTATAATAAGCTATATTATAAGAGGCGCTTGCAGAAAGGTGTTTATCTCATTAGGTTATTTATCCATGATGTGTAGCTAAGGAAACAAAAACAAACCAAAGGACAACCTAAGGCAGCTATAGAAAGCATTAAACCTGCTTTTATTTCAGCACAAACTTAAGACAAGTTTACTTAGCCCTTCGGGAGGGTTAGACAGATGCGTCCTAATAGCTAGTACAGTCACATTTCACCAGTTATGTATAAGTGCTATGTAATAGGGGGCGAGCCTATTGCCGTTCCACTTCAGACTGTCGCTACTACTGAGAAATTCCTGATGGAAACACCCAATAACAATTTGCCTGACCGTGGAATTGAACCCAGTACCTTACGACCAGCAGCCGTTCTAGTGACCATTATACCAACTTTGACAGTGATTTATTGATAAATTTAAAACAACATTATTTATTTATAAACAAAGGCTATTTAAAAATATCTTAAAAAAATAAAATATTACTTATACAATTGAAAAAAAAACTACAAAAAAACAATGAAAGAAATTTTGTTAGGTATTGGGTACTTATTTTTGATTATGCATGTTGCCACTTGCCAGGTGTACGTTGTAGGTGGCTTAGTACTAAAACTGCAAATCCTTAAAGAACTAACATTAAAGTTAAGCATTGTCATTTTAATATTCTTCCTATAATACTAAGGATCCAAATGATACTGTTTACAAGATAGTCAGAGAGCGAGACGTGACAAGTATCGGCTGTAAAGCCATTACGTTCCGTTGTTTACCCGCGACTGTTCAGTGCACAACTACCCGCGGTTTATGACGCAAATCGGCGGGAGCTCGTCAAAGTTTTAGTTCATTTGCCTAGAAAATATAGAGCTCGTTCAAATGTTCAGTGGTTATGTAACGTGATGAGCAGTGATGGTACTTGGTGTTGTTGTGATGGTGCGTAACTTTTACTCTCTATAAACGTTTATTTCAGCATCGCGTTAACAAACTTTGGTCAAATCCTTACTAAATAATATATCAATAAAATAATATTATAAAAGCGAAAGTGAGTTTGTTTGTTACGTTTTTACGCCTAATGGCTAAACGGTTTTTGATGAATTTTGGTACAGAGATAGTTGGGACCCTGGAGACGGACATAGGCTATTTAAAAAAAAAAGATTGAGAGCTATGAGGGAGAAAGAGGAAGGAAAATTGAAAACTTAGCATTGCTATTACAATAAATAAGGCGCAAGGACAAAAACTATAGGTAGCCGGTACCTGTAAATCAGGAAAGGGGAACTGTGTTATCCTGAATTTAACGCGAGCGAAGCCGCGGGCAAAAGCTAGTTTGATATATTTTGTTTAATTTATTAGGGAAACAAGCAATTTCACGCTAAATGATTTGATTATGAAAAATGTATGAAACTACACACGAACTAAACAAATGAACTACGAATGAACCAAAATTCAAAGAAAAATTATGCAGTAAGGGGCGGACAGCCATTAAACTAGTCAATGACACTACTTTAATATCATGACTCACTCCGCAGTCGCAGCCGCGGTATGCAACACACATAACAATACTAAAAGAATCACGCAATCGGTCGCGCAAAGTAAAATTCCCAATTTTACCAGAAAAAAATCTCAACACAGAGTAAATAACTGAGAAAGCCCAATCTACCAAAAGAAATAAAGCACAAACGGAGACATCTCTTCAAGCATTCACGGAACAAAATTACCCACTTAAACTAATAAATCACAAACCTAAACGCCCTTACAAACACACAAAAATAACCAACTCAAAACGTGTATAAAGCGCTTAAATAAACAGAACAATAATAAAAATGGCCGACTGCGGGGCTTCGAGGTACTAGGAGAAAATGAGTGAGTAAGAAAGTAAAGTAAAGTAAAAAGACGTTGTCGCCCGGGGTCAGCGGTAACAGCTTATTGTGCCCACCATCATTATGGTGGTTATTTGTTTAATTAACGGACGCCAGACCGGCGACGGACAAAAGGTTTTTCTTAATTTTTTTCAGACGAGTCGAGTCGCTTTTGGGGGTACAGCTATCTTTTTGGTTGTTTTTCTTTATGAAAACAGTACCAATGAGTGTTTTGCGAATATTATTTGTCTTAATTCTGTAGAATGGGTCTATAATTTGTTTTAGAAAATGCCCGGTTCATTGTATTATGACGAGCTGCAGGCAAAGTGAAACTAACTATTTTATATTGAAAAATATGTTGTAGCATTACCGTCCCCTGTAGTTATTTTTGCTCCCAAATGCGACAAAGAAAATCAAGTCTACACGGCGACACATCCAGCATACATTTTCTTTACAATAAGAGATCCGTATAAATTGTTTTTGTTTAGCTTAATGTGTTGTCGTGTAAAGAGATTTTCTCTCATACATTCGAGAGCTAAAAAAGTTGAATCAACATAAAATAGAAAAAACATCACGCCTGCAATCCCCAAAGGACTAGGCAGAGATGTACTAAAAAGTACAGTTATATTTAAGTCTGTAATATAGTCCCGATAGATGCCTCATCTATCAACCACCAAGCCAACCAAGTCTGACTTGCGATATAAACGGCCATATCTTTTGACAGCACTGATTTAGACGGTTGGTTTTTCCACTGTTCCAAGGGACCGCAGACTTGAGTATACGGTTTTAATTTCAACTCGATTTCTCCATACGTTCCCGAGATAAAGGATCTTGAAAGACAGAAAGACGGACAACAAAGTGATCCAATAATATCCAATAACACGGAACCCTATTCCGTGTTATCCTTTTAAGAAACGCAATCCTAAAAACTTGATGGAAATAGATCTAGAAGTTTTCATTTTATACGCGCCAGTATTTTACTACAACTATAAGTAAATATTGTTGACCCACATCACTACTCCAGCAACACAAATAACACTATAAATCTATAATGTACAACTGGTTGATATTCGCAATGATGTTTGTTGAGACAAACGGCCTCGTTAGTGTCCGGCCGGACTGACACCGGACTGATAGCCGGACATTTGTAACTGTTAATGATACAGTGATGGAATAAACATTAACATTTTCTTTGTTTACTTCAATTAATCATAGGCTATCAAGTTCCAATATGAATAATAGGTTAATGACAAAGTAGGGGTACAGCGGCTAACCAAGTTGGTGAGCAATGGTAGATTGGTAAGAACAATTTTAACCAATTACTAACGAAAACAATCCAGAAACATCTATGCCAATAATATAAAGAGAAAAGATTTGTTTGTTTGTTTGTATCGAATAGGCTCCAAAACTACTGGACCGATTTACCACTAATAGAACGCTACATTATCTCGCAGTGACATAGGCTATACAACATCACGCTACTAACCTCGGAAGCGGGGCAGTAACTAAAGACGCGGGTGAAACCACGCATAACAGCTAGTCCTTACTAATATTATAAAAGCGAATATTATAAAGTGAGTTTGTTTGTTTGTTACGTCTTCGTGCCTAAATGGCCCAATCGATTTTAATGAATTTTGGTACAGAGATAGTTGGGACCCTTGAGACGGACATAGGCTAAAATATGTGAGAAAAAAGGGAGGAAGAGGGAAGAAAAGGGGAGAGAAAGATATTTTTTTTCGATCATGACGCGGGTTAAAGATAGCGTAAGCCCAAAGTAACTATGCCACGCGGACGAAGTCGCGGGCAGAAGCTAGTAATTTATAAATCTACAGGATTTTCACCTTTTATTTTAAAGTTTCCTTTGCCAGTAAAGCATTTTTAACAGACTTATAGTGTTTTCGGTAACACGCCTCCACGAACCACCCCAAGCTCACTTTACATCTACAAACATTTGAAAAGTAAACGAACATTAAACGACGTTTACAACGCAACTCGTACGTACCCACAAATTTCTTAATTAAAACACTTTTTTTCTCTAAAGGCTAGTTTAGATCGGCGGCGAGGCGAGGCGAGGCGAGGCGCTGCGGAATTCCGAAAGAAGCCTTTAATTAATGTCGTTGTAGATCCTTAATTGCGATCCGCCGTCGCTTTGATACGCCACCGCGTCACGGCTCACGCCTCCGACCTGCTCCAGGAGCCAGATTAAAGGATAATTTGCACGATACTGATATTAAATTATTGACGTTATTTTTTTTTAGATAAGCTTTAATTTAGATGGTAATGCGGAATATGCTTTTGGAGGTGATCAACTCGGATACTACTCCAGTTTCACAGTAGATTGCTAACATTTTGTGCACAATTTTATTTGGTTGTGTTAAAGCATTTCCTAGGACACATTCGGCAAATCTCGAGAAAATAGGAAATTCAATCAACCTAATAAATTAATTAATGGATGGTTTGTTAGTTGACCTACCTAACGATGTTTGCCTCCCTGCCCGACTAACAAACTTTCAACAACAGATTCGGTCGCGACAAATATATATCTAAATCCATTTTATTTTAAAATCATTCTTGTTAAAATGTTGCTCAAAATAATCCCAAGCTCCCAGCCTCATTCGCGATGTATAAACTTTACCCTTGAAAAAGTTGTAAAGGGTTTTTTTGTGGCAAGTTTTACTTCACACCTCGTCGAGGCACGAGGTAGGAGTTGCGAGGCGAGGCGCAAATAAGCTCGTGTGTAATTAGGCTTACAAGAAAATTAACGCGACGCGTATGACGACGCTCTCTTATGAAACTTAAGCGCTGCTTTTAATGTGTATGTGATTTTTTAATTTTAAAAATGTAAATTATTTTATTTGGAATGTTAGGGGACGGCAGGAGGATGGAAGGCGTTGGCTGTGGCAGTGGTTTATAATGTTAGTTAGTTATAAGAAATTTAGCTTGAGGTAACTTAAATTGCTTACTTTTACAGATTTACCAATACTGAAAATAACTTCCTTATTATTACTTCGTTTTTAAAGTTGTGTTACTTTAAAAACGAAGTAATAATAAGGAAGTTATTTTCAGTATTGGTAAATCTTAATAACATAGGGTTATTAAGATTATTATCTTGGAATACTATTTTGTACGAGTGTTTGTACTTCCGATGTTGTTGCAAAGGACCACAAATGAATGAACCTCTTCTGTGTACGGGAGCTGACCACAGACACTCACGTCTATTCAGTCACAACGACATTCGTTCCACATCTCATAAAAGTGCACTAAAAACAAAAGACAAGCGCTGCCGAGGGCGGCCCGAGTGCGCCCGACTACGTCCCGAATACAAATGTACACCACTTGTTCCATCGCACTCCATGAATATTAAATTTATAATCTCTGGTCGCAGCCCTGATTTATTAAAGCCAGCCATTCTACACACAATCGCCTACGCTGGCACTTTACTATCCATTGCTCATTTTGTTAGCTAAGTGTACAGTAAAGTACTTAGTAATCCATCAATGTACGGTGAAAATAGGTACTCTACCAATATTGGACATTGTATTTCCCGTACAATATGAATATTAATTTTATATAATTTGTGGTGGGAACGCTGATTTATGGAAGTGAAAATTGAACGGATAATGAAAATGAAACAGCTTGGAATGTTTGGTAACACAGCCACAAGTAATCAGTCATAGCGCGGTTTAAGTAAGTGGCTATTAACTGGGCGCTGTTTGAGTTACTTAACATTTGGCGACCTGAGATTAACTTAGTTTAAGTGAATTTATCACTTACCGACAAATAGCTAAACTGCCGGTTGGTTGCGTACAATTGAAAGTAAATTCTTACTCTAACTAGTTTGAATGACGAATATAAGTTTTTCTGAAAATCTGTAATTTATAGGGTTCCGTAAGTCATAAGGTCCGAGGTCCGTCTGTCTGTCTGTCAACACCGTAGAGGTATTGAATTGAAATTAAAACCATATACTCAAGTCTATGGTCCCTTTGTGCTGTGAAAAACTCGACCCGAACCCTCGATGCGTGAGTCTGGTTCGCTCTTGGCCGGTTTTTTATCCTTTAAAATAACATCAGGCGGACAGTTCTTCTTGAAATAATAACCAATTGAGACATAAAGCAGGAGACAAACATTTCAATTGCTAGAAAAAGAAAACTTTTGCATTACCTACACAAGCGTGTCAGCTACACGTTTGTGTAGGTACTGTGTGAATTTCAAAAGCTGTGACCTCAACAGGAATGCAGCACAGGTCAATGTATCGTCAATAAAATGCACAGCAACCACCGCTACGTGCGTCACGAGGCCATCGCTTGACCACACAGCCGTGTCGGAGGACCCTCGCCGCCATTACGGTGTCGGGTTACAAACCCACCGACGTCGCCCGACCGCGCCCGACCGCGCCCGACCGCTGGCGGTCACAGCACCGCTTGGATGAGATGCCGCGACTAATGTGTCCTTCAGTTGAGGACTTTGCAAGGTAAGTAGATAATTCATATTTTATACAAGTATGATTGATAAAAGCCGCTTCATTTGTGTTTCATGGCTCAACCAGTCAGGTTATTATATTAAAGTATAACATAACATTAGCAACTTGAGTAAACCAATATTGTTTTTTTCTGCGGATGGGAAATCATCAACTAACTTCCCCGCTCCAGAGCGTGGGGGAGTGTCAGACTTGTACTGACTAAAGCCAATCCATGTTCCTTTTATTGTCCTTCATGTTCCGGGTCTGCAGTATCTCTTTCGAACAACCCGCAACCCCGGCAGGCGGTGGCCCTGGCAGGCCCCTCTGATTAGCTGACATCTCTTTGAGGCGCGCGTGAAACACTAACGCGCCGTCGATACACCATAAATATTGGCTCAGACTTGAAACAGCAGCTGTAAATAGGATGTAAATGGGTGATACTAGACCAAATTTGCAACAATTTTGACCCCGATAACTTGAGGCCCAAACTGGGTAGTTTTGGAGAAATCAAACTTTTTAAAGTTTTTTGGAAGTTTGTGATCAACACATTTTCAAAAGTACTCTCAACCATTGGTCCTGCACCTAATCTCTTAGAGCTTACGCTTGTACACTTCTGGCCTATAATATCTCCTGCGCTCATGGCCAGTCTCTCTCTGAGACTGAACGACAGTCGGTTGGTCGGGACTATACATCCACACAATACAAAACCATACAAAGAGCAATACATCACATGCACTACATGCCTTATATCGCAGTCTGTCGCTCAGCCTATCACTCTGGTAGCTACATTGCCGCATATCCATCGACTCACACGCGTCGTTTAATCGCACACACAATAACGTAATTAGATGTATTGTTTAGGTCAATTATCTGCTGTAAATGGGCTAGTACTAACTAGTCTTACTTGGTTCAGTTAACACAAGTTCTGTTAACTGGTCGAAGAGCGCGGCTCGTAATATTTTGAAGGATTTACTTAATATATAGTTCTTCTGGCCGGTTTCGGCCACGGCGGCCAATCTCAGCAGAAATTAGCCATCTGGTGGCACAGGTGCGCTTTTTTTCTGAATGGCATCTCGCAGTCCAACCTAAGAAGTTGTCGTCCGCTTTACCGGACCTGACCGGAAAGAGATCAGGCGCAGGACCAAAGGCTTAACATGCTTTACAAGGCACGGAGTATCTTACCGTCAAGTTTCAAACTCCGAGCTACTACTGAGAAAATGTTAATGGAAGAACCCAATAACACAATTTGCCCGACCTGGGAATTGACCCCAGGACCCTCTGCTCAGTAGTCGCGCATGCGACAATGAGACCAATGGAGCAGTTCATCATTTAGTTTTTTGCAGGATTTATCAAGCCTACAACCGTAATATGTGATGCCCACCAGCTGCCCTTGTCAAAATTCATTTGGGCTCAGCACAGCAAATCTCCTACTTCCATACTTCTGTATAACTCGTCATCTAAGCGGTCACCTCCTTTCTTGCCATATAATCCTTCACACAATCAGTATAACAAGTGAACCAAGAAACGAAAAGTTGGAGCAAACAGAAAGAAACCGCTATCTATCGCTATGACTTCATGACAGACCACTGATATCGCAGAACATTCTCCAGCTCCTGTTAAAAGTTCTCCAACCCAGCTAAATCGACTACCGACCTTGAAGGATGGTTGAGACAGACTGGATGCGGTAGAGGCTTATCTCCAGCATTGGGCTGCAAAAGGCTGAATTGATGAAAGTGATCATGGAGCTCCATTTAGAAAACTGTCATACAAAAACTAGAGTTTGGGTTAGACAGTCTTCCTTTCAAAAGTTTGGCCACATTATATTATAGGCCTCGTGGTTAAGGTAGCCTGCCAATCGGCCAATGCCTGAGCCTTCGCATCATGCAACACCCCTTCCGCACCGCAAAACTACCTCAAGCACAGTCTCAGTTGAGCGATCAACCCATAGTCTATTTCCCTCTTTTGATTTTTCGACAGCTTCGTGGTATGTTTTGAGCACTAAGCGTAATGTCTTTAAGTAATGAATTACTGAATACATTCGGAAGGCAAAAGCGTGAAGACAAAAACTGTGATTGTAAAACAGTAAACCAACTCCTGAGGTAATACAGACGTGATGTATAATCGTATGGCTGTGCATTTGTTTGTTCCACTCTCATGATTTCTTCGTTCCTGAGAAGTTCCTAGGATTACAAAAGTCACGCGTTTTCCCAAGGGGGTAGACAACAACTACAGAAAGACATCCGCTACGATCTTAATTAACACTCTGTTTTGGTTCGTCCACGTTCATATAACTGGTAATTCAAGCAAACTTGGTATCTATCCAGCATAATCCTACTAATATTATAAATGCGAATGTTTGTAAGGATTTATGGATGGATGTATGGATGTTTGTAACTATTTCACGTCAAAATGACTAAACGGATGTTGATGAAATTTGGCACTGAAGTAGATTATAGTCTGGAATAACACATAGGATACTTTTTTTCGATATCACGCGAGCGCGGCCGCGGGCGCCAGCTAGTTAATTTATATATCACAAACTCGTTTCCTTCGTAACACTCAAGTAAACATTTACATACAATTCGATTACAACTAAATCGATTTCAATTAGTCAGGTATCGAATTATAGCGATCGGTTTATCCGCTCCCGTTCAACCGGATCATCCGTTTAACTAGATTATTTGCTCGGTAATTTACAAAGAGAAACTGTTACAAACCTATGATTTGGTAACGCAAATATATTAACCGGTTATCGGTTGATGTCGGTTGGTTAACCGACGGTAACGAGGCGTTCGGGTTGTGTTTATGCGTATTCACTCGATTATGATGGAGTAATCTCGTTGAGTGGTATCCTGCGGATATAAGGGACTTCCCGTCCGCTACAAATGATGTTGATGGAGCTTTTTGTTGACACGTCACTAAGATCATATTTTCGCCGACGAAGAGTTTCCTATAGAACACACACGTCTTCATCGTTGTCTCCTGTTATAATGATTAATGCATTGTTTTCGGAGACCGCATGGAACAGTCAAATGTTTTCTGTTATGTCTCGTCATTTACTGAAATAGAAACCTCACAGTATTCCCCATGATTATGTAAGTAACGTGCTACAAAGGGTGTTAGTAATTAAACCGGCTAAGTGCGAGTCCGTACAAACTTGCGACATAAACGGCTAAATCTTTTGAATGCGTAGACTTATAGAGTTGAGCTCCAAGGCACCACAGATTTGAGTATATGATTTTATTTTCAACTCGATTCCTCCATGCGGTCTCGCGATCAAAGGTCTTGACAGAAAGATAGACGGACAGAAGCACAACGAAGTGATCTTATGAGGACTCCGTTTTTCCTTTGAGGTACGGAACCTAAATATTTTTTTTTTGTGATTTAGCATACTTTCTTAACGTTTTGATTTGCAAATTATAGGTAATTAAATAATTTTAACCCAAAATTCAGCTACACGAAGGTCGTTCGCTGATGCAGAGTCATAAGATTGTCAAGTGCGCAGGTGCGTTGGATTCTCGTACAACTAAATGCACAAAGCCCTATAAACTTTAACTTCTGTATGTTAAGCTCTATCCTCTACTGCCAACTTCAACAAAACCTAAACAAGGGATAGTTGACATAGTAGCGACTGTCCGAGTGTACTGTGAGCTCTCACACTTGTTGTCGTGTAGACCAACCTCGGCTCACACGAGTTCACTGTTACACTTGACGTAACGGCTGTCAAGGAGTGAGGGTTTGTTTAGAGAGGACGAGGCTTCCTGTCTTCTTTTAAGTGGAAGTATAGAAAATATTTTATAATAATTATTTTATTTATTTATTACTTTATTTCATATTTTGTTGAAATATTGGTGTATTAGTATCTGTATAATTATATAAGTTTTCGAAAACAAATAGTTTTATATATATATATATATATTTATATAATGTTTGGACACTATCACAATGTTGTCGTTTTTAACCCAAAGGGTGACTGGTAGAGAATGTCTTATGGCATTAAGTCCGCCTATATACCACTATTGTACATGAAGTTTAAATCCTTACTAATATTATAAAAGCGAAAGTGAGTTTATTTGTTTGTTTGTTACCTCTTCACGCTTTAATGGCTAAACCAATTTTGATGAATTTTGGTACAGAGATAGTTGGGAACCAGGAGACGGACATAGGCTATTTTAAAAAAAAGTGTGATATGAGGGAGAAAGAGGGAAGAAAGGGGAAAACTTAGCGTTGCTATTACAAATCAATAAGGCGCAAGGGGAACTGTGTTACCCCGAATTTAACGCGAGCGAAGTCGCGGGCAAAAGCTAGTAAATTAATAAAATATTCAAGGGAACTGGTACTAAGAAGGTGAAAAAACTAAGAATTGATCTGGATTACATAACATAACTTTACGCCGGTAATGCCCAACGAGTTGGCTGTGGTGTAGCACTCTTCTCTTTGGTAGATATCAGCCGTAATGGACGAATGCCACCCTAAATAAGAATGGCAAAGCCAAATGGTTACTTATTGCAATATTTATAAAGGCCATTTTCTGATTAATTACGCGACGATGGTTAGCATACCGAGCGCATTGTCGAATATTACACAACGGGGACATATCCATAGGAAAAAAAAGCCTGACAGATTACTGTTTTCTGACGTAATTTACTAGTAGAAGTAACTTAGGAAAATATAAGATAATATGGTTTAGGAAGCTACTGTGGTCGATCAATTATAGAAAAAAAAAGTTCTTCAAATCTCTCCTGTATCGTGGGTGCGTTTACAAACATTTAAACTCACATACACAAACAGCCAGACCCGAAACAACTATCTGCAGGTCATACAAATATTTGTTCCTTGCGGGAAACCAACCCGCGACACGCAGCGCAGCAGTCGATCGCTCAGCTAGTGCGCCAACCGTGTCTACAATACTTCAGAAACTGCTTTTGAAACTATGGGCAAACGTTAGGTGGCTGTAGCTTCGAATATTCATAGATAAAAGAACAAAAATAACTCCATAGATTACTTCACGGGGAAGGATAAATTACAAAATCTCTCGTTACGGTGGTAACGAGCAAACATCAGCACTTTATAGTAGAGATTAAAGCGAGCTTTTGTTTACGACGCCATTTTGTTTTTATTTATGAGCAGCTCGCGTGCCGCCAAATGTACTGAACCACTGAAGCAATGCTAAATGTATCGCACTTGTGCGCTATCTACTGGGCTAGTAACTAAACGTAAAAGTTCCAGCTAAATAGTGCTGGAAAAAACTACAGTACTTTTACAAGTTGTTATGCGTTGTGACCGGAACTGTAGCTTCATTCTATTGTTTTTTTGTCATATAAAAGTGCCTGTAATGGTCTAATTAAAATAAATACTTTTGAGTTTGAGAGATAACTGTGTGATAACTATTAAAAAATCTCGAATAATGTTATGAAATAAAAGCAGTTTAGATGAGATAATCATTTATTTGCTAAATGATATTATCAATTAATCATCCTCTTTCCAACTGTGTTGGGGCCGAATTTCAGTCTCGTCGGACGTAGCTGAATACCAGTATTTTACGTGAAGCGACTACCTACCTGACCTCCACAGCCCAATGAGGACTCGGTAAAACGATTATGACATTCGGGCTTCTGACTTTCTACACTGTCGGAGATCTGCTAATGTCAGCCAGTACCAACAGCTTTTCTTGTTTTCCGAGGCTTAGACGAAAGTTAGTTAGGCGGTCACCTATCCACAGACCAACCTAGGCAAGCGGCTTAACCTAAAGAACAAACCGAGCGGCAGTGTTTATTTTTGCTTGCTGCAGGTTTGCAACAGGCAACCACAAAAAGTGACCACGTAATAGTACTTTTGCTATTATATTCGATGAAGTGTCTTTTTTATGGTAACTAATAAATTGATAATATCTATACCTAGCAGCAAGCCTTGCAGACGAATGCATTCTATTCAGGTACAATCTGTCTACGATCACTAAATTCTAAAAAAATAATGTATAGGTACAATAGATGGTTCGTAACCACTATGAAAAGTGACTCTATCGAGCTTCTAATAAAAGGTCATAGTATTACATTACTGTTTACTTTTATAAATGAATTTTTTAGTATATTATATTTGTATATGTGTATTAGTATCTGTATTCTATAAGTTTTCTAAAACTATTTTTTTAGGCATAATATTTTTGTGCCCTATCACAATGTTGTCGTATTTTACCCAAAGGTTGACTGGTAGAGAATGTCTTATGGCATTAAGTCCGCCTATGTACCACTATTGTACATGAAGTTTAAATAAATAAATACAACAAAGCAATACATATACCTATACGATATAAGCCAGTCTCCACAAGACAGGTAAGTACGATGTACACTTAAACGATATATTTTACAATACTACTCCCATACGAAGCTCTTGTGTATTCCACATGTGGCAGTACACACAGTTGTACAAGTGCTCAGGTATCACGTATGTTAGTGCCGTGAGTCTGCACTAGTCCTAATGCGGGCACGTACTGTTTTATATCCTTTACTTCAGTTGTTTATTGTAACTCAACTGTGCACATTACACGATGTTACGTTATACAGAAAACTAGCTTTTGCCCGCGGCTTCGCTCGCGTTAAATTCTGGGTAACACAGTTCCCCTTTAATGATTTGCAGGTACCTGCTACCTGCAGTTTTTGCCCTTGCGCCTTATTGATTTGTAATAGCAACGCTAAGTTTTCCCTTTTCTTCCCTCTTTCTCCCTCACATCCCACTTTTTTTAAATGAATTAGCCTATGTTCGTCTCCTGGTTCCCAACTATCTCTGTACCAAAATTCATTAAAATCGGTTTAGCCATTAAAGCGTGAAGAGGTAACAAACAAACTCACTTTCGCTTTTATAATATTAGTAAGGATATACACACATCAAAAGTATCTAGGGATCAACATATATTTTTGCAATAACTTTTCTCCTGATTGATATTAATTAAAATTTTCTTTAAGGATTCATCAAATAAAGTGTTTTCGTTTGTCACAGTAACGATAAACCAAGTCACCTTTGCATTAATAAAGAAATTTGCCATTTTCCTAATAAAGGGATTTTTGACATTTGAACCACTAACATTAAAGTTCGAAAAAAAGACTGAAATAACAGTTTTCTTTAAAATTTTATTGGGTAACTTAAACAATTAATAATCCGTGTTTCTACCGCGAACACTAACAACACAAGAACATCGGTTTGGCATACTCAAAATGAGTTCATCCAAATCACGCTGTGGAATGGCCGCCCATGTTCGTTGCAACAACAAAAAAAGGTCTTCTTGCGACTGGATACCCTCCATATTCGTCAGAGCTCTTCTCTGTAGCATATCCCATGCATGCTCAATCGGGTTCAAGTCTGGCGACTGAGCAGGCCAGGGCAGGACATTGATGTTAGCTGCGGCGAGAGTCTGTCTTACAACTCTTGCGGTGTGCGGTCGTGTATTATCATGCATTAACTGAAATAAGGGACCGATTTGCACTTGTAGAGGAACGATGACGTCTGATACAATCGTCTCAGCATAAATTTGAGCGTTGAGGTTGCCTCTGATCCAAATCAACTCAGTTCTTCCGCCGATCCAAATACCCGCCCATACCATGATGGTTCCACCACTATAAGGATGGACTTCCTGGCAGGATTTTAATCGCTGTTGGCGTCCAGGGGTTCTCCAGTGTCGTATACGTCTTGTATCCGGTCTCATACCAAAACGAGACTCATCAGAAAAGCACACGAAACGCCATTGTTCTTCTGCCCAATTTCTGTGTTCAAGAGCCCATTGATATCGAATCCTACGATTGTGCATTGCTATAGGTGGTACCCGTAGCGGTCTTCGGGAATGAAGGTTCACTTCATGCAAGTGGTTTCTGACTGTTTGGTCGCTAATTAAGTTCCCTGAAGAGTGATGAAGCCTCACGGCTAACATCATGGCGGTTATTGTTGGAGCTCTTCGAGTTAAGATTTGAATGTATCGGTTTTGTCTCCGTGTGGTGCAGCGATACCGTCCTCCATGGCGCTCAGCCACGGTACCAGTGCTTCGGTAACGTGTCCAAAGTCGACTGATAACACTCTGACTTGTATTCAGAGCTAAAGCTACAGTACGTTGCCGGGAACCAGCTTCTATCATTCCCACGGCTCTGAGCATTTCTTCCCTGCTTAAATGACGTCGCCGCTCCATAATAACGTTGGTTTTAATCAGTAGTAGGGAAACAG
Organism: Ochropleura plecta; assembly: GCA_905475445.1. Taxonomy (NCBI): domain Eukaryota; kingdom Metazoa; phylum Arthropoda; class Insecta; order Lepidoptera; family Noctuidae; genus Ochropleura; species Ochropleura plecta. The sequence continues at coordinate 19,899,044 of FR997739.1, forward strand.
TAGCACTAATAATGTCTTCAATGCGTTGTATGTTTTATAGGGAAAATATTGACAGCTTATTTTCATCTTTTACTCGAATTTGATTGAGAGTTCCTGATTCAAATTATGAAATGCACCAAAAAGGATCCATATAAATTTATAAAATCATAAATTAATTACAAAGCCACATCTCAATCTCAAGAAATCCGCATAAAAATGCTTGATCCCTAGACACTTTTGATGTGTGTATTTTGCAAATCGACACTTTTCCACTTCAGACATCTTAAGTTTGATTGAATTCAATTTGGCCGATAATTTTGTGTACCATAATTATCTCTGCACAAAAAAAATGATAATATGCCTATATTGTATTGTATTTTGCTTTGTCTCAAACTGGTTGTCTGTGTCTATTATTTGGATAAATAAACTATTTTATTATTATTAAATAAGAAAAGGTATGTATCTATACAATCAAAATAGTCATTGTGGTTCTCTATCAGGTATCAGCAGCGGCCCGAGTATGGGTCTGCGCCCCGTTCATGGAAATAACCTAGCCCCCCGGACTTGAATATAACTGGCGTAGTGTGAATCCTTACTTCCTTACTAATCCTTACTAATATTATAAAAGCGAAAGTGAGTTTGTTTGTTTGTTACCTCTTCACGCTTTAATGGCTACAGCGATTTTGATGAATTTTGGTACAGGGATAGTTGGGAATAATTTTTATTTAAAAAAAGTGGGATATGAGGGAGAACGAGGGAAGAAAAGGGAAAACTTAGCGTTGCTATTAAACACAAATCAATCAGGCGCAAGAGCAAAAACTGCAGGTCTGCTTGGTGTGTTATACCGAATTTAATGCGAGCGAAGCCGCGGGCGAAAGCTAGTATAATATAAATAGACCACAGCTTAGACTGTCAAGAAAATACTGGCGTTATCTTATTTGTGTGACACCTCTTTTCTATGAGAGACTTTCAGTTATTTTAAGCTTTTTGAGACAAAACGGAACCCTTATTTGACGGACCTGTTGGTCTAGTGGTTAGTGGCCCTGACTGCTGAGCCGGAGGTTGTGGGTTCGATTCCCACCCAGGACAAACTTTGTGTGATGAGCATGATAGTTTGTTCTGTGTCTGGGTGTGATTTATCTATAATATGTATGTATTTATAAATTATATAAGTATGTATATCAGTTGTCTGGTTACCATAACACAAGCTCTGCTTAGCTTGGGATCAGATAGCCGTGTGTGAGTTGTCCCAAGATATTTATTTATTTATTGGATCATTTTGTTGTTCATCTGTCTGTCAAGACTCTTTATCTCGTGAATGCGGGAAGGTATCAAGTTGAAATTACAACCATATACTCAACTCTGTGGTCCTTTTGTGGTGGGAATTGTAAAATTAACCCTAATTCTACGAAGTCAAAAGATGACTGTTTATGTGTCAAGTTTGTGCGGAACCCTCGGTGCGCAAATCTGACCCGCTCTTGCCCGGTTTTATTTAATAATGCCCCCTTAAAGATTTGCTCTGAGTAATTGTCTTTAGTTCTTAATACCGTTTTACATACTTATTGTGCAGTGATATTCTTAGTAAACCCACCAAGAGTCATCATCTGCCTAGCCTTTTCAGTTCGGGTCGGCTTCCAGTCTTACCGGATGCAGCTGAATACTAGTATTTTACATGGAGCGACTGCTATCTGACCTCCATAACCCAGTTAGTACTGGGTAATACGATACCTCTTCGTAAGACTGGTTGTCAGACTTTCGGGACATTGACTATCTCTAACGACTGTCAAAGATCTACAAATGACAGCCGGGACCAACAGCTAAACGTGCTTTCCGAGGCACGGAGGAAACTCGGCATGTAACGTGTCACCCATCCACAGACCAACCTAGGCAAGCGTGGCTTAACCTAAAGATCAACCTGAGCGGCTGCTATTATTTATGCACGAGCTCCTCCGAACCCACCAAGAGTAACCCTAACTAATCCGACCTCATTAAACTGAACACAAAAACTTGCCAATTTCCCAGTAAAGGCAAGGTGACATGTACACCAGTAAAACTGTCAAGTAACTTGCCATCTGTCTGTCACTCGACACCACACCGAGCGAGGTGTGAACCAATAACGTGACGTCACGGGAGGGTTGCTCCCGTATGCCCCACAAACGGTACTCTTTGAAAGTACCACAGAAACAAAAGAATAAAATATTTGTCACCAGCGTATTGTTTTTGCAGATTTCTCAACGCTTTGCATGTTGACATTTCGTGGATTATTTTTAAAATTGATTAAACGTTTATTGTAGCTCCCTGTAAGAATGAATATTGAAAACATTTCCGTAAATGGAGATATTTTATGGCCTTACAAAAGTGTAAAAAAGCAAACTACCAGCCATGATACGATTATTGTAGAACTAGCTTCTGCCCGCCACTTCGTCCGCGTGGCATAGTTATTTTGGGCTAACGCTAACTTTAACCCGTGTGATGATCGGAAAAAACTATCTTTCTCTTTCCTTTTCTTCCCTCTTTTTGGGCCGGGAGTCGTCTCGCGGCGCCCGGCGCCCGTTGTTTTTGCCCTTACGCCTTATTGATTGTAATAGCAATGCAAAGTTTTCCCTTTTCTTCTTTCTTTCCCCCCATTTCTCACTTAAAAAAAACCTATGTTCCTCTCCAGGGTCCCAACTATCTCTGTACCAAAATTCATTAAAATATTATCGGTTTGGCCATTTAGGCGTGAAGATGTAACAAACAAACAAACTCACTTTCGCTTTTATAATATTAGTAAGGATATAATTAGATTTCCAAAAAAAAACAAAGAAACAGTACGCAAGGGTCTTAGCAGATTGCGGTCTGAAGATTCAGTCTACCCCAGAGAAAAAAATGCATAAGCTTATGAAATATAACCCACAATCGATGTGAAAGACAGTCAATGAAATGTATAAACTGGTAACGAGCCGCGCCAGGCCCAGGACACGACGGAGGTGTGAAGCATATAATGTGACACATTAGACTTGTGATACCTCCCCTCCCCCCGCCCTGCCCCTCACCGAACAGATCGGGTGTCAGCGGTGATATGCTGACGATACACTTTACTAACGTACGCATATTGTAAGGAGGGACTGTCTACTTTTATATTTTGGTAAAATAAAAAGCTATGTTTTATAGTGACAGGCCTACTTTAGTTATGTGCGTGTGAAATGGGGGACCACACTAGTATTTCGTAGCAGACTTAAAACAATCGTTGAACAAATCTGCGAATTTGTAATCAAATTCATATATTTAAAACTACAACCAGCCAAATCTGGGAATATACAAGCATTTAGTAAAGAATTCGTAAAGATATTTACTGAAAAACAGACCAAAAAACAACAAAGATAAAAAAAAAGCGAATGCGTCAAAATAACTGTGCTCCAAAGAGCCAGGCCTATGCACTACAGTGCAGACTACTAGAACTACACTGTGTCCACGAACGGGAAACCATTAACCACACGCTGGGAAGATGAAATAAAACAAATGACTGGCCCGTTGTGGATCAAAGTGGCACAGAACAGAGACATGGGCATCTTTGGATTCTTGCAGACATATATTACCCTACCTTAAGGTAGACTGGTAGAAACTGCCTAAGGCATTAAGTCCGCCTTTGTATAGTTTTTCTTGTGCATAAAGAATAAAATAAAATAAATAAATAATAAAATAAATAAATATTTACCAACTAACAATACTATCTACGTAATCATTAAGTTAAAACTAACCATATTAAGAATACGAATCAGCATTAACATTAAACTAAGTACTGAACCTTAATTATAAGAATAATGTATAGTTTGCAGGAAATAAATAGCTTTATTATTTTATTTTTTATGCACTACAGTGAGCTAGGTCTATGCACTACAAGCGGTTGGTACTAAATAATATCGCCTATTCATAACAATAACAGGAGATTTCTAAAAAACAAACAAGTCGCAAGCGAAGCCCGTCGTATCGCTATGTGGAACAGAATGCAAATTGTTACGATATTGAATTTTGATGTCAGCACACAGTAAGTAATTGGAAATATGATGTTGATATAGGGAAAAACGATTTTCGGTAAAGTGATGAACGTTTTTCTTTCATATTTGACACGCACGAGTATATCGTATACGTGTTATGATGTTACAATAATTCCCGGAGAACATAAATGTATTTAGTGCAATGTGATTTTATGGGGGAAATAAATGAAATTCTTTTACATTCTTTATTCAAAATGTTAAGCGTCACTTATCGGCTGTTTCTTTTCAGAGCAGTTGGGTATGAAACACTGGCCACATTTTGACTAAAAAACCGGCCCAGAGCGATTTAGACTCGTGCACCGAGGGTTCCGTACAAACTTGTGTCATAAAGAGTCATATCTTTTGACTGCGTAGACTTAGAGGGTTGATATTTTCATAGCACAAAGAGGCCACATAGTTGAGAATTTGGTGTTCATTTTAACTCGATACCTCCACGTGTTCCTGAGATAAACAGACATTCGGACGGACAACAAAGTGAGAAAATAAGAGGTCCGCTTTTTCTTTTTCAGGTACGGAATCCTAAAAAAACGACGTGAATGTGTTTGTAAAAAAATACTTACAAATAAACATCATTTATCTGTATCATTATTTATTTTTATTTATCCATAAAGTACGGCACACGTCGACGAAATGTGACATGGTGTGACAAGGGGTGGGGGGTCCTAGTTTTGTGACATCACATTTCAAATTTAATAAATTGAATCGCGAAAGAAATATTAAATTACTTTTTAGTTTCCTCTATAAATTAGGTATTTTTAGATGTAAAATTGCAAATATTTGACGTCACACTAGGGAGGGGGGGGGGTCACACAAATGCGACCACCTTTTTTTTTTTTTTTTTTTTTTCGGGTGGGAAATCATCCAATGACTTCCCCCGCTCTGGGTGGAGCGGGGGGGCATGTCAGACTTGTACTGACTAAAACCCACCCATGTTCCTTCTATTGCCCTTTACGTTCCGGGGCCGCGGTACCTATCTCTTTCGAACAACCCGCAACCCCGGCAGGCGGAGGCTCTGGCAAGCCCCTCTGCTTTGCTGACTCTCTTTGAGGCGCGCGTGAAACACGAACGCGCCGTCGACACGGCCTGTCGTCAATCGACGGACGGACGGTGAACTACCCATTGCTCACCGCCCACAGGCCCGCATCTACGGTGGCCGGGAGTCGTCTCGCGGCGCCCGGCGCCCTGGGCGTCTCCCGCGGCGGCTCGGTTGGGCAGATGTTCTCTCCCTCAAACGCCCGGCCACCTCCTTCGCTAGCATTACTGCTTCGCAGAAGGTGGTGACCGCTTCCCATTCCCTCTCGCTCCGGACCATGGCCTGAACCAGGGCCGGAGACCACCTGTGACAAGGAAGGGGGAGGGGACTAAAAATCATGAAATTCGTGTTACGTACTTTATGGATGGCCCCGTAGTACGCTATGTCAGCATTATCAGACTAGCCTCGCTACACTCATGTTGATGATAAAACAGCTCGACGATCTCTTTGGAAAATCCTTATCAGCATTTCGGATTTATCCCCAACAAAAAAAACAGGGAGTGACTCAAATACAAATAGAATGCTAATAAGGATACAGTCACTTAGACTTAGGGTGCTGCCCATCCCCTTTCAAGAATATCTACATAAAATAACACGCCAGGATTGTTGGCTAAAAGAAACGCATCCGAAAAGCCGTGGGCTGCGGCGTTTAATATAAAATTATAATAAGTAAAAGGGTGCGCGGTGGCATTAGCGTGCAGCTAGTGATGTGGTATCGTCTGATTATGTCGGGGATTATACTTTACAATCATTACAAAATAAATCGTTTTTGTTGGCCTATCAAGTGTCTCAATACTGGGCAAAGAAATCTCCTTTATCTTTCTAAATCTCTTTAAATCTTTTGCAGTCGTACAAGATCGCTTAAATAACTTTTTTTTACGAAAAACACTAGGAATTTCTCCTGTACCGTGGGTGCGTTTACAAACATATAAACTCACAAACACAAACAGCCAGATCTGAAACAACTATCTGCAGGTCATACAAATGTTTGTTCCGTGCGGGAATGGAACCCGCGACACGCAGCGCAGCAGTCGATCCCTCAGCCACTGTGCCAACCGTGCCGTCAAACTATTTCGAGTTTTTTTTTTGACGAATTAGATTAAAATAATAAGATTATTAATATATATCATAGTTATTAATAACCGCTTACCTACCAAACAATGCAAGACTTCAGAGAAGTTCAATGCATTTGAAAATATAATTCAACATCCAGTTTAGCGATACAACTTCAACACAGCCGCTGAAAATATTTCCCACCTTCTTTTTCCCTGAGTCTATGCTTCATTTACAGTCCGTTGAAATTCCAACTGCACATAAACCTCCGGGATTCCACATCCCGTTCACATTAGACAGCACTAGTCAGCCAGCGAGGGGAGAGCGGGGCGGATCGATCCCCGCGGGAATCCCTACACAGGTGGCGAGGTGGCGAGGTGTCCAAGTGTTGCAACCGTTCGCACCTCCTCGCCGCAGTGGGAAATGGGTAATGTTGAACTAGGGATATTAGTTACGACATTTAGATTAGGGTATAAAAATAGAGCATCTAGGGAAACTTCTAGATTATGGACGAATTTTCTTTTTGATTCTGCCGATGTTTTTAGCCATACCTTTTTGGTCAGTCTCGAGTCATTTTGAGGGACCAAAACTACATGTATTATAAAAGTATTTAAGTTGAATTTAACCATTAAAGTTTAAAATGTAAATAAACTTTGTTGAAAAAAAAATGAGAAGAAAGGAAAAAAAAATGGTGAAGAAATTAAAAAAAAATTTGGTGCTCTTTTGGATTGCTAGTTTCTTATGGATATGATCTAGCAAGAAACATATTTTTTTTTTAAAAACGTTGCCCCACACTAGGAATTTCTCCTGTATCGTGGGTGCGTTTACAAACATTTAAACTCACATACACAAACAACCAGACCCGAAACAACTATCTGCAGTAGTTAGTAGTTGTATGACACAAATATTTGTTCCGTGCGGGAATCGAACCCGCGACACGCAGCGCAGCAGTCAATCGCTCAGCCACTGCGCCAACCGTGCCGTCATATTATTTATATGGTTTCACACTGTTATTATGTTATAGTGATAATTCTTAATATGGCCTAACAACTAGGATTGAAAGTCATTAAAAAAGAAGCTAAACAAAAGTAAAAAAAAAAACTAAGAACGGACAGACAGAATCTATAAGGATTCCGTTTTTTTACAGAACTTTAAAAAGACTATTCACCAAGTGCCACAAATTACCCTGTGAGTTAGATATTTGGGAAGCAGAATAAGTTTTCAAACACTGCTCTGGTATTTGGAGAACACTGCAGCACAGCCGTTTCTTATCTTACAAAGTGCAAAATAAGAAGCAGAACAAATAAAATAATGTGAGGTACAGACAGACTCCATTTTAATAAAAGAAGATTTCCAAGACGAACTTTTGTTCCAAGAGATTTTAACAAAAACAGAAAATCCTAAGCCTTCTAAGTTGATCAAACTTAATATTGAAATAGAACTTTCCCGAAGCAATATACTTATAAATAATTAGAACGAACAAAAGCCATTAATAATTATGTAAGCGTAAAGGCGCTTGATGTTTTTATGGGCTCTTTATCCTTTGTATAAAGTCAGCCGGTTCGGAATCGGAAAATGATTGTAAATCAGGGCTAAACGGTCGCGGCGCTGAACAATAAAACAATAAAAGGGTTAGGGCCACCCCTAGACATGGCGTTACACTGGCTGCTCAGAACAAGCTAAGCTATAAATGTTTATTCTAATCAGCATCTTGGTAAGTGACCTCGCAAATTACAATGTTGAAATGAGAGAGACTTGGATTTTTGTCTGGGTGCAAATATCTTTTGGCGCGTGCCAGAAATTAGTTCTGAAATCGGCCATGTTGTTTTTTTGCTACATAACACAAACCAATTCCTGTGTACATCATACGAGCGCAAAAACATCCATGCACCTAGAACCTACCTGTATTTTAAAACCTTTCTGTAATCTAAGTGTAAGCACCCTTTACTAAAGCCATACAATCCATTTTATTTCTGCTATTGTCTAAAAACTGCCCGTAAATTGCGTGAGAGCGACCCCGACATTTTAAGCAGACACAAAAGAAGAAAACGAAAATAACCACAGACAACATAGACCTTACGTAAACTACAGTATTTTCTTCAAACATTCGAGTTTCAAATAGTTACAACACTGAGACTGAGGGTGTTTTACATAATCCTGTAACATGACGTGCGATGTCCCAAGAGACCTGCGAGCTCCAGCCACCGTCAACCGCACATACATACGAGCATACTGCGGCATCGCTCACCGTTTTAATCATATTTTTACCACGATTTATCGTTCCCTCGTTAATAAAATATGAAACCTTTCAAAGTTTGGCAAAAATATCTTCATTAATAAGGTGAAGATTTATTGACATGCTTGTTTTTGGAATTGAATTTCGGCCTTCTAAAGTACTTCATGAATGTTGCTTAAATTCTTTAACAGATACATCTGTGTTCTTTTTAGACTCAAGACATTGATTAGAATTAGACCGTTACAGGCACATTTCAATGTCAAAATCAAAAGGATGAAGTTACAGTATTTACAACAATTTGTGAGAGTACTGTAGTTGCCCATTCCAAAGCGTTGGTCTCTACGGAGAAGATGGACATTATCCGAATAACAGAAAGAATCAATTTACTGAGACTTTTTAAAGAGACAACTTTATTAAAGAGGCAATGGTTTTAGGGTATTTCATATTTCAAAAACGACATTCGGTACAACAACAAGGCTTACTTATTCCAGAAAAAACTAAAGCTTGTATTCATCGGGCTCATAACAGCATATGACAGAAGGTAACACAAACTGATCTATGATGAACCACACTGAGTCAATACTGTATAGATTTAAACCACATGATGAAATGGAAGGGGCTGAAGATCTTTTTACTTCATCGCTGTTTTGTCAGAGATGAGTTTTTTTTTTATGAAGTTGTAAATCCAATATGTATTAGTATTAATTAAGGCATGTTATTTAGGAGCTAGCAATAGACTCCCAAACTACAGGCATTCGACCTTGCCTAGTATGAGGTTCAAAGTTCGCAAATAAATTATCCATGATATATAACAACTTCATCCTTAGTAGATTACAGTAGTGCTAGAATAAAATATAATTCTCTTTTATTTATTTATACTTCATTTACAGCAGACTTAATGCCACAAGCCAAGCAGTCAACCTTTGGGTTAAATTACAACATTATTGTGATAGGGTACAAAAATGATAAAACAACTTGTTTTCGAAAAATTATATAGATTCACAAAAAACGAATAAATATTACATTAACAAATCCTTACCATAATATTATAAAAGCGAAAGTGAGTTTGTTTGTTACGACTTCACGCCCAAATGGCTAAACCGATTTTGATGAATTTTGGTACAGAGGTAGTTGGGACCCTGGAGAAGGACATAGGCTAAAGATTTCTTTTTCAAAGTGTGGAATGAGGAAGAAAAAAGAAAGAAAAGAGAAAACTTAGCTTTGCTATTACAATAAATAAGCCGCAAGGGCAAAACTACAGGTAGCAGGTACCTGCAAATCAGGAAAGGGGGGTTAAACGCAAGCAAAGCCGCGGGCAAAAGCTAGTACCAAATAAAAGGGAAACCTAACAATAATTACTATGACTAGATTTCTAGTTGGGAGTTAGTTAGTCTTACTCAAGTGGTATTATAGGTACACCCATGAAACATAATTGTTTTATTGCTCAGAGCATTGTTGTAATATGATCCCACGGCAAGAATAAAATACACTGACCTTTTTGGTGCTTCTCCGAATGACCAGGTGCATATGAACGTAGTGAATGCAGAAGCAGCTAAGTTTCGTAGTACGAGAGCATTCTGTTGTATCTCATATATATATATATTTTAAAAAAAAACGTTGCCCCACACTAGGAATTTCTCCTGTATCATGGGTGCGTTTACAAACATTTAAACTCACATACACAAACATCCAGACCCGAAACAACTATCTGTAGGCTATACAAATATTTGTTCCGTGCGGGGATCCAACCCGCAACACGCAGCGCAGCAGTCGATCGCTTAGCCACTGCGCCAACCGTGTTGTCAATGGTTTTGAATGTAGATTTACATGACTATATCAACGCTTGTTCTGGGACACAGGCCGTCCTACAGTTATCAGCGATCGAACAATACCCGGATTATTGCTTTACTGCTCAAAGTGTTGAACAGCCATAACTCTGCTACTTACAACTTTATACGGCGACGCAAAGCGAGCGTGTTTGTATTTGTTCCACTTTCATAATCGGTTGTTGTGTTCTGTTTTAGGATTGAGACGAAATTGTAAATACAAGGTTTTAGTAAAATAAATAAATTTTCTGAAGTGTTTCTTGTTCTTGCTCCTAAGTCAGTATATGTGTGTTTGTAAAAAAAAACACAAACAAAAACACTTGTCACCAGCTTTAATTATTTATTTAATAAAACTATATTCAAATCGACCAGCTTTTACTTTATCACAAAGCGATTAATATTTTTACGATAAATCCTTTACAGTTCAAGCTGTACGGCTATGGAATGCCCTGCCCGTGTCTGTAAGGAGCGCTCAAACTCTGTCCGCTTTTAAAATTCTGGTCAAAAAGCACTACGAGAGGTAGTGCTTTTTGACCAGAATTTTAAAAGTGGACAGAGTTCCTTACGCAAAATATTAAATACTTCTTTGCTCTTAATGATTATTATTTTAAATGTATTTATATTCAAGTATTTGTTTTTTTTTTAAATGTAGCTATTAATTTTGAAAATGTTACACCACAGACTACCTACAGTACTGTTTCTCCTCCTTTAAATCCATCCAAAGGTTGTCTTGAAAAGATCGCTTTTAGCGATAAGACCGCCCATTGTGTCACCCTATTTATAAGTTGTTTAATGTTATTCTTGTTATTTGTATGGTGTACATAATAAAGAATATCTATCTATCTATCTAAGCACTGAAAGCCGCCAAGATCTTCGTTGTTTACCATTGAAACACCATCACACAAACATCTGCCGTTTTTATAATAAATTCCTGCTTGTAAATTAATAATAGTAAATATTTGTATAGGTTTGGCAAGAGCAATCATCCCGTAGGCAATCGTAGCAATCCGCCGTAGCCGCGTAGCAGCGTCGTAGCACCGCGCACATGGTGGCCGCCGTTGCCATGGCAACCGGGTTCAACGACCCACGTAACCACTGCACAACCTGCAGTCTTTCTCAACTCTTACACTAAGTTATATCGGCTTTAGAAAATTAATATTATAAAGTAGCAGTTTAAGTAATTAGAAAATCTACTTACAAGTATTTATAAGACTAAATTATCTTGTTTACTTTTAGTTAAATCACGATGAAATCACAAAACACTGAATTTACTGAGCTTATTAAACTATTTTATTTAATTTAAACACTTATCTAATACTATTTAACGTATAAAATCTTAATTTTACTTCGTATACAAATCTCAGGCCACCGACGTAACACAACCTCTTTGTTTACCTACAACTCTACGTTACATTACTACGACACTGGCTGTAAACACAGTTTCCGAAGTCGAACGTCACATTTCGAATAAAAAATCAAATTTTAAAACACTGAAAATGGAACAAAAACGTTCGCGTGCCGGTACATGTCATCGAATGCCGGCCGGCGTGTTCTGAACGCACAAAGCGGCAAAATTATTTTGCACTTGTCAAACCCGAACGCAGAACCACGTCCGAACGAAAACAACAGCCACGACGGTAAACTTAACTTGGCCGCGGTATACTTTCGGATACCATTTTCGAAATTTGCCGCGGAAAACTGGCTTTTCCACTGTCGAAGTAAATGCCAATTTCCTTCTCACAAAGGAAGTCCGATCCAATTTCGACCTTAGTCCCCTTGTGTTTGAGTCAGAATTGAATTTTCATTTCAGTCGTAGACAATGCGCCACGCAATGACGTTTGCAGTGAAAGAGATGGCAATGGATCTTTGAATAAGAATAAAAGAGATACCAGATGCCGAGGGTAGGTAATATTGGGGTGCATGTGAGCCCAAAAGGAACGTCAGGCTTACCATAAAGAATCGATCTTGAAGATGTTCGCAATTCCTTATATTTTATTGAAAAGTGGCTGTGTGAGAATGTTTCAATGCCAATTTATGATCCTGGTATTATGTTCATCGACTTTATTCTTTTCATATTATCCTTTTGGAAGTAGACATGGTTAAAGTAGGTATTCTTTGGAGAGCCCAGAACGTAACTAAAAGGTATGAAATTTACTTTTCTTAGATTAACCATTCTCATTGTTTGATCTAGATAGTCAAAAGTTTACCTTTGAAGCATTTTAATTGCTCACTTTTTTTTCAAACCACAGAACTGCTTAAAATATAACAAAGAGCTGCACTAATGAATTCATGAACACGTAATTAAAGTGAAACTTACACTAGCAATCTAAGAACATCCAAACAGTCGCGTTCTTTTACTTAGCAATCGCAAGGATTTCTTTTGAGAGGGTCGAGGGTACGAGCGGGGGCTGAGCGGTCGCGCGGGGGGCACCACCAGCATCGGCAAAGGGAATCCGTGATGAGCGCGCGTTGGATCGGGCACACTCGCACCGCGAACTTACAACTATCTCGTTTTTATGAACTCCTGGTACTTCTCAAGGAGTTACGTCGTAGATTACGTCTTGGATTAGCTGTGTAACTTGGGGCTGCGCTTCTTATTTCTATGAGCTCTTGGTAGCAGAATATAGGGTATGCAAATTATGTTTCAGATAGGATTACATTATTTTCAATGGATTTTATATATATAACAAGGGTGTGTGTGTACTATATTGTAGTATGCCTCACAATCAATTTGTATGTTTATAGTCAACTTAAAATAGAATTTAACGATTATTTATTGTTGTTGTAGCTGTCTCACAATAAAAAGGTGGCAACATTTTTAAGAAGTCGGTATCTCTACAACACATACACAATAGTTACAAAGAAAATAAATCAAAGAGCAGTCAAAAGCTAACGTTTATCCTACTACCCTACTAATATACAATAATAATTATAAATATATATACTACCAGCTGTGCCCAGCGGTTTCACCCGCTGCTCACTTACGGATATGAAAAATAGATGTTGGCCGATTCTCAGACTTACTGAATATGCATAAAAAAATTCATAAGAATCGGTCGAGCCGTTTCGGAGGAGTATGGGAACGAAAATTGTGACACGAGAATTTTATATATGTATTAGATTATACATCCTACTAATTTTATCAATGCGAAAGTTTGTGAGTATGGATGTATGTTTGATGCTCTTTCACGAAAAAACTACTGAACAGATCTTGATGAAATTTGGCACAAAGGTAGATTATAGTCTGGAATAAAACATAGGATACTTTTTTTTATCATCACGCGGGTAAAGCCGCGGGGCGCAGCTAGTTATTTATAAACAAAAATTGTTAAAACAAACTAAACTAGAAACATTTCACGTCTTAAAACTTTTAAGTAGCATCTCCATTGTACGATTTATTAACACTTTCAACAATTGTCTGTGACTGTGTCTGTAATTTTTTTGAAGTGTTGTCTAATTATTGTTCCGATAGCAAATAGAAAATTGATTGATCAACTTCCCTGATTATAAGAAGTCACATTTAATATCTGGTTGAATATCAACAAAGCCAGACGATAATAAGTAATAGATTGTATCACCCAGATTACTAAAAATATTTCTTATTATACTCCCGTTAAATTTCCAAACTGATATAGAAATACTAAGCAGAATGGCAGGCTCGCAACACAAAAGATATTAGTAATAACGAGAAGTTTCATTTAGATCCTTATATCTTTCGTTTAATATCCAACATTATTAGAATATCCTGACAAGGACAATATATTGTTTCACACAGCCCCTTTATAAATCCCGTAACACATTGCCTAAATAAATATAGTCATGGTATCTTAATAAATTGGCCAAAACAGTTCCTGACAGGCAGTTGGCACTTATTCAATGTTCATGGATGACTGGGGAACTCTGAGAAAGTACTTCTATCTCTTCAAAACGAGCAATGGTTGCCATTTGTTCTCGGTAGCAGTAAAGAAAGCGATCGACAATATTGATAGTACAAATACGAATAAATGACGTCACTGCACACGACATACGACATACGAGTACACATTTCCGAGTCAATGAGCAAGTCGACGATTTGAGATCACACGGAAACGGCACAAAGGAAGTTGATGTTTTAAACCTCTTTTGATATTTGGGAGAACCTTATGGTAGTAAATATAATGTTTTACGACGGATGGTAACGGTTGATTAACTTGAAACGGATATCCATAACATGTAAAAAGGTTTTTGGTAATGTTACAATGTTGTACTCGTGTTTGTGTTGTTTGTTGAACACTCATTACTCATTTTCTCGTGTCTAATTAGTATTTCTTTAAAGCATTTCTCACGTGCGCCGTAATAGGAATATCTGTAGACAGGTATTTTATCAAAATGCCAATAACTAAGACTAAACGATGCCACAACGATAACAGTAATTGTACAAGTATATACAAATAAAAAACATTTCTGTAATTTTGAAACCGCAAAAATTACTCTCCACCAGGCATTTACACGATTTTAAAAAGATTCATAAATCTGGCCACGTTTCAAAGCCGAGCGCTTTCTATCATAAGTAGTTCTGTTACGAGAGCTAATTTGGAGCGACGTCACGTGACGTCATATCTCGCTATCAAAGCTCCGGGCTAATTATCGCCGTATGCAGCACTCTACGTGAATATGAAGTGGTGAAGAACGGAGTCTTTTATCCTCGGGGCTCGGTACCAGGGAATCATGTTTGTCTAGGAGGTTAATACACAGCCATGAGGTTTCTGCTTGTATACTCGTGGGACGATGATGCGTGTTACGTGTAGTATGTTGTGTAATTAATTTCTCTTGAGTTAATTAACGCAAGACATAAGTTGAATGAATCTGTTACATCAGCGATCTTATGGTGTACGATTCATCTATTTTAAACTTTTATAACTTTTCTTGGAGATATCGGTCCAACAAGTAATCCAATTAACTGGACAATTTAACACAGAACTCGCCGCTAACTAACAAAATACTGTTAAAACAAAACAAAGTACTTCATTTCGTACATCTCGCAAGTTTTTCCTGAAGACTACAGGCAATAGTTATAAGTGGCCAGTCGAAGCGGCGCGATCAAAGGCGGTGCGGCGCGGATCAAAGGCGCAGTAATGGCTTTTTAGTGGGGTGCACCAGAGGGGGGCGGCTTCAAGTAGTTAGGGCGAATTGGTGGACGACACGACGCGACATAGAGGGTACTAAAGATTTGGTAAAAAACGTATTCGAGTTGATTTTTAACAGATAACTGTGAGTGTCGCTAATTTTAATCCATTCAAGTAGATTAAAATAAGAGACAAGCTCATTTATTGGTAGCAAGACGCACCATTTTTGTTATACATATAAATAAAAGTACTTGGGGATTATAAACATATTTTTTTCAACCGACTTCAAAAAAAGGCGGAAGTTCTCAATTCGACAGATTTTTTTGTGTTTTTGTTACACGATTTCTCCGTCAATTGTTTGCCGGTTTTCAAAATTCTTTTTACAATCGAAAAGTTATACTCATAGTCGTATTGCTTGTCTAGTTTATGAGTTACTAGCTTTTGCCCGCGGCTACGCTCGCGTTAAATTCGGGGAAACAGTTCCCCTGCCCTTATTTTAATAGCAATTCTAAGTTTTCCCTTTTTTTCCCTCGCTTTCACTTTTTTTTAAAAAAAACGTGAGAATTGAAGGAGAACCGCAATTTTTTTTAAGTTAGCCTATATCCGTCTCCAGGATCCCAACTATATCTGTACCAAAATTCATCAAAATCGGTTCAGCCATTAAAGCGTGAAGAGGGAACAAATAAACAAACAAACCCACTTTCGCTTTTATAATATTAGTAAGGATCTTCTGTAATACATTTGTTTCATCTAATTTATATGGATGATACGCTAATGTCTTTTAGTAGCAATAAAAATGATTACTCGATAAGAATTTGGGTAAGACACCATCATACCACAAAAAAAAAAGTTGAAATAAAAACTTCAAAGTACTCAATGTATAGTACTGAGACAAATCTGTCATCGTGCTGTGTTTGTCAACCCTACATAGACCAATGATGGTTTTATCTTTAATATGTTATGCGTTAAACGCATTCAGTGACAAAAGGGTTCCCAATTAGGGAAATGATACAAATAATAGATTAATTAACCATCAGTTTATTGTAAGAACTAGTAGAACCAATACAGATACCAGTGTTGCCACGAGCGGGCTATTATATTTTTTAAATATTCAGGTAAAGGTGTTGTTTACTTTTCAACAGCCTCCCTTAAACATATTCCCATCTTGGACGTACAAAAAAACAATGAATCTTAAATGTAACTTCTGTCGTGCATCGCGGTGTGCGTTGTCGTTTGTCGTGCGCGTCGTTTAATGAGTGTCAGCGGTGTCTCGCTCGCTGCGGTGTCTGACACAGCGGACACTTCAGTTATTATTCATCGATCGTTAATATATTTATTTTATTTATTAAAACTTAATGTACCAGTAAAAACTGTACAAAAGCGGTAGTATCAGTTTGAAAATTTACAAAATTATTTGTCTATAACCGTTTTCATGAAAGAGATAATTAATAAAAGAATCAAAGATAGAAGACAAAATCATGAGTTTTAAGTTCGGTTTCATGGGTATTTCTGGGGAGAAAATAAAATAACGACCAACCTATGTTGACCAGACACAATGCAGAATAGTAGTTAAGACATGCTGTGAGATGTTTTGTTTTAATGTTACAGCATTATGCTATGATAGGGACTCCTCGTTCAGGAACAATTTATATTTTGTTTGTGGTTTTCTTTTATTTAATTCCGTTTTGCAGTTTTGCCTTGTGCGTGTCAAATAAGTACTTACTTATTTTCTTTTTTTTATGGTAAGCCTTTTGAACGCCAGTGTCAATTATATGTGACAAGCAAGCGCATGCCCTGGACACCAAAAACACAAATATGTGACAAAAGTTTGGTAAAATAAGTTTCGGCTTGGAGAGAACGCGCGCGCGTTTATACTCTGGCATTTAAAAGGCAACTGAAGTATCCTTGGCGTAAGTAGGAATATTTTTCCATAGTTCATCTAACCATCACAACGTCGGTTTCCTAAACATCAAATATCTACCAAAACACGTTGTCCTAACCAGATTACCAGTCGAAACCTCAGTAGAAGCTTGGCAACCGCCACAGCACCATACACAAAGATACTAGCCGACTAAGTATAAGGCCGTGAGCACATTCATGAATAAACAGCGCAGTGGTCACAGACGGCGTGTTTACGTCTAGAGATTAGCGTAGCGCGTCTTACTGCATGCGTCCTCGGCCTTATTCTGGGGCCGTAGGCTTAAAATGCTAAGAAGTAGCTGGAATAATGCCAGAAAGATTAAAAATATTTTTTTAATTTTGGAACAAAGTTTTCTTGAGTGCCATTTTTTCATTATTTACAATTTCCGGTGTTCTAGGTATGTAGTTCACCAAGACACATATATTTTTCTTTGTCAGACCACATACCGATAACATAGTCATAATAAGATAATATCAGCTGAAATAACATAACATAACGTTAAAAGTTATTCAAACATAACTGTTTAGATAAACATGAAAGCTAACGCGACATCCTAGACATGTTAGCCCATTTCAATGTTGTATAAAAATAATATGAGCAATCTAGCTGAACTGTAATATGAATATTTTCATGTAACATAATGAGTTGGCTACATATAACTGGAAAAAGACAGTTTAATGTAGCCACTTGTTGTATTAATACTGCGTACCACACTAGCATATCTCAACATTATGAGGAGATAAAGATAAAGATAAAGATATATTTATTTTGTAAAACATGAGTGTGTATAAAGATGATAAAATTTGCAAAGTTGCTACATGTTTTGCCATCCAGGAGTGGCGTACAAAATTTTTTGGCTTAAGCCATGCGTTGAAGTTAAAATTAGACATAAAATTTATAAAAAAACAAAAACAAAAATAAACAAAGATATAAAACGTAGCTTAAATTTACAAGAAATGTCGTAATTGCATTTGTTTTCAATCGTTTAAAAATTCTGATAGGCTGTAGTAACATTTGGTTAAAAGGAATTTTTTGAGTTGTATTTTAAAGACTCTATTTGGTAATTCTTTAATCAGTTTGGGGATTTTATTATAAATGATTGGCGCCAAATAAAATATGCTTTTATGCATCAGTGCCGTGTTCGGCCTTACTATTTCTAGCCTGTTATTATCACGCCGACTGCGAATCGTAACTTCTGTCATTTTTTTAAATAATTTGGGATTAGTTTGGACAAAATTAGCTACTTCATATATAAATAGGGAAGGTAAACTAAAAATATTATGTTTAATAAAATAAGGTTTGCAGCTATCTGTAATTTTTAGCCCAAACATAGCCCTCATGCACCTTTTTTGGGACTTAAAAATCATATCCTTATTGACAGGAGGAGGAATAAATATTGCAGAGGAGGTAAAAATACACGATGTATTCTTAGTAATTCTTGGCGAACTATAACCCAAACTGTAAAGGCTCTACCCTGTACATTTTGGGTTTGGGCAGTCAGGTGCTTACAAAGTAGGATCACCAACAACTACCGATGAGGACACCACTATCACCTATCTAATGGACTCTTTTCACCGCGGTTTCTCTGTATAACCCGTCCATATAAACCAGCGTTACACATTGTCATAACAAAATTATCCAAGTATCATATCTGTAACATCTGAACCATTTCCCCAAAGCAGTATTTAAACCCGCGTATCGTCACCGTCCTGGGAGTCCGGAATAGGACTGCGGAGCCGCGGGCGCGACCCACATCCTTTCACCACATTTGTGCTATCTCTGTTTGACATCGCAATCGTCTGGAGACGCCGGCGGAGGCGCATGAGCGCTACTCCGCAGATCTTATCGCAAAGATCATGTTTGGTACTATCATGAGGGAATATTCAGAAGATGGGCTTTAAGATGTTTGTGCGCACATCAAGGTCGACTTGGGTCACAGATTAAGTATCTGACATGGCATTGAATTCAAAATAGATAATCAAAGCCTTTGAAATTACTACGCATACACACATAATAGTCCTCCTCTCCTCGCTTGAGTTCCTTGAGAGAATAGCGATCGTATTAGCAACGTACTCAAAAGGTAAGCTAGAGTGGTCGACAGTTTATAGACAGACACAAATGCCAGGATAGAGCTAAAACTTTAATTTGCCAGAGTTGTCAGAATTTAGATTGTATATTATAAGCTATTATATAAGGAAAACTAAGAAAGACCATCAACACAAGTACACTCGTGTATGTCGACTCAATTGGGAGAAAACTAATTCCGCAGCCTTGTTCGTCTACGTCTAGACACCTGCATTCGCTGTAAGCAGCTCAGCCTAGGATGAGCTGTAGTCTGTGCTCAAAGCGCGAATATATTACCTACAGACAAGTGAAGCAGGGTGTAAGAATACATTACAGGCTCGTAAGCAACAGAAGAGAAGACGAGGTAATCTGCGCCGATCTGACGAATGAATGATCGGATTAGACGATACTTTATTGGATAAAAAATAGCCTTTATTGGTACCTCTAAACGCTGAGCTAATATTGGGTGTCAAAACTCCTAACAAAGCCAAAAGGAACTTGTCCATACCTGGGAACCTTCTAAAAGAAGAAATATTGAAGACCAAAGGTTTAACTTTTTCTAAAATACAAGCATACTATGAATCCTGCACTATTAAATGGGTCCATTAGTACAATGTTTTGAGCGCGTTACATCCGTCCGTCTTATACACGGCAACATTACGTACTACTATCTTGCTTGCTGAATGATCACTGCTGCTTCTAACTTTAAGAGAGACATCGTTGAGCAGACTTTTACCACAAATCTAGCACATTTTAGTTATCGGAGGGGCGCGTCGAGATAAACCAGAGAGATTGAAGCCCAGGAACACAAAAGGCAAAACAAGGAACGATGGATTTTAGACAGTACAAGTATGAATCATTTGATGATTTTTCATCCGAAAAAAAGCTCATTATTTTAGAAGCCAGTACAGTATTGACATTTCCCATCGGTTATTTAAGACCTATTCGGTCAAAAATATAAACAGCTGAGTTTTCCAAAAAGGAATTCTCTGTACTCATATCATGGATACTCCATATAAAGCTGTAAGCACATTTTTCTGTCATACAACCACCATTTACCTGCAAAAAGTACCCTGTATTTTCAAAGGTTGAACCACACTTTAGTGGTACAGTCGCCCACAAAAACATTCGGCCGCCGTGCGCCGCGTCGCCAAACATCGGCACATCAGCCGAGTGCAGTGGAGAGCCAATTAGCTCCCTCAGACCTCCGCATCGATAACCTCTGACCTTCGATTATGGCACGACTAAATAAAAACTCCTTTGATAGTAAAAACCGTAAAACTGAACGCAAATATTGTGAGTGAAAGTTCGAACGAACGTGATTGCTTAGGAGCTTGTGTAAATACTAAAAACGGATTTGTGGAATATAAAATCCATTCGTACCTAAGGGACGTGATTTAATGGTTCGAGAATGTACTGGGTTGAAGTGCTTCAGCTCGGAAATCTATGGTGCGCAGCATTTTGAGACAACTTACGTTCAAAACACCATCATGTGACTTAAATAAGTGCTAAGATTAAAAAATACACACAAATAGGGTCTCCAAAAGACAAAATCGACTTCACCTCAAATGATTTCCGTAATCTGTAAGGAACAGCACCACCCATCCACAAAAGCAGACGGTAGGCGCTGCTGACAATAGATATAGAGCCCATTATTAGTTTCCACATATTAAACGCAGATACCAATATTTAGTTTGCCTCCCTCACCCTCCCGATAACTTGCCTACAAGACAATCATACACAATTACCGACGAAAACGAACGCAAAATTATTATTTACCTTACAAAAAATCCAAAATAACCCTTATTTCTGAAGCAATAAAGTATGCTTTATAGATTATGTCATCCGGTACAGTCACCCCCGATATTGACAGAAGACACAATTTCCGGCGCGAGGAGCAAACACGGTATTCTACACAATTTGTTCCTAATTGCAGACGTGCTCGACTGTACCGTAGCGCGAAATAGTGTGACGAAGTCTTATGAAGCTAATTCACTTTGCTGCGTCAGCTTCAAATGAAGAAGCTTCAGGTGATATATACGTGGCTTGCTCATAATCTTGCAAAAATATCA
Source organism: Ochropleura plecta (assembly GCA_905475445.1). NCBI lineage: Eukaryota > Metazoa > Arthropoda > Insecta > Lepidoptera > Noctuidae > Ochropleura > Ochropleura plecta. The sequence continues at coordinate 19,920,370 of FR997739.1, forward strand.
AATGAGTCTGTAGTTTTGATGGCATACAAAGCTTATGTTTCATCAACTTTACGTTTTGGAATAATGTATTTGGGAAATTCCACTGATAAGGAAACTGTATTCAAAGCTCAGAAGAAGTGTGTACGTTCTGTGTTTAAACTGAAAAAGATTGAGAGTTGTAGACCATTATTTAATAAATATAAATTACTGACTTTGCGTTTCGTATTCGTTAAATTAAACTTGCATTTGTTTCAAACACTAGATCAAAGCGACGCAATGAGATCTGTGCTCTTCCACACAAAACTGCGCTCTATGCAAAAAGTTTTTTGGAAATGGGGCCCAAGTTGTATAACAAGTTACCTATAACAATAAAAAATCTTGACTGTATACACAATTTCAAAAAGGCTCTTCTTAATTTATTAGTTGTAAAAACTTACTACACAGTCAATGAGTAGAAGAAGACATTTTTTTATTCGTTGACATTTTGTATTTATTAATATTTTGCTTTCTTTTACTTATTATTTAAAAATAATCAAATGATGTTTTTAATTAATTATAATTTAATATAATAATTTATTATTAGTATTATAATTTAATTTAATATTTGCTGCCTTTAATAGTTATTCTTTTATTTTTTATTATAATTACTACTTTATGCAATTGTAATTAGAATATTTGTACGCCGCTCACGGCAAGACATAGCGTTCATTTTATTAATATTGACATGATCTGTACCTGTGTTTGGTTTTTACCTATGTTCTACAAATAAAATTATTTGAATTTGCTAAGCATGATAAAACATGGCAGTCAAAAAGGAGCTCATTAAAAACATAAGTAGTATAAACTCCATGTAGATTAATATTTCAAAACAATATTATTTGATCTAAGTAATAAATAATTATCATCCATAAAAATGTAAATTGAGAGGCCATCTCTATTGGACAATTTATATTCAGTAGTCCCATCTATTGACAGATAATTTGTAATCAGTAGCGCCATCTATTGACGAGTTGAGTAAGACATCTTTACATTACCATATTTAGGAGAACTACGTTAAACTAGGTACCTTAAATATTCAAAATTAACGAGTAAATAAAAAAATGTATATAATATATAATAATAGCCTATTTTTAAACTAGGAAGATATAAAACAAAAAGCGAGCGTACTGCCAGGAATTTAACCATGGTTCACCCTACACGGGATATATGGAAGGATTATGTCACACTGCGTAAAGCTGTGAGCCTTTGCACCACGGACGCCGCAGCATATTACACCAAATAACGGGACTGGTGGGATTCAACTACGTCATACAGTGACAAGCTCGCTCGTTGATTGGCCGAATTTTGACATTGACCTCGCGTATCGTAATAGGTACCTACGAAATCCAGCTAATAGATACCTACTTACGTAATCTACATTATTATACTGATGTCGACTAGCGGAGACAAAACTATACAAACGACTTACATATTCAGTAGGTATGTATAGATAGGTAGGTACATCATTGTCATAGTTTTTTTTTCAAGTAAGTTTCTGTAATCTGTGGCAGTTTTATGCCATACATGCTGTCGAGAAATATCTCTCAGACATGCTGGTTTCCTTACGATGTTTTGCTTTATCGAAGCAAGTGACATGAATCGTCTGGGAGTCGAACTCGAAACCTGACTTGACAGTCCGACGCTCACACAACTAGACTATCACTGCTTTACCCATGGCTGTTTCCTATAAAACTATTAAATAGGTGCCGTCCGTAGTAACGTTAGTGCGCCGGTGTTCATTAAATTACGTACTTATCTAAATATAAAAAAAAAAAACAGGAAAACAATCAAATTAATATCATAATATATTTTTTATTGATTGTATTCTTAGTAGGGTTGCCAACTATACTGTTTTCAACAGTATTATACTGTTTTTCACTAAATTATACTTTTTACTGTTGAACAATAAAGTATACAAAATACTGTTTTCAGCATGCAAACACATTTTCTGATACTGCAGTTACTGAAAGAGTTTTTTTCAGTAATGTATGCTAAGTGGCGGGAGGATAAAAATAGAGCATCTATTAATTTGATAAAAATGAGCTCTTTATTCATTTTAATTAGGTACACTTATAATATTTGTTGTTTAAATATTTGTTTATTGTATGCTTATTAAATAAGAACCCAAATGTTTGCATGTCACATTATTATGACTAAGTGTTATGGATCTATAATTAATAATTTAAGACCTAAATTGTACCAACACCTAATGCGAATAAATTGAATTTGAATTTGATAAATGTGGTGAGGCATATGAAGTTTTTAAAAAAGATTGTAAATTGGTTAGTTGTGCAAGTAGTTCTAAAAAATATTTATTTAACTTAAATATGTACTTATTTAAAACAATAAATAAATAAAATACTGTTAATTTTTCTAGAATACTGTTTAATATTCTTCACAGACCTGAATATACTCTTTTTTGTTTTTTAAAAAAAGTTGACCACCCTAATTCCTAGGTATCTACTTGTATTAATTTCCGTCACGAATTCAAGAGTCTTTTTCAGCTGTTGAAAGAGATTAAAATTAACTTTATGGTATTACCAGCCCGCCTTAGAAGATCAAGGTTTTAACGTAAATCAGTCTTACCAAGTAAATGTCGAGAAAAATCAAAAAGTGTGCGTCGGCCGGGAATCGAACCCGGATCAACTGCTTGGAAGGCAACTATGCTGACCATTACACCACCGACGCCACAGCTGACTGGACAAAATAACGAAACACATAGGCTAGTAGGTACATAACGTGCAAGTTATTTTCATTTCCTCGTTTTAATTTTGTTCTGTTTTCCTAAAAAGGATAATTCGCAGTTAGGACATTCTCAATTCTTTCAAGTCAAAGTTACGTAACTGCCACAATCACGGTGAATAATAAATGTTGTTTATATTGCAATTACCTAGGTTTTGACAATCACTTTTACACGTCGTTTTTAAACTAGATGACGTTGGTGTTTCATACCCTGAAAATAAACAGCCGAAACAAACTCAGAGGTCATTAAAGGTTCAGACAAAAATCTAAGTAGGTGTGCACCAACATCCTAAGAGCTCTACTTCATTTATCAACCTCAATCTTTCATCATTTACTGGTCGATAAAAAATATTATTACTTAGTAAAAAGATAACTAACGCCTGCGAATGTAAATAAATCTCTTCTGATATTGAACACTGGACAAAATATGTGTAGTTAGCTGCAAATGTTTAGAAGATAGACATCCGATACTTACACTGGCTCTTAACAATAATATTCACAAATCTAAAAATACTTCCGAAGTAGCACAACGCGTCGCGATAAGGATTTGATAAAGTTCATTCAGTTCTGATAAGAATGGAAATAAAACATAGACGTACAACTATAAACGTAGGAACCGAGACATCAATGAGTTCGTGTGTCCCACACAATAATAACTCTATTCTTTTGCTTTTCTAACAAACCTCTAAACTGGCTCAAAATAGAATTATTATCATCCAGACACCGGACACGTACACAGACAGGATATATCTAGTCACGTAGACTCACAGTCCTACTAATTAATTGGAGTTATCAAAGAGCTAGCACGAACTAGTACCTACCACCAACCAATCGCTTTTTCCTTTTATGACGTTCTACTTGTGCACTAAAATAGAAGATAATACTCTACCAAGCATAGACTATGAAGCCATCGTTGCGTAAGTGACGCGGCACACTTACCGCGTACTAGACACGTCAAACGTCGGCGCATCACTATCAAAGCTAATTAAACTTGCAATGACACTACAACGCATCTTAACTTAACCCGTCGGCGGCCGCAGTGAGACAATGCCACCGCGGGGCCGCGGGGGTGCGGGGCTGAGGGGCGGGCTCCGTCGAGTGCGCCGCTGTAATCAGGGCTAATAGAAGCGCGTATGCTTTGATCTGCACCTCAAAGAGACGAGGGCCAAACTCGCGAGACGAGCCGCGGTGGTGACAAAAATTTAGAGGCGGCGCACTGACGCGGAACTGATTTTGGCAAACGTTTGTGTGGCTGCAGCAAGCGTGCGTATGTGAGGATGTGACGCGACACGGCGACAGTCTTGATTGCGTAGACTGAGCTTCAAACCACAGATCACAAAGTGGTGAATAATTAAACTTTGACTAATACAGTGCGGTACATTCATAATACTTACCTAAAGAATAGCTAAAATATTTTTATATACTCGTTTTATTTGGCTTCTTTATCTAATTCTCATTATCTCACTGAGATCCCAATGTATATCTGGTCGGCGCAGCACATTAGTTTCCATATCTTTGACCATCGCCTAAGTAATTCGCAACCCCATTTAGTAAGCCCAATTCAAAGTTTTCCATCACAAAATCTTATGAATCTTATAAGACGACGAGGAAAACTCCTCTCTTACTCTGTTGTAAAACAATTTTCATAAACAAACCCCCATCAGTATCAGTTCTGTCGGCTCCTAGCCCTGTACCGTCACAAGGTAAGGCACAGAAACGGTGAAGAGTTTAACCGTTGCGAGTGCAATATTGTTTTCTTTCCGCTTTGCCGGCGCGCGACTGGCTGGCGTGTAATTGATTCTTTTGTGGTATAATTGCGGGCAGATCGCATCGGGACGAGTGCGTGGCTCCACTCGGCCACTCTGTCCTCACTCCCCCCCGCCCCGACCCAGCCGCCATTCATATTCAACGGTTAGGTGACGTTTAGAACTCAGCTTTAATTGGTTTTCTTATTTGTGTACAATGAGGCCCCTCGTCATAGTCGTTGTCTTCAGCGCGTCGAGGCTGATTGTTCGGCCCTACTAGTGCTAATTGTGGAATTTGTTTGACTTTGATTGGGATTTTTGCTTTCAATTCTCAATTCTTTATTGCGTACCATAATGTATACAGGATATTAGGGAAAACAGTTTCATAAGTCTCAATTATGGACCCTGTCGGGCACAGCACAGATAAAAGTAGTAGAGAGGAGGAAGAACGCTCGGCGTTTAATAATATACAAGTATTTATTTAGTAACATTGTAACCAATTACTTTAAAAATAAATATTAACTATAGTTTCATATATTTATTATTATTTTTATTTAATATGTGCGTTATTTATTTATTATTAATTTTATTAATTATGTAAGTCATATTATTAATTATACAAGTAACTTTAATTAATTATTATCCTACAGGGGTAAGTTATTTATTTTATATTTCTAATTTATCATTAAAGTATTCGCCTATACTATAGTAGCATTTGCTTTCAAGGAATATTTTTAATTTATTAATAAATATGTTATATTTATCTAAATTCTTAATTATTGCAGGTAACTTATTATAAATTTTTATGGACATGACAAAGGTACTATCGGAGTGCATTTTTAGTCGCGATATTGGCAAGTTTAGCCTATTTTTGTGCCTTAGAGTTATTTTTGTTTGTATGTCCTCTCTTTTTGTGAAGTAATCTGGGTACTTACGTACAAACTTACAAACTTTGTTGTGGTGCTGTGTGGGAGGGAACCACGTACAAGATTTTTCGAAATGTATTCCGGTAGATTAAAACCACAGAACACAACAAATTAAAAACACAGTATTAGTAATTGACAAATTAACTGAGCTCTTATTTAGCTCCATCAATTTCGCTCACCTCAAAAACTAATATCCACACCCGTATAATAGAAGCTACAAATAACCACAAATATTACAAAAATAATAATCCCACTTCAGTATGAACGCACGGTGAGTTTACGATATTGAATCATGAACGATCACTTTAATCCGAAGATATTAAACGACAAACAGTGTGTTGACAGAACCCGTCGCTATCGCGGTTTACACGTGTTAACAAACACGGGATGTGCTGGCCAGAATGTCCATAATCCACTTATTGACGATATTATCTCGAACAAACACGAATTTTTCGTCAGTGGCCCTCGACAGTGATTGATACAATCGCATATATTTGAACAGAGTCCGTCGTAATCGATAAGGATGTTTGATTTTTATTTTTATTAAATTCAACTATTTTTAGTTGGGGTCGCATTTCCGTTAGTGATTTGATGATTATTTTGTGATAATATTGAATAAAGTTGTGGATATTTGGGTCTAAATAACATCATCATCTGCAAGTATTAAGAATGCTAACGGCCATAGGAGTTTCAGAGTAAAAATGACGACTTCGATAAGTTCTGATAATAGCCAAAAGACAATAATGGCTTTACTAAAGTTCCTGCTCAAGATACAAACTCAATCCCACCCAACAAAACCCACACCCAGATAGGTACCAGATATGGAGCTACGATTGAGGAACACTAATCACTCGACATTGTCTTGAACTGTTTACTTAAACTCCGCTTAAAGGAACACAGTGTTACACCAAACATTAACCTTGACACCCATAAATAAAGGGCAAATATACTGAAATCAATAGATACATAAACGCGTCAGCAACGCAGTTGGAACGCAGTGCCCGCAGCGCAACGAAAACAAACTGAGAGAATTATTATCGACATACAGCCCCTCTTATTTTACAATTATTTAGTAAATCCTACTAATGTATGGTGACGTTCACAGAAACCAGACTGCTTAGAGCAATATATTTGTCGACAAAGCAGTTAAGAGGCCATGAAATATCGATACATCTGTTAAAATAAACGCTCTGGTAAAATTATGATAGTCTGTACGGACGCCTGCTTATTGCGCAATTCTAGGTTAATGTGCTCTCATTTTTGTCTATAAATCCTATCCCGGACTTGCTACAATCTCTTGTGTAGATTAATGGTTAGTGCCTCATGCGGCATGCCTAATCTCTTCATGATAAATTCATCCTTGCTTCATAAAGTATTCACACAAAAAACATTTTCGAATACCAATTGCTTCCAAATATGATGAAAATCCACAGTCGGCCATCATTAAAATGTATACGTCAAAGGCAAATTTTGCGCATAATTCGATAGAATTTTAAAATTCCAGTTACATAGAGTGCAAATACGGATTTTTGCTTTATTAGGCGGTATTTGTTCTCTGCTGAACTAAATGTGATGTAAACTAACAATCCATGGAATTGGCGTCACCGTATGCATAACAATTGAATAATGCAACCGGATGACGGCCGTCTGGCTCGGCCCGGCAGTCCAGCTCTGAACATACTGTACACACATTCCTAACAACACTGATATGGAAGCTGTGATGCGTTCAATAGTAATGGTGAACTAAATATTAGGTTTGCGCAAAGTTGTGGCTCCATTCGTGTAAAAAATGTGTGTTTTATATAAAAACTCTCTGCAGTTGTTTTGTAAATTATTCTTCTTTTATTCTTTTGTCTCTTTTTTATTTCCCTGTAATAGCCCACAAATAGTAGATTCCAAATTATGGTCTCCAAAAGAAACTATCTACATACTATTAAATTAAACTAGTCAATTAAATAAAGTTTCCATCTCCATTATTCAGAACACAATTCCGGATGCAAACCGCGCCGCGAGCCGTCGCGCCGAAGTTTGACGGACATAGCCGACAAGTGGCGACGCCTGGCGGAGGAGCGCTGGTCGTGCCCTGTCGTGCCACCGCGGGTGACGGGTTGCAATTTCCGAACTGTCACGTCTACGATCTGCGAGCTAACTTCCTGGCGTTAAATATCGTACAGTTGCGTTTTGGCACCGTATCGTTGTGAATTTGTGATCCATTCTCGCGTGACGCATTATCGCACTGTTTTGAATGCTTGTGACAGCTGCAAATGCAACTGTACGGTATGGTATCTGATACATTCATAGATCGAACGTGGTCGATTAAATGCAGGCAGTTTAGAGAGGAGTCCTTCTGATCAAGTTTTCTAGCAATTCGTTACTTACTTACATATGGGCCTATTTTTATTAAATGTTTATTTTAATGTTGCTCTGTCGCGCTCACTAATTGCATACATATTAGCACCAATTCCTATTTAAAATAATATATGTCTGTTATTTATTGCATTTTTAAATAAAATGGGCTAGTTAAAAAGTAGTCCCGTATTTCTACTTATAACAAATATCAAGATAAGGCTACCATAACAATAAGATCTGCTACAGTTTTCTATCTATCAACAATATCAACTCTGCAAAGATTGGCACAAGATTCAACAAAAATAGAACGCCCCCGGGTGGGCTCGAACCACCAACCTTTCGGTTAACAGCCGAACGCGCTAGCCAATTGCGCCACGGAGGCCCTTAGGATCACCATCGAAATAGTCACGTGCTACATAAACACAATACCAATGAATGACAAAGATAGAAATATTAATAGAAGCGTCTACCTGAGTTTAATGAAAACCTGTTTTGTACCTGAGAGGCCGAGTTCAACCCAAAACACAACGAACACTGTGTTTTATCCATAATACAAAGCTTTGAGCACACCATGCATAGTTGGAAAGCCACTTCTCAGTCAAGTTCAAGTTATTTTAAGTTGAAGCAAAGTTATGTGATTGAGGTTATGTTGACAAGCTAAGGTTTGAGTTAACGATTTGCAAATCTAATGTTATCTATAAATAAGTGAATGGTGTGACAAACTGTGTTGCTGTGTTTGTTTTACTGTGCCGATTGTGTCACTTAGCTTCACAGTTGACAGTTCGTGTGTGCAAGTGCTTTTACTTGTTATTATTGTGTTTTGTTATGTGCTACTAATAATTTAGTTAGAAACTGAGTGGTTGTTCAAACCTGTATTTTAGTCTGTATATATTTTTACTGTTGACCGGCAATTTAATAAACTAGAGAAAAACGTCACAAAAGTTCGTCAAAATTTATCCAATCAAAAAGAAGCAGCCAGTGCCAATGGCGAATAGGGTGACGGGCACTTGTTGCACCGCGTCGGTTGAGCGGGCCGGCTTGCCAGGCCTGCTGCGTGACTTGCAGCGACTGTCTGAAGACCAAGACTCTGCAGACATCGTTTTTATCTTAGGAACTAATGAAGAAAAAGTCTACGCACACAAAATAATTTTGATAGCAAGGTTAGTAAATGCAAAAACAATTTCCCGTACCGGGAATCGAACCCGAGCCTCCTGGGTGAAAGCCAGGTATCCTAGCCACTAGACCATACGGGATATGAGTTAGGTGACAAAATAGACGTTTACAAATTCAGCACTTCATGTTTAACACCTATACGGATAATATTGGCAGTTTTTTTTTATTTGCTAACATCCTTTCAATTTAGTCAACAACAATCATTATCTAAATTAAATTTTAACAAATAATCACAAACCGTTTTAGGAATGCTGGAGGTGGTTTCCAAGAAAACTCAAAAAAAATACTTTTCCTCGTAAATAAAAAAATGAAATTACAATTTGAAAGTTGAAGAAACAAACCTTTAATTTTCGAGATTTTCCAAGTTTGTTAGTACTTTCGTCCATCTTTAAGCGTGGAACAAATTGCGGACCTTTCACCGCTGCACCATTCACTATTTCAAATGCAAATGAATTTTGAGCCCCGAGATGTGAAGACGTAATTTGCTTGATGAGGCGCGCAGAGCTACATAATGCGCTAAAAGGAAATAAAGACTACAGAAGTACAGAAATTAATATTCATCACAAACTGCTTTACATATTCTATACAGTCAGGGAATGACTCACAGCACCATCTCCCGGGAGAGCTCCTAAACTAATTTCAAATCTAGCAACTAGATGGCGCTAAATTCAAATTTAAATTCATTTGCATGACATCAAATCCTTTTCAGGAAGTCCGCGTAATCCAAAGTAAAATCTGAATAGGAAACTAATAAAAAAGATCGCCACCGTCCGTTCCAAATGAATTATGTATAGAATCGAAAGTTATGCAGACCAAAGATGGGGGGTATCGAAAAGAAATCTGTCGACGGCAAACAATTTGCATGTAAATAGGCTCGGTCCTGTTCTCGACATGTGGTCCGGTTGAAGGGGGCCGGAAAAGCGGTAAGTTTGGGAGCAACTCCAGCAAGTTATGCGTAAAGTTGGCAAGACTCGGCGAATGTGTTTGTTAAGAGCAAATTGGAAAAATAACTCACTATTTGTGAGTGCGTCGAGAACATTTCTATTCGAATTGATAAACGACTCTAGTTTCGTACCTACCTACTTTTTATAAGATTAGAAAATAGCTTAATTTGTTGCGCATGAGCAGTCTTCGTTTCCTTATAGTTAGGTACTTAGTATCTATGTACCTTCCACATCCAGCAACAACAGAAGTGTGAAACGTTTTCATAAACCTTCTTTCACTTACTAATTACCATAGATATCAGAAAGGAGTTTTTAATTGTTTTAAATATTTCTGTGCTAATTACCATTCGAACAGTTTGCCTCAACACCTAGACTACTTCAAAGCAACTTCATAAAGTGTATCAATTAAGCGTTCAGTTAGGAGCCATACAAACAGCGGTATTTATAAACCGCGCGCGCACCATCTGCTCCCATGATTGATTCAAAAAGTTGCCAACTCCTGGCCGCGCTCGCGTCGCAGTAGCGTGATCAATCATCGCTAAGCTTGTTTCTTATTAATTTTATTAATGCTATACAGCGCTGGGATGCGGAGCGATATTGTAGCGAGTACTTTACTTGACATTTTGGTAAATGAGTTGGTATGAGAGGAACGGTAGGCTTAAACGTAGGTACGTGAGGTACATTTTATCAACCTAGAAGATTCTACGCAATGGCATGCTTCCTTGTACTGGCCGAAAGCTGTTCGACTAAACAAATAATTCAAGGGGTTTTCGAACATTCTTATTCTCTTTACTCATTTTTCAATTTTATAAATACATTCTTAAACATTTCTTTAAAAAAAAATAGAAAAACATTTAAAAATATAAAAATAGGTCTCCGCCGGTATCGGGAGCAGGGTCCAAGCTACCGGTGGTTAGGGCTCCAGAGACAGGAACTTTCTCACAATGAGGGCCGTATCGAGGAGTACTGCCATCTGAATGAGGCCCTTAATCCAACCGCCTAAGGAAAGCTTCGAGAGATGGTCGGCCATGCTCTTGGCCATCAGGCCATTGGCCGTAACTACTATCGTCACAATGACAGCCGAGCTCACATTCCACATATCAACAACCTCGTGTTCCAAGTCGAAATATTTTAGTTGCTTCTCTTTCTCAGCTTTCACGAGGTTCTCGTCATGTGGGATGGTAACATCGATTATCATTACGCGGCGCGCTGATCGGTCTATCACCACTATGTCAGGCTTATTGGCGACAATAGTCCTGTCAGTAATGATAGACCGATCCCAGTACAACGTGACATGGTCTTTCTCGAGAACTGGGTCGGGCACATACTTGTAGTACGGTACCTCAGATTCCACAAGATTATATTTCAAGGCAAGTTGCTGGTGAATAATCTTGGCTACTTGGTTGTGCCTGTGCAAGTACTCACCGTTAGCTAGACGAGAACAACCAGAAATAATATGTCTGATAGATTCACCCGGATGTTTTTAATAAATTAATTAATACAATTTATTAAAAACAAATTTCTAATGATATAAATAATGATACAAAACCTAGAACTGCTATCGATTCGTAGTAGCGCATAACGTTTTGGATGACAGCTCTTCTTGGTATACAGTGTCAATTGATATGAAGACTTCCAATACTTAGTATTAAAACCAACACCACTTTATAAAGAAAGCATTCCAAGCGCTCCCCTAAGGAGATGATTTCCTCTCGTACTTGTAGCTCTGCTAATAACAACTCTTGCTGCTCAAATAACTTAGTAACTTCAAGTTCTCTTGGTCCATGGAGCGCCGGCCGCTTAATTTTGTTTATAGTCATGGCAGTTTTTTGTTTAGCCCCCTTCCTTTATAATCAAGCTCTTTGCTGCTATGTTGTTAACAAAAATCCTTAAAACTTCTTCTTATTGGTGAAATATTTGATACTTGTTGCTGAATAGTTCTTGATTGGACGGTTTTGTGGCAGTCCCATAAAAACGAAGTTGGTAGATCGTTAATTTTGAAAAGTAATCTCGACGGCGTTGATTATTTCTGGGGAATTTCTTCTAATAAATTAACTCTGTTGAGTTTTGACGAACAGTGAAGCGAGTAAATGACTTAATTTTTTGTTGTGTTACTTATCTAGATCATAGGTCAAAAATTGATGGTCTTTATGGAAACTGACCGACGCTACTGCTAATATTTCGGTGCAGCCCTTTTTAATTATTCGAATAATCAACGCACAAGATTTTTGATTAACATATAGAGGAACCTAGAACCTCCGAACTATGTTACGTTACACAGTCCCAATGGAAATCATGCCAAAATCATTCTTTCAGCATCATAATGTTTCACATAAATCTTACTGAAAGCTAATTTAATAGTTCATTAGTGCTCACAATTCGGCATTAAGTGAACAAAAGTGCAGCGAGCCAAGCATTCCTTTTAAAAGCTCCATAACACGAGCAATTTGTCTTAGTTCATCAAGCAACTTCACATCCAGTGTGTGCTTGATGTGCAGGCTCGTTCGATTGTTTTGTCTCTGTCACACGTCCCCGTATCGGGTTGACGGGAGAAGGACAGGCGATATAGAAATCTTGACGAATTTTGGTAATTGGTGTTACTGGTTCGAACGCCCGCGCCAGTGTAGCGATACTGCTAGGGTTACCATTCGTTTTGGTTCCATTTTTGGATTCAGTATTTGCAGTGTGGACAGTTTGGTTGGTAACAAGATATTTTTTTAACCAACCTTTTATTTAAATGCTCTAAGGTAGGATAAACATTATTTAAATTGAACATTAAATCAAATTAAACCCATCATTGAAAATAAAGTTACGTAACACAATGTCGAAATAATGTACAAAAACAAGTTTAATTTAAGTGAAGCAAGTCAATATTTTTTTTTTTTACTGGATTCACCTTAGTCCATAATTTTGAATTGAGAATGAAGTAGCCAAGCATTGTTATCCAAACTAATCATGACATACATTGAAACATTGCAAATTATATAAACGCTGGTAATAAAGGACGTGGAGAATATGCGTTCTACCTCTGGCACTGACTCTGACCTGTTATTAACAACCCTCAAAGAACAACAATTAATGAGTGATACGTGTGTGAGTTTGTAAAGATTTACATTATATTATTATTTTTTGTTAATTTTAATTAAGTTCTCTGTCTCTTCATAATTCAGACTCAGGAGCCAGTTGTAAACCTTAGCCTTACATAATTTTGTGGTGAGAGAGAATATACTGCAATGTTTATTAATCAAGTTATACAAGTGGCTTCCGACAAAATTATAATTTCTATGGGCAGTAGCGGTATAGGAGCATTGTGTGGTACAGACATTATAAGGTCGGTGACTATTAGCGGCACTCGCATCAAATTCCGAGCTTTTATGCTTGCGGAGAATGATTTGGAGCACAAAGAGCTGCCTCACGGTCAAAACCTTGCAATCCAAGTACAGCATTGTGGTTGAGAATCTAAAATGTTTGAAAGTCATGACCTTGAGGACAGCTCTCTGTGCTCGTTCCAGTTGCAAGAAATAAGTCTTCGGAGCTCCGCCCCATACAGTAATGCAATATGTGAGTATAGACTGACATAGAGCATAATAAACAGTCTTTAGAGTATCAAGATCTGCAGAGTGTCTTAGTTTTTTAAAAATATATGTAAGTTTTCTAACTCTAGAGGACAAATTTTCTAAATGAGGCTTCCAGTTCAGAGAATTATCTATTTTGATCCCAAGATATTTGACAGTATCAGTTCGTGTTAGTTGTGGACGGGTACAGGACAAACTAGGAGAGTTCATGAAACAATTAATGGAGTGCGCACTGAGTACTACGGAATCAAGAATGCGGAGTGAAGATGGTTTAAGGGAGAAGGGCATGTACATTGTTTTGCTTAGGTTTACAGTTAGAAGATTGGCATAGAACCATTGCATCACTGCCCTAAGTGCATCTTCTGCGCACAAGTACGCCTCTGTCCAATTTTTACCATATACGAGCCATGCCAAACATAGTTCAATGAACTAATCGTTTCCGTCATTGTTCACATGTTTTTGAATCCCAGTTCCATCATGTATTTGATGATGAACTGGACTATCCCACTAGCTAAGATTAGTTAGCCACCCTTTACAGGGATAATTTGGGACTTAATTACACCGGCACCGGGTGTGCGGGGCGGGGGTGGGGCGGCAGAGTGGAGAGGGGGGGGGGTTGATTGATGATTCAATGAGGACGGCGCTTCACCCGCGCTGAATTTATCGCGTAAGCACCCGCTTGTTCACGATTATGTACAACTTACAGTTTGCCGTAATGTATGTGTTGCGATACGCCGTTCAGGAATTTTGATGAGAGATGTACGAACTAAAATTAGGTTGGCGTACGGTATTTTTTTTTGTAGGGAAAAAAGTTTTTTTATATTTATACTATCTACCGATCGCGACTTCGTCCGCGTGGCATAGTTACTTTGGGCTAACGCTAACTTTAACCCGCGTGATGATCGAAAAAAAAATATCTTTCTCTCATATAAGTATATATATATAACATAACGGATATTATTGAAATGCATACCGGTATATTTGCGGTAGTACACCTCGAAGTGTTTTTAGGTTTTATGACCTACTAGTTTTTGCCCGCGGCTTCACTCGCGTTAAATTCGGGGTAACACAGTTCCCTTTTTCTGATTTGCAGGTACCTGCTACCTGTAGTTTTTGCCCTTGCGCCTTATTTACTGTAATAGCAAAGGTAAGTTTTCCGTTTTCTTACCTATTTCTCCCTCATTTCTAACTTTAAAAAGAAAATTTGCTTATGTCCGTCTCCAGGGTCGCAACTATCTCTGTACCAAAATTCATCAAAATCGGTTTGGTCATTTAGGCGCGAAGACGTTACAAACAAACACACTCACTTTCGCTTTTATATTATTAGTAAGTCTTAATAAGTTCGTTAATGTCTGCCAGTTTGTCGCTTTATACTTGGCTGGCTTAGTGAACGCAAAAAAGGACTTTTAGAAAATATCAATTTCTCTTTAAATGAATCACTATTCTAACCTACTTCCATTGATTCCTACTTGAATTGAATTTTATTCTTAAACAAAATATAGGAGTTTGTCAGTAACAATATTGTTAAATTATACTTTTTGTGTTTTACCTCTCACACTATTTGACGGGCCTGTTGGTCTAGTGGTTAGTGGCCCTGACTGCTGAGCCGGAGGTCGTGGGTTCGATTCCCACCCAGAACAAACTTTGTGTGATGAGCATGATTGTTTGTTCTGTGTCTGGGTGTGATTTATCTATAATATGTATGTATTTATAAATTATATAAGTATGTATATCAGTTGTCTGGTTACCATAACACAAGCTCTGCTTAGCTTGGGATCAGATAGCCGTGTGTTAGTTGTCCCAAGATATTTATTATTTATTATTATTATTTACTATTCCACTAGCGTCTGCCCCCACAAGTCTTGAACAGAATAAGAGCACATGTGCTAACATACCTACTGAGATACACTTTGTTTCAGTAATTTCTCCAAAATGTCATGAAAACCAGTTTTAAAATTCTCTCGCATACCTACGAAACGCGAACAATATAGAAAACCTCCCACCTGTGTGTACCAATTATAAAATTTTCACAACAACAGCACAATACGTACGTGTGTTAAAATTCTATGAAACACTCGCTAAAGTTAAACCGCTGAAACACTAGACATAGGTATTTGTTGAAATAAATGAGAAAAGTTGGCCGGTGGAGCGCGGGAAAAAACAATGCGTGTTGTTGAAACAAACGCCATCTATCGGCGAGGTAAACAAACCGACACGAATCGTAATTACAACTCGTGCTTCCACGCGAACTGCTCGTTTGTGGTGACCACCCATTATTGAGAAACATTTGAGAATAAGTATTAATATTATAGAATAAGTACATGCATGGCTAAATATCAATTTTAAAATATAGGTACAATAATTTTAGCAAATGTCTACAAAGAAAACTACATTGGAACAAGTAACTTTACATCACGTTTGTTATCCGCGAAGTGTTAGGCAACAAAGGTGTACCTAATAGAACACCCACATTTTGCCCGATATGTTTTAAGTCCCATATAATTTAATAATATTGCACAAAGACAACAACGATTTTTCTTATCCACTCAAGCGTCCAGCCCGCGCAACTAATATATTCCAGCAAACAAGACTTCCGAAGCAAATACGCAGTAGACAGGGCTAGGTCTTGCAAATTACAAAAAGAAATATTGGAAGCTATTATATTACAAATCTCTAGAACTGCAGCACTCATAGTCACCTCACCAGCAAACAAAACGCGAGATTCAAATCAGTTCAACAATACTAAAGGAACAATACGCCGCGTAGCAACAAAACGCACAATACGACATCAATTATTTTTAACACGTTACAAAAACTTCGTAACTTCGTACCTGGGAGAAATGTTTCACGAACAGGTTTAAAGAAAAGACTGTTTTTCAAAAGATACGGAACGAATGGTGCGGTCAAACAGAGTTGAACTTTTGCAGTTTACCGTAGGTAGACGTATCTTCTGTACAATTTTGACATTTATAAATACCACCCTTCTTGCCGTGGGTAAAAAACACTTGTATTAGGTATCTACTAATTGAAGCCGTACAACAACCGAAACCGAACTATGTCGATTTTGGAAACAATTTTATTTATTCCAGCAAACGCTATCTCAACAAATAAAACATTTTTTTCCTGAGCACTTCAGAGTTACAACTTTGTACGTAAATCTCAAAAGTTTATTGTAGATGTCGCGACACCCGCTTGACCTACCGAGTTGTAATTTTTAGAGTTCCGTAGGTAACTTAAAAGGAAAAATCGGAAACCTTATTGGATCACTTTGTTGTCCGTATGTCTGTCTGTTAAGACCCATTATCTCAGGAACGCGTGGAGGTATCCAGTTGAAATTATAACCATGTACGCAGTCAAAAGATATGGCAGTTAACGTCACAAGTTTGTACGGAACCCTCGACGTGCGAGTCTGACTCGCTCTTGGACGGTTTTCTTTTATATTTGTTCGCAGTTTAGACGAATATTTAGATATTTAAGTGCCAAAGTTTTCTTAATAAAACAGTTTGACGGTGTGACAATGTAAGGATTAAACCTCAGCTTGTAGCACGTCGTGTCGGCGCCAATGGACGGCGCGGCGGCGCTCGTAAACGCGGGCGAGTGTCGCGATCTTGATGACATTATAAAACTGTGATTTATGTTTAAACGATCTTAGGTCGCCACACCGTGCCATCACTTAGGTGGCTAGACGCCAAGCAAATAAACTGAAGTTATGTTTCAAAGAGAACCTGGATTATGTGGAGTAGTAAGTAAGTAAGAATCTTAATAGATGACCAATAAATAAATTAAAATGATAATTCTATCACTAATTTCAACCCAGCAACCTAAAATAATACGTGCTATGAAGAACTTCCCTTCCTAACGAGTAATGTAATTTAACTTGTAATAAACTCCAAACATACCATACAATTTGTTACATTCAATAACAAAAACCAGCAACTTATACGCAATAGCATCAACGCCGAGCCGCACGTGTTGCGATGACAGCTGAGCGGAGCGAGCGGAGCTATTGTGAGCGCAACCGCAAATTGGAGGCGAGCGGCTGCAGCTAGCGACGCGGCGGCGGCGGCGCGGCGGCGACGCGCGGCCCTCTGCCGGTGACGTCGCGACGTCCTACAACGCTCATTACCGCTTTATTATTTTTAGAAAAATGTCGCGATAATTTGCCGCCGCCCTTCAGTTACGTAAGCTTTTGTGTGAAAACCGTTTATAAAAGCCGCGACACTTTGGATCATGTACTACTATGTAGCTATACTTTTTACAATTTCAAAAGCCTTTTTTCTCAAACGGGAAATCATCAAATCACTTCTCCTGCGCTGGGTGGAGCGGAAAGGAGTGTCAGACTTGTATTGACTAAAACCCATCCATGTTCCTTCTATTGCCCTTTGTGTTCCAGGGCCGCGGGATCTCTTTCGAGCAACCGAACAGCCCTCTCCTCCCTCTGATTTGCTAACATCTCTTTGAGGCACTTGTGGAGCACGAACGCGCCGTCGACACGGCAGCTTCAAAAGCCTGAAAGGACATTGATTGTTTAGAAGGTTTAGCGGTAAAACTGTAAGCCATGAAGTGACATCAATATTTTAAATAATTAGAACGTGTGCGAAGTAAACTTTCAGTTACGGCGGGTTGCATTTAAAATGTATTTTACCTATCATTTTCTTTTCATTGCAAAAGAGTTCAATAAAAATTCATTGAAAATATCACATAGTTACCGTTGTAAAATCAGCCATTCAACTCATACATTTCATCCGCTTTTCATTTAGAAAAAAACACATTCAGCGATCGTGCAGTGTAATTTTCAAGATTGAATTACACCAATCAGGATTAACGAGTCGATTTATACTCGCCGGCGATCCTTTCGAAAATAACATGAAAAAAACACAAATATGGCGTTCATTAGCTTTGAGCTCTGTAATTTAAACGTAACGGTCGCGTGCTGTGAATGGCGCCAAAATTAGAATGTTGCTAGAATCGCGTGCAGATTACAGTCTTTAGAATGCAGTTGGCAGCACTGAACACTGTACCAACTGAATTAACTAACTAGATAAGGCAGAATGTTAGGTCATTTTCCTTTTTACTTTTCCCTACTTGCTCAAAATACCAGCGTTTCTAGGATTTATTTATTTTCTTTTGCGCTAAAACCCTGAAGAGTGCACTTTTGTAAACTTTTCGTTTGAATATTTTAAGAAAGTTATATCAATTCATGCAAAGGTAACACGCAAATAAGGTAAAAACACTTTATTTGCTTTAGAATACTGCACAATATTTGACGTTAAACTTGAACTAATCTAATTTCCTGAAATGATTCCCATTAAAATAAACAGAGCAAGAAGTTGAGTGTGATTAATGTCCTCCGCATGAGCAGCGCTCAGTTGGGCTCAGCAGCAGACAGTCGACGGCTGCGGCGAGCCTACTATTAATCGTGATCGGTAGTAACACTAGTCCGCCGGCAGACAAGGGACACTCCTGACTTTAAATACGATTGAGAAATTACTAACTATCGAGCCAGTCTAATCTAGTTATGGATTCAGAACCCCACAAGTGGGAATGCTATCTAAGACAGATTATGAGTCTACTCAAGTTTTTTTTGATCATAATATCATTTCTACCTGGGCAACCGGTAGCAGGTTATAGTCATGCTTTCCTTAGATGTCAATGCCTACGGTAGCGTGGGGGATCGGGTTGCTTCCATCCCTCAAATATAGCGAAGGGTCAAGGGGCCAATGGCTGATCTTTGCGTTATGCTCGTGAACGGGTGCTGCTTGTGGTGACTGGTCGTCCAACGCCCAAGCAATATTTTGGACTTAAACTTCACCACTAATAAAAGCGCATGCATTCTTTACTGCCCTCCGTGTCTTTCTTCTGACTTTCACGCTGCACTATCCTCCAAAGAGGCGTGGCACATACCATTATATCTGGAGTCTCTTATATAGAGGTCACATTACACTACAATTACACTAGTTCTAAAGCATTACATTATGTCCGTCATTGTACCTAAAATCTGGTACCCACACAATCTATGATGCAAATTGCACGTCAACGTTGTCGCGATGTCGCGTCGCGTTGTTGCGCGCGGTCGTGACGTCATCAATCATGGCCGCCGCGATACAGATTGTGTTTAGAAAGCTTGTTTTTAGCCCAACAAATTGCAAAGTTAATTTTATTAAGTGCGAACAATCCCCTTGGCGGTCGTGTAAATGACTCAAGTTTGATGTCGGTTATTAAATAAGAGGATTAATTATTTTTAAAGGTTGTTTGTAAGTTATAAAGTAAGATTGAAGACAGAGTAGGTTTAGTTACATAGTAATTCCTAATAATTATGCTTTAACTGGCGAAGTATTTTTGGACGGCACGGTTAGCGCAGTGGCTGAGTGGTCGACTGCTGCGCTGCGTGCCGCGGGCTTTATTTTAGGACGGAACAAATATTTGTATGAATTACAGGTAGTTTTTCAGGTCTGGCTGTTTGTGTATGTGAGTTTAAATGTTTGTAAACGCACCTACGATAAATTTATAGTGTGAGGCCAGGTTTTCAAAAAAATATTTATATAAGTATATTAGAATTTGAGTTTTGCTGCTCCTGCTTCTCCAAGTTCCTTACTAATTATACTGATGATAATAACTTCCTTAATTGAACTTACACCTTGTCAGTTCTTTGCAAGAATGTTAGTGCATCAAGTACATGATTGAATTAGTGAACTCTGCTGGCTCATTTTTCTGCCCTTGTCCTCAAAACGAAATGCAAGTTTTCCGACAAACTTTACTTGTTGAAACGAGTGACAGATTTCAAAGCTACTTTCCTTCTCAAGTTTCCCTTTAGACAATGTATTTTCAAAACGAAACATGACATCACCACAATATATTTTGCGTAACTTTACTTTCAGTGTTCAAACGCAGACGCCATGTTTGTCGCGAGTTGTCGCGAGTTGTCGCGGGTTGGCGCGGGCTGGCGCGGACTGGCTCGTCAGAGGGAACACTATTAAAAGTTGTCCGTCGCTATAAAGGCCCGTCACACCGCCTCACTGAAACCCACACTGTTAACAGTTTGGATTAAAGCTAATAATGGAGTTGTAATTATGTGGCTTGTGTGCTTGTGACTGCTGGTAGCTATCGAAAGTTCCTATTGAAACTTTATTCATAGGTAACATTTTGATTAAGTTTTGAACATTGTTTCCATTGTTTTAGCATCAAACTATACTAAACTAAGATTATCATTATGCAAGCTCAAGATACTTAAATACGAAAAAAAAAACAAATGTAACGAACGAACAGCGAGAGGTTTTAAGTCCGTTCTTAATTAATTGTAAGCTTTCTCTCAATTTCATTTAATCAACATTTTTCCATTCGAATCCAAAGCGAAGAACAGTCTACAGATACCCAAAGGACAACCGTTTTGCAAACGCTTGAACAAAACTAATAAGTAACACAAGAACGCGTGATTGGATCAGAATGGAGGAGGGTCTGACGTCCTGACGCACGGTCTGACGGTCTGACGAGTCAATTACCGGCGTCAGTCATGTCCGCGTCGTGACGCTCACGCGAGCTAGAGTTAATCGAGTTAATCACAGCACTGCTGCCCGTCCCTACACAGGCGTAGACAACTACACACTTAGTTAGGGATGTAAGATACTGCCAGAGATGTTTTTACGTGAATTTAATGAGATACAAACATAAATATTGGAAAGATCGCTTGAAAATTAATACTAGATATAGCAAAGTGCATGAAAGGAAAGAAAGAAAACATGTTCGTTTGCCACTTGCCACAAGCACAAGTGCACACAACACTAAATGTGTACACTCTACCCTTTTGCTGTGCCCTACAGGGTCCATAATTATCTCATTATTATAAACTAACACCTGAGTACACATTATGATAAAGCAATAAAGATATTGAGTAAATGAAATACGCAAAGAAAAAAAAATGCTAAAATTATTTATTTCATGGCTGCGCCAAATAGTCCAGGGTTAGATCAAATAGGTAGCGCAAAACGACATAATAATTATGAGCCAAATTATTCATCAATTTGCTTCTTTCTACTAAAAGTTATTTATTGAAAATGATAGAATTGTTTACAATACATGATCCTTCCTGGGTTCTATTCCTAGGCCGGCAGTGTTATTAAGTTTTCCCATCAGTATATTCACGATAACGGCCACGGAATCTGGTTTTGTACCTGGTTAAACTCAAGCGTCCACAGTAAAAGCAAAAATATCAACAGGTAGTTAAGAGATGGGCTGTCCTAAATGATAGCGCCGTTAACGAACTTGACGCGTGGATCAGCCTCATTCAGCTCTTGAAGGGAACTAAATGACCCGATACACCCGCCACCATCAGCGAGACATTTAATGGGCGCTTTACGGCCCGTTCACGACCTTGCCGCGGTGAGCGGCGGCGAAAGCGGTAGCGGCGAGCGGTGAGAACAAAAGTATGAAAATGTTTGAAGCACGCCACGAGTCGCCGCTCATAGCGAAAACGCGCGCGGTTTTGTCCGAGCGAATCGCCATAGCGGCGCGCGGTGCGGGGCGCGGCGGGATCAAAAGTACAAGCGAATGAGTGCGACGCTACGAAACAGGGCGGCGGCGCGGACAGCGGTGTAGGCGGGACGGACTCGGCGGCGAACTTATAAAAAATTTTTTAGATGATTTTGTGTCGGTAATGGATTTATTTTGAATTTAAATCGACCCCCTATACGGATGTCAGACATCCCCAACACACAACAACATATTTTCTGTAATCTTCCGTAAGGTCACGAAATTCGCCATTTAAATATCGATCTTTATTAAGTTCGTGCATTCCTTTGCTTATATTATGAATATCTTGTTTTAAAAATATACTGCTCTCTAAACACAGAAGGGATAATTTTGATAACGCCATTATTATGAGCACGTTCTGACTACCTAAATCCGTCCACTTCGGCCGCTGCCGCTCGCCGCTACTGAGAGTACGTGGCGTGTAAAACGCACCGCTTGCCGCGCCGCCCGCCGCGCCGCTCGCCGCTAAGACCGAAGTCGTGAATGGGCTCTTACAATTATACAATACTAGGAAATTAAGTCCATACAATGCAGAGATAGTCTTACAATCTTCACAATAACTTTAGATGCTAATCAATGAGTTTACCCCTATGGTTGTAGAGCAGGACTAGCATTGAGCCAAGCATTTTTATCTTCAATATAGTCCCCCAACTTAGAATATGCTTGACTACATAGTATTATTTTTATACAAGATTTAAATTTCGTCTTATTCAGTTGTAGTATGTGGGTAGATATTCTATTGTAACATTTCAAACAGCACCCCATGAAAGATGTGTCTACTTTAGATGAAATCTGGCTGAACTAATTGGTCGTAAACTAACATGGGACTGAAACCTAACTGGCGAAATTTTAATGAACTTATATTAAGAACATCTGTTTAAACATTCAGGGATTACAAGTGTGTTGTTATGTAATTGCATACGTAAAACAATAGTTACGTATGAATAATGATTACATTAGTGTTCTGTACCTGTGCCTCAACGAGATGTCAGCAAAGCAGGGGGCCTACCAGGGCCACTGCCTGCCGGGGTTACGGGTTCTTCGAAAGAGATACCGCGGCCCCGGAAAATAAAGGGCAAAAAAGGAACATGGAGGTTTTAATCGTAAAAGTCTCACACTCCTCTCCGCTCCGCCCAGAACTGGGGAAGTTATTTGATGTGTGCCCATCAGTAAAGATCTGTACATACAATCTTCATTTTCTTTTTCATTTTCTCAGATAGAGACACATTGATCAGTTACAAATTATATATAAATTATTGTGCCAAGCGGGTCTATGCGATTCGATAGATAAGATACTCCAGCAAGGAAACCCGTGTAATCCTTTTAAAGCTCGCTGCTTACCTCCACGTGTTAAATGGAAATCAGCAAAAAGTGGTGTAAGTGAGAGCTGTTCGCTCCATTAGTCAGCATCTGTCGGAGACGAGAGCAGGGCCACCGCGACAGAGCAAGGGATGCTGGCGGATGTGGGAGAAACGACACTACTTTGAGAAGAAAACGGTCCTCACTAGCTTTCTTAACTAAAGTTTTACACAAATAACGAAAATTAATAACGAATGAAACTAGGATTTTAAAAGCGAACTCCATCTTATTACGTATTTATATTGTGATCTTATCTATGGCGCCTTGCCTGTTTGCATTTTTAAATATAAACCTTTTAAAGTTATATTTCCCACAAACGCCATTAAATAAATAAGTAAAGGAAAGAAAGTACTAACTAATGTTAGTAGTTTCTCAACGAAGTTTTTAATTTAGTTAACATGAATAACAGGCTATTTAAACAGGTTATTAAGGTTGATCAAACGTCGCCTCTGTTGATAACTGTATCACTCTATGGCCAACACTTGGTCGGCTGACCAAGATTAATGATATCCGGCGAGATTGTGGAGCATCACACCGCGATGTACTCGCTGAATTAATTATCAGGACAACGCTCAAACTGTGATTAATTGCAAACAAATCGCAGACCGCCGCACAGTGGTACAGTGCGGTGCTAATGTGATGAGAAACTGTGGTAGTGCACGCGACTCCAGCTGGAAAACATTTATCACAGGAAAGTTATTATCCACTTACGAGTACAATTGGTTTGTTCCTTGTACTTTGTTTGGGCAGCATAATAACTCGGCGGTAGTTCATATTCTTGTCGCATTCAATCGACAATGAAATAGGTAGGTAGGTACCTAGAACTGAAAACGAGTAAGTTTATCAAAGTTTAAGACAGGTGAAAATTACGTGATCGTAGCAAAATGTTACTTAGTACCCACTATCAATCTTTACTACTAATTATTAAAACTAATTTATATAAAATAAACTACTCGAAGTCGCTAAATTATTTTCAGCCCCTATATTTTCTTTTGGTTTTTCTATTTATTATTTTATTACGGGATAAATCAGGCTAATAAAAAAAATTATCATGCATTAATTGTTGCCAAAACTGATATCGTTTACTTATGAGTGTTTTTTGCAGATGGGAAATCATCAAATAACTTCTCCGTTCTCCCGCTCTGGGTGGAGCGGGGGGGAGTGTCAGACTTGATGAGTATAAGTGGGTTCCGAAACAGGAGTGACATGACAAAATAATTCTTTGCTGCCTGCATCCAGAGTGCAGTCATTTTATCAATCCCATAAAATAGTTGAAACAAATTATCCCGATAAACAGAACCACAATCTCGGACAACGGAGATCAATTCAAGAAAGGAGAATGACAACAGATCTATTATAGTGGCTGCTCTCAAGTTCCATCGAAGAGCCAGTGAATTACCGCAAATAAATCAGGCAATGAACGCTACAGCGAGTTTACAATTAATAGAGATCGGCTGCACAACTTAGTGGCGGTATTCAGCAGGATGGCGGACTGTGCGAGCGGCACACCCTGTAGCTACTGCGGGGGAACTAATAGGATTACAGGAATGATTTGTTACACCTACAGTATCGGCAAGTTTGGTTTAGACACAGATTACTGAATGTACCTATCTTAGCAGGACTTAGCATTGGTTCAGTCTATACGGCAGCTACAGAATACGAGTAGGAATGATTCAGAAAGAGATTTTACTTGTTAAAATTCTCTGCTGGCGCAACGTTTTCAAATTCTCATTAAATCTAAGCCCAATGGTTTACTAATAGACCTACAAAGAAAAGAACCAAACCAGTACACCATATCATTTGAACAAACTGTAAAAATATAAATTATCTATGGTACAATTTGTATCTCTATTTGCAGTTTATCTTTACCAGTTTAAATTTCAACAACAAAGCTCGTCTGTTTATGTTCAGCGTTCAGCCCTACTCCCGATACATCAAAACGATACTCCTACATATTGAACAAGTACCACCCAAAATGATCTCTAATCTTAGAATGGAGTCCCTTGAGAAGTTCGCAAACGTCGTTAACTGGGACAAAACACGTTGAAATATTCACCGAAGCGACCTCGCATTGTGGTGCTCACACTAATGGCGGACACTCCTGGGACCTGGATAATGGTGCAGTGCTGGATAACATCTAATATTCATAATGGATAAGTGATTGATGGGAAGGAGTAGAGGCCCTTGAAGTAGTATCTTAGCCTCGCCTTATTAGGATGGATCAATTGGACAATATCGGAAGTAACTAATAATTGCGATACGAATATCTGACTCAGCGCTGTAACCATGTATCCGAAACCGCAGCATTACAGTTTTGATCATGCTAAATCCTAAAGAAAGGCCCATAGCTCCGTGAAATCTGTAATGTACAGACGCCTGCACATCAAGCTACTACAATCTGTCAGATTTCTTTGATCGATTTTAGACTTTATTTCTAAAGGATTAGGTTCAAGGTTCATTGGGAAAATTGACAGTTTCGGGTAGCTTGACCTCCTAGCGTCTGTACTATAACCCATAAGTTGACTTTTCTTTTTTTTTATTTAAGGACACACAAAATATATGACAGGAGGGAATCACTCACAGCAACTTTTTTTAAATTCTTTTATTTGATTGGAGGCTTACCCAGCTATGTACTTCGTTAGCATATTTCGCAAATCTACTTGACAGAAGTACCTAACTAGTAGGTAGGTAGGTACTATACTTAATTATGTATTGATATTGTATTTGAAACAAAAATACCATCAGACCTTGAGTAAAACTTTCTCTGTCACTTATCGTAATTAAACCAAATTGGTTTTACTTTCAACTACTAAAATGACAAAGTAAGCATCCTTCAAGCGAGCCAATTATCCCAACATTACGTAAACAAGGTGATAAATCACCGCCACTAAGCGCAGGCTGTTGAAAATTGAATTTAGTCAATAGCAAATCCAATCAGCAGAGTTCCAGGCGGCGACGCGCGGCGGGCTTGTCTAATCAACGCGAAATAACGAACGTGTCTCGATACTGATACACGACATTAATCTACACGTTCGTGTAGGTAATCCATCAACGATTGGGATAATATTTAGATTAGAATAATTAGAAGGATTACCTACTACTACAATAACATTTTGTTACTCAATGAAAACAGCCACAGGCAAGCTAAAATTATTCAAACCGCAAAAAATAATTGCCGATAATTTATAATGTAGCGCACTTTTTCAATTTCAGCAGTATGTTTCTTTAATTATGGCCTTTTTTAAAACTAAAATGCACCCAAATTAGGTAAGGTAAAATCATGTTTGAGAGTTGGTTGACTTTTGTGTTAGTTTTGTGTAGGTACGGTACGTGAAAAAAAACTACATATTTGTTATTTGTGACGCGACGCGTGTGAATATTTAGGTATTAAATAAGAAACATCTTAAGAGCATGGTCTTACGTTGAGACCGCTTTTTTCTCAAGACCACGAGTGAGGTTTGTTTCTAAATAGGTACTGCCATCAAACCTAGTTCAAACAAATTTTCGTTGGAGGCCAAATTTTTCCTCCTCTCACTTTAAAAATTAAAGTGGGGGGCGACTTTAATGACTTTAGAAGCAAATATCTCATCAACCATCTACTTAAGAAAAAAGATATGTAACCAAGGTAATCATTTTTCAAAATCTATCGAAGACATACCACACAGTTACATATATGAAAATTTTATTTTCAACCCGGGCCTCGGTTGTTTGTGGGCACTTGTTTTTTTTTATAATTTTGCATCATATTTGTGTAGCGGTTCACAGAAGGCAAAATTTAAATTAAATAAAATTCTCTAAATTTCAACTAGGTATATCATAGCAATAGTCTTGGAATAAAATGGCTGTTATATGCGGACAGACAGGCGGACAGGGCAAATCTATAAGGGTTCTGGTTTTGCCATTTGGCAATACAATACAGAATCCTAAAAATTGAATTTGAAACAAAAACTAATAATAAATAAGTAGTACCAACTTAAATCCTGTTTCCAATTCCGTTACTGTCTTCGAATTGCGCAAAAATAACGTGTACTAATATTTTATTAAAACGCGCCATGGGTACTCTTCGCGCCGCCAGGGAGCGCTGCTCGCTTCTACAACTTTCTAACTTACAAGTTAAGAGCACAACTTGGCAACTTTAAGTTTTTCCTAGGAGCTATCTGAGCTATGCTCGCAGAGCTTATAATTTCTTCAGAGGGAATTATCGGTTTTTAATTACCGACTACACGATGCTCCTCGCCGTTGTGAAATATTAAGCCAGTTGAAACATAGGTTTTTAATAAAAGCTGCAACCTGTTTGGAGTGTACTCTCTCTTAATTTACGAAAATATTATGTTTCATGTTTTCTTCCAGAGTTGCTTCAGATTAGATTAATTTATTTGATACATATAATAATATATTGTTAGTTATATTTTATTCTACTTTAGACACATGCAGTCCAAAGTAAAAAAATATATTTAAACAATCTATTGAATTTTTTAGATGCAAAAGCTTTCAAAACACAAAACGAGGTGAAGTTTGCCGTATTCCAGGGTGTTCTGTAACGCCATCTATCGGCGCGCAGCCTACACCGATTCGAATGCCGCACGTCCAAGCTGAAACTTTCCGGCTCTTTATTCAGTTCGTTTACACCGGCAAGGTGAGATGTTATATATTTTTTTAATTCCTTTACTGTACAAAAGCAATGCATGCAATCAAATAAATTTATGTTTGTCAAGAGGACTGCAGCACCTCAAGTGGCAAATAAAAAAACTATTCATGTACGTTTAGATACATAACAAAGCACTAGATGGCGCGCTCGTACATGTAACAATGTTGTTTTATTATAGAATACTTTTTCAAGCTGCCGATCTTATTCACAGCTTTTGTTGCAAGACTCTGGAGTTTTCGAAATGATGACTTTAGCAGCAGATTTAGGAGTGGAAGATCTAAGATCGGCTTGTGAAGATCACGTCACATCTACACTGAGCGTGGAAAGCGCTTGCACATTACTAGCAGCAGCTATGGAAATTCAAGATCGACCAGGTACGATACAAAACAGTAACTACGTAAAGCAATATGATTCTTAATTTCGACTCAACTTACAGCTGCGATGGTGGTGTAATGGTCAGCATAGTTGCCTTCCAAGCAGTTGATCCGGGTTCGATTCCCGGCCATCGCACACTTTTTGTGGTTACGTTTATATTTTGGGAATTTCGGCATTTTAGTGGCAGATGTTCTTTTACACTTTGCGTTACGTTTAAGTAAACAGTAAATAACAGACAAAACGACTCCGAAACTATGTTATAGTATGTTCTTTTTGAATTAGTTACGAAACAATATTCATGTAATCTTTTAATATTGTGGTGAGAAATAAATGAATTATTATTATTATTTCACAGAGTAATGCGTTTTTAGACACATGATGTGACGTAATTTCTGTTAAATCGAAAAAGTTGGGTAAGGTCAGCAAAAAAGACATTTTGAAAAGCAAAGATTGCGTTGCTGTGTATTTGGAGGTATTTTGAGGCGAATCTAAATCATTTTAGTAGGTATTTATTTTGGCAGTAAATCGTTTTCAAACATGTCTTTTTTTGGTGACACTACCCAACTACACAGAAGAATTAGCAAAAATACATGCCAGTTGCCTCTAAGGTTTGGCCAGAATTAACACCTCTTAATGGTGTATCTTTACGCAAATTAGTCGACTTAATGTTAATAGTAGCTTAGTAAAACCAGTCGTTTCAAAAGTGGCGTTTATTTCAAAATATAAAAAATTTTGTGACAATTATTTGCGTAAGTAAACCTTTGTTGCTAACCATATTGACAAATTTGACAAAAAGAGGTCACACGATGGCGCGAGCTATCTTATTCTATCCGAAATAGGACTTACGTAGACCTAGGTAACTAAAACTTCTTGCAGATTTATTTTGGCAATCGGAGACCGTCAGCCAGCAATTATTATCATTCTTAATATCTAAGAAATCACAACATCCATCATACATAAACTACCTAATTATAAATCGACTAAATTGTGAAAAAAAATATGTTCATTGTTTCGATTAGAAAATCTGTGTCTTTTTTTGTCAAGTTATGTTATTTAAATTGTTATATTATTTTTGAATTTTATATTAACATTAAATCCAGTATTTTATATTAATATTCACTAAAACAAATTATTATATTAAAAATCCCAAACCAACCAATTCAACAAATATTGTAGGAACATTTTGTAATAATTGATGAGTAAAATTTTTCCACGTAATCAAAATCAAAATTGACGTCGTAAGAAACCAGAGATAGGTATTTGTTTTCTCAAAACAATTTCAAAATATTTTGTATGGGCAACGCTATGGAATCGACTAAAATGTTTATGGTGAAATCACAACTGGCAACCCAACCCACAGCGTCATTTAACCATAGACAAATATTATTTGACAAATTGAACCTGTATTATTTACTCTATGAATTGAACGACGCAAACCGCGAAGCCGGGCTTTGTAGCGTTTGTTTTCTGCTAAGTAATAACTAGTTTTGTGCTTAAGAATATAATTCAAAATGGCATACAAAGGTCCACCGAAAGTCCAAAAGGTGATGGTCCAACCCATCAACCTTATCTTCAGGTATTTACAAAGCAGAAGCAAAGTTCAAATCTGGTTGTACGAGAACGTGAATCTACGAATCGAGGGACACATCGTGGGATTTGACGAGTACATGAACATAGTCTTGGATGAAGCGGAAGAAGTACACGTAAAGACTAAAAATAGGAAGCAAATTGGAAGAATTATGATGAAAGGGGACAATATAACGTTAATCCAGAACGTGAATCCTAATGCGTCGACGGTGTGATAGGTTATGAAGTTTAGTTTTAAGTTCATTCCTCCAGTTTATGAAGAAGAAACTCGTGTTTTTATTTTTGGAAAGCGTTGCCACGCTTCACGCACCAGTGTATACCTAATTAAAGTTAAGATTAATTGACAAATGACTTTTATTTGCTGCCTGTGTATCATTTAAATTGTGCCATACAACAAAAACCTTAAAAAGTTTGGTAGTGTTTTTACTCAAATCCATTTACACAGAAGGGAAGTATATTCATTATCTTAATAGCAAATAAATGAGTAAAGTAATTGTGAATTCCTGTAATAATGTGAAATGCTGGGAGTTCGAGCCTGACACAGAACAATTTAATTTTGGTACTCTAGAAAGCTGGGTGTAAAAGCATGGGTTCAACTATAACAAATTAGAGCTGAGATATTCAAGATTTAACAAATTACAAGAGAAATTGGAAGGCAATAAGAATTTCAACCAATGTGGTTAATCAATAGAGGCACAACTCGGTATCTGGTGAAAATCCTGTCAAAGAAATCTTAATCAAGTGAGTGAAGTTATTCAGGGTTGTCCTATTCATATTATGTACCTTTTTGTAACTAAGGTTGTGTATTACACATTTAATAGAAATAAAATTGCTATCCTAGTGAAGTACAAAGAACTTACCAAATTGTGGAAGATAAACTGACAGGTTTCTAAATCGGTACATTTTTAATCATTTATATCTGTGACAAGAAAAGGTAAAAGGGCAAATGTATATATAACCGACCTCTATTAAGAGGTTTAACGCGTTCATAATAATCAGAAAGAATAATTCAACAAGATTGAACTAGAGCAAACTCCAGTTAGCTGCGAACCCTGGAGTTGCATAGACATTTCAGTAATATCTGTCAAATTATGAGTCAGATCATGTTGGTTTTAACTTTACCATAGCTATAGAAAATAAAAAAATTGTGCACTAACCACTAAAAGCCACCTGCTATGATGTCATACACCTCTTCGCCCATGTATCCTAATAGACATGTACACATTTTGTGCTGGTGCAGGATTACAACCAGTTTCAACTAGGTATGTCAAGTAAGTATTTCACTAATAACACTAGTCACCAAAATAGAATATGCAGTAAGTAGTGGAAAAAGTTGGACAACACACAACTTTAAAAAAAAATGTGTGCGTGTACTAGCGTACACTCGTAAGAAGTGAAACTTCGACATTATTTTGTAAAAGTAATATGCAGAAAAGAACAGATTGTGATAGGAACTAAATATGTCATTAAAAACATCATTATTCTGTTTCATTTTGGACTTAACATCAAAAGAACATCGTTTTCGTGTTCATCATCGTTTAGAAATTCGAGGATCGAAGGCACTTTGAATAAAACTCTATTACTGGCCCCGTGTGGTAACCCATCCATTCCCAAACCTTGGCAAGGGTTGCTTAACCTGGCTCCCTGTGGTAACCCATCCATTTCCAAACCTTGGTGAGGGTTGCTTAACCTGGCTCCGTGTGGTAACCCATCCATTTTCAAACCTCGGCAAGGGTTGCTTAACCTGGCCCCGTGTGGTAACCCATCCATTTCCAAACCTTGGTGAGGGTTGCTTAACCTGGCTCCGTGTGGTAACCCATCCATTTCCAAACCTCGGCAAGGGTTGCTTAACCTGTCCCCGTGTGGTAACCCATCCATTTCTAAACCTTGGCAAAGGTTGCTTAACCTGGCCCCCTGTGGTTACCCATCCATTTCCAAACCATCCATTTCCAAACCTCGGCAAAGGTTGCTTAACCTGTCCCCGTGTGGTAACCCATCCATTTCTAAACCTTGGCAAAGGTTGCTTAACCTGGCCCCCTGTGGTTACCCAT
This sequence comes from Ochropleura plecta, assembly GCA_905475445.1. Taxonomy (NCBI): domain Eukaryota; kingdom Metazoa; phylum Arthropoda; class Insecta; order Lepidoptera; family Noctuidae; genus Ochropleura; species Ochropleura plecta. The sequence goes on from FR997739.1 coordinate 19,952,388, forward strand.
CCATTTCCAAACCTCGGCAAGGGTTGCTTAACCTGGCCCCCTGTGGTAACCCATCCATTTCCAAACCTTGGCAAAGGTTGCTTAACCTGGCCCCCTGTGGTTACTGGTTACCCATCCATTTCCAAACCTCGGCAAGGGTTGCTTAACCTGGCCCCCTGTGGTAACCCATCCATTCCCAAACCTTGGCAAGGGTTGCTTAACCTGGCCCCCTGTGGTAACCCATCCATTTCCAAACCTTGGTGAGGGTTGCTTAACCTGGCTCCGTATGGTAACCCATCCATTTTCAAACCTCGGCAAGGGTTGCCTAACCTGGCCCCGTGTGGTAACCCATCCATTTCCAAACCTTGGTGAGGGTTGCTTAACCTGGCTCCTTGTGTCAACCCATCCATTCCCAAACCTTGGCAAGGGTTGCTTAACCTGGCCCCCTGTGGTAACCCATCCATTTCCAAACCTTGGTGAGGGTTGCTTAACCTGGCTCCGTATGGTAACCCATCCATTTTCAAACCTCGGCAAGGGTTGCTTAACCTGGCCCCGTGTGGTAACCCATCCATTTCCAAACCTTGGTGAGGGTTGCTTAACCTGGCTCCTTGTGTTAACCCATCCATTTCCAAACCTCGGCAAGGGTTGCTTAACCTGGCCCCCTGTGGTAACCCATCCATTTCCAAACCTTGGCAAAGTTTGCTTAACCTGGCCCCCTGTGGTTACCCATCCATTTCCAAACCTCGGCAAGGGTTGCTTAACCTGGCCCCCTGTGGTAACCCATCCATTCCCAAACCTTGGCAAGGGTTGCTTAACCTGGCCCCCTGTGGTAACCCATCCATTTCCAAACCTTGGTGAGGGTTGCTTAACCTGGCCCCCTGTGGTAACCCATCCATTTCCAAACCTCGGCAAGGGTTGCTTAACCTGTCCCCGTGTGGTAACCCATCCATTTCCAAACCTTGGTGAGGGTTGATTAACCTGGCTCCTTGTGTTAACCCATCCATTTCCAAACCTCGGCAAGGGTTGCTTAACCTGGCCCCCTGTGGTAACCCATCCATTTCCTAACCTCGGCAAGGGTTGCTTAACCTGTCCCCGTGTGGTAACCCATCCATTTCCAAACCTTGGCAAAGGTTGCTTAACCTGGCCCCCTGTGGTTACCCATCCATTTCCAAACCTTGGCAAAGGTTGCTTAACCTGGCCCCCTGTGGTTACCCATCCATTTCCAAACCTCGGCAAGGGTTGCTTAACCTGGCCCCGTGTGGTAACCCATCCATTTCCAAACCTCGGCAAGGGTTGCTTAACCTGGCCCCCTGTGGTTACCCATCCATTTCCAAACCTCGGCAAGGGTTGCTTAACCTGGCCCCCTGTGGTAACCCATCCATTTCCAATCCTCGGCAAGGGTTGCTTAACCTGGCCCCCTGTGGTAACCCATCCATTTCCAAACCTCGGCAAGGGTTGCTTAACCTGGCCCCCAGTCGTAACCCATCCATTTCCAATCCTCGGCAAGGGTTGCTTAACCTGTCCTGACGGGCCGCAAAATACATTGGAGACATTTACCAATCCCTACTCCGCTGGAGAAAGTATACTTCGAATCACGCGTGGTAGGGATAAGAAAAAGATGGCGCGTAACCGAAAAATGTGACGCGAATTTTTTTCCAACCCCGATAAAGAAGTTTCACTTCAAAAATTGGCACTTATACTTGGACTATCGAAATCCACTGACTGACTGATTTTGACTGAATCAATGATGTTAGTGTTGATCACTTTTAACGACTTTTATTAAGTTTGTAAAATGGTGAAACTGATCGTCGTTAACAGGTGGGAAGAGTGCGTCGTCGTTCATGGAGCGCTGTATCGCGTTCATCGGCGACAACGCGGCTGACTGCGTCAAGACCAACGCGTTTCTCAATCTACCCAAGGAAGCGCTGATCAAACTCATCTCTTCTGACTTTGTTAGTGTATATTTTATAATTTTTTTCATCGACGGTTTACTATCCACAAACTACTTCAGAGGCATCTTTTTTAAACTAGTTTTGCTACCCGATAACAGGTGGCGCTGACTTTAGTTTAACTAGATATCGGTTTTATTTTTATCCTCTTATTAGGAAATAATTAGAATACTCCAAACCAATAAAATAAACGATGAAATAAAAAATATTTCATGCTGACGCCAAAATAAGGAATATCAGAATGATGTGGTCATTTTATTAGGTATTTATAATAGGTGAGATTCAAACCATAATTTTGAGTAACTATCTATGAGACCATCATCGTATCCGCGAAATATATTTATGAAACACCGGCCCGGCCGAACAATTTTTATAGCTTTGGTATTTTGTGATACCTTTTTACAAAAACAGTCAATGATTCAACCAGTGTTCTATAAATTTCTGATCAAATATTTTCCTTGTTGTGTTTTATCAGCTATGTTTAGAAGAGGAGGAAGTGTGGCGCTGTGCGCTAGCGTGGGCCAAGCAGCGCGCTGGCGTGACGCAGCCCACGGCGCACTGGACCGAGGAGGAGCGCGCGCGCGTCTGTCACCATCTGTCGCCTCTCATGCAGCATGTTCGGCTACTGCTTATTGGTATGTTATGACTTGGATAGGGTTTTTTGGGGCAACCTGGTATAGACCGATATACATGGATTAGGCTGATACACTTCTTTCATATACCAGGAATTTCTTATTAGAAGCCATGTAGTCTGGATTTGTGGCCGGTCAGGGGCCATAGACTCTGCCCCTATTACATGGAACTTAATATAACTGGTGAAAAATGTAGGAGTACTATTAGGTACACCTGTGCGTCATTCTTCGGAAATTAATGTAACTTCTTCCAAAGTATCGTCTTTAAAGTATGCGACTAGATTCACGTTTCCTTACGAAGCTTCTGTTATTCACCTAAGAACATAATAAAGCTTAGCTAACCCAATCAGCTAAGTAGCCAATATCTCTAAGTAGTATAATGTATAAATCACCTAGCATAGCATGCCTGTGTTCTGTACCCTGTTCGTTGTCACGTTGCAGACAGCGCGGTGTTCGCGGAGGAGGTGGAGCCGACGGGCGCGGTGCCCATGGAGCTGTCGCTGGAGCGCTACCGCCGCGCCGCGCTGCACGCCGCGCCGCCGCCCGCGCCGCGCGCCGACACAGACAAGCGCACGCAGCCGCGGTGACATACTTACACTTCATTTATTATAGCAGCACACACCCCTGTACCAGTACCTGTGGTAGAGCCAAATATCACGAATGGAACTGAAGGCGACTCATACTCATCATCATTTGCCTGCTCATCAGGTCAGCCCCCAGTCTAATCGGATGTAGATGAATACCAGTATTTTACATGGAGCGACTGTCTATCTGAACACTACAATTACGTCACATGTTAATACGTAGTTGTAATATGCTTTGCCGTAAGTCTGAGTAATGTGAGAAATGACGAAGAAAGGACTGTTCTTTTAGAAGCTCTCAATAATAACTAAGCATAATATTCATTAAACCTGTAATTTCTGTTTCAGTTTGGCAGTAAACATGTTCACAGGCTCGCTCATATTGCAGCAAGACAAGAGTGCCTTCCAAGCTGTTATAAACAACTGGTAATTCAATGAAAAACCGATAAAAAATGGATTTTTTTAAATTGACTCACTTCATCTACATAAATAACTATAACTTTCTCCTCGTAGGTGCGGTACTCCGAAACAGTCTTGGCGTCTGATATTCCGCGCGTCAACTCACGGCTACTCTGCACAAGCGTTCCACTCGCACTGCGATGGTGTCGCACCCGTGTTATTGCTAGTACAGGTACCAGATGATTCCACTCGAGATGATTTGCTTAGCTATCTTAGATTTCGCCCTGGGCTTGTAGCGCTTGACTTGGCCAGGTATTAAAAACTCAAACTCAAAGCATTATTTTCAATTAGATCATTACAGGCACTTTTTAATGTCATTAAAACAAAAAATTATGCTACAGTCTCAGTCACAAGACATAATCACTTGCGAAAGTACTGTAGTTGCCCATTACAAAGCGGAGATATCTATGGAGAGATATCTATATAAGGAGAATGGGCAAGAAACTCCATGGGCACTATTTTAAATCATAATATTTTTACAGAATCATGTATACATCATTCATGTTGAGATTATAGATTTATGTGAGAACGATGTAGAAAAACGAGCACATTAAGAGCATCCAGAGTAAAAACAAAAATAAGAGTTTAATAGATAAAAATAATAAATAAATAAAAATGTTTATTTCATCAACTTATACGTTTTACATAATATGTGTGTGGAAGCACCTTTTAAGCAATGATATGCTTGTGTTAGGTGGTTCCGCTCTTCCAGTTTGCAATAACTAAGTATAAATGCTGTGAGATAAACAAAGATAATCTAAAATAAGCATGCAGTGGACGATGGGCGAAATAACAACGCGCGCGATGTAATAAGTGTGAGGTGTGTCTGCGTGTGTGCGTGTGTCTGCTTGTGTGCGTGTGTCTGCGTGTGTGCGTGTGAGTGTGTTTATGCGTGTGAGTGTGTTTATGTGTGTGAGTTGGTGTGTGAGGATTTCAGGGGTGTGTGAGTCATTTGTGCTTTGTCTGTTTTAGGGTCAGCCCTACGACTATGTCTTGGGGTCGGAAGACACTGTAATCAGTATCTTCCACTGACTGTAGAGGTCCCTGGTGACCAGTCACGTAGCAATATGTAATGTTGATTCGATTTCTGTGTAGCTTTTGGTTGCTAACCACTGTGTGAGGGTCTTTCGACAGTCACGGTAATTCATTGGGTAAATGGCTAATTCTTTGTTTAGAAAGTTATATATGTGGGTCGACTGTCTAATAAATTGTCTAGCAGCGAATTTGGTGTTAACAGGTGTAAGTGGAGCTACTCTGTTCTTCCTCCTAGCCACTGTCTTGGAAGAAACGAAAGAAAGTGACTTGTGCTTTTTCAGGGCTATCTGAAGGATGTATAATTTCCTGACTGATAGGAGGTTTGAGTTTAAATAGAGACTTTCAGTGGGGTATCTGAGTGGCTTGAAAAACATGACTTTAAGAAGGGCCCTTTGTGCTCTTTCAATTAATTACGTAACTAAAACAAACCGTGATGGCTAAGAGATGACCAGTCACGACGGACAGCGCCCGTTCACGAACACCGCATGAATCAGCCCCATTCAGTTCAACCATTTTAAAGGAAACTAAATAACCCAACACACGCTACAATCACTCCATCAGCGAGACATTTAAGTGAGCATGACAATTTTTCAACCACCAGGGCAACCGTCGTTTCATTTAAATTACATAGTACTCACACGCATTACAATAAATTATACTATATTAGGAAATTGAGTCTATACAACGCACAGATAATCTTACAATCTTCTGCAGCTGCCACAATAACTTCAGATGCTGATCATGCTATGGTTGTGGAGCAGGACCGGCATTGAGCCAAGCATTTATATCATTAATGTAATTCCCCAACTTATAATATACTTGCCTCCATAGTGTGCGTTTAATACAAGGTTTAAACTTCGATTCATTCAGTTGTAACATTTTAAACAGCACCCCAAGAGTATACTAGAGTAAACTACAAGAATATTATTATACAAGAGTCTACTTTAGCTAGCCTGAAACCTGGCTGAACTAGTTGGTCTCTGTGTGTGTGTTAAAGTGGTGTCTGTCACCTCTTTTACTAAATATATGCAGGTTTTTCCTAAGGTTTTCATAGATGTATTGACAAGGTACTGTCATGTCAATTTTCTTAAACAGTGCCCTTAGGAAATCACGCCTACGTAGATCTATTAAGCTCTGATGGCTCTTTTCTGTTGAATAAAAATAAAACTGTTTACAAGATGCCAATGGTTTATTTGTTGTCACTGTTCCAGTTGTCGCGCGGGGAGGTGGTGGGCGGCTACTGCGAGGCGGCGTGGACGGCCGGCGGCGCTGGCGGCTACATCCCGGCCGAGCGAGCCTTCCTGTTCACTCTCAGTGACCCGCCCGCGAGATATACGCTGCTTAAGAAGGCGTTCGCGCTGTGTTATCATGCGGAGTAAGTGCTATTCGATAAATATATGACAGGCTAACCAGGCTGCGAAAGCTGTGTATTATATTCCATATTCTAGAACTTAGAGATTCTACCTGTTAACTTAGGTTGATTCTATCTTATTTACAGTTGCGGTCCAATATTCGGTGCTGGTGCAGATCTCCTGATATCGAGCAACTGCAACAGCAACAGTGAAAGTTACAGCAACCTGCACTCGTACGGCGACCAGATGGCGCCGGCATCGCTCGCCACGGAGTACAACTTCACCGTCAGAGATTATGAAGTGTTTACGTACAAACACAACTAAATGCAGCAAACGAATCTATTACATTCAATATTTTAAATATAATGACCCTTAAATAAAATTTTAATAATTAAACCATTTTAATAAAATTTTAAGTTGTTACAGCTACTGGTCCCTAGATGGCGTGCTCTTAAGTATTATCTCGCGTTGGTTAACTGTAGTAAATTGATAATTATTTTTATTTTATAAATTCAATTATGGTATTACATTAATACAAGAAAGTAGCTCCGTCCAATTTCCTAAAAAACATTTGATTGAATATTTTATTTAAATTTTCGCATAGTGCCAATAAATTAATTATGACACAGCTTAATTTTAATGTTTGAAATCCACATAAGTATTGATAAAAACATTGTACGGCTGATTTACGTGGATATCGTTGTTCGCGGCATCTAACAATCACATATCCAAACAATAAAGTTTCCTTCACTCTTTAAAATCCAAACTAGATGACAGAACTTACTTCAACATCCGGGGTTTTTCTGATTTTGCAATGGCTTTTTTTGGCATCACTTACTCGTATATAAAATATTTTGTTAGTATAGCACATGGAGAATCCACCATATTAGTTTACCATACATAATTAAGTAACTATGAGTTATTTATCTAAGAGTTGGGTTTTTTTGGCCCACTGTCTATGGTCTTCATAATAAAAGTCATTACCAACAGATTAGGTGCCAATTTGATAACTAACAAAAATGTAGCCCACTATAGGTCTCACACAGTAAATCAGATTAAAACTGATCGATTTTAAACAAATATTATACTGTGATATTATTGTACCTACCTAATTTGGATGGGTAGGTAGGTATTGTGGTAATTTACCTAAGTGTGTGTGGTTGTGTGTTTATTCGTAATAAAAGAAACACAGAAGACTTCAAACTATATTTTTAGATTAAATTCATTTTACCGATACATGTCACATAATTGCAAACCTATTCTCTTCTTTTTTATTTTTATGTTTAAATACCTGGGCATTCGGCCGTCATAACAAAACAGCCTGCCCTTTTTTAACGTTTGTTAAAAGTTATAAAACCTCTACAGTATGTACATTATCTTATTACCGACAATTTGTTTACATTTTACAAACTAAACTCGCAAACGGAAGTCGCCTGATGTGACATCTGTACTTATGTTTACCTATGTTCTACAAATAAAAAGATTGATTTGATTTTGATCTGATGTGAAGCGATGATGCGGTCTACAGTGGAACACGTTTACCTAAAATGTTCTGACAGGTTTGTAAAAGGATTAAGTACCTTTCTAGTTTAATTGAACAAGATCTAGTAAGCTCAATGTAACAGAATTAATGATTTCAAAATATTTGCAGACCTTCAGACAACATCTTGTTTAGACTAAGCAGGACTAACTTAGAACTGTCTGTGTTGCCATGACAGTTATTGTTTAATTTTAACCAGAGACCGAAAGTCCTTAGGTAGGTTTGTTTTTGACAATACCTATTTTTGCTTAATTTAATCGTAAATGCATTATCAACTTATCAATAATAATTAATCAATTACAGCTGGCATCACGAAATAGCTGCTGAGCAGATCAAAAGCAAAAAGATGATTGTAGGTACCTAGTTTATGGTCAGCGCCAATCAATTGTTACCTACCCCTTTGTCTAAGCCTGGCATCATTAGTTCATTAGTTTAACTATCTATTCATAGCAGAAACCGAAAGTTTAAAGATAGTTACGGAATATCAACCTATTAACCACAATACTTCCGTCGATCACGATACAATTATTTTATACCATGAGGTGAGAGTATGTAACCACTTCTTAAACATTGATTAATGATCGCAGTAATGTAAGTAGTTGTTACCAGTTAGAAACAGTGTTAAATGCCATATTATTATTATACTCTTTGGTTAAATGCTTGTCATTTTAACCACACTTCTGACCAGGGTCAAACATTTGACAGGTCGCTTGTGTCAACCACAAGACCACAGACATCATTAAGTTCAGGAAGTACGCTCATTAAGAACCGCATGATGAGGTTCTTTCAATAATGTAGCTCTTATTGTATTTAAGAGATTGCCAGATGAACTTGCGACCTTAAGTAGCTGGAGTGGAACGATGCTGAAAGTTTTAACCTGGGTGGTGTGGCGCAACGAGGCTCAGACAAAAAGAGGTTATTTTTTAATTATGTCAGGCTAAATAAGGCTATAGTAACAGGAGAAACTGCGAGCGCATGGAATTAAATAAATTTCATCATGATTGATGATTCATCATTAAATCCTAGGTTCTTGATGTGAAAAGTGCCCGTAGCCAGATGGTTTCCACCAGTTTCTAGATCTTTCCAGTATGCTGATCGGTCCATGCCATCCTCAAAAATATTTTATGACAGTAATGTCTCCATTTATTTTTATTTTTTAATGTTCTTCTTCTCGGGTAGATCTTGAGGTTAAGACGCGCTTGCCTAGGTTAGTCTGTGGATGGGTGACCACCCGTTACATATCGAGTTTCGTCCGTGCTTTGGTCAGCACGTATAGCTGTTGGTCCCGGCTGTCATTTGTAGATCTTTGACAGTCGTTACAGGTAGTCAGTGTCCCGAAAGTCTGACAACCAGTCTTACCAAGGGGTATTGTATTACTAACGAGGTTGTGGAGGTCAGATAGGCAGTCGCTCCATGTAAAATACTGGTATTCACCTGCATCCGGTTAGACTAGAAGCCGACACCAACAAAGTTAGAAAAGGACTAGGCAGATGATGGTGAATACTACTTATAAGTATCAACATTTTAAATGTTTTTGCTAATCGTGGACCAATTTTTAGACCTACGTAGACACGTTTTACGGACTTAGGTACCTACTGGCTGAAATGTAGATTTTTGAGCAGCAGCTACAACGATTGTTGCTACGAACCGTCGCTGGACCAAACCATAACAAGCTATTAACAGCATTATAACTGGACGTCTTGGAACTTGAACAATCGAATTATCCACGAACAATTTATTAAAAGTATGTACCTGCCGGTTATTGTGTCCGGGTTCACACTTCACATCCGGAATAGTTCATTTACCGCGCCGTGTCCGGCCACTCGGACCTACATAGGGTGGCCGACGAGGAAAGTCGCTTTTGTCTAGTGTTTGCCGTTGCTGTTTTTTGCGAGCTTCTGGCAGTTAAACGTCATGACTATCGCGTGGTCGATGTGGTCACCATACGGTATCCAGGTGACCCACTGGCGGGTTATTTGTCCAGTCAAGTGGTTTAAAGAATCAAATAATTTATCATAATGAATGTTTTTGGGTTTTCGTCAAATCTCTAATAAAACACCTTCTTTTAGAATGTATCACGGGTTTTGGAAGGAAGGAAACTCCATTTTAAGTCAGCTCATAGCTAAAAGAGTTATTTTTTTTACTCTTTCACATATCCTTACTTACCTAAGTTAATATTATAAAAGCGAAAGTGAGTTTGTTTGTTTATTCGTTACGTCTTCATGCCTAAATACACACATCAAAAGTGTCTAGGGATCAAGCATTTTTATGCGGATTTCTTGAGATTGAGATGTGGCTTTGTAATAAATTTATGATTTTATAAATTTATATGGATCCTTTTTGGTGCATTTCATAATTTGAATCAGGAACTCTCAATCAAATTCGAGTAAAAGATGAAAATAAGCTGTCAATATTTTCCCAATAAAAACATACAACGCATTGAAGACATTATTAGTGCTACTGTTTCCCTACTACTGATTAAAACCAACGTTATTATGGAGCGGCGACGTCATTTAAGCAGGGAAGAAATGCTCAGAGCCGTGGGAATGATAGAAGCTGGTTCCCGGCAACGTACTGTAGCTTTAGCTCTGAATACAAGTCAGAGTGTTATCAGTCGACTTTGGACACGTTACCGAAGCACTGGTACCGTGGCTGAGCGCCATGGAGGACGGTATCGCTGCACCACACGGAGACAAGACCGATACATTCAAATCTTAACTCGAAGAGCTCCAACAATAACCGCCATGATGTTAGCCGTGAGGCTTCATCACTCTTCAGGGAACTTAATTAGCGACCAAACAGTCAGAAACCGCTTGCATGAAGTGAACCTTCATTCCCGAAGACCGCTACGGGTACCACCTATAGCAATGCACAATCGTAGGAGTCGATATCAATGGGCTCTTGAACACAGAAATTGGGCAGAAGAACAATGGCGTTTCGTGTGCTTTTCTGATGAGTCTCGTTTTGGTATGAGACCGGATACAAGACGTATACGACACTGGAGAACCCCTGGACGCCAACAGCGATTAAAATCCTGCCAGGAAGTCCATCCTTATAGTGGTGGAACCATCATGGTATGGGCGGGTATTTGGATCGGCGGAAGAACTGAGTTGATTTGGATCAGAGGCAACCTCAACGCTCAAATTTATGCTGAGACGATTGTATCAGACGTCATCGTTCCTCTACAAGTGCAAATCGGTCCCTTATTTCAGTTAATGCATGATAATGCACGACCGCACACCGCAAGAGTTGTAAGACAGACTCTCGCCGCAGCTAACATCAATGTCCTGCCCTGGCCTGCTCAGTCGCCAGACTTGAACCCGATTGAGCATGCATGGGATATGCTACAGAGAAGAGCTCTGCCGAATATGGAGGGTATCCAGTCGCAAGAAGACCTTTTTTTGTTGTTGCAACGAACATGGGCGGCCATTCCACAGCGTGATTTGGATGAACTCATTTTGAGTATGCCAAACCGATGTTCTTGTGTTGTTAGTGTTCGCGGTAGAAACACGGATTATTAATTGTTTAAGTTACCCAATAAAATTTTAAAGAAAACTGTTATTTCAGTCTTTTTTTCGAACTTTAATGTTAGTGGTTCAAATGTCAAAAATCCCTTTATTAGGAAAATGGCAAATTTCTTTATTAATGCAAAGGTGACTTGGTTTATCGTTACTGTGACAAACGAAAACACTTTATTTGATGAATCCTTAAAGAAAATTTTAATTAATATCAATCAGGAGAAAAGTTATTGCAAAAATATATGTTGATCCCTAGACCTACTTTTGATGTGTGTAGCTAAACCGATTTTTGATGAATTTTGGTACAGAGATAGTTGGGACCCTGGAGACGGACATAGACAATTTTTTTTGTGAGAAATGTGGGAGAAAGACTGTAGAAAGGGGAAAACTTAGCTTTGCTATTACAATAAATAAGGCGCAAGGGCAAAACCTACAGGAAGCAGGTAGCTGCAAATCAGGAAAGGGGAACTGTTTTACCCCGAATTTAACGCAAGCGAAGCCGCCAGCAAAAGCTAGTAAACCATAACTGTAAAGCAACCAGCTACCTACTTGAAGATTCCCAGGTACGATAGCTTTTACCTTCTCACTTGTCCTGCGCAAGTTTCCAATGAACCAGTGAAAGCCAAGGCTATTGAAACGTTCATTCGGAAAATCCCCAAGCTTCGGTTAAAGCTCGGTTGACTACTTAGGTTCGCTTTCGGTGTAATTAATCCGTGTAAATAAATAGATATATTTTAATTGCTTTAACAGCAAACAAGATAATTTGAAGCGAAAAGTACGTAGGTACGTATCTCATATCCAGTATACACGTGTTCACCATTAAAAATCCGGGACAACGGCATCCGTCATGGTTCATACGTAAACCAAAAACCTACATAATCCAGCTATGAATATTATTCGCGGACTTTTAAATATAAACCAATTATTAGAACGGTTATTCGTAAAAGTATGTTTATGAAAATTATGGTTTTAAACCGCACAATGAATCGGAGTACGTACCAATTAACTTCATTTTTTGCTGAAACGGAACTTTTTTTTTCGGGTACTTATGTACTTACCTGTTCTTATGTATGTAGATGTTGTTGTTATTTTAAATGATACCTGCAGAAAGATTTGCCTCCTTTTGAGAACATAGCAAAAAATCCGAGACAAGTTTGTATATAACGGTTTTTTTTCGAAAACCCAATTTCTCAATGTCGTATTACCTACTTGTTGGTTTAGCCAGATCAGATTTTCCAATCAGGCTAACGTGGTAAGGTTACTCATTAATACATGCCTACCACTTGTTAGTAGATATTTACTTGAGAAAATTTAAAGATATTTGTTGGTTTTTATTTTAATTAGATAAAATCGTAGATGTTAGTGTCAATTGGCGAATTTATAGCATTGGGTAATTCTGATACGGTAGATGTACAAAAGTAGATAAATAAATAAGATGTGATATTTAATGTGCATATTTGTTTTATTAAAATGGAAAAACATTTAGTAGTTCAATTTTAATTAAGATCGACAGACCCCATGGTCTGTGTTTCAACCAGGAAGCCAATAACGTAACCCCTTAGGAACTGGGTCGCGGAAGTCTTACAGCCACTCCAGATGGGAGACGACCCTGAAGTGGATGGCAGTAGACTGATGTCACCCCGCCCATATTTCATTGAGTTCGGTACAACAACTCCTATGGTCCCGGTTATCATCACTTATCACCCAATCAGCCGTCGTCGAGATAATTAATGTTCAAAAACATGACATTATGTGCTCAACTTCGTATGTTACCGCTACTATGCATAAACTTGGTACACTTATAAACTTCAGTAAATTATTATTTACATTCGTATATGTGCGTGCGTCTGATGGGTCTATTACCACCTTATCAAGGTAGGATACACATTCTAATGAGCAACAAAAGCCAGAAGCAACGGTATGTACCTATTGTTCTATTCCAAGTTAAAAACCAGGTTAGAAGCAGGTACGATCGCCGTAGAGCAAGAAGAGGAAACAGTTACGAAGATACAGAATAAAGATTAAACTTACCAACCAAACTGTACCTTCTTGGTAACTAAAGTATGGTATGTTAAACCTTAGTCCATATTTTCTGCTCACGAGCATACCATGCCTTCCTTTTTTGCCTGTCGCCTTGGTATTTCTTCAATGCTGTTACTAACAGTCACAATAACTTTATACGGCTTTCTAACTTGAACTGTAACATGCTAAATTAAATATACAAATGGAGGCTTCACAACCCCAAGGATCTTCCGTGACGTGTTTAACTCACATCATCACATGTCGAGCAGCCAAACTTTAAATGGGGCAGACAAATACGGATATCGTTCTAGATCCGGGTGCCGACCCTTAGCACTGGTAAGAAGCCCTTGGCTGTTGACTAACGTAGTTGATTACGAATCTTACTAATAGCTTGCCTAGATCGGTTTTAACAAACTGGGTTTGCACGCAACCAACCACTAACTGCAAAGTTCTTTAACTTGTTTCCCAACAAAAAATAAATGTAACTTCTACAAATTTCGTGGTTTTCCTGTGAATAGTCCCAATCTTCGTACCTAGTCTGTATGCCCAGTTCAGACTAGGTATGAAGATTGGGTTTTTGAAGGTTGACTTTATGTACCTATCTGTATTCCTACCTAAGGTTGATAGGACTTACTTTATGACCATAAAAACAGTGTTAGCTTTTATTTAACACTAGCTTCTGCCCGCGGCTGCGCTCGCGTTAAATTCGGGGTAACACAATTGCCCTTTCCCAATTTGCAGGTACCTGCTACCTGTAGTTTTTGCCCTTGCGCCTTATTGATTGTAATAGCAAAGCTAAGTTTTCCCTTTTCTTCTTCTTTCTCCCTATGTCCTTAAGCCTAAGCCTACGTCTGTCTCCAGGGTCCCAACTATCTCTGTACCAAAATTCATCAAAATAGGTTTAGCCATTAATGCGTGAAGACGTAACAAACAGACAAACTCACTTTCGCTTTTGTAATATTAGTAAGGATTTTACTGTAGGTACAGCAAGACCGTCCACCCAGCTGTTAGCAAAGATGGCGGTCGTTATATAATAATTATTATATACGTAATAATTTGTATGACTTAAAACGTAACGAGCGCGGGCAGATGGTCCATTGACGTCAGAATCCTCCAGAGATCCGGCTCCTGATGGGAAGAGTCTGGGATTAAAGCAGCCGATTGGTTGTTAAGGGATCGATAAATAATCACACTATCAAGCATCCATTTTAATAAAAACTAGTCATGTGTGTGATGGACGGGACATCCTGGTCAAGTTGCTGCATGTTATCGTTGGGTCTGATAATATTTAGTCAATATAGTGATTGAAGAACAATGCAATGCCTGTAACTTTTTATCTAAGTATTGGAAAGCTGATCACAGTCAACCTTTATTTTTAGGTAACATAAGTTAAGTAACTATTGCATTTACCAACTAGGAAAAGAAGTTGAAAGGAAGTGCCAAATTGTTTTTTCTTTAAAGCTTTTAGGTTTTAATAAGGTTTTTTTTCCTTTGGAACCACCGGTGGAGGTGCAGGAAACATTGCTTGGTTTTGACGTCCAATCGCGAGGCCCCTGATCCGGCTCTGAATCTACATTACGATGACTCTAAATCTAAACAACATCGTCTCATTTGTCCCCTCCTGACCATAACAAAACGATTAAAGGTGTACCACAACACTTTGCATAGTAACAATCGCTGACTCCTTCAGAGAACGGTTCAGTAGAACCGTGACCGATTGGAAATTAATGTTACGGTATTCCCCAAAACAATTGATGATAAAGGTGGAGTAAAAAAACGATGCAGAATGTAACTAGCACCGTAGACTGCAGTACCTACGTACCTAGGTAGGTAATTGATAAATTGCCATTAGAAAAAAAAGCAAAGAGTTTTAGCGGTTCTGCGGTTGAATTTAATTTAAAGTTGTTTTATGATGGAGTATTAGCATCGATCAAGTTAACCGCATGATGACCGTACAGATTGATGGACTGTATCTGTTCTGTGATAATTGTTGTGTCCTGATTGGAAGAGGTTTGTTTTGACACAGATCTGACGTCAAAACAAGGTAAGTGAAGATGCTTCTATTTTTTACGTAAGTATACCTACTGGTATAAAAGACATAGACACACACACATATGAATTTTTTGCTTTTATAATAGGTACTAGCTACAACCCGTTGTTACCGCGGTGAAAAAGCATATTTGAGTTATAAGATCATCCCACAGGGAACACTGCATTTTCCGGGATCAAAAACTATATGTATTCATCCAGAATATAAGCTATCTTGGTACCAAATTTCATCCAAATCCGTTAAGCCCTTTGAGCGAAGTGAGGGAACACACTCACACACAAACTTTCGTAGTTATAATATTACTAGCTTTTGCCCGCGATTTCGCTCGCGATAAATTCGGGGTAACACAGTTCCCCTTTCCTGATTTGCAGTTATTTTTGTTGGTGTGTGTACCGATTTTTAACTTCCTACCTTGAAAACTGCGAAAAGTCCCATATAAAATTTCATCCCCTCTTTTAAGGGGTTGAAGGCAGAATTGTAAAAACACATAACACTTTGCCGGAGTTATGAATCGAACCTCATGCTCGGCAGTCCCTTTGCAACCACCCAGCGAGAAATGATTACCAACAACAGCGTCTTTCTGAAAATAGGCGATGAGAGACAGGCGAGGAGCATTAACTGTAGTCACAAGCTACTAGATGGCGCTGAACGGTGCGCTGCTACAACAATAATTCAACAAAATAACTATTTCTAAACCAAGATCATTTCATACAAACTGGATTGTCCACTTATAATAGAAAATCGAGCCGAGAGATTATGTTTATCTCATTTTTGTAGGATGACCAAACATTTTATAACAAATAGGTAAGTAAATCTTTTTAAACCAGAAGATTTGTGTCTGGTTCACACGTGAACTTTAAAATTTCTTGATCATTTTCCTGCCCTTGAAGAACTATCTTCTCTTTGGAGAGCATACCTATTAATTTATGATTCTGCAAAATGTACTTAAACTAAAAAAAAACGGACTAATAGATGACAGCTGTCAACTACAGTACTTTCACTAGTTATTATGACTTGTGACTGGGACTGTGGCTTCATCCGTTAGTTTCTTGAAATTCAAAAATGTGCCTGTAATGGTCTAATTGAATTAAATGCTTTGAGTTTGAGTTACCTACATCGTCCAAAAAGTCGCCGTTTCAAGTTATAACCTGGTGTCTAATCGATGTCACAGTATCGTCCAGAGTTTCCCGGGGTCATCGTGCTCCTGCGCCGCCGCTGCGCGAATTAAGCTAAGTCGCAAATCGCGCCACTCCCGCGCCTGCAGCCCCGCCCATCACTTGCGCGAGATTGGAACATCGGTTTTTTTGTTCGGATACAATTTTTCCGGATTTATTTTAATTTTAGATGACAATTTATTTTATTGTTGGAACTTTTAAGCGCAGGTTTCTATCGGTGCGACATGCCATTGATATAAATTAAAAACACATAAATTGCTTCTTTAAGGTATATATTCATACTTCGATATTTTCGGTTAGCACCAGCTCTTTTTTAATATCTCACGTGTTCATCTCACGAACTATCTTGTGTGGGGGATGGCGAACATTATTGACAATTACTTTAAAACATGTTTTATTAACTTTGTTATGAATACCAGTATAAACGCTGCGTGGTTTGGCGAAAGAAACAAGGACAACACATTAAGAGTTAGTCGTTTTGTCACGCGATCTCTATTAGCTCCATGATTCGTACAATGTAGTTTCCATTGTAATCTACACGATCTTGACAATGAATGATTCACTCACAATTAAGTAGGTAGTTATCTACTTTTTATTTTTCTCCCACTAAGCGAGGGTCTCCCCCCAGATAACTAGGAAAACTGGTCAAGGAGAGGAAACCACGTGAACTTTCCTGTAGTCGAGCTCATTTTCATTTAGATCGACTTTATTCACAAAATTATTATAATTTTCCAGTTTCTAGTTTACTGTTCAAGATATTAATTATTTTTTTATTTTATTCCGCTTAAAAGCTATCGAGCACTGCTTAGTCATGAATGGATTGTGTAATACTTAGGTACCTATTTGGTCAAAAAGAGTGACGACATCCATTTTTCCAAAAAAAACCCCGATTATTTGGTCATATTGTATATTAAGTGTTTTAGTGCTGTGTAATACTACATAACATGCTACGCGTCTATAAGATAAACTGCATCAAAAACATCCTTTCGTTCTTTTCCTTTATGTTTAACCTCGTAGGGCTTGCTTGTAGGGCTTGGTATAACTTTTTATAACAAGCTACCTGCTTCTTTTCTAGATTTGCCATTTAATGCATTTAAAGCTAAAGTAAAATCTAACCTTTGTTTAAAAGCATACTATTCCATTAACGACTATTTAGATGATAAGCATAGTTGGTCACTGTGTTGAACTCAAGACGATTATTTTTTTTTTTTCTCCTTCATGTTTTTTCGCCAAATTAGCTTATTGATCCGTTACATGTCTTCGTCATGTAATTTTATATTTTACTTTTGTTTATACATATACTTGTTTCATTTTGTGTGTTTTTACTTATTGGCATGTGGTTAACTAGTGACCTCGAGCATTGACTGAATATAATTATTTATATTTATCTTTTTTTTTATGCTTAGCTTATTTCTTTTGCACTATGGTCCTAGTTTATCACCTGTGACTTCTTCACTGCACATGTAAGCGGGCACACCCTTTAGACTGGTGAATTTATTATTTAGACTTGGGTATTTTTTGTTTTTATATATAATTGGTGTTTGCTAGCTGACAAGTGACAATGAATGAATAATTTCTTATTTTTTTATAATTTTTTGTGATAATATAAATTGTATAAAATCTGGTTCTTCTAACCTGACAGACAGATGTGTTGCTGGGGAGTTTGTTCCGCCACTTCTTCTTCCCAGCTAAAACACTAGGAAGTGGCGAAGGGCAGGGCGTTTTTGTGGGACTGTCTCTTGTAATGTGACGTTCAAAAAGTGCTGATTATCAGCCTAATTTGAATAAATGACTTTTGACTTTGACTTTGACTTTGACTCACTTGTGATTGGAGAAGCCAACCGTGTTGCCAAAATATTTATTGATAGCAACAAAGTAAGAAGTTTCTCAATTATCACATTTCAGCCAATCGCGCACAAGCACACCTACCTACTTCCGATTCCGTAGTTTCAATAAACCATTTCCATATTACACCACAAAGTTGCAATGTTTACAAACAAATCCTGCCGTCACTGGCTAGCCGAAGGGTCAAAGATTCGGAAAACCCGCGAGGTTTTACCGACGCGCGGTGGAAGCGACGCGTGCTCGGATTCCCCAACAACCTGCGGCATTTCCACGCGGACTATTATAGCACGCGCCACTGATAACGGTGTATAAGCCCTGTTGCATGTGCAAGCTATGCTTTAGATATTATTTTTAGGTTTGTTCTGATACTAAACAAGATTCAATAATAAAATGGGCATGCTTTTTTTTTAAATCGGTAAGTGCCAAACGGCCTGTCCCAACAACAAACGCAAAAGTTAAAATAATTACAATTAAAGAAAAGAGATATATTAATTAAGCAACGGTACGGTTGGCACAGTGGCTGAGCGAATGACTGCAACGCTGCGGGGTTTGATTCCCGCACCGAACAAATATTCGTATGGCCTACAAATAGTTTGTTTCGGGACTGGCTGTTTGTGTATGTGAGTTTAAATTTTTGTAAACGCACCCACGGTAGCTACAGGAGAAATTCCTAGTTTGGGGCAAGTCTTAAAAAAATAATATTAAGATAAGGTTTAGAATTCTACAGATAGACTACCTATTTAGTTGACAAGTTTGACGTCATACAACATTTCCCTTGCGTCTTTCATTGACACATCTCATTTCCCTCCACACAACAGGTAAACGCACTCAATATTATTGAATGAAGTATTGCAAACAATAACATACTAGTCAATTAATGAGTAATTACAACGTGCTCCAGTATCAGAGCAAGAGATATTCCGTTCCGCATACGTGCCTCGCGCGGTACTACATATGGGCGTAATGGGTAACGAGCGGGCGTCATACAGCCTGCGTGTCTACGTCGTGGGGCTCGTTCGCGAGAGATTTGTCAATCTTACGAGGAAAGCGGAAAAGTGTGCGGGAAATATCAATGAAAAGTAAATCACAGGTTTTATTATTTTATAATATTTAGATAAAGATTAAATAGTGCATATTAAGTTAGTTTACTCTCATTAGTAAACTAACTATTTAGTATTTTAAAAGGGCATCATATACTCGTCCTCAATGCTGTCAGCTGGTCATTAACCCAAGAGGCTGGCCGAGTTGCCATGTTGTATAAAATAAAAATAAATATCTTAAATAAATAAATATCTTGGGACAACTCACACACGGCTATCTGATCCCAAGCTAAGCAGAGCTTGTGTTATGGTAACCAGACAACTGATATACATACTTATATAATTTATAAATACTTACATATTATAGATAAACCACACCCAGACACAGAACAAACAATCATGCTCATCACACAAAGTTTGTCCTGGGTGGGAATCGAACCCACGACCTCCGGCTCAGCAGTCAGGGCCACTAACCACTAGACCAACAGGCCCGTCAATAGTAAGAAGTACGCGTGTTAGCGAACCGTTCACAAAGACCATGCATTCAGTACTTCAAATAAGGACGCTCTGGTCGTAGCGGAGAGGAGTGTCAGACGTGTACTGACTAAAACCCACCCATGTTCCTTCTTTTGCCCTATATGTTCCGGGGCCGCGGTATCTCTTTCGATTACCTCGCACCCGCGGACTTTTACACCCTTTACGAATATTTAATAACGCAATTAAAATGCACTACTGCCACATACATTTTGGTCATTGTCTTTTATTCAACAGTAACGGTTCAAAGCCAGGCTTAATTTCCATACACAGTTGTAAACTCGTAGCGGTATATCGTCGGACCCACAATATCGCATCGCTACTGGTCGCAGTGTGTTGTAACCTCTCTCGCGCGATAACCACGACCCGCGCAATGTGTAATCTACTTACCTGCATAATTGACTCATACCACTGCTCCGGTACAACCAGTCGTCATCACCCACGTCACAGGCCTTTCTACTGCACCTTGAACAAGAGGTAAACGGTTCATAACCTGGCCCAGCGAGGTGACGAACTCACCCACACTACGCGAATGTATTACACATCTATTGTTATCGCTGAAACCAATCCAAATACGGTGATGTGCCACGCCTGCAAGTTCCAACAATTCATTCATGCATGTAGACTAATTTTAAATTTAGCTGGAAAAGCGAATGGTTCCTACGTCATAACTTGCAATGGGCTTTCCTGTTTTGCGATTGTTTTTGGTAGTTCCTATGGTATTGAATCACAGTCACACACACAAAAATCTCTCACTGAAACAAACTGCACAGGGTGGGATTTTTGCATGATTCAGTTACTAGGAATCGTTTCTTTAGTAATTGTGAAGCGGTGTGTCGAGTCGGAGTGCCTTACTTCTGTTACGTTAATGACACACGATTGTCATGATATAATGATATTTATTGACAAATGATAAGCTCAAAATTATATGGTACTAGCTTGGTATGGTACTTGCGTTAAATAAAACAAAGGGTAACACAGTTTTCACAGTGTTCCCCTTTTCTGATTTGCAGGTACCTGCTACCTGCAGATTTTGCCCTTGCGCCTTATTGATTTGTAATAGCAAAGCTAAGTTTTCCCTTTACTTCCCTCTTTCTCCCTCATATCCCACATTTTTTCAATAAAAAATAGCTTGTGTCCGTCTCCTGGGTCCCAAATCATTAACATAAGAAAGTAAAAAGAAAAGGCAATCAATTACGTTAATCGAACCAATAATCACGGAGATGTAGGTAATTATAAAAAAAAACAGACGATTTTTTCATCACTTTTGACGTGATAACGTCTTTAAAATCGTTTTAGTCGGGTGACATGTTCAGAAACTTGTAAACCTCACGAGCGACATTTCATAAAGATGGTAGCGCCATCTGTTACTTGGCTCGAAAAAAAAACTTTGAATTAGTACTTAATTTCATTTTAGATGTCACTACTGGTGATAACTTATATCACCAATAAGACGTTATCACGTAAACATCTCGATCGTAAACCTACTTTACAAACAACCAATTTTTTTTTTATAATTTTTAACTTTTCTTAGGTATTTTTCAGACGATTAATTTCTTTAGATTCGTGTAGGTAAGTAATCCTTACATCCTTACTAATATTATAAAAGCGAAAGTGAGTTTGTTTGTTGCCTCTTCACGCCTAAATGGCTAAACCGATTTTAATAAATTTTGGTACAGAGATAGTTGGAATCCTGGAGACGAACATAGGCTTTTGTTTTTTAAATAAGATGGAGAAACAGGGAAGAAAAGGGAAAACTTAGCTTTGCTATTACAATAAATCAGGCGCAAGAGAGAGAAAACTACAGGTAGCAGGTACCTGCAAATCAGGAAAGGAGAATCGTGTTACCCCGAATTTAGTGCGAGCAAAGCCGCGGGCAAAAGCTTGTTTGATATGAGAAGACTACAGTGCCCAGCGTTTTCACCCGCTATTAAGCTCATTTTCTTGAAATGACCCCTAATGAAAAATAGATCACGACCGATTCTCAGACCTACGGAAAATTTTTGACATACCGATTTTCATGAACTTTTTTATAAAAGTTCATGAAAATCGGTCAAGCTGTTTTGGAGGAGTATGGCAACTAATTAATACACGAGAGTTTTATGTATAAGAAAGATTGATGTCAGTAATAATTATAAATGCAACACCAAATCTGTCTGTCTATTAAATTCTATCCGGCTTTCAGTTTATGGCGTGGTAGTGGACTATAACCTGGGCATGGGAAACTTTTTATCCCGGTTATACATTCCTGTGGGATGATTGCTGGCCTCCACGCGACTTAAGTCGCGGGTTCAATTCATTTTTCCTTGAAATGCAAACGCTAAAAATATTTTCGAAAAAAAATTTTGCAATAAATGAAAAGTTTTCGTAAATGCCTGTTGCGTATGGTTTAAAAAAACTATTCTATTCGTTTCAATAACTTCACGGTATCTTTGATTTTTAATCATGGGGCACACAAAAACGCGGGAATGCTTTATACTTTATAGTAAAATATAAACTAGTCATAAAAGTAGCGGTAAAAAAACTAGGCAATTAATTAAAACAGGTGTAATGTAGAAAATGAGAGGGGAAACCCGCGCACGCGCGCAAGCTTGCAGGTATGGACTTGTTAGAATGTTTTGAAGCATGATGCAAGTAGTGCGTTGATCATTTTCCTGCCGGTATTACCATCAGGCAGGTCATCAGTTGTAGTGGCACGTCAGCTGCGGGTCGCAGAGGTGACCGGTCGTTCGCATCCGATCATACCCGGCTTTCTTTTCCCGCGTCTGGCCTTTAAATAAATAAATAAAAAAAAACATTTAAACCAAACTTTGGTACTCTCAGGGTCAATGTTTAAATTTAATTATTTATTTATACTTCTTTCTGCATGTGCCTTTTCTACCACTACGGGGCGGAGAAAAGGCACCTTCCCTTCTCTCCGCTGTACGCGAGCGTCGAGCAATCCTGACGGGAGGTATAAAGCTCATCCCACCGACTTCCCAAGGGTCATTAACTGGGACCCACATTGTTTTGTTTTAGTTCAGGTGGTCTAAAAATAAATAAGCAGAAAATATAAATAATAAATAGGTACTAAGCTATTCAAATAACTTGCATAATATTATGTCGAGCCGCGCGGCCTTCACAAGGACAAGGCCGAGTGACGTGGCGCGTGCGTCGCGTGTCTGCGCCGGCGCATGCTCACTCACCTTGCGTAACTCGCGTTAAGTAACTATACTGTACGGCAGTGTGGCTTGGCTTGTGGCTCGCAACGTATCGCTGCAATTACTACATTTAACTATGTAATACATTATTTATATCCATGAGGAAAATGATCCGCTACAATTATTGTAGAATATTATCTTCCTGATATTAGTAATAACCTGGTAGTATAACAATATGCCAACGTTTATAGTTCGAAGTTATGCGGATTTTCCAAATTGAAATTTTATCAGAAACGGACAGACCGGTTGTCTCAAAATTACCCACGTCGGAATGTTGATTTTGCAAAATTTAGTAATGGTTTACAAAAGTTTAAAAAAAAGCTAAAGATGTAGGTTATTTTTGGATTATAGTTTTATACACATAAGTGTTCTCATTCACTTCTAGACCACAGCACACACATTAAAATGAACAATTAGGTTTAATTAAGATTTGAGATCAGAGAGATAATAAAATTGGGAACCCTAAAAATAACTAACTAACTTGTTGGAATAAGCCATATAATGTCTGTCTTTGTATACATAATTATAGTGTCCGAAAATATTCTTCAATGAATGTGGACAAAATTCTGTGCCATCACGAGAAAATTGAGACTGCAAACACTAGCCCCATGTGCCTAGTTTCATTTTTCTCGGAATGCGCCACAGACGGGGTCCCAACTGACGGTGACGGTAAGAGGGGTTCACGTCGGGGTCGAGTCGACGATGAATTACCTGGGAATCGTCCTTGACAGCCGGTGGAAATTCGTGAAGTATTTCCGACAAGTGCAGGGGTGCGGGTAGTTCAAAAGAGATACTACGACCCCGGAACATAAAGGTCAAAAGAAGGTACATCGGTGAGTTCTACTCTGTAGAAGTCTTACACCCCCGCTCCGCCTAGAGCGGCACAGTTATTTTATGAGGGTAGAAAAAATGTTATTATTTATAAGTAAAAAGTTTTTATTAGTTAAATTTTTGTTTTTTTTTTATTCCTTACGTAATATTATAAAAGCGAAAGTGAGTTTGTTTGTTTGTTACGTCTTCACGCTTAAATGGCTAAACCAATTTTGGTACACAGATAGATGAGACCCTAGAGACGGACATAGACATTTTTTTTTTAAAAAAAGGTGTAAATGAGGGAGAAAGAGAGAAGAAAAGGGAAAACTTAGCTTTGCTATTACAATAAATAAGGCGCAAGGGCAAAAACTACAGGTAGCAGGTACCTGCAAATTAGGAAAGAGGAACTATGTTACCCCGAATTTAACGCAAGCGAAGCCGCGGGCAAACGCTAGTTTATAATAATAGTTGTGTATAGTATTTACACTAACAGACGCGTCTACATTCTAATTGACGGAGTTTTCATTTGCTTCAAATTTTTTTTTTTTATTTCAGTAAAATCGAAAAGTAAATGCTCATCCCGCTAGTCTCAGCATAGTCTATATGGCACTCGGTAATAGTGCAGCTTCCCATCACTGAACTTCATTATCTCGTCTTCAAACTTGAATGAGTAGTTTCGGAGAGTGTCTTTCCAATAAACTTTCTCGAAAACTGATTCTTATTGCACCACGATTAAGAAAATAACCCACGTGTGTGAAATGCATTGCATGTTGGATGCAATGTATTTCACATTCATGGAATTTATTAATTTATCTCAACTAGTGTTTTATTTCCAAAATATATCAATTTTTCAATTCTTTTAAAAGTTTTTATCAAATAACTTCCCCCGCTCCGGGCGGAACGGTAGGTTGTGTCAGACTTGTACTGACTAAAACCCACCTATATTCCTTCTTTTGCCCTATATGTTTCAGGGCCGCGGTATCTCTTTCGAACAACCTGCAACCCCCGGCACAATAACTTAACAGACAGTTGTGTTGCAGGGAAGTTTGTTCCGCCACTTCTTCTTCTCAGTTAAAACACTAGGAAGTGGCGATGGGTGGGCGTTTTGGGGGACTGTCTGTACTGTCTCTTGTAATGGCAATATTTTATTTTAGCAAAGTGGCGCGGACGGACTTAATATTTTATGAAAATTTAAATTCTGTTTGTAAATAATCTTTTTTTTTATAGAATTATTGGCTCTTATCCACAAATTCACTGTATAACAAATTTCATTAAGTTTTTGTTCTGTTATTTTATTTTTTCGTAAGTATATTGAAAAATGTGCAAAGTGATTGCGATACGGATCGTAGTGTTAAGCACCGAATAAACATTGGATGGATGAAGCGCAGCAGGTCAATATGGTAAGAAAGGAGGTGTGTGATCAGGTGGCCAGTAAGCAGTACAGAAGTATGAAAGAAAAAGACATGCTGCGCCAACTCCAAATAGAGTTTATTGAAAGATGTCGTTTGATTCACGCGGGCAATTGCCACTGCAGTTCTTGGATCCATAACACCCTATTAGATTGTATCAAAACGCACTATTTTCTTCTATATACTTTATTATACTTCCTATATCCCAAACTTAGAAGCTCCGCTTTATATTGTTATAAATCGATCCGTTTCAGCACCCAACAACAAAACGTTCACAGCACATTGAAGTGCGCGTACTTTCCGATAATTTGCCGGTTGATCACCGTCATTGCCTTACCGTTGTTCAATTGTAGTCAATGATTCGGAGACAATTGTCGATGTTCCGGGGAATCCTCCGCCTTGCCCACGACTAACCAGCCGTCACCTGGCCCGCTGTCCCGGTCGCCTCGGTTAAACCAACGTTTGCTAACGAGCGTACACTACGGCTATTAGCCGCGAATACCTTTTGTTTTGTCGCAGTCAACAGCGCTTTTTGACTTTTGGAACGTAGTAACTGATTCTAGGAAGTTAGAGTAGATTTTTGGGCCTACTTAGTTACGCATTGCGAAAGCTAACGGTTTTCCGTTAACTAGGTCTGCAGGCAAAGATGTCAACAACGCTTTTTACCGGGTTTGACTAGTAAAAAATATTTTGATTCGTTTTTCTATTCATTTTCAGCATTATATCTAGATTTTTAATCTCAAGGCTTTCACAAAAAGTCGTTCATTTATTTTTATTATTAAACGTTGCCCCACACTAGGAGTTTCTCCTGTTTCGTGGGTCCGTTTACAAACATTTAAACTTACATACACAAACAGCCAGACCCGAAACTACTACCTGTACCAGTCAATCTCTCAGCCACTGTGCCAACCGTGCCATCAATTTATTTACTTATATATTCATGTACACACAAAACAAATATCATGGAAAAAATATATACGATAGGACAGATTCTTATAAAATGTAAAATTTAATATTTTACATTTTATAAGCACTAACTTAAATTTACTAAACTATATTAATATAGAAAAACATACATACTAATAAAATAAAATATAATAAAAATATTATGTACATTCTAAAATTCCAAACGTTGTATACATTGTATAGTATTCCAATACCGAAGTAGAGTCCTCCAGCAAGATATGATAGTACGATTGATTAAGATTTCACTAGCAATAGGCTCGTGTCCTAAATGAATACCTGATAATTTGCGGTGCAACAATAAATTAGGTTCGTGTAATAAGAGACATGACATATTAATTGTGCCTATGCAGGCACAATTAATATGTCATGTCTCTTGTTGTAAGGGCAACGGCGGTATTAGCGGCCTACCGTTTCTTATCAAATTTGGTAGTTTTGAAAGACATATACAATAGTGTGAGACGCATAAACATGACTCGCTTTAGATGAATACTGCTAAAACTGAAAATGGCCACATTAGCATATTAGTATTAATAATATAAATTACGTCACCATTCGTAAAATGGTAGATAAATACTTAAGGTGCATGATATTTTCAATATGAGACACTAAACTAACTATAGATCTTTTTCTGTTTCATGTTAAAGCGATCCGTACCTATATTTATAGGCCCAAATAAGTATAACTAATTATCACAAAAAAAAAATGTTGATCAAACAAATAGCCGAAAATTGCTATCGGATCATCGAATGCGTCAGTTTGTGAACGTATAAATTTAAAGTCGAAAGCGCAGCCGCCCAAGATTTATACACTGCTGGCAAGATAAGTACCTAACATTTTCCTCAATTGCTATGCGTGGATTCGTGGTATCCCATCAGTGGGATGCGGTGTGCGGCGTTGGGGCACTTCAACCTTTTCGGGGAAGTTTTTCAGCATTATAATAGTTGTCAGTCTGACGACTTTTGGTGCCGCCGCCCTATTGTTGCTGAAGTTCGGACAGAATTATGTGGACCTTCCTTTCTCAGTCATTGGTCTTGTAAAGACGAGAAACGCATTATATGGATACCTGCCTACCTAGATAGCTGTTGTTATTATAATGTATGTCCTCAAATGTGAATATAAATAAATAATTATTAATCAAAGGTAAAATATTATACAAAAATTTTAATTTTTAAAATTAAAATTTGTGTTTTTAAAATTAAGTTTGTATTAAAATTTTGGAACCGACGTCACTCGTTTTTACTAAAAACTGATTTTTGATAGAATGCAGTGTTTCCAAGTTTTTCCCAGTTCTTTTACTCGCTACCGAGCGCTCAGCGTATCCCCGTTATCCTATCATGCTCTGCGGCTGTCCCCGCTTGCTGCGCCTGCGCCTCACTTCCCAGAACGCATGTCTAACGCACGCAGCAATTTTAATGCGTTTCAACATTTTTGGGGCTTATTTCCGATACGGAGAAATGATCCGATTTTAATGATTTTCCCATCCCAATAGATAGGCTGTACACGTTATTATCTGAAGGGTTGATTTATTAATCAGTTTCCCTGGAAGTGGCGAGCCTGTGATTGATGGGTTTAAGGATATTGAACTGAAATTCGAATGACTTTGAGTCTGAACACGCAGACACATGTTTTTTGTATTAGTCACCCTTTACGTTTTCAGTATGTTGCAGACTAAAGCCTTCTTAGTCAAACGAAGATTTAAATGTTTTAGCTTTTTCATTTGAGGTCCTTTAAACTATTCACAATATTACATTGATCCTAATTCAAAATTTGGAGTCAAATTTATCGCGTTGATAAGAATCTCAATATTCTAGTTGATATAAATTACTTGTTAGTTCTAAGTTTGTTATTTAACAAAACAGTAAAAATAATTCAAACTTTAAAAAAAGGCTGAAATAAAAAACTTTGTTGGCAAAAGAAAACCGACTGCCAAAACAAAACACAAAAAAGACTGATAGCAAAACAATCTATGAATCAAACAAAAGTTATCGAATTCCTTTCGATTCTCTCAAGTAAAAACTCCTATAATTTTCACAGTAATTTTGCTCTTTTCTACGCTACATAGGTACAGACTGACCGATTGCAACTGTTCCAGACAGCGAAATCATAAATATTGCGCTCAAACTTGTTCAATCACTGCGCAATATTTCAATACTATCCTACGAATTCAATAATATTGTTGCAGGTTTGAACGACCTTAAATTTTATTGCGCAATATTTTTCAGTTTACTGTTTGGAGCGGCCGCGATCGGTTCGTCAGAGTGCAAAGTTGCAACCGTGTCCGTCATATTGTGTTATTTTTCTTCAGTTAAGTTCAAGTCTTTCTTGAGTGTTTTTTTCAAGCATGCAATTTTTAAACCTTATTTTTTTTTTTCTAAATCATAAATATAACTACTTACAGGTTTTTTGCCTGCCGCCGAAAATATGAATGCGAATGGCTTGTCAAATTAATTGAGTGGATTTTATTGCAAATTAATAGATATTATTACATAATAAAACATTGCGCAATATTATTATGCCTAAAATTTGAGCTGAATCGATTGGGGGAAGTGGTTTGAAACTCAGTTGCAAGATTTGACCAATGCAAAACAATAAACTAACTTTGGTTGGATCAAGGGCCTGATTCAGAAGGCAGTACTTACTCTTCGATACGGCCCGCATTGTGAAGAGGTTCCTGTCTCTGGAGCTCTAAACACCGGTAGCTTGGACCCTGCTCCCGATAACGGCGGAAACCTATTTTTATATTTTCAATACACTTTTTAAGAAATATATTAAATGTAAAAGTGAGAAGGAAATAAAAACTAACTTACAAGCCAAGTTTAATAAAAGCACATTTGCCGCAATTTGTCGTAGGTAATAGATGTTGGTAAGAGATTGTTCCAAAAACGATATTCCTGCGCGTTTCGTTTCGCGGTTAGATTTCCACGTTGATACCCAACATTTTTGTAAAAGTACCACAAAGTGTTTCTGCTTAAGATATTAGTAAGAAATTCCAAACTGCTATGACTAAATGTAAACGTGACTTAAATACGTCAGCGAACCCACACTGAGCCACACACTCATTCACTTAGGTATCCGCGACCTTCGTCAGCGTCTAGGCACTCGGGCCTTAGACCCGGTATCCATCAAAGCGGAGAGGACATTTTCAGATACAAGGTTCTTTCATCTGCTTGGAGCGGAGATGTGAGCTGGCTAAATAAGTGCACACTCTGAGTAGGTAAGAGAAGGTTTCAGACATCAAGATGCGTGAAAACCTCTGTAATATCTTCACAATATTCACTTTAAGAAATAAGACAAATTTACTCTCCTCCCCACTTAAATCTAAACTTACACAGCGGAAAACCTCGCATATGAGCCTGCCAAGGCTACCGCCTGCCGTGGTTGCGTGTTGTTCGAAAGAGATACCGCGGCCTCGGAACATAAAGGGCAAAAAAGGGAACATGGGTGGGATTTGGTTTAGTCAGTAAAAGTTTGACACTCCCCAGAAAGTTCTTTGATAAATTACCATCCCCAATAAAAAAGGTACAAATTTAGATAAGATACAGAATATAGTAAATAAGTGCACAAACAGAAGAAATAGAGTTAATGATATCGGAATAGTTAATAACGAAGTATCTCCTTTACTCTCCGCAGTAGTGGAAACCAGGCCTTACTGTTCAATAACGGTATTTCTTTCATCAAGTGGGCGTGTCACACACGTCGCTCGGTAAAAGCCACCGGGCCAGACATGTCGTGATTCAATGGATATCCCAGGTTTCTGAACAAGAGTGACTCGTACGTGATGTGTGTAATGTTATTATGACAAATATTCGTAGCGGTCTTTATAAGGAAGTTATGTTAAGTCCCCGTTTTACTAAATAAGTGAACTATTTTTGAGCTCATCAGTTTACAAAGATATGGCTGACAATGTATGTTTTCGGAAGTATCAGTGATTGTTTGACTGCTTCTCTGACGGACAACCCACAACATTAGATGACAATAATAGAACCTATCGGTGGCCCGCAGCTTGGCCCGTATCGACATTCAAAGAGAAAGAACATCCCGGTTTTAAACGACATATTTTATTTAACACTAATGAATGCACTAACTGTAAGAGCAATAAAAATAACCAGCGTCATGATGACTGACAATTTCACAACATTTCTTTGTTTACTTACGCTTACATTCTTGGGAAAACATATTAAAATGAACCATAGGGGCATGTAGTCATTCGTACCTAGTGCCTGAGCATTATACCATATAATGACTCGTTACGACATAAATTTTCCATTGAAATAGGTACCTTTCTTTTCTACATCATTTCAAAATATGACCTCACTGTGGGTCACACTCGAATGGCTACAACTCTCAACATAACTGGGGGTCTAAAATGAACGCTTTAGCAGAATCATAATAGGTAAATGGTTACAGCCACAATGTTGACAGCCAGACAATGTTGAGATTTTTCACTTTGTGACCATTTTACGAATGGTAACGTAATTCAGATTATTAACCTATTATGATTCTACTAAAGCGGCCGTTTTAGACTCCCTGTTTAAAGCGGATGTTGATTGGAGATAAACATAGAAAAACAAACAAAATGTAATGTAATTACAAGTATTACCAATAACTTACTGGGGGTACCTCATTTATAAACAATGTAACTGTTTTGAGACAAATAAACTTTTTTCATATTCAGTTAATTGGAAACTGTCAGCACATAATTGCAGGGTGTTAACGTACGCTTCACAGAGCCGTCAACCATGCAATCTGTCCATCAAACTCTACACCAACTAACTCTACTCAAACGAACTCTACACACAATAATATTACTGGGTAACGACTTTATTGTTGGGATGAAAAGTAGTATGGGGGGGGGGGGGGGGTCATTGAGGTAATTAGAATAAATTGAAAGTAGAATGTATGTTTGTCTTGCACTTGCCGAGAGTACTCGCACTTTTATTTAATTTGTGTCTGTCTCACTCGTACATGCCCCCGGACATGATGCGAACTTTGGTGGTACCAGTAGTCAAAAATAAGACTGGAGACATATCGGACGGGTCAAACTACAGGCCAATTTCTCTAGCCACTATTATAGCTAAGATACTTGACAGTGTGCTCAACTCGTATTTAAATAGGCATGTCAAGATCCATGATGCCCAGTTTGGCTTTCGGGCTGGGTTATCAACGGAGACTGCCATTTTTAGTTTGAAGCACGCTTTCAAGTATTACACGGATAGACAAACACCGGTTTATGCGGTTTTCCTGGACTTGTCAAAGGCCTTTGACCTAGTCTCTTATGACCTACTGTGGCAGAAGCTGAAAGCTACAACGCTGCCGCCAGAGCTCGCATCTCTCCTCAAATATTGGTACCTACACCAGGAGACACGTGTGAAATGGGCAGGGGAGTTATCGGAGCCATGCAGGCCGGAATGTGGGGTGAGGCAGGGGGGACTATCCTCACCATTACTCTTCGGGTTGTATGTGAACGAACTGGTCGAGCGACTCAGCAGCACGTGCGTCGGTTGCTATGTTGATGGAGTGTGTCTTAATAATCTCAGCTACGCGGACGATATGGTGCTGCTGGCTCCCTCGATCAGTGCCCTCCGTAAGTTACTGGCTGTGTGTGAGTCATACGCGGAGTCGCATGGTTTGATGTACAATCCGAAGAAGACAGAGTATATCGTCTTCCGGTCTCGTGCTAGATGTCCATCTACGGTCCCCCCACTGTTGCTGAAAGGTCTCCCGATAGAAAGGGTTTTTAAGTTTAAATACCTGGGCCACATATTAACAGATGATCTGAGGGACGATTTGGATCTGGAAAGGGAGCGCAGAGCATTGTCAGTCAGGGCGAATATGTTGGCTCGCAGGTTCTCTCGTTGTACCGTAGCAGTAAAAATAGCCCTCTTTAAGGCGTATTGCACGTCGCTGTACACGGGGGCCCTGTGGTTCAGATATACCCAAAAGGCTTGCAATGCTTTGCGTGTCCAATTTAATAATGCGTTCAGGGTTCTGTTACGACTGCCACGATTTTGCAGCGCATCGGGGATGTTTGCTGATGCACGCATAGATAGTTTTGACGCAGTATGGCGTAAAAGATCCGCCTCGTTGCTTAGTAGATTGCGTGGCAGTCGTAATAGCATCCTTCACTCAATTGCCGCCAGGGCAGACAGCCCGCTTGTGCATTCGCTGGTCGATCGAACCAGATCGCTGTTTACTATTAAGTACTAACATAGGCTAAGAATTTTGTTACTAACACACTGGATGTTGTCTGTTGTCTTAATAATAAATAAATAAATATATAAGTACCTACTCGTTTTTGGAATTTCTTTATTTTTATATTGCTCATCAGTCATCAGTTGTTTGTATAGACTTTATCAGTTGTTCATACAACCGCTCCATTCATAAGTTGTCCTGAATGAATGTTGTGTTTGGAAACTCCACGCGGGTAATCATTCATAAAGATCTCGCCTAATTTAACCGAAACGAGAATGAATCACGTCCCGAGCGTGACGCCACAAAGTCTTGCTACACTACATCGGTACATCTACGTACGGCTTCGTATCGTCTGGGACCGGGACTGGGGTGTGCGGGACGACGGAACACTATACTGCGGGAGTTTTGTTGGATAGTCCTGATTTAATGCTATGGAAATCAAGTATTAGTAATACGGAAAAGTACAAGAAGTTTAATTTTTTAACAGAAGTTGTAGCTACGTAGTTAGGAAATTCTAAATTAAATTTCAGTCAAAAGTTGAAAATTCATTGTTCTCTATTTGCTAGCTGATAACAACAATAACGTTATAATTTAACTAGCTTTTGCCCGTGGCTTTGCTCGCGTTATATTCGGTATAACACAGTACCTGCTACCTGCAGTTTTTGCCCTAGCGCCTTATTGATTTGTAATTTAGCAACGCTAAGTTTTCCCTTTTCTTCCCTCTTTCTCCCTCATATCCCACTTTAAAAAAAATAGCCTATGTCCGTCTCCTGGTTCCCAACTATCTATGTACCAAAATTCATCTAAATCCTGAATTGAGCCGTGAAGAGGAAACAAACTCACTTTCGCTTTTATAATATTAGTAAGGATTTGAATCACTCGAGCCGATTGTCGATAAGTCGCCGACTATTCGCCGACTATGGTCAGTTAGTCGGCTTACCTCTTCACAACATGTGAATGTTGTACTAGTGCGGACAAACTCACGTGGTTAGATACGTCGTCGGTGGCGCGATGTGTTGCTGTTCGGTAACAGCTGTCAGGGATGAAGTGGCTGCGACGGGACTGCAGCTCTACAACCTAGAACTCTCGTTCAGGTAAACCTGATTAAGTAAACACAAAGTTTTTAATTTTGCCTTTTTAAATAGAACAATTAACTTAGCAAATAAAATATGCATTTTATCTTTAATCGAATGAGCACTCAACACGATATGGACACCCTGGTAGATATTTCGGATTACCTGGTCCCGGGTGACTCACAGGACCAGTCACTACGTGCGTTCATTCCCGACATACTACGCACGACTGTGTATGTTCACAAACACTTAATTGTACACTCACGGACCGCTTCGGCGAAGACAAGTGAATAGTTTAACAGTCGCTGACTGGCGTAATGTGATATCACAAATTATTTCCAATGCATCACCCACTGAGATTAGGTCAACAGATAATTCTTTGATTGAATATCGTCCGGGAACGTCGTCTTTACTAATAAAACGCTGATTCATATCGTTTACTACGTACCTACGTGTCTGACATGCGCAGTGCGTACCAGATGTGAAGATACTGTACGATTAAATTAATTGACCATTCAGTGCATTGATCATTCGCCGGAGTCTGCCATTGAACTTGACCATTAAATACACGAACTCTAAACATTCATTTCAATTAAATCGTTGGTACAGCCAGTTATAAATTGTCAAAGAGTGGTTCAGTTGATCAAAAATGTTAAGCTAAACAATTATCACCTTTTCCCAACTATGTTGGAGTCGGCTTTCAGTGTAATCGGATGAAGCTAAATACCAGTATTTTACATGAAGAGACTGCCTATCCGACCACAACCCAGTCAGTACTGGAAAATACGATACCCCTTAGTAAGCCTGGTTGTCAGACTATCGGGACATCGGGACGCTGTGTATCTATAACGACTGTCAAAGATCTACAAATGACAGCGGAGAACAACAGCTTCACCTGCGTGGTAACTCAGTATGAAAAAAAGAATTAGTAAAAACAAACAGGACAAACTTTGTGTGATGAGCATGATTGTTTGTTCTGTGTCTGGGTGTGATTTATCTATAATAATTATGTATGTATTTATAAATTATATAAGTATGTATATCAGTTGTCTGGTTACCATAACACAAGCTCTGCTTAGCTTGGGATCAGATAGCCATGTGTGAGTTGTCCCAAGATATTTATGAAAAAAAAAAAAAATAAAAAAAAAAATGTATTTCTTCTTTTTTTCAGACTGTTTATGAAAGTTTTAGATGCTACCATCTGTTAAGTTTTTATATTTTGTTTTACGTTTGCGTGTTCTTGGTGTCAGGCCATGATATCCTTCTATACTAGATGCAAGTATAAACACTGTAAATTACAATGTAATATGGTGCTTTTTGCCGCTTCTTCTCCATACGCAACGACTTAGCTGTAACCGTATTTTTGACGTTTCGCAACTACCCTTGTAGGTTTATTCATGCGCGTATGTCTATCGCATACAAGCAATTAGATGAATACTACTATATAAATTAAACATATCAGAGATCATCCATGAAAATTAACAAACATCACAAACAAAACGTACAGTGTCCAACCATGGCGTTTAGACTGAATCTTCTACTATGGCTTTGGAAATGTAATGTTTAAAAGAATGTGCAACAGGAGTATTATAAATAAGGCTTCCCTTTTTTATGCGGACGGGTAATCATCAAATAACTTCCCCCGCTCTGGGCGGAGCGGAGAGGAGTGTCAAACTTACTGACTAAAACCCACCCATGATCCTTGTATTGCCCTTTATGTTCCGGGGCCGCGGTATCTCTTTCGAACAACCCGCAACCCCGGCAGGTAAGACTGCCCCTGACATCCAGTTTCCAAGCAGACTACCTAAATAGTCTGAGACTCGACAACTGACTGCTTGTAAAAAAGGTCACATGGTAATTATACCGACCGAAGCACTTCAGGGCAAATCATCAAAATCATCGTAACTAAATCAGCTAATAAACTTACCGGAATTAACGGAACCCGCCCGAGTGCTTATAGGTGTCCGTTGACCTTTATGTATCATTTCAGTACCACCACCGTAGCTAGCAGCTGTTTCAAAATAAAGCGTAATTGATTTAATACAACCGTGAAATAATAAATTAATTAACCATTCCCGACGGTTTTTCCTTGATCGTCTTTTGTGAAATTTCGTGCTCTTTGGCGAAAACTGAGGGTTATAATAACGGGTCCTCTATTTAATGACGTAATACTCTTTACGGTTCAGACGATGATGGCGCGCTTGGCAACACTGGTTCCTGTCACAGGCACCAATAGATTGGCCCCTTCTAAAAAAAGAATATAACTTTTCTCCTGTTGGGAGGCGTGGTAGAGATAAGAAACACTTTGACGGCACGGTTGGTGCAGTGGCTGAGCGGTTGACTGCTGCGTTGCGTGTCGTGGGTGAATCCCCGGACGGAACAACTATATATGTTGTCTGTTTTCTGTTAGTGTATATGAGTTTTAGACACACCTACGATGCACTCTAGTGTACATGGGTCCTAGCGGGAAGCAATATTTTATTTAAAAAAGTAAACAATCGATACCTACACATGATCGATTCAAAGATGGCTGTTGGCTGGATTAACGTAATCCTGCTGTATTGTAAGTTAAGACCCTCTTGACGTTTTTTCTCATCGCCCATTGGTCGATTGAGCGGCTGTTTGTCGACTTCGCAGTCTAGAATAGTTTTGTTTTACATATAAGAAAAAATAAAACACCATTTTCTTTTAAAAAAACAAGATTTTTTATTCTATGCAATTTTTAAGTAAGTTTACGGCCCATAATTTCATAGAAATATACTTTTGTAAATATACTTTTTTAATGTGTGATTTTGTTTTATCGACCAACCGACTAATCTATATCATGTTTTGATTTTCACACAGCCTCAGGTCAAATGTGCAATTTTATAAAATATTTTTTCATGGTTTTCTTTCTTATATCTGTGAGTTTCCAGAGGTTTCAAAAAGTTCAATTTTGGAAAATCTTGCAATGAGCACATTTATGCAGACCGCACCGCAACACAAGTTTCCTTCTACTATAATGTCATACATTTCGTATGAACGATCGCACGCGCATTAGACCGCAATTAACTTTATTAATTATTTAACTAGCGGTGTTGCGGTTTTTATTTAACACTAGTTCTTCTCTCCTTAACGTGTCCCTGGCAATGTGTAATGAGTCGACCCAGAATGTATGCAAGCGTACCTGAAGCATGCAAGCGTTACGGCAAGCTGGATACCATATCTTGCGGACTAATTGAAACCTAAGCGTCCCTAAATTGTCTTGAGAATTTTACCCTTATCGTAAACCTCAAACGAAGATTCCTAAGAAATGCACCGCTGCGTGCCTGCGCGTGCGCAGAGTAGATACTATTGTACTAAATCATGGTCGTCTACTGTCTACGGAACACATAGGTATGCACTTGTAAATATTTTGGGAGTTAAGGTGGCGTTACTCTTTTGATAATAGTTTAGTAATGTATAATCTTGATTATTTTTCCGACCCAAATATCGACCAATAGAATTGCACCATTCGACGTCACGTGGTACAACCTACATGGTATTATACTGAAAATTTTTTGAAAATTTTCTCTGGTCGTTGTTATGCATAAAAAACAAAACATCAATGCAATCAATGCAATTCTATTGGCCGACATTTGGGACGGAAAAATAATCCCCCGAATACCACACGAGCTTCAAAATTATCTGGCATTTCCCGATAGGTTCCCTGCAAACAAATAAAATCGTCAAGTTTTTCAGGAAAAATCACTCGCGCTTCGCGCTCGTGATTTTTTTACCTGAAAAGAAAAACTTGACTCCTTCATTTGTTTGCAACGAACCTATCGGAAAATACCCGATAATTTTGAAGCTCTTGTGGTATTATATGTGAATATTTTTTCCAATAATTCTATGAAGGACGCGTCGCCGACCGCGACGCAGGGATTGCTAATTTAAACATTTCTAGTTTAAAATAACTGGCATTTTTCCTAACAGTTTTCCTTGACAGTTTGGCCGCATTAATATATTTTCGGGTTTTCATGCAGATCATCAACAACCAGATGAAATCTGGTTCAAAACGAATTCATTTAAATTGTTTGGCTGAAGTCCAGGCATTAT
The DNA here is from genome assembly GCA_905475445.1 of Ochropleura plecta. Lineage (NCBI taxonomy): Eukaryota > Metazoa > Arthropoda > Insecta > Lepidoptera > Noctuidae > Ochropleura > Ochropleura plecta. Next base: position 19,989,829 of record FR997739.1, read on the forward strand.
TTAATATTTGTAAACTAAGTTAGTAAATGATTACTTCAAAAATCAATTCAACGCACCCCTAATGAACCACATTCTATAAAAGCTAAGGCTGTTGATACAGACTACACAGGTGACATTTTAAGATGGAATTCTTTCGTTTTTTATCCAATACCCGATAGCTAAGGGCTTTGAACCCGCTGCAGACGGCTGACAGCAAAAAAGGTAGAATGCATCGTCTGCTTAAAGAGTTGCGTGCGCCGCGTCACGTAGGGCTCGCGGTGTGGCCCACGCTGGCCCACGCTGGCCCACGTTGGCCCCTGGTGAAGGTGAATTCGGATAAGATTATTTTAATGAGCTACATAACATACTATTGGAGAGAGCATTGCCGCCCGCGCCGCGAACTTGTGGATAAACGTTCCGTTCTAACTGGTTGAAGGCAGTGCCGTGTCCGAGTGTTTTGTTTTTGATCTTTATTGGAGTGGGTTAGGTTGGCAAGCACCATCATATTTTGTGCCAAGTTACAACATGTAAAATCCTTACTAATATTATAATAGCGAAACTGAGTTTATTTGTTTGTTTGTTACGTTTTCACGCCTAAATGGCCTAATCGATTTAGATGAATTTTGGTACAGACATAGTTGGGACACTGGAGACGGACATGAGCTAAAAAAAACGTGAGAAAAGGGGGAGAAAGAGCAAAGAAAAAAAATATCTTTCTCTCCCCCTTGGAGAGAAAGATATTTTTTTTTTCGATTATCACGCGGGTTAAAGTTAGCGTTAGCCCAAAGTAACTATGCGGAAATATAATATGGCGGCAGCCAGTATACTAATAAAAGTAAGCACTATGCAGGTCAAAGGATATGTTGAACACACGGCGGTACTCTGCTGTTCGGCATTGTTTGACTTAAATATTGAATTGATTGAATAAAATAATATCGGGCTGTAAGTATTCCCTGCACCCACTGCTCGGCGAAGGTCTTTTCTTATACATATACGAAACAGTTCTAGTAGGCTCTCGATCGTACGATGACACGATGCATTCTCATCGCACTTCGACTAATAATACCCACCTAATGACTTAACTGTCGTCATGCTGATGACTAAGCCACCGTGTTAACATCACTTACACTTATGGCTGAAATAATTTCAACTGATTTCTTACTCTAAACTAGTTTGGTTTATATCAAAATAACTATTTTCTTTTTAATATTGATGTCGATTCTGTTGTTACAAACTAAACTAAATCTATTCTAAAAATCACAAAAATTTAGTCTATTCCTGTCAAACAACGTTTACTGTAATTAAAGTGACATAAGTTAACTATGTTATAGTTTGACAGTCCAGCATTAATGTCAGTTTCGTTACTCAATTTAGAGAAATTATGGTAAGTTTATTACCAGTATACGTGTTATTGACAAAATTGTGGTATCTCTCATCCACAAAAGCCATTAATGAAGAGTTGAAGTTGAGAAAATGGTAATCTCAATATGTTATAATGTGTTTTTAAAATGGATCGAGTTATGTATCCGAAATAAATGAATTTTAATTTAATTTAATATTCTGAAATTGACGTTTTTTTTTTCAAAAATAGGTTGGTGGTTCATCAGAATCGGCACCATTGTGTGTCTGATTAAATTATTGATGGTGGTGATGAGAGTGTAGTACACACTACAAAGTGCAACAAGATAAAACTTTATATGGGTTGGGTTTCCATGGGGATTCTTTATTGATTTGCAAGAGACGTGCATATTATTGCGTGTGTCACACTAGCCGTTACAAACCCAGACAGACAGTACACACAGCTTCATTTCTGAGTTCCTAGAGGCCCCCGCCTCTAGGTAGGTAAAAGAAAGTTTTTATATGCATTAACTTTGTTACTTTATGAGGTACTAGCTTTTGCCCGCGGCTTCACTCGCGTTAAATTCGGGGTAACACAGTTCCCCTTTCCTGATTTGCAGATACCTGCTACCTCTACTTTTTGCCCTAGCACCTTATTTATTGTAATAGCAAAGCTAGGTTTATCCTTTTCTTCCCTTTTTCTCCCTCATTTCTCACTTAAAAAATAAATAGCTTATGTCCGTCTCCAGGGTCCCAAAATTAACCAAAATCGGTTTAGCCATTTAGGCGTGAAGACGTAATAAACAAACTCACTTTCGCTTTTATAATATTATAAAAGCGAAATATTAATAAAAAAGTATACTTGACAAGGATTTGTGTAAGATAGTACCACAACTAATAATAAAAACGAAAACTTTTTCCAAAAAGTAAAAAAAAATACTTTACTTTGGGAAACAATCGGTCAGTGGCAAACAATCAATGAGACAAACAAAAGTCACATTATGAATTAAGTCAGTTTTTTGCAAAAATATTGTTGTCTAATCGCACTCGACTAATGCGGCGCGTGAATTTTCCGGATGTGGAAACGAAGGCAAAAGAACATTTACTCTCTGTATTCTATTTCAAAATGGTGATATTTCGATCATATTAAACTATTAAAGGTTTTTTTATATCCTTTCGCCAAAAGCTTAAAGAATAACCTGCCAATTGGATAAAAATACCAAAATTTTACATCCACTTTTTGTTACAATATTTGTATAATAATATATATAATACGAACCTAAAACCAATGTCGTAGTAACTACACACATTGTTTGAAATTCGTATTGTGTAAGTTTGAATCTACAAATTAGTTCACCGTTGTTCATCTGAATCATACTCCTCCCTCGTCACACAAGTGTTTACAAACAGCGGATTCTCTAACAGGCAGAGGTAAGGGACCTATGCAACCTCATACATACATAGCATACACAATCCCGCGCACACTAGGCTTTCTTTTTGCAGAGCTTTTGTACCACGCGCCATTGCGCCGCCGCCCAGCGGTATGCAGGGCTTCCGGTGCGTCACATTCGAGCGCTCCCACGACCTGCACTGCCTCTTCCATCGATGCATTTCTACCTGTTATATAACACCTCTGACATACAAACACCGCAGTAGTACCGTAACAATCGAGAATGCATTCATGGAATGTCCGCCGGACATGCAGCCAGCTTCTAAAGGCTCACTTCGAACAAGATTGTGATACTATTGCAGAATCCGAAAGGTTTGGCTCCTGAGCTGAATAGAGGACCATTGCTGACTTGTGAAGCGCTGATGTAAGGGAAATAAAAGAGACAGAGTAATGGAGATGGGGTTTTCTGTAGTTGAATACTGTGTTTTGTTGCTATGCGGCTGTGCGGTACAGGGGAGTCCCAGTTTGTACACAACTCCATGTAAATGTAACCGCAGAGTGGGCGCGACACTTGATAACCTTATGCCAGTAACAAGAACAAACTCATTTGATTCTGTGGAAATACTTGATAACGTCGTATGTGGCATACTAAAAATGGTCAGGAGAAATTGTCGAAACTGTACATCAGTCGTAAAAATCTGAAATAAAATAAATGTTGCTGCAATATTGACATGACAAACCTTAATAACTAAACGATGAATCAGCATCTCATTTCTCCCATCCCCCGGGGCGAGTGGCTGTGACAATAATCCCGCCGGTCGTTAAGACGCGTTGTCGCGAACGCGGCCGCGGATGGATCGCGTCTGTCTGGCGGGTGTCTGGTACGTTATCACGGAATCGCTCCACGATAATACATTAAACATGATTGTGACGCAAAACGAGCGTGACACATATAACGGATACATACAATATTGTACATAGAGAGGAGCTCGTGCCTTAGTAATAACACCATTCGGGTCGATCTTCATGGTTCAGTAAGGAATTTCCAGAATCAGGTCAGTAGTTAGCTGATTAGCTTTTCTTAACAATGTTGGATCTGAGCTGAATACAGTATTTTAAATAAGGTGCGACTGCCTATCTGACTTCTACAACCCACTTTTTAAACCTTCGGACCTCTGACTACCTGTAACGACTGTCATAGAGAAGCAGCCGTCACGGACGTAGTCCTGGAGCTGTGGTTTCAAAACCGGTGCCTTACCGGGTATAATCCGAAAACTGAAATCGACGCTCTATCTATAGACACGCTTCTAGTGTCTATAGCGTCTGGTATCTAGCAGGCTCTGCACGACTATGGGGAATGTCAGACAGTTGCAATAGTTTGAATGACGAAGACGGTGACTTTGTCATTCAATCTTTTGTCGGCGAAGAACATAAGCTCCATTGACATGACAAATTAGATCAACTTGAACTTGATAGTACAAATTATGAAGATGTATGTAAATTGTGTCATCGGCATGATATGTGAAGGAACAATGGCTTCGTCACTCGGCGGCGGCTTTGCCTAGATCAAGCCGGAGATTTCGCGCAAACATTGATGCGTCAAGCGCGGTGGGCGGTAGGCTACACTTTTAGGGTCATCACGCACTGCTGGTGATGGAATGCAGTGACTCGCTGTTAATTTAGTGACCACTGCTTATGACGACAGTTTGAGGGTAAAGTTTAGTAAACTTATGCAGATTTTACTTTATTTAGTCTTGTATCTGCGTGGTTGCTATGTGTCAGACTATACTTAAGAGTGAATCGGGAAACCCGATTTACCGCAATGCTGTGAAACTTTCTTGCAGATTTGGGACTATTCTTCCAGTTTTGCCTCAATTCTCACTCGTAATATTGCTACACTAAGTAGTAGGATACCCTAGCTAGTAAAGAGGATTAAAAACTCGAAACGTCTAACTTGGCAACCCTAAAGTCATGCGTTGGTGAAATATTGTCAGTTGCGTTATGCTTCGGGAATGGGAAATAGATCACCTGTGTGGTGTAGCGGGTGTGGGAGATCCGCGTTGACTCACTGCTCGGGCAGACGGCCGCGGACGGGGTGACTCCGAGAGAAAGCATGGGAACCGGCCGGGGATAGCCGAGCACATTCTGAAGCGACTTCACGCTTCCGAAATCCGGGAGTTGAGTCATTGAGTCATATAGGGTTGAGTGTGTGAGATCAATGCGTAGGAGGCCAAAATATGCTTAAGTTGAAAGCATATTGCGTCTTCTTGTGCAAGAACGATTTAATAGAAGAAACATATTTACAAGTATTCCTATTAAAATTAATTTCCAATTGGACAGGTCACATTCACAAACCAAGTGAATGGTTTCAACAGGCCAGTTGCTTTGTTCTGCCTCTATTATAATATCACGAAAGATTATCAAGGAAGAAAGGAGAGAGGGAGAGTACTACTTTCTTACGAAAATGTTTTTTTTTTAATTTTGTTAAACTCCATGTTTTGCTTTTAAAGCACACTGGTTTATTTATTACTAGCTTTTGCCCGCGGCTTCGCTCGCGTTAAATTCGGGGTAACACAGTTCCCCTTTCCTGATTCGCAGGTACCTGCTACCTGTAGTTTTTTGCCCTTGCGCCTTATTTATTGTAAAAAGCAATGCTAAGTTTGCCCTTTTCTTCCCTCTGTCTCCCTCATATCTCTTAGCCCATGTCCGTCTCCAGGGTCCCAACTATCTCTGTACCAAAATTCATCAAAATCGGTTTAGTCATTAAGGCGTGAATACGTAACAAACAAACAAACTCACTTCTTTTATAATAATAGTAAGGATGGTGAGACTGTTGTACTAAAGTTTTTATTAAGGTATCGCCATTTATTACATTAAATTGTGTACCTTACTGTGCCCTAGCAGGGTTCATGTATAAAACAAACTATACTTGTAACAATCTTTAAACTGCATGATTGCAATACGATGAATAAATGAACCGTATTTCCTAGGCATGAGATTTTGTTTTTGTGTGGTTCATATAAACACTCCACCTCCACCTTAACATGCATATAACGTTTGGTACATTCTACATTCTCAAGGATTGCCTTTTATGGTCATCTCAACCAGGAACAATATTATTCACTTCAAATTGCTAGAATCTCTGAATGACGTCCACGTACTTACACAGACGTCAGTTTCAGGATCCCCCGAACATTTCCACCACAATGACGGCGCACAGCTATTATTTTAGTTACTTATTGGCAACAAGGGCATTCCGACCCTAACGGAACTAGTGGCATTTCGCTGAAAACAAATACTCATCTCTAGCATGGTGACGTCACTGGCTGCGATATATTATGATGGAACACGGATGCTGATTTACAAAGTCACGGTGAATCCAAAGAGTCGTCGTGAGAACATTTTGCTATTATTATATATATTACACAGAAAAATCCTTAAAAACTATGAGGTTTTTAAGGATTTTTCAGTGATTTTCTTCTTCTTTTTTATTTCATTTCATTTAGTAAAGAATCGTGTCGTCCTCCCGGTATTTTTATTCCACATCTATTTTATTTTTGATTTCGTCATCATATTCGTGTAGCCGTCCGTAGAAGGTACAAAAGTGTCACACGACCTACGCACCCTATACGGCACACGACTATGAATATTATTTTCTTGTTTCATACTTCTTCAGCGTCATTAATTTTGTCGTTGTCGGGGGGTTTCATTACTTTTTATTATTTAAATAATTTTGGTGTTTTCTATATGTAAATACCATAAAATTCCTTTCAAACTATACCAAACACAGTACCTATTTTTATCATTTGTGACTTCGATTTTTAAGACCGCTAGACGTTAGCGCCACATTGAATTTAAATGATGGAGTATGGACAGATAGACAGACGGACAGAGCAAATCTATAAGGGTTTCGTTTTTGCTAAATGGGACCCTTAAAAGCGTGCTAGGTGTACCTCCGCCGTAACTGTAACAACCGCTGAGATCCTGATCTTAGCTCACTATTATTGAAGGTACATTATAAAGTGGTCAAATACATAAGTTAACGATTTATGTACACACTCAATACAGAAAAATAAAAGACAGGGACAAAAATATGTACAAAGTTAATGCGTATTTCTAAAGAAATCTCTTCCAGCATACCTGCGAAAGGAGAGTAAATAAAAGGAGACGTAGACAGTGCTAAAAAAGGAGAAAAAAAACATAAAAATTTTAGCAAATAATAACTCATCATCATCTGCCTAGCCTTTTCCCAACTATCCAACATAGTTGGGAAAAGGCTAGGTCGGCTTTCAGTCTAACCGGATGCAGCTGAATATCAGTATTTTACATGGAGCGACTGCCTATCTGACCTCCACAACCCAGTTAGTACTGGGTAATGCGATACCCCTTGGACTGGTTTTCAGATTTCGGGAACACTGACTACCTGTAACGACTGTCAAAGATCTACAAATGACAGCCGGGACCAACGGCAACGGCTTAACGTGCTTTCCGAGGCACGGAGGAAACTCGGTATGTAACGGGTGGTCACCCATCTACAGACCAACCTAGGCAAGCACAGCTTAACCTAAAGATCGACCCGAGCGGCTGCTATTATTTAGCCACGAGCTCCTCCAAATAATAACTAAATACAAAAAAAAAACAAAAGTATCATTTTCATCTGTACACATAGGGTTCCCTCTATCTGGCAGAATCTTGATGCTCCGAAATTTATTTGGCATAAGTTTTTTTAAACGAACATTTTAAAGGCATAAAAAATATTAGATATAATTATCGTCTGGCATAATGTTTAAAACTTCGAATTTACAATTAATGGCATACTTTTAAGATGGCGGAATGAAATTTAGTATAATTACGATTGGCAGAGTTCAAATTTCGCATAATATCGTTTAGCATAATGTTCATTTAGAGCGATGATTATTTGGTATAATTTCACTTGGAATACTGTGCAGATGGCAGAAATGGTGCCGCGGCAGCGGCCGGCGAGGGCCAGAAACGACTTGCATTAATATAAAAAAGAGATTGTTTTTAGTAGGTTACCCGGAACTGAACTATTAAGATTAGGATAATTACTTATTAAATAAAATTACATTATTTCAAATTCAATTAAATAATAACTAAAATTAATTATTTCTTTAAAATAATGTCATTTGACATTATTTTAAGAAATAATTAATTTTAATAGATGACAACAAATAATGACAAAGATGATTCTAACTATAAAATTTCTGCGAAATGACAATTCTGCCGTTTAATGAATATCGATATGAAAATATATATGCCAAAAGACGATTCTGACTGTGAACTTTCTGCGAAATGATGTTCCTACTTTTTAGATATTATGGATATGAAATTTATGTCTAGAGATGATTCTGACTTACAAAATTATGAGTTTTGAATGTATGATAAATGAGTGTCTGTCAAACAATTTTCTGCTAAGTGAAGTTTATGCTATCCGTTGTTATGCAAAATACAATTATGACATAAAATATTCTGCTATAAAGGGTGGACCCGTACACATCACTATGATTAAGTATATGAGATGAGAGCAGCCGAGTGGCTCGGTATGTAAAATATTGGTTTTCAGCTGTATCCGGTTAGACTGGGAGCCGAGCAAAACATACAGTGCGATAATAAAGGTTTTATGACAACAGCTATGGGGAAGATAAATAAATGATGCTCAATTATTCCTACTATGTTCTGCTGATTCAGTTTATTAACTGTCTAAGAGCTTGCTTGACTTCTGTAGCTCGTCGTTGGCGGACTTGAAAGCTTTGTTTGTTTACATATTAAAGGTTCCCTCTATTTTCTTTGTTGTTGCTATTTCATAATCAAAAGTAATAGTAGGTACAACTAGTATTACATTACATTTCGTTTTTGTGCCGAATATTTTAACTTCATACCTATGTGTTGTGGCACTCGTGGGCTGCAGCTGAAAATCAGCGTCAGGTGGCTGCTTTGTGTTGTCATCTGACATTACGCTGTATTGAGACCCTTTTGGTATTATTTTATTTTATGTAGTTTACTTTTAAGTTGTTCTGTTTGATCCTAATGCTGAATAAACGCAATTATCTTACTTTCTTTCTATTAAACCCTAATGCCTGGAAATGTTATCAACTAAAAACTCTTTCAGGGTCTTTTACTATTACATAACATCACGCCTGTGATCCCCGGAGGCTAAGGCAGAGGTGTATCTCTAATATGTACAACAAAATTTCGCCAGTTATCAACCGGGCACGGGTTCAGACTCCGTGGGTCCTATCGATAAATTCCTGATGGGATAACCCAACACACACACACACACATACTTTGTCGGATCAGGGAAACCCCCAGGACCTCTTGCTAAGTGATGGCGCTTGCGGCCATTTGACCAACGAGTCATTCTATTATTAAAATAATAAAATCACTATTAATATATCTATTATTTTTTATATATATTTTATGGGAAATATAAATTTATGTGTATAAGTCTGGGGTGGATCGAATAATATCCTCACCCGTACGCAAAATACGCGCCTCAGACTTGCGGACATCAGCCCGTTATACAGTACAATGTGAATAAGTGAATAAAGAAACATAATAAATCAATATTAAGGCCTAGCCTAGACTTTAGTACGATATGATGTTTCCCGAAAATTGTGTCTATTGACAACGATATACAATTTCCAATATAATTTCGATCAATTCGGAAAGCAATAAGCTGTGGGTCATTGCCTAACAAACAATTACAAATAGCCCACAACGACGCTACAGCCTGCCCCGTCATGCACCTGCCGCCCGCGGTAAAACCCAGCTTTTGTATCTAATAATTAGCTAGGTATAGAGCTGCGCTTGCAATGCATGTTGATAGTCTCTGTTAAAACTATAACAGTAATTATAACCAAAACTCATGTTATATTAGGCACACGCTATATTTCATCGTGTCGTTTAATATTAATTAAAAAAGACTAGCTGGCGCCCGCGGCTTCACCCGCGTGATATCGAAAAAAAAGTATTCTATGTGTTATTCCAGACTATAAACTACTTCTGTGCCAAATTATATCAAGATCTGTTCAGTAGTATTTTCGTGAAAGAGGATCAAACATACATCCATACTCATGGCACAAACTTTCGCATTTATAATATTAGTAAGATAGGATGCCAAGGGCATTAAAATAGAAATTAATCCATTTTACCAATCTGTTCAGACTTGTCTACAGCATTATTTATGATGGTCACGGCGTTGTAATGATATAACTCGTTGTTTTCATATAAGTAATTGAAACACTGCACCTAATTTGCGTTTTTTCACAAGAAACAGAATTTGGTCAAAGTACATTCTATAGTGTGTGTTATGTAAGCGCGTGTGAAGGGCTTGACGATTAGAAGCTCATGTCTGTTTGTTAACTTCCTTGTTGTTTTTGTACTTGAAACATTAATCAACAACGTATAATAAATTTGGAGATGTTGATATACCTACGGCCATACATTTATTACAAGGGCTGGGCAGTCTTAATAGTTCATACCTATTAGATCCGCTATGGGATCCCTGTTCAGACGATTTGACTCCACATAAATTAAACATAAGGTTCAACTAACCCGCTACCTCCGCACATAATACCTCGATCCTTTCGAATAAGTTCAGACTGAAGCATTTTCAAGTGAATTTTCGCAACAAGAAGATAGACTGATACCAACATAGAAGATAATTTCTATTTAAACTTAATCCATCAGGCTCATTGGGACGATTAAAGGGTCGGAAGAGATGATTTTACCTACACTTATTATAACTTAGGGGTGTCTAACTCAGCCTGGACACGGTGACCTTAGGTACCGCGGCAGAACCTTTTTACGACAGACTTGTCGTGAAATTTCTTTGCAAATGGTCGAGTTCATTAAACAAACCTTTGCATTATTGCAACGAACGTTTGTAGCTATTTTACAACTGGTCGTACATGCTAGTCGACTGAGTCACCGCACACTATGTACACTGTACAGCCTTCACGCACACTTTTAGCAAGTCATTCTGAAGCAGCCTTGCGTTATTGACTTTAAATTATAGACATGATTTCTATTTCGCGCACCTTGTGCAAAATAAATAAAACTGTATTTATGACGAGTGATAAAATTTAAACCGTCTCTTACGTATTTCTCCCATGATTTCCATTTGTAGCGAGCACCCGATATTTCGACGATATTGCAAGCGCCATGATTGTGGGATGACTGAAGAATAAGGGTGGGTGATGGTGAAAAAATGTTGCAGACCCATTTGTCTACCGTCAGTCTTAGTGTATTGCTTCGCATACTACTGGAACTCGATATAAAGAAAGAGGACGAATGAAGACCATTAAGATCGCTGCAAAACGACTTCCGGCCACCGTTGATGCGACTCTATGGACGGTGAGCAATAGGTAGCTCAAGCTAAGCAGAGGGGCCTACCAGGGCCACTGCTTGCTGGGGTTTCGTGTTGTTCGAAAGAGATACCGCGGCCCCGGAAAACATAGGGCAAAAGAAGGAAAATGGGTGGATTTTAGTCATCAAACCTCTAACACTCCCCCCCCCCCCCCGCACCGCCCAGAGCGGGGTAAAGGTATTCGATGATTTTCAATACAAAAAAAAACAAAACAAAAAAGACCATTAACATTTAAACAAACTATTATCATACGATTATAATATCAAACGAAAAAAACCCATTTAAAACACGTCAAAGACGAAATCCATCTAGCTCATCCACTAACATCAACATAACGTTCAGTCGTCATGACTTCTTGCCTCGCCGACGTCAGGGCCCAAGTGTCCAACTTGTGCCCGTCATGAGTGACGGCGCTAGTAATGGCTGTCTTTGCCTCAACGCGTTTATTTCGCACGCGTTCTATAAATAGATTTAAAAATATATATGCGTGACGACTTTATACGTAATAGTAATTATGTGTGATGCTTTAATAGATTACAAATATACGTCATAACATTGTAATATTATCGTTTGTTATTATAGATTGTGCGGCGGCAGCGCGGCGTGTTGCTGGGTACCCCGACAGGTTGGCGCGCTGCTCTCCCACGCAGGAGAGGTCCTGTTTCATGGGAAACTGGTTTATAAACACGTCGCTCGTAGTAGCGTTATGTACTAGTGTTTCGTAGATTATTGTTTGTTTCTTTTTTATCAAACCTAATAAAACTGTAAGACCACACATCAGCGGATGATCGTTTGTATCAATCAGGTACCTTTTGTAGCAGAAAGTCTCGTTAATGTTTCTACCCTTACGAACTAAATCTTTATAACTTTAGCTGAGAATTCCTAGGTAGTATTGAAGTACTGAAATCAAGAAAACTACCAGATGGTAGATACCATCGTATCAATTACGATTTTGAGAGAGATGAATGACGTATTTCCATATACGCAATATTCAATTCAATTTATTTTACGGACATCTTGATCCAACGGTGATACATACTGACTTAAAAACTATTGTTAGTAACACAAATATAAAAGGCACTGATTCTTATATTTCACCTCAGGGTAGGAAAACAGACGCTCATAAAGACCCTGTACCTCTCTAATCGATCATCAGACGAACGAAATGCCTCAACACAGGAGCACGCACATCTTCAGCTATAGGCTTCAGGATACTGTTGTGAATAATATGCCTATGGCAACATCTTATGGACTAATTGACTCTGTTCTTGTTATGTCTCAAGTCATCATGAAGCAGCAACCATAGACAATCGTAGACCAATGACCTTCACAAAAACGCGACCTTGTGACCGGCCATGACACTGTACACCACAATTACATGTGAATCATAGTTTCATCACTATACATCATAATTTCGCTCACTGAGTTTTTACACTTGTGCAGTATTTCTACTTAGTCATCCTGCCTGGGTTGCGGGTTGTTCGAAAGAGATACTGCGGCCCCGAAACATAAAGGGCAATGAAGAACCATGGGTGGGTTTTAGTAAGCACCTAGACCTGCGTCAGGTGGCAGGTGAGGAAACAGCGTTCTTCGGAGATCGATATTGGAGAGCCACTGTAGTGTAATGTCATCATGTGTAATTTTCATAGTTTAATACTAAAATCACAAATTTATCCGCTTTCTCTATCTTAAAATAACTCTTTATTCGGTATTTGTAATAAATGAGTGTGTTTACTAAGCTTTGATTATGTAAACTTATAATGTAGACGAATGTTATGTGGAAAGTCGGTCAATAGCATGGCCATAAAGTGGCCAGCGCGCAGCTAAGCGTCGCCGGTCCAAAGTGCACGTTACTATAATGATTTTGTGTTGTGTGTCGCGCCGGTGTCGGGCCCACGGCGCGCGGCGGGCGGCGACGCGGCTTTTGCTCAGGGCACAGACCACGCTTCTCACAGCTAACGATGAAAGTTCGATGTCAAGTAGATGGTCATCGTTATACACGTATAAGAAAAATCAGGTAATAGTGTTTACCGCAGCTATTTATAATTTAAAAACCTTAAAATGGTAAAAAGCCTGAACTGCAGAGCTTTCATGATTCAGCAAATAGACATATCTTCCAAATTATATGGGAACAATGTTATATTCCGATACTACAATGTATTAATTTGAAATCCTGACACTTGCCTTGCATCGCCTGTATTATGCAGGATACCCAGCTCGCCAGGAGAACTTTAACGGTGTACGGCCTCTACCTTGAGTTTGGGCTCAAACGATGCGTATTCATGAGCACATGATAATACAATCTGGGTTTTTAGGATAGATAATATTTTACAGTTTACTCTAACTCTCTAAACATAGAGTAGAGGATTTTTTTTTCGGGGTATAAAATTTTTCTCGATAATAAAGCAGGTTTATGTGTATTACTTACCTTCTGAAAATGATTTTTCTTCCCAAACTTATCACGTATGTATCATGCAGATAGCTTGTCTACCGCTGACCATTGACATATCTCTTTATTTACCTACACTTTGCTAATGCTAGACACTTCCGCAGATTGTTTGTTTCCCAATGTCAATGATTTCTGGTTACACTCCAACAGCTCACAAAAAAGAAACTTTTCTATAAGTTTCTGTATATCCAGAATTAAAGTATTCTCTTCTGATCACATGCATTATCCGCGACATAAATATTCTAGACTTGGTTGTTATTGCAGTACGGCACTCTTTCGTTTTTTTTTATATCTTTTTTACCTGTTGTGTGTCTGTTTGTCCCGGCTAACATTTACAGGCAATAAGTAGAAGTTGAAAACAAACCCCACAAAATCCGATACAAATAGGGAAGCAGTATTTTTATAAATGCTGACGAAAGTAGCGGGCAACAACTTGTTAAGATTTTCACTTTTTTATTAATTTGATGATTGAGGGATTCCGGTTAGATTTAATTATCGTCTGTTTGATATTACAATAAATTGGTCACTTACTTTTATTGTAAAATGTATATTGAGCGTAACATTTGAAGTGGCTAATAACAATTGTCACATTTACAGCTTTTCTATGGTCTGTTTTAGATTTGAACTTGAACAATATGTATTCACGTATTTAATGCGGATCTTCTAAAGCTTTACATGAATGTGATAGTCCGGCAAGAGCAGGTGCTTCGATGAGTAATAGACATAGTTCAGCAGCGACTCACGCGCATAATGTGACGTTTACGACCCGCTCGATGTGCCAGCCACGCTTTAATACCAAAATGTTTATAGTTCACTACGAATATTTAACATAACTTTACGTATTATGCGATCCAAATTAGAATATGAATGGCTCAGAATAAGGTCTTGCTTACCTTACAGTGATGTGTCATCAGAAGAGATTCTAGTTCGAACTAGCGAAGTCGCGTAGACAACACGTCATTGCCGAAAAGCTGCGGGTTCGTTGTTCGTCGCCGCGTAGGCTTCGTTCCGTAGCCGCGTATCCACCGTGTAACACGTAGCCTGCATGTAGGCTTAGTGTTATGGCCGCGTTAGCCTCGCGTCGTCTCTGAAACCTATAGTTATTTTCAACAGCTACAAAGGCAGAAGCATAAAAGGCTCCGGTAAGTTATACGACCACTTCAAGGCAGTGATTACTTTAAAACCATTAGATTACAACTTTTCAGCAGTTATAACTAATTAATGGCGGGTTTATTTATTGCAGCTTCTCTATTATCTCGCTGCTGGACAAAGGCCTCACCTTTCTCCTTCCAAACCTCTCTATTCTGTGCGATATCACACGGACGGAATTGACGGCACGGTTGGTGCAGTGGCTGAGCGATCGACTGCTGCGTTGCGTGTCGCGGGTTCGATCCCCGCACGGAACAAATATTTGTATGATCTACAGGTAAGTAGTTGTTTCGGGTCTGGCTGTTTGTGCTTGTGAGTTTAAATATTTGTAAACGCACCCACGATACAAAACAAATTCCTCATGTGGGGCAACGTTTCTTTTTAAATAAGTAAATAATATATATCAGACCACTTTCGCCCCACATATAAGACCACATCGTCACACCACTTCACGCTACGTGGTCACCCACTTCCACTTAAGCTTAGCTTTTATTTCCGAAACATGCAACCTGAGTTATAGAACGCGGGGTGGTGTTTTAAGGCGATGGTTATTACCATTGTTAAATCATAAGAAACTTTTAATTGCACAAGAAATATCTCTCATTCAATGAATATGAACAAACACATTAATACCTCATCAATATTTGTCTGTGGTTCTCCATAGTTTGCATGATATCACTGTTTGTTTTCACGCGGATATCGAAACCGCAATTGCTAAAAACTTGGGAAAGGCCGTTTGTGGGTAATGCCGTAATAAATTAAAACATTTTCTTTACACTACACCAGAATACTGTGGAATGTGAGTTAGGATACAAAATTGTTCTTGTATTCATAAATAATATTACGTTCAATTCTATACATGGTGTCTCTGGAATCTAATAGAACAGTTCACATAATTATTTTGTAACTACCATGATGTTAAATTTTAATCTTTTTTTAACATAAACATAATATGCATAAGATGTGACAAACATATCCGATCAGTTTCTATTTGTTATCCTGCATGCATATTTTTTTGTACTATTTATGTATGTGTACATAAGTTTAAGCAAATAAATATCTTAACTTATCTTAAAAAAGCAGTTCCAACTGGTTCTTTTGTTTTCAAAGCATTGTTTGCCAATTCTAAACATTGCTGTGATGTGGTCAAGTGATATAGGTGTCTATTATTTTTTAATTGGTAAACTTTTTCTTATGTCGTGAGTCATGTTATTTACCCTAGCTAGGAATGTGCAGGAGGAGAAGAACAAAAGATCCAGTTGAAATTGGTCGCATGAAAAGTAAAGCAAGTAGATTAAAAAGTATTTATAAAATAGTCTAAACTTTAAAACCGTAAAAAAAATAAAATGAATCGACATTCTCTTGGTTCAAGTTTGGAAGTGGCCTTTCTCACGCCGCCATTCGATTTGATCCATGTACTGATCTTATTTGTTTATTTTAGGCTGACTCCATAAACAAATATTATTTTAATTTTATTTATTTTTTGCTATCTTCTCTTAATTTCTACACTAATTGAGTATTTACTTCTTCAAAGCAATGTATTTCTGTTGACTTTTGTCCAAGGTGTCGGCAGGCTTATTGCCGCTTCAGACGGAATGACAAAAGATTGGGCGTCTTGGTGGCGCGTCAGCCTCCTATTGGTCGACTGATGCGCCACGTCGTCGGAGCGTTGCTTTCTTTAAATAAAGAATGAAGTTAGCGGTAATGTTTTCAGATCCACACTATTCTATTTATCTTTTATTATTATTATTTATTTACATCATAATTATATCGTTATTTCACATTTATATTATTATTTTTTTATCACTAAGTACCTACTTATTTATTTGTACCTACTTGCTGCCATCGTCCGTGTGTCACTGCGGGTGCCAACTGAAAACCAGCGTTGGGTGTCTGACGCCTAGCATATGCTGAGTTGGTAACCCTTTCGTTATGGGCACGCTCAGCGCAACCTTGTCCATGTTTTTCCGTTCTGTGTACCTTTTTTTTTTTGCTTTTGCTGTTGTGTTGTGTCTGTTTCGAATAAATATTTTTCTATTCTATTCTATTCTATTCTATCCATAGTTCTACGTACACCCTGTATAGAGTAGCCCGCACTGACCACGTGTTCTGTTAACTGATCGCACGATCCTCGTCCCGAGAGCGACTTCCGTAACCGACACCTGTTGACGACTGACATCGTTACACTAATTTATTTTCCACACTAACATTTTCTGCGACTGATTTGATGAATCAAAAACCAGCCAAGTACGAGACGGACTCGTGGACCGAGGATTCCGTACAAACGTGCTACCTACATAAACGGTCATGTTTTTTTCACAGCTACATTGAGTAGGTATATGGTTTTAATTTCACTCCATACCTCTCCGCGAGCCCGAGATAAAGGATACAACAATGACAGACAGATGGACAACAATGTGATCCTAAGGGTTCCGCTTTTTCTTTGTGAGGTACGGAACCAAAAATTATGTTTCAGTCATAACTGTGAAAAAGGTAAATTAATGAATAAGCTGTCCAGCTTTCACAGTTGAAAAAAAGCAAAGCAGGTAAACTGCCAAAGCAGGTATCGCTGAACGGGTCTCCGTTCAGCGATACCTGCTATGGATGGATTGTGGTTTATTGTACTGCCTACTACGAATTCCTTGTATGACCTAAAACGGTTCGTACATATAAACAGATTACATTTGTCATGTATTCAGTACGTGTTAGTACTCACTCGAGCGCGCCTGGCTAACACGACCCTTCGACTAAGTGCAAATCAGTGCATCGCTTGGAAAAACAACATTCTGAGGAAATTAATGAAGGTAAGTGATTTGCGCAAGGTATAATGAAATTAGCCGTAACAATTAAGGCAGTAGCGCCACGATGAGCCCACTCCCCCTCACATCGGCTGACCAGTCCTGACCACTGACCAGTGCGCGTGCTGATCACGCGACCGCCGGCGCCGACCGACCCGTCGCGGCTCGCTGCGCATGCGTCCGACTGACGCAAAAAATGTAACAATTACCTACATTACTCATACAACACATGATATGTTGGATGTGAACCATCTTACAAAAAAACAATACGTTCAGTATTTCGTCAAAGTATGCATGGCGTGTTCTCTAACACGCCATGCATACTTTTTTAATTAAAATCTAATGCAAGAGTCAATTATGTCCTATTGTTGAGCTCCTCGTACACCTCACTAGAGCTTTCAAACAAATGCGCTCAATTTGTTTCGAAAGTCCAGCTTTGTATTTCTTTTTGAGTAAAAATAATTTAAAAAAGTTTTTATGTAACGTTATTAATCTCAATAGCGCACATTGCTGATACAAATATTCTCTAGAGATAGCCTATAGTTACAATCTCACAATCGGTGATGCAACATTCCTCGCCATGTTACTTCTTAGTCACGATCCTTTTCTCCGATCAAGCGTTGGTTACATGACCACATACATAATTATGTGTAGTATAGCTGCACTCAATTGATATCATGATATCACCCGCAAATCGTCGCAGTTAAATAATTAGAGTGGTACCCGTCATCGGTGAATCGTTTGCCAGCAGCTACTGACGTGCTCTGTGACGTGTACCAAAGAGAAACTGCGAACAATTTGATTTTATTTAATCACAGTAATTGGACCTCGGTCACATGGCGTTGACTCTTGCAGTTTAATTTTGGGATCACATGACAGTTCCATTGGTTTTTAATTGTATGAGCAACTAGCTTATGTTCATGACTTCACCCCGTAGAGTTCGAGAATTACGCATAGGATTGTAGCTTATATTTAGTTCCGAAAACGAATTGCCAAACCAAGAGCTACCAATGCATTACTGAGATCTATTTGGTAAAACGATAAACTGTAAATCTTCGCGTCCAACGTTAAATCTGCACTGCTCTAAGGGTGCTAAACTTGAATGGTAAAAAAGGACATCTCACGCTAAATATAAATCTTCTTCAACCACTGTTAACCTCGGGATTTACTAACCTAAGAACTGACTGACTGAAGAATTGTTCCAGAAATGCTACAAAAGCCAGATCGACTGGCAGATCAAGTGTCATAAATGAAAGGAATTTAAAAAGTAAGCGTGGTGTTTCCCGTCAAACGAATGGATGACATGCTGCCAAGTGCAGCGTGAAGCACAAGACTGCGATGGAGGCCGCCTATAGTCCAAGTCCTCTGCCCCAGGGACAGAAGGTTGGAAAGTAAGTTACACCGTGCTGTGAACAGCTTGTGGTATTCTGGTTTTCTTGTGCATGTATAAAAGGAAGGTGAAGTGTGTAAAGAGTCTGTGGTTTCTGCCTACCCGCTTGGGAAAAGAGCGTCAGTTTATGTATGTTTGTAGATTTAGGTTATTTTACTTCTGATGTTTTTTTTTTATAAGTTTATCTTAATTACGCAATATTTTTAAATTATATTTGCCTGCCCTAAACTGTTTGTGCCTGAACCACCAAAACACCTGGTTACATCTATAATTTAAGCAAATAAATTATTCTAATTTTGATAACTTAACCGTACTTTTCAGGAAACGTGGTGGTCAGTTTTTGCGTTTCAAGGATGTTCAGAAAAGATACTCCAAAAGATGTGAAATTGACCCCTTAGTATAAGAAAAGGACGCACGACGACGGCAGGTTTATGACTTTGAAAAGAGAAGAAGGTCGTAATTGGATATAAAGCGTGATGACCTTAACGCTAGACCACATACAGCTATGTGTATAATGTCGTCAATGGAGTTATAACATGTCCGCTTCTTGCTCGGAGCTTTTAGACCTAAGTTGGAAACGCTAACCAATCGAGAGCACATAATAGAGCCTTGATGTGCACCAAAGCTCTCGACAACCGCCTTATAAAGCCATCGAAAACAGCCGCTGTGACCGAAATCGGCTAGATGGCATCACCATAATTTTTCAGGACTTTCGGAATAACTCCTAGGACGACAACATGGCGTCCTCTTGTCTGTTAACAAGCAACAGTAAGAATTCCGTTCTTAATGGTCTACGAGAGTTCGAACACGTTCGCGATAAGATAGCCTACCAACTACTTTTAAAATCATTAGTTTAAATTTTTGTAGTAATCCTCCCTTATCTTGATGAACAATACAAAGTTATCTATCCATTCCCTGCAATATGCAAGCGGGTGTTAAGGTGTTTACCACATTCTCTTCTTTGTCCGTGAGCTGTACCGTTAGCAACTTCTCACTAAACCTCAATAAGGAAATACACACTAAGTTGTTATTTAATTATTTTTGTTTCTTGAAATTCTGAATATACCCGAACAATTACCCACTGTGCGTGCGCTGACTCAGTGACTAAGTGTCCAGTTTATACTTAACACAATACAAAAACTCAGCACTCATTAAGGAATTAAAGTAGATAATCTTTACAACTGTTTGGTCCCTGGTTCTACACGAACTATACAAAACGAAGTCAATGTTTTTGCTTTCATTTAAGTTTAGTGTTTTACAACGTCGGATGAAGTTCTGTTTTGTGATTAAAAAAAAACTTAAAACTAAAATTGTCTTAAATGTTATGGACAGTTGAAAATACGAGAGCAGTAATTGTGCACTATCTGCAATCTAGTCAAGCGATACTCGCCTTCGCGGTTTGTCACATCACTGGCACTGTCGTCGTCGGTCGTGACGGTGCGGTGCCGGACGGCGCCGGCGCGGACGGCGGGCGCCACGCAGTCTGCGCGCTCGCCTCACTCCGCCCACACCCGCGCCACAGTGACACGCAACTCAAGCGCCAATCCCGCGGCGGGTGCAACGGATTCCTCGCGTAACGTTAGTACTCTACAGTAATGCGGTGATAAGATTGGCTACAGCGCCTACAGCACAGTAAGACATCAACAAAGAATGTGATCTCATCACTACCGTGCTCGTAAGAATTAGGTTAGGTATAAGAGTTTGAGTACACAAAACTGCCAATCCATAACGCAGAAAACTGCGACACAAATTGCTACGATGCAATTTTGTGCGGCCAGGCACTTCCACGATTCTGGTGACCATTGCTTCGGTGACCGCCGACCATAATGAACGTATTATGTAAATTAGGTCTTGACATGGGTCGTAAAAAGAAGTGCGCACTTCTGATATTGCTAAGAATATGTAGGAAAATGAATATATGGGAATCAATTTACAAGTTGTTGCGATGGACGCGTCGAGACAATCTGCGAGGTCGCTAAGTTCTACGATGTGACGTCGCATTGTAGTTTAGTGCACAACACTTCGAGCTTGTCGACGTCCATCTTCCATTTTGCGTTCAAGTAACGGTTAGCTGTAATTCGACCTATATAGTCAGAGGAGCATTTAGTTTGTAAGTTTTTGCCCTGGCTGGAGGTCTTAATTTTTAAGGCATCCACAGGAATCGCCCGGTTAAGCAGACGACAACCTCTTAGGTTGAACTGCGAGATGCCATTCAGAAAAAAAAAACAGAGGAGCATCTTATATTACCAGTGTTTATATTTATTTGGAAAAATAAATGGTTACACATTGCAAATTATGTATATCTTAGTATTACACTTTAAGAGATAACAAAAAAAAAACATTACGGCAGACAGTTTCAGAATGATTTTTAATTTTACTATAATAAATGTTAAAATCGAAATCATTGCAATACCACAGTTTAATATTATTATGTACTTATTTTATTTTATATAGATTTATAATATAATAACATTGAATTTGTCCTTATAACCATTCATAAATCGTTGAGGAAAACATTCGTAGTAGGTAAACAAAATAAAATAATGTAGTATTTATTAGTACCTGTTCGGTAAATACGTAGCTGGCGTCATACATAATAGACGCCTGTTACACAACATTATATATAAATAATATAATCTTTTAAAATCGTCAAATTCTTTATTGCGAACTAAGTGTTCAGAATTTTGATGTTAACAATAGATAGGTTTATACAACATTATTTTAGTATAGGCGAAATCTGAATACAGTTTGTTCAGAATAAGTAACTGAATCGATTCCAATAATTTTTACACCATGTTATATTTTGTCCCAAAAATATTAATAAAAGGTTACGAGTTGGACACTTAGTAGATACACGAAATCATACGGCGCGCAACAAGGTCACGGCAGGTCAAGCGACAGTACACACGTGTGGTGCCGTTTGTGCCGCGCGGTGACCGTGTTTTTGTACGGACAGCCAGGTAAAATAACAAGCTTATAACTTTCTGATTTTTCATGATAATGTTCTGAAATTTTTTACATAGATTCTTCACATAAACATACTAGACACGTGTTTCGGGTTTCGCATAAAGTAAAACTAATGTTGTATAGTTGTAGATAGTAAAAAAGACAAAAAAAAGCTACCAAATTTAACAGTTAAACAGTTTACATTATATTAATTATTTATATATATTTAATATCATGTCATACTTTTCTTATAATTTATATCACATTATAATAAGTGTCGCAATAATGTCTCAAGCAATCACATTTATTTAATAACTATTTTTCTTCAAGGAATTATTTTATACTAGCTTTTGCCCACGGCTTCGCTCGCGTTAAATTCGGGGTGACACAGTGCCCCTTTCCTGTATTGCAGGTACCTGCTATCTGTAGTTTTTGCCCTTGCGCTTTATTTATTGTAATAGCAAAGCTAAGTTAAACGCTTTACTTCCCTCTTTTTCCCTTATTTCTCACTTAAAATAGTAGATTATTAACCAAGGGGATAAAGCAGTGTCTTCTGTCGCGGGTGACGATTTAAATCGCGAGTGTAACGAAGGACTCGAGGTTTACTCCCGAGCGTAGCGAGGGTGTTAAAAACTCAAATCACGAGCGAAGTGAGGGATTCAAGACGAGTCCTGAGTGTAGCGAGGGATTTAAGTTCACCCAAGACTAAGACCACCGAGGAAAATACTCTACTTTTCGTACCATTTGCGAAAAAATTAACACAATAACAATATGAGATAAGCATTTATTAAAAATAATGACAATTAAAAGTAAAAGTTAACATTCGAAACATTGGTCCAATTATTGATAGAGAGAGTTACATTTTGGTTTGGTACATTTATTGTTGATGAGTTGATTTGAGTATTTCTCTGTTCTTGCGTCTGAGGAACTTGCGTTTCATTGTAGAAATATTGCTTCTCCACGTTGAAAATACTTCATAAGTTTTTAAATAATTTTCCTTTGAAATCTTGGAATTTGTTGGAAGCAAATTATTTATAATTGCGGCAGCATTTGCACTGATGGAATCCGACAATTCTATCACTGTCGCTTTGGTTTAACATCGTAACGTAATTTTAGAACATTAACTTATTTATAAAAATAAATTAAAATAGACTTAACGTATTTGAAGAAAACAAAAACGCGGCAAATTTCTAGACTAATATTTTTTTCGTACCACTTGCTCAAAAAAGTGACATTCTATGCCACAAAAACCGAACATAACAATAGTCATTTTTAATCTGTTAAAAGCAGGGAAAGAAAATTGTACTGAATTTCATTCATCCTCTAGGGGGAGAATGTGATTTAAATTTGGAATACTTACTTACCAAAATTTATACTGAACTACATCTGTGTTTACACTATTGAGTTTATATATAAAGCATTATACATCTTTTTGAAAAAGGATTTATTATGCAGTTACGAATATTAAATAAAATTACGAAATACGACGAGGCCGTATGAGCTTGATGCCTTTGCTTTTCCGACAAAAAATATTAGTCAAGGAATTTGCCGCATTTTTGTTTTCTTCAAATACATAAACGTTTAGTTTATTTTAATTTATTTGTCTAAATAAGTTAATGTTCTAAAAATACGTTACGATGTTAAATCAAAGCGACAGTGACAGTAAATTGTCGGATTCAAATCAACTCAGCAACAATAAATGTGCCAAACAAAAATGTACCCTACTCTATCAATAATTGGACCAATGTTTCGAAAGTTAACTTTTACTTTTAATTGTCATTATTTTTAATAAATGCTTATCTCATATTATTATTGTGTTAATTTTTTCGCAAATGGTACGAAAAGTAGAGTATTTTCCTCGGTGATAAAGCTGTCTTTGTCTTGGGTGAACTTAAATCCCTCGCTACACTCAGGACTCGTCTTAAATCCCTCGCTGCGCTCGTGATTTAAGTTTTTAACACCCTCGCTACGCTCGGGAGTAAACGCGTGTCCTTCGTTACGCTCGAGATTTAAATCGTCACCCGCGACAGAAGACACTGCTTTATCCCCTTGGTTAATAATCTACTATTTGTCGGAAAAGCAAAGGCATCAAGCTCATACGGCCTCGTCGGTTTTCGTAATTTTATTTAATAACCATAACAGCATAATAAATGCGTATTCATTTTTCAAAAGATGTAAAATGCTATAAATACAAACTCAATGGTGTAAACACAGATGTAGTTCAGTATAAATTTCGGTAAGTATTCCAAATTTAAATCACATTCTCCCCCTAGAGGATGAATGAAATTCAGTACAATTTTCTTTCCCTGTTTTTAACAGATTAAAAATGACTATTGTTATGTTCGCTTTTTGTGGCATAGAATGACACTTTTTTGAGCAAGTGGTACGAAAAAAATATTATTAGATAAGCTGCTTATTATGTGACACAGCTGCAAATATTACGACGTTAAAAGCGTCACTTGATAAAACCCAGTTCTAAGTATGTAGTTTTTTTGTGTTGTCGAATTTAGTTATTATCCTTCCGTTTTCCAACATGAATGACATAGTAAATAAGATCTTGACGCAAATACTTAAGATTTCCCTAACGAATGGGTTGTAGGTAACATAGCACGTGGCTCGGCGGAATACCCACTTATTCATCGTTCGGAGAAATGATCGTGAATTCGGATGATGCAAACATGATAATATAGAGCAACGTAATGTTTTAATTGACACAGATACCGACTCACTAGCTTTCATGGGTTTCTCTTTCTTTGTAAGTAAGCCTCTGTGTCCGTGTGCGCGTGCGCAGCTACACCCTGTGTTTGTTTCAGAACCAAAACTAGAAGGGTTTATGAATTTCATGAAATAAACAGCCACATATATCGTTCCGTAGGTATTGGTAAAATCAATATTAATTTATACAGTTCTTATTTCACGTCGCTCAAGTGCACTAAAAGTTGTTATCAATGTCATCATGTCTATTAATTCCACTCGGTACTATTTTTTCTTTTATCGGTTATTGACTGACCGACTCTTAAAAATCCAGTTTTGATTTCATTCATAATTCGCAATAATCGCCATCGAGTTATGCAAATGAGATATCAGGTAGTATTCGCTCGGCGCGTGCGCACGTGATCACTTCAATATCATTCATACGTTAGCCGCGCTGCACGCTGGTTAGATTCTTGGATAACATGTTAGGTACGTTATAAGGTCAAAATTTTGAAATAATAAAAGAATTAGTTAACGATAACTCAAAATTATAGTCATTCAGTTTTTTAGTAACGGTTCTTTGAGGTCATTCGTTTTGGATGATGCCTCCTCAAAACTTTATACCAACACAAGTATCTAAAATATTTAAACTCAAGGAGATCGATCGGAAATTTAAAATTTAAATCGAGTTTGCGGTTTTGATATACAAAATGCCGAATGCATCGTGTGCGACGTATGAATACGTGCTGTACCCGTACTATACAAAGTGTCCGGTCGCGGACTAGCGATATTCTATGTACTTATATAACAAACATTCTAGTACTCAAATTTATTGATTTTCAAAAAAACTACCAATTTTTTTTTTCAAAGTTTACAAAACTTTCGTTGGCTTGCATATTTTTTGGACTCTAATTTTGTTTTCTAAAGTTACCAAAATGTAAGCTCATCATTTCTAAATTTAAACGATAGACAATATTGTTGCCTTCTGAATAAACCTATTTTCGTCTCAGTACGACCAAAACTTTGAAAGATATGATTATTTTTTGTCCACGCATAGAGAATATCTCAAAATGGCTACCAAAAAGCGGGGAAGTGAATTAAACCCAAGTGTGTAGCGTAATAGTTTATTAAAACACTCGTTCCATAAGTATCTTGAATATCGCTCCATGACCGGACACATTGTATACTTACACTATTCACTTATAGCTGGATAATATAAGATTTCATTGTTTTCCTTTCATTTAACTTATGAAGTTTGTTAAAGAGATTTGATCCTTATTGACCCTAACGATCGATGCAATAAAAGTACAGGGTGCAACTTTGAGGACACGGTGGAGCACACAGTGGCGGTCAGTCCAGCTTGGGCGGAGCACCGCCGTGCCCTCGTAGAGGCGATCGGCGGCGGCGATCTCTCGCGTCCGGCCCCAGTTCAGTCCATGGTCCGGAGCGAGAGGGAGTGGGAAGCGGTCACGTCCTTCTGCGAAGCAGTAATGCTAGCAAAGGAGGTCGGGCGTTTGAGGGAGAGAACATCAAGCCAACCCAGCCGCCGCGGGAGACGCCCCGGGTGCCGCGCCGGGCGCCGCCAGACTACTCCCGGCCACCGCGGATGCGAGCCTGTGGACGGTGAGCAATGGGTAGCTCACCGTCCGTCCGTCTATTGACGACAGGCCGTGTAGACGGCGCATTCGTGTTTCACGCTCGCCTCAAAGAGATGTCAGCAAAGCAGAGGGGCTTGCCAGAGCCTCCGCCTGCCGGGATTGCGGGTTGTTCGAAAGAGAGACCGCGGCCCCGGAACGTAAAGGGCAATAGAAGGAACATGGGTGGGTTTTAGTCAGTAAAAGTCTGGCATGCCCCCCCCGCTCCGCTCAGAGCGGGGGAAGTCATTAGATGATTTTCCACCCGAAATAAAAAAAGGGTGCAACTTTTACAGATTTTAGTCGGTTCGATTACCGTGTGCGGCAAGCGAAGTTTTAAAAATCTTTGAATGCCGTTTTCTTTCTTTTCAAAAATAAAGGAATGTTTTCTTTGAGTAAAATTTTCTATCTAAAGTATTAAGAGTACTTCCCCTTCAGGTGGCATTAAATTCCACCCTGTATAGGGTGGAAGTGACATTGCATATCCCAGCTACCTACGTGACCGTTTTTCATTTACCCGTCCTCCTGACGCTTTGTGTAGATCGCACTTGCGTCATCATCTCAATTTCCCTTCCCATAAAACCGACTTTTATTCCTACTCCTTCTCTGTCCATGCAGTACGTTTGTGGAACTCACTTCCGGCTAACATTTGTGGCGCTAAAACTATCTCTGTATTTAAAAAACTGGTCAAAGAACACTACCTCTCCTCTATACTTTGATATTTTGTATATATTTTAGATATCATATTTATTGAGTTTTTTGGATTGCGAGTATATATGTAAACATATATTTATTACTTTTATTAGTACCTATGTAAGTTTTAATATATTGATAACGTTTTGTTTATTTAAGTTAGTGCTTAGTTGTTATTTTTACACACTGTGTCTACGTGTTTATTTTATTCCATCTGTCCTATCGCAGGTCTGCTGGAAGAGATTTCTTTATGAAATAAGCAGTACCTTTGTGCTCTTTTTTCCTTATGTACTTTTTATATAATGTTTTGTGTGTACATAAATAAATAAATAAATAATGGTGAATGATGTTGCCTGTGCTCATTCGGTGGTCTGCGAGCTTCGATTAATATAGCTACTAAGAAGAAAGTATGTTCAAACTCATCGTAAAACGCATCGTACGATCGATCGCCAGTTAGGACGACGCCTCATACCATTCAATTTTTATCTTTTTATCTTATCAATACTTTTCTTACGTTTTTTTGCTAAATCTGAAACATCCGTCTTGTTTATTTCCACTTCTTAGGGAAGGAAATAAGAGAAACATAATATTTTGTAATTTAACTTACGTCATAGTTCGTAACGGTACACATTAAAAAATCCTCACAGCCAACTAATATTACAACGTTATGATTCACTATTATACAAACTCGATCTATTTTCCTCAGCCGTTTTCCTTTGCTTTTTATTAGTTCTCAGTAACCTTATAACCGAACACATTCGAAAAATACAGCAATTTACGTATTTTATTATTAATATTTCGAGAAATACCAAAATGTAAAAATATTGTACGGGTCCCAAAAAGGGAAAACAATTACAGGGCGATAAAAAATCTTCCCCATCAATGTGAATAGGAAAAGTGCCAGCCAACAAGCAACGAATAAATACAAAACTCTTTTACCTATTTCAAAAAAAAAAACACCATATTGTTCTACATGTTCCCTGGGTAACATAAACTATCTAACATCACGCTGTAACAGTTTGAGGCTGAGCAGCATATGCAACCGCTGTGCACAGATAGTTATTAATATACCTGTAATTGGTATCCGAAATAAGGTATTATTGATTATAACTAAATACAAAATCTTGTAGATCCTATTTCTTTGGATATTCAAATAGCGAGTGTTTGCAATTGGTTAATCTATTCATAAAAACATTATCGTACTTTGGGTGTCTAAGATCTTTATTAGGTAAATTATTTTGCATTATAACTCTGTGCCGGTTTGTGTTTACGATCGGAAACACCCGATATAGATGATGTTCTTCGCGAATCATCCGAAGCCACTCTTGAATTTAATCATGATGTTAGACCACAATAATAATTAATACCCTCGTAGTGTGTAAAGTATGTTAAGCATAATGAGATATCCTAATGCAAACAAAATATTATGATAGTCGGAAATCTGATGATGCAGCAAGTGTTCCTTATCTCATTAGGTAAGGAACTCCTGTAGTTCACAAGATATAATCTAAGCATCTTAACAAAAACCAATGTGGTCACCGGTTCTAAGTCACCGTCGCTTTGCGCTCATTGCCATGTAGATCGCGTCGTTTTGAGGGACTTCCTCATAAAACCGCATGATGTCAATGGACAACACTACTTTACTGACAAAAGGGTTCTTTTTGAACAACGTGCGGTGGGAAACTGTCGCGGACAGGACATGACGCTCAAACGAAAAATGTTGCTGAATAAAATACGAGCAGTGACTGCTGTCTGCTATAGATTAGGGCTAGGGCGATCGAAACTCGATTTCAAAAACCGAAAACGGGTTTCGATGCCCTAATGAGGGTAGTTCCATTCCACACGCATGGTGACGAACGTCTATAATAGTAGTTATATTTTATTTATAATTATTCTTCTATGACATTGTTCTACTTGGTGCGCGGTGCTTACGTGCACTTGTCGGCGCAGGCGCATGTCCCAAATTTATTGGTACGCATGCCAGAGCAATAAGCTACCCGACATGGACAGCTTAGAATGAATGACCCATACATACATTAGTATTAAGTGTGTTGGTCGTTTGTCACCATATATGTATACAATGTGTCCGGTAATGGACTAGCGATATTCTATACATTGTATAAACTACAAACTGGTCATATCGAAGCTCTAATGAAAGTAGTTTAACCAACAAAAAATTCTACAAGATACATTTTTATGATTTAGTAAATTTTTTGCTAACGACGATCTTTATCTTCATACCTATTCTCCCCAAGAATCGATTATATTGAAAAAAGGACATCCGTCAGGAAATTTTGGATTGATCTTGACAACATCATGACCAAACTGCATAACACCATCCTGACTGAAACTGCATAACAAATTAATATTTTTTAGTTGTAATCACCCAATCAAGTTTTTAATGATATTCAAGACCAAACTGAGCGTGAGAAGAGTTTTTAGATTTTCCTTTTGACATTAGCTCAGGGGGACCCCGAGTGGCGCACGCGACCACACCCATGGACGGCCAACGTAAACCAACCGCGGCCATGATGGCAGCAGTGGCAACCGTGACGCCAAACAAAAAGTCCACACGTCACGGACGGACCACTGACGGGCTTAACGACAGGTTTATTTATTTATGTAAAGACGAGAATATATTATCTCGATCTCATGAGCCACGAGGAGCGCGTCTCTAATACGTGTTTATTTATTTATACACACGTTGTATGATAATGTGGAAACATGTACAGTAATAACATTATAGGTCTCTCGCGAGGACCGGTTTACCGTTTGCGTATTGTTTATATCTGTGCCAGATCAATTACGAAGGATCGTGTATTGCCAGATATTAATACATGTGTATTATTATGTAACAAAAACGATTGTTGCTCTCGATTTGTATCTTTGTTGAGAATACTGTAATTGAGACTTTTATTTAGCAGTTTTTGACGTGATAACGTCTTTAAAATCGTTTTAGTCGGGTGACATGTTCAGAAACTTGTGTCACACAAAAACCTCACGAGCGCGATCGATCGATCGATCGATCGATCGTCTTATTGGTGATAACTTATATCACCAATAAGACGTTATCACGTAAACATCTCGATCGTAAACCTACTTTACAAACAACCAATTTTTTTTAATGATTATGAGTGTTTGACTGTAGCAAAAACCTGTCAGAACTGGTTCAATAAGACGATGCCGGTTCAAAAAAAAACCATAAGTAAAGTTATAAGGATGGTTAATTAATGGGGTTAAAAAGGAAAAGAAGATAACAAAATGTCAGCAGATGAAACAAAATAATAATATGATGAGGAGTATGCGACACGAGATAATTGGGTGTATACGTAACATTAACATAACCAGTTGAACAGGATTGCTCGCATTCATATTCTCCTTACACTTTACAGACCTCCTCACTAAAAACGTTGCGAAAGGTAACAAATCAGTCGCACAGGATGTAATTGACATGATGTGCGTCAATGAGCCAAGATGTCACGATTAGAGCAAAACCACAAATTATTTAATCGATACCTCCGACGTAAGATAACGTAAGCAGTGGCACCCGCGTCATCTGTGCGTTATCCTCTTACGATCTTATAGTCTATGATATTATAATAATATCATAGCCGTTGACCCAATTGGGCGCCATTATTGGACCGGCGAACACACCACCTTCCCCTAGCCTACCGTCGGATGGAGCTCCAATAGAATGCGAGGCCAGCTTATACAGGTTATAGTTACTACTGACACAATTACACATCCATTCAAGAACACGGTGACATAATAATGGGCAGCAATTGAAACGCAGACGCGACTGATTAGCACTTGACAGAGAACACTGACATTTGAATAGCTACGACTAGGAGCGACGACCTCCTGTCTCGTGGAACGTTCCGGAACGTAGTACGTGAGTAGAGCTGAGCAAGCACTGGAACATTATTATTATACAGCGTGTACCAGTAACGTGTGGTCATGATACAAGCTGTGATTCAAACCATCAAATTTCTCGGTACAACATCGAAATCACGAATAAAAATCAGCTGTCCATGTTCATGTGATACACGTTATATTCCTAAAGTGAATTGAGAATCTGAAACGAATATTGCTTATACATGTACAAGCATCAACAAAAGAGATAATAATCATCCAGTAGACATTATCTTAAAAATCTGTGCATATTTTTAATTAAGTTACATTTATTGATAAAAATATATATCGTTGAAGACGTCCATCGGTTTCTAAGAAAATTTCAACTATTTCTGAATAGCCTGGTTACTTATCTCTTTTATTGACCGTACATACGATAAGCTTAGAAAAGCCTTGTATATCCTCGCGAGGTGGTATGTACCTACAATGTTACAGTGTAGCGATATTTGATTGGTATTCTCCAAAGGGCCTCCGCCTGTAGGGCGCACGTCACGTGAACCTTCTAATTTAAATATCAGGTCAAGGATTCAACTAGAACTTAGAGAAGGGAACTTTCTAGAAAGACATGTTTACCATGTATTATGTTTGAATATCAGTCTGTTAACCTAAACCAAGATCACAATAAAAGATGTATAGTAACTTATCGCCAATTAGATTTTTTTACTGTTGCTCGTAGAGTGCCAATAGAAATATAGCGGATGAAATGCAATACGTAGATTACGATATACACATTGACCATGATTCTTGATTGATGGAGTTTCTTGCCCATTCTTCTCCATAGATATCTACGCTTTGGAATGGGCAACTACAGTAGGTACTTTCACAAGTTATTATGTCTTGTGACTGGGACTGTAGAAACATCTTTTTTTTGTTTTTATGACATGTCATCTGCAGCCGCGCGAGTAATCATTTCTTAAAAAAAATGTTTATGATATTTTTTGCCATTTAAAATAAATTCAAAGTATATTTTTTGTGTCATTTGGCTGTTTTGACCTTCTTTTTTTAAAATATATAGTTTTGATAGCATATAAGGTAATTCTTGAAGAGATTATTTTAATTTGTACTCGCGCGGCTGCAGGCCGGCGCTGATTTTATAGATAGAGAATGACCCTAGCTATCATATACTCACGCCATATACCCAACATACAGATTTGCTCCATAATGTGTAATCACTGACAACAATTGAACTAATTAAAGAAATACAAGGAGCGTCGGTCCCTGAGACATACATCATTAAAAAGCTTCTTAGAAAACGGTTTTTCTTTGTTATGGACATAACCAAATCGGCGCCGGGAAAAAAGCTAAATGCCATGTGTAAACACTGACATGTCTGCTTGCCCCTTTCTAGGATTATCGTCGTGAAAATATTGCCTTCAGAAATTATCAAACCGATCGTTTCAAATCGTCGTAACTAATGTGACTAACTGTGAACTTTGCCATACGATGGGACATGTCTGCTAACCCGTTTAAGAATTATAGTCTTGAAGGTTACATTTCTACTACATATTAAATTTAATAGCTAAGACATTGAATTAATTTTTTTGTTGTTTTTAATCTTTACTTGTATTATAAACCCCGGTATTATCTTGTAATCCATGGTGCACACAGGTGGGCACAGTGAGCAACAAACAGTTCACGGTCGATATCATGTATTTATTATTAAGCGTTGAAGCTATAGAGGAACCTCACTTGACCGCAGGCCGCAGACCAAATCAATAAAATATTCACGCAATACGCGCACCATTACTGGCACGGAATACCTAAATCAGGAGCACGCCATGACAACGTGGCACCTGATTACTCACCACGCTCCATGCACGCATAACCATAACTCAGCTAAGCATTATAACTATTTAGGTAACTCATTAACCATTTTGGGAATTATTTCACAACATTCCGGGAAGTTTCACTCGCATCCCTAATCTCCACAAAAAGTTAATGATCGGTGCACCAAAGCTTTCTCTGCCCATTGACGTGCTCCGCGGGCACAAGGCACTGATTTTTTTGGAGCACCTTTTGTTTCTCAGCATTCCAGAGCCGTTAGTCAATAAACCGGCCCTGGGCTGCGGGTCCCGAGGCAGGTCTGCACTCATCCAGCCCTGACGGTCGATGCCCCGCGCATCATGCTACTTCAATCGCGCATTAAACTCATTCTTACTGAAATTAGCTGCAGAAAAGCAGATTTTCTAATCAAACCAGTGTGTAAACACTAAATGACGATAAGAATAAAAAGACGTCAATGCTGAATTGCTGATGCTATATAGAAGGTCGCATCTTACTAGGTCTCGTGGCACGCTCGTGCTCGCTTCTCGGAGGTAGCATTACATCAAAGTGTGCCACACGACGTTCAGTATGTAGATTAGCTATGAGTGCTAGGCACTGTCGCTCCACTAAACCGGTTGCTCTACGGTCAATATTTTCGAAGTCTCGGAGGTTGTGCAAGCTGGGAGGTTCCCAAAGCGTAAGTGAAGCTGTGGTGTGCGTCAAGAAATTGCAAACTGTCAAAGTGCAAAAAGTGACGAAACCAAATACGGTAACGAAATGAGTGAGTCACACGCTACCGAGAAGCTGATGAATGGATGGGTTTATGAGGTCTTGTTAGCACCTCGCCTGGTTGTTTGTGTTCATTATTCCAGAGGGTTTAGTCCGACGGTTGTAAACCTCACCCAAACCGTCAGTAATACCTATTTACGAACAATATAATTAGTTAGTTTACGTATTGTTTGTAAATCCTTGTTGTTATCGCAGCTTGATCCGTTTACGTTGCGACATGTTACGACAAAGCACCGAATGTCACAACATTATGTTGCTTTATCTGAAATGACTAGATATTCTTTATCGGTCAACATAATTGTTACTTGGACTAATCTAAAGATATGTTATATCTCTTGTTATCAATATCACAAAATTCCCAAATATGCAATTTTTTTGTCATATCGATGTCGCAACATTTTACTGTTATTCAGTGACACTTACTCTCCATTCACAAGATTGAAGCACACGTTGTCGTCTGATGACTAATGAGCAACAAAAATCTTCAAAGTTCTTAAACATTCCGGTGTTATGTTGAAATACGTATAATTCCAGACCTTTCCAGAAATTGCATTTTTTTTTAAATTTAATAAGTGTCCCTCGACCGGATGCTGTATTTATAATGTTTACGAGGCGCATCTACCGCACGCAGTTTCTCGGTAGTAGGTGGTCGACCCGTCGTCGGCGGCAGGCGTCGCAGGAGGCGCGGGCGGCGCAAGCGCAGGTCCTGACGCACTAAGCGCCGGCGCTTGCGGCACTTTTACGACACTCCATTTTTTGCTGTGTACGTTCATTGATTCCTACAACTGACAGAAATATGTCAGACGGATCGTAGAAAAGATTTATTGCTATTCTTTAAAGCCATTCAAACATTTGTACCATTCAAGCCATGAATGAATTCTCAGAGCTCTGCTGTTTGTTTTTTCAATCAAAGATACCGACAGCACATTCACTAGTTGTGTGAGCATGACTAACGCTACCAGCTTGTTCAGGCTGCGACTTGATAACTGGCGTACCTAGAGTTATTGATTGCCTAGTTTATTAATGTCACTCAATCAGATCGGAGACCTTGTCGGCTGGTGGAAGCCTCCCGGCATTTGCTCCTCCGCTTTACTTTACATAATTGTGAGAAACCACATCATTACCATCATAAGCCTAACATTGCCGGCAAGGTAAGTTTTTCTACCATTTCCTTCATCACTTTAACGTGGATCGTTTATGAAAGAAAAACAATTATGCGTGTTTTAAATCAATATGTTTTTTAAATAAAGTTCAGTGTCGCTACGCTATTAGTTAAACTGCACAGTGTACCGGTAGCTAAGTTAGCTAATGTTACGTTACAAATTCAATATTGGCGAACATTTGGCTCGAAACTATCCTTTATTTGTTGAAGCTCTGATACTGCGCTGATCTTTAAAAACATTCATATTAAATAAACAAGCTACGTAATTATATGTTTATGAGCAATGGACGGTATCCCTCGCTAGTGCGCAGGAGTTGTCACGGTCCGAGCAACACCGCGCGCCGTCCGTGTTTCACGCCCGTGCAAGGCTCTATAATGCCGTCGTCTACATTTCCTCGAGGTGCACTATCCCACGAGAGCATGAGAACTATTTATTTATTTTACTACTAGCTACGCCCGCGGTTTCACTAGCGTGGTGAAAGAATTTACAAATTTATCTTTATCAATTGTAAGTTATGTGTTATTGTGATGTATAAGCTATATTATTGTAAAGTTTCATTAAAATCTATTCCGTAGTTTTCGCGTAAAAGAGTAACAAACATCCATACAAACTTTCGCCTTTATTATAATATAGGATTTATTATAATAAAGGAAAATAAAATATGAGTATATAGTTACCTACTACTTATTTCTTAAGAATTTTCTAGACGATAGTTTTATATGTGGCAGTAAGCCTGCCTCGTGCCCGTATACTTGAATACCATTCACTCCGGATCTATTTACAGCAGAACTGTCCCTATTTACTGTTTCAAACATGAGTGGTCATTGCCCTCATCTCGCTCACTTCTAATTTACTAAATACTCATAGCTCCACTACTAACCATTGAGCAGAGACCTCGGTGGGGGCCCGTCAGTACCACGGCCCACATAGCGCGGAGGTCCGTGACCGACGCGCTTGCTCCGTGACCCACAGCGCATGCGCGCACCCACACACCGTACCAACCATACCAGCGGCACTGACAGGTGTCCGTACTTACTGCAGTAGGACTGTGGAGACCTGTACAGACAAGTCTTACAAACACACGCTTCAGCCGGAAAGCAAAGCAAGCAGGGCTAGTTTTCTCATTCAGCTGCCTGCATAGACTCAACACTTCACTTCTGTGTCTCCTCAATAGATTTTTATATTTTTACTAGCTTTTGCCCGCAGCTTCACTAGCGTTACATTCGGGGTAACACAGTTCCCCTTTCCTGATTTGCAGGTACCTGCTACCTGTAATTTTTGCCCTTGCGCCTTATTTATTGTAATAGGAAAGCTAAGTTTTCCATATTATTCCCTCTTTCTCACTTTAAAAAAAAATAGCCTATATCCGTCTCCAGGGTCCCAATAACCTCTGTACCAAAATTCATCAAAATCGGTTTAGCTATTTAGGCGTGAAGAAGTAATAAACAAACTCACTTTCGCTTTTATAAGATTATAGTAACGATGCCGTACACGACTTTTTTTCTCGTTGTTAGAACTTTGTATCAAAATATTTAAACACACACTTAACTTACCGATAACAATACAAACATAATGCGCGTTTATGATTGTTAGCGCTTTTTGTAGATTCTGTATTCGTTGTACAAACATGCGCGAGATACCGAAGTTGTAGCACATGTTGTTGATATGGCTGGCTGATTAATAATAAACTATTGTCAAGTACTGCGACTAAAGTGTGTGCGCGAAATCATAATATCTTGATCGAAAATCAAAACATTTTATAATTCGATCAACAAATCCTCAAGAAATGCTGGCTTTTTGCGGATGGGAAATCATCAAATAACTTTCCCCGCTCTTGGCGGAGCGGGGGGGGGGGGGGGGACAGCAGACTTGTACTGACTAAAACCCGGGCCCCATAACCCCGGAAGGAATGCTGGCTTACAATTTTTAATAATTTGTACACGGTGTTGGTGTATGTAGGTATTCAATCGCGCAACTTGTAATCTATGGGCTCACCGTGACTAGCGTGAGTCACTAGCGACAGTCCTGACAGGTGGCGACCAGTAGCTCGCTGCTTCTTACGCTTATCGTACTAATACACTTACGTATAACTGTACATATCAATCTTTTTATCATAATATCTATGTGTATATCGCGATATTATACAGGATCGCACAATTACTATCAGTTGTGTTGTGTCCGCCAAACGGATTACTATCGGAAAGTACAGATCCTGCACAGTTTAGTGCCGACGACGATGCCCCGGATGTGGCGCTCAATTACAGAGAATTCGCACTCATATACAATACACAAGGGCTTCACAACTGTCTTCCGAGGAACTAATGACGTGCTTCTAGATAAATAACAAATGAATCTGGGTTATTTACTAACATTTCAGTTTGTTGAATGCATCACACGTGCGAGAAGGATGCGGATTTGCCACAGGAATGGTTTGTTTGCACCAGATAATTGTTTATACAACTAAGGCGGGCTTGCGAGATGTGTGCGCCCGCGCACGTCACGCCGACGTCACGAGACGCGCGGCGCGTCACGCACGCATGACCACCGGGCGCGGCGGGGCTGCGGGGGCCCGCACCAGCCCGGCCTGTGACCGCGCTGCCCGCGCCCACCAGCTCCACTAATTGCGTCAATTTGAGAGCCACTGAACACTAGCCCAAACACTATGATGGCGGCGGGAAGAGTTGACGTCACATGCGTGTGGTCCGACGCGGATGTAGCGGTAGCGCCGCGCGCCGCGTGTAGCGCGAGCCCCACTGCCACTGGGACGCCACGCAACACGTGAGAACTTCGCAGGACTGTTTGTACTAGTTCGTCGTATTGCGTAGGAGCGATGTTTAGGTTACACGACCATAATAGCGTTTCGTTTACGATCTCATTTTACGTTATCTATCCTAACTCAAGAAACAGTAGCATCCTCACTGATTTCTAGACTACAAATCTTTGTACAAAATCATCGACGAGGAGTGAAGTAAACATCATGAAGGACAACATCACTTCTATTTGTTTTCATTTGAGACAATTCCCTGAAAAATGTCGATGTCCTAAATGATAATATAACGATAGTAGGATTAGTCTGATAACTTGCGAATTCCATTTCCACTCTCAGATTACACATTAATGACATGAAAGAACCTGAACTTCGTGCACGTAGACACGCCCGCAGACCAGTGGCGGTGAAGGTTACCTCAGGTGCACCGTTACCTGCGTGAGCCGGCGGAGGCGCGAGCGGAGGTTGCGCAACCTACGCGCGTCACACGTGACACTACATAAGTGTTACGCCGCCGTACGCGCGATGTTTCATAACATTATCCCAATTTAATTGCTTTTATTACGGCCAGATCCGTTTTTACTAGGATTGGGGAAAACTGGAGCTCTGTCAGTTTTATTCATCAGTCTTCATCAGGAATTTGTCCTTTAGCATGGGTGGCTGGGTGTGGTGTATACAACTATTAAAACTCACGTACACAAACAGCCAAACCTGGTTCAACTACCTGTAGTCCATGCGAATATTTGTTCCGTGCGGAAATCGAAGCCGTGACACGCAGCGCAGTAGCAAACCGTTCAGCCACTGCACCAACTGTGTCTTTTTTTTGCTTCAAGATCTAGTGAATTTGGCTATGCATGTGTGAATTAATTAATTTATAGTACATTACAGCAGCGCTCAGCAAAAGAGGCATGTTAATGTGGTCGATTCGAAGCCGAGGCACACATACGTAAGTCCATCATGCCTAGTTGTGGCCAAGGCTTGTATAGTACTTTTCTCAAATAATGCGCTAAAATTAAAACTAAGTACTACCTAGACAGAAATGTGCCATCAACGAACAACAATATTTTTGCAAGCCATGTTGAAACCTGTTTGAGAAAAGATTTTTATTAATTAAAGCACATTTGCTCATGAAATAAAATGTTTCATCTAAATACTAATGAAATGGACGAACTACCTAAATGTTGTGGCAGCCCGGATGCGTCAGGTCAAGGCCGCGGTGAAAGAGGGCGCTTCGGTCGCGCGCGGCTGTGCCGGTGAAAGTGCTGAGGCTGCGCCATTGACGCACGCGCGTGGCAGATACGGCGCGGCGCGCGGGCACTGTCGCGTGCTGCACTCTATACTGTGCTGTGGTGCAACTCCTGCACCTTTCATCAGTAACCCGGAACACCGCACAGCCTGACAGTAGTGTTACTGTATCCGCAAACGATATTGCAGGATCTTTCCATCTTGGAGGTAGTGGCTCATGCTTCCTTTCTATGAGATACAGTTACAGGTAAAAACTTTGGGAACTTTGTAAAAGGTCTCTGGAAATGCAGAAACAAATTCCAAATTTATTGCTATGATTGATGGTTACAATATTCCCGAGTGACTTACATATAATTTACATTTATATCAGACAGCTTTTAATAGCAGTAGTAGTGTGACCTTCGGAATGCTAAGTCATGGGTCTCGAGTTCGAACCCAGGGCACCCGCCTCTGATATTTCGGATTCGTGTGCTTATTGTTTAATTATCACTTGCTTTCGATGAAGGAAACCATCATTCCTGAAATATATTTCACGACGGCATGCAAGGCCAAGTCAGAGGCTTATTAATAACATCACAACGACGGGAGCAGCCCCCACTAAATCCATGACAATTTCCCAACACATCCCACACTGTACAATACATCTTATATCTAAAAGCCTGATTTGTCAACTCTAAAAATGTGTTTGCAAATTGAATGACATCACGCGGGGCTATCGTGATTGAGACAAATTAAAAGGGGATAAATACTTTCACTTATTTACAAAAAGATTAGAATGAAAATAATGTTAAGTAAAAAAACGATGTATAATATTGAGAACAATTCGTCGCGTTTAATTAACAAGTATTGCTAATCTTTTCTAACACCTGCAGAGCCTCAAACGGTGACGTATGAACACAGCAACACTTTCTCCGGACAGTCACGAGCGCAGTGAGAGGAGGTCAAGGGTACATACTAGTTAGTGACGAATTTAATGAAGCTCAGTCTGAGCCGTTATGATTTTCATTTTATTGATTTACTTTGTCTTCTCAACAATGTTTACACTATTTCATATGTAGGTATATCTAATTATAACATTAGTATATGAGACGCTTACAAATTAAAACCACACTTGTTCGTCAACTGTCTTTGGACGGAGTAATGGAGCAGATTTGCGCAGTTTCTCTCGCATCAGGAAGATACCAGCTCCGACCGTGACAACGGTGACGTACGTAATCATCTGAATCTTACCAAGTTTTTATGTGCTCTTGGACCTTATCGCCCTAGTGTTTCAACCCTAAACGGCTCAAATACACAACTAGCAATTAAATTATTATATTTGCGCCTTTAAAAACTGAATGAATAACGAAATACGTAGGCAATAGAAACTAAAATAAAAATATTTTAATTCGCGTTCTTCCCCAAAGCAGCTATAAATTAAAATGAAAACCTGCCTATTATGTGTTAAGAATAGATTTTTGAAAGAATCATCTATAATCACCTGAGACAGTACCGTTAATGGCGTCATAGATCCATGGTTCGAGCTCTATTTTCCTCCATGACACATCGCATTATTTAACATAATAGTAACCCAAACGTCTAATGACGTAAATAATCATAGATAGGCATCATTGCCATTATACATTTCGGCAATGAGGTAATAATTAACTTCGAAGAGTTTCGTCGAAGCGACGACCGGAAGATTCTTGAGCAAAAATAACTCTAGTCTGTGCAAACGTTAAAATATATAATTTATTGCTAAATAATGGTTTAGTGAATTAACTAAGCTACAACACTAGTGTCAGTCATTTGGTAAAAATGCGAGTTTATTTAAAAATATAAAAATAGTAGCCCACCGGTATCGGGAACAGGGTCCAAGCTACCGGCGGTCAGGGCTCCAGAGAAAGGAACCTCCTAACAATACGAGCCGTGTCCAGGAGTACCGCTTTCTGTATCAAGCCCTTGATCCAGCTGCCTAACGAGAGCCTCCTCAGGTGTTGGTCGAGGCTCTTGGCAATTAAGCCATTGGCAGATACGACTATCGGCACAATGATCGCTGAGTCCACATCCCACATGTCGACAACCTCGCGAGCCAAGTCAATATACTTGATTTGCTTATCTTTCTCGGCTTTCACGAGGTTCTCATCATGCGGGACTGTTATGTCAACAATCATTGCGCGCCGCTCTGATCGATCCACCACCACTATATCAGGCTTGTTGGCAACAATAGTCCTGTCAGTGATGATGGAGCGATCCCAGTACAATGTGATATTGCCATGTTCAAGAACTGGGTCAGGCTCGTACCTGTAGTACGGCACTTCCGATTCCACAAGGCTGTATTTTAGAGCAAGTTGCTGATGGATAATCCTGGCTACAAGGTTGTGTCTATGCAAGTACTCTCCGTTAGCTAGACGAGAACGACCGGAGATAATGTGTCGAATTGATTCACCCGGACGGTGGCATGCCCGTCATATGTCAACCGTGCCGTCCTTCACAATAAATCTCCGGTAGTTATTCGTCATCATAACTTCATCCATGATTGCACAGACAAAACCTTCGGTTTCTCCAAAGAGGTCCCCGGAACGTAGCCAGGCTACGGACGCTGATTGATCTACATCGGGTCCATGTAGGGCCCGGAAAAAGCGTCCGTGAAGCTCCTTACTCTGCCATACCTCCTTGCGGTCGTTAGTGTCAAGTACCACAGGTTTGCGCCAGTTCTCTTTAGCCAAGGAGAGCGGGGTAAGGCCCTTGTCCACCGTAACCACATCTCGATGCATCCCCACGTCGGCTTCCAAGAAATCGAGTTTATTTTATTGTTAAAGATGTTCCGAAGCAGCAGCGACCGGCCCGCGGTATGTACAATGTGTCCGGTCACGGACTATTAGCGATATTCCATGTACTTATATAACAAACATTCGAGTACTCATTAATTTAAAAAAAATACCATTTAATTTCACAAAAAAGGTTACAAATCTTTCGTTGATTTGCGTTTAAATTTTTGAACTTTAATTTTGTTTTCTAACGTTACGTTAATTTATACGATAGACAATATAGTTACCCTCTGAATAAACCTATTTTCGTCTCAGTACGACCAAAACTTTGGGAGATATGATTATTTTTTTTGTAAACGCATAGAGAAGAGAATATCTCAAAATGGCTGCCAAAAAGCGGGGAAGTGAATTAAACCCAAGTGTGTATCGTAATAGTCAAAATCAAATCAAATCAAAATATTTTTATTTTACATAGGCCTACATGGGCACTTATAAAACGTCGAGAAAAGATGCACGGTTCGGGTTGGTCGTTTCCTATGGAGAAGAACCGGCAAGAAACTCCATGGTTACTCTTTTAAAATCATTTAGTTTTACAATGTTGTTGTTGTTACAGCGTTAGCACTTAAGTATGAGAGGACAACGTAGGCCCGACAATAAGT
This sequence comes from Ochropleura plecta, assembly GCA_905475445.1. Classification (NCBI taxonomy): domain Eukaryota; kingdom Metazoa; phylum Arthropoda; class Insecta; order Lepidoptera; family Noctuidae; genus Ochropleura; species Ochropleura plecta. The sequence goes on from FR997739.1 coordinate 20,031,727, forward strand.
CATTGCTTACTTTACAAAAAGTAAAATAAAATAATACGTTAACAAAAGTTAACAAGCGTCTAAGAATCTACAAGGCCAACCATGTCCACTCATTCACAACTAATAGGTAGAAAAGAATCTATACAAAAGTAAAAAAATAAATAAAAAATTATTGCAAAAACAAAATAATAACTAAAAGACGAGTCACACAGATGTTGCTATCAGTACTGTAATATATTAAAACAAGTAGTAACTGTATACAGTATAGTATATTAAAACACTCGTTACATAAGTATCTAGAATATCGCTAGTCCATGACCGGAAACATTGTATACCGCTATCGGCGATAGCAATTTTGAAAACGGTTTTTTTTAAATTTTGGTAGACATTAAAGTTTATTCTATTCCATTTTATATACTCTGTATCGTCAAGAGGCATACACTCTGATCTTGTGATCTCCGGAGGAGCTGATCAGCCTGAAGTAGGGTGAGTGAATATATCAGTGAAAGGTAAGTAGCATACCGGATGTCGCGTACCTAATCATTATCATCTATTATTGTTTGGTGTAAGTAGTTTCACTCGGTTAATGGATAGTTGCCCCAAACAAAGGTGGCACTCCTGCGGTTGGTGCGGTCAACAAAATCAACCGCAGAACGCTAACCACACAGCTTTCATTAACCACAGCCGTCGCGTGCCCGTCGACCGGGAGAGGCGTGCATATACAGTGCAAGTCTTCGTATCGCATCAAACTAAACGCGGCAACGGTATTTATAATTTCTTCCATAGTTAAAACTTCTATTTGTTTCTATAGCTTGTAAAACAAAAACACACCGGCGGCGGCGGCCGGTCAAACATCAAACACAAACTCTTCCTAGTTCGTACAGTAACGGTTCGCTCGCAGCATAGTTTCCTACTTAGCATTATCAACTTAACCGCAACCTTACTACTTCGCAGCTTTGGTCAATATTTATTAGTAATTGTATGTCATTTATTGCTTACCGTGTGACCTCAGCTTAAACCTTACCAGTAGTCAATATCACAACAAGTTGTTGGTGGGCGTGTCCCGCCCGCGCCCGCCGCACCTGTGATCAGTCCTGGTCCTGGGTGCCTGCCGCCACTTCTCATAGCAATATTATGGAGACAGTCTGAATATTACTATACACGCATCTGTAATCTGTACTACCTAATTACTTAAGTTTTCTTTTAAATAATTTCTCCTCGTAAGTGATTTTTAATTTTTGAGAAATAAAGAATTTATACTGTAAGGTTCGGTTTCGGCTCAGAAACCTCGTAACGGTTTCGGCGAATTATTAAATTGGCACCGAAACTTGGTATAATTTGCGTGAATTTCGTTGCTAGTATTAGCCAGCTGAGATTGCAAAGTTAAGTATAAAAAATAATGTTTGAATTTGGATTTTCGTATTTTATGCAATGTATTTGTACGATTTTATAAAACTGGTAACGGGTTTCGGTCGAAAATCCTATTTCGGTCGAACACTAAAATATTAGTTCAATAAAGGGAAGACATAGAGCCGAACGTCCGAGCTGCATCTCTTTCCTACGCTTAAATAAAATGACAGTTATAGTACAAGCGGCCGGATGAAGGTGCTGCTGGAAGTGGCCGGCTGAAGGTGCTGCTGGAAGTGGCCGGCTGAAGGTGCTGCTGGAAGTGGCCGGCTGAAGGTGCTGCTGGAAGTGGCCGGCTGAACGTGCTGCTGGAAGTGGCCGGCTGAAGGTCGATAGCTGGTCGAAGCCGGAGTCGAAGACGAATTATAACTCCAAGAATACTTTTAAATTATAAATGAATGTTGACCATTTATTAACAGCTGAATAACATGTATAAAATCACGATTAAAATTGGCTGTCGCGCATTCGTTCAGAACACTCGTGTACAGTTCCCATGCGAGCCTCAGCTTCGCACCGACACGACGCGCGACCTATCGTCTGCGTAAGCTCCTTGCCAATACGTCATATCAAATCATTACTCATTAGTAGGTATTCCTAACCGCAGTAAGTTCATCACTTTCCAAAGGACCGCAAAACCGCGATAACTCCCAAAAAAACACAGAGACAAGGCACAGATACTAACTAAGGTAGGTAATACTTTAATTGTGGCTGACCACCGTTATTAAATAAGTGTAGGTAAGTGTGTGCTGTTGGCACGCGCCGCTAATGGTTCCGCTGCAAAAACAACGTATTTCCCAATGGCTTGCGCCCGCGCCGCCCGCGCCGCCCGCGCCGCCCGCGCCGTGCCGGTGACGCGCAGTCCTTGTGTGCACCGCGCGGCAGGACATTCACCGTAGGTCTGGTCACGCCCTTCACAGCCAAAGATACCACCTAATATTATCCTTTTAGAATTTGACCATGTTTTTAATTCATATTCAATATTGTTTGAACCCAAATATTTATTTATTTTAATTCATTAACATTTAACGCATTAAGTGTACAGAAAGGTGTCGTCAGGTCACATTGGCTCTTGTTACATATTGCAGCGGCCGGGGATTCACATCGCGACCATCCATGTTTGTATGACAATATTTGTTCAATAAATACTACCAGTGACATCCCAAACAAGGCAACAGTACACAATACAATATTGTATAAATATATATCTGTAATTCCATAATATTTTGATAATTATGTGGTACAATGGTACGAAAATAAACTATCGCTAATGAAAGTGTTTCACTGAGATCCATTTGCTGTGTTTTAGATAATATTAAAATAAATACTTGCTCAGAACAGCTACAAGACCAGTCTGCGAGGATAAAACAAGATCATAAATATAATTTATGCATAGGTGAGTGAGCGTGCGGGCACTCGCACTGCCGGCGCATGCGCGGGGCAGCCCCGGCGCCGCCGCATCGCTCCGCTCTATCGCGACGCGTAGCTGTAGATGCGCGGGCACAAGTTACGCAGGCAAACACGACCGGCAAGGCCGTTTGGATCCGCAACATTAATTAACTACCGTTAACTGCTGATGTTACTGCTAATTTGAACTGATTCTCATTAATCTGTATAGTTTTAAGTCCGTCTTCCTGTTAGCATATTTATTTTATAATAAAAAGGAACACAATGGGAATCAAGATCAAAAACAGTTATAGCCCCCCCAGAGTAAATTGGGTAAGGCAGAGAAATCATGTTGTAGCTTCTAAATTCACTCTTTCTAGTTCGTAGCACTCGTAGCAAGCGTAGCAGCGGCCTAGTGCTACGTTGCTACGCAGCTACGTCACAGTTTTATTACGTTTTTTTTTTTTATATTCAATACACCTGTGCCTAACCGTTCGCGGATTCTGTGTTAGCTAAATACATCATTTGTACAGATATTACAAAGCGAGTTACATATTTTTATTTAGTTTCCTCAAGACAGGACGGTTTATATTATTCACTGGAAAACTATTCAAAACGCCAAAAAACGTTAAGTATACCTACTTATTCTTTCGAGATTTCCACACGATGATGAATCAGTTAATCTACAAAAAGAGTAACATAACTTAGTATTGCAACACATTTCTTCCCTGGCGATATTAGAGTGTGTGAGTCAGAGCGCCGCGGGAAATGGTGTAACACGCTCGGCGCGCGGCGTGTAATCAATAATCACCTGCTAATGTAATCTGCGGCACGCGACGATACCGCTGCGGTCACGTTCCTCGCGGGCTTATAAATATCTTATCCATGGTCGAGTGTCCGAACCAGTTTTGTTGACGTTTACTGATCATAATTATTACAGATATGACGAATGACTAGCTTCGAAATACGTCACAACCTCGACGCGGGAATCTTATACCGCAACATTTAGTTTTTCCTTTAAGAATGTCAACTTCTAAAGCTACGTAATACACTGGGGCACAAATCGCAAGTGTCGAGAAATGACAAGTCTGGCGATGTCTCGTTGCTTTTATTGTGATGTTGCCAGATATGCCATGCGACGTCAGGCGACATCGTGCGAATGGCTTGAGAGGTACAGTCTCGAGCAATAAATAACATGTGGACACTAACAATATTCAAAAACGATTTCGTGAAAAACAGTTTCTAATTTAAGGTAAGACTTTTTCGTAATTATTATGTTTACCAAAATACTCTGTCCTGACTGTACACGTTTCATTTGGTTTGTAATGTAGTACCTACTTGTTCAAATTATCAGTTGGCTGTGATTTGTATGGTGTCCAAAATAAAAAAGATTATATTAATCCCCAAAGCATACGTGTTGTGTCAGGTATGAATAGATAATATGAGTAGGAATTGCAAAGATAACAACCAAACTTGCACATTTGCTGACTGACGTAGACTGGTAGAAACTTGTACCTACAGTTTTTTTCTTGTGCCTAAAGTGTTAATTTAAAAAATCGGTCACTTGTTTTCGTATGTATCATAAGTAAATTCTTGAATCAAAAAATAAAAAAGTAGATGCGAACAAGAAATTCTGAGAACGTTTTGGGACTCATGCGCTCTAGGTCGGAGGTGGGTTTTTACTTAAACTCTGAGCACAGGTAAAAATTACGTTGTTGGTTGTTGCTAATGACTTTGGCACGCGAGGAAGTCTGTCTGAATCACAGATAACAGTAGTCGCACGCTCTCCAGGCGCGTGCGCCAACACACGCATCAGAATGACATCATTTTAGGTTTTATTGAACGAAAAGCGCCAAGTACGTAGAGAGACCTCAACCCTAAATATACATGAACCTATAACTCTACCGGCAACTCTACTGCTTTAGTTGTCTAAAGCAGCAGGGTTGGCTGGTAGCCGGTCAATACCCGGTTACAAGACCGGGTATTTACAAAGTAAATTCGAGGATTGCTCGTGTAAAAACTCTCACAGTAGGCTTTAAAAAGAGTTATTTTGACTAAATCAGAGCACCGAGCAAATCTACGGGTCAACATATTACCTTTGACCGCCAGCGCCCTACGCCCCCTTTCAGTATCAGTATCAGCTTTAAGGTCGTCGGTGATGAAATGTCCAAGGTACTTGAATTTAGATACGCTTTTTAAATGGAGGCCATTCAGGTTAATAATTTCCGGGCGGTACCGTTTCTGGACACCTGCGGCCCTAAAGAGCATATATGTGAGCATATAAGTCTATGTGACACCCAACACTCATTCTGCTGAGCTCAGTGATGAGACCATCAACATAGACATTGAAAAACCTAGGGGATGTCAAACCCCCTCGTCTCACACCGCAATCCAATCTATATGCTGGAGAGAGAGAGTTAACAGTGACCACTTTACCTGGTTTTTTTATTGGCATACCAGTACCACAATAAAAACATGTACATATTTATACTGTGCCAGTACTGAATGTATTTTTAAATACAGTAGCCACTACATGTTTGTTATTTCTTTATTTCTATAGCCCTAAGGGTGGACCCTATAGTAACAATAAGAATAATAAAATTTAATATTATGTAACGGTCTTGAGGACCTGTAGAAGTAGGTAACTATTAAAATGTAAATAATTGTACACAACAAACCTTTAACAGGGTAGATATTATCTTAGGTATTACAGCATTATTTTAGCAGCAATATTTTAACTTCACTCGAGTTGAAGGAAGCACATAACAAAGTGTAGTTTAAAAATTAAGCAGCTTTTAAAAATAAGATCTTTCAGAACAGGTGCAGGTGCTAGCCGTGATCAAATTGAAATGACCGAATTTGGATGAATACAATAAATTGAAGATTTGATTTGATACTGTTGCTACTCAAATCGGGTTTATTCTTCAGCTGAGCTGATTGAAGTTTACTATTACTTCAAACTTATATAACTTTAACTAATAACACAGAATACAAAAGTTTGTAATGATACTATATTCTTTCAAACAAGTGATGTGTAGTGTGCGAACAGTGATGAGAAACTATTCACTGACGAGAGACGTGTCTCAGGATTGTGTTAGGATGTTGTTGTGTCATATGTGTATCGTCTGACATTCTGTCTGTCAATGTTTGACGACCTCATTGTACTGACCCAAAGGTTCCATACAAACTCCAGGAAGTAAATAAAACATTTAAATAATCACAACTAAAACCATTTATTGTCAAATTCAATATTTACACATAATTATAATAAATAAATAAGATGCATCACAACAACACAATCTATTCAAATAAAAAATATCTATATAACTAATAAATCGTTGATATAACTGTATTCCAGTTTGAGGATCGAAGTAGGTCCTGGAATTTTCAAGAGAACTACAAATTCTCCATTTAGGTAAAACTAAAACATTCAGTGCACATAAACAAATAACTCGTAATTGTAAACCCGAACATGATGTCATCTCGCTTCAGTAGTTGCGGGTATTTTCACTTTCTCTTGAATACCTGAGAGAAGGTCGTGGGAATTTCAGCGCATGCGTCACAAGTACCCGCAGCACTAGGCTCCACTAATACGGGGAATAATTTACTAAACTATTAAAGGAAAATAAAACGTTTGTTGTTTGTTTATGTGACTACATGCATAGTAATATTACAGAACAAATTAAACACAGGTATTATTAATAAAAGATTTCGTTTAATAACAGGGAAAACGTTGTTTCACAACAATGTTTCACAAAATTGTTTTCTAAAGAATATCACTTAAATTAATGTTACACTTTTGGAATTTATTTCTAAAATAAAACCGTTATTTTACACTCATTTTATTATCAGAAAAAACATACGATTGAAAACCAAAAATAAACAAGCACATTGAAAATTAATAAAAGGTTGGAAGCAGTTGATTTGGTTTGAACCCATTTGAGTTTGAAAATATAAAACCATGAGGTGGGCCACGCGCAGTGTGGGGTTCCGTAATTGCACGTCACAATAGGGAATATGCAAGCATTGCATAACTTTTACATTATTTTGTTATATGTCGTGTTATCGTGTACCGTACTTATTGTATTTTCTAATATAGCACTTATTTTACAATATTTTTTTTGTGTTACGTCTTTTTAGTGAAACGGAACTCAAACTCAAAACGCATCGTCTCAGACAATGCCGATAGTGATGTCATAGTTCATATGTAAAAAGACACTTCTATTCGAATAGTACTTAGCTTTTCACTAGGATTTTACTAAAGATAATATTTTTGCTTGAATAAAAATTACAGTGTGTATAATAGTTTTATTAGGAGCTAAAAATTGTATATAATAAATCAGTTCAGGCTTTAGAAGTTATGATGGAATAAAGAAACTCACAAACATACATGAACCCTAAAACACTCCTTCTCTCGGGCAGTCGTGTAAAAAGGGAATTTGTGTAAAATGACGTCACATCATGGCCGCAAGAGTCACAGGCGTTTGAACTGTAATAGAAAATTGTAGGAGTTTTTTTTTGCGACAAGTAGTAAGTAGTTCAAATTAACTTTTAATAGGTACTTTTCTTGGGGTGTTAGTACTATCTAATATATAAAATTTCCGTGTCACAATGTTAGCTACCGTACTCCTCCGAAACGGCTCGACCGATTCTTATGAAATTTTGGGTACATATTGGGTAGGTCTGAGAATCGGCTAACATCTATTTTTCACATCCCTAAACCTCAGCGGGTGAAACCGCTGGGCACAGCTAGTTTTTATATAGATTAAAGTACTTAAAGAAAAAAATACACGCATATTACGGACTTAAAATGGTGTAGGTACTTTGCTCGATTCCACGAATATTGTGTACGAAATTTTAATTAACTTCCAGTGTACTTGTTTTTTTTAGTTAACTTTTTGCTTTTAAGTTTTTTTTTTTAATTTAACAATATTTCACGCAGTCTCTTTTTATATTTATATATTTTTAGTTTTCGTAGTCATTGAATTTATCCATTGAAATAAATAGGCCTGAAAATATATTTCCGTTATTACATTTTAAAAGTCATCATTTTGACACTAAACTCGCTAGGGTTGGTAAAAACAAAATGATTAACAACTTATCTAAGGACAATTGGGATTTTAAAAAGAATCATGCGATACTCTAACTGTCGAAATCTATCACGAACACACAAGATACGAACGGTAAAAATGAGATTGAGAATTTTAGAGAGATCCACATAATTATTTCCACCATTAAAAGCTACCAGGAAAGCCACATGTTCAGAAGGGTGTAATGCCTAACTTCTTTATCTTCAACGTAGTCCCTAATTGTGGAAAAGTCTTTTAGTATAGTAGCTACGTTTATTAATTACATGAGTAGGTACGCCTTGAAGATGTATTGTAGGTAAAGACTGAATTTATGCAGATAAATCTTCTTCACATTTGTTTCATTTTTCAATAATTTCTGATACAGATTTTTAGTTGCATTTAATAGTGTCTGCTTATGGGTAAAGAGAGAGGAGGCTGACCCAACGGACGTTGTCCTCGTGGACAACGTCCGTTGGGTCAGCCTCCTCTCTCTCCCTACATATCCTGGATCTTGACAACAACACAATCCAAGTGAAGTGTGTGAACCTATGTTACAAAAAAAAACTTGAAGAACCGTCGAGCAGCCCGGAATGTAGAAAGATGTGTGAATTCAGCGATGTACCGGAAGTCTACTGTGTCTGGCAGCCTTCCCGAAGTCCCCGCGCCTGCGGCCAGGGTGTGCGCAGTTCCAGATAACATTCGAGCTTCTGCAAAACATCAATGACTATGCATTACTTTATGAAATTAAACTATCCTCACGGACAAAGTAAGGTCGAATAAAATAAAAATAATGACATAAGAAGTTTTAAACGACCCCGAGTAAGTTCCTCGTAAACGACATAATTGTGAGATTGTTAGCATTAACACGGCACGCGGCACGCGGCACGCGGCACGCGGCACGCGGCACGCGGCACGCAGCACGCAGCACGCGGTACGAAGAGCGAGGAGGAAGAAGTGCACGCGACATGATAGCACACGTAGCTAATACCTACACGAAGATTTGACAGATTTAATTACGACTACCTATATTTATTTAAAAAGCGTCTATCATTTAGTTATTTATTTTCAATAAGGTGCTTGCGTACGTTTAAGTGATTCAAATAATCATAAATTAAAAAATATATGTCTTTCCCGCTTATTATTGCTACGGGGAAAAAAGTTGACCTAGCACTCAACTATTCTCAATGATACGATGTACAACAACTAAATACTTACTTTGATTTCATGAAAATACCCTCTAACGAGCCTATCAAGATATTAACAGTTAATTCGTCTAGGTTAATAATATAATAACACCGGCGGGCCGGCTATAATAATTATTATTATGATTTTAACCACTGCCACTCGCCGTAATTAGTTAGTAACTATTACGAGTTGATTATATAACAGAGTAGTACAGTAGATGTAATTGTATAGGGCGGCGCGTGCGCCGGCACGAGCGCAAGCGGCGCGCGGCCGGCGGGAGATAAACACCTCGCGATTAAACCGCGGGGTTTCACCTCTCAGCTCCACTATTAAATAAAATGAGCCCACTATTTCCTAGCATTGTTGAGTTCTATTTATATATTTTTAATAGTTCTAATTATACTGGTGAACTACATTGCTAATAAAGTTAATCTTTTGTTTTTATTGTAGTTATCATTGAGATGGTTCTAAAACAAGCGCTCGTTCGTATTATTATTGCCAACAAAGAGTCTATTAGCTGATGGTGGCAAAATGCTTTTGTTTTTGTTTTTAGCGTCTAGCGAATAATCATCATCGTCATCATCATTCTCCTGATGAAATAAAGTTCTGATCTGATTTGGGATCGGCGCAGTATGTGTTCTTCTACCATATTTATCAATTACTCGCATACCTCGTATACTAGTTTGCTGTCAGCTGTGCCACTATCGTATCGTACGGACTGAAGCTAGTTCACACGACTGCACGAGTCGTGTCACGACTACATACGTGAGCCGTTAATGTAAGAAATAAAACAATCCACGACAATCGCTCTGCAGACCACAGTCTGCAGACCGCAGTCTGCAAAGCGATGGTTATCGATAGTCGTCACATACCACTGCAGCCGCCACATACAATGGATAAATACTACGTTTTCTCATTCATATTCATTGCATGCTAGCTCGTAGTCGTTGTCGATTCTCACCGGCTAGAGATACGTCAGACAACCGCACGTGCCTCACAAGCAGCGGCCATTACCATAACTGTGACGTGACCGCTGTCACGCACCTCTGTGACAGTTTCACTACTAAACCCACAAATGTTTATGAAGATCATGTCCTGTTTCAAGTTAAGCTATTACGTGGGTCAATAAAATATTACTGCTAAGTATTCCCGCTTGAAGGATATTCCGATGTTAAATAATATATTATAATGTAAACAATACACGGTAAACCAATTGCAATTAAATTAATTAATTGATCCCGATTACATAAGGAAAATTGAATGAGAAGACATTCCATTCATAAATATGTGTTAAAGTTATTGGAGCGCGGTAAAACGACTGCTTTCTGTTCACTTGTCCCACGTCACACACAGTGTTGTTTACACTGGAACTTTTAACCGTGAGTATTTAGCTCTAATTGTCGCGCACGCGCCGCGTGCCCACACTCACTCACTTCCCCAACCACATTGTACGTCAGGGCGACGTAGAGAGAAGTACAGATCATTTCGATAAGGGGACAAAACAAACTAAACATAACATTATTTTGTACGCGACGAACGTGTTTTATTGCGCACATTCTGCAACTCCCTCGTCTGTGACATGATCCAAACACCACATCCAGTGGTTTACTATTACGTAGAAACCACTTGCTTTAATATAATTTATGGTTATAATTTAAATTGAATATAATTTATAAATAAAATCAATAATATAATTATTTCAGACATTCCCGAAAATATTAGAGACAGCCCCACGTTGGGCGCCAGCAGTTAAAAACGAAAATATGATGGCGCCCAACATGCGACTCATTGTTGAATGCAAAGTCTTGCTTACCAAAGCAATACATTTAAAAAAACTCTATAATTAGATATGCTTTGCGCGTGAATTCTGACTAAATCATTAGAAATAGGTTGAGAACGTAGAATGTAAAAAAGCTGTTACTTACAATAGTGCAATAAAAAACCTACACGTTAAAATATAGGGAACAGCAGATAGTTGTTAATTACCGATGAAACATCAATCAAATCAAAATATTTTTATTTCACATAGGTCTACATTGTCAGTAATAAAAACAGTATCTTATGGAGAAGAACCAGCAAGAAACTCCATGATTACTCTTAATCATTTGAATTTACAATGTTGTTGTTACAGCGTTAGTACTTAAGTATGAGAAGACAGCGTAGGCCAAATCATTGCCTTCTTTACAAAACGTTAAATAAGATAAGAAGTTACCAAAAGTTAACAAGAGTCCAGGAATCTACAATGCCCAAAATGTGCACTCATTCACAAAGAATCTATACAAGAAATAGGAAAAATATTACAAACAACTTAACTATATGAAACAAGTGACACAGATATTGCCAACAGTACTGTACTAGTCTGTACAAAGGTTGTATAGATATAAATAATAAGAGATTACATTTAACATATAAGAGATTACAAAAAATAGGATTGAGAATAGTTAGAGACATCCACTTTGTGCCGTTATTGAGCTACCAGGGAAGCCGCAAGCGCAGACATCTTTATCTTCAACATAGTTCTTGATTTTATAAAATGCTTTTTTTACTAAGGACACGTTTGATGTAGTTTTTATCTCTCCATCGGTCAGTTCTGTAACTGACTTTGGCAATCCTTACTAATATTATAAAAAACGAAAGTGAGTTTGTTTGTTTATTTGTTTGTTACGTCTTGACGCCTACATGGCTAAACCGATTTTGATGAAGTTTGGTACAGAGATAGTTGGGAATCTGGAGACGGACATAGGGTAACTTTTTTTAAAAAAAGAGTGAGAAATGAGAGAGAATAAATAAGGTGCTAGGGCAAAAACTATAAGTAGCAGGTACCTGCAAATCAGGAAAGGGGAACTGTGTTACCCCGAATTAAACGCGAGCGAAGCCGCGGGCAAAAGCTATTTTGTTATAAAAGCGTTGCAAGTTTTTGACACCCTTGTGCATCTCGTAGCAGCGTGGCAGTAGCGATGGCGTAGCAATTCTACGTAACCGTGCTACGAGGCGCTACGCTACGAAATTACATTAGATGCACAGCACACTGTGTGTGTCTCGGCAAAAATATGAGCAGATAATTAAATTAGCAATAACAACAAGGTTTTTATTATGGAACATTGTCACAGTTCCTACGTGTTATTAGTTAACTAGTCACGAGGACACTACGCGATATTTTATCTTGCAAAACAAGTATTGCTCAGGCAGAATAATTAGCTTGTTTTAAACATTTAATTGATCAAACGTGATTTTTGCAATAACTTTGTGGAATGTTGACAGCACCAGAACCTAAGCGCACACATAGACTAGATTAGGACTAGGTTCTAGAGCTAGCCAGACTCAGTGGCAATGCAAGAGAAAAAGATTGACACCGAATAGGTGAGATGAATAAAAGATATCAACAGAGATGCACTGACCTCGTCGCAACGTGAAATGATTTAATCTGCATGGTTAGCGCGCGTGGTGCTGTCTCGCTCGCACACACGCGAGCTCGCGACACGTGCTGACCGGTTTGTTTTATTAATTTTACATTCTATGAAGACATCTATTAAGGGAACATTTTTTCGTAGTTTGTGCTTATTGTCCCACTTTTGGACAAAGGCCTCTCCCCATTCCTTCGGTGTGGTGTGTTTTTTCTCGCCAATTCGCGTGAAAGCCATCGTAGAATATTTATTTAACAAAGATTATTTTGTGTTGCTCTTTTATTTTCGATTGCCAAAAAGTTATTTATGTCAAAGTGAAATACTGAGTATGTGACAAAACTAGAGTTTCGCAAGAAGCACGTCGTAAATAAAACAATGTTATGTAATACAATATACCATACAATAGACCCTAGTCGAGGACACTTATCGCATCTTACACGCCAAACTTTCCTTCCCTTTCTAGTTATTTTAAAGAAGCAAGTCCAAATAATAATGAAGCTTTTGTATAAATATTAACTTAATTAGTTAAAGACAAGACTTTTTTTTCGAAAAAACACAGTGAAGGTAAAACAGCTAGTAGTTCCCGAAACTGAATTTGAAGGAAAAGGTAAGATTTGTCATTTTTAGGTAAGTTACATTGTTTACACTTACAGTAACGTGCAAAATGATTACATGGGCCACCTGACCGTGAGGGACCTCCGAGTATATATGTCACCGGAAAATAACAAGATCCGTAAGTTTATCAATTTACTAGGAAGTTTATAAACTTTCGTAAGATTCTAAACGGGAGATAAATTGTAATATTTTACGTCGTTACTGGCGTAGCGTAGGGGGTCACAGTTTTAACCTAACCTAACCTACGCATTTTTTTAACATTCAGGAAGGAATATTTGGTGCACGAAAATGTGGACGTAAAATATTACAATTTATCTCCCGTTTAGAATCTTACGAAAGTTTATAAACTTCCTAGTAAATTAATAAACTTACGGATCTTGTTATTTTCCGGTGACATATACATACGTTACATCATACTGCAAACAAACACGTGGAGTTGGATCAAATCGAGATTTATTCGCATTATCACGAATACATTAGATAGGCGTTCGCGATGAGCGTGAAGCTGGCGGAGGCGGGAGTATTGCCGTCAATGAAACGTTTGATAATTTTGGCCTAATTTCAATAAATGAGTTTTGATATTAACAAAGTTACAATACTTCCCTAAAATTAATAATTTGTATTACTTTTCATTAAATTGATGTACCTATCAGACTTGATAGTCTGATACATCAATTTAATGAAAAGTAATACAAATTATTAATTTAATCTACGCTGATGCGTAGATAGCATCTTATTAACGGAACATGAATGGACGTGTGCGATGACGATGACAGCTGCAGTTCCGTGGCGATGACGTCCCGCTCAACACGTGCTCATTGTTTACTCTCACTCGGACAGACGAACAGCCGAACACCTAGGTATCTGTGTACTCAGGTCTCGTAAGAAGGGAAATAAACAGCTTATATTCTGTGTTTCACAGCGACGTCAGCAACGCGGGAAGTTTCACCGCCATGATGACAATATATATAGGTGTCATCAAAGTAACACAAGTAAAAAAATATCCTGTAATTGTAATCAATTACAGAATATTTTTTACATTCAAATATTTTCGAGTTTAAATAGTACCTTATACTGGAAGCTCTCGAAGTGATAAGCGGGGTGCGATTCAGCAATGCACAGTGAAAGGTTCTGTAGTACATTGCGTAAATGAAAATTGGTACGATTTCTAGGATAACCAAATATGTTGACATTTCAGACATTGACTAGAAGGAGAAGGTACCTATGTATGTCGACATACATATCACATTATGTATGAGAGCGACTCCGCCCCCTGGATGATCGCGACGGTTAGCTCTCACATGGATTTATATAGAACAGACTATTGGTTAACAACCGACCAATCAGGGAATGATATATTTACACGAGATCGGCAACCAATCACAGGCAACGACACAGCAGCGCACACGCAGCTCTAGTTCGCGGCAATAGTCGTAGTGCCTGCGCTACGTCACTACGACAAGCGCCCTAACATTAGGTACTACACCAATCAATAAATATAAAGTGAAAAATCACCATGAAGTCGCGATGTTTGTTGACCTTTCAGATATTGAAAGTATTCATGAATACAATAAAAAAAAATATTACCATCATGTTCCTCTCTGAAATTCTTAACAAAGTTTAATGTATCACATGCAAGATTATCAATAATGTTAGACATAGTAGGTACTTTCACCCTTGAAGCATGTGAATTATTTCAAAGTAAACTGGTTAATAACATTCTATTTTATACAAACTCATGTCCAAAATAAACACTGAAGTATTCCTCAACAGCAGCAGTCCAGAAAGTGTGACGTCACTCGTAACTTGTAATCAGATCCAGAAAACAGTTCATTGAATATTCCACTTCACAGCACAGTTCAAAATCTCCATCAAAACAAAATAGTGGCGAGACGATCAAAGTTTATCGCAGTGGAGAGCGCGACGGAAACTTGTTCGCGAGTCGATAAGATACGGAGAGCGCGCTCGGTGGCCGCCGGCCGCCGCGGTCGGACCGCGACTGAAGGAGTGTCGGCGGCGCGCGCCTGCCGCCGGCGGCCAGGCCTCGCGGTCCTTATCGCGAGGTGGGTGAACATCACATATAAGGGGACGTCTTTTAACACACCTACTATTCGCAAGTCAGCTTTACTGAGAGCGCACGTTACCACTCGCTACCATACCACCTCACAACACAATGTCGCACGATAAATATCTGTTGATAGCAGCTTACATACTGGTCGCGGCGACCGCCTACGTGCTGGCCCGGCCACAGAAAGAGTTCGTACTGTCGGATGTCGCCAACAAGACCATGTGCCCCATCGAAGTGGAGATCGACGATAACCCGGAGCGGATACCGCGCCGCATCAAGTACCTCAAGTGTGCCGCGCGCCCCAACAAGCTGTGCAGCGAGCACCACATCTCGCACGGCTGCTGCCGCCAGCACCACCACGCCTTCGTGACGGAGTGCGTCGAGATCTACGACTGGGTGCAGGTCACCTTCAAGGGGCAGGACACACCAAAGGCCATCAAGGTGCCGGTGGGCTGCACCTGCCTCATCGAGGAGACCACGACGGCGGAAGAAGTGCCCTGAGCCGTCGCCCGCCGACGGCGACCCGCGCCGCTCGCGGGTGACTGAAGTTCCTATGCATTCCACTCCATTCCAATAATTTATTTCGTGAGTGTACACTGACCAGTACCTAATACGAGCAGCTAATTTATTATTTATTGATGGTTGTGAACCGGCCAGTCGGCCAGCTGGACACCGGCCGCTGGAAGCCTCTAGTGTTACTAGTTTAGATTATAAGTATTTAATGTTAACAAGTCTGTGACAGTCCTCTAGTGTTAAGTAGTTGTTCTAATTGTGAAGTTCACGGCAAATGCGCAGGCGCAGCTATGTAAACTGAACTGTCCGAGCTGGTCTCGACAGATATTAAATAAAAAGTGTTATTTTTTACTAAACCGTCGTTTACTTCCATCTCCCTGTACAACACCTCGCTCCACACGCAACATCAACTAAACTGCAAGTATGTACCTAACAACAACTGCAAAACATACACATTTGTTCTTTAACGAAACAAAAACAACAATCTATTTCAAAATACGTTAATTTACCCAAATCTATTCTGAAATGTAAAAAAATACCCCTTCTTAAAAATATCAGCACATAATATGTAGTTATAAATAGGCATTACACACCCTTACATATACTTAGGTACTTACTTATCAGTACCAAAATATCAAGTCATTTTTATCAAAGATATTTTTAAAACGACACAAGACAAGAGTAAAACTAATTTATACCTATGTAGGAACATAAGCAAGGAAAATAAAAGTGTTTATATACTTAAAACAGTTTCAGATGTCGAAGACATTGTTTGGTTTTTACCTACCGACATTACTTATCATAAGATTAGCGATGCATAATATTTGTTACAGTAGAGCCAATATTATGTGATAAACTGATAACTGATAAAAAAAAATATTTAGATATCTCTCTTATTATAATCAATAATTCAATTTCAAAAATAAACTAACAGACAGTCGAACCAAGTCCGAGTAAAAAAGTTTAGAATATAACAGTTACCAATTTCAAACTAGTTACGGCAGCCCACGAGCCATTTGTTACGTATTGAGACTAATAAATTGCCAATTCATTCTATCCCGACAGGAAGATCTTTACATAATAAAGTTTACCAATTGATTTAGGTAAATGTATGTTATTCTTTCTATATATTTTACCTAAGTATGCACTAAGGTGTCCGATAAATGTAAACTTGTAACCTACATTCTGATGATTTTAAAAGCTTACCTACTCAAAAACACAATCTAGGTTTTTTTTTTCAAATTCCAGTATCTAATAAAGAATCATTATTAACTCTTCAATAACTTTTAATAAGTCATCGTGTAACAGAAAAATAAGGCTAAATAATATAAAAGCACCAATATCGGCGCCATCGATGAGTAAGTCCGCGTGACTCACACGAAACTGCCGATCACTACGGTCGCGGTGCCTAACTACGGCAGATATATTTTGTGATATAAAGAACGAAAGAAAATGAGTTTATTTAGCACATGCCTTAGGTGCACACAATATTATATAAAATAATAAAACAATAACTTATCAACAAAAGCAGCTAACAGAAAGAAATCCGAGTTGCGCTCGACCGTTTATTTTAATATTTTTACATGTAGATTTCGCAATGACCCCAAAAACTATTGATTAATAATTGGAATCATTTGGTGACATACTTAGTGAAATCAAATGTAATGGGAGTACAACGTGGGTTGTAAAGTCAGTGAAGCAGTCGCTCCATGTGAAGTACTCCGCCGCATCCGGTCACACTGGGGGACGACGAATATCGTTGGAAAAAGTCAGCTGATGCAGATGATGATGAAATCTAACAGGATTTTAGCATTTTCCGGCTTCTCAGAAGCACCCAATTATGTCAAGTAGGTACTACTTTTGTGATGTAGAGGCTCTCTTGTAAACAAAAAGAGACAAAGTAGGTACATCCAAATATAAAATTAAATTACCTTAGATGCACACGAGGGAGTTCATTATACAAAATGTACATTAAGAAACAAGTGAGAAACTTGGTTATTGCAGCCAAAGCGGAATTCATACCTGAGCCTTAGACGCGGGTGTTATGGCGCCTGAATAGCGCAAGTTGCCGTTAAACGCGACCTTCTTTTGTTTAATTGAGATTGAGATTGAGAAAATATTTTTGTTTTCAAATATTCTGAAACTGATTTAATTTTCTTTTTTCCCTTCGCTTAGCTTTTGCAAAACAGACGTGTAACCGGAGGTATTCGAACTGGCTACAACTAGCAGTAGGTATTATATTTTGGAGGTTCTCGAAACGTTTTACTGTAGTTTTCTCATATTTTATTAAGTAAATAAACATATGATTAGATGCTCATAGAATAGTAAACAATCGAGAATTAGGACATAAGTCACAACGTTCGGTCTCTGAGGAAATTATTGGTAGTTTCGTCCTAATCGCTTACTCGTTAGGTCCCATTATCTTGTGAAATACAAACAGTCTGGCGAAGTAACCTCTGGAATGATTTTCCGATATTTTTTCAAAGATCACTTAATTAGGGACGCGTTGCTAGGCACCCCCGCCTCCCCCCCTGCCCCCCGCCGGCGCGCGCCATGCCGACCGTAGTTGTTCTGCACCATTTTACAATAATTCCTACTTAAGTTGAGAATTGACATCATTTACATGAACTCATATGAAGTACCTATCATCTACATTCTCATGTCGAGTCATGCCATTACGTCGGCGTATACAATCGGTATACTACGCTACTCATTCTACAAAAATATTTATGACAATAGGTGGGATCAATGAAAATCATATTTAATTATAATAATTAGTTATCATAAGTGGCTACGTTCATACCCAAAGACAGAGGCAGCATGTCCAGCCGCTTCACCGGCTGCTCGGCTCCTTAGTGCCGTAGCGTGATGTTACAAAGTCTTCCTCGACAAATAGATATCCAACACTGAAACAATTTTTAATTCGGACCAGAAGATCCTGAGCTTTTCAAGCGTACCTGCACAAATCAATTAAGCATTTATATAAATATATAGGAAAATTTACATCATGATATTATGTATTTGAAAGGACACTATAAGGCAACAGGTTGGCGTAATCCATATACGGTTATGACGTGTTCCTCCGGTTGGATTGGATTGTATTCTCCAATGTAGGTATTGGAGAGTAGGTATAGGTCCTAATTCAGCGAAATTACGTAAATGGGTTTTAACGGATTTTAACCTATTGTTAAACAAAACTATTTTTACGATCCACTTATAGGATAAAAGCAATGGTTCCACATAACGAAAACGTTAAATAGATAATAATATTGGGTCCCACATTTTGTAAAATACAGTAAGTAAGTAATTGTGGATCAAGGACTAAGTACTATCGGTCTGAAACAGAAACCAAACAGGTGCGGAGCGGTATAGAAGGCGGCCGGCACCTGCCTGTTCAGCAGGTTGTGACTTGTTTAGAAGACGGTCACGAATCAAGCTAAGCTGTCCTCTCGACATTTGCAGATGGCGCCCACTCTCTCTTGGTGCACTCAGGCAAGCAAGCCTGACACTTTGGTACGTATTTAGCTCACATATTACATTAAGTCTACTGCGTGTCACTGTTTCGATCCCCGCACGGAACCAATATTTGTATGACCGTAACGGGCCGGTACAGTCAAGTGTTCTGGGACTGGCTGTATGTGTATGAGAGTTTAAACGCATTTGTGAGTAAACATACTTATGGGCAATGTTAAAAAAAAATCTTAAGTAGGTATCTACTTAATTCCTGTTAGACTACCAGTTTCAGAATTATTGTACCTACAAAGGACAGAAATATTTATTATTTCTTTAAATGTGCAATCATTTGAAATTTACCACTTCAAATAGATATATTTACGTATTTGCCTAAAATTAGCTAGCACGAAACTTTTAAAAGACATTTTTCCTCAAAGTAGGTAAGTACTAACTGTTTAGAAGATTGTAAACATTTTTGTTTTTATTTTAAAGCCATAACTAATAGGAATGGCATCTTGAATTATTCTTGACCACAATCTGTGAATATTAATTAAAAAACGCGAACACACATATTTTGTCATTTCTGAAGACCTCACTCTACACGAACGGCTCTAGCGGCGAATTCATGCGCGGTAATGCAGGGGCAAGAGCAAATCAGGTAGGGTTGCCATACATCACTAGTACAAAACGAAATCTTTTTCCGCTGTCTGTCTGTCTCTATGTATGCTTAGATCTTTAAAACCAGGTAGGTAACGGATTTTGATGCGGTTTTTTAATAGATAGATTGATTTAAGAGAAAGGTTAAATTTATAATAGTAGTAGGTATTTTGTAGCTGTCTGTACATACCGTGCGAAGCCGGGACAGGTCGCTAGTAAATTATAAAACAATTTTCCGGACAGATCCGGAATTTTACCTCAGTGTCCGGAATGTGGGGGGAATTCGGAAACGGTTTTTCTAGTAGTCGCATGCGCGACTGCTGAGCTTGAAGTCCTGGTTTCGGCTCTCTGGCCAGGCATAGTGCTATTGGGTTTTTCCATGAAAAAATTATCAGTAGCAATGACTGAATGACTGAATCTGAATTTGTGCCTGGATGAGGGCAACAGGCTCGCCCCTATTACATGGGATATAACATAACTGACGTAATGTGGGTGTACCTACCTATCTACTATTAAGTACACCTCTAGGTACCTCTCTCCATTGGAGATTACAGCCGTAATGATGTTTCTTCGGGTTTTTTAACATAAAATCATTAACTTTGCGAAGAAGACTATTTTAGATATATAAGAAAGTTTTACAATTCAATTACAGTATAAAATTTTACAGCACAATTCAAAGCAACGAAAAGACCCTAGACCTACCAACGGAGTTTTATACAAATTAGCGGATGATTCTCCGAAAATAGTTGTTTGTTTTGGATGGAAACCCAGATCTGGAATCTGGGAAGCTGGTTATAAAGACACATTTATACCGAAAACCATTTGGATTAAAGTTTGTTTGTAGGTATAAGGTTAAGTTATTTTTAATTTAATTTTATTGAATTGATAATTTAAAAAAAAAATACGAAGTCATTATAAGAAATGTTATTTTTTGTTATGTGTTTACCGTTACTTCCCGTCCCGTCGCGCGCCCCCTGCGCGCCCCTCGCCGCCCCGCGCACTATGTCGCGTGCCATGACACAATAATTGCTTCTTGCGCGTATATAACAGCGCTCAAGCCAGTCCACCACACAATTTCACGAGTTATCTCACCTAGCGCGCACACTTCTCCAAACCGCTCTCATTTTCCGCATCCAACATGTCGAGCGAAAAATACTTCGTAATAGTGATCCTCGCGTTTGTGACGTGTGCAGTGGTAGCCAAGCCTAACGGGATAAGTCTCTCCTTAGTGAAAGACCAGACCGTTTGCAGAACCAAAGTAGAGTTTGACACGAACGAGGAAAGAATCCCGAAAACCATCAAAATGATCAAGTGTGAAGATGATCCTTACGAGATATGCCCCGCCAACGACGGCAAGGGTATGCCTTGTTGCGGCGCACTGACGCTCGGCGGCGACGTGCAGTTCTCGTGCACCGAGGTCAAAGACAAAGTGTTGGTGTTGTACACCAAGGAGATGAAGACTGATCACTTCGACGCGGCCATAGGCTGCTCGTGCATCAAACAGGACCCCAAGAAAGCCAAGGAGTGACCCCGCGCCCGTCGCGCGCTTCATCAGCTGGCAACTAATACTTCTTCATCATCATCATCATATCAGCCCGGGATCTCCCACAGCTGGGTACAGGCGTCTCCTTTCTGCTGCCCTACAGGTCGACTCTGTGTTGATATTACCTCACCTTACGTAGCAATCATGTATTTATTATCACTGTAGCATCTAGTACCTAATTTATTGTTTGTTGTAAAGTGTGATCACAGATCTCAGTGTTCAGGGTATGTTGTGTTGTGACTTAGACTAATTAAGAAGAGTTTTTTATTGTTTATCTAATTTATAAATACCAAAAGGCCGTGCATTGGTGAATAAGTATAAGTAGGTATATTTTGTCTGAAACCCGATTTTGTTCAAAACATTGGTTTTATATAAAAAAAAATATATGATTAATCTCCACTCATTCATCACGCTCGGTGCACGGTGTTGTTATATAATTTGTAATGAATAAAATGCGATGTCAAGAGAACTTTTTGTTTCACTCCTAAATACATTTCTACTTAGTTGTTTACTAATATAAAATTTAGATAATATTCATGAAAACACATCTAGGCAAACGTAAAGCGAGACTCCCAAGTTAGTTTATGTATACTGACGGACAGACTTTCCGTTGACCTATAAGGAGGAAGCTCACGTTTCTAGGTACCTAATAGTAACCCAAACATTTCATCCCGAGCACTAAATATTTTGCGACAAGCAGAGCGAACGGCACACCTAGCACACTACTTAGTACAACATTATAAACAAAATTATATCAGTCTTGTTAATTTGACGGCTGTGTTGCCTACGTCTGCAATGTTTTTCTGAACGAAATATAGGTTCTGTTCCTTATAAGATCAGTCATTTTGACTCCGAGCAAAGGCACTTGGTTCGGTTCGAGTCCGGGCTTTTGACGTTTCATTCCATAGGTGAGAGTGGGTAAGTCGTGCCATGTAAAATACTGGTATTCAGCTGCATCCGGCTAGACTGGAAGCTGACCCCGACATGGTTGAAGACGAAGTGGAAGCGATCTTTTCATTAAGTCTTTTCATCGACCTCTATCAAGATCTATTCGTAATGTTGCTGCGCATTCGTCCCTACGTAATGTTGCTATGCATTTGTCGCTGACGCTAGCGAGTATAACTTACAATTGTTACTACGAGCCAACGACACATTTTATGAAACGTAAGCGTGTAGCGATAAGTACCTAAGTGTTCTTGGCTGTGATCGTTACATCGATTAAAGGTGTGTACGGATAGCGCGAATATTGGTACGCGTATTCAATTACGCACGCGTGTCCTTAAACGCCATGTCATGAATTTACGACTTAATTAGAACTTTTTAATTTTTTACTCATTCGACTTATTTGTGCCAAGCTCTAACACCTTATATTATAAACAAGACAGTGATTACTTGAGTAAGTCGTTTTTTAATACCTACATATTAGATTTTTATTCTAGTCGTTTAGTACCTAGGTACCTAATTGTTTAAAGTTGCAACAGTCAAAAGTTAGAATTCTTAGATTTGCTTTCATTGACGGTTCTTACTCCGTTTAAACTCTTGTCTATTGCATAAAACAATCGCTTAAACATGGCTTCATCAATAAATTAATACGTAAACAAAAACGAAGCACATTCATTTGCTGTACGTAATATAAAACATACAACTGCTTATTTGTATGCCAATAGCTAAAACAACTAGTGTGCCAACTTCAAGGCTGGTTGTGCATGGTGGTAGTGTGCTCTAGCCTTGGAGCCCGGGGGCGCGGCTGGGGGCGGGGCCTGCGCGTGAGCACGCGGCTTTAGTGGTGCCCAAACTCCGCCCACCAAGAATTTCGCTGTTAAAGTTCAGTCCAAGCGATAGACCTTTTACCTTAATTTATTATCTTCCATAAGCATCTTTACGAACAGTAAAAATGAACACGGCAAAGTTGGTACAACTTTTTTGAATGAATCGTTCTAAAATAAAAACCGCGATCCCAGAGCGTCATTCACATTCACCTTTCCTTAAACATTGCTGAGAAAAAGATTGTCGTTAAGACTGGCTGCTGACGTACTGTTGCGTCACTGGTTAGCACGAAGAGCACGAAGAGCGCGCACGCGTCGGCTCAATGTTTTCCTCTACCTCGCAGCCGGCCGCCGCGCTCCGGAACATCGTGCCCCAGTCTCTCGCCGAAGGAAGCCGCAGTACTTTCGAACTGGCACTACAGTTGAAAGCTAAACTAAACTGTTTTGTTTATTAAAAATCCGTTTCATTTTTATTTATACAGGCACATCGATGCCCAAACGGTTACCACGTTTTCAGTACCTACATGATCATCATCTGCCTTTGCCAACTATGTTAGGGTCGGCTTCTAGTCTTACCGGATGCAGCGGAGTACCGTATTTAACACGAAGCAACTGTCTATCCGACCTCCACAACCCAAGTTAGTACTGGGTAATACGACACCCCTTGGTAAGACTGATGGTGTTTGGAGACACTAACTGCCTGGATGGACTCTAAGATCTAGTTTTATTTTTGTTTTCAATACATCGTAAAAAAAAACTTAAGCAAATAAAAATAACAGCTGTTCGATTCATTTCGCCGTGTTTTGCACTTTTGTAAGAAATAGTTTGTAATCCATGTTTTTATTTCACTGACTTCCAAAAATGGAGACGATTTTCTATTCGGCTGTATATTTTTGGGTGTGCTTTTTACGTGATTTCTCCGTCAATTTTGGCCGATTATAAAATTCTTTTACAATTCTGAAGTAGTTCCATTTCAATTTTATTATATCTACATAATTACATATTTTTATCTTCTCCTGTAAGTATGTGTAGGTACTTATGATCTGCTTAAGTATAACTTTTAGTAGCAATTTTTATTTTAGTTATTTCCAGTGTGATGTCGTATGGTATTCTCTTGTGGGGTCATGCCGCCGATATTCAGACAATTTTTATTTTGCAAAAGAGGGCAATTCGTTCAATTTATAAATTAAGTCCCAGACACTCCCTCAGAGAAAAATTTAAAGAAATTAATATACTTACTGTGCCCTCTCAGTTTATTTACGAAAATCTTTTGTACGCGCATAAAAATATAAAATTGTTTAAATAATACAGTGATATCCACAACATAAATACGAGGAACAAACACAAATTTGTTGTCCCGGCAACGAGGCTCAAAAAAATAGGGGGTACGTTCACATGCCAATGTATACGTTATTATAACAAACTCCCAAACGACGTTCAAACACTAAGCCTCAATAAAATTAAAGTTTTTGTAAAACGTAAGTTAGCTCTTAAAGCTTACTATAATATTAATTATTACCTTGAAGATAAAAAGGCTTGGGATTAAGCTGCTCCAATTTAATTTACTCAGTGAGTGTCAAAATTTCTCTTTGTTTCATTTATTTATTGTTTATTCCTTTATTCTATACACTGACATTTAATGATTTGACATTGATATTTACTTTGTTTTATATTTTATTATTATTTTTATTTAATTTTACATTTTTTTTTATTATGACATTTTATGAGATCATTATGATCTCATTAATTTATTTTGTAAATATTTTCTAGTCTGTAGTTGTTTATTGTGAATGTGAGGACCATGTGGATCATAACTTTTATTTACTTTGTTTTTGACGATTGTCTGGCAGTTGAGTACTATTAGGGACCTTCACCAATGTCCTTTTTTTGGTATTGTTCGTCGTTTCGTTGAGCTCCTTGGGTTATGAGTCGAGCTACACGATAACTGACAAATGCTTGCACTGACTGGACAGGTCTACTCAATCTGTGTGGTGCTTTCTTAAAAAGACCACTTCAGACACTAATCTGCATAGTCCTCATGTAAGTTGACCAAGATTTTTTGTCTGGACTTTAAAAGAGACTATGACCTCTGAGTTTGTTTCGGCTGTTTCTTCTCAGAGTAGTCGGGTACGAAACACCGGCCTCATCTAGTTTTTAAAAAAAGACGTGTAAAAGTGTTTGTGAAAACCTACTTGCAAAATAAACATCATTTATCAAGATGAATTAATGAAAACTCGATAAAAGAAAAACGATGAAACAAACAAGTCCCCGACTTCCGGAAGTTAACTTATTTCCACGTTTGTGCTTTTTTGGAATTCGGTCGGTTTAAAATCTATGCTGCTATTTTACATAGCGAATTTTTTGTTTTGTTGTATTGCTGATTATTTTTTGTATCATTGATCTAAGACAAAATACTACCCTTAGGTACTAATGTTTACCATAATTTAAAATGCGATAATTTTATATACTTTACTTGTATTTGCCATAATTTCATTAGAAATAACGCTTCAGTTGCCATAATAGTAAAATTAAATTACAAAACCATTTTCACTAATTTCATTGGTCATTTGATCAAGTGTCAAGTGCTATATTTTAATTTTTAATAATGTCGTTTTCCATAACATTTGTTCCCCATAATATTCATTTGCCACTAGAACAACTAGGCCAGTAGGTACAGTACAAGCCTACCTATTTTGTTTTTGTCTCGTAATTTAGTTTTACTTGAATTATTTAGATTTTACAATAAGTATGTTTTTTATTCACAAGGAAACTTAAAAATAAATCTCATCTACCATGTCTTTTTGGTTTGCAAATGAAGAAATCTCGTGTTATTTTGTTAATTCTAACCTAACCATTTCTAGTTTGACTAAGTACTTAACTGCTTCTTGTCCGAAGATTGTTTGCTGCAATATCAGAATTTGTAGAAAATAATAAACTTTTCTGAATTATATTAAAGGTTTTTTATCATTTATTCTACATAATATTATATTAATTACTATATACAACCTATAAATAGACACAAATGTATAATTTAATGTTTTAATGATTAATAATTAAATGTTGCTTATTTCAAGTATCGATTATGTAGGAAATGTGTTACCTATATAAACTAATATTTAATAGAAAAAAATATGGGATCTTATTTTATAGCAAATTAAAGCTTCAAATATAAAATAATGAATAATAATTTGATATGACAACCGTTATCATGATAGCGATAGGTATATGATAATAACATGCTAGTAGTGGAAGTAAATGTTTTTTTTTTGTTATTTTGTCTTCAACGTATCACTAAACCGCGAAAAACAATCCAACACCGTTCCGTTTATGTAAATCGCTTGAAGACAGAATTATATTCTATATTCTTATTGTTCTTATTATTCTTTGTGATTGTGGTGCTAACAATATTCATTACTTTCTGAACGAGGCAACCCTACCAGCGCCGGCGCACGCATCGGCGTGGGACGCGGCGACGGACGTCACGCGAACGCTGGTTTTCATTAACTGTATTATTGAGTTGGTTTTTTTAAGTAAAAGGAAGGAAGCTGCTTGAACTATGCTTTGTATTTTCGCATACTAAAACATTTATCTTGTCATCAATTGCGTCATGGGTAACTAAGTTGAGAAGATCCAAATTAAACAAATTTAAGGAAAAAAAATTGCTCAGAAATAAGAAACACACTAAAAAGAAATATAACGTTATATAACAACAAAAAAAAACTGTCATCTGACAATGTAAAAGTTTCAAAAGTTTACAGTGACTTATCAATGAATATCGTTTTTGAGGTCATCAGATGGCGCCACTCGTGATCCTGTCATTCATTGTTTATATATATAAAGGGTTGCGCAAACTTGCACTTTGTTACCGACACAGCACACCGTTACAAGAAACCGTAGTTTTTATTAATCAAATATTAATTGGCATGTAGATATTACTTGTATACGACATACGACACAAGTGTTCAGTTTTGTCCAGCGCCTTAGAGTACCAAGAACTTTAAAAAAAGTTTATTTTATTAATCAATCATAGTGTAAGCTTCGGATACATATTTACAATGTTGACCCTAAAATTAGCTAGCATGAATCTTCTCGAAGTACTGACAACTTAGATCCTAATTTGCTATTTAAAATCCTTTAAAGCCCCGTTCCAATAAACAAAAACGAGTCGTTATGCTTACGGATAGTAAGATTTTGACATAAGTCTCATAGTACTTATGTCAAAATACTACCATCCGTAAGCAAAACGAGTCGTTTTTGTTTATTGGAACGGGGCTTTAGTCATAATTATTCAGGAATGACTCAATCTTGACCAGTCGTGAATATGAATAAAATACGTTTTAAAAAGCGCATACACTATGACATCTGAAGAGCTCACTCTACCGCATGCTGAGTGACCGCGCCACCTGGCGCTGCGATACGGAACTTAACACTCATACAAAAACAATATGCAATCACTTGCTAGTTACTAACTAACTTAGGTACCTATGTAACCGATATAAATAAGTAAGAAACAAAGTTTACATACAATTTTATTTAATTCATAAAAAAATTCTTAAGTGTGCATTCAGCTAAAATGCTTACATTCTTACGAAAGGAAGTCTTAGTGTTTTCTAGCTTGTCGGGAAAACCAAAACAGTAACTGCTGTTTTATTTTGAAACCACACGTTGTTAAATGTAAAGTATGAGAATACTGGAACGATTCCGTCTATTTAGGACGATTGAAAACTTTGAAAATTGATTGGTGATTTGCTAGTTATGTGTCAACCTTTAACATCTTTATTCTAGTTTGTCAGAAAGTGGCTCGGGTGCTACTGTTCACATGCGAGCGCGCACGCGCAGGCGCCGCCACTCTGCTCTATGTTAACTACTACTCTCTTCAGAAAGTCGATTGTAGAACCGCCTTAACTAACAGAAACGCCGAAAAATATATTTGAATAAAACTGAAAACATTTCACGACTTTAACAATAAGTAGTTCTAGATTTATACAAGCATATTGTTGAAATAGAATTTACTGTCACCAAAAGTTGAATCTGCTCATTTTTAAAACAAAACCTTGTTCGTAAACGTTTATTTATCACCTTAACTGCAAGCAAGACTGAAAACTATGCGACCATTTTTTATTATATTTTGTTTTAAAATAAGAGGCTCAGCACAAACTAGATGCTACTACGTTTTTGGTTGATGATTGTAATTCAGCGCAAGAATAGTACTAACGAAAGTCACATATTGATGGTTACATATAACAAATATAATGTGCGTAAAGTGAGCTCTTGTTCGCGCGTCCGCTCAATGGCGCTGCACAGGACGCGCGTAGCGGTAACAAGGTGCCCTAGGACTTTCAGTGGGTATTTCATCTATAATTAATATTGTCTTCGTCTTGTACTAAAAAAACTTTCTAAACTAATACCGGTCCTGCTGTAATGTTAGGATGTACATAGTTTTATGAAAGAGACAGAGACAATAATTGGCAACGTTTTAAATCTTTATCTTACATTCGAAGTACCTTGATGTGGACGGAGTAAGCTATTTTCGAGGTATAGAGCCACATAATAAAAACTACTCTATACTATGTAGGGATTAAAATACGGTGTGCATTGTGTGCATCACGTGTTCTAGTCGCTAATTATTTGTTGCAGGTAAATAGTCAAGTTATTTTTTGTACGACACATGACGTCAGATGTTGCTTCTGCTACGGTAAAGCTTTGGCCTAGCATACTTTCGCAAAACTGGAACCTTAAGACAACTAGACGGGATCGCGGCAGACCAAGGAGGGCGAGAAAAAGCGCCACATCGAGAAAAGTGGAAGTAACGGAGGAGTGGAAGTTTGACGTATGTCATTAGTAAAATTAATGAATTCGATTACTGGAATATTGATTTTTCAAAAATCAAATGCAAATGCAGCTTTTATCAAAAGCGAGCTCGAGACTACTTTAAGTATTTCTCGCTGTACTTTATAAATAGTTCCGGATTTGACCATTCACGCTCGCTTCAAATCTTCATTCTGTATATGAAATAAATGTTCGTACACACTAATCTCTGTAACCACCCAGCCAGTGTATAGTAGAAGCAGATTGAAAAATTTAGGACCAGTTAGGACCCGCTCGGTAGCGACGGTAGTGCCGTGCGTACCAGGAACGGGTCGCTATTGTTTTTTACACATTTCTTGGAATTTTCTTTGACAGGCATTGCTATTTTAAGTGGCAATGCTGCTAATAGTCCATTTTCGAGAGGTGCTTTGCAGTTGCAGTGGTGAAGCGTTTTTAGAAAACCAAGAAAAAATCAGGTCAAGAAACGTTAGTCCCGTCAAACGGTTGCCTTAATTAACCAGTACAGTTAGGATATGGGATTATTTTTATCCTGGTCTCAAGAAGTATTTTGAATAGTATCATGAAAGTTGATTTAATGCAGACAAGTTTTACTTTTCTAAATTTAACGCCATCTGTCGTCAAGTAGTAGAAGTAAAGAGCTGTCGTCAATAATAATATATTTGTATTGTTATTTAGGGATAGTAATTAAAATGTTTTAAGAAGAGTAGGTAGTAGCTGAGTGGTAAAGATGTTTCAAATCGGTCATCAACTGATTTGTTTGAAAATTTAGTGCTTCGGTAGTTTTGGTGTCTTGCGTTTATGGTAGGACTAGCTTTCGCCCGCGGCTTCGCTCGCGTTAAATTCGGTATAACACACCAAGCAGACCTGCAGTTTTTGCTCTTGCGCCTGATTGATTTGTAATAGCAACGCTAAGTTTTCCCTTTTCTTCCCTCGTTCTCCCTCATATCCCACTTTTTTAAAATTAAAATTAGCCTATGTCCGTCTCCTGGTTCTCAACTATCTCTGTACCAAAATTCATCAAAATCGGTTTAGCCATTATAGCGTGAAGAGGTAACAAACAAACAAACAAATAAACAAACTCACTTTCGCTTTTATAATATTAGTAAGGATATAATATAATTATATAATATATAATATAGTAAGGATAAGGATAGTAAGGATAAGGATTGAAGTGTAATAATATGTGGCGCAGTATTTGGCTTTGACCTTGTATACCTGTGTGCGCTGCACCACGTGGGCCGTGGCGCTGCCCGCGGGCGGCTGCAACGTGGCTATAATGTTATACATATCTACTACTATATAATTATTTGACGGTACGGTTGGCGCAGTGGTTGAGTGATTGATTACTGTGTTACGTGTTGTGGGTTTGTTTTTCGAGCAGAACAAATATTTGTATTATTAGCAGGTAAGTAGTTGTTGGGTCTGGTTGTTTGTGTATTATATGTGACTTTAAATGTTTGTAAACGCATTTACGCCGCTCCCGCGCATGCGCATGCACATGTGCAGCTCCCGGAGCCTGCGCGGCCACTGAGGAGCTGCACCAGACGACACATGAACACGCCCCGGAGTTGCGGGTTGCTCGAAAGACATACCACGGCCCCAGAACACAATGGAAAAAGAAAAAACATTCATAGATTTTAGTCAGTACACTTAACACTCCCTTCCGCTCCACCCAGAACAAGAGGTCATTTGATAATTACCAATAAAAAAACCATACTACCACACTCACTGCCGAATAAGGCTCACAGGGTGTGTTCACAGTACTGTGAGAAATCCACATAAAAGTTACAACTACCTTCACAACACTTTGAACTTCCAGCCAAATTCTTAGACCATTTACAGAAATATTATACTCGCCAAAATGACAATTTGACATTCTCGTAATATTATCCTGATGCATTGTATAGTCCTGATTTACCTGCCTACCTAAATTTAACGAATTTCTCTCTATATCTATAAATAAACTATAATTTTATGTGTTATAATATAATAAAACTTCAATATATAATAAACATCATTTATTATAAAAATATATTATCCTTATTACTTAACTACAACATTTTGTCGTTGATATAAACCAACATTATATTTTTACGCAGTTTACCAAACACTGTCATTTATAAAAAAAAACTAGCAAAGAATATCCTCATACACATTCAACGAAATATTCATCGAGAATATATTCGCTCACATTCAAGTTACGTGTCAGTGTAGTCTGCGTCCAACATATCTAACTACATACTTTGCTCGAGCTATTGTTACATTACAAACTACATACGTATCTGCGACAGTCCTCACCCTCCCGATTTCGCGCAGACCGCACATCCTTCACTACACACTATAAGGCCCAAATTCATTAATCAAAACATTTTATAGAATAACGACATTATAAAACGAACTTCCAGGACAAGCAAGCGTGTTTGAGAAATCAATCTTATACATTTGCAATATGTGCATATTGCAAATGTATATCTTTTACTTTTCATCACATTACACAGAAAAGATTATAAAATTCAAAGAATAAATTCAATTCATTTACTCTTTATAGACCTGCCTTATTTCTCTTTCTTCCAACACGAAACACATTCATATGACTGACAAAGTAAACAAATACATAACAATATACCTACTTAATACATAACACAATAGTCTATGTTTAACAAATTGATATAACACTCAATGAATATGTGTACAGGATCCGCTCCGCACGTAATATTTGAGGCACACAGACACAACTTTAAACTCAGCATGTTGTAATTTAGTTGTCTGAACGAAAGACTTGTGTTGGGCAATAATTTGTTATATCGTGGCAAACCAAACATGAATGTTTTTTGGCACGAGTGTAACCGGTTAGAAGGTTGAGTGTCATACGCCCTAGCGAGCGCCGACAGCGTGCGTGCGCGTGCGCGTGCCGTGCGCGGGCGTGTGCCGTGCGCGGGCGCGTGCCGTGCGCGGGCGCGTGCCGTGCGCGGGCGCGTGCCGTGCGCGGGCGTGTGCCGTGCGCGGGCGCGTGCCGTGCGCGGGCGCGTGCCGTGCGCGTGCCGTGCGCGTGCGCCGCGCGCAGCGACCGCGAGTGTCGCGCTCAGCCGGGCGGCTCCTGGTCCGACTCCGCGTTTTCCTCGCCCTCTTCGTCGTCGTTCTGACCTCCTGGAATGCCAAAATTTTACGTAATTAAGTTTGTGTATAGATGACACCGAAAGAAAGAGTCATCTTTAGCCATTTTTCTGTGAATTTTGGGTGTTCATAAAATAAGCTTGCAACGAATATTTTATTCGGCAGTATACCGAATACCGAATATTCGACGAGGCCCCTGACCGAATAGCCGAATATTAGTCCGTGACCAGAGCCCCGCGGTACAATAGTGTTAGTGTTGCAGTACGTACTGGGGCGGCGCGCGTATGCCTTGCGCGCGGGCGCGGGCCGCTCGTCGGGCGCGTCTGTCAGCAGGGCCCCGCGGTACAATAGTGTTAGTGTTGCAGTACGTACTGGGGCGGCGCGCGTATGCCTTGCGCGCGGGCGCGGGCCGCTCGTCGGGCGCGTCTGTCAGCAGGGCCCCGCGGTACAATAGTGTTAGTGTTGCAGTACGTACTGGGGCGGCGCGCGTATGCCTTGCGCGCGGGCGCGGGCCGCTCGTCGGGCGCGTCTGTCAGCAGGGCCCCGCGGTACAATAGTGTTAGTGTTGCAGTACGTACTGGGGCGGCGCGCGTATGCCTTGCGCGCGGGCGCGGGCCGCTCGTCGGGCGCGTCTGTCAGCAGGGACCCGCGGTACAATAGTGTTAGTGTTGCAGTACGTACTGGGGCGGCGCGCGTATGCCTTGCGCGCGGGCGCGGGCCGCTCGTCGGGCGCGTCTGTCAGCAGGGCCCCGCGGTACAATAGTGTTAGTGTTGCAGTACGTACTGGGGCGGCGCGCGTATGCCTTGCGCGCGGGCGCGGGCCGCTCGTCGGGCGCGTCTGTCAGCAGGGCCCCGCGGTACAATAGTGTTAGTGTTGCAGTACGTACTGGGGCGGCGCGCGTATGCCTTGCGCGCGGGCGCGGGCCGCTCGTCGGGCGCGTCTGTCAGCAGGGCCCCGCGGTACAATAGTGTTAGTGTTGCAGTACGTACTGGGGCGGCGCGCGTATGCCTTGCGCGCGGGCGCGGGCCGCTCGTCGGGCGCGTCTGTCAGCAGGGCCCCGCGGTACAATAGTGTTAGTGTTGCAGTACGTACTGGGGCGGCGCGCGTATGCCTTGCGCGCGGGCGCGGGCCGCTCGTCGGGCGCGTCTGTCAGCAGGGCCCCGCGGTACAATAGTGTTAGTGTTGCAGTACGTACTGGGGCGGCGCGCGTATGCCTTGCGCGCGGGCGCGGGCCGCTCGTCGGGCGCGTCTGTCAGCAGGGCCCCGCGGTACAATAGTGTTAGTGTTGCAGTACGTACTGGGGCGGCGCGCGTATGCCTTGCGCGCGGGCGCGGGCCGCTCGTCGGGCGCGTCTGTCAGCAGGGCCCCGCGGTACAATAGTGTTAGTGTTGCAGTACGTACTGGGGCGGCGCGCGTATGCCTTGCGCGCGGGCGCGGGCCGCTCGTCGGGCGCGTCTGTCAGCAGGGCCCCGCGGTACAATAGTGTTAGTGTTGCAGTACGTACTGGGGCGGCGCGCGTATGCCTTGCGCGCGGGCGCGGGCCGCTCGTCGGGCGCGTCTGTCAGCAGGGACCCGCGGTACAATAGTGTTAGTGTTGCAGTACGTACTGGGGCGGCGCGCGTATGCCTTGCGCGCGGGCGCGGGCCGCTCGTCGGGCGCGTCTGTCAGCAGGGCCCCGCGGTACAATAGTGTTAGTGTTGCAGTACGTACTGGGGCGGCGCGCGTATGCCTTGCGCGCGGGCGCGGGCCGCTCGTCGGGCGCGTCTGTCAGCAGGGCCCCGCGGTACAATAGTGTTAGTGTTGCAGTACGTACTGGGGCGGCGCGCGTATGCCTTGCGCGCGGGCGCGGGCCGCTCGTCGGGCGCGTCTGTCAGCAGGGCCCCGCGGTACAATAGTGTTAGTGTTGCAGTACGTACTGGGGCGGCGCGCGTATGCCTTGCGCGCGGGCGCGGGCCGCTCGTCGGGCGCGTCTGTCAGCAGGGCCCCGCGGTACAATAGTGTTAGTGTTGCAGTACGTACTGGGGCGGCGCGCGTATGCCTTGCGCGCGGGCGCGGGCCGCTCGTCGGGCGCGTCTGTCAGCAGGGCCCCGCGGTACAATAGTGTTAGTGTTGCAGTACGTACTGGGGCGGCGCGCGTATGCCTTGCGCGCGGGCGCGGGCCGCTCGTCGGGCGCGTCTGTCAGCAGGGCCCCGCGGTACAATAGTGTTAGTGTTGCAGTACGTACTGGGGCGGCGCGCGTATGCCTTGCGCGCGGGCGCGGGCCGCTCGTCGGGCGCGTCTGTCAGCAGGGACCCGCGGTACAATAGTGTTAGTGTTGCAGTACGTACTGGGGCGGCGCGCGTATGCCTTGCGCGCGGGCGCGGGCCGCTCGTCGGGCGCGTCTGTCAGCAGGGCCCCGCGGTACAATAGTGTTAGTGTTGCAGTACGTACTGGGGCGGCGCGCGTATGCCTTGCGCGCGGGCGCGGGCCGCTCGTCGGGCGCGTCTGTCAGCAGGGACCCGCGGTAGGCCAGCAGCGCGGCCCAGTCCTCGCCCCACTGCACGCCGTGCGGGATGCGACTGTCCAGGAACTGCAACACGACACGTCCAAACCACTCTTTACCACGAACAACATACACACATAATGGCATCAAACTACACTCGAGAGCAATGAATACGGGTCACCTAACGAAACCTATAAATTTCGGAAACTAAAAATCCTTGTTTAATCATATAAATTGTACATAATAGACAATATATTACTCCTGAAAGTAATAAAATGTATGCGTTACAATGTATTTAAAAATTACATAAAGAAAAAAAACTGATGATTATGCCTTAATATAAAAATAATAAACATGAAACATTTTGAACATTATTAAGATTTCTTGCATATAAGTATTGCCTTCTCGTGCTTCCGCGATTGGCATGCTGTACACCAAGTTCCTAATACGATTTGTAAAAAGTGAAATTCCAAGATAAATCATACACAAACTATAGATCTATTTCGGTCTTGCCTGTTACTGTCTAGGTTTTTGAAAATCCACTGCACAATCGGCTGTCTATATTAAAATTCATTTAACTACCTTTTTTAACGACAGTATGGCTTTACACCTAAAATCAAATACTCTTTCATCAGCAACCAATCTAATCACAACCATTAAAACTAACATGGATAAGAAACATATTGCTTTAGGGATCTTCGTAGAACTAAAAAAGGCGTTTGATACCGTTAGCCTTAGCTTATTAATGAATAAACTTGCCTCGATCGGTGTAACTAAAAATGCTTTCAATATATTTTTTCATACCTTCAGGAACGCCTACTGATAATTAAAATCGTTGACAATGTTAGTGCACCTAAAGTAATTAACTGCGGCGTGCTCTAGGGCTCAATGTGTGGTCCACTTCTATTCCTAATCTAGATTAACAATATAGACACGATAGGCCTTAAGTGGCACTTTTCTTGAAATTTTGATGACACTGGCCTTTTTTATTTTGGTCACTTAATTGTCTCAATAATACAGGACGCTCAAGAGGATCTCATCATCTTGGAAAGATGGTTTCTCAATTAACTGTTGATTATCAATACATCGAAAACCAACTATTAATATTTGGAGCTATAAACAGATAAATCACAGATCAGTAACCTCTTAGTATTAATGGAGTCAATTTAAATAAAGTTAATAAGGAGAATTTTCTTTATTCTGTATAGTCAGCTTTCATGGAAACCACATATAGAGAAAACCCGTTCTAAAATATTGAACCTGGTGGGGGCGTCTAAGTTGTTTTAAGTCAGCTTCAGCAAGTCATCGTCTTACTATCCATGCGCTTGGGTTACTACCTCCGAGGCGTCGAAACTGAGTTATAAGTTCAGTTTCAGTGAGAAAGCGATTACGAAGCATGGTGTTCACCAAGTATCGGTATTCCCGTATTGTGGTACACCTGGTTCTGCATGTTCCAGGTCTGCGTAGGTTAGAGCCAGTTTCTTCGTAACATCGGA
Organism: Ochropleura plecta; assembly: GCA_905475445.1. Lineage (NCBI taxonomy): Eukaryota > Metazoa > Arthropoda > Insecta > Lepidoptera > Noctuidae > Ochropleura > Ochropleura plecta. Next base: position 20,067,692 of record FR997739.1, read on the forward strand.
TAAGTCTCTGTACTGTTGACAGCGACGCACCGACAGTCAGTGGCAGTATCGCGACTCCAGCATTGTTAGAATTCTGGTGCATTATTCAGGTGTAAGTGACATGATTACATATTTACCTATGTACATTATACCTTTATATACCTACTTAAATGACAGATTTCAAACAAAAGCAAAATCAAATGCAGTGATTTCGTAGTTCCATCCTCGAGTCCCCCTTTTTCAAATTTTATTTTTGAAGACATTACTTTACAAAAAATGAGAAGTTTGAATTGAATGCCTTAATATTAGGAGTATTACATTGTCTATTAAACCCAATTTATTTAATTAAGCTCACGGAAACCCCTCAACTTAAACGGGAAAATATACAAGTCCGTGATTAGGCTAAGTTCAGATGAACGCGCGGCGACGCGCGGTTGGCTCGGCGCGCGGTTTAAGATCGTAACAAATCAATGTTGTTGTGTACATGACCGCGCGTCACCGCGCGTGCCCGCGCGCTAGATCTTGACCCGCGCGCCACCGCGCAATGACGCGCGGTTTAAGATCTACATTCCTGTATCAACCTGTTCAGTTGACCCGCGCGGTTCGAGGCGGACGGACGCAAGGAGCGACGTAAAAAATGGAGGACGATATATCACTGGATTTACTTATAGACGACATTGAAAAAAAAAGTCAAAGGATGCAATCGACATTCTAAAATAGTTGAAATATCGATCTTCGTGTAGTCTTAGTGTGGGATATAAAGTCACAAACAGGTTTAAAGAAAGTCTTTGACTTAAAAAAGGGTGCACCCAGTATCGCTTTTGCTTTCGACGGCGACGTCGTAGTTTGCGGTATAAAACCCACAAGCGAATTGCCTCCTCCACGTCCATTCTCACTGAATGTTCACGCTAGACTGTCGCACGCAAGCCACCGCCATCTGAACAGGTGAATCGCGCAGTAGCGCGCGTCGCCGCGGGTTCATCTGAACTTAGCCTTAGACTGTTGTACTGTATGGGTCAGAATGCTGGGCTGTAAAAAAGATGGATGAAAAACGATTGCATGTAGTGGAGATGAGAATGTTGAGATTGATGTGTGGTGTGGAGTGACAAGAATGGATAAGTAAGGAATGAGTGTATTAAAGGAAGTTTGAAAGTTGCGCCTGTTACAGAAAAAAATAAAGGGAGTCGTTTGTCTTGGTATGGACATGTAATGAGGAGAGATGAAGCACATGTGACAAAAGAGTGATGGATCTGAATGGACGGAGAGCGAGAGGAAGGCCAAAGAAAAAATGGATGGATTGTGTTAGGAATGATATGAAGGAGAAAGGAGTAAATGATGCCGTGACGTCTGATAGGGGAGAATGGAAAAAGAAAACGTGTTGCGCCGACCCCAAATAGAATGGGACAAGCTAACATTCTTAGTTTCCGAGATTTGTTGGTTTCTTTAACGACCCGGATTCATCGCTCTACAATGTACAAATGTGTGTAATATTAATACTCACATTACTATAACCATAGTAAATAGTTCTAAAATTGCAAAAGTTACATTATGGATAAATGTAACCGTCGTGGAAGGTATTTTAAAAATAGAAAAACAGAATAAACATGTACATTTCTTGGTAGGTCACTATTGTCACAAACTTGTTCATCTCGATATCATAAATTTTGTTGATAACCTTTATTCGACACAGGGTAAAGTTTATCTTCCTTAGACTAGCTTGACTTTATAGCCTATAATATTCACATGGACATTTGTAGGATGTCGAAAAGAGTTTTATTATTAACTACTATTGCTGCTGCTTTATATGCTGAACTCGGCCAGGTGCTCCAGGAACAACTAGCATATTCGGAGTAGCTCACCTTGAGGACCTGGCGCTTGTCCTGACGCAGCAGCTTATTGCTGAACTCGGCCAGCGGCTCCAGGAACAGCACGTGTGGCGGCGCGCTAAAACGTATAAAGCAGCTAATCAAAGTAACTCTTACTTATGTTATTTTAGTAATTTCAAACTAAAGTGCGTTACATAATTATTATATAGTCGATATTTGTTGCTATCTGTGTAACCGCGTTCTTCTATTAGGCAACGAATTTTGATGAGGATTCTTCAGAAAAAAACATGTATTAAACAAGTTATAGTATGTAGACTTACTTAAAAAACTCAATTTTTAAAACAATTTGCCAAGTGCGAGTAGGACTCGCGCACCGAGGGTTATACAGACATGCGACATAAACAGCCATATCTTTTGACTGTGTACACTTAGAGGGTTGATTTTTTCACAATTCCAAGGGATCAGAGTTTTAATTAATTTCAACTTGATAACTCCACGCATTTCTGAGATAAAGGGCCATGACCGACCGCCGGACATCAATGTGATTCTATAAGGATTCAGTTTATTTACTCTTGAGATACGGAAATATTTAAAAGAGCTCTTGTTAATCCCGTAGGTTACTCTTCAATGTCAGCAGAGCAATAAAATAATTCCAAGAGAAAAAATTACCCCGACTTGGGCGCGTGCGGCTCGTGTTCCAGCGCGGCGAAGCCGATGCCGGCGCGGTGCAGGGCCGTCAGCGCCTCGCGGTTCTTCACGGCGTCCAGCCCGAACATCACCGAGAAGCGCTTCGCCAGCTCCTGCGCACCACACGAATATACGTACTCTGTGGAACTGACGGCGCCGGCGCACGGTGGGCTGAAAATCGGCTTTCATAGACTTAGGGATTTCAATTTGCAAGTGCTTGTTTTTATGCCGGATATCGCTTCTATTAGTCATTATTATGTACAAAAATGACACCCGAGTTAATTCTGCTCAAAACCGAAGGAAATATAATTTTTTTACGAAAAATTTGTATGAAGCTAGTATGAAAAATCGAATTATCTCCTAAACGGCATGTTTAACCGTAATATCCTTAGAGATGGTCATAGTGCTAATTATTTAGGATTTTTTGGTTGACGATTGGACAAAAATTTTAATGCCGTTTTTTTTTTAAAAATCGTCAAAATATTTTTATTTGTTTTTACGTATGAAACGATTCCTTTTGTTGTTTATGTTGAAGAACACGGACTTTTAACTACACATAACATAAAATAGCATCACTCCTATATTTCCGAAGGAGTTGGCAGAGGTTTATAGTACACCCACACGTAGCCAACTATGTTTGAGCTAGATATTTATCAACACAAAATGAGTTTTAAAACTTTTCATACAACCAAATTACCAATTGTCTTCTAATGAGTCCAAAAAGAAGTGATTAAGTAACTACACTGATTAGGTCTTCTAATGAGTCTTAATAGGTGATTTAATGATTTTCAATATCTCACGACAATGGATTATATTTAACATTTCCTGATAAGTAAGCTAATTTGTTAATTAGCAGTGCTATGAGTTCTAAGAATAGTTAGTGACAATTATAGATTTTCATTAGCTAATGAGGAGATAACTAATGAGGGTAGTTACCTAATTATTGTCGTTTTGCAATAAAAGGGCTAAAGTTTTGTTTTATAATTTAATTTGTTCACAACTGTGTAACTGCTAACACTAAATCTGCGACTATAAAATCTTAAAATGGAAAGTTTAATGACCAATTTAGACTTGTTTGTTCTTCTACGAAGTGAGAGTACTTCATTTGATCATGAAGTATTGTTTAGTGCAGTTGTATCCCGCATAGGCGATTGCCTGTCTGACGAAGATTATGTTGTTCTCAAAGAATTTTGTCGGAGATTTACGCGAGCCGCTTTACAAAGGTGGGAGTAATCCAACCGATTCCTTGATAATTTCAGGAGAAAGTACGAGAATTGGTTGGGAGCAAATATTGATTGGCCGAGTTTTGTGCAAACTTTAGTTAATCAAGAACCAAGTGTTGATGAGATACCAAGAGCGCCCTCAGTCTCTCCAGAACCGTCGACATCAACGTCCATTGGAACAATGACGAAAAGATCCCGTAAACCATTCGAAGACCTGGGAAGTAAACAAAAAAAGAGAAGATCTGATGAACACACAGGCGAAGGTTCCAGTGAATTGGCATATGCAGCTGCAGCACGTTTAAAAGAAGAAGGGCATGGAGATATCGCCTCTGTCATCGAATACATGATGAAAAATCCTGAAGCAGCCGCTAAATTAAATGAAACGCTTAAGAAACCAGCGAAAACAATCATATTTACGCCAGAAAAGGCGCTTGGATTGCTTCTTTCGCTAAAACTCTCAAAGTGGCAATATATTACGTTGCGTGAGGCTGCCATTCGAGAAGGTGCTAAAGATATTTATCCATCTTACTATAAAGTGCAACAAACTAAGCTTGATTGCTACCCTCCGAAGCAATCAGTGACAGTTACTGATTCATCGGCTAGGATTACACTTCAAGCTTTACTTGATATCACGGTTACAAGAATCCTTCAAAGCCTTTCTAACGAAGAGCATAACAAGCAGTTGAAGCTGATATCCAAGTGGGGATTTGACGGTGCTTCTAACCAAAGCCGATACAAGCAGAAAATTGAGGGTGAGGAAGATGATTCAAGCATTTTCATGACCTCCTTGGTGCCACTAAAACTGACAGATGGAGACAACATTTTATGGACGAACCCAAAACCATGCTCAGTTTTGTATTGTCGTCCAGTTCAGTTTACTTTTGTAAAGGAGAGTGAAGCAGTTGTCCTTGGGCTGAAAAAACAAATGGATGAAGAAATTGAGGCCCTTATCCCCACAGAGTGCAATAATAATAATAGGGTGACTCATCAACTAATGATGACGATGATCGACGCTAAAGTCTGTACTTACCTTTCTGAAGCTAGATCAAATGCATCGTGCTACCTGTGCTTAGCAAAGCCTACAGAAATGAACCGCTTAGATGCTGTAACATCAAAAATTGTGTGTTCGGACCTGTATGAGTTTGGCTTGTCATCCCTACACGCCCGTATAAATTGTATGGAATGTCTGTTACACATTGCATACAGACTGGACTTCAAACGGTGGGCAGCGAGAAGTGATGAGCACAAAGAAATGCTACAGACAAGAAAGAAAATAATTCAAAATAAATTCAAAGATGAGCTCAATCTGTTGATTGATATAGTAAAACAAGGCTCGGGAACCACCAATGACGTGAATACTGCAAGAAAATTCTTTGAGTTTCCTAATAAAACCGCAGCTATAACCGGTTTGGATGAAGACCTCATCAAAAGATTTGCTGTAATTTTACAAGCAATTACATCTGGAGAGCAGATCGATATAATAAAATTTAGATATTATGCTCGCAAAACAGCAGAAAAGTACGTATTACTATACGACTGGTACTACATGTCGTCAACCGTTCATAAGTTACTAATCCATGGGGCTGACATAATCGAGAAAAATAATATTGTGCCGATTGGGACTCTCTCGGAAGAAGCCTCAGAGTCTCGAAACAAAGATTTTAGGAGGTTTCGAGAACATCATTCGCGGAAAAGAAGCAGGCAGGATTCCAATCAAGACATTTTAAATATGCTTGTTGTTTCTTCGGACCCTTTGCTAAGTGCACAAAGGCCTAAGTTAGATGCCAAGAAAAATCAGAGCTTTTTTGCTGAAACTCTCGACTTAATTCAATTTCAGGAAACTGAGTTCGAATTTTTGGATATATCCAATCTGGATGCTGACTCAGAATTGGAGTCTGACAACGAGAGTGATAAGGAAAATTTGTAAAAAAGATATATATGTACATATTTGTAAATTTGTATTTGAGTGTGTTTGGGTTTTTTTGTAATATTTAATGATATGTTTTATTTTTTTTATTTATTTTACTTTATTTTACGAATGCTTAGTATTAATTCCTTAAATTAACTTATTTTGTATAAAATATAACTTCATATGTTACTTCAATATAAATCTTTTTTTATTTAAATTAATATAAATGTGTCAAAAACAGCAATTTTTTTATTTTATTTTTCTTGTTTCGTGTGTTCTTAATATTTGGGTTAATAACATATCGAACTTTTTAACTTAGACACTAAAAGGGATCGTTTTACATGTAAAAATAAATAAAAATATTTTGACGATTTTTAAAAAAAAAACGGCATTAAATTTTTCGTCCAATCGCCAACCAAAAAATCATAAATAATTAGCACTATGACCATCTCCAAGGATATTACGGTTAAACATGCCGTTTAGGAGATAATTCGATTTTTCATACTAGCTTCATACAAATTTTTCGTAAAAAAATTATATTTCCTTCGTTTTTGGGTAGAATTAACTCGGGTGTCATTTTTGTACATAGTAATGACTAATAGAAGCGATATCCGGCATAAAAACAAGCACTTACAAATTGAAATCCCTAAGTCTATGAAAGCCGATTTTCAGCCCACCGTGCGGCGCTAGCGTGGCCGGTGTCGAGCTCTATGGCTAGCTCCTAGCTAGCTATGCACTGGACACGTCACCTATATTGAGCGTTGACCTATCTTCCCTATTACTGTTATTGAACTTCTCTGTGCTCTGTTGATCTTGGAGTTGCGAGCGCTACTGCTGAGGACTCTGGAGTTTATTCCCCGGTTGAGCAGTATTATTGGGTTTGAATAATTTAAAATTAAATATATAGCTAGCTATAGCGTTTATCGTACCAAAACAAAAACGCCTTAGAGCAATTTGCAGTAACTTCCTTTAACATCATGTAGACCACTTTTCAGAAACTAAAGCTATTAACTCTTAACAGGCCTCTTTATAATGCAAGCTGGTATTTTTGTAAATGAGAGCTCCCAATTTTTATGGCGTGCGATCTGTTTCAAAAATACACTCGTCGAGATCCCACAAGATTGAGAATCTGAGAATCAAAAGCACATTATTGCTAAAACATTGTCTAATAACTGCAATTAATTATTTCTCAATATTTTTTTAGTCTAAAATAAATTAGAACAAATATACATATAAATATATGGCAGGTTGATAACTGTTTTTATAATTTAAATGATTTTTTTGATAAAAATAGTATCTGACAGACTGAGTATAATGTTAGACTGAATTCTAGCAAGTGCTATAAATTATTTTTTACAGCGGCCAGTCTACAGCAAAACACGGGAGAACATATTAATATATATAAATACAGCAGAACTTATCAATATTTTAAGACCTACATGTACCATGTTTTTACCAGACGAAAGCGAAGACGGTAATCGTCAAGCGCCACTGCAAACATTATAGGAATTACAATAAGAAGAAGTTAATAAATAAGTTTGATAACATTTTTGTTTTAATGCAACTTTTAACCTTATTTATCGACTAGCTTCCGCCCGCGACTTCGTCCGCGTGGCATAGTTACTTTGTTTCTGATATTCAATTTCCTGCCTACCCTCTTAGTCTATTGGCGTGATTATTGCAAGTGATGCTGAGTCAAATAAAAAAAGTCCCATTAAAATCGGCCCAGTAGTTTCCGAGATTCAATTTTCTGCCTACCCCCTTAGTCTATTGGCGTGATTATTTCTATCCTTCTTTACCTTCCAAGTAATGTTGAGTCAAATAAAAAAAAGTCCCATTAAAATCGGTTTAGTAGATTCTGAGATTCAATTTCCTGCCTGCCCCCTAAGTTCATCGGCGTGATTATTTATATCCCAGTTTACTCTCCAGGTGATACTGAGTCAAATAAAAAAAGTCCCGTCAAAATCGGTCCAGTAGATTCTGAGATTAGCCCGGACAAACAGACAGACAGACAGACAGACAGACAGACAGACAGACAAAAATTTTAAAAATTGTTGTTTTGGCTTCTATTACGGTAATAAGACCCCCTGTAACAATTTTTCATAAAAATCTTCAATGTACAGAAATCGATCTTTTACAGTCTTATTATATGTATAGATAAAACCAATATCCAACCCAACTCATCACTAATTGAGTAGCGAAGAAATTTCTAGTACGAAATAATGAATACAATGAATCGGAAATAAACAGTTTGTATGTCAGTGTGGGTACCTTGAGCTCCACCATCTCGGGCAGCTGGCGGTGCGGCGCGGTGCCGGCGTGCCTGGCCAGCATCGCGCTGAACAGCGCCTGCATGGCCAGCTGCATGCTCAGCGCGCAGCTCAGCTTGTTGATCTCGCGCGCCTTGCTCAGCGTGGCCTTGATGATGTCGCCGTAGTCGTTGTAGCACTGCGGACGGACTCGTGCGTCACTACACGCCTGCGCAGCGCGGCCCGGGCGGCCCGGGCGGCGCGTGCGCAGGCGCCTTACCTTGATGTAGTGCTTGAAGACGTCGGCGGCGCGGCGGATGGGCGCCACGTTGTACACGATGAGCTTGCAGTAGGCCGCCAGGAAGTTGCGCCGCTTGTGCAGCTCCTCGATACGTCGCTCGTCTTGTCCGTCTGCAACGTGAGCGACGGTTACGAGGGTCCTTCCACGTAGCGCGAGCGATTGTGTGCAAGACAACACGATAAGTGGCGCTTTAGTGCCTTTCTAACATTACACATTGAAAATACATTCAACATTTAAATATCTATAGACACTAAAACGTCACACAGTTAACCTCAAGTTGACACCAATTTATTTCTAACCTTTTGTTCAAACAATTATTTTAATATTGTTATTGACATATTTTAAAAATGGCTCAGCTTGAGATATCCGTCTTAACTATGAACCATGCAGGCACTACGGGCTAAGTATGGGAAATAAATAAGCTCGATTACATGATCCTGTCCTCTTCACGATTAGTTGCACAAAGTCCCACAGACCGCGGTTTAGTACAAGCGGCAGCTCGCTTCATTATGTTAACTCTTAGCTTTTCTCATAACATTCTATTTCATCACTATAAAATTATACGGAATGCAAAATAATAATAAACTGCACAAAACATGCTCAAATCACAAAACTCGTCAAGTGTGTTAATAGAAGTACAACGCAGTTCGATACCGCGAGCGAATACCGACATCTTTATCATACACGATTATAACATTTACTAGCACTATCAGTTGTACAGTCACTTCATGATTGCGTCTGCAATATGTTCACAAGTGACCTGCAACATGTTACAGAGTATGTCCCATGCATGTAACACGTGACCCCGCCCATGAGATTCGTGTATTCACCGGCGATATCGGAATGCGAAACAGAAGCGGGCGCGACAATTTTCCCTTAGTAATGTTAAGTAATACACACAGCGAGTGCACGGAACGCGTCGCGTCGAGACAAAAATATGCATTATTGTAGCGCGGCGGCGCGCGGCGACTCCCGCACCCGCCGGGCGCCATTACTAAGGTAAAATACGGCCTCGAGCTCAACTAGTGCAGAGTGCGGACAACTGGCTTACCGGCGGCCACAGCGACGCCCCCGCCGCGCACCGCGCGACATGCAACAACAACCGCTCCGTTATGGCACTGGCGTCACGGCGTCGGGCGGCCACTCGACTCAAGCCGACTGCCCGTCACGTTAATAATGCATATTTTTTCTCCCTCACGAACAGCACAAGGGAATAGTGTGATGCAACGAGGTCATATTTATTTATGTACCATGTTACATGCAGATTCAATAACCGCGAGCTTATAAATCGCTACTTATCAACTTGTGTTCAGCATACAGGTAGCAAGTCACAACGCTTGCCCTAATACAAACTGTCATATAATTCCGATACCCGGACAGTGCACCACACCGTAAAACTACTGTACAAATGAATACACAAACCCAATTTTGAAAAACCACCCAAAAGTGCACGAGCCTCACAGTAACCTACCCCAGCCAAATACTTTTTATTCCTGTTACACACCACATCCCTTCGTACAACTTCCATTTAAATTAATAACAACTGTATGCAAACAATATTTTTGTTACACAACATCTGCCCTGAATCACATATGTTCAACAATATACAAGAGGTTTATACTCATAATTATAAGTTTTAATATAATGTTAAAAGATTTATGAAAAGTCAATAACCGTTTAATTAGCATTTTAACATAAGTTGTGTTGACTTACAATTAATTATAGTTAAATGGAGAGCTAGCTCCAACGCTTAGTGTTGTTGCTTAAGTATAGGACACGTCAGACGAAAACATAATGCATTGATTGTTGATAAATATTATAGGAACATGGCAAATTTCGTCGTAAGTAGTTAATCAAACTTTAACAAAAAAATAATAAAAAAAGAGTGGCTAGAGAAATGTTTCCTGTAGTAACAGAGTGTATTGGGTTACATGTTATTAGCTCGCAAACCTGCACAGACCTGTAAGCTCGATAACTTATCACAATAAAAACGAAAATATTAGCTATTATATACTTCGTAACATTTTCGCAAGAACCATTACCGTTTACCCAAAGTGGCCTTCTACTCCGAGATGGCAGAGGGCAAACGGAAGCATGGCGGTCAACATCTCCGTGGTAAGGGTGTGCTCAAGAAACATCTAACAATAGCGCTATTGATCCAACTATTTGAGAGAAGTTCACTTTGCATAGATCGTCTTGGCACTCTAATATATTTAAAGTTGAAGAAGTGTCCCAAAAGCTTTGGCTGTTTCGGAAAAAGAAGCAGTAGGTATTGAAATCGGTGAGAGGCGGTTAACAAACTGCGGTTCGCTAACGACATTGTCATACTAATCTCCACGGCGGCAGGACTGGAGCTATTGCGAAATGAAACCAGTGATGCCTTGACATGTTCATTGCCTGTCAAAGGCAATGAACATGTTGAAGAATTGCAATATGTCCACAAATACATGTACAGACTGACTGTAGATTATTTCCAGTCCAAACAGGATTAGAAAGTCATAAGCCGAACCGACAATGCCTGAAAGAACTTTCAGACACGAAAAAGCTTACAAAAGGAAAACTTTTGAAAATTAAGCGGAAAATCATGGACAAGTTTATCATCCCATTTTGAACTATGATTCCTGAATTGGTCTTTGACATCATTAAAAGGTCCGACTTCAAAGTTTCCCAACATGCAATGAAGAGCAGTATTCTAGGCATCGCGCTGACTGGCCAAGTACACAACGCTACACTGTGCTCCGAATTACTGATATTGCTCAAAAAGCTGCTAAGCTGAAGTGGGACCGAGCTGGCCACACCCGCCGCATGCAAAATGAGCTGTGGGACAAAATAACCACAATAGCTATGGCACATAACAAACCTCGTGGAAGATACGGGACGAGCTGGGCAAAACTAACAATAATTGATGTACTTGTACTCAGCAGTGGGATGATGTAGGCTAATGGTAACATCACGTAAAGGTTGACTGGTAAAAAATGCCAATGGCATGAACAGAGGTGGACTCTGTACTTTGTGCTTGAAGTGAAAATAAATAACATGATTAGTTATCAAAACCCAGCAAGTCTGTGAGGTTTGGCTAAATATTAAATTGATACCCCGGTGCTGCATTATTCTTTTGGCGCCTGAATGAGATTGTCAAAAGGGCGGTGTTAAACATTAGAAAATTTGACCGGCGAAACTGTTTTGGAAAAGCATAATAACGGCGATAGTTCCAAATATGAGCACGCGCCAAAAGAAGCATGCTTCACTATGCGATGGTGTTGCAGGAGCTAGTGTGGAGCTTACCGTAGTTGTGGTGCACGAACACGAACTCCTGGATGAAGGCGTTGAGCATGTCGCACAGCGCGGCGTCGGGCTCCAGCACCAGCTGGCGCATGTCGGGCTCGCCCGGGTGGTGCAGCGCCGACAGGTGCTCCGCGAACAGGATCAGCAGGTCGCACAGCGACGTGTATGCCTGCACAGAAAAACCACAAATACTCTCAACCTTTTATCGTAACGGTACGTTAGGTTTTAACAACCACACAATACTACGTTGTGAAAGCGGGTGTGAAAATCCTTACAACTAAAACATGATTAAAATATGATAGCACTCTCGTGTGCCGATGCGTCACAAGCCGAACGCGCCTCTCTATCGCTTGAACCGCGCTCTTGCTTGAACGCTCGGTTTAGGCGGAACGTGACTATGAGTCATGCTTTTTCGTGCGTGCAACCGACGTCGCCAGTTGCACTAACGCGCGTGTAACGTGTGACGTGTAACGTGTGACGTGTAACGTGTGACGTGTAACGTGTGCTGTACATACCTCCTCCTTGGCGTGTGACGTGTGACGTGTGCGGTACATACCTCCTCCTTGAGGTCGGGCGTGATGCCGCGCGCCACGATGTCCTTGCAGTGCGCGGCGTAGGCGTGCAGGCGCTCGCGCAGCGCAGTGGCGCCGGTCGCACTGATGCGCGTGTGACGTGTGACGTGTGACGTGTGCGGTACATACCTCCTCCTTGAGGTCGGGCGTGATGCCGCGCGCCACGATGTCCTTGCAGTGCGCGGCGTAGGCGTGCAGGCGCTCGCGCAGCGCAGTGGCGCCGGTCGCACTGATGCGCGTGTGACGTGTGACGTGTGACGTGTGCGGTACATACCTCCTCCTTGAGGTCGGGCGTGATGCCGCGCGCCACGATGTCCTTGCAGTGCGCGGCGTAGGCGTGCAGGCGCTCGCGCAGCGCAGTGGCGCCGGTCGCACTGATGCGCGTGTGACGTGTGACGTGTGACGTGTGCGGTACATACCTCCTCCTTGAGGTCGGGCGTGATGCCGCGCGCCACGATGTCCTTGCAGTGCGCGGCGTAGGCGTGCAGGCGCTCGCGCAGCGCAGTGGCGCCGGTCGCACTGATGCGCGTGTGACGTGTGACGTGTGACGTGTGACGTGTGCGGTACATACCTCCTCCTTGAGGTCGGGCGTGATGCCGCGCGCCACGATGTCCTTGCAGTGCGCGGCGTAGGCGTGCAGGCGCTCGCGCAGCGCAGTGGCGCCGGTCGCACTGATGCGCGTGTGACGTGTGACGTGTGACGTGTGCGGTACATACCTCCTCCTTGAGGTCGGGCGTGATGCCGCGCGCCACGATGTCCTTGCAGTGCGCGGCGTAGGCGTGCAGGCGCTCGCGCAGCGCAGTGGCGCCGGTCGCACTGATGCGCGTGTGACGTGTGACGTGTGACGTGTGCGGTACATACCTCCTCCTTGAGGTCGGGCGTGATGCCGCGCGCCACGATGTCCTTGCAGTGCGCGGCGTAGGCGTGCAGGCGCTCGCGCAGCGCAGTGGCGCCGGTCGCACTGATGCGCGTGTGACGTGTGACGTGTGACGTGTGCGGTACATACCTCCTCCTTGAGGTCGGGCGTGATGCCGCGCGCCACGATGTCCTTGCAGTGCGCGGCGTAGGCGTGCAGGCGCTCGCGCAGCGCAGTGGCGCCGGTCGCACTGATGCGCGTGTGACGTGTGACGTGTGACGTGTGACGTGTGCGGTACATACCTCCTCCTTGAGGTCGGGCGTGATGCCGCGCGCCACGATGTCCTTGCAGTGCGCGGCGTAGGCGTGCAGGCGCTCGCGCAGCGCAGTGGCGCCGGTCGCACTGATGCGCGTGTGACGTGTGACGTGTGACGTGTGCGGTACATACCTCCTCCTTGAGGTCGGGCGTGATGCCGCGCGCCACGATGTCCTTGCAGTGCGCGGCGTAGGCGTGCAGGCGCTCGCGCAGCGCAGTGGCGCCGGTCGCACTGATGCGCGTGTGACGTGTGACGTGTGACGTGTGCGGTACATACCTCCTCCTTGAGGTCGGGCGTGATGCCGCGCGCCACGATGTCCTTGCAGTGCGCGGCGTAGGCGTGCAGGCGCTCGCGCAGCGCAGTGGCGCCGGTCGCACTGATGCGCGTGTGACGTGTGACGTGTGACGTGTGCGGTACATACCTCCTCCTTGAGGTCGGGCGTGATGCCGCGCGCCACGATGTCCTTGCAGTGCGCGGCGTAGGCGTGCAGGCGCTCGCGCAGCGCAGTGGCGCCGGTCGCACTGATGCGCGTGTGACGTGTGACGTGTGCGGTACATACCTCCTCCTTGAGGTCGGGCGTGATGCCGCGCGCCACGATGTCCTTGCAGTGCGCGGCGTAGGCGTGCAGGCGCTCGCGCAGCGCAGTGGCGCCGGTCGCACTGATGCGCGTGTGACGTGTGACGTGTGACGTGTGCGGTACATACCTCCTCCTTGAGGTCGGGCGTGATGCCGCGCGCCACGATGTCCTTGCAGTGCGCGGCGTAGGCGTGCAGGCGCTCGCGCAGCGCAGTGGCGCCGGTCGCACTGATGCGCGTGTGACGTGTGACGTGTGCGGTACATACCTCCTCCTTGAGGTCGGGCGTGATGCCGCGCGCCACGATGTCCTTGCAGTGCGCGGCGTAGGCGTGCAGGCGCTCGCGCAGCGCAGTGGCGCCGGTCGCACTGATGCGCGTGTGACGTGTGACGTGTGACGTGTGCGGTACATACCTCCTCCTTGAGGTCGGGCGTGATGCCGCGCGCCACGATGTCCTTGCAGTGCGCGGCGTAGGCGTGCAGGCGCTCGCGCAGCGCAGTGGCGCCGGTCGCACTGATGCGCGTGTGACGTGTGACGTGTGCGGTACATACCTCCTCCTTGAGGTCGGGCGTGATGCCGCGCGCCACGATGTCCTTGCAGTGCGCGGCGTAGGCGTGCAGGCGCTCGCGCAGCGCAGTGGCGCCGGTCGCACTGATGCGCGTGTGACGTGTGACGTGTGACGTGTGCGGTACATACCTCCTCCTTGAGGTCGGGCGTGATGCCGCGCGCCACGATGTCCTTGCAGTGCGCGGCGTAGGCGTGCAGGCGCTCGCGCAGCGCAGTGGCGCCGGTCGCACTGATGCGCGTGTGACGTGTGACGTGTGCGGTACATACCTCCTCCTTGAGGTCGGGCGTGATGCCGCGCGCCACGATGTCCTTGCAGTGCGCGGCGTAGGCGTGCAGGCGCTCGCGCAGCGCAGTGGCGCCGGTCGCACTGATGCGCGTGTGACGTGTGACGTGTGACGTGTGCGGTACATACCTCCTCCTTGAGGTCGGGCGTGATGCCGCGCGCCACGATGTCCTTGCAGTGCGCGGCGTAGGCGTGCAGGCGCTCGCGCAGCGCAGTGGCGCCGGTCGCACTGATGCGCGTGTGACGTGTGACGTGTGACGTGTGCGGTACATACCTCCTCCTTGAGGTCGGGCGTGATGCCGCGCGCCACGATGTCCTTGCAGTGCGCGGCGTAGGCGTGCAGGCGCTCGCGCAGCGCAGTGGCGCCGGTCGCACTGATGCGCGTGTGACGTGTGACGTGTGACGTGTGCGGTACATACCTCCTCCTTGAGGTCGGGCGTGATGCCGCGCGCCACGATGTCCTTGCAGTGCGCGGCGTAGGCGTGCAGGCGCTCGCGCAGCGCAGTGGCGCCGGTCGCACTGATGCGCGTGTGACGTGTGACGTGTGCGGTACATACCTCCTCCTTGAGGTCGGGCGTGATGCCGCGCGCCACGATGTCCTTGCAGTGCGCGGCGTAGGCGTGCAGGCGCTCGCGCAGCGCAGTGGCGCCGGTCGCACTGATGCGCGTGTGACGTGTGACGTGTGACGTGTGCGGTACATACCTCCTCCTTGAGGTCGGGCGTGATGCCGCGCGCCACGATGTCCTTGCAGTGCGCGGCGTAGGCGTGCAGGCGCTCGCGCAGCGCAGTGGCGCCGGTCGCACTGATGCGCGTGTGACGTGTGACGTGTGACGTGTGCGGTACATACCTCCTCCTTGAGGTCGGGCGTGATGCCGCGCGCCACGATGTCCTTGCAGTGCGCGGCGTAGGCGTGCAGGCGCTCGCGCAGCGCAGTGGCGCCGGTCGCACTGATGCGCGTGTGACGTGTGACGTGTGCGGTACATACCTCCTCCTTGAGGTCGGGCGTGATGCCGCGCGCCACGATGTCCTTGCAGTGCGCGGCGTAGGCGTGCAGGCGCTCGCGCAGCGCAGTGGCGCCGGTCGCACTGATGCGCGTGTGACGTGTGACGTGTGACGTGTGCGGTACATACCTCCTCCTTGAGGTCGGGCGTGATGCCGCGCGCCACGATGTCCTTGCAGTGCGCGGCGTAGGCGTGCAGGCGCTCGCGCAGCGCAGTGGCGCCGGTCGCACTGATGCGCGTGTGACGTGTGACGTGTGACGTGTGCGGTACATACCTCCTCCTTGAGGTCGGGCGTGATGCCGCGCGCCACGATGTCCTTGCAGTGCGCGGCGTAGGCGTGCAGGCGCTCGCGCAGCGCAGTGGCGCCGGTCGCACTGATGCGCGTGTGACGTGTGACGTGTGACGTGTGCGGTACATACCTCCTCCTTGAGGTCGGGCGTGATGCCGCGCGCCACGATGTCCTTGCAGTGCGCGGCGTAGGCGTGCAGGCGCTCGCGCAGCGCAGTGGCGCCGGTCGCACTGATGCGCGTGTGACGTGTGACGTGTGCGGTACATACCTCCTCCTTGAGGTCGGGCGTGATGCCGCGCGCCACGATGTCCTTGCAGTGCGCGGCGTAGGCGTGCAGGCGCTCGCGCAGCGCAGTGGCGCCGGTCGCACTGATGCGCGTGTGACGTGTGACGTGTGACGTGTGCGGTACATACCTCCTCCTTGAGGTCGGGCGTGATGCCGCGCGCCACGATGTCCTTGCAGTGCGCGGCGTAGGCGTGCAGGCGCTCGCGCAGCGCAGTGGCGCCGGTCGCACTGATGCGCGTGTGACGTGTGACGTGTGACGTGTGCGGTACATACCTCCTCCTTGAGGTCGGGCGTGATGCCGCGCGCCACGATGTCCTTGCAGTGCGCGGCGTAGGCGTGCAGGCGCTCGCGCAGCGCAGTGGCGCCGGTCGCACTGATGCGCGTGTGACGTGTGACGTGTGACGTGTGCGGTACATACCTCCTCCTTGAGGTCGGGCGTGATGCCGCGCGCCACGATGTCCTTGCAGTGCGCGGCGTAGGCGTGCAGGCGCTCGCGCAGCGCAGTGGCGCCGGTCGCACTGATGCGCGTGTGACGTGTGACGTGTGCGGTACATACCTCCTCCTTGAGGTCGGGCGTGATGCCGCGCGCCACGATGTCCTTGCAGTGCGCGGCGTAGGCGTGCAGGCGCTCGCGCAGCGCAGTGGCGCCGGTCGCACTGATGCGCGTGTGACGTGTGACGTGTGACGTGTGCGGTACATACCTCCTCCTTGAGGTCGGGCGTGATGCCGCGCGCCACGATGTCCTTGCAGTGCGCGGCGTAGGCGTGCAGGCGCTCGCGCAGCGCAGTGGCGCCGGTCGCACTGATGCGCGTGTGACGTGTGACGTGTGCGGTACATACCTCCTCCTTGAGGTCGGGCGTGATGCCGCGCGCCACGATGTCCTTGCAGTGCGCGGCGTAGGCGTGCAGGCGCTCGCGCAGCGCAGTGGCGCCGGTCGCACTGATGCGCGTGTGACGTGTGACGTGTGACGTGTGCGGTACATACCTCCTCCTTGAGGTCGGGCGTGATGCCGCGCGCCACGATGTCCTTGCAGTGCGCGGCGTAGGCGTGCAGGCGCTCGCGCAGCGCAGTGGCGCCGGTCGCACTGATGCGCGTGTGACGTGTGACGTGTGACGTGTGCGGTACATACCTCCTCCTTGAGGTCGGGCGTGATGCCGCGCGCCACGATGTCCTTGCAGTGCGCGGCGTAGGCGTGCAGGCGCTCGCGCAGCGCAGTGGCGCCGGTCGCACTGATGCGCGTGTGACGTGTGACGTGTGACGTGTGCGGTACATACCTCCTCCTTGAGGTCGGGCGTGATGCCGCGCGCCACGATGTCCTTGCAGTGCGCGGCGTAGGCGTGCAGGCGCTCGCGCAGCGCAGTGGCGCCGGTCGCACTGATGCGCGTCTCTACGCCGTGCAGCGACCACAGCACCGAGTAGAAGCACGCGCGCACTACGTACACCAACGCCTGCGAGACGAACACAGGCGTTTATATTTAGTGATACTGTAACGATGGCGAAAATTGGCACGCGTGCCAATATTTTGGACACGCAACCGATTTTAACATTATTTTCGTATACCTACGTATGCGAATCTTCCTTATCATAGAGATGAACAATATAAAAGACTCACGTTGAAATCGTTTGGCAGATGACTCCAGTTCTACTAAAAGTAACCGACCTAACCTACAACTCTTATAAAGTTATTTGTCATCTAATATGCAACAGCATGTTTGCAACTTCAAAGAGAAGACGTTGAAGTTAGCATAAAAACAAATAAAGTACTAAACAAGCCGTCCAATCGCCGCAAATTATTAGTGTAAAAACGAAAAAAAAATTCGGAGTTCAGAAAACCCAAGATTAAAAAAAAAAGAGGACAAACTTAACTTTGCCGTTGGAAAACGGTTATCCCCATACTTCGACAAAGAGCGTTTAATTTACCAACTGCAATTAAATTTGTTATCACATTTTTTTTTTGTGATGCATCTACTTATTTACGGTTTTCGGATTTTACCTTTCCT
Organism: Ochropleura plecta; assembly: GCA_905475445.1. Classification (NCBI taxonomy): domain Eukaryota; kingdom Metazoa; phylum Arthropoda; class Insecta; order Lepidoptera; family Noctuidae; genus Ochropleura; species Ochropleura plecta. The sequence goes on from FR997739.1 coordinate 20,085,894, forward strand.
TGGTGCTCTATAATATTGCTTTCCGTTTTTTTCCTTTCGAGGTAGGGAACCTTAAAACAATAACATCAAACTGATTCAATAGTCACGATTCCTCGGGATCCAAAAAGCTCTATTGTTTCATACGAGAATGGCTGGCTTTTCCTGCATTTGTGCTTTCATGTAGGTATCAGTGCGGGGTGAAGCGTAAACGCAGTACTGCGCTGTATGGCTAAAATATCGGAGGTTTTATACATTCCAGCGCTTGAAGCTGTGACGAGTGCGACGTCATGTCGTCTTACTAAGCCAGAGCAAAACTAGCAAAACTTGGCTTTGCTTGGAGTAAGACTTCACTCTAACAAAACGATCACTAAATTAACTTATTACAATGGAGACGGTTTCCATACTTATTGAAGAACTTCTACCCTCATAACAGTCATCAAAAATATTGTCCTTACGATACTTGAGTTAAGACGCAACGCATGGCGTGTATAATGTAGTAGTGACCTGTGGCGGCATCTGCGTCTCGTTCTCGTTGACGCACTTGGGCAGGTCCTCGAACAGCGAGTCCCAGATGTTGGTGTCGTTGAGGTTGTGGCACATGTACATGATGGACACCTTGCGCAGCGAGTTGATCACGTTGAACACCTCGTCCGCGTCCGGCGTCTCGCCCTGTGCACCACATCCACACGAACATTACATTTTATTTTTGTATTTTCCTAGTATAATGATAGTCCAAATGGAGTGTTTACTAATATCATAAACTGAATGATACAACTTTATCATGGTTCTCATAAGTTAGCTGATATTGTTAAACATCCCACAGATAAGATAGTGCTCGACAACTTTAACCAATCGAATATTGACTAAATTGAAATAGGTAAATTGTCGTCTATAATGACAGATACGAAGCTAGTTGGAAAGACATCGCGATGTGTTGGAGTACTGACCCCCTCGATGAGGCTGCGGAACTCGTCGATGGCCTCCTTGTACCGGTTGACGCACATGTCGGTGATGGTGGCCCGCGCCACGTTGCAGCGCGTGTACACGCCGCACTGCTCCGTGCACAGGTACTCCAGCGTGCGCCCGCACGTCTCCAGCACCTCGGCCTCCGTCTGCACGCTCACGATGTCGCGGATCTTGTTCAGCAGCAGGGTCAGGTTCTGTATCACACATTCTTACATTCCTTAGGCCCGTAGAGAACAAGCGTCAACAACGCGAAACAAACATCTCTGGCGCCGCTCCTTGCTGCTGCGTCACTGACATGGCGAAACTTTGACTGACTTGTAATTAACACTTTTTAATAAGTTCAGGAGTACAGATGAGCGTTGAACGAGTCAGGCTCGTATCCACACACACACTACTTTTAAAACAGCAATACTATGCGTAGGAAGGCATTCCTCAATGCATTCTCTATTACAAGCCTTTCAATTCATTATCAATACTACAACGACAATTGACTATGCCAACGCTCTGCGTTGATTAGAGCTGTGAAAGGTGCGTATATGTGACGTGGTACACTTCGCGTATGTCTTCATAATACTTTTTTAAAATAATAAAAAGCTTTATTTCATAAATGGTGTTGCAGTAAATACAATATAAAAGTTGCACTTAACAAATAAACACTAATATTATAACTGAAAAATCAAAACAGTGCCTGAGAAATACTTCGTCAATCTTTTGTGTCAATAAATATGAATTTTACTGCTTCTGCTTCAATACTGCCTCATTCGTCTATTGGTCGCGTGAGGCGACTCATTAGTGTGAGGTCCTGGGTTCGATTCATGCGTTGGACAGTATTATTAAGTTTTTGCTTCTGGAATTTCTTAGTAGCAGTCCCGGAATCTAGATATAGACGGCAGTAGTGTAGCCCTTTATTACTTGGGGCTTAAACATAACCGGCGAAATGTAGCTCTACTATTAGATACACCTACTGTCTTTAGATACATCTTGAAAATACCGCATTACTTTTTTGGTACTTATTCTACGTTACTCATTTATATAAATATTGCTAAAAGAACGGTACTAAAAACAAACGCAAACAAAGCAAAACGAAATCTTGAGAAACAAAAACCTAGCTTTTTGACGTAAGCGTGCGACACTATGCGTTGTTTAAAACAGCTCGCCGGCTACCTAACTATGCATTCGTTGTAAGAGCCGCATAGCATCGATCGTCTCTCAAGTATTATCTATGAAAAGGTGTTTGGAGCAAGCGCTATAATAATATCGTTCTCGATAGCGGTACGTACCCCCTCCTGGCGCTGAGTGGTGTAGAGCTCCAGGTCGAAGTACTGCGGGATGGAGGCCAGGTTGGTGAGCTTCTCCGGGTCGGCGCCGAACTTGTCCAGCAGCGCCGGCAGCGTCGCGATGTAGTGCGCCGTCAGCCGCGTGCGGTCGTCGCTCACCAGCTGCACCACCCACACACTACTTACTTAACAACGGACATTGTGGCGCCGCTACTTGCTCATATAAACGTCATCCACCAGTCAAATCACATTTCAATCGTAGTTCCAAAATCCGTCGGCTCTCAAATTACGTTGATCAAGTTATACTAGCGGCAACATAAAGGGTGCGTGTTAACAGCTGTTTGGAAGAGGGACAAACGAAGTGTGTTACAATTGTCCTAGTTTTCACCCAAAAACCTGTTCAGTTTTACGTCAAGTCAAGAATAATCAAAACTTTATTAAAAGTTTTGATTGAAACTGAAAAAGAGGCCTTTCATTTTGGTTATATCTATGAAAAATGCGTGTATGAATAAAATGTACTTCTAAATCCAATAATTTAGTCAAAGTCAAAAATTAGACTTTGGTTTTGCCTGTCCCACAAAAAACTAGATAGTGTTGTGCATACCTTGGCCTGTTCCTTGGACAGCATGTGGTGGTGCTTGCGACTGGCGCCGCGACCCACGGGCGGCTCGCCGGTGCTGGCCTGGCGCACGCAGCACACCATCAGCTCGATCAGCGACGACTCCTGCGGGTGTGTATACGTCTTATTACTTCCTCATTAACACACTCATTCATATATTATGTCTTATGGCTTTTTGTTTTGGGCACGAGCTGCAGACGTGTCCATTTTTATTGTACAAAAAAAGCCTAGAGGTATGAGATGCTACAGTTAAATTACACAATTCATGAACTGAATCAGACGAAATTTGATTGCATTAAACGCACACATGTAAGCAAGTGCAAGTTAGACGATCGCTGACAAAAATGCTAGTCCTGCTCGACAGACACAAGCACAGGGACGCGTAACTTGACATTGGTAATTAGTTCATGTATGCTGTCTGGTACAATGGCATTTAATAGTACTGAAAAGAATAGTAGAAACTGCTGAGGATTGTACATTTATCTTTGCACAGTACAAATTACATCTTTTTAGTATTAAATAATCACATAGCCCAAGCTCTCATTCACGGAAACCTGCGTTACGTACTTGTATGTGCCCTGGCGGTTAAAAATATGTCATGACTCAAATTTCTCACTCATGGTGGCGCGTGTGCCGGAGAATATAGTGCCTTAAAATGTATCGGTGCTGATCCTTGCATCATGGCCGTGAAGGGGCGCTGCCAGTTGTGAGATCATTTCTTTGTTTAATTGACTTTTTTGTCTTTGGAGTGGACACTGTTAACGCGCACAATTTGCTCTATCGTTCTCACATAATATAACCATCTCAACATGAAGAATGTGGCCAAGGTTTTGTAACAATATTCTGGTATAAAACTTTTTTGCAAAAAATAAATCCGACTTCCAAAAAAAAAACCAAAAGGTGGAAAATATCTTTATTTCCGGAAGTCGGTGGCAAAAAAGTCAACGAAACCAACAAAAGCCATTCAAGCCAAGCCAAGGTTTTATTTTTTGCAAAAAAGTTTTTTATTTCAGCATTTTTAGTTATAGTATTATGATATAACTAAAAATGCAAACACGGTTATTTTTAGCTTTTTAGTGCGTAGGTCCCGTCTTAAATACAAGCTTTTCCACATCACGCTATAGTATTAAATACTATCTAAATTATGCTTTAGTTTAACCGATTCATTGCCACCATCATTTTCATGCATACTTTAGCCAGGCCCCGAACATTGGACGATGACGCGCCAGGCGCGTCATGGGCCTACATACATGATGACGCACCTAGAGCGTCATTGGCACCCTATGATGTTTTATGCGTATTTCGCCGTTATCTTGCGTCGATCTGCTAAGAGAAAAAGTTCTGTGTGTGTTTCAATTCTTATTCGTTGGTTTTCAAAGGAAATATGGCCTCCCAAGGTAGGATTTATTTATTTTAGTAAAATGTTACGGGGGTCGTCAACATTTGTGTAAATTTATTTGTATTAGGTCAATTGTTTGTGATAATAAACGTATTATTTGTAGATAATCAGCAAGACGAAATTTTTCCTGAATGTAGTGAGGCATTATTCACTAATATTGAGCATGAACATTACCAAGAAGATAACGATAAAGAAAATGATGTTTTTCCTGAATGTAGTCAATCGTTTTTGCGTATTTCAAAGAAGCGTAAATTCATGGGACCATGTACCATGACCAATAGTCAATATACAAATTATAATTCAGACACTAGCATTGAAGAAATTATGGATTCTGAAGAAGACGAATGTAAGAAAAAGTTTGAAGTAAGAACATCTAAGGATATACCTAAGTCGCCCATTAAATCCTTTTTTTTATCTTAGTTTAGACAAACTAAGATACAACAAAATCGGATATTTTATCTTCTAAGAATAGTTTATTTCTATTCTATATTATATGAATATTTTCATTTTTTTTTAATTAATATTTTTCTAGAAAGAATCTTAGTTTATTTTGTACAGAATAGACACAAAACCAAAGTTATCATTATTATTAAGGAAGAAGTTAAGGTTGCTAGCGATTTTCAAATTTTTCGTGTCCCTTCCACCCCGTATAAGTTTGTAAACTTACCAAAGGTTTGCTATCCCTGACTTATAAAATATGTATTCAAAATTAATGGCCAAGGGTATTGTCAACTGCAATGTTTAATTTAGGATAAGAAATTATAGTTCTCTTTATCTCAACTTTTTAAAATCTGTTTTTAAGTAAATTCTATATGACGCGCCAGGTGCGTCAAGGGCCTCCCGTGATATCTGCTTATGACGCGCCTGGCGCGTCATGGGCAATGAATCGGTTAAAACCAATTCAGAAATCATATATTTTGCATCATCGCCTATGGGATACAGCTGATACTAAACTTGATCTGATGATTATGTCCTCAAAAAACTGCGATGACCTTTCAATTCATAGTACATAGCGTTTTTTGTTCATTTGTCTTTGACAACTTAAATACGTATATCATCAACGTACACGAAGTCAATCTAATACGCATTATTAAAGATAACTCAAAAACTACTGGCCGGATCTTGATATTTTTCCCAAAACGGCACAACGGGACCAAACGACAACCACCAGCTTTCGAATAAAAAAAGAATCATCAAAATCGGTTCACACAGACCAGAGTTATGAGGTACCAAACACAAAAAAAAAACAGTCGAATTAAGAACCTCCTCCTATTTTGAAGTCGGTTAAAAAGAGTGACCATGGGTTTTCTTGACCATTCTTCTCCACTACGTTTATTTGTCTACGCTTTGAAATGGGCAAATAATACTTTGAAATGCCATGTGACAGGGATTATAGTGTGATTTAGCTGTTTTTGTCTGGACATTTCAAAAGTGTGTGCGACAGTATTAGATTGTAACATTACCTGGCGGTTGTCGAGCGCCTCCTCGTTGGGTCCCGCCTCCTCCAGCAGCAGGTCCGTCATGCACTCCCAGTCCTTCATCATGGGGTTGGACTCGATCAGCGAGTCCACCAGGTAGGCGCCATGCTCGTGCAGCTGCACATACAACGAGCTAAGTACTCACACCCACATGGGTAGATCGAAACTTTAATCACGCTGGCCTAGGATCCAAGGATGCTCCTATGTGTTTCTAAATGCATGAGAAGCTGTTAATCCCATATGTCATTTCTAGATCTTTGGAAAGTTGTAACGGGTGATCCGGAGCCCGAAATTTAGATATTCAGCTGCATGAGGTTAAAGTGGGAGTTAACTCCAATGTAGACGAAAAAGGGTAGAAGAATAAAATGAACCTGCTTTCGAGGTCGTTGTGAACTGTACCGCGTGTGACATACCTCGGACTCTACACTAATATTTTTTAATTAGTACAAAAAAAATGGGGCTCTATCTGTACCCATTACCGATCATATTTGTATAGTCAAAATAAAAAAAAACGAAATCCCAAAATTGTCCACAAAAATGTGTCATAGTTGGTAAATTCATAACAGAATCAATCATTCATAACAATTACTACTAGAAAATACTACGCGCAGTGCTTTTCCATTTCGGTTGCCATTCATAAGTCCCGGCAAACTCGCGTCGAAGCTCAAGCCACGCCCCCTTCTGCGCCAGCGTCGCGCGACGCCAGCGATCGACGCGACGAGCGAGCGAGCAACAAACAGACAGTGCCAATTTGTTAGCGGAAGTGAGCGCGTGCTCCTTGTACCTATCTAAATTGTTTGTTTACGTTTTTCTTACTGTCGCGATGGCTTACCAGTTCTCATCTCGGGAGTATACGGCTATGATACGTGCGTACTTTTTGTCTGGTGAGAACGCGAGTGCCGCTGTACGTATGTACAGAGAAGAGTACCCAAATGCTCGCCAGCCGAACGTTCGAACTGTGGTAAATGTTTACCAGCGTTTACTCGACCATGGATCATTCCACGCACCGGCCCATAGCCAAGGACGTGGAAGACCGGCGTATTCGCAGAACCTGTACGACGATGTAGTGGACTACTTTGAAGAAGATCCCCGGCGAAGTACGAATGATGCAGCTCGTCGTTTTAATATCAGCCAGTATTGTGCATGGACGATTATTAGTTCATCTGGATTTCACCCATACCACTACAGAAAGGGTCAAGAATTGACCACTGTGGACCATGAACCAAGGATGGCGTTCTGCAGGTGGATACTCAACAACAATGAAGCAAATGTGCTATACTCAGATGAGTGCATGTTTACTCGTATCGGATTGTTCAATCAACATAATGAACACTGGTGGTCAATACGCAACCCAATGTTAACAAGGGAGAACTCGTTCCAACACAGGTTTTCTGTTAATGTATGGGCAGGAATCCTCAACGACAACATCGTTGGCCCTTATTTTATTGAAGGCCGTCTTACTGGAGAAAGTTATTTAACTTTGCTTCGGACGATGGTGTCTTCAATGCTAGACGAGATTCCATTAGGCAACTTACGAGGACTCTGGTTTCAACAAGACGGCGCGCCTCCGCATTACCATAGCGCAGTGCGTGAATACCTGACGGAGGAGTTCGGGAGTCAGTGGATCGGTCGAGGCGGCCCCGTGGCATGGCCTCCACGCTCACCTGATCTTACGCCATTGGATTTTTTTTTGTGGAGTGAAATTAAGAGACGAGTGTACATTAGTGAGCCAACAAGTGTAGAACAATTAAAACAGCGCATATTGGACGCATTTGACGAAGTGAGAAGTGAGCGAACCATACTTTTGTCGTTAAAAAACAATCTAATTAAACGTGCCCGTCTGTGTATTGATAATGGTGGTGGACATTTTGAAGGACAGTTAAAATACCTGTAAGTTTTTTAGTTTTGTAAATACGTAAATTATTGTAAATATCAGCTGATTCAAACTTTTTAAATACGCCAAAATTACTTTTTTACAAGTTTTGAAGCTTTAATTTAATTTGATTTCTTTTTACTTTAGTTATCTAATTGTTTTCTTAATAATTATGTAAAAAAGTTGATAATTTTGTTGGTCCTAAGCCCAATTAAAGTACGAAGGGAAAGTTTGAATTGAATAAGTGCCTAAAATCTTTCTGTTAACCTTTTATTTTACTTTTTTTCAATCCTAATGCGTTTTAGTTACCTACCTACAATTACGATAACAGCTGTTGGAAGTGGGGCAAGTTAGAGCGAGAGCACGCGAACGCGCGAGCGAGAGAATACGATTAATGAATACTAGTATGAATGGCCTGTATAATACTTCCATACATTGAGTGACATTTTGGGATATAAACAAAAGCTATTATCTTTGCTGTTTATGAATATTATTTATTGATACTTTACATGTATAATAACAAGACCTTCTTTAATTAGCCCTTTAAGTATTTGTACTAATTAAAAATTAGTAGTGTATAAAGAACTGCACGAGGTCCCGTATGAGCGGCGTGTTGGGCAGGCGCGTCTTCCCGCGGGGGGGCTCCTCGTTGTGAACTGTACCGCGTGTGACATACCTCGGACTCTATAAAGAACTGCACGAGGTCCCGTATGAGCGGCGTGTTGGGCAGGCGCGTCTTCCCGCGGGGGGGCTCCTCGTTGTGAACTGTACCGCGTGTGACATACCTCGGACTCTATAAAGAACTGCACGAGGTCCCGTATGAGCGGCGTGTTGGGCAGGCGCGTCTTCCCGCGGGGGGGCTCCTCGTTGTGAACTGTACCGCGTGTGACATACCTCGGACTCTATAAAGAACTGCACGAGGTCCCGTATGAGCGGCGTGTTGGGCAGGCGCGTCTTCCCGCGGGGGGGCTCCTCGTTGTGAACTGTACCGCGTGTGACATACCTCGGACTCTATAAAGAACTGCACGAGGTCCCGTATGAGCGGCGTGTTGGGCAGGCGCGTCTTCCCGCGGGGGGGCTCCTCGTTGTGAACTGTACCGCGTGTGACATACCTCGGACTCTATAAAGAACTGCACGAGGTCCCGTATGAGCGGCGTGTTGGGCAGGCGCGTCTTCCCGCGGGGGGGCTCCTCGTTGTGAACTGTACCGCGTGTGACATACCTCGGACTCTATAAAGAACTGCACGAGGTCCCGTATGAGCGGCGTGTTGGGCAGGCGCGTCTTCCCGCGGGGGGGCTCCTCGTTGTGAACTGTACCGCGTGTGACATACCTCGGACTCTATAAAGAACTGCACGAGGTCCCGTATGAGCGGCGTGTTGGGCAGGCGCGTCTTCCCGCGGGGGGGCTCCTCGTTGTGAACTGTACCGCGTGTGACATACCTCGGACTCTATAAAGAACTGCACGAGGTCCCGTATGAGCGGCGTGTTGGGCAGGCGCGTCTTCCCGCGGCGCGAGCGGGCGGGCGGGGGGGGCTCCTCGTTGCGGAACAGTCTCACGTTGAGGAACTCCCCGGCGGCGGCCGCGACGGCTCGCTGCGACGAGTACACCAGCTCGTACACGTTCTCGCAGTCCTTGTCCGTCAGCACGTCCGGGTGCATGCGGCATCTGCACACGTGGACAACACAAAATACCCTCAAAAACAAGGCTTATACAAAATAAATATACTTCTGTAAACAATGTAAACTAAAACGTCATGAAGTTCTACAATACTAATTTAGTTTGCACCATGAACAACATAAATTAAACTGAAATAACTTACTTTAAAATGGCGATGACAAGTTTGACAGCGTGTACTGCAACGTCAGTCTCCTTGTCGAGCGTCATGGACACGATCCGGTCCTTGAACTTGGAGGTGAACAGCTCCAACTTGCCCTTCAGCTCCTCGCATTCGTACAGCGGCTGCAGCGCTTGCAGGCAGCGGAGCCGCACCTCGCCAACCTACGACACAATACATCAATTTTTCTGTAGGACATGTTTGACGCATGAGCTAATTAGTCACCAAAATCAAAGTCACCATGGTCTGAAAATATTGGTATTATTTGATTTCTGTTTCATTAACGAGAGTATTCAATGTTATATGTTTTCATCCATTTTAAATTAATAAGCTAACTCAACAGCACATGAATGAAGCAGCTTAACTTAATTATATCAAGAATGTTGTTATAATAAAACCATATGGCATACCTTGTCATGCAATGTCCAACCAATGTATTTGAGGTAGAGGTCATCTAAGAAGTGTGCCGGGAACTTCTCCATCCAGATACCTATCTCTGCCATGGTGATAGCTCTTATGTCAGGTAGTGTATCCCTGCATATGAATAAGGTAATTTTACTTTGTTTGTAGTATGCATGTAGTTTTCTTTTTTTGTTTTAAAGCGTTGCACCACACTAGGAATTTCTGCTGTATCGTGAGTGCGTTAACAAACATTTAAACCCATATATACAAACAGCCAAACCACACAAAAAAAAATTGTTCCGTGCAGGGATTGAACCAAAAAAAATCTGGCCAGTGCTACTATTTAGATCAATTGTCTCTCACCTGTATCTGTGTACAAACACGGACTTGAACATGTAGGAAAGCATATTCTTGATCTCCTCCATGTTCTCCTCCAGCTCCTGGCGCTTGGCCACCAGCACCTCGAGGCGCTCATTGGCTCGCTTGTCGCGCGCCTTCAGCCGCTCGGCCTCGTATTGGCGCAGGCAGTTGTCGCAGTTCACTGATGTCAGCAACGCCACGTCCACCAGTGCAGTCATCAGCTTCATCACTACATCACATGACACCATTTAAACAACCAAGGACTCCACTTTTAACCTGTTCACACTGGCCCACCACTGCTGCAATAGTTGTCCATTGGTCTTTGTGCAACATGGTTTTGGGCTTTCAATATAGCTCCTAGGAAATTACATTTCAGGTATCTCTAATATTAATATGCTAGACTGTTTTTTTAAAGTAGGAACTGCTGAAACTGATAGCTTGTTTTCAAAGAGAATTTCAGAACTTGTGCGTAGTTAATAACAATCGGACATAAAGCCAAAATCAGTGTACCAATTATTTATAGCAGCATACGGTTAACTTACCAGCTAGTGTAGCAGTGTGCCTGAAGGCCCTGACTTGGGAGTCAGACAGCCCAGTGAGCAGGGAGATGATATTGTCCATGAGGTACTGGTCGTAGATGATAGAGTACTGGCACATCTTTACCAGTGTCTGGATGAACTCGCAGAAATTGGAGCGGAACTTCTTCCAAGTCTGCCCTGTCATGATGAGAGGATATTCTCCACTTTCCTGTTGGCATGATCATCACGTTTGACTTGTATTTTAGGGTAATTCTCTACAAACAAACTCATTACTCACAGACACCAGCTTCTCCCAGTACTGATTGTCATAAAACTTTCAACCCCTATTGCACCCACATGAAATTTCCTACAATCCATGTAGTGGATGCCTGTGTCATAATAGCTATGTGTGCCACATTTTAAACCATTGCATTGAATTGCAATGAAGTTTCAAATAAAACATATTTCTTGCATCTCTCTAGCTAAGGGATAAGGATAAGATAATAAGATAAGGGATAATATCAAGACATTGTTGGTTTTAAATTTCATTTTTCACACTTTCAGAATTATAAAGTTGTAAGGTACGTAAATATCTCCATACAAACATGCTAACATCACTGAACCTCCAAAACAGAAAATATGTTTTTAAAAAAAGAAAGTTTTTATTACTTTTAAAATTAAAAAGTTGAATCAAATGAGCCTGAACTGGATAGGAATGCATCTATACATCATCATCAATTTCCTACACTTGTTCCATTTTATTTGGGGTCGGCACAACAAATTTTCTTTTTCCATGGCCAACTTCCCCTCCCTGTCAATCACTCTTTTAGTCACATGTGTTTCATTCCTCCTCAAACCTACAAGCTGCTCTGGACCTCTTGATGAATGAAAAACAACCTGTAAACTTACTGTCTACCTCTAAACTTTATTATTGTAATCATTAATTTTCTATAATAAAATCAGATGATACTTCCTGTATTTTATAAATATATAAAAATTAGATTCTTTGTAGGTACTAAAAACTAAAAATACGCGTGATGTAGGGGGGACGGAGGTGGGGGTAATCTTACATTTCACCATGTATCACCAAGGGGGCTTAAAAGACATCACATGATTAATGGACGGCCCCCAAGGGGGCTTAAAGGGAGTTTAAATATCAAGCAAGCTCATGCAATTTTAGCTTTTAGCTGGAGTACACATTTCTTTGTTTACATATTTCTCATCCCATTTCTTATAAACAAAACAAAACAAACATATAAAATACAAAAAGTCCAATGATACACAAGCCATATCCAAGAGTACCGCTATCTGAATCAAACCCTCAATCCAGCTGTCTGGCTCTTGTTTGGTATTGGTCGAGACTCTTGGCAATAAAGTCATTGGCAGATAAAACTATCAGAACAATGATTGACGAGCTCACATCCCACATGTTGACAGCCTCATGAATCTTTCTAGGCTTTTATGAGGTTCTCATCACACAGGACTGTTATGTCAACAATTATTGTGCGACGGTCTGATCGATCCACCACCATTTTATCAGGCAGTCAGGGCTACAAACCATGTCAAAGAGCTGCTTTCTGTATCAAGCCCTTGTTTGAGCTGCCTAACGAGAGCCTCCTTAGGTATTGGTCGAGGCTCTTGGGAATTAAGCCCTTGGCAGACACAACAATCGGCACAATGCTAAAGTCCACATGCCACATGTTGACCTCGCAAAGTCAAGTCAATTTACTCAATTTGTTTATCTGTCTTGGCTTACATGAGTTTCTCGTCATGCAGAACAGTTATGTCAACAATCATTGCGCGCTGCTCTCATCAATCCACCACTACTATATTACAATCCTGCCTGTCAGTGATAATGGACCGATCACAGTACAATGTGATATTGCAATGTTTAAGAACTGGGTTGGGCAGATATCTATTTTATACCACCTCTACTGTAGTTTTATTGTGATGTTTTTTATAATGGTTAATTGCTTTTTTTTTTAATCTAAATGTGTAAAATGACTTGCTAGGCTATATTTTATTCCAATTTATATCTATTGTATACAAGTTAACATTTCTGGCTCCAGACAAGGCTCATACAAAAAGAATTGGGGGAATGTAGGGGGCAATCCTACATGAATATACAAAGTTTAATTACCTCATCAAATTCTTGCGTCATTTTCTTGATAATAAGTGTGTGGTCCATCTGTGCCATGTCAGGTGTGACCTTCCCTCTGCACCCAGAAGCATTGATGAAAAACTGCATCAGTTGCACGAGTGCCGCTTCTCGATTGGTCTTGTACTCCTCAATCCACATGTCCACCACTTGCTGATTAATGAATAAAATGGATGCAATTATCACTATAGCAGAAGTAGATCAATAAAGAGAAATAAACGAAAATCTATACAGAAATATTCTTACGTTTATGGCTGTCTTATTGAATCTAAGTATATTGTACAGGCTATTCTCGTCATCTCCAGGCAGCAAAACCGGCGGCGGCGAGTAAGCGGGCGGCGGGGCGGTGCCCCGGCCCCGGCCGCGCCCGCGCCCTCCGCGGCCTCGGCGGCGCAGAGGTGGCGGAGGCGGAGACTCAGCCAGGCGTCCCACGAAGCCACCGTCGCCTCTTCGGCCGCGACTACGAGTCACCCGCTTTGTGGGCGTAGGAGACGGGGACCTCGGCTCCTCTTCTTCATGGTGAGATTCCTCAGCTTCTTCTCTAGGTGGTTCAGTAGCAGTGGAATTAGCTACAGCGCCGACATTAAACCCCGAATAGTTCACGTTGGGAGTCTCAGGCTCGTGGACCGACTGACCACCGTAATCTGTCATTGGAGTCGCTGGGGTCATGGGATTTACGTATTCCGGAGGAGGATCATCCATCCGAATACGTTTCCCGCCACGGCGATGCATTTTGATGATGTGTAATAGTTTAAAACACAAATTTCACACAGTTCACATAACTTAAGCTGTACATATCAGATTTTTTTTCATAAGACAAGCACTACGTTATTGATTTCTCGTCCAGATGAGAGAAAACTAAGCGAAAGAGAAAGACAACAACCGATAGACGCGCGCCGGCAGCCATTACAAAAATATTAATTGACGTTTGTCAGGCCAGTGATGTGAAATCAGAACATGATCCATAGACTAGACAGCTTACACCAACTGTTGCTATTTAGTTGATATTTATGTTCGAGTTATAAAAGTATGCATAAAGTTAATAGAACTAACACAGTTTTAGATAAATATTGTTACTAACAATTGATAAAATTGTCACTACATGGGAGCAAAATGAAATTAAATGATTTAATAATAGTTTTGTCTTTTTTTTATATTAGTTTTGGTTTTGTTAAGAATGTGGAGAAAGGATAGAGAGAATCGCCGATCAAAAATTTTTTGCCACTTTTTTGTAACCAAGTAATTTTAAGGTTTTATGAAATAAATAAATTTGTAACGGAGTGGGTACTTCACCTTATCTGTTGCAATCAACTTCTTTCCTTTTGTATCAACATTGATTTTTAAATATGCATATTATTTCGGATTTAATTCTGTCATTTCATCTTTGGCTCATTACATTTTGATCACGGCTAGCAGCCACAAGTGCTGAATTATTGTTTTAAAAGCTGTTTGAAATGTATAAAATCTATATCTATGTCTTAAAATCAGTTTGTGTTTAAAAAACCAGTACTAAAGTTTACAGTGCTGTTTTATTGTGATATTTACGCCTGTTAAAAGGTATGTTTTAAATTATTTTAGACTAGCTTTTGCCCGCGGTTTCGCTCGCGTTAAATTCGGGGTAACACAATTCCCCTTTCCTGATTTGCAGGTAGGTACCTGCTACCTGTAGTTTTTGCCCTAGCGCCTTAATTATTGTAATAGCAATGCCAAGTTTTCCCTTTTCTTCCCTCTCTCTCCCTCATATCTCAATCTATTTTTTAAAAATATAGCCTACTAGCTTTTGCCCGCGGCTTTGCTCCTGTTAAATTCGGGGTAACACGGTCCCCCTTTCCTGATTTGCAGGTACCTGCTACCTGTAGTTCTTACCCTTTTCCCTTTTCTTCTCCCTTTCTCCCTCATTTCTCCCTTTATATAAAAAAATAGCCTATGTCCGTCTCCAAGGTTCCAACTATCTCTGTATCAAAATCGGTTTAGCCATTAAGGCGTGAAGAGGTAACAAACCAATAAACTCACTTTCGCTTTTATTATGATATTAGTAAGGATTGTATTAGTTCTCGACTTCTCCAGGTCTTGATGACCGTTTTAGTGTGTTGTAGTGTTTCATTTTTATTTCCATTGTTAAAGGGTCCACCCCTGAGGTTATTATAGAAATCAAAACCTGTAGTTGCTATTCTTTGTTCACCTGTCATAACTTTCATCTTTAACAGCGGCCTCAGGCGGAGGGCATCGAGCGAGTGTCACACATTCGTTATCGTACATTTTGTCGTTATTACGAACCAATACAGCTTTGCTGCTCACATATAATAATATGTATTAAACAAAATGATATTTCAGACCTCAGAAACCTTACAACATTAAAAGGTTTTCGGCGATCATCCTTAACAGATATCGTTTTTTGGTCAAATTTTTATGTATTTTCTCCGTTCTTCTCTTCGGAAGCATCTTTAGAAAAAATTAACCAGATAATTTGCAACACATTGTGAGTTACTCCATACGCTCCTATGATAGCGATGGTGTGATAGTTATAATTATAAATACCACTGCTTATGCACAAAACACGTTACATCAATTATTTGTTTTATCCACTACAACGGCCTGCTTGGCCCGAGGTGAAAAATTAACTAACTAGAGTACCGAGGCCTGCGTCGTACCATTTCAAAAATGTGGCGTCAGCCTTACAACATGTGGGGTTGAGGCTTGTTCGAAGGAGATTCCGTGGCCCCGGAACAAAGGGCTAGGTTATTTTTGAACATAGACAGGTTTTAGTTAGTAAAAGTCTGACACTCAGCCCCGCTCCGCCCAGAGTGGGAGAAGTTATCTGGTGATTTTCCATCCAAGCACTTCCCCCGCTCAAAAAGCCCTTACAACATTAACATCCATTCTTCCTAAGGCCTTGGGAAATTGAGCGTCTCTCAAAATAATGCCATGGAAGTTAAGTAGGCTTTTGGTGTGGAATACAACTTGTGCCGATACCCTTGCGCCATTCCATTTTTCTAGCATGTCGGGTTGCAACGGGGTGGCTACTGCAGGTGCTGAAATTCTTAAAAACGGTGGCGGTGCAAATATGTATTTCAGCCATTTGGGGTTGCAACACGTGGCCATGGGGTCCGACTGCCAACCTAGCATTTCAAGTTGGTTTAATTTTTAGGTAACCAGAGGGCTAGCCTTTTGTTGGCCAAATAATCAGCATCCAACGTGGTAATGCTGCCAGCATTCTAACAATTTTCCTGTTGACATGTGTGGACGGCGGTGATGTGGACGAATTGTTTGACACGTAATTATTTTACCACTTACGTTACGTTTTTCTTAAATAAAATCATTTTAGTGCAATGGGTTTGCAGGTTTTAAGTGGCAAATCGTTTTTTTTTTCTTTCTTCTTTGGCAACTGAGCCGATGTCGACTATTCTGCCAGGGTCACTTGGTGACGACAACTATCTTGATGAGCCGTCGAACTTTACTTTTGGTAGTGTTCCAGATTACATTTTCAGATCATTGTCATTTAAAAATTTTGACAGAATTTGGACTAATATATGGGAAAAATTTGCCAGGAGATAACGGAAATTAGTAGGTAGGGTGATTTTAATTTTAGGGAGCTTATGATACAAGTCAAAGGACTGGGAATATAGAGGGCATGAGAAAAAGATATGGTCCAGAGTACCGTCGTCAAGAGGCAAATCGTTTTTTGGACAATTATCCATTTTTTGAGAGCACTAGTTTGGCGACTTATAACGATGTCATCTATTGACAAATAGACTAGTTTTATGAAACGTCTATGGTCTTTTGTTAAATTACTTTATTAGTAGATAGGCGATATATTACTTTCCTCTATGGTAGAAGGGTTAAGCCGTGTTATGGCGTCTCTAGGCCATTTACTCTAACCAAAAAATGTTTCGTGTAACTGAAACGCATAGAGTAAATCTCAAACATGGTCCAGAGCTTTCTTTTTGTCGAATTGGGTTGCGTAAATTGTCTGTTACGTGCTCAATATATAAAATGTTGCTAGTTGAACCCTGAATCAAGAAAATGACATCATAATTATCAACAAGGCAACTCTTGGAAACCACTGTCATACCTTGGTCGGATGATTTTGGATTTTTATCGTTTTTATTACATTTCATAAGCGTAAAATATAATAAAATGGCTAAGAAAACCTACGACTTGTTGTTCAAACTACTCCTTATTGGTGACTCTGGCGTAGGCAAAACATGTATATTGTTCAGGTTTTCAGACAACCATTTCACAACGACATTTATATCTACGATCGGTATGAGCCACCTTTGTATTTTTGTAGCACCGAATCCTATGAAAAAAAGTTTTTTTGTGTTTAATTAACTAGTTTTGATTAGACTGTACTTTTGTAGATTTATATTGTGCGTCGCGATAACCATCGAATATTTTCTAACATTATGTGCTCTCGTGTCTTGTAGGTATCGACTTCAAAATAAAGACGGTAGAGCTCCGTGGAAAAAAGATAAAGCTTCAGATATGGGACACTGCTGGCCAGGAGAGATTCCACACCATCACCACGTCGTACTACCGCGGCGCGATGGGTATCATGCTTGTGTACGACATCACCAACGAGAAAACATTTGATGACATCGTCAAATGGTTACGAAATATAGACGAGGTAAGCAGGAGTAGTAGCTGCTGGTGCTGCATTTAATCTCTGCGTGGATCGCTTATCTGTGTTTACATTTATTGTTCACAATACATTGAAAACATTACCAAAACCTTCCCCAAAAGTCTCTTGGTGTAAGGGAAAATTTAACTTATTTGTCAATTTGTAATAACCTTATAACAGATTGGACAAACTTCAATCTTAATTAAACAATAACAGACAAGTTATTTGACATGGCACTTAATTTAAAATAAATCTTTTTTATGTGAAAGTTACAGTATTCATGTATCACTAAAATGTTCAAATATGAAATCATTATCTATATGCCTACTAAAGAACTAACTGTAAATATTTATATTTGGTGATAAGTTTAATGTTAGTGTTGACACAAGCTCCAACATGTTCATGTAGATTCACTAATTTAGTACTTAATGTGAAAAAGTATGTGCTTAACATTTCAGTTGCATTGCTTATCTGTCTCAGTTTATACAAGAGTGTGTTCATAGATTGTCCCAATAGTATGAGAGATCATTGTAATTCCAGCATGCTAATGAAGATGTGGAGAAGATGATCCTCGGCAACAAGTGTGACATGGAGGACAAGCGAGTTGTGAGCAAGGAGCGTGGAGAAGCAGTAAGTATAACTCCTAATTAGTAAGTAAGACTGGCTCGCCACCTGCCTGAGTGGTTATATAGCATAACTGTGAAACTATTTTATGATCTCCAATATCCTTACTATCCTTACTATTATTATAAAAGCAAAAGAGAGTTTGTTTGTTTGTTACCTCTTCACGCTTTAATGGCTAAACCGATTTTGATGAATTTTGGTACAGAGATAGTTGGGAGCCAGGAGAATTTTTAAAAAAAAATGTGGGTTGTGAGGGAGAAAGCAGGAAGAAAAGGTAAAACTTAGCATTGCTATTACAAATCAAGGTAGCAGGTACCTGCAAATCATTAAAGGGGAACTGTGTTACCACAAATTTAACGCGAGTGAAGCCGCTGGCAAAAGTTAGTTTTTATATAAATCTATTTTAATGGTTTTGTTTGCAAAAGATGTAGTTTATGTCACCTAGACTGTAATAACAAATCAGTTGACACCTTGTTCATCAATATCAGTTCAGTAGCTACGGCACTCAAAAGAAACATTCAATAAAATATATTAAATATACACAGTCTGCTTATGTCTCATAACTCTTCTTTTTCCCTTTGCTGTAGTCTGATAAAAATAATATCCAAAAACAACTAATGATTGTAGGAAATGTTGTAAATACATTTACCTTTCGTTATTGTTAGTCAATATCCTCCTACAGCATCATGTATGAGGCTTCCTGTATCCTGTGCATAAATTAATTTTGTTAAAGACTAAATGCTAAACATTGCAGTCCGACACGTCATCAAACGAAAGTATGTCGCTTTACTTTGTTTGTCTCTATGCTTATTGTACCTCACTACACATAATGCTTATAATTTTTCCTTAACATTTCTGTGTCTATCTCAGGAATCATTCCATTAGCACAGGTTATTTGATTGCTGTTTGTTTTGTTTCTGACATAAATGAGTGAGCAGTGTTTCATGAACGAAATCTGAGGATCATTGTACTGTTGTGTGCCGCGGACATGTTAGCGCTCGGCGTCAATTAGCGCGCGTCCAGCTAAGTGCGCACTGACATGACGCCGCGCGCCATGACTCACGCGCAGTTTACACTCACTGTGTTCCAAATGTGTGTGTTTGGTAACATCCATAATATGATGATCGTGTCGGATAATTAATAAAATAGAAAAAAATATTTGTTTGCATCACATTATAGTTTTACTAGAGGATCCGGCGGATGTTGTCCTGCCCCTTGTACAGTAAATCAAATTTGTGTTATATCGACAGCAGCGCCACCTACCGGGTCCAATTGTGTTTTCAAACGGTTCAGGAACCCAATGAATGAATGAATACACACAGAAATTCTTCCAAATCGGTCCAGCCGTTATACGAAATTACAGACACGCAGACGTAAAAGCCCATCATTTCGTCCGTACAAGACAGTTAATAATATTGGCATGTGTGTGCAGATAGCGCGCGAACACGGCATCCGGTTCATGGAGACGTCGGCGAAGGCCAACATCAATATCGACCGCGCCTTCTCCGAGCTGGCGGAGGCCATCCTGGACAAGACGTCGGGGCGCGAGGCCGACGCCGACCACGCGCGCATCGCCGTGGAGCGGCGGCCGTCGCGCGCGCCGCCCACGCGCGCGTGCTGCACGTAAGCGCGCCCGCACTCCCGACACCCGCACACCCACACACACGCGCTCCTCCAAGGTCACACCCACACGATCCCAACTTATACAAACCGTTTTTACTGTCATTGACCTTGAAAGGCCATCCGGAGGGCGACATCCAAGTCTCTCCAGTCATACTTTGGCTGTTGAAGCTTTAGTAAAGACGCTAGAGTTTTTATAATAAAGATAAGTAAAACCGTGTTAAATACATATAAAGCTTAGAAGGCATCGGGTGCAGGCGTGTACGAGCGGTGTCGCGGACACGTACCGGTGCGGCCTGAACACGACGCACATGTCGGCCAGTGCTGCCGGCTGCTCTCATAGTGACGTTCGACTCACGGGAGGAGCACCTTGGAAGTACTGTAGATTGTCGCTCCTCACCCGCGCCGCTCGGTTGTTGGAGTCATCTGCTCTGCCATACTTCCAAGATACTCTTCTACAAAATAGGTGAACTTACTTTATGTAGCACCTTTTCATCATTTAGCTTTCAAGTTCTTGTTGATTGTAATTAAAGCTCCTGACGCTTTTTTTTCAAACTAAAACTATTCGAATTCCAGATTCCCGTCACTCGCGGAATGTCTAGTCGCATAATAAATTTTGGTGCAATTAAAAAAGCAGGTTCCAAACAGATACTCTTTGCAAGGAACTTAAATATCTGGTCTCAAATAGTGTCGCATGATTAGTAATATTATTCCTCGCTTTGGAGTGTTTTTATACTTAAATTTTTAGAGTGTAAATTGTCTAGTAAAGAAAACTAAGCTGCAATCACTCAACCGCATCTCATTATAAATTAATGGTTGGATGATTGAGAACTTGTAATATTTATCAAAACTACAACGCACATCACGTGAACCTGACTGACTTCATACAAATGGTTTATTACTGTACTGATCGGTTAGCGAGCTTCGTTGTTGTACATACGTGCCATCATGGCTGTGTCTGTGGCGGGTCGTGACTGACTGACTGTCTGGCTGGCCTCGATGCTCGATCGCGGAACTTGCCGGGTCATGTTGTGTATATTCACAATCATTCGACATCTATTCAAGATTGCGGCCAAACCAACGCGTCCATATTCGTCCGCCCTGGCGTGCGCGGGTCGCGCTGATGCTCAGTTGTTTATTATAATGTACTGGTCCACGCTGACGCGTCTTGTGATCGCCGCGATCATAACTCGATTGAACGCATCGCGGTTGCATGTTGAACGCGCTGGTTCGGCCGTACCTTTAAAAAGGTTCCATCAGCAAACTGTAATACATTATCTCATTTAACTTGATAAGCGTTCGTTTTTGTATCGACATTAGTGTTTAATTATTGTGTCCAGACGCAAACTGCTTGTTTACTTAACTTATGCTGTAGAGGTTACGTTATATCGCGACATGAAGCTTAGTATGTACCAAATGTCGTTGACGCGCGACCAGCAAGCACATATCCATGAAGCAATACGGAGGAGCTGGGCAGCCCTCACACGCCGCATTTACTGTTGCTGGTCGCAGCTCTGGGTTATATTCACATAGATCATTATCGTATAGTTATATCGTCGCAGGCCGTGGCCTCCGTCAGACAATTTTGCTAAACTGTAACACGCTTTGTAGCAAAATTGTACTACGAATATAGTTAATTATTAAAGTAATTATACTCTATAGTTATGTACGTTGATGAAATAAATAAATTACTATTTTATCGTACGGTGTATGTGTTTTGTCGGTTTTTACCTGCTTTTATAAATAAACAACAGCATTGTATATTATGTTCATATTAAATTACTTATCGTAAATTGGTCGCATATCTTTTATTTTTCTTGTACCTACACTCTGCTACCCTGATAATTTGTTGCCCAAAATCCATTTTAATTCTTGTTTCCAATTGATATTATTTCAATTGAAACGAATATAAAAAAACACCGACCAAGTGCGTGTCGGACTCGCACACAGTTATCCGTATCATTAAACAACAAAATAATATTTTTACCGCTCACTCCAATGAAATGGAAATTTACACATTTTTAAAAATTTTTACTTAGATACTATGTCAACCGCAAAACTATATTTGTTCTTCATAGAATCTTAGTGAAAAACAAAAGTTACGACTGTGGTTTGATGAAAAAGTCATAGCCCATACTTCAAACCAATTTTCGTTGGCGAATATTCAGAATTTTCCGTCTTTTTTGGAATTAGAGGGTAATGGACCATTAAGGATAGGTGGAAAGGTTACTTTGAAAGACTGATGAATGAAGAGAATGACTGGAATGGTGTGCTTGAAAATAAACCAGTGAATGAGGGACTAGTAAGAAATGTAAGTATGGATGAAGTGAGGATTGCAGTGAATGGAATGAAGAATGGTAAGGCATTAGGACCGGACGGAATACCGGTTGAAGTATGGAAGTTATTGCGGATGGGCGTGGTTAGCTTTATTCTTCAATGAAGTATGGAAGTTATTGCGGATGGGCGTGGTTAGCTTTATCTATACATATAATAAGACTGTAAAAGATCGATTTCTGTACATTGAAGATTTTTATGAAAAATTGTTACAGGGGGTCTTAATTACCGTAATAGAAGCCAAAACAACAATTTTTAAAATTTTTGTCTGTCTGTCTGTCTGTTTGTCCGGGCTAATCTCAGAATCTACTGGACCGATTTTGACGGGACTTTTTTTATTTGACTCAGTATCACCTGGAGAGTAAACTGGGATATAAATAATCACGCCGATGAACTTAGGGGGCAGGCAGGAAATTGAATCTCAGAATCTACTAAACCGATTTTAATGGGACTTTTTTTTATTTGACTCAACATTACTTGGAAGGTAAAGAAGGATAGAAATAATCACGCCAATAGACTAAGGGGGTAGGCAGAAAATTGAATCTCGGAAACTACTGGGCCGATTTTAATGGGACTTTTTTTATTTGACTCAGCATCACTTGCAATAATCACGCCAATAGACTAAGAGGGTAGGCAGGAAATTGAATATCAGAAACAAAGTAACTATGCCACGCGGACGAAGTCGCGGGCGGAAGCTAGTTCTTCAATAAACTGTTGCTGGAAGAGGCCATACCTGACGAATGGTGTAACAGTTCGCTGGTGCCCATCTTTAAAAACAAAGGTGATGTGCTGGAGTGCAACAATTATAGAGGAATAAAGCATGTCACACAGTATGAAAGTTTGGGAGAAAGTTATTGAAAGACGACTGAGAGAGGAGAGCGAAATTACACAGAGCCAATTCAGTTTTATGCCTGGTCGGGGAACGACGGATGCCATTTTTTTCGCTATCCGCCAGTTGTGCGAAAAATACAGAAGTGCACATAAGAACTTGCACATGGTGTTCATCGACCTCGAAAAGGCATACGACCGGGTACCGCGTGCAGTTTTGTGGTGGGCTCTTAAGGAGAAAGGTGTACCTGGAAAGTAGGTACCTATGTGCAGTTGATCCGTGCGATGTACAGTCGATGCAGTACCCAAGTCCGGTCCACAGCGGGCACTACCGGCACCTTCAATGTGGCTGTCGACCTGCACCAAGGGTCGGCTCTTAGCCCTTACCTCTTCCTGGTGATAATGGACGCTCTCACGTCAGACATCCAGGAAGAGGCTCCCTGGTGCATGCTGTTTGCCGATGACACTGTGTTGGTTGCCGAGAGCGGCCAAGAGGTCCAGAGCAGATTGGAAGTGTGGTGGCAAAGACTGGAGAACGTTGGCCTGAAATTAAGCAGAACTAAGACCTAATACTTGTTCTGCGATTTCGGCGGTCTCTCTAGTCCTGTGCCTATAACCCTTGCCGCATCGCCTATCCCGATTTGCTCCAACTTCCGGTACCTCCGGTCGCTTGTCCAAGGGGATGGCGAAGTAGACCGGGACGTAAAGCACCGGATCAACGCAGGATGGATGACATGGCGACAGGTCACTGGAACTTGTGACCCACGGATGCCCCTCAAGTTAAAGGGGAAAATATATAAGTCCGTGATTAGACCTGTTGTACTGTATGGGTCAGAATGCTGGGCTGTAAAAAAGGTGGATGAAAAACGATTGCATGTAGCGGAGATGAGAATGTTGAGATGGGTGTGTGGAGTGACAAGAATGGATAAAGTAAGGAATGAATATATTCGAGGAAGTTTGAAAGTTGCGCCTGTTACAGAAAAATTGAAAGGGAGTCGTTTGTCTTGGTATGGACATGTAATGAGGAGGGATGAAGGACATGTGACTAAAAGAGTGATGGATCTGAATGTTGATGGACGGAGAGCGAGAGGAAGGCCAAAGAAAAGATGGATGGATTGTGTAAGGAATGATATGAAGGAGAAAGGAGTAAATGATGCCGTGACGTCTGATAGGGGAGAATGGAAGAAGAAAACATGTTGCGCCGACCCCAAATAGAATGGGACAAGGGCAGGAAAATGATGATGATGATGGACCAAATGTTTACGACTCTAGAAGCAATTAATCTGCATCCGTTTACTCGAGAAAAAAAATTAGAAACCGTGTTAAAGAACTTTAAAACTTATCGATAGACACCCCACACTGTTATATACCTATGAAGTTATATTTCTTTTCGACCCTCAGTTGCATGTATGGAGGGCCAGTCCAAATTACAACTAAGTGGTGCCATTAGTCTCGTAGTAAAATGTTGCAAATGTAAATGGCTGTGACATACGGACAGAAAGGCGGACAGGGCAAATCTATAAGGGTTCCATTTCAGCCATAAGTTAATATCAGAACAACTACTTACTGTAAGAAAAGTGGCTGTAACTGAATGTGTGCAACGCTACAAGTTGTTCTTTCCATAGCTCTTGTCTATCGTAGCGATCGATCTAGAGCTTCCCAGTCTTCCCACGACACTTATACATACAATAAATAATATGCTAAACATAATAATGTGTTTGAATTCTGTGAATCAGTGCGTAATAACGGAGGCGTGTGCCCTGTACAACAAGCCCTGCCATTTGACACATGTTTTTTTTAAAGATAGACTAGAATTGTGGCGAAAACACCACTGGGGTTATCCTAACTTCCTACTATACCCATATTATTTGTTTACTATAGCTTCTAAAATACCAGTCAAGTGCGAGTCGGACTCTCGCACCGAGGCCGAGGGTTCCGTACAAACTTGTAGGTTACTAATGAAAGTACTTACCGAGCATTGCTCTAACGAAAATTTAATTAGGTAACCATCGCTTTTGTTTTTTTTTCTTGACTAGTACTCTATGAAATTGCTTTTTCCCAAATTTCGTGATTCTAGGTTAACGGGAAATACCCCAGAGGTTTTGTTTTCCCTTTGCGCATGTTTGGTAAATGCGACATAAACGGCTATATCTTTTGATTGCGTGGACTAACAAAAAGCGATTCGTTTTGCTTACGGATAGTAAGTAGGTACTATTTTGACATACGTAGGTATGTCTCGTCTCGTAGAAAATATATCTACCTACTATCCGTACATAAGCAAAACGAATCGTTTTTGTTTATTGGAACCGGGCGTTATTTAGAGGGTTGTTGGTTTTTCACAACTCCAAGGGACCGCAGACCGTAGTATTTGGTATTAATTTCAATGTACAAGTTCCTGAGTAAAAGTGTCTTGACGGACAGACAGACTGAGAACGAAGTGATCATTTAAGGGTTCCTTTAAGAGGTACCTACGGAACTCTAATAATGATATAAAACGAATGAATAATAATTATGTTGTTTGGTGTCGGCAACCCTGAAGATCTGGGCAGTAAGGGCGCGTTATCTGGGCCCGGGGTCACGTGAGCGGCTGCGATAGCGCACAGTCGATCACAGTATCACTCGCCGCGAACATGGGGCTGCTACGTCTTGTCGTGTTTGTGTTTTGTTTCCAAGTTGCTCATTTCACCGATCGTAAGTACCTATTTATAAAAAATACTAGCGACCCGCCCGGCTTCGCACTGGTGCAATTTAGATACTGATATTGTCTATATAAAAAAATCGCATCAAAATCCGTTGCGTAGTTTCATAGATCTAAGCATACATAGGGACAGACAGACAGCGGGAAGCGACTTAGTTTTATACTATGTGATTATATGAGAGTGATTATGAGCAGTGAACAGATTGCTTCATTGATGCTGTTGATGTCTTCGAGTTTGTTAATCTAGAGCTAAGCGCTGATGGTTGAAGACGTCATATGTATGGTCAGTAGTGATACGTCGACCCGTGGTTACCTCCCAGTCCGAGCTTGGTAATTAAGAGTAATGTAGACGCACTGATCAGCGTTTTCGAGTATCTCTATCTCATCCTATCACGTAAAGGGGGTCATTTAATGGAGCGACAGGTACGTAGTATCCGCATTAATTCACATCGGAAGCACATAACGTGCCATTGGACGTCTCACTCTCTTTTACGTAACAAAAAGCTTATCTCTAAATAGCGTCCATAACAATTGACGGCACGGTTGGCGCAGTGGCCGATAGATCGACTGCGCCGCTGCGTGTGGCGGGTTTGATCCCCGCACGGAACCAATCTTGTATGACCTACATGTAGTTGTTTCGGGTCTGGCTGTATGTGTGTATGAGTTAAAAAGTTAGTAAACGCAGCCACGATACAGGAGAAACTCCTAGTAACGTTTTAAAAAAAAAGTTTCTGATATTACTAAAAAGAGTGAAATACTTCTATCAAAAGGATGTCTACAAAGTTATTCATTTAAATTGCAGAGTATTGTGTACACAAATTAAAATATTAATTTAATTTGAACTTGTGATTCAGAAACTGACACAGAACTTCCCAATCTAGTGTGTCAACGAGATCATGTTATGTTAGTTTATATTGTGATAACGTAATACATCATCATCTGCCTAGCCTTTTCCCAACTATGTTGGGGTCGGCTTCCAGTCTAACCGGATGCAGCTGAATATCAGTATTTTACATGGAGCGACTGCCTATCTGACCTCCACAACCCAGTTAGTACTGGGTAATACGATACCCCTTGGTAAGACTGGTTGTCAGACTTTCGGGACACTGACTACCTGTAACGACTGTCAAAGATCTACAAATGACAGCCGGGACCAACGGCTTAACGTGCTTTCCGAGGCACGGAGGAAACTCGGTATGTAACGGGTGGTCACCCATCCACAGACCAACCTAAGCAAGCGCGGCTTAACCTAAAGATCGACCCGAGCGGCTGCTATTATTTAGCCACGAGCTCCTCATTGTGATAACGTAATACGATTTGGCCAATTTATATACTTATTCACAGAAATATGCATGCAACAAAATTAAATGTGAAGGTAAATTGATTGATTTAATTTGAGGGGTATTGGAAGTGAGTCAGCAGTGAGTTTTTTTATCGATATAACTCTGGAAGTGAGTCAGCAGAACCGATATTGTGTTATTTTGATATAGCACCATGCGTGATGGAGCTGGAGTGCGCGGAGTGCGTGCCGGACAACATGCCGCTGGTGACGTCACACCGCGCCGCCAACGGCTCGCTGGCGGTGCCGGCCGGCGACGAGCTGACGCTGGCGTGCGGCGGCGGCAAGTTCCTGGCGTACCCGCTGCGCGACACGCTCGCCGTGCTGTGCGAGGCGGGGCGCTACCGCGTGCGACACGACCACCAGCTGCGCCACCTGCTCGAGCTCGGCTGCCAGGAAAGCATCTTCGAAGATCTGCTGCACCAGGTGACATTATGCACGTCTAAGAACAATCGTTTTATTTTTTCAAAATTATTAATCACCGCTGTTTGGAAGACTCATCTCCTTAGATGTATGAAGCCGTCCCACTTTATTTCAATCCGACTTAAAAAAACGAAGAGGTTCTCAATTCGACTGTATGTTTTTTACGCGATTTTTCCATCGATTGTGGGCTAATTTTCAAAATTCTTTATATAATCGATGTACCCTATACCCAAACGGGTCCCATATTATTATGAATTTTATCTTTATTGCTTTATTTATGAGTTATCTTCTATAATAAATATTGTTTTCTTGTAATGTAAATGGATATGGACGATATTTTAAGACCTCTTAGCAGTAGGTAATGAAAAATGAATACTTGATAAGAATTTGTGAAAAAGGCCGAAAAAAATGATTTTGCCATAAACGGGGGCAAAAAAAAACTATGAAACAAACAAGTCACCGACTTCCGGAAGTAAATTTATTTTCCATCTTTTTATTGTTTTTAAAAGTCGGTTTTATTTGGGAAAATGTTAATTTTGATAACTTCAGTATTCTCATCCATTGAGAATTTTAGCTTAATGAATTCCGGTGAAGTCAAAGGCAACTTTTTCCCGTGCAGGTTGACAACTGCGGCAGCCTGCAAGGGCGCGCTTACCTGATGCGCGAAGCGGGCCCGCACTCGCCGCGCCACCTGGCGGCGCTGTGCTTCGACGCGGACCGCGCCGTGGCCGCGCGCCTGCGCATGAGTAGCGCGCCACACAACGAGCTGCGCGTGAGTCCGCACAGCGACCACGCGGCGCCGCTGAGCCTGCTCGGCAACTTCAACCACATGTTCGACGCGAACACGCGCCACGCCGCCGAGCGCCTCTACTCCGACGACGTCCGCATCAACAGGCGCCTGCACGAGCTGCTCAAGCACGAGCGCTACGCCTTCGCAGACCAGAGCCTCACGTCCGCCAAGCTGCTCAGCAGCCACTACTTCGAGGATCAGAACATGCGCGTGACGGACTTCGTGTCCAACCGCGTGGCGGTGTGGCGGAGCGTGGCGCGCGGCAACCTGCATCACCTGCACCACGACGTCGCCAAGTTCCTGAAGCTGAGTCGACCGCACGCCGAGCTGGACGTGCACGCCGGCACGCACGGCGTGCTCTCGTTGCGCGCGGGCCACTCGCGCACCGAACTGTACTTGAAAGCTGGCCAAAGGTTTCCGGTACCGAAGTATATTTGGACGGTGGTGCACGCCAAGCAGGCCAACAAGGCCGTGGCGCTGGTGCTGCTCAACGACCCGTTCGTGGCCGTGAGCGAGATCCGCTCGGCGGTGTTCTGTGAGAGCGCGTGCGGCCGCGTGTCGTGGCTGCACGAGCTGCGGCGCCACCGTCGCTACGAGGGCCCGGTGTACGGGCTCGTGTTCTGCTGCAGCCTGCACAACTTCACCAGTGTGGTCACCGAGCTACCACAACAGCTCGTCGACGTGCCGCCAGGGAACGCTGGCATACTCACAGAGCTGTTTGTTTAGAACTACTGTGATTAATCAAAACTAAATATCTACCGCAACATTTAGAACACGTTCTACTAGTTTTAATTTTCGGATAATAACCCTTACAAATACTTTCCAAACAAACAGATCGTCGAACAAACTCCCAGAAGATGCAGTCTCAGCTCAAAACGTAAAAAAATTTAAAAATCGACACGATAAGCATATTACACTGAAGAAAACGAGTGGGGAATAACATAGGATTTAACAAAAGCAGCTATAAGTTGTCTCAACTGCTTGTTGTCTCAATTTGTTTGTTTCCTGTTCACAACTAGACGGTTTAAACGGCTGTGAAATTTGGCTAAGAGATAGATTTCTACCTGGGGAAGGACATAAGCTATAATAATCACGCACTACATCAGAAATGCATAAGAATTGAATGGGTATAAGGCAAGACAGATGGTAGTGGATTAATACATCAGATGTTCGGATAACACATGTAAAAAAAAACATAATGTAATTAAGAACGTCCTCACTAAAAACGTTATTCTAAGCAATTGCGAACTTAATACGTCTGAAGTCGCGGGTGACAGCTGGTAATAATTACATAAGATTTGTAACATCACCCTTTCTAAAGTCTATAATAAGGTAATAAGAAATAAACCAAAAATAAGTCGTATAAGAAAATTTTATTTAAAAAATTATAATAGATTTATTCGCCAAATCCTTTTTAATCCTTCTCAGCAATAGCGGTCAGATGTCTGTCGATCTCGTTCTCAGCCAATACCCTAAAATATTAAAATCCTCATTATTTAAATTGTCATTAATTTTTAATTTCAGTCGATCGCGATGTTTATTAAAAAATAAACATCGATCGCGATCGGCTGAAATAGGACATCAAAAATAACCAGATATGAATGAATGTGAATGATTTTTAAATAGGGAGGTGTCATGGTCCTGGGCGGCGCAGTTCAAGCGTCGACTTCTAACTGATAATAAATATTTACCCGAGGCGGGATACTCGGAAGCTTTTATGTAGCGACACTATAATTCCGACGAGACAAAAAGTACTTGTACTGTTCTTCATACCCCTATACAATAATCGATATGGAAATGACACCACGAAAACTAATAAATTACGTTCTAGAGCTGCTAAAATGTTTAAGCTCGCTGCGCTTCCATATTTCGTTAATATCCGGAACAGCAAACCATTATAAAAACATAATAATTCGTTTATTTATAAAAAGGTGGCACATAATTATACAATAAAATAAAACATCTTAACAATCAATAGAGCACAGTTGCTTATTTGCCTGAACTAGGCAACTAAATTTTGCTTTTAAAAAACTTCGAAGAATGACACGCTTTTAATAATTAAAAAATAAGAACTTAGAATTAAGAGTGACTACTAATGAAATTAAATAGAGGGGCGGCGAATTTCACAGTAGGTCCCGGGCGCCAAAACCTAAGCTACCATACTGATACCATTGCACAATGTTTATAACGCGCGGCTACACGTCCCAGGCGAACAGCGACAGCGGACGGGTGGGTGCCACCTGGCGAGCGACAAGTTGCGGCCGCTGCCCGCTTTTGTTGCCTCCACCCGTTTCGCTTTTAATTGTTATGCGTCCATGCGATTTCTTTGAAATATCTTACAAATCTCAAGCATTTGTCTTACACTTTTACCGATTTAAAACTGATTACATGAACAGAAGTTAGGAAAGCCATATCACATGGGTCACATCACCAGGATTTGATAACAGCGAACTGCTGAAACATTTACCAAAAAAAAACCGGCCAAGAGCGTGTCGGGCCACGCTCAGTGTAGGGTTCCGTAGTTTCCCGTCCGTCACAATAAGTGTTCCCACTTATGAGTTTAAAGGTGGAGGAGGAAATTATTTTGTACAACTTTTTGTCTTTTTTGTACAAAAAACTGTTGTGTCAATCAAGTTTAAAATGATTTTCCTAGAAAGTCCTTATAAAGTTCTACTTTTCAGATTTTTTTCATATTTTCTAAACTTATGGTTCAAAAGTTAGAGGGGGGGGGGGGACACATTGTTTTTTACTTTTGGAGCGATTATTTCCGAAATTATAGACATTATCAAAAAATGATATTAGTAAACCCCTATTCATTTTTAAATACCTTTCCAACAATATATCACACGTTAGGGTTGAAATAAAAAAAAAACACTTCCCACTTTACATATAGGGTGGCTACCCTAATAAAACATTTTTTTCCAATTTTTATTTTACCACTTTGTCGGCGTGATTGATATACATATTGGTACCAAATTTCAGCTTTCTAGTGCTAACGGTCACAGAGATTAAGCGAGGACGGACGGACGGACGGACAGACAGACATGGCGAAACTATAAGGGTTCCTAGTTGACTACGGAACCCTAAAAAGGGAAGAGTCCTGTGACGTCTACTGTCCTGGCGCTAAACTAAACAGTCAGATACCTGGGTATAGTTGGTATGCATCAAGACAGAAGGCACATTTGGCAAACAAAAAGTTTGTAAGTAATGGCTACTAAACATTCGTCTCTGGGTCTAGATAATTCTCATTTTCAAAAGTATTATAAACCAGTGTAGGCATACGTCATACAAGTCTGGGGATCGGCAAGCCACTCAAATATAGAAATACTCCAATGCTAATGGAATAAAGTATTGAAGACCATGAGCAATGCGCCATGTCATACTGAATACGGAAATACATGAAACTCCAACAGTCAAAGAAGAAATAAAAAAATGTCCTGTAGGATGTACCAACATAGACTCGGACAACATGGAAGTAATTTGGCCACAGCACTTTTAAACACCAACAACAGCAGGTTCCCCTTTTTTCCTATTTTTAATCTGCAATCGGCTCTCTAGCCATAATCAGATGTGTTCCACAGCTTCTAGTGTTGTAGGCGGCATTCCATTGATCTACATGATCTAAAATAAAACAAAATTATAATCTCACCTGAACTGTGGGTCATCCTTGGTGACCAGTCCTACTTCAATCTCTGAGGACTTAAAGTCGACAGAGAGCACCTGCGACAGACAAGAGATAGCGAGCTGCACCACATCGTCGGCGCTGAGGTCAGAGCGCTTCTTCAGCTTCTTCTCCAAGTAGGCGTTAGCATCAGTGGCTTTCGCGCCCGCCGACACCGCCTTGTATGAGCAGTAGTAGCCGGAAGGGTCGGTCTTGTATACACATGGACCTGTTTCTTCATCATATGCTACCAGCATCATGCCTATAATGGAAACGAGAATATTTTGGTGTCTCTGTGTTAGCTGTGACTTGATTGCAAGATCTCTTGATTAGATAACTTGTTGTAATAAAGGTTGGGTCATGTTATAAAAACATTTCATTCACAGAAAATATGTGCCATGTTTACACATTTATTGCAGGAGGTCATGAACATCTTAAGGCAACAATGCATTTTTTTAATTAGTTATGTGAAATGTAACTCACTGCATCCGAGCGGGCGCATCTCAGCATTCTGTGTGTACACCTGAGAGATGTCAGCAATACGGCGAGTCAGGATATGCACAGGAATCTCTGTGCCATACTTATATTGCCAGTTGGCAGCTTCATAGCGGGCGCGCTGCACCTGGGATCGGCTGTCCGCTGGAAATCCGAATTACATAATATTCATTACTGCCATTGGTGTTAAGAGACACAGTCCAAACAAGTTAGGAAACAGTATCATTTTCATTCAAATCAGTCCAACAGTTACTGAAATAGAGAGTTGTGTGTATCAGTAATAGAAACACATGTAATTGGCTTAACATTGTAATTAAAAGTACCAATTATAATTTTTTGTTATTTTGTTGGGGCAGTTTAGTTCTTGAGCTTTTGGCTAAATAATAATCAGTTTCCGGAAAGGCTGACAAGGTGACAACCAGTCTTACCAAGGGGTATTGTATTACCCAGTACTAACTGGGTTGTGGAAGTCAGATGGCAGTCGCTACATACTGGTAATCAACCATTACCGTAAAAGATGATTGTTTGGGCAGTTCAGTTATGAGTAATCTATTTTGTTTTTCTAGTTATGTGGATTATTAGTTAATGTTTTGTTATGATGGAAATTAAATACTCATACCATCATATCACAACTGAACAAGCAGAAATAAAAAGTTTGCTATTAGAAGCTGCAATTTTTTTTGTATAATGTTTTTTTTACCGAACTTGTTCACCAATATTAGTTATGTTCTCACCGATCATGCCCGTCATGACGGCTCCAATACGTTTAGTGAGCGGGTACAGGTGCGTAACGGAGGCGGGGTCGAGCAAACGGTCGGGCACCTTGCGCTGCGCCGCCACCACGGCCGCGTCTGCGCCGCGCAGCGCCACCGACGTCAGACCGCCTTGGTTGATCGCCTTCAGTGCATATTCTGCAAAACATTTAAGATTCCTATTTTGAGATACATTGAATTGATATACTTGAAATTCTCAAACCTTTTTTGATGTTTGCGGCAATGACTGTACGTTTTTGAATGAACACTCAATAATTTATATCAGCTCTGCTCTTTCTTAAATGATGTAAACTGAACACACCCGCAATTAGAAAGCATTATTCAATGAAAACTATTAACTTATCAAGCTATTAGTACAGCATTTTCCAAAAAATATGATTGTTAGTATTGGTGGTTACCGCTCTGTGCAAGTCATTTCAAGTAAATTTTACAACTTACCGACTTGGTAAAGTCTTCCTTCAGGAGAGAAGATAGTAATATGTCTGTCAAATCCAGCGCTACTCTCTCGTGCCATTATTTATAAATTAATTTGTTGAAATTGCGAACCAACGAAACGAATGTACTTTCTTTGACAGCCGCTCAGTTGTGAACTGCTCATAGACCAGAATTTTAACTTCAATTTTCTCATCTCATCGCAGAACTTCGTAGTCTATGGTTGTGAGAGGTGGAAACAGACAGAGTACTCCAGAATATAGAGTAAATAGCTCCTGGCATAGAGTAAATAACATTGGACAATGCATCAGAGCGAATCGCTTAACAAAAATTTCTGTAAGTTATGGAGGTTAACACATACAGCACAGTAGATACGAAAATTTTACATTTCTACAAAGAGACATGTATCCAATAGAAGCGCACAATTGTCCTTACTTTTAAAATGACTAAAACCCATTGATGTTCTTTCTTTTGCCCATTGTGTTCCGGGGCCGCGGTATTTCTTTGAACAACCTGCAACCGCAGCGGACAGTTTTCACGGCTTGTCCTTTTGCTTGGAGCCGATTGGAGTAATCGGTGAACATACAATGTGGAAAGATTTTCGAAATTCCTTTTTTTTCGAAAGGATATTTTTATTAAAGGTTTTTTTTTGCAAATAAGTTTTTTAGCCGTAGTGCATTCGTATAAATTCAGTAAAAGTAGAGCGTATTCGACCTTCGATCGCGTAACTCAATACCGGTTTCTTTCAATTCAATTCAATATCTTTATTGTGGATCATAGGTACATAATACAGGTCTTAAATAATTAAATAGATCAGCTATGTCCCGCCCTTTGGGCATACAATAGTCGTGTAATAATATAGGTACGTATTTTAATTAAAAAAATATATATATACAGGATGTAACGGAAAGGGTATATACATACCAATAGCGAGGCTTCTTTTTTTTTTTTCTTTCTTTCTTTTCTTTTTTTCTTTCTTTTTTTTTTTTTTTTTTTTTTTTTTTTATTTAGCTGAAACCCTTGCGATATCGTTTGATAAGCCTTGAAGAAGCCTTGCTCTTGATATGTATATACCCTTTCCGTTACACGTTGTATATATTAATATTTCACAAAACAAAAAGCTAAAAGATAAAACCAAACAAAAACGAATTAAGGTAGGTATAGGGTACAAACAGGCTACTGAACACATCATGACTGAAGGGAAACACAATGATGTCGGTAAAAAAAGTTTTTTGATATAGGTAGTACTTTAATAAAATCATATTAATCTTTCTTTTGTACTTATAATTATTATGTGATATGAAACATAGTGGTTTTGCAAATTTTATGTGGCAGTTTGTTTTTTGCTCAGTAAACCATTATGAAAGAGCACTTATTTGCGACTTAAACACGATTTCCGATACACAATAGCGGTTTTCGGCAAACAGTTTTAAATAATTTCTATGGTCTTTTGGCTAATGAATTTTGGCAAAGGGGAAGCTGACTAATGGCGTCTCTTTAAGTTACAAACTCTAAGCTTGGTATGCAATGCGACTAATGCGAGGTAGCTGTTAGTGTCTATGGTTAGGTAGCGGTTCTATCTGATTTAACATTACAACATGCTTTTATCAATTTGTCTATGATCAGTTGTTGTCAGTGAATCAAGTCTAATGGTTGTGTGATTTTGAATTTGATTTCGATTTATTTTATCAATTCGTTAGTTTCATGTTCTTAATTTTGTAATAAACCTTACAGATTTCAAAAGCAAATACTAAAAATATAGTAACTTTTTGTTATCATTTAATATTCGCTGCTTTTTTTACTATCACAATGCAAGAAACCGTTACAAACACGAACGAACGAAAATCGTTGTTTTCGTCGTTCCTGGAGGTGCTGGAGGCTCGTGATAAACAGGCACAAGTCGACAGGCAGCTGCAAGAAGAGAAATATTTGCGAAGAACCCAGAGGATCTATGATTTCCATGGTAAATTAATCGCGCCAATTGTCACATATTTTGGGACATGAAACAGGTTGTTATGAATGAAAGTTATTAAAATATCGGTTATTTTACATAGATAACATAATTTTATTTTCAGTCATACCATACTAAATTATAATACTAATGCTAACCAAATTACTTGCAAAAGTATTTATTAATAATTATTTAATGAAAATTTACATAAAGTAAAGGTATTCAGTAGCAATATGTACCAAGAAGACCATTTTCAAGTTACGATTAATTATAAAGCGTCTGTAATTCCAAATGGGTTAGGCAGAGGTGTTCCTAGTACTCCCAAAAATCACTTTTTGACAATCCGTTATAATTATAAATGTTTGTCTAAAACTCACAAAACAGCCTGTTGGTTCTGGTGAAGTTCTTCCTATATTCATCATAAATACCATAACATAAAGCCATTACCTTATCAATTTGACACAACACTAATCATAATTTCGTAAATATTCTACAAATAACCCATTTCTATATATTTGTCAAGTAAATGTAATGTCTTAAAATGATGTTACTTAACATTTAGACCAAGTTTTTACCTTTCAACACATCAAACTTATTTTTTCTGTGTAAACTATAAAAACTATATGCATTCATTCATAAATTTTCTGGCTGCTGAAATTGTGTCAGCTTTTTTTAGGATTTTGAACAGATAGTTATTTTCAGTAATGTTGTATAACTTCTAACTAACAAAAAATATGATATTAAAAATTTATGTTTTTTTAATTGACATGAAACAGAAAAACAACAGCACTTCACCACAGTTAATCATAAAATTTATTTTGGCCTAATCTTTAGACTACCTTAAAAAGCTGCAAAGCATATTTGTTTTACCACTGCTTTTCGGCTGTCTTTATTTTGGCTAGTGAATTTTAACTGTTGATTTTTTTATTTATTCATATACATTACATAGTTGACAGTTTCTGATTAATTTTGCACCGTTAAACCAATAAATGAGAACAGCCTTTTGAAAACCTGTGTGTATCTTTCCTACTTTTACAAGCATATGTCAGCTTAAAACATATTATTTATTTACTAGCCTAGTATAGAGGAACTCACAAATAACCAACTGATCCAATGGTAGGTAGCAACACCAGACAGTGTTTGTTTATTCAGCAGGCTAACTTATGGGAACATATAACAAAATAATTGTTAGGCATCCCACATAGGCTCCAACATAGTGATCAGTAAGCAAACATGCTGAGGTGTGCTAGAGCTGTTGTTGTTGTGGCAGAGCGGCAGCGGCGCGAGGCGGTGGAGCTGCGGCGCTGCCTGGACTACGTGTCGCAGCACGCGCACGTGCTGGACAGCGTGCTGCGCGGCGCGGGCGCGGCCGACGCGCCGCTGAGCGCGTCGCTGGTGCGGCAGGCTGCGGCGCTGCAGCGCTGCATGGCGCAGTGCGTCGCCAACGCCAGCCGCATCCGCCAGCTGCTCACCGCCACGCACCAGCCGCAGATGGACACCATGCTCGCCAAAATGGTGAGTCACTTTTAAGTATTCATTTGACGAGCTCCTGTCAAGAATCCTCACTTTCCAGCTCTTGGAATAAGCCACCTGCGAAGATATACACAACAGAGATAAATCGCAGAGATGGACTTATCGTGAGATATGCGTGTTCTCGTGGAGACATACCTTCACGGTTTAGATGTGTTGTTGCAATCCCTATCATCTGAACGCTTTAGGCGTTTAAAACGTATTGGTTTCGAGAGGGGTTTTCTCTGGATATAAACGAAGAAAAGGTGTCGCACCGACCCCAATTAGAATGGGACAAAGGCAGGACGATGGTGATGATGATAAACGTAGATAGGTAGGGGGTAGTAAGACAAGCGACACATTCAACAGAAAGGCAAACAATTAGTATGTAATAAGTTCTGAAAACTATGTTATTATTTAACCAACTTTTTTATTTGACTTATCCATGAGATATAGCGCTGGGCAATATTCTCTGAATTGACCTGAACATCATGATCATGGGCCAGAGTTATTATTGAAAAGTGCTTGTATTCCACTACAGATATATTAGGTTTACTTTTGAAGATGTCGATTCATACAAGGAGTAGTTAAATCGAAATATTATGAAGCAAATACCAATTCAAAAAAATAGAATACAAGAAATCTTAGAATTTTAATTGGTAGATACAACGGCGGATCCAGGGGGGGGGGTCATGGGGGTCATGACCCCCCCCTGGGCGACAGGCTGGGTCATAGGTAGGCAATGCAACTTTATCTAATTTCATTTATAAACGTACCTAAACAAATTATACGCGAAAGACGCACATAATCATAATAATATAATACTGTGCTTGTAAATTGGTTACATTAAAAGGGATAAAAAAACAAATTTTTGGACATTTTGAACAGGCCGTAACTTCGAGAAAAATTGTCGTATGGGAAACCAAAAAATAGAAAATTGTAGCTCCAAGTGTCTAATTTTTGGATTAGAACTTTAAAATATTGTACCTTGCGGGTTTTTTGAGTAATCTTAAAAAAAACCAGCAAGAAAAACATCTTTTTTTACTTTTTTTTTTACTTTTTTTTTAAGTTAAAGGTGGGTTTCAAGGTTTTTAATGAATTTTCTAATAGCCATTTTTTTAAAAAAAATCTGTCACATGAATTTGAAATTGCAACAAAAAAAACGGCTTTTGGTGGTTTTTGGAAAGTCAAGCACTGGCTCCAAAATATTGATAAAACTACTAATGTTAAGTGTGCCTTTTTCAGTTCAATATGTCCACAAAAACCCTACGAAGAGCTAAATTAATCCAGCCGTTTTTTTGTTTCACTGGATCGAATTTCTGAAAAAAATTAAAGGATTTTTGCTCTGAAAGCTCATAATTTTTAAAAAAATCTCATAAAAAATAGTTTTTCGATCTTATTCCACATGTTTGTTCCAGAAATGCTTATATTTTCAAAAAAACGAATGGTGGCCGCTGTGCCTATTGTCCTATCGCACCGCATGGCGGTCGCACCAGCAAACCACACGAGCCAACCCCTCTCCCCGAGCGCCCGCTCTGTTTATCAAATGGCGAACAAATTCGTAAAAAAATAGAAAAGTGTTAACTTTTATAAACTACTAGCTTTCGCCCGCGGCTTCGCTCGCGTTTAATTCGGGATAACACAGTTCCCCTTTCCTGATTTGTAGGTACCTGCTACTTGTAGTTTTTGCCCTAACGCCTTATTTATTGTTATATCAAAGCTAAGTTTTCCCCTTTCTTCCCTCTTTCTATCATGTCTCACTCTTTTTTTAAAAAAAAATAGTCTATGTCCGGTTCCAGGGTCCCAACTACCTTTGTACCAAAATTCATAAAAATCGGTTTAGCCATGTGGGCGTGAAGACGTAACAAACAAATAAACAAACTCTCTTTCGCTTTTAAAATATTAGTAAGGACTAGCTTTTCCCCGCGACTTCGCTCGCGTTAAATTCGAGGTAACACAGTTCCCCTTTCCTGAATTGCAGGAACCTGCTACCTGTAGTTTTTGCCCTTGCACCTTATTTATTGTAATAGCAAAACTAAGTTTTCACTTTTCTTCCCTCTTTCTCCCTCATTTCTCGGTTTAAAAAAATCCTATTGGCCTATGTCCGTCTCCAGGGTCCCAGCTATCTCTGTACCAAAATTCATCAAAATTGGTTTAAACATTTAGGCGTGAAGACGTAACAAACAAACTCACTTTCACTTTTATAATATTAGTAAGGATTACTAGACTACTTGTGTCAATGATTATAAATGAGTACCAGCTTTGCAAAGTGAAATGGCAGCGAAATCAAAACATTCCGCTGGCCATTTCGACCCTTGTAACTTGAACTTGTGATAAAGACTTGATCCTTATTTAGATTTTAAATTGAATTTTGCTTTTTATTTACTCTGGACGCTCTTACTGTGCACGTCTTTCTACATCGTTCTCACATATTTGTATAATCTCAACACGAATGATGTAAATATGATTTTGTAAAAATATTATAATTTAAAAGAGTGTCCATGGAGTTTCTTGCCCATTCTTCTCCATAGAGATCAACGCTTTGGAATGGGCAACTACAGTACTTTCACAAGTTATTATGCCTTGTGACCGGGACTGTAGCAGCATCATTTTTTTGTTCTTGTTTTTATGACATTCAAAAGTGCCTGTAATGGTCTAATTGAAATAAATGCTTTGAGTTTGAGTTTGATCCCAACATAACATGCTTTTTTTTGTGTATTCTGGCGACACTACCCGTTAGTGTTGGCGGCGGCGGAAAGGTCTTTTTACACACTAAGAAGGGTCAAAACGTGGCTTGGCAGAAGACCGCCTGACGGGCTTAGCTCTTTTGCACGTTCACAAGTCAATAAATATAGATGACGAGGATCTTAAAGGCGTTCTGCGAGACGACACAAACGAAGAATACCTTTCATCATATAAGTTTGTATTGTTCTTCAGTGTGCACCAATTAAATTATAGAATTTGACGGTGACTCCGTCTGCGACCAGGTAACTCCGCTGCAGTGAAAGACCAATGCATTCGACCCCATGAAATCCTATCCATTTAGCGGTTTCATTCAACGTGAAAAATTGACAAACACACTTTCACGTTCCGTTATAATATTAAGTATAGCTATATCTATCCGAACTAGACTACGGAGTCAAGCTGTCTGCGACATGGTGACCCCCCCCTGATATAAAAGCTGGATCCGCCCTTGGGTAGATAATGTTACAGTGTTTACTTGGTAAAAACTGCATGGCGCATGGCATGACGTGGGATAATGGAACCTTTCAAAGCTGCCTAGCTGGCGAAAAGCCCATTAGACATTAAAGAGAATGATTTATAAGCACATTCAAGAGATTTCATTTCAATTCACTTTATATTTTCACTCGATACAAACGGCCGAACATGTTCAAATAAATATTTACCCAGTAGATAGTGCCTTTCACAATTCCAGTCTCGTTTAAACCTAATATTAAACTGGATGTTGTCTATAAATCTCGTGTACAGCTATAGCTGTACACACACACACAAACAGAACAGCTTATAAGCTGCTCTGGTTTGTGCTGTATGTGGATCTAATCTGACACTTGTGTAACACTCCTTGCGCTTGTAGCGTGTAGCGTTCTGTTTACTGTTTTATTTTTGTTCATTAATGTACCGGTTACTTACTCGCCGTAGTTTTTACGGCAATGATCGGGAATTACCATGTCTATAAGCCGAAAATACTCAGCGAACGTTCGCGAGTGCGATAATAGGGAGTGCACGATTAACAAGTACGTACGTTATTAATTGTGTCATTATTACCTCGTTTATTCAGCGGGTTTTGTAGAGCTTGCAGCAGAAATCGAATCGTCTAGCAATGTTGTCTAGTAGGTCGCAAAGTGTAGCTATGTCACTTTAGGTCACGGGTGTCACTACATATGCTATGTGCAAAACGAGCAATTAATTACAAATGTAAGCTCACCGTGTATCGCGTGACGCCGGCCAGACAGTCAGGCAGCCTCACCGAAGCCTTATCGAGTAACAATCATGGTATTAATGGACACGGGCCGTCGATATTTCAATCTTTTCCATCCTATCTTCGCTTCGCGTCGCTGGATAAAATGGTCACAAAGTGGGCACAAAGTGTTGAATGAAATACGGCAAGATAAAGCGTTATCCGTACAGAATGAGATCAGCTCATAAAGCAATCGATACTGTTCTAGTTGTTGT
Source organism: Ochropleura plecta (assembly GCA_905475445.1). Taxonomy (NCBI): domain Eukaryota; kingdom Metazoa; phylum Arthropoda; class Insecta; order Lepidoptera; family Noctuidae; genus Ochropleura; species Ochropleura plecta. The sequence continues at coordinate 20,127,049 of FR997739.1, forward strand.
TATGAGAGTCGTAAACACGTCGCGCCACACGTTAATGACCGACGTTTCCTAATCACATATAATCCACCTGTCTACGACTAAGCAATTGCAGAAAAGCGTTGTCCTAGAATATAATGTACACTATAGTGTTGCCTATACACTAAAGTGCTAGCTTTTTTACAATTATGAACTCGCACGATCGGAGAATGATGACCACTGTAACACTTGTAAGGGCATACAACCGAATGGCACCTCATCACCTTGTGAAGTAGCAACTCACGATGAATCTGGAATTAGCTTCAGGGCACGTTCTGTTCATACACAGTTTCATGAAGTAACATCTCGGAACGTAGAAACATCTCGGTTAGACCAGTCTTCTAATTAAATAAGCCATACCACCCGTTTTGAGCGCTATAATACCAAAGACTCACAGACAACGACAGATGCTTGCAGCTGATAGTAACTGTCACGGTTTCTTGTCGTTGTGATGAACTGAGACAAGAAGTTTATTTCTTACATTTAAGAGGAGAAGGAGCTCAGTCTCAGCATATAATATTGCATAGGAGGAAGGACGTGATGACGCGGGTGTTTATTTGAAAACTGCAAATGGTCACTGATTCGTCACCATACTTCAGAGAATGATTGCGTACATTGTTACGAAAATGCAGCAAAGCAATACAACTCGTTAATCAATTTGATCAAGCGACGAAGGATAAGTCCGTTTATAACAATTGATAATAACCTATGAATACTAAATCGACGAAGCGAATCGATCATTATGTTTATTTATACTGCTGCTGATAACGTCGAATTAATTGTTCAGGCATCGTCTTAACGTTACGGCGCCGGCGCCGGCGTGTATCTGAATATCATGCTTTTGGATTTAACTCAAGTATTCAGTAAGCTGTTGGAGCATGTTTCAATATTCATAGTGGAGAGGCGCGCCAACACTGAGGGCATGGTATGAGGGCATCGCTTATTCATACCGCTTTACCTGAGACTAGAACCTACATAATATTGTTGGCATGTGGAAATCTTGCTTAAATGGACTTAGCTTTAGCGAAGCTCACAATGATAAATCTAGGCCTGTTTTACGAAAACAATAACAATAATACGAAAAAAATAAGGACATGTGACTAAAAGAGTGATGAATCTGAATGTTGATGGACGGAGAGCGAGAGGAAGGCCAAAGAAAAGATGGATGGATTGTGTAAGGAATGATATGAAGGAGAAAGGAGTAAATGATGCCGTGACGTCTGATAGGGGAGAATGGAAGAAGAAAACGTGTTGCGCCGACCCCAAATAGAATGGGACAAGGGCAGGAAAATGATGATACACATTAAGAGCAGTAAATGGGTTCAAAGTTTGGTCATAGTATAACTCAGTAAGTAATCGTTCTTGTTGATAAAGTATACAGCGAGTTTGAAAGAAAAGCATGACAAGAGTGCGCCTGTTATTAACAAAACATTCTTCGCAAGACCAAACTGCAATCTTCCACGGGATTGCTTCCAGCTTGAGTAAGGTAGTAATCCGTGCAGCCTGCTTGTGTCGCCACGCGCTGTGCAACTGCTGTGCCTAGTACCCACGCCTCCTGCTCTAAACAAAGGCAACGTCTTTTCACAATAACACGTTACTAAATACTAGCCACATTTGCACAGTTTGTTTGTAATCTGTTATTAATTAATTAATCCCGAACAGTCATTGTCGCATGTTGGAACACACGTATCGTAACAGTCTCAATAGTTTCATCTTTTGTCAACTATGGAGAACAAAGTGGAAGTTAACAAGTTCTCGAGGAGAACTGTCTCCTAAGTTATCGCGATCACAAGAACTTTGCCTTCAGCGACTACTAAAAGTGTAGGTGATGTCCACGGGTAGCAGAGCCACTGGCGAGTAAGACGTGACGCACTCACCTGTCTCACCCCGCGTCATTCGAAACCGTGAACGGGGCCTAAGACCATCCACGGGGCGAGGACACAGTGAAGTGTGGGTAACTCAGCTCTCGTCTGCCCACCAGTAGCTAGGTCAATGGAGATTACTTAACAGATTATACTATCTCCTCCAATATCTGCGTTCTGGTTTGTATTCATTTTTCGCGATAAGGTAACTAAATAGGTCATGTCTGTAATATTCGTCACTTATCTAATCGCCGGTTGCGGTGTGTAATAGGTAGAAATTATTTTCTCACCGCGTGTTTTTGTTTACGGTATGCATTGTCCACGAACTTAGAGAATTCGAGGTAATTTATTAGCCTGCTTCCACCTAGTTCCCAGGCCAATGTGTTGTGCAGTAGGCGTCCTTGTGTTGACACACACAAGATCGCTGTGAATACATTACTATGTGTTCACTTCGAACACTCACTAAGAATTTATATTGAAATATAGCTTTAATTTAAACCATTTTTTTACTTCATTCCAACTGTCAGTGTATGATAGTTATTTCAAACAACGTTTCAGTACACATCGAAGCATAGGAAAACTCATAAAGTTGCCACAGAAAGAGGCTAACTCCGAAGATCCAATTATTGAACATATTTGGCGCTGGAGGCGGTTTGGTTTATCCGCTTCCCGACAGTAGCATCTGCTGGACCTACAAATAAATTCATAAGAATCACTCTTATCAAACTCGACATATTAGGTTGAGGGCTAGTGTTTGCCGACGCCCGTCTTATGAAATATTCATAGAGAGAGCCTCAGGTGGCTGAAGCCGACTCTCAAACACGACCATATACGAAAATAATACCAGAAACATGTGTACATAAGTCGAGGAAGTACCGTACCCTGCAATTATGCTATGACGAATTACAGTTATTTTAATGTCAGTTTTTTTGTGAATTCACCTTGCTATTTGTGAAGGAATATATAAAATTGCTTCCGTGTCTTTCAAGGGCCGCCAAGATTGAGATTGACAGAATATAACAGTTCGCAACAAGCGTGTTTACACGTAACTAAGATAACTTAGTTGCCTGGTGTCTGGTAGTTGTGTTTCTTTGTGCCGCGTGGGACTGTGTGGAACCGTGTGCAACCGTATGGTGGCGACCACGTATCGACCATCGTCCCTTTATAATTTTAAACCATTTCGATCGTCTACTGTTATGTAGTTCATACAATATTTAATGATACATTTCCCGGGTGTTGCAAAAGTTACACAGGAAGTCACAACGTCATTAAATAAAATTGATTTCGGTGACACTAAAATTATATCAAAATAAAAAGCAGTCTACATCAAAAAGTTTAAATGAAATATGAGTGTTTAACTCATGTTTATGTCTGGCTACTTTTTCATCCGTTTCCTCCGCACTTTGGAGTTTTTATGAACCCCTAAATATAGCGAAATGATGAAGCCGAGCTCGGGGCACATCTGGTGTCTTTTTCATTTTGAAAAATATCCGTGCATTCTGAAATGTTGCTTCCATTTATTTAATTTACTAACCGCGTAGAATGCTTAGTTGATGTAGTTAACGGGATTTTGTTTCTAACATAATTAAGTAGTTGTTGATTTTATTTTTATCCATTTTGTTAATCCGAGTATTGTGTTATTGTGTTCTCCTTAGAAGTGGCACACGCTACGTAAACCATTCAAATCCCGCGCAGATAGATGTCTAATAAGATTTTGACGAATGATCCGCGGCGTTGTTCGTTTTTATAGTCTTTTGTTACATTAATGAAGTTTTTTGACGCGAACTCGTACATTTGTTAAGTAGCTACTTTACGTTCTACACATATACTGGAGTCTAATGAGTGATGGTGTCGGAACCGCACACTTGTAAAAAACGCCCGAATGCTACTAAGTGTCGTGCGAACGCTTTACAATTACACGTTTTGCTAGATATTTAAAACCAATTATTTTCTTACGTTCCGCTCATTTTAAATCCCTGAGAAAGGTGAACGCCAAGTGTTCTAAACAACATGTTTTGCCAAGAGCTACGTACCAAGTGTAAAGAAGACAGGTTGGCACATCGGTCGTGAGTAATGCTTGTTGTAAGTTATCACCTTGTAGAGTCCGCGAAAGGGATCTGAGCACGCAAATAACTGTGGTCAGTTGTATGTTTACATCATTAACAGCAATCAAAATGAGATAGCGCTTCTTGCTAACTCATTGATGAAGAAATACGAAGAAGCTACGCTAAGTCAAAACATGCTATAACTAGCGTAGTTATAGGATGCTATAACTACACCGAGAAGTGAAAACTGAATTTCCACCTTCAAAATGTATTATGTTTTAGTACATCTCCACCTGTATTGTTGACTTAGTTCCTAATATTATACGACTCGAAACGAATCGTCTTTGAGTCGCCCGACACCAACAAATACGAAGTTGTAACCATCAGCGGCACCGCAACTTCGCCAGTTACTTCTGTCACGAACATCATCTTAGTGTTCCGCTGTAACGCGGTTGTTATCGATTCAATTACTCGCTCGGCGTGTTCAGAAAAGCTGCACTGTGTGATTAGCTCTCTGTTTTAGCTATTCCTAATTATTGTTTTCCTTATTATCGAACGGTTTTCGTAGACTGCCTCAAAGGGGAACAGCCTGCGTGACAAATGGTTGTTTTCTTAATTGTTCTCAAATAATAAGGCTTTAATATTGTTATCGTGATGTTTCATGTGTAACCCCATAGCAAAGTGAAGTGATTGGTCGCTAGTCGCTATTGTTCATGCTTATACGTGTGAAGTTCGCATACGGCGGCGTAAGTTTAATGTACATGTTGCGGTCGCGTGACGTCGCCCATCGCTAATGAGCTCAACTGCTCGCCCTGGATCCCGTGAGGCTTCCTGCTCCACCGAATATACGCATATACACTACTGTCATGCCTGACAACCACGAACCACACCATACTCGAGGCTCGGCTTGCGTACGATAAATAGAAAACTGATTGCCGGAATTATGGGCTCGGTGCGTGATTGATGCAGCTCTAGAAGGTGTACCGCATCGTTTCGACCATGTCGTTCAAGATTTAGATCAGTTTTGTCACCATTACCATTAAGTCGATTCAGTAGAAGTACAAATAGCAAAGAATCGTTATTTTGCTCAATAACATGTTACATTCATCGATGAAGGCTATTTCTGGCTGAAAGATAAAATCGCGCTGACAAGCATCGTGAGTCGTAATTGTGGCAACCGCTTCAGTACGTATTAGATACGTGTACTAAAAAAAACAATGAGGAGCGTCTGTGCCTATCGATAATTATATTTGTGTCAGTGTCGGGTGCTATAATATACGAGGTCGTTCGGTTTGTCGACCTGGTTGCGGCCGGCGACCGGCCGACGACCCTCATTACGCTATCTGGCCGATTACCTCTGTTCCAGGGCGTGCACGATCAGGGTCAATTCGCAACACTCTCCCGTCTCACGCCGACTCAGCCCCCGCACTCTTATACTTGATTAACTGACCGGAATAAATTATACTCTGGAATTGCTTAAAATACGCCTCAATTTTTATGTGACTGGAGGTGCGTAATTTCTGCTCTTCGCTCCTTGTAGCAAGACACAATTAACTAGGATGTGGAAAACTGTTTAGAAAGGTTATTCTTGATAGCCCCCCTTGGCCCCTGGACATTGTGTTACATTTGGTTGACACCTTAACGCGTGCTTCCGCTAAAATGAGCCTCTCGCCGGTGGCGGTGGAGCGGAACGCGAACGCGTTTGACCCGCGCCACGCGCACTCGGCGGCTACTGGCCGGCCCGAAGCTCGCGGCGCCCAACGTATCATGTCTCGGGGCCTCAGACTCGTCAATTCCTTAACACTACTTCAAATATAAATACCCAAAACAAGTACAGCTACGTTTTGACGCTAAGAACAGTTAAACTGTGGGGATTGATTCATAAATAACTGTATTTCTTGTTAATTTACAAGATAAGCGCGGAGATTGATCTCTACTGACACTACGGTATTAATCGTTTTGAACGTCGCGGTCGTTATGACTTAATCCCCTTATTAATATTTTTTCTAGTTGAAGTGTTTGCCAACAGCTTAAACTGATTGTTTAGTTACTGCTGTCCGTTGTTAAATCTTTTTCTACCAAATCTCTACCCACTGCGACGTGTCAGGCACAAGAGCATCTTACACTATTATTGCCTTTACGCTATTATTCTAGAGTAGTTACGGCGCCGCGCCGAGCAGGCGAGTGCCCCTTCCAAAACAAACATAATATCTTTGTTTACTGAAGTACTATGGGGTATCATAGCCCGGCGGACCTAATATGAGCGGCAATGAGCGGTGATGCGGCATCAGTCACCCGCGATGAAATCACACGGTTCGCCAATTACCGCACTTTATCCAATTGAGCGCGTGCTTCACAATTATGACCTTAATGCGCTAATGCCTCCGCCACGGCCAGCCCCGTCAGTGTCCCCCCGAGCTCGGCACCTGTTCCCTACTGACCGTCTCCGTCGCAACATTAACCTGCTTGTGGTACTCTCATGCTGTGCGACTTGTTTCCGGGTGTTACATAAGGGTCAAGCTGCTGTGACGCTGTGCCGTAGCAATATGCTGTTACTGCACATGTTATAATGTTTATATCTTCTGCACGTTTTGTGGATAGATAGTCACAAATACAGACTTAATTTACGATATAAGTTGATCGGTTCAAACCGTTTATTTGGCACGTTTGAAAATGTAAACAAGTTGACAGGGGTACAGAGTTCGGCTTTAATGTATAAATAAAATTAAAAGAATACCAGCCTTTAACTGTCCCACTTTTGGGCAAAGACCTCTTCTCATAGAGAGAAGGAACGAGCGTTGATCACCACGCTTCTCAAGATAGGTTGGCGATTTGAGACTTATATTGATTATAAGTCCAGGGTTCCTCACGATGTTGTCGATGTTGAAATTTTTAAATTCCAATAAAGAGTACCGTTCCTTGCAGAGGTAATCTGTAGCCTATGCCTAGGCGAGTGTCCGCTTGCCCACCGCGCTCGGCGGCGGCGGTGGCGCGGCAGTGCGGCGTGTAACATTAGATTTTCCGCACGGATGCAGCTCGCTTACCAGTAATCTAATACACGTACTCACGTACCCGCTAATGAGACGATATTATCTGATCGAACGGCGAAAGTTACCGAAAACATGTCCTCACGTCCAAGTCTAGATAGACATTTTTGAAATCTGATATAGAGAATGTGCGTTCACTTCGTTGCTAAGGTTTCAGCCTGCTCAAATTACGTTTTTTGAGAAGCTCTATCGTTTCCTAATAATGTTTACGGGAGTTCACAGCGAAAGAAAAAAACCATTGGCACGGGCCGCAGGCTACCTGCCGTCGGCAATCCGGGATGCCCATTGCCCACAGGCAGCGGCGGGTTGAGCTCGTGACTGGCGCTCATGTACACGGCTGCTGCTTGGCCGAGCTCGCCTTTTGGGAATTAGAAGCACTACACTGAGGCATGTTTACGCGCACTTGAACCATTGACTTTATAACAGAATCCAAGGTTTGTTCAAAACATCCCCAATAACAATTTGATCGTCGACGTCGCGTCGTTGCGAATCGTCAATGATGCTCTTGCAACACTTGCGTATTAGTTCGATTGGTTCGCGTGTCGGTAATTGTTTGTGACTTTGTAATGACGTGTCGAAAGCACACACATTCGGTGGCTGAAGAGATCGATCTTGTACCCAATGTGTGGTGTCTGGTGGAGTGGTGGCTCAGTCAGCACTACGCCGGCGCCCGGACGTGCCGCTGTTCGACCGCTGGTGCACGTACTGCGGCGACAACGACTGATACCTTATCGTACTATCATTGGACTATCTCTATCGCTTATATGTAAGGCAGACTAGACGATTGTATGTAAATAGCATTGTAATATATAGATTCAATTAATAGCAGCCATTATACTTTGCTATGACACTTTGAGGTCAATTCTATCATATTTTATTAATGCGTTGAATATGTAGGCAAGCTATGTAGACGTTTGAAAGTGAAAGGACTAACTGAGGTATATATGTACAGTACAGCCGGTTGGCATTTTTTTTTCTGGTTGGAAATCTTCAAATGACCTCCCGCTTTGACTAAAAACCATTGATGTTCCTTCTTTTGTGTTCCGGGGCCGCGGTATCTCTTTCGAACAACCTGCAACCCCGGCAGGCAGCGGCCCTGGCGGCCCCTTTTGTGTTCCGGGGCCGCGGTATCTCTTTCGAACAACCTGCAACCCCGGCAGGCAGCGGCCCTGGCGGCCCCTTTTGTGTTCCGGGGCCGCGGTATCTCTTTCGAACAACCTGCAACCCCGGCAGGCAGCGGCCCTGGCGACCCCTTTTGCTTTGCTGACATCTCATTGAGAACACTGAACACTGACGCGCAGTCGAGACGGCACAGCCTGTCGGCACTAGAGGGACGGAAGGTGAGCTATCCATTGCTCATAGTCAACAGACCCGCGTCAAAGTGGCCGGGAGTCGTCTCGTGGCTCCCGACGCCCGGAGCGTCTCCCCCGGCAGCTGGGTTGGTTTGAGGATCAGCTACTGTTTTAACTAAACACATATACATTTAATTTGAAATGCCGCCCGTCTTAATGCTTTAAGATTTTGGTGAGCCCTATTGTATTAAGTTAAAACCGACCTTAACTCTACGACGATAATTTGTTCGACGCCACAGTGGCCGTTACACTCGACTCCATACATTCAGAGAGCGGTTTGTTCTCCGCTCTCACATTGTTTTATTTATACGTGTAATCTGTAGGAGCACACGATGTTACCGCCATCACCGCGCGGGACCACAAGCGAACAGCATAACGGGAAAAAGTGTAACAATAAAACAATCGCCCGTTGCCGCTGTCGATCTACACAATGATAATAATTTAGTACTTAAATAGGGATTGCATGTAAATGGAAATTCGCTTTCTAATGGTTGCGGCGGCATTGTGCGCAGATTGTGGTAATGATAGTGAAAGTGCGCGCGCGCAGGACGTGGGCGGCGCCCTGCCTCGCAGGGCCGCTGTGCGCGCTGGAACTGGAATTGAAAGCTGCGCCCGACGGCACCAAATCATTGTAAACACAGCGCAGCTCTCTACTTCGATCTGGTCTCTGGTATCTGTCAGTGTTCAGTTCGGAGTGTGGTGACCCAATCATAACACGTGACGCGCTGATGAGTGGCGGTAACGCATCAGCAGCAGCACGTCACACGTGTGACTGACGCTGACGGTGAACTGTCCGCCCAGTGCAACTGGCGCCACACGCTCTACTCCGTGCTTGTGTTAACTGTTCATAACGACAAATTATCGATTTTATTTATATACATTAGTATTTATTTATTGTTGAGGATTATTTATTTATAAAGATAAAGGCATTATCACTTGGACGACAATATCGAATCGGCAAATCGCTATTGAATAAAAATAAAACAGATTTTAAGCAGCTTTATTTGATGTAGAGAATAGCTTTCTGTCTAGAGATAAGAGACGCGCATAGCAGATGTACCTATATATACATATATCTGTAAAGGCGGGCATCGTTAGTTACTAAACTATAGTTCTATTATATTTAATAAAAATTTGCTTTACACACCAATTAAAGGAAAGGAATGTGATGCAGTCATTTAAATGGATGTCAAGCGAGTTAAGGCTGCAGCATTTGTGCCATCAAGTAAATGCCAATGGGCGGCGAATTTTATTGGAATGGCGTAAAACTCTGCAGGCAGACCAGCCGCCAATGTTGATGGCGCGGTTGGCGCAGTGGCTGAGCGATCGACTGCTGCGCTGCGTGTCGCGGGTTCGATTCCGCACGGAACACACATTTGTATGACCTGCAGATATTGTTTTTGTACTGCACACTGTTCTAGATATTCTACATCTCGAACTTTTCACTCTTAAAACTAAAAGGAAAGACACTGAATTCTATGCTTCATTTTAATATTTTCAATATAAGCCCAAACGAAGGAACATCCAACAAAGCATATGTACCACCCAAATAGACTAAAGGTGCTGCAGCTAGAAAAATAAAGCTTCGTCCGTTGTGATGTAAGCGAAGTCTCATACGTAGGACATTCATCGTCTAGTCACACCATCGTGCATCGACTTGGTGTGAACGTGTGAAGTACATGAAGGTTCGCCGAACTGCAAGGGTTTAACTGCGGGTTCAATTATAGCACGTCGCCGTCGCCGCGTCGGTAATCACTTGAGTGTTTCGCCGAACTCCAATGAAGCGCTGTGCGTGTGTGTATGAGCTTTTAAGCATTGTTCAAACGATTTAATTTATTAAAACCAACTTGAATTAACAGTTATAAACCACGCAAAAACAAGTTATAAGGTCCTCTAAAAAGAAACAACAGAGGTCATAGTCTATGGATAGATTACAATTATATTATAATGAAAACTATCTATGACATTAAACTTAATAGAATGACCGTACGTTAGGTGCTGGTATGGTGCGGTACTAATCGCACGATCGCGACCTACAGGTTATTATAACGCTTCCTAGGGATGGAAGCCACTTAAACCAAGCGTTATATTTTGGAACATGTATCATGGCTTTATATCCCAAAGTTAAGGTCAGTAATATGAAGGGTGAAAGTTTAGTAGCACCGCTACTGCGAGTCTGCAGCTCAGCATCATACATCTAACGGGTGCCATCCAGTCATGGTCGCCTTTGTCAAATATTAACCAGTGACGTCTCAAAAAGGTTCCGCGTTCAATAATGACCCTCGAACATATCAGTCATACCAGTGAAAATGTATATCTTTATTTTTATAACAATCATGTTAAGTTTGTTTGTGTAAAATTATCTTCAGCCGTTACTTTATTCATGCATTTCGATGACGACTGCTATGACACGGGGAATACTAAAAGACGGTGTTTTATTTCGCTTTGATTACTATTCAGCTGATGGTACAATTACATGCCGGGGTTGTGGGTTGTTCGAAAGAGTTACTGCGGCCCCGGAACGTAAAGAGTAATAGAAGGAACAACTACTGACTAAAACCCACCCAGTTTTAGTCAGTACAAGTCTGACATCCCTCCCACACCCGCTCCGCCTGAGCCCGAGCGGGGGAAGTTATTTGATGATTTCCAATCCGCATGAAAAATAGTACAATTACATTGCTGTTTTCACCGAGCTCTTAAAAAGTAGTTATTGTTGAGTCAGTTGCGACAATGGCTGATGATGTGTAAGTGTGGCGTGGGAGACGCGGGTGTCGTCAGCGGAGCGCCAAGCTGCGCGCTATCCTCCAGCTTTCTCCTGAGCGCGCAACTAGTGCGGCCGGACCAGTCGCGTCGAAAGCTCATACATTAGCTTACTCACTATAAATAATACAACTGTGCCTTTTCATTTATCGATCGACCTCTTAATTGTGAAAACTTTTCACAAATTACGCGTTACGAGCTGGTTGATCGCTATTTTTATAGGTGACCTGAGTGAGTAGCCCTCGTGTAATTTAGACTTCAAAAGAGTTTTTCGCTTTAACGGGCAATTGAAACACCACGGTAGACAATAAAGACGCCTCGTGAATAACTCGTTCTCGTTAAAACCCATCACGACTAGCACTTATTTAGCGCGCACTTAATTAAATCAAAAGAGGTCAAAGAATAAACTAAGGATAATTAGTAATTAGCCGTTACGTGATTCAGCGAACAAGTTAAACTACAAGAGTGCGGGTCAGGGTCCTCATTGAAGCCACCAAAGCGTGTGGTCACCGCTTTATTGTATACAATCCGGCTGAATCCCGCGCTGGACCGGGAGCGATAGATACAAGGCCTCGGTCACTCAGTGGGCAGATCAGGAAAGGCCATTCCCAACGTGTGCTGCTCTCTCACCAATAAAACAACAACGTAATGCCTCAGACAGTCAGAGCATCATACTACGTATAAATGGACCATTCACGAAGCCATGTATGTACAACCATTCGGTACATCTAACTAAGTAAGCAAAAAGCAATTGTTTGAGGTGAAAAAAAAAGGATAATTTTAGCGGTCACGGTTTATGGTATGTTCTTAGAACATTGTGCTGATCGATGCATTGAATAGTTCATCAGGGGTCATTTAGGTTTTTCGAGGATTTAAAAACAGTTTTAACGTCCAATATCTCTGTAACTAGATGATTCCTAGGTATGGTACCAGAATAAAAATGTTCGCAATGACAAGGGGAACAAGCGTGCAGAAGTGGAGCATTGACTGCACTCTAAGACAATATGACCTTGTGACACAATCATGTAGATGGAGCGCAGTCTCTGATCGTTAGGAGTGGCCCTTCTGCGCCTAGTGTCGGTGTGTCGTAAGTCGTAGTGCAGCGACCGCTGGCGGCGGCGGCGGCCGACCCTGACCGTCACGTCAGCGCTATATATACGCGGTGCACATCGGTCGCCAGGCGCCCCACTTACGTCACGACATCGGTACACATAGTGGACTAGGAAGTTACGCGCAAGCGACTCGCGGTTCCGCACACACGCGGTTCAGCTCGAAACATTGGTTATTTTATTACTGATGTTTACTTTTAGAATTGGGGTAATGCATGACTTAGCAGCAGTAGTGCAAAAAATAAGAATTAGATCGGCAAAATTTTAGAATTTAGATACGCGCTTAAGGCTGTTTAATATAAGTGACAAATATGACACAAATCGACACGTGAAATCTTGACATATTTGTCATTTCACTTCACTTATTCATTTAGTGGCGTTTGTAATATATTTGTCATTTCAAATTTTATCACGATATTCATCACTACGTAATGATCTACACGTTGTATGAGATAGCTTGCATCGCTGTCTAAAATCATTTTAACTCGCCGTGCAAGATGTAGATGGCGAGTTCCGTCATCACTGTCACCGTCTGTCGCTGAGGAGTCACAGGAGACATTGCCCGCCGCGCTGCCCGCAGCAGAAACAAGTGGAAACCTCGACAGCGCGCGCTTCATCACAACAATCGCGTACATATAGGAACTTCCCCTTAGATTTAAATAACCAAGTTTATAATCTGTTTGAATTATTAAGTAATAAACGAAAGTATGGAATCAGTAACTGCTATTTCTTATATAGGTAAACCAAAACGCATATTTAACAAAATAATACTGTACGCGTTTCTGAATGGGTCGCACACACCTTGACTTGTTAGCTGAATGAAAGTCACGGATAGCTAAAGATGATTGTTTATTGATTGAACTTAACTACCACGTAACTATTGCTAAATGTATAATGTTTGAATGAGTACCGCTGTGTATGATCGCTGATTGTGTACTGTCGCCTTACACTATAATTTGTGCAAGGTGACGGAAAAGTGCTGATGTATGCAATGCGCGCGTGCCATGTACGATGCATGACTCGTACATATTCCCGGGCGAGAAAGATGCTAGTGGATGATGAGAGTGAGTTACAAAGTGCTTAAATGCTAAACTTATAAATTTCACCCAAGTTACCATTCATGACTTAAATCTATTCTTAATATATAACTAGACTTAGTCACTATCACCAGACACCGGTTTGGTGAATGCAGGCGGTGTCCTCTTGTGGCGCTTGATACTGTTGAGTAGGCTCGAAAAGTTTCTTAACTCCACCGCCTCTTCTGGTTGTCTCGAGTCTCTAGTGCGTGGCGTCGGAGCGACGAAGGGTGCCTCGCGCTGTGTACGCACTGGCGGGGGCGCCGGAGGCTGCGTCCCGAAGTCCGACTGTAAGTTGGTGCTTCTCTGCCGACGACGATAGACCCACCGACACAGATAAACTGCTACTGCTAGTACGGCGCCAGCCATCAACACGTAGATTGCTGAATATTGATGGATATCGTGGTTTGAAATCCCTGTGTTCAAGGCGTTTTCTGATTTCAGGTGGTAAATTTTTGATAGTTCTGTCTGTATGTTTTCTATCGGTAATGATAACTCTCGCGATAATTGTCCTGAGATTATGCTGAGTTGGTCTCGTAATTGCTTCGGCGTAAGTAAATGGACGCTAAACATTCCATGATGAATATCTGTGATTGTGTCGATAACTGTATCTTGTATGGATTTTAGCTTCGTTAACATATTTGTAGCTATGATGGTGGACAGTGCTAGCTCGCTCTTTACTTCTTGTTCCTGCAAATTTCTGTTCAATATATTGGTTGCCTTCGTCAGGTTGTTTAGATGTTGATTGATGGCCTTGTGTTGCCGATTGATTGTCTCTTCAGTTCTCTTGAGTAAATTGTATTCTGCTTCTACTACTGAGGTCTGGTTTTTCCACAAGAGTGCTAAGTGATTCTCGTTTCCTTTTATAAGAGCAATATCTTGTTTGTATTGGTCGGCGAAACGTTGATCCAGAACTCCAAATAAACTGTTAGCGACGTAGCCCACACCATCGATGAGGCCTCGCCGCCGTCGTGTGCGTTCTTCAAAATGCTGGCTCAGTAACATTCCATTGTAGTACTTCAGTTCGTCATGAGAGTGACGTAGTTGTAGTAGGATGATGTCGCATAATGTTTTGTCTGTTTCTCTCTCACATACACCGTTTATTTGTTTGAGGTATTTGTCGCAGGTTGCCGAACCGTCCCAGTAAGGGTTCATGTCGTAGTACACGATGAGTTTCCATTCGTCTCGAATGAACTGCATGTTTGAGATTCGATCAAAATAGAGTGCTTTGTGTATTGTTGTCAAACTATATGGGGATGTTGACTGTTCGTGCCCAAATATGGATGTCATGAAGAGAAACAGTGTAATGATAGTTGCTATCAGATTAGACTTCGATCCAAGTCTTTGTTTTGCTTGTTTTTTGGTCTTGATATTTTGGCAGTCTGACCTTTTCCCTGTCTGCTCGGGTAGTGATTGGTGATCTGTCTGATCAGATACCAGCACCGATAGTTTAATCACTGGGCGCTTGAGGTACCCGTTTTGTGTTTTTAGGGTTACAACCCTGACCAATCCATCGCTACCGGGATGTAGCTCAGTGACTCTGCCTAGAGCCCATCTTCCCGCGGGGAGGTTAGGCTCGTGAATGATGACCACGTCATTTACTTGAAGGTTTTTCTGAGGTCTCTTCCATTTACTCCTTGTTGAGAGTGTTGCAAGATACTCGGATTGCCACCTCTTCCAAATGTCTTGGAAAATGTTCTGTGTCCGCTTCCATCTTGTTCTTTCATCTTGTTCGGTGTCTAAGATAGTCAGCATGGGGCCGCTGCTCAAAAAGTGTGATGGAGTTAGATAATTCAAATCATCTGGGTCCTCTGTGAGTGCGCACAGCGGCCGACTGTTGAGACATGCTTCGAGTTGAGCAAGTAAAGTGCTGTATTCTTCAAAAGTGAGTTTTTGTTCGCCAACGACACGTCGAAGATGATGCTTCAGACTCTTTACCGCTGCTTCCCATAGGCCTCCTGCGCTTGGCCAGGCGGGAGCATTAAAACGCCAATGAATTCCCAACTCGTTTATCTCTGTATGAAACTCTTCGTTGAATGTTTTGAGAAGTTCTGATGATCCCTGCTGCAGGGCTCTATTGGCTCCAACAAAATTGGTGCCATTGTCACTGTAGATATGATGTGGCTTTCCCCGACGTGAAGACATGCGTTTTAGAGCAGCTAAGAACGCAGATGAGCTCAGGTCTGAAACGAGTTCAAGGTGCACAGCTTTGGTCACCATGCACACGAACACCGCGATGTATCCCTTACTTGTCTTGACTCCTCGCCCTTTATTGAGCTTCACGTCGACGTATCCCGTGAAATCAACGCCGGTGTGCTGAAATGGACGAGAAGGATTGCTCCGAGATCCAGGTAAGTCCCCCATCAGTTGTTTTGGTATTACAGCTTTATGTTTCTTACACGTAATGCATGCATGCAAGCGCTTCTTTACAGCTCTGTTTCCGCCTAATATCCAGTAGTTTTGTCTGATACTGGCGAGCGTCGTCCGGGCCCCCGCATGAAACGTGCGGCGGTGGGCTTGGTCGATAATTAAGTCAGTAATGTGGCTGCTGTGTGGGATAATCAATGGATGCTTCATATCTTCGTCAATATTCGCATGTTTGAGTCTGCCTCCCACTCTCAAAAGGCCATCCTTGTCCAAAAATGGGTTAAGGCACAAAGTTTTACTTTTGTTGGGAACTTGCTCCTGTTTTCGCAGCTTGCTGATTTCTTCTGAAAACTGCGTTTCTTGTACATATTTTATAACCATATGTTTTGCGGTGTCTAATTCCTTTCCATTCAAGTAGGCAGTGCGCTCGCTGTGACGTCGTGTGATACGTAGCACCCAAGCCAACACGCGCACGGCGCGTGTCAAATTGCTGTTTCTGTGTAGTATGGAATCTATAACATCAGCGCTTTGAGTCTGACATATTGTGGTGTAGCTTTGTTTTGATTTTCGCTCCTCTTCATTGGTGATGTAGATGCTCTTCTCCGCTACAGTTGTCTCATCGAATCCGGGGAGGAATTGCGGGCCGCTCCACCACAGGTTATGTTCCTTCAATTGCTCTGTTGTGATGCCACGGCTGGCACAATCAGCTGGGTTGTTAGCTGATTTTATGTAATGCCAATTTTCTGATGGTATGACGTCTCTGATTTGTTTGACTCTGTTTGCTACGAATGGTGTCCAGCGGTTGATGTTGCCTTGAATCCAGCCGAGAACTGCGGTGGAGTCACACCAACCAAAAATTTTAATTTTTCGTCCGTTGAGGGCTTGCAGTATTCTTCGCATGAGTGTTGTAAGTAAGTGCGCCCCACTCAGCTCCAGACGTGGTAAAGTAAGCTTTTTGTTTTCTGGCACAAGTCTTGTTTTTGCAGCGACGAGTGTAATGTTAGTATCAAGTCTACAATACACGACACATGCGTATGCTGTTAATGATGCGTCGCAGAAGCCGTGCAGTTGAATTGTGTCCTGCTCTCCTGTCTGATACCATCTTCGAATTTTAAACTGGCTAATGTTTTGTAGCTCCGCTTTGATTTTTTCCCACTCGGTGCTTATTTCAACCGGAAGCTGGTCGTCCCATTGAATGTTGGCCAACCAAACTTGTTTGAATAAAAGTTTCAACTTTGTTGTAACCGGAGCTAACCAACCGAGTGGGTCAAATATCTTTGAAATATCTGACAATAATGAGCGTTTTGTATGTTTTCCTGTAGACTTTGTTTCGCCGATTTTTAGCTCGAACGAGAATGTGTCTTCATTGGGGTTCCATTTCAACCCGAGCGTTTTTGTTGATTCTGCTTGCTTGAAATCGAATGATGGTTGATTTGAGGACGCTCTGATGACGTTTTGAAGTAATTCTTCGCTGTTAGCCGACCATTTACGTAAATTGAAACCTCCCGACTGTAGTAACTGAACCAAATCGCCTTGCAGCTGTTTGGCTGATGACAACGTGAAGCTTCCACTTACAAGGTCGTCCATGTAGAATTCTTCTTGCAACGCTTGTGCTGCCCTGCTGTGCTGATACTTGTGGCCTTCATCAGCTGCCAACTGTTTCAAAGTCATCATAGCTAAGAATGGGGCTGCTTTCATGCCATAAGTGACTGTTGTGAGCTGATATTCACGTAAACGTTGGTCAGGACAGTTCCTCCATAGTATCTTCTGATAGGGCTGATGCTCAGTGTTGCAAAGTATCTGTCGATACATTTTTTCTATGTCCGCCGTATAAGCGAACTGATATTGCCTCCATCGCAAGATTAATGACATGAGGTCTTGCTGTAAATTCGGGCCACGCTTCATGAGGTCGTTCAAAGTGTAGCCCGTGGACGTTTTCGCCGATGCGTTGAATACTACTCTCAATGCCGTAGTTGCTGAATCGGCGCGTTGAACGCAATGGTGAGGTAAATAACAAGTCGGTGTCTCGTTACTAGTACACTCGACCATATGATTTAGTGCTTGATATTCATGAATGAACTGCTTGTATGCGTCTGCTAATTGAGGCTGTTTGCAAAATTTTCTCTCCAGTTGCCTAAATTGTGCCAAAGCCATGGGTTTGGTAGCTCCTAGCTTGTCTTGATAGTTTGGTTCGAACGGTATCTCAACAATGTAACGACCTTCTCTATCGCGAGTTGTTGTGTTCTGATAGTGCTGCAAACAATCCAGGTCATCCTGTGACATTCCCGAGCCTTCTGCTATGTCCTCTACTGTCCAAAATTGTTTAATGTCTTCGATGTTATTTATGACAACGTTGCATTGAAATGTTGTTTGCACGTTTCCGCATAATATCCAGCCCAACCGTGTTTGCTGTGCGACTGGTTGTGAACTATTGTGCCTGATGATACCTTCTTGGATTATGTTTGAGTATGTCTCAGCCCCGAGTAAAATATCTACAGGACGACTCTCATTAAACTCTGGATCAGCCAATGTTATATTTTCTATAAATGTCCATGATTTTGGTTTTATGAACGTTTTATTAGGCAAATTGTTTATCAAATTTCGCATAATAAAAACATCGGTGTGAAATGTATAATCACCGTGAATGGCACTGCACGTGATTCGAATGACGCCTTTGCAATTATTTTCTTTCGCCCCGACACCGAATATGACCCCTTTGCAGCGGCCACGGGGTATCCGTAGTTTCTGTGCTGCTTTTTCCGTTATCAGGGATGTTTGTGAACCTTGATCAACGAGCGCTCGTAAAGTTATCAGAGACCCATCGTATGCTTTCACTTTGATCAATGCTGTGGTAAGCAGAGTTTCTGATACATCTTCTTGAGACACGTGGTTGCTGCTGTCACTTGTTGTTATCTTGCTATCAGTGCCAGCTGTTGTTTGCTGCACTGAGTTGCTGTTTGATTTCTGCCCACCCCCATTGCTGTATGCGTCGTGAAGCAAAGTATTATGATCTGAGTTGCAGACGCGGCACTTTTTTCTTGATGCACATTCCTTGCTATTTGTATGTACGTTTAGGCAGTTTTTGCACAAATTGTATTTCGCAACTGCCTTCCGTTTTGCGTCAGGCTGTAATTCGAGAAATGTTTTGCACGAAAACATCCTGTGTTCTTGATTGCAATGTGGACATTTTGTTGGACTTTCATTATCTTTTGTCAATGAATTTGATTTAAACTTATTGTTTTTGTTCTGATTTGCGCTGAATGCCTTATAAGAATGAAATTTCTTGTTTGTCTGTGTAGGCTCCGACTGAGATGATTTTGTTGTTTCTGGCTTACGACGAGATGTTTCCCATGATGTAAATTTTCCCTCTAGGAAATCCAGAAAATCTGCTATGTTTGGTAGCTCGCGCGGCTCGGCCAGTGACTCTAGGTAGTCGTTTTGAGTTACCGTATCCATTTTTTGTGAAAGCAGATGTACCAACAGGGGGTCCCACGATGACGTGTCTACACCAAGGTTCTTGATTGCATTGATGCATTCTGTTGTCGTATCGTGGAGTTTTTTGACTGATGCTGCTGATAAATGTTGAGTGATAGGAACAGCTAGCAATGCATTGAGATGTGACGTGAAGATCAGTTTTCTGTTGTTATATCTACGGTTGAGGATCTCCCATGCAGTCTCATAATTTTCCGAACTGATTGATAGATGCTGAATAAGTTTCTCGGCTTCGCCTTTTACTTTGCTTTTGAGAAACTGCATTCTCTGTGCGTTAGAAAGAGACGGACTAGAATGGATTGTCTCAACAAATAAATCTTTGAATGCTGTCCAGTTTTCATAGCTACCACTAAATGCTGGAATTTCGATCTTCGGAGTCGACTTCTCTCGGTGAGTAACTGACCACATCTTGCAGTTGATGGTTGCCTTCATCTCGTTGTAAACGAGTTCGCACGTGTTGTAAGACATCTCGTATTGCACGTTGCCTTCGTTAGGCAAACTGTCGAGTTCCCAGTAAAGTGAATCAACCGCTTTCCACCTGGTTTCTAACACTTTTAAGGCGTCTTCATACTGCCAATTTTCTTTGAGGAGGTCCACGTTGATGTTTGATGCGGTTCTTTGGAAGGCTTTGATATTGCTTCTTTGTTTGCGTAGCATTTCGTCTGTTTTGCTGTTACCCGCGATCTCCGCTACTTCAGGCACCTTTATTGACAGGGGTGATTGGTTACCTTGCTCTTGAAGGAGTTTCGGCTCCGATGACTGCGAGGTTGATGGTGCGGGCTCCAAATTAAAGCCTGCTGGCTTTAATACGGGTGAAGCAGGTTTTACTTCTTGAGTTAAATACTTGATTAAGAATTCCCTAGTGCTTCTGTAAAACTGTTTTGTCTGTTCATAGGAATCTTGCACAAAGTATTGATGAGATGGATTTTCGCGCTCACTAATTTTCTCGTGGTTATTTTGAAATTCTGCCCAATACTTGTCGAGAATGTCTATTTTTCTCTGCACACTGTCGGGAGTCCTGCGGCTTACTCCTTCTTTCTTGAAGTTGACCAGAAGTTTCTGCATTGCCTCCATGACTTGATATTGAGTTTGAATAACTGACTCCATGATCGGAAAATTATTGGTACGGGAAAATTCACCGAAGATGTTGTAGCAGTAGACGTCTTCTCTGCTGGTTTGTTAATAACAGGCACTCAGTGTAGCTCACCCTCCTGTACGTTATGTGCAACGTCTCAATGTTACTGGTGAGACCCGCTTGTGGGAGGCCAATAACACCGATTTGCTAACGTACCTGGGATATACCACGCTAAGGACTCTGCTGATGCTCGAAGGACCATAAAGATGTACGCGTTTCTGAATGGGTCGCACACACCTTGACTTGTTAGCTGAATGAAAGTCACGGATAGCTAAAGATGATTGTTTATTGATTGAACTTAACTACCACGTAACTATTGCTAAATGTATAATGTTTGAATGAGTACCGCTGTGTATGATCGCTGATTGTGTACTGTCGCCTTACACTATAATTTGTGCAAGGTGACGGAAAAGTGCTGATGTATGCAATGCGCGCGTGCCATGTACGATGCATGACTCGTACAAATACACTTCTTGCTTTCTTCTATATATGGTTTTCTAATAAGCAAAGTTTTTAATATGTCCTTCGGTCTGTCTTTTGTGTATGTCCTTCTTTGGAGAAGAAAATTGTTGTCGGCTTTTGGTCGAGCATAGATTGAACGAGCTCAGCTGTGTGACTTGCTTTGACAGCAAATAAGAAACGGTTTTTTCTCTGTAACGACTAATCGGACCGGGGGCTAAGTTTCTGACTGCCAGGATGCCAGGCTTTTTTTTTAGGGTGGGAAATCAGCACATAACTTCCCCCGCTCTGGGCGGAGCGGGGGAGTGTCAGACTTTTACTGACTAAAACCCACCCATGTTCCTTCTCTTGCCCTTTGCGTTCCGGGGCCGCGGTATCTCTTTCGAACAAGCTGCAACCCCGGCAGGCGGAGTCCCTGGCAGGCCCCTCTGAGGACGCCAGGGCTTAGGTGAATACTGGGATTAATTTATTCGAAGACGAAAGTGAACTGTACTCGTATGAATATACTGTGGCGCGCGGTGGAATCAGTATTAAGTTTCATAGGGCTTCGCTCCGCAACTGTATGTAATGCGAGTTGACCTGAGCAGTTGCTTTGTTTCATACAAATCACAGTTTGTACTAAACTATTTATTTTAACTGACTTTAATTTCACCTTGTGTTTTTTAACCATTATGATAATATAAATAGATTGATAAAAATGTGGGGTTAATCACGTTTATATAACGCACAAAATATGATCTTGTAACATTTTCAAAAAAACGTTCATCTGAAATAAATTTTATTCTAGTTGTATGTGTTCCATGTTCCTATTATAGTAACTATATTTGCGGCGCGGAATTATTATATCCAAATTAATTTTTCGGTATGGTCAGATTCGTCAAGATTTAGTGAAAAGCCACAATATCTTGGGAAACTTTGGCCTGTTTTAAATCGTATTGGTGACGGCCCCGTACGATGAGATGAAAATTGTCAGTTCTTTGACCTTTTTTAAAAACTGAAAGAGACCCCTCGAAGCGCTACTGTATTATACTCGACTATCAAGTTTATATTCTGAGTATGCTTGTACACAAGTACCAACGACCCTAACTACGACTACTTAAGTAAGAACATCCTTTTGAGAACAAAACATTCCAACTGGTTTTACATTAAGTATTGAGATATGTTAATCTAATGCAAATATTCTGTCATGTCACTGCTCACTCTTTTCATGTTTTACGCTAGAACACACACTAAACTAATAATATAGACGCCTAATATTATTAAGATTCAATCGTGTTCAACATGATAAATATCATCATTGTGATCATTTTTAAATAATTGATCTCAACTGCTGACATGAATTCTATGTGTGAACAATATTAGTTATGCTGATGATATGGTGTTGCTGAGCCCATCGATTAACTCAATGATGAGCCTGCTCATGATATGTGAAAGGTACGCGGAGGCCCATGGGCTCAGATACAATATAAAGAAAAGTGAAGTACTGGTATTTAAGGCAGGTACTAAAACCTACCCAATTGCACCACCCCTAAAACTTTGCGGATGTCCCTTAAATCAGGTCACATCTTTGGGCCACTGGGTTTCTGAGGACCTAAAGGACAGCTTGGACATCGAACGTGAGCGCAGGGCGTTGGCTGTCCGCTGCAACATGTTGGCTCGCAGATTTGCGGAATGGTCGACTGAGGTGAAGGCTACGCTGTTCACAGCGTACTATTAGTCGTATTATTCATGCAGTCTGTGGGTCAACTAGATGCAGAGGGCATACAGCACTCTGCGCGTCCAATACACACGCATCCCCGCGTTACTGCAGTGCTTCCGGCATGTTCACTGTTAGATGGTTTTCACGCTATCATGCGCAAGCGATGCGCCTCCATCGTGCGCAGGGCACGCGGCAGCCCCAACAGCATCCTGCGCACTATAGCGGACAGGTGGGACAGCCCCATACTGGGACATTGGATACGCCTACATGCAAGTGTGGCGTAAAATTTATATAATGTTGTTAGTTTTTTTGGTAGATTTAAGTACCAACATTAGTTTTTTTAAGTTGTGTGTTGTACTAACCAAATGGAATTTGTCTGCAATAAAATAATTTCATTTATTACTACATTTTTGTTCTTAAATTTATTTCTTGTATTCGAAGTTTGTAATAAACACAAACAAAAGCTGTCGCGAGACAAGTCATATTTTCGTTAGCTTTCCTACGTCGTCGTCGGCGTCGGCGTCGCGTTGTTTCCGCCTGCTGAGCAATGCCTCCCCTTTCTCTTAACAATTTTTTCCATCTTGAGGCAAACATATTACTTTATTATATCATTTTTTTTTGTGGATGGCTTCTCGCAGTTCAACCTATGAGGTTGGTTACCGGTCAATCCTGTGGGTGCCTTGAGATTAAAGCATCCAGCCTCCATCCAGCCAGGGCAAGTTCTTATATTATAATAAGCATGTGTTTGTGTATCAGGAAGCCGAGCTGAGCACGTGGACGGCGTTCCTGCAGCGCGCCGTAGATGCCACTTACAACACCGAGGTCGTCATCGATAACCTGCACAACATCATCGGTGAGCGCACACTATTCTTCAATACTGTCAAGGAGGTGATCCTATCCGCCTTACGGTCCAGGCATTCCAAAAAAAACTTAATTCCTATAAAACATTCACGTTGCCTCTCGACTAGTGAAATATCATAATCAGTAATCACAAGTTTAGACTTAGAAGAGTAGTTGTAAAGGCCGTGTATTAGCCGCGCGTCGCAAACCTCTTGTCCGGATCTTGAGATGGCATTGACGCGACATCGCCAATAACACGACACTTGACCATTAAACATTTATGAGAGATAAAACATCAGGTCGTATGACGCGCTCGCTCGGCCGCGCCGGTGCTGCCAGGTCCGCGCGTGGGGGTTTATGTGTAGCTGAGGTCCCCATGTTTCCCGTGACATAAGCTCGTGTTTTTATCTGAGACATACGTTAGTTACATTTATAGATGATATAATGTTGATTAAATCACATCATGTACATATTTATAGCGTCTACGCACCACGCTTCGTCCTACATAATTGCATTTGCGGTTTCGCCAGTATCGACGTGTAGAGAACTTACCATTTCTTTCCGATTACTGACTAACAGAAAACTTGTGTTGCTCAAGAAAGAGAAAGAAGCAAGAACTACTTTTGACATTTTTGTAAATATTTATTTCGTGCTCTGAACATTTTTGATTACCGAACTCTAATGGTAATTTTGAACTTTGGACTAATAATGGACTAAACTACAAAAAATCGCGGAACATACATGGGGGTAATTCAGGTACCCCTTAGCATATGGCATCTAATTTTTTTCTTTGGACGCCTATCAACTGGCCACCCTGTATATCCCAGTGTCTAACTAGAGCGTCGTCGTCATGATGTTGCAGCGGAGCAGCGGCGTTGCGTGCGCGAGGTGTCGTCCAGCAGCGTGTTCACGTCGCTCACGAGCGAGGGCGCGGCGGAGGCGGGGGGCGCGGGCGCAGGGGGCGCGGGCGCGGGGGGCGCGGGCGCGGGGGGCGCGGGCGCGGGGGGCGCGGGCGCGGGGGGCGCGGGCGCGGGGGGCGCGGGCGCGGAGGGCGCGGGCACGCCGCGCTCGCCGCTGGACCGGCGCGCGCCGTCGCTGGCGTGCAGCACGCCCATCGCGCGCGACTAGCGCCGCGCCGCGCTGTGCTGCTTCCCCGGCTCCCTGCGGTAGTCAGCGCGCACGGTACCTGCGCCATGCTCGCGGAGCCTGCCGAGCTTCTATTAACTATATCGTTCAGTTCAGTTTCGAATAGTAAAGCTATCTCGTGCTTTTATATTGTGATCTCGAAGTTAAACAGCTGTTGTAAATATTCAAGTTGTGTAATTGATCACGAGTCGGAATGCGTACCTCACGAGGACCGGCCTGTATCTTGCGGATGGTGCCGGCAGGTGCTGGCGCGCGTGCGTCGATGGTTGCGCGCTCTGTATCACTACTTCCAGTCGATATAAATAGCGATCGCTCAAGTAACTATCGACGCGACGCCAATACCGACCTTGCCGTATTCAAATTATATTTTTATGATTTTGTAATGAATATGCGAACTGCGCCAAAACACTCGACACTCGATATTTTCTGGAATATTTACAGTGTTGTGATCATCTTCTCGCTGTAGCGCTGTAGCGATACCGACGGACGTCCGCCACATTCAGGTGCCCGCCCACTGGCTCGTACCGCGCTGCCGAGCTAGTAACGTTGTCCGAACGCGGCCAGTGAGCGGGGAGCTTTAACGTAATGCGTCTGTACATATATGACGCTCGAAATAAACGATATACATATATGAAGTCATGGATCGATAAAGCGCTGAGATAGAGTCGTTTATATGTAATGTAACGTGTGAGTACAAATGCCGCCGTGTGTTACCCAGCACTGCCTTATAGTGTGTGTTCAATTCGCGCCACTGCCGAATCTTTCATATTATCTGCGTTACGTTTGTTAAAATGTATCACTAATTATAAAAATATCGTATTCGCTTGTAAAGTGTACGCGTTGCTTTGCGGAGACTGTCTCCGTATCGATTATATAAATATTGTATTAGAGATAAATTAATTAGTATAGAATTAGTACAGAATGATGCTGCTTGTGCAGTTTGTGTGCACGTCGCGCTCAACTGCTGCACTCGACGTCGACGGTCGATTCAATCGCCTTCAAGTTGAGTGCGGGTTGTTGGTGCACTGCGCCTGATATATAACTTGCACAGTGCATTACGTTGGGCCCTCTTTGGGCCTATTCATGTTTTGCTTTGTATTGTTTCCATGGTGCTGTATGTGAATGTAATGTTGTCTTGTCGTAGCGGCCGGCGCGGCGATCACTAGTCGGTCGAGAGCTGCAGTAATACGATCATCCTTATTGTACCTGTGACTGCACCTGCACCATCACAGTGATAATTGAAGGTCATTGTGATATTTATCACAAGGTTGCGCTTGTTCTAACTAGTTTACGGTTTTCGAAATGTTTACATTAATTCTAGTTCATAGTACAGGTCGCAGTTGGGCAGTCGCTGAGCGAGCACGTTCGGCTGCTGGCCGCCCGGCGCCGGTTGCCGGTTGACGGTCGCCGGTTGCCGGTCGCCGGTCGCCGGTTGCCGGTCGTCGGTCGCCGGTTGCCGGTCGTCGGTCGCCGGTCGCCGGTTGCCGGTCGCCGGTCGCCGGTTGCCGGTCGCCGGTCGCCGGTTGCCGGTCGCCGGTCGCCGGTTGCCGGTTGCCGGTCACCGGTCGACAGTCTTAAGCCGCCTGCCCAAATGTGACAAGTTTTTACAAATCTACTATTTTCTAATGTAGTTTAATTAAAGATCTGTTATATTCACTGAAATGCATGTTTGAGCAACGTTTTGTGTTTCAATATTAATAATATTATGTAATTACATTATATATTTCACAGTATTACTATATTAAAATTATTATACAAATCGAGATTAATGTTAATGATGTATTTATTAAGTATGTAGATTTTTTTATGTATAATTAAAATGATGTGGCCAAATTTTTCTTAGTGTGGTGTACTAGGGCGACACGTGCGAGTCTAACGCGAACAGTCACCGTCTCTCGACTGTATACAATGCACATTTTGTTTCACATAGTATTTTGGAAGCCATACTTATTTGAACTGGCATTTTAAAGTTACTACCGTTACTGCTCGAGAAACACGCTATACACTTTAGTATTGTTTTAAGTTTTCGCACTGGACTCGAGACGCGTCGCGCTTCCCGCGGAGTAGTCGTCCAGTCCTGAACAACTTCTTGTGCTTCGTCAAGCTTTACAACACTCGATTAGCATTTACAATTATTATTATATTGTCATTTGGCGAGACCGTTTAAAGTGTATGCATTTTTATACAAGAGAGTTGTTAATTTAATGTAAAATAACCGTTGTGCGTGATTAATTTGAAACATATTATATTGATGGTATGATGTGTGTGGTCAGGCGTCGCGCAGCTTGTGATACCACAACGAAGTCGTAATGTTAACATGTACATGTTCATTGTTGGGACCGTAACGTTGTTGTCTGTAGGTATATACTATACCGTTGCTGTCTTTATTTATACATGTTTACGCATTTATTGTGATCGTTATATTACTTATATACTGTTATAGATCAAAAGAGAGAATTAATGTCCGTGTTGACGCCTAGTTTGTAACCGTACCTAGTGAAACATGTTTATCTGCTATACGAGTATTATCACTTTTATCTTTGAGCCCTCATAGACTTTAGTTGAAACCATCTTCAGTATATAATATGTAGTTGATTCATGAACATTTTCTGATACACCTTTTGTATGTAGTGACAGTTGTACGTAGTACAGTGACATGCGCGGGCGCAGATGGTCACGTGCACGTATGAAGCAGACAGTGGTGCTCGTTCAGCCACTTGTACCTGACGTGTGCGCCCTCCACACATTCCAGAGTTCCACATATTTTGTGACAAAGTTATTGGAAAAAAATAAAGTGATTATTTTAATACATATTTTTATTTGTACCTTTTATCGACATTATACATTTAATGAAATTTTTCACATAATAATTTTAATAATACATTAAATTACACGGTAAGTATATTTATTAATCAGACTCTGGTTGGCAAGCTCGCCCCCCCCCCCTCCGGGCGCGTGTTGCACGTCGCGTGCGCGTGCGTGTTGCACGTCGCGCGCGTGTTGCACGTCGCGCGCGCGTGCGTGTATGCCACGTCCGCCTAGTAATACTGCACCCCTTTACTTTATATGACACATTCTAAGAAAGCTACATGTTTGACGATATGGTAACAGAAACTGTGCCACTTGCCAGTCGGAGCATGTTACACGCGACGCACCGCGCGCCGCGCCCGCGTACTGACCCTACGCACCTGCGGGTGGCCGCAACGGGGAGCATGTTACACGCGACGCACCGCGCGCCGCGCCCGCGTACTGACCCTACGCACCTGCGGGTGGCCGCAACGGGGAGCATGTTACACGCGACGCACCGCGCGCCGCGCCCGCGTACTGACCCTACGCACCTGCGGGTGGCCGCACCGGGGAGCATGTTACACGCGACGCACCGCGCGCCGCGCCCGCGCACTGACCCTACGCACCTGCGGGTGGCCGCACCGGGGAGCATGTTACACGCGACGCACCGCGCGCCGCGCCCGCGTACTGACCCTACGCACCTGCGGGTGGCCGCAACGGGGAGCATGTTACACGCGACGCACCGCGCGCCGCGCCCGCGTACTGACCCTACGCACCTGCGGGTGGCCGCACCGGGGAGCATGTTACACGCGACGCACCGCGCGCCGCGCCCGCGCACTGACCCTACGCACCTGCGGGTGGCCGCACCGGGGAGCATGTTACACGCGACGCACCGCGCGCCGCGCCCGCGTACTGACCCTACGCACCTGCGGGTGGCCGCAACGGGGAGCATGTTACACGCGACGCACCGCGCGCCGCGCCCGCGTACTGACCCTACGCACCTGCGGGTGGCCGCAACGGGGAGCATGTTACACGCGACGCACCGCGCGCCGCGCCCGCGTACTGACCCTACGCACCTGCGGGTGGCCGCACCGGGGAGCATGTTACACGCGACGCACCGCGCGCCGCGCCCGCGTACTGACCCTACGCACCTGCGGGTGGCCGCAACGGGGAGCATGTTACACGCGACGCACCGCGCGCCGCGCCCGCGTACTGACCCTACGCACCTGCGGGTGGCCGCACCGGGGAGCATGTTACACGCGACGCACCGCGCGCCGCGCCCGCGTACTGACCCTACGCACCTGCGGGTGGCCGCACCGGAACACAACGCGGACCTTATCTACATACTTGTTCATTCAGCCTCTCTTTTTGAGTAAGTACATCACCCGTCACAAATATCTAGGACACGCCTACTCGGAAACGAGACGCCCACTTGTGCAGGTGCTTCTGTCATATTGTAACAAAGACATTTTACGTTAACAATAAAAAGCATGCAGTAGATTTCGTGCGGAAAATGACTCTTCGAAATTGTAGCGAGCAATCGGCAGCCCAACAGCACTCATTTAGTACAACACTCAGTACGAAGTGGCAATTCTTACAATTCTGAACTAACAACACTTCTAAAAATGTATGGCAAGAGTTCACAACTAAAAAAGGGTATAATGTTAATAGAGGAGTACAGGACGGAATTGTTATACTTATTTATTGTTATATGGCATGCGTATGTCGCATGCATTGGGCATCAACGCTACCACTACATACATACCTACACTAAGTAATCGTTGAAGGAGCGTTTCATTGGCCGCCTGAATAAAAGTGTTAAAATGTGTTATCGGGCGTAAATAAGTGCGCGCGTTAATGAATTTAAGTCCAGGCTCCACCACGACGGGTTAACGGTAAAGAGAAACGTTAAAGAATTTAAGTTCAAGTTGTGTAAAAACGTACGAGCAAAAACAAACAATTGTGCTGTTACATATTGTTACCCATTACGATTATGGCACAGAAGTCGTAAGTTTATGAAAAAGTGTCACTTGTGCGAAAAGCTTGACACTAAACATTTCCGTTATCAGTGATTCCGAGCTGGCCCTGCGGCCACGTTATACCTGCTGGTACGTGGTAGGTGGTAGGTGCGGTCGCCCTTTGTGTTTCGGATGGGAAATCATCAAATAACTTCTTCCGCTTTGGGCGGTGCGGGAAGGAGTCTCACTTTTACTGACTATAAATCCATGTTCTTTCATTTGCCCCCTGTGTTCGGGGGCCGCGGAGTATGATCGCCCTGTACCTACATAATACTGCAGAGTCGGTCGACATGTAAGTTATGCAATACTAGGTTCCGCCCGCGACTTCGTACGCGTGGCATAGTTACTTTTGGCTGACGCTAACTTTAACCCGCGTCATAATCGAAAAAAAAATATCTCCCTTTCTTTCCTCTTTCTCCCCCTTTTCTCATTTTTTTTAGCCTTTGTCCGTCTCCAGGGTCCCAAAGTCCCAACTATCTCTGTACCAAAATTTATCAAAATCGGTTTGGCGTGAAGACGTAACAAACAAACTCACTTTCGCTTTTATAATATTAGTAAGGATGTGCACACTCTAGTGCATCACTTCCAGTTAGTATTCCAGTCGGTATCAAATGTAAACGTAACACTCATGCTTCACAAAAAGACTCAAGATATAGAAGGATTCGCAGAAGTGTAGACGCATCTTATCATGAAAATCTACACGTATGTAATACCTTAAATCACGTATATCTTAAAGAGCTCGTCGGCCTCCATGCAACAATACGGCGACCATAAATACTTAAAACTACTATTTACACTCGGCGACAATGTGTAGCACCAACGTCGAAGACAATTTCTTAACCGCAGAGCGATGATCAGGATCAGGATAAACCGCGAACTGACGTCCAGCCAGCTGGCGGCCGGCTCGCCGGACCCGGGGCCTCGTCGCGTCAGCCCACGGGCGGCGGGGGCGCGGGCGCGGGGGGTGCGGGCGGGGGCGGGGGGCGCGCGCGTCAGGCCACGGGTGGCGCGGGCGCGGGGGGCGCGGGCGGGGGCGGGGGGCGCGCGCGCGCCGGCGCCAGCACGCCGTGCGGCACGCACACCGTGCGCCCGCCGGCCTGCACGGCCACGTGGCCGCGCCGCGCCGCGCCCACCACCAGCACCGTGTCGCCCGCGCGCAGGCGCACGCCGCCGGCCTCGTCGCCCCACTCCGCGCCCACGGTGCGCTGCTGCGGGTAGCCGAGCTTCACGCCGCCCGCCACGGTGTAGGCGCGCGACGGCGGCAGCGGCGGCGGCCGCTCCTGCGATCGGGCGAGCGCTCGGTCAGGCACGGGCAGGGGAACCGGGGGGAGCGAGAATCGAAACGGCTCGCCTACCAGGTCGAGGCCGAACAGCGAGCACGTGCGCTTCACGAGGGTCGGGTCGCCCTTGTCGCCCGGCTCGGGCGGCGGCGTGCCGGCGATGGGCGCCGGGCGGGGCCGCGCGGGCGCGGGCGGCGCGGCGGGCGGCAGTCGTGCCGCTCGCGCCCTATGCCGGCGCCACGCCGCCTGGATGCACTCGGCGGCCGCCTGCCGCCTCGCGCGTCGCATCCTCTCCAACACCTGCAGACATAATCAGTCAGTTGAGCAGGTCAGCGCAGCGCTGGGGCGGGGCGGCGGAGCCGGGCTGACCTGTCGCATGCCCTCGCTGAGGAACACGTGCCGCTTGCCGAGCGCCCAGCGCACGGCGGCGGGCGAGGCGGGGGCGGGGGGCGCGGCGGCGGCCTGCACGGCCCGCAGTACGGCCGCGCACGCCGCGCCCGACTCGCGCTCCGCGCCGCGCCTCCACAGCGCGCGGTATCGCCCGCTGAACGCACGAAACCGCATGCGGTGCGGGTACCCGCTCGCCATCAGTTGAGTCGTTTCCAATATTTGCAAGGCGCGCACCTGAAACGTTACGATTGACGTGAGATTGCATGTCCGCGGTGGGGTAGGTACCTAGTTAGCGCACTCGTGGACAGGGTCAGTGACTCACCTGTCTGGCGACAGTGGCGCGTTCGAAAAGCATGGGTGTCTCGGTGGCGTTGGCGCGCAAGCAACGCACGAAGTGCGGGCGCGCGTGCACGAGCGTGCGCAGTAGGTTGTCGAGGCGCGTGTGAAAGTCCTGCGTCAACGTAGACGCCGCTGCCGCGTCCAGCGCCGCGGCCACCGTGGGCGACGCTCGGAACTGACCGCCCGTAGGCCCGCCTTGCGCGGCCAGAGCCTTGAGAACGACAAAAATCTAAGTAGGTTTCACAACATTAAGAGGAGTATTATAAGTATAAAATGTGTATCAGTGTCTGTCAGTGGCATCTTAGTCGTGACCGGGTAAAGCCATTTTATCAAGGTTTTTCCTGTTTCAAGAAGACAGAAGAAGATCTGCTCAGCCATTTGAAGATCATTACCGCGTGGATAATTGATTTTGATTTAGTCAATCAAATAAATAAATTTATAAAAGCATAGGTCTGTCTGGTGACCGTTATCACTTTCTGTACAATTATGTTATCTGTTTGTACTAACAGCAGTCTACTTAGCGGTCCTCAGACGCAACCACGATTAAAATATTCTACTATTGATTTAAATATTCGAATACGGATGATAATGTTATTTCTTCATTTTACCGTTTTTTGGGGGTTTTGTTCTTTATCACTTTACGTCAAGTTTAAAGTTTTTTTAATGTTATACTAGACCAACCTTAAGCTCGGCGCCAAAAAGATGTGTTGCGAATCCGAACTCGCATGTTCTATTGTCAAACGCAGCGAGCAAGTCATCGGGCACAGCGTCGCGGTTGGCTTCGAGGAAGTCAGCGGCGTCGTAGGAGACCTCGCCTGCGTAGTGACGCACGGCGAAGCGGCGCGGGTGCGGCGGACGGGCCTCCGCCAGTCTCGGGTGCCCTCTGAAATAAGCGTTTAGTATTTGTTATTCAACAGGCTGCAGGTCCGAGATAGTCGAAGCACAAGCA
This sequence comes from Ochropleura plecta, assembly GCA_905475445.1. NCBI lineage: Eukaryota > Metazoa > Arthropoda > Insecta > Lepidoptera > Noctuidae > Ochropleura > Ochropleura plecta. The sequence continues at coordinate 20,159,216 of FR997739.1, forward strand.
AGCTTAGACACTTAAGTTTTAGAAGATTAATTCTCATCCAACACTTCTATAATGTTATAGCAGCGTTATTGATCAAGGTTGAACGCGTGACCGTTGACATTTTGGAAATAATAATAAATGATTAATGACACCTGTGCGCGGCCTTGATCCTGACGACGTACTGCTCAGGCGATCCACGAGCGGCGCACTCAGCGTCCAGCGCCGCCAGCAGCCCGCCGCGCAGTGACGACACCAGGTCGATGCACGGCACGTTGTCCACGTAGTCCACCTCCAGCGCGCACGCCACGCCCTCCTCGCGGCACGACTCCGCCGACGACTTGAACACGTGCGTGTTGTAGAAGTGCTGCATGGTCTCGGCGCACAGGTTGGCACACAGGTGCTCCAGTCGGCTCGGCGCCGCGTCCTCGAACCCGAACATGTCCAGGATGCCCACGAACCCGTCCGTGGCGTGCCGCACCGCGTCGTTGAGCGCCGCCATGGAGCGCGCGCCCGCACGACCCCGCGCGCCCCCGCCCCCGCTGCCGCCGGCCGACGACGCGCGCCGCGACGCCGCGTCCTGGTTGTGCACGGACTCGTTCGAGTCGGACGACAGAGTGCCGAGCGTGGAGCCGAGGCGCTTGAGCGAGTTGGCGCGACGAACTATGGTGGCCACAGTGCGACAGTACAGCGCCTTAGCGAGCGCGTCGCGCGCGGCGGCAGCGGCCGGGGCGGAGGCGGGGGCGCGCGACGGAGCGGCGCGGGAGCGAGGCGCGGCGCGGGACACCAGCCCGCGCAGCAAGGCAGGCGCCGCCACGCCCAGCAGCGCCGCCGCGGCCGCCAGCTCGGCCTCGCTGGCGGGCTCGGCCGAGCCGTCGCCGCCCTCCGCGAACTGCACGTTACCGAGCAGCAGCACGGCCGCCAGCACGCGCACCACGTCCAGGAACGGAATCCCGAGGATGACGAGGCAGGTCTTCCACGCGTGGAACCGCGCTGCGTCTTCCGGCTCCGGTCGCCGGTGGTGCGCGGACGCGAGGTACCTGCCACGGAATAAGCTCAATAAAATCCCGGTCATCGCACAACCATATCACATCAATCATCTGGTAGGCTCGACTGCCCCATTCAAAGGCACTGGGTGAAATTAGCTGTAGGTTCACTAGGTTCATGTAATTAAGTAGTGCTAATAACACTAACATAGTATATAGGCATTCTGTTACTAATTAACTAACAAATTATGGATTCTACTGGGTCTGAAATAAAGTTTTTTTGTGTACTCTGGCATCGTAGGTCGACCTTATCGCTGATCGATGCCTGCCGTACCTACTCACCTGAGGTCTTGTGGCGAGTATCCCTCTAGGTGTAGTTGTGCGCGCTCGTCGGGGGTGAGTCCTGCTAGCATCTGGTAGAAGATGTGGTAGTTGCGCTCGCCAGCGGGCGGTCGCACCACGCGCGTCTGGTCCAGGAAGTAGCAGTGGATCTTGGTGCGGTAGAGCGCGCCGTCCGTCACCTGCACCTCGATGAAGTGGCCCTGCGGGACGTAAGCCGTGGTTGAGGCTGGTGGAACGTTGCGCGTGTTGCTGGAAGGCGCGCTGCGCAGAGCGGATGCTTACGATACGGCTGGAGTGCGTGTTGGCGGGCGTGGCAGCAGTGCCGAGCGCGCGCAGTACGGTGAAGGCGGCGGCGAGGTGCTTGAAGGCGTCGGTCTCGGGCCCGCCGCCCGCCACGTCGAACAGCCGCCGCAGCAGCACCATCGATGCGTACGTCTTGCCGGATCCCGACACGCCTGCCAGTATGCACAATAATGTAATCTCTTCCAATTAAATGATGTTTTACCTAACTAGAACCATTTTTGTTTGTTTGAGGCCGGTCAAGCGTTTCAATGTCTTTATAACCTATACCTACATACCGTTTACCACTTGTTTATCGTTCTTGTTTTTAGTCTGGACGCTCTTAATGTGCTCATTTTTCTACATCGTTCTCATATATATGTATAATCTCAACAGGAAAGATGTACTTAACCATGATTTTGTAAAATTATTATGATTTAAAAGCGTGCCCATGGAGTTTCTTGCCCATTCTTCTCCATATAGATCTTGGAATGGACAACTACAGTACTTTTGCAAGTTATTATGTCTTGTGTCCTGGGGCTGTAACGGCATCTTATTTGTTTTTATCACATTCAAAAGAGCCTGTAAAGGTCTAATTGAAATAAATGCTCTGAGTATTTTGAGTTTAAAATTAAATGGTGGTCGTAAGGCATACGCTCTAAATCTAAATGTTTCCAACCCCGTTTTTTTGCCAAAACATCCACAATATACTTGTTTGTTGCTAGCCTAGATAATAAAGTAAGTTATACCTACTGATGGAGAAGACTGTAAATTCAATGGTTTCCGAAATATTAATGCGTGGCCACTATTTTGAAAAAAAGATGGTGATTTATTTGGCAAAGAAAGCTTTGATTGTTTCTTTGGAATCTACGGACAATAAGTGTTTGAGAATTAGAAGACTAAACTGACGAATTAAGAACCTCCTCTTTTTAGAATTCTATTAAAATTATGTTAATTATTTTGTGCTTGATTAATTTGAGTGCGTGTTTGTGTACCTGAGAGGATGATAGCCTGCGGGTAGCCGGTGTCGGCCTGATGGCGCACGGCGTCGTGCACGAGGCGCGCCAGCTCGGGCCGCTGCGCGCGCGCTGCCGTCAGCGTCAGCGCGTTGCACGCGTCCGTGTACGGGTTCACCGCAACCAGGATCGGCCCGATCATCGTCTGGAACGCACACACACCGACTGTAGACAATTTTGCATGGAAACTTAGATAAGTGTAGCACACGAAGCAGCCTGCGCACTCACGTAGAACTTATTGTGGTAGAAGCGTGCCTGCAGAGCGCGCACCACGGCATCCTCGGTGAGCGGGCCGCGCAGGTGGATGAGGTCCTCCACGTCGGCGCCCGCCGCGCCCGCAGCTCCCGCGCCACCCGTCGCCGGCTTCGGCTGCGACCAGCGGCTCTCTACGCACACGATCAATTAAATGTACAAAAAAAACCCATCTCTTGTGGAATCCAAGTATTTCTTTTAAACACTAATCATCCGCCCAACAGATGCCAGATGAAATTAATTTAATAATGTAGTTACATATATTGACCTGGTGGCGGTGGTAGAGGATGATGTGGTGCCGGCGGCGGTGCCGGGGGCGCGGGGGGCTGCGCGGCGGGCGGCGGCGGCAGCAGGTGCGGCGCGCGCGGCGGCACGGCGGGCTGGCCTGCGCCCGCGCCCGCGCCGCCCGCGCCCACGAGCAGGTGGTTGCGCAGCGACACCAGGTCCGAGCTCAGGCACAGCAGCCGCCGTTGCAGGTGGACGGCCTCGTTGGACGATGACGCGTCTGCAACACAGATCACATATTACTAAACTGCTTGCGTACGAGCGGACGATCTGCTAACGTCTCAGATCTCGTTGCCGGGCGTCGCCAAAACCATGGTCGACAGCGGGATCTCGCAGAAGGAGGCTGCGGAGCGGAGGGGTCAGGGAGGAAGACTCCCTCGCTAGGCTGTGGGAACGTAAGGGCTAGACTAGAATGTAAAGAATTCTTTGGTTTTCACGACTGTTCCAAGCACACTTAGGTACAAATAGGCCATCATGTTAAATGTCATGTAAAAGGGGGTGACCAAACTCGTAGCATGCCATTACATGGACTGGCGCTACAAACTTGTAGGTAACTAATAAAAGGACAAACTTAACTTTGCAGTTGGAAAACTGTCGTCTCCCTACTTGCCGAATCAAACTGGTCTAGTTGACAAAATGATTGACATATTAAAAAGTAAACGTGCGCAGTGGCTGAGCGATCGACTGCTGCGCTACGTGTCGCGGGTTTGGTCCCCTTCGGATAGTTATTTCGGGTCTGTAACAAAATTTTAACTCACATACAAATGTGAGTTAAATTTTTTGTACCTAAATGTTCCCACGATAGGTACAGGAGAAATTAACAGTGTAAGGGCAACATTAAGTCCGTTCGTCAAGATTATGTGAATTAGCAAATTTAGAGACGTGATATTATGTAGAGACCGTTATTTTTTCTTTACCAAAACTTCGAATCGTACTCGCGCCCCGAGGGTTGCGTACAAACGAGCGACATAAACGACCATATCTTTTGACTGCGTAGACTTAGTTAGAGGGTTGATTTTGCACAGCTCTAAGGGATCACTGAACTGCCGGGGTTGCGGGTTGTTCGAAAGAGATACCGCGGCCCTGGAACGTAAAGGTCAATAGAAGGAACATGGGTGGGTTTTAGTCAGTACAAGTCTGACACTCCCCCCGCGCCGCCCAGAGCGGGGGTAGTTAAATTATTTGATGATTTCCCACCTCAAAAAAAAGACCACTGAATTAAGTAACGATTATTACGATATCTCCATGAGTTCCAGAGATAGACAGACAGACAGATAGACACACGGACTACAAAATGATTGTATAAGGGTTCCGTTTTTTCCTTTTGATGCACAGAACGCTAAAATAAAAGAAATCTAAAGCAGGAGGGACAGAAAAGACTGCACAGCTCACACAGACGGGAGTGACGGGACAGCTGGAAGAGGCCTACGTGTCACAGAACACTCTGATCACTAAACCGGAGAAATAGATTTGTTTTAGATTATAAGTTTGTTTCTTTATAAGTTTATGTTTAGTTTCAGCAATAAAGGCTTAATAATAAAACAGGAGGGAACCGAAATAGTCCCGGATGTAGTTGTCCGACCACTAGTCTACAACTCACCTTTTGAACGCTATTGTCACATATACAAATGTGACAAGCCACTGCGTGCCTGCCTGGGCAGCACTGGACGCCAACGACATAAATAGGTACATATGTAACAACTTTCGAGGAAACTCGAGTGGCTTGGAGTGGCGTGCGTTTATGCTCTGGGGTTCAAAAGGTTACAGGAATGGCAACGGTTTTGCGTTCGCATGATTTAAAGAAAAATGCCAATTAAATATTTTTTTGAAGCGAACGAACGAATCTGGCAATAAATGATCACCTGATCATATTATTGTAGTGAGTGGTGCTTGAGCGGGGGTGGCGGTGCGGCGCAGGGGGCGGGGGGGGGCTGAGACAACCGGTCGTGAAGCAGGCGCCCGCCCCCGTCGCCGCGCCGCTGCCGCCGCCGCAGAGCCCTTTCACTGCGCTTCACACAGCTCCAAATGAAACACCGCACTGTGACGCAAGCGCAGGAGCGAGAACCTTTTTATTGGAGTTCCGTTGCTAAATGACAAAATAATTTGGAGAGCAGGTGTTTTCAATGAACTGCTACACAAATACGTTAAACATTATGAATTCAATACAAACAGGGGTCAACAAAACAACACCGTATAAGTACATACAGGGTGGAAGGGACACCGACGCGAAAAAGGCTGCTACATGTTCACGTAGGTATCTTTTGTTTGTTCAACATAAGTTTGTAGTCCAGTTTTACCTGTGTGCCTTTTTGTAAAAAAACGTTACAGCAGTAATCCATGCCAGACCGGGCTTGAGCTTTGTATAAGACTAAAAGGTGTTGAGGTTTGAAGTTACGTTTAACATGATTCAGGATACCCAGATTTTCTCAATGTAGGCACCAAAGTTCAGATTCACAATCAACTTCGCGCCAAAAAGTTCGAGGCAGTCGGTTACTGGAACAGATATGCCTCGGAAAGTAGGAGCCGGATTGAATGTACCTACTCCTTTTGGCGGAGAACATACAGACGGCGTTCAAACTAACCAGGTTTTCATCTCCCCACTTGCGAGACGAGATTAACTCTACTCTCGTCATCCATCATCATTTCATCATTTTTCTGCCCTTGTCCCATTATGTTTGGGGTCGGCGCAACAAGTTTTATTCTCCCATTCTCCTCATTACATGTCCATACCAAGACAAACGACTCCCTTTACATTTTTCTGTAACAGGCGGAACTTTCAAACTTCCTCTAATATACTCATTCCTTACTCTATCTATTCTTGTCACTCCACACATCCATCTCAACATTCTCATCTCCGCTACATGCAATCGCTTTTCATCCACCTTTTTTACAGCCTAGCATTCTGACCCATACAGTACAACAGGTCTAATCACGGACTTGTATATTACGAATACCCTTTAACTTGAGGGGCACCCGTGGGTCATGAGCTGTTCCAGTGACCTGTCGCCACTTCATCCATCCTGCCAGCCAATCACTGTTATTTATTTAGATGCAACAGCTTTCTTTGATGTTAGTTTAACAGGATAGTTTTGTGCATAAAGCTTAAGAATTTTTTCACTAAATTGTCTATCGCATATGTCGTTGATCTGCATCAGATGAGATGAGATCACATGAGATTTGGAAAAGCCATAACATAAGACATATATTGTTGGCAGGTTTTAGAAGCGTTTAGAAGTGAGTTCCGCACGGTCGCAAGGCGTAGCTCCAGCTAACCAAGGCAACCTGTGCAGGCATGGCGGCAAGACGGCACCAATCAACTAAACGAAAACCGGAAAAACGGCCGAAAAAATTAAACAACTTTCAAGCCGTAAAACCGGAAAACATGAACTGCCTATCGTATAAATATATGTACCCACGGAGGTCGGAGCACTATCACGCGGTGTTCTCAAGGAGTAGTATCTGATGCTGGGCTAGCTCCGCACGGACGGAATGCTGCCTGGTACCGCGCCCCCCGCCTACCTCCACTACCCACTCCTTCGTGCTAGAGATTTGACAATATATTTATACCGGTTTCCAAAAAGGAGGTGGTTAACAACTCCGTCACTTATAAAGCGATTTGAAAAAACAAATATGTAAAAGGATCACACTTTACTATTGGTTCCATATAAATATTGTCATGAGATATATGTATGTAATTTGGAACGTGCTTTCAACACATTGAAATAAAAATATGTTGTCTGATAGGGATTTTGATTTTCGACCTGTACGCTTTTGAAATCTAAAAGCTTACAGAAAAAAAAAAGCTGGTATAGACATAAACCACCATCGAAAATGATCTCGACTTGACCAACCTAGCTGTTCGAAGAAACAAATAAACTCGTAAGGAGTATGTCCGTTTCCTTGACAAGAGTGTTTCTGATCAGTTTTGGCACGAAACCCTAAGCTGGATTCAAACCTACCAATCAATTTCCTTTGCTAGAATTCATACGTAGCCCACTACGAACAAGAGTTAATAAAGTTGATATAAATATCTGTAGTTTGTCAGTGGCGCGCGAGATTGCTATGATATAGCTCCGGCCCACCACGCCGCCGCCCGTCACCCGCCACCCGCTCTACGATTCGTGTGTTTCACGATTGCTTTGAAATGAATGCATGATTTTAGTTTTGTTTTTCAATTAAGACCTCCAGCCAGGGTAAAAACTTACAAACTAAGCGACTACACGCTAAGGGTAGCTGTGGGGTACGAGCCTCGGCTTAGGGCGTCGCTGAGGGTCAGCAAGAGACAGGCTGGATCTGAGTGATATTATTTATGGACTGATTTAAACTTACTGGCTCAACAGCGCGGGCTGGCTCTTGCAAGGCATGGGTGGGGCAGTTACCGGGACGTCGCGACGGGCCTCGTCGGCGAGGACGGAATGACTGCGCTTTGCGTCTGAATTTTCGTAGAGTGCTAGTCTCCCTGCTGCCCTCCTGAAGCAGGGTTATAGCATCGTCAGGAGTGACGAGGGTATGCCGAGGACGACGAATTTTACTTATTCGCGAGGGATCGTATCGAGCGTCGCGATGTTTTAACGCGGAGTCAAAGAAGCGCTTGGAAAGGCGCTTCATGAATTGAACGACGGTGGGGGTTCTTAAGTCTAAGGGCTGAAACTGCGTTAAACGGACACCCGCGCGGTTTCATACAAAAGTGAACCGACGCGGGGACACGCGCGGGGCCCGCCAGCGGTAACACGCGCGGGCTTGTTCAGTCAATAACGCTTGATGAAAAGCTTGTGAAAATGTCTTTCGACAGAGAAACAGTAATTGTGAAACTGCAGTGTCACTCTGTCATATGAGGCCAAGCGAATGAACTCTTTAGGCACCTGTGACAGGGTCCTTCACATACCCACAAAGCCCACGCTTGCAGACACGCGGCGGGTGTCTGTCGCGGGTGCCCGTTTAACGCAGTTTTAGCCCTAAGTGTAGACTATCGTTACGGACGTAAAAGAGGCCCTGTATTTACTTACTTTTATTATTAGTCTATGTTTTTTTTTTTTGTAGTTTGCAAATAATGTACTTACATAATATATTATATTAAACATAATATATTAAGTACTTAAAAAATATATGATATTAGTGTAACATAAGTATCTAATGAATACAGTTCTTAAATTAAAATTCAGTTTTTTAAGCTATGTTATGCAGTTAGCGTTCAAATATTCCACAATCAATTTTGACCTACCTACGAAATAATTTGTGTTTGAATCTCGCATGATTATTATTGTTCTAAACTAAATGGTTGCATGCGGAAATAAGAACAATATAAAACAAGAAAAATTTGGTTGGTTAAATTGGAAAATTAATTGAATTGTGACAAATTTATTAAAACATAAATTATGGAATGTATTTTACAACCTGCTTTTTTATCATTTAGCACAAGGGGTTTTTTTGTATCATCACAGATATTAAATAACTGCTCAAATCCCTAAGGCCAGCAGTATTTATTTTAAGAGCAATGAGGTGCTTGTTTCTAAGACCTTCATATTTATTTTAATAAAAAAATGTGTTACTCAATAGAATATCACAAAACTGATTTTAATTGAATTTATGATTTTGAACGCTTGGGGAAAATCATAGTTTCATATTGATTAATGACAATTTAGTTGACGTGATAATTTGTCACTGCTGTTCTCGGCTCTATAACGCTCTCTCCTGGGGGTCGTGCGTTAAATCTGCATTGTCTGCAAATGGCAAAGTTTCCTCACTCGAATCAACATGTACTATAAAACGTGTAAATGTCATAATGTTTGTATTTTTGGTTTCATAACTAAGATATACGCATCTAAATAATATCGAGTGCTTAAATCAATTACACATTTTATTTATTTCAATTTGATAGCGCTGCGCAAAAACCGCGGCGCGTCGTTCGCGAGGCTGGCTGGTGCGCGTGCGTGTGCGAGCCCGGCCGGTGCGCGTACGAGCCCGGCTGGTGCGCGTGCGAGCCCGGCTGGTGCGCGTGCGAGCCCGGCTGGTGCGCGTGCGAGCCCGGCTGGTGCGCGTGCGCTCGAGCTTTTACTTTCAGCGCGCGCAGCGGAATGTTGTGTGCGTTTGCGTTGCCACCTTCGTAGAAGTTCAAAAAGATATTAACAATTGAACAACAACAACTCAAATCCAACCAACTTTTGCGAGTGTTTGTTTGGGCAGAGCGCATGGAATGTGACTATTTCAATATCGTGGGCAAGTCACGTTAGTCGCCCAACATCGAAAAAACAATTCATATTTAGTTTACACATTTATGAAGACACTTTTCAGGATTTTATAGAAAAATTATAATATCTGACCAGTTAACAGTGGCGGCGCTAGACCAAACGAGGACGTCGGGGACATTAGCTTTGAGAGGCCCCTTTCAGTTGCAGATTGTGTTGTGTCATACCATAGGTAACAACCCCGCCATTCACGCTTCTTTTTTTAGTTCGCAGAAATATTTAAATCGATCCTCGTTAGGCCCTTCACGAGAGGAGCATTCTCCCCTACCATGGCCCCGCCGATTGGAGGGGCTAGTTCCCACTTCGTTGGAAGGGGAGGAAGCTGGTCCTCAATCGGAAGCCGGGGCGCCCTGCGGACTCTCCGTCCAACGAAGTCAATATTGCGATCATACCAACTGCAAAAGTAATACCTGATCTATATTATCTGCCAAATCTTTTCCCAGCTATGTTGGGATCGGCTTCCAGTTTAACCGGAAGCAGCTGAATACCATTACATGGAGCGACTGCCTATCTGACCTGCACAACCCAATTAGAAATGGGTAATGCGGATACCCCTTGGTAAGACTGGTTGGTAGACTTTGGGGGCACAGACTATCTGTAACGACTGTCATAAGTTACAAAACTTTTTGACACTCGAGATAGATGGTCTCTGACAGCCGGGAGCAACAGCTTAACGTGTTTTCCGGGGCACGGGGGAAACGCGGTGGTCACCAACCAACCAACCGTGCATTAACAGCCTGGTCACAAACTCGCCGCTATCAGCGTCGGATTAGCGCGGGGCAGCGAGCGGCAATTGTTTATTCTGCTCGCCGCGCGCCTCCTGCGGCCCTAGTCAAATGTTGAATTACGCCACGAATCGCTGCACTCGGCGGCAACCCAAGAGCTTTTTGTCTAACGTCTGCGCAACAGAATGCGATGCCAATTGGAAACGCTACTAGGCGTACTTGAAATGCCGCTTGCCGCCCAGGCAGGAACTCGTGGCCGGGCCGTAAGAAGCTGAGCAGCGGGTGGAACCGCGCGTTCCCGAGATAAAGGGTCTTGACAGACAGACAGAACGACAGACGGACAACAAAGTGATCCAATGGGTTCTATTTTTCCTTTTGAGGTACGGAACCCTAAAAACGATTTGAAGAAGTGTATCGAATATTATGGAATTCCTGACTCAACCGTGAGAACGATCAGAGTTGAGTCAGTGCACAAAAAGTGAGTTGACGACGTCTCAAGCGACACGACGCGTGCGCGGCCGCCGGCGACGGTGACGCATGTATCCAGCCGTGACTCGAGCGACAAGCGACTCTGCGCGCCGCACAGTGGGCTGGGATTACAAAGTTAGATCTTAAGAACTAAAATGTTAAAAAATGTTTTAAATTTTTTAGTATCTAGACATAAAAAAAAGTTTTTGAAGTGAAACTTCTTTATCGGGGTTGGAAAAAAAAATTGTGTAACGTTACGCGTCACATTTTTCCGTTACGCGCCATCTTTTTCTTATCCCTACCACACGTGATTCGAAGTATACTTTCTCCAGCGGAGTAGGGATTGGTAAATGTCTCCAATGTATTTTGCGGCCCGTTTTGAGTAGTTACATTTTTGAAATCCAGGTGGCGATTGCATCGACTTCCATAAGAGCCCATGACCCGCTTTGAGTAGTGATGACTTTGACCACTAGGTGGTGTCGTGCAATTGTCAGAGTTAAGCACATTAGAACAAGTTTCACTTCTTACGAGTGTACGCTAGTACACGCACACATTTTTTTACTCTTTGACTTTTTTTAATTTAACTAGTACTTTCGGAGATATAGCCATATCAAATTTGTATGAAGAGTCATGTTATTTTAGTTTAGCAATTAATTTGAAATTGAAAATAATGTACACTAAACGACCTGAAGTACCTCAATACCTACATAAAACTTTAAATAAAAATAAAAACAACATTTTCCACCACCACAGGTAATATAGGTGGGAATGACGTAATTTGTTTTGACACTTATTTCCGGGAGTCAAGGCATAGGAATGCGCAAGTTATGAGACGTGTCGTAACGTGATTGGTGTTCAAACGTACTTCAGTGTTCTATTCCCGATATATTACTTTCCTCTATGGTTCTATTACCCACCATAATAGTCGCACTACCCCCACATATTTATTACTTATACAAATAAGTTGAAACATTTTCACAAACACAAAATAACTCACACTCACTTCGAGTGTGAGTTATTTCGTGTTTGTGAAAATGTTTCAAGATTTAGCGACCAACCTTGACCTTTTTATTATTTTAAAGAACAGTGGCAGTATTAAAAATAATGCCAGTTTGTGTAATGAGATGAGGTCTAAATTTTCAGTCGAATTAAGTGATCAACATGAAAAGACCTTAAAGTTATTTTGTGCAAAATTTTGTTATAATTTAAATAGAAGATGGGAAAAAATTTGTGTGTGGCGAACAAGTTATTTGGAAAAACGATTCACCAAATTCATCATACTGGTGTCGTCCAATCTTTTTCAAATTTGTAAAAGAAAATAAAATAACAATTTTGCGTGATAAAAGTGCTATTGAGGAAGAGATTGTTAATTTAGTAAAAACAAAAGTTGGAGAAATAAAGATTTCACACTCTTTATTAATGACAATGATAGACGGAAAAGCAACATCAATTTTATGTGATACTTCATCTCAGAGATGCGACATTTTTGTAAAGCCACTCCAACTGAGATGAATAATTTGCCCTTAATTGCATCAAAACCGGCTGATCCAGATCTCTGTAGATACGGATTGTCATCATTGCATATCTGGATACAAATGATGGAATGCATTCTGCATAAAGCCTACAGATTAACGATAAAGACATGTACAGTAAAGGGAGACAACAAGTGCATCATGGAAAGCAGGAAGAAGGATATACAAGATGCTTTTAAAAATATAATGGGACTTCTGATAGATGTTGTCAAACAAGGGCACTGCAACACGAATGGCGGAAATACTGCTAGAAGATTTTTTGAAAATCCAAACGTGACTGCTGAGATAACTGGTGTCAGTAAAGACTTAATTAGGCGGTTTGCAGTCATTTTAGAGGCAATTTCATCGGGTTACGACATTGACACAGTAAAATTTCACGAATATGCTCAAGTGACCATGCGAATGTATTTAGAATTATATAGCTGGTATTATATGCCTTCAAGTGTTCATAAAGTTCTTATGCATGTTGCAGCTATTATCGAAAGTTTTGGTCTAATACCAATTGGACAGCTATCTGAAGAAGCTGCTGAAGCTAGAAATAAAGACATTCGTAGGTACCGCCAACACCATTCCAGGAAATGCAGTAGAAAAACTACAAATGAAGACATTTTAAATAATTAGTTGACCAGCTCTGATCCACTCATCTCAGCGAAACGCCACAAACTTCGCAGAAAACATAAAACTTTGTCAGGAGAAGCACAAAGTTTATTAATAATTGAACAAGCGGAAACATTTGATAATGACGAATACGAAAATTTTGCATTCGTTACTGTGGATACTCTTGATGGTGATTAAATTAAAAAAGTGCAGTGACTAGTACCTGATTGTGATTTTTACTTATTTTATTAGTCCTTAGTGGATTAGGCCTAACGGGGAGACCACTACATAAAAAAACGCGCCTGGTTCTTAACCTCTAAGTGGTGTGGAATGGAGAACAAAATTTGAAATTGCGACCATATCGCAGAAAATCGAAACCCGAGAATAGGCGCTAAAATAGGACAAAAATACGTACTATACATACGTAAAGTCAATTCTTTGAGGAAATTTGATAATTTCGAGATTTTCATGTTTTTTTGTTTTTATTCATACAAAAATTACTTTGGTTATTAATAACTTCGAAAATACTCAAGTTATCAAAACGACCCTCAGATTAATAATTACTTATAATCAATAGATAAATCCAATGCACTATTTAAAATTTCAGAAAAATAAACTTTTTTTTTAAACGCTAAGTCCTCTACCGGCCCGTTTCAGCCCACTGTGCGCCACCGCGCTTCACACAGCGGTGACCAACAGTGATCTTCAAGAACGAATGTTAATTTGCATCTGCGTCATCAAAACTTAATGAAGCTGAAAACGAAAAGGATGAATATTTGTGCTCAATCTTGAAACAAATCAGAAGAAAACTTATTGTACCATGTTTAATAATTAGAGAACAGCTCAATGCTATTGCTATAAAAAGTTGATAAGTTTATCGTTGCTGGTCGTAGAGTGGTCGGCCATTAGTTGCAGAACGCACGCGGCACATATCGAATGACGTGACACGCGACGGGCTCCGCGCGCCTCTCGCGACGCAAAAACGCTGACATTAGCACGCGCTGCTCCACCGTGTCAGGGTTGCTTGTATATTATGCGTTTATTTACTGCTCGAGTCAATAACTTGCAATGTTTATTTCAAAGGTCGACGTAAGTACTGCGTACGCACCTACTTCAATAGCCAGAGGAGCTGTGCTAAAAACCAGCGCTGTGCTGTGGGCCCCCATGGCACAGCATCATGCTGAGTGGTGACCTACCTGTCGCAGTCACGACGTGCAAGCTATTTTTATTTTGTCCCATACCTATATGTATTTGTAAATGTTTGTGATACTTTGCATGTTGAATGTTTATTTTTTGTTTTTTTGCTCGACGTAATTTGCGACTAATAAATGTTTTTTCTTTCTTTCTGTACGACGGCGACTCGTGGTGAGCTTCAATAAAAAGGGATTAACATCACAACTGTTGGAACTATAGATTTTTATTTTCTTTCAAGGGCAGCCCTATTGGTTATCATAAGCGTGCTATGTATGCCCAGCTTGTGAGACAAGCCCGCGCCCAGGCGCACTCGCAGGAATGCGCACAACCTCCCATTGCAGACGCATCGTGTACACATCTTAGACATGATTGGATTGTTCGGTCCGGCCCACGAAGGTGGCGACAAGACTACAGGAGAGATGTATTGTAGAACACAACTCGTCTCTGCTTAGCTTTAGTGGAGATCGAAACGGTTCAGCAGAGAGGAGAGGACATGCTTCATATAAGTTTATCCCCGCTTCCGGATTCGCCAAGCGGGCAGCGGCGCACAGCAGAAGCGTGAAAATGGCAAGCGGCGCCGGCGTACGGCGGTCGCTAACTGGCCGTGAGTATTCTGATGTTTATAGTACATAAAATTTCGGCTCACACAGCCTCGGTGGATACATCCTAGCTTCTAAACATATCTCTCCTATTCGCTTTGTGGAGGCCGGGAGACTACTGAGTCGAATGTTGGTTTTGGGTTACATTTGGGTAAATCTGAACCTACGCTATACTCCTGATATGTAAAACCTCTCTCTTAATACGACCGACACTTGGACTACCTGACATCGAAACACTGTACTGAAGTGTCTGTGTGAAAACGTTTCCGTATAATTTGGCGAGATTTTAAAAATTTCTTCAAAACCGAGAAGCTTTGTCCAGCTATGGAAGTTGGTCGACTGATATAATGAATATGGTGTTGACCAAGAAACGGTGTACAGACGAAAAATTTAACAGCTGAAAAGTGGACCTGACAGACCAGACCGAATATGAAGGGAAAAGGATTTTTGTTTTGTTTCACAGAGACCTACATGGACACTTATAAAACGTTGAGAAAAGGTGCATGGTTCAGGTTGGTTTCGTAAGGAGAAGAACCGACAAGAAGCTCCATGGTTGTGTACAAACACATGTTGGTACAATATAAACAAAGCCTCTGTCTTTAGTTCACAATGCGGTACTGGCGGTACAGCGCTCGGCTCGGAATCTGAAAGCGCGCGGCGGTGGCGTGCTCGAGCTCGAGCACTGCGAACAACGACTACACTATAGAAAGTAGCTTGACAAAGGAATCCTAAACCAACGTGAACGCCACTCTGACTCACAAACCAGTTTGCGGATCAAAATTCTTTAGTCGAGAAATTGAACATGCTGAAACAGATTTACATGAAATGCCAACATCAGACATTGAGTATGATTGTATAGCTAGTGTACGTACGGAGATTATACAAGACTAGATTTGCCCAGCGTCCTATGTGTCTTAGCGTGATGTTACACACTGATAATGTAGCATTGAAATGGTGAAAGAATTTTAAAAACTCGGTGCCATCAGTACCGTCGATATTAAAATCTTTTCTCTTTGTAATATTAGTCGAGAAGTGTAGATTTCGTGTTGCAAAGAAACAACTGTGTGTAGACGGGAGCAGCAGCACGGTATGGTTCAAGATCTAATAAGTGAGGTGCGTCCGGTGTCCGACGACCGGCGTCCGGAGTCCGGTGTCCGACGACCGGCGTCCGGAGTCCAGTGGTGAGCATTTGTGAGAGACTGGACCGCTTGAACATGTTCTGGCGATATTTACCCACTCAATCGATATAATCGTACAAATTCTATTAACGAACAGATCAGTCTTAGAATTCTGATAATAAGATAAATAAATAAAGATAACACCCATAATAATAAACCCCACATCGTTAAATACGAAGATATCCATGCATGTAACGGGGCTGAAAACCCCTATTTAAAAATATAGCCAATTGTCTTTGAGTAAAATGTCTGTGACATACGGACGGACAGACAGGACCGACGTTGGCAACGGAACCATACAAATTATCTCGAAAACATAAAGTTTGCGATTCCCGCGAGCGCGTTGATGTCTTTTACAGGCAGAGCCCGAGGGCGCGAGCAGGCGCGGCGTGTCTGTGCGGCAGCGGGGGCGCGGGCGGGGAGGGCTCGTTGATTCACCATTGGGCCCTAGCCGACAAGTAATAAATTGCTGATTGTGTATGAGTTCAGTCAGGTGGTGAATGGTTACAAGTGTTGTTTTTTGTCCAGGAACGTGACTGAATCAGTAGGTAGATATTCAGAGCGAATAGCAAACAATAACTGCGAGAGCAAACAAAACATTTTTAATGCGGAGCCTTAATGTCAATACAAAAATTAACATTATGTTATATCTTTCAACTACAAATTCATGTGTCCAACCCTAACTGAAAGTCAGCGTTTTAAAAAATACACCACTCGAATAAAATGGATAACTATGCGATTCACTTCGGCTCGCGACATTATATAAGAGCAGTTGGTATTTCGAAAGTATTCTACACACTAATATAACAATGTTACTACTACATAGAGTGACAGTGAGCGCATAGCGAGGCGCGGGCAAAAACAGGGCCGAGTGCGCGTGCGCCGCCCGCCGACGATAATTGCACCGGATGCCGATCACACGCACACACGCGCCACACACGCACACACTCGGCTGGACTATTCATTTTTACGGTAGTTATGTGGCGGATAGAGCAGCTATAGAGTAACGGTACCGCGCGGCACTCGCGCACCTGACGCAGCCTCCGCGCACTCGCCCGCTGAGGCCCGATCGCCGCACGCGCAGGTACATTGGTTACAGTACCAGCCCCTAAGGGGACGGGGACGGGGACGCTAGCCGACTACTAGCTATAAATTAAACCAACTCGACGTTGCAACTGTCTGGGTCCACAAGATCGCCGCCCAAAGTTTGTCTGATTAATGGCAACTGATTACAGGACACAAACTCACAGAGAATCAAGACATGATGTTGTATCACAGTTATTCAGTATGGTATGCATGTTAAACGTAATGCTGAGCTGGAGCATGCATGTGAGTTGATGTGAGCGGCACATATGTTGTATCGTGCTCGTTGCCACTCAAAAGGTGGCCCGTCCACTTCACGCCGCCGCCGTCACGCGCGTGTATGTTAATGAGAACGTCCACCAACAGGTGGCGGAGCCTCCCACAATCGACCAAATCTACGCTAAACAACAACAACATGCCACATGGCTGGGCGGTTGTTTTTATGTGTTTTTATTCCTACATCTATGCATACCTACGAGTATGTACATAGTAGCTTTAGTATTAAATGGAACACCTGATTTTATATTTAATAACCGATGAAAATATTCAACACTGTGGCGCTGGGCCTTCTAACCACAATAATAGTTTGCGATGCAAGCTTTCAGTTAAAATTGTTTTGAATAAGATTTAACATTACATTTGAAATTCAGTGTTTGAGGTATGGAATTTCATCATGAATCTGTAGCAATAACTTTGTTTTTATGAAAATACTATGAAAAACAAATTTAAATTTGCGGTTGAGTGTAAATTAAGGCAAGAATGAGCTTTAAAAATGTTGTTATTAGTTGTTGTTTAGTGCTACGGAACCCTGTGTGTAGTTGGGTTCAGTGTTCAGTTGTTTTGTTTTGAATTTCTTTTTCGTAAGCTTACAATTTGATTTGCTTCATGTTTGAAATTGTTGTTTGAAGGATTTTGTAGTTTAAGGTACTCCACCTTTTGTTATAAAATCTTAATAAATATTACAGGAAAAATATATCAACAATAGTGTCGTCCCCATTCTAAATGAGGCGGCGCGTCTTTGTTCTGAGCGGTTTCACCCACGAAAATGCTGAATGATTGGAGTAAGGTTTTAGTTATTCCCCGCGACAGAAGTGGTGATAATTACTCAACAGAACATAAATACTCGATAACTTTATCGTATTACCATATTGTGTACTTTGGTGGTGGTGGAATTATCTGCGGATAGGTTTGTTAAAAACGGCTTTGTGAATTAATATTGAACGTGAGCAAAACTAGTCCCAGGTATTTCCAGGTTTAATGCGTCCATCAGTATTATACACTGAAAACCTGGAACGAGAAGCTCTTAAAAACTATCTGTAATACATATATTTTGTAAGAAATTTGAAAGCTTTAATAGATTTGCGCTTGGTAAATAAATGATATCGAACCGACTTGATCACTCGTCATATCGGTCGTCATGATAACCTGAACATGAAACAGTTACAACAACGATCGCAACAACCGGAATGCGAAATCGCGAATCGTTAAAATGAGCGCACTCACAAGTTTTAGCAAAAGGGTTTTTTAATGTTGCCACGCGAGCACCTGGCAGGTGGCACCACCCTGACACACACAACGAACCTGCTGCTGGTTGTCTCATAGATGAGGTCTTCGATGGAACGAGCGGAACCAAGAGGTTCACTTATATTTGAACGGTTTACGGGTTATGGTGTGCATAATGAATGTTCAGGATAAGCGCTGAGCAAGATCAGTCGGGTATCGAGCAAGTGCGGCTGGTGGCACGCAGTACGTCTGTCGTCTGCTCTACCAAGTGCGGCTGGTGGCACGCAGTACGTCTGTCGTCTGCTCTACCAAGCGCGGCTGGTGGCACGCAGTACGTCTGTCGTCTGCTCTACCAAGCGCGGCTGGTGGCACGCAGTACGTCTGTCGTCTGCTCTACCAAGCGCGGCTGGTGGCACGCAGTACGTCTGTCGTCTGCTCTACCAAGTGTGGCTGGTGGCACGCAGTACGTCTGTCGTCTGCTCTACCAAGTGTGGCTGGTGGCACGCAGTACGTCTGTCGTCTGCTCTACCAAGTGCGGCTGGTGGCACGCAGTACGTCTGTCGTCTGCTCTACCAAGTGCGGCTGGTGGCACGCAGTACGTCTGTCGTCTGCTCTACCAAGTGCGGCTGGTGGCACGCAGTACGTCTGTCGTCATAAGTATCCCTCCTCGTTAAACCTAATAATTTGCACAAATAGATAGATTACATAGAAGTAAAGTAGAAACGATAACTTGGAACAATAAGATCTATGCGTGCTGGGCTAGCAGTGCTGGGCGAGCGTGACGTCACGATGAGCAGGCCGCGCTGTGCCGCATGCTGCTGCACCGGACTAGTTACCGATAACTGTCGGCCGGATATCAGACGCTTTACTTACTATTCATTTTCTCTTTGATTCGGCATTTTAATCGCCACTGGTATAAAACGTAAAAATCTTACGTAAATCGATATAGCGGTATGTATTAGATTTTGGCATTCGGAATCTTTTCGAATCATAAAGAAAGATTAAACGAAATTCATGAAGCACCCGCCGCCGCCGGTGTTGTGCATTTTCATTGTTCTCTTTCGATTAAATTGTCACAAAATTAAACCGAATTAAAACGTAGATTAACTATCTTTCGGCATGTATACTGTAAACGTGGTATGAAACAAAAATTATCAGTCACTTGTGCGCTTCGTTCTGTTGAGTCTGCACTCGGCAGAACGAAGGGCGCCAGTGACTGCCCCGCGCTCCGCGCTCTGCTGCCGGTTCTGATTCCGACTCCGGGCCGCAGGCGGCAGGCGCGGCGGGGGGGGGGGGGGGGGGTTCTCTCGCGTTTTCCTGTTACATTGCTTGAGTCAGCACGTCATTTTGTACGCGTCAGTGAAGACAGAGTTATGTTTTTCTCGCGTACTATGACTTCGTTTCATTTTGAATTATTCGCATTCATATCTGTCCGGCTATCGGTGACAAGTTCAAATCCAAGTGGAGTAAACTATAGCAAGCGAGTTCAGTATACCGCTATTTCTCTAACAAGCGGCTAAGCAAGCTTAACAAAGCACAATGCTTGTCGAGGCTTAATCCTCGTCCGAAGGCTGTCCGTGTGGCCGGCGCACGCTTGTATCTATTACATGCCGTTAGCCGCGGAGGAGGAGGGGCGTGAGGCGAAGACGACTTAGTGCACATCTATGCAGTTTTGCATAACACTGTTCACTCGAATGCTAAATAGAACGGCCACCTCGTGCCTCGTGGCCATACGCTGCCGATGCGAACGGACCTCACTCTTTGGAAAACGTAATTGAGCGTCGCAGGCAGTCAGCACTGTCCCAGGATCCGGCACCGGACACTGCGCCGTGCGTCACGACGAGCTCTCCCGATGAATATGGAGAGTCAGTGCGCGTGCGGCGTGCGGCAAGTCACGGCGGCGCGCAGGCGCATGTGAGCACAGCGCGCCTCCCGGCCGCGTGCGTCACCTGCTTCTCACGCTCACAGGAGCGACCTCGTTACGTTTCAAAAGTTGACTCCGAACCGCATTGAAAGACCAAACATGTAGCACTACGATATTAACCCGACTCCGCCCCATCTCAATACTGTTTGTCTGTGTTTTGTTGTTTGACACAACATTAAGGATTTTGGAGTGTTGTTTTGAAACATCTACCCATAGTTGTCATTCCCGGTCAGCTTAATATCAAGCGCAATCCTCATTTATTTTGATTCTGTGACAGAAAGTCATTACGTTATATTCTCGCTTTACCGATTTCCGCGATATTTCCAAACAAAGTACGGGATCCTAAATACAGACGCAGCATTTTGCAAATTGTGAATACTGTTTGTCTATTTGTGTTGTAGTCGTCTAACCCCCGACGAAAAAAGCGTCTCATGGTAGCGTCTACCCGTATAATAAGTTTAAAAAGGATGATATAAGAATTAAAGTCAAAATGTTGAAAATTGTTGTTGCTATTTTTTTAATTGGCAAATATGAACTCAGACGAGTCGACCGTGACGCCGGACGGACTACTCTATATATTAGTTAAAGCTGGACAGGAAAATGGAAGCCCTTTGGTACAGCGGCAATGCATTGGTTAGGGCGCAATGCAAAGTTAAGCAGAGCCTAGTTAAGCTAGCCTTAGAGAGATTTCACTTAAAAAACAATACATCTCCTCGAATCGGTAACAAGGATGAACCTTGAGTGAAGCCTCCAGCGAGGGGGAGTCTGCGGGGTCCGCGGGGTCTGCGGGGTCTGCGGGGAGCGATAACAACGAGCAGGTAGCGACACCCCACCGCTAAACACCTTACGTGAGCCACACCACCATACGTACACAATACGAAATTGGGAGCTGAGTAACACGACCGCACCTATGCTTGTTGCAATCATCAAGCCCTTACTGTTAGAACAAACTTTAATGGAATTCTTGTTGAAAGTATTGAAGTCTTTAGATGCATTATTGACTTGAGTCGTCAGCATCAATAACTTAATCGTGAGGCTCTTAGTAAGTATAGTGATCGACTGATTAAGAACAGAGTGGTTGGGCGGGGCCCCGAGAACAGCGTCGGAACAGCAAGTGAGTGGCTTGCCTGCCGCGGTCCTCGGAGCCGGATCCTCTAACAACTTAAAGCAATTCGACACATTCACAGACAGACACTCTCACACACGCACGCACGCACACAAGTACCGCGCGGAGCTTTCGAGCGCCGAACACGACACAAAAAGTAATAATCATCACAGTCCCGTGGCCGCAGAGCGCGCGGGCGCAGGGCCGCCGCGCGGGGGAGGGGGCGCGCGCTCACCTTGCAGCTTCTTCTCCGTTTCCCAGAACCGCTGCAGCTCGGTGAAGTATTTGTCGAGAATGAACACCTTGGAGAGGCCGAGCGTGGCCATGGCGGGCGGCGCGCTCGCATCACACTCCGCGGCCGCGCCGCTCTTAGCTCAAAGCGGCGACCAGTCGCGCTCGCGTACACCGGCGTACTGCCGCCGCCGCCCGCGCCTCCCGCCAGCCTCTCCGCCTCCCGCTTCCTCTCCTACCCCACCGGCACGAGCGACACCTACTTTTAGACTAGAAATGTTAGTTCCTGAGTATTTGGCAAACGACCTCCATAGTATCGCGGTAAGACCTGAAACGTGTGTCTCTACGACTACGACTAAACACACGAACCTACTTCATTAAATAAAGAAAACAATAACTAGTTCATGATTTATATTTGAAAAAACAAACAAACCTCTTCATATAATCTTCGGGACATCGAGATACAATATAACACAAAGTCGCTTCTTTTGTCTATTTGTTTATTTGTCTACTAAGCTCTTCAAAACTATTTCATAAACCTTGATGCTGTTTTCAAAATGTTCATAGACTTTATAAGTTTATTGCTATTTGGACTTAACATAGGTAGCACATAAATCTCGATGTTTCCATATGTTGCCACATTAGTAGGTGGCACCCGTACGAAGCAAGAGAGGCTCTCAAGTCCTGTATGTGAGACGATCGAGAGCATCGTGCAGCGGCGCAGATACAGATACCAAAAGTTCATTTCGTGCATTAAACGGGCACGGTGAGGAGGCTGCAAGTGTGTGCGGGGCCCGGAGGGGGGGGGGAGGGGTAGGCTATAGATAGCAGGGCCGGGGGGCGCTGAAACTGGTTTGTTTATTTGTGCGCCGAAAGCTATGCGGCCGCGTCGCGCGAGCCTCCCAAAGTCCCCGCCGCGCGCCGCCGCCGCAGTCTACTCGACCAGCTCCTCTGTGTGTCGGGTACTGAACGGAGTCGATGACGGGCCGCCCGCGCCGGACGAGGTTTCGGCACTCGTTCAAGTTCTACAAGGACCTGGCTAAGGTTTATAGAATAACGCGATGGTTAAGCCGAAGAACTTCCATGTAACTGTAATGAATGAACAAATGATAAAAAATAATGACATCATGTTACAGCCAGTTTATTACGGACGAGTGCAATGTGACGGGATGGCCGGACTTATTTAAGTCATCAAGAATATAGATCAAATATATCATAACAATTTTTAAATTGAATACAATATTAACTAGGATTAGTGAACATTCTCGCATTTTAGATTGCCGGTTAAAAAAACTACCAACATTGTAATTTTCGTAATGAATTAGTGTTTCATAGTTAGCGATTACACAAATCGCGGCCCCGGAACATAAAAGGCAAAAGAAGGAACATGGCTCGGTCTAAGTCAGTACAAGTCTGACACAGAGCGGGGGAAGTTATTTGATGATTTACCATCCGCAAAAAACACTAATTTGCATAGTCCTCATTTAAATCGACCAAGACTTTCATCTGGACCTTAAAAGAAAACTCCGAGTTTGCTTCTGCTGTTTCATCTCAGAGCAGTTGTGTTTGTAAAAACCTACTTGAAAAATCATTTTTCTTTTTTTAACTGAACAAGTTTTGTAGTATAACTTTAAGAAATTTAACTTTTAGTTTTACGAAACAATTTCAGGAACCCGTACAACAACACTTGTTCAGTTTCTTGGTCCGACAGACCACAGCGAAGGTCTTGCGTATATAATGTTACAGCTTATTAATTCGTCGAGGACAGATGTGCCGTCGTCACATGCTCCTCAGACCACCACATGCCATATCATACCACTGTCAATGTTTGATTCAACGTGTGATCGTACGTTGAACCACAAAAGGCGCTTCGTGACATTATTTATCACTAAGGAGCCTTATAACGCGTCTGTCGAAGGGCTGCTGACGCTACCGGTTACCACGTATTCAGTACATTGTTCTGAACCCTGCCATTTAGAACGCTTTAGTCGGTTATCAAAAAAAACGCATGTATTATAGAAGACAGCTTATATAACTATCTACCCAAGAAATATAAATACAAATATTTTTAGTCGAATTGAGTACCTCCTTCTTTTTGTAGAAATTGGTTGAAAATTTTGCTGTTTTCTACAAAACTACTATGTAATTTCATTGACTCGACGGTTGCCCTGGTGGTTAAGAGATTGTCATGATCACTTTAATGTCTCGCTGATGGTGTCGCGTCATTTAGCTCCCTTCAAAATGGTCGAGCTGAATGGGGCTGATCCATACGTCATGTTCGTGAACGGGCGCTGTCAGTTGGGACTGGTCATCTTTTAGCTACCACGGTTTGTTTTAATTAATCTATTAAACTCTTGCTAATTTTTGCTTTTACTACCCTACATTTTTGTAAACAATCGTGCAACGGGTTAAACTCTTGCTAATTTTTGCTTTTACTCTGGACGCTCTACATGTGCTCGTTTTTCTACATCGTTCTCACATTATGTATAATCTCAACATAAATGATGTATCCATGATTTTATAAAATATTATGATTTAAAAGAGTGTCCATGGAGTTTCTTGCCCATTCTTCTCCATAGAGATCTACGCTTTGGAATGGGCAACTACAGTACTTTCACAAGTTATTATGTCTTGTGACTGGGATTGTAGCAGCATCTTTTTTTGTTCTTGTTTTTATGACATTCAAAAGTGCCTGTGATGGTCTAATTGAAATAAATGCTTTGAGTTTGAGTTTGACTAATGTCGACGCCTTTGAAAATTGGCTGCTGTTTAGCTTTTCCGTCTTGGCATTACTTTTGTACTTTCTTAAATTCTTCTATAGCATCTTATTAAATATAATATCATATCCAGCTATCAGGCATTGTCTTGCATTGACAATCCGTTCTCATCTGCAGGTGCGTGGAGGTTAACAATGAAAGGTCAACATTACATACAAGACAGCAGCAGGTCTAATCTTTGACAGTCCGGGCTTCAGTTTATTATTGTAAGAAAACCAAAACAGTTCGGTAAAACCCACCACTCGGCACTACCACCACGATCCTCACCGAACGCTGGAAACAATGTTTACTAAACAACAACTTGCCTGTTTGTTTTTGTTGAATTTCCAAGCAAGTGCGATTGCGCGCGCGTTGATGTCTATTGTACAGCGCGCTGACAGTACACAGTTGCGCACTACGTCACGGAGCACTTGCTACGCCACTGCTCTCGTCACACACGTGAACAGATGCGTCTGCAGATGGCACGCCCGCCGACGCCGACGTGTAGGCGGGGTATTTTGCTCGTCTGTGGCAGGTATTGAACCCTGGCTGAGGCGTCCGCCACCAATCCGTATGTTGTCGGTGTTTGTGGCACGTAATACAGAGTTTGAGCGCGAGCACCCAGCAGCTCCACACGTCTGAAGACGCATCATTATTATCGGAGTTGCGATTTTACGAATAAGAGTGCACTGTGCCGTTTGC
Organism: Ochropleura plecta; assembly: GCA_905475445.1. Lineage (NCBI taxonomy): Eukaryota > Metazoa > Arthropoda > Insecta > Lepidoptera > Noctuidae > Ochropleura > Ochropleura plecta. The sequence continues at coordinate 20,184,194 of FR997739.1, forward strand.
ACAGTCTTTTTTCTCGTTTGTAATTCTCGTTCGCCGAAGCAATTGTATGGCTAATATGAACACTGACGAAACATTAGCGGCAGCTACGGTTTCAATATCTACGTTTCAGCACACCATAATGTGTGGTGCGTGCGAGTTGTGTATGTCGATGATCCGTCTGTTGATGCATCTGTTGACATCCGAACGCGTCCTGACGCGTCTCACTATGACGTGTAGAGCAGGCATAATGTGTGGTGCGTGCGAGTTGTGTATGTCGATGATCCGTCTGTTGATGCATCTGTTGACATCCGAACGCGTCCTGACGTGTAGAGCAGGCATAATGTGTGGTGCGTGCGAGTTGTGTATGTCGATGATCCGTCTGTTGATGCATCTGTTGACATCCGAACGCGTCCTGACGCGTCTCACTATGACGTGTAGAGCAGGCATAATGTGTGGTGCGTGCGAGTTGTGTATGTCGATGATCCGTCTGTTGATGCATCTGTTGACATCCGAACGCGTCCTGACGCGTCTCACTATGACGTGTAGAGCAGGCATAATGTGTGGTGCGTGCGAGTTGTGTATGTCGATGATCCGTCTGTTGATACATCTGTTGACATCCGAAGACGCGTCTCACTATGACGTGTAGAGCAGGCATAATGTGTGGTGCGTGCGAGTTGTGTATGTCGATGATCCGTCTGTTGATGCATCTGTTGACATCCGAACGCGTCCTGACGCGTCTCACTATGACGTGTAGAGCAGGCATAATGTGTGGTGCGTGCGAGTTGTGTATGTCGATGATCCGTCTGTTGATACATCTGTTGACATCCGAACGCGTCCTGACGCGTCTCACTATGACGTGTAGAGCAGGCATAATGGGTAGCTCACCCTCCGTCCGTCTATTGACGACAGGCCGTGTCGACGGCGCGTTCGTGATTCACGTGCGCCTCAAAGAGATGTCAGCAAAGCAGAGGGATTGCACCAACCACTTTCAAGAAAAAGAACGTAAAGAACCGACCAAATAACAAGCCTAGGACAATCCGGGCTTGCGGGTTGTTCGAAAGAGATACCGCGGCCCCGAAACATAAAGGGCAATAGAAGGAAGATGGGTGGGTTTTAGTCAGCAAAAGCCTGACACGCCCCCCCCCCCGCTCCGCCCAGAGCGGGGGAAGTTATTTGATGATTTCCCAAACCAAAAAAAAATGCGATTCTCCTGGAGGCTACAGATATGACTATCTGTGTAGTTGTTGTGCACTCGTATATAACTCGGCCCCGTCTCACCACTACATCAAATCATAAATCGAGTACAGTTCTTATGTTATAATGTGTTTGGAAATTTGAATAAGAATTTCCACATTTTAGCCAAGTAAGCATATGAACTGGGCATGCGAGCCTGGTAATCAACTTTAGCGCCCTCTGTTTCGTAGCAGACTAACTATTGAGGTTGTATAGAGTGTGGCCGACCGCGGTAGCACGCAGTGTACCATCGCCGCCGCCGCCGACAGGGGGCACTGACTGTCCGACCTGTTAGCGCACTTCACACATTCAGTTTTTGCAGCAGACTCCGATTCCTTAATTTGGCGACGACTGTCAACGGGGACAAAACGGGAAGTTATTGGAGCGCGCCACTGACCGCGTCCCGCACACACACACACACACACTCTCACACGCGACACGGACGCACACATACACGGAGCTCTTCTGCAGTTTGACTAAGATACATGAACATACCTGAATAATACTGCGAACCCGATTGATTCCTCGAAACTGACAATTCATCTGCCAATTAAGGCAGGCATTGACATTCGTGCAGATACATATATAACATATGTACATAAAGCACGGCTGGTAGAACGAGACTTTATATACTCTCAAAACTACTAACATTTACAATTTAATTTCTAAGGCTGGTTGGGTTTCCTTTTAGTCCAAGATAATGATATAAAGTTCACTAAAGGAATAAACTGCAGTATTATTAATGTTACCTTAGCATTGCATCATAAAACAAATGAATGCGCCAGCCAGCCAGTGTCAGATAGCCTAGTTTGAGTCAACAGAAGCACTAGTGCAGGCTGCAGAGGAATTGGCTAGGGTATAGACTGGTTGAGGGCCGCGGGCGGTGCCGTCGGTGCCGTGCTCGCTGAAGCGACTCGACGCTTGCGCTGCTGGACTGCTCCATACTCAGAACCGTATAAGATTTTATACAAGGCGATTTATAAAAGGGTGCAGTCCTTGATACGAAACCTAATTTGCCACTTGACCTGTTTACTTGGGGCCCCATCTCTCCGCCGAAATCTACTGATTTTGATAAAACTGCTGTTGAGGATGTTAAACTGATGCTATTCTCGTTACGAACGCTTGAATTGTTTGAAATTGAATGTGTTAATAAACAAATAGTTAAAAAACACGACTCCAAAAATAAAAGCAAATAAAACATTGGAAGCTGGCGGGACACCTTCCGTTTTATATATACAAACTCGTCTGCTTCCAACTTTTCTTTAATTTAAAATGCTTGTTTTCTGCTTTTCATTTATTTCAGCCGGGCCCTGGACCCCAACCCCTCAGAATGCGAGATCTACGTTTCCAACATAACAGACAAACAGACGACTATAGTTCAAGGAAAATGTCCAAAATGGGCCTGTGCAATAAAGAGGATCGGAAAACACGATAATTAATTGTGCTTTATATTATGTAAGTTGCAAATATTTCTGTAACACGGACTAGCTGTATGCCAAAATATAAATTTTAGAGTATTTTACGCGACTAATGACATCTGGCCGCCGCCGCCCGCCGCCGCCGCCGCCATCTACGCCTAATGTTAAGAAAACAGGTAAAAACCTATATTATATTTAGTTATATGAATAGTTTCTAAGCATTTTAATGTTGCACTTACATTCACTTAGGCGTTAGAAAAAGAATGCGAAGGTACCTACTTGTTTAGGTAGGTAATAAAAATAACTAAATGACTTATGACATAATTTATCATAGTTTTTTAATTTCTTAAAAATCACTCGGAGCTACGAAAATTCATACCTAATATTCGTTGTTATGGTTCAATTATGACCTCAAAATGTACATTTTATTATTATTTAATGGCGCTCCCATACAACAAATCTATTTTTACCCGTTTTGTTAGGCTTCCGTACCGTACCGTACCGTACAAGGAACACAAACGCAGGGCCGTCTTTTACCTATTAGAGGCCCTGGGCACATTAGGATAATGATGGGGCCCCTATGACGATAGTAATAAAGCAGTCTTTTGTTAGAATAAACAAAGAACGTAGATGTGCAAAGAATTAGCTTTATTTTTATTTATTTACAGTTACATTAGATATTATTATAATGAATAGATAATATAATGTAATTCAGACTAAATAACCAGCATCCACGATGAGTATCTATGCTGATTGAAGCGGTACCTGTCTAGATTTGAGTTGAGCAAAGTCCTTAATCACATCTTCAAAATCTATGTTTTTGAGCAATTCACATTCTATTGACATTAGTGACAAACTGTTTAATTTTTCTTGAAGCATTGTACCTACTTCTTAATTAATTTTTTATTCGTTTTAATTTGGAGAAAGAGCGTTCCCCGCTGCAGTTGCGAGTGCAAGTCTACAAATTCACCATAGTCGGTTTAGTATTTGTTAAGACTGATTTTCAGGCGAGAGTAGAGTAGCTATCGGTTTTCGTTTGGTAATGGAGTAGGGACTAGACTAGGGGGCCCAATCCATCACGGGGCCCTGGGCACGTGCCCAGTGTGCCCAGTGGGAAAGAGGGGCCTGCACAAACGGAACCCTTCATGGATCACTTTGATGTCCGGCTGTCTGCCAAGAGCCTTTATCTCGGGAACGCGTTTAGGTATCGAGCTGAAATTACCCTATACTCAACTGGTGGGTCTCACTTTTTGTGTATGTGAGTTAAATGTTTGTGAACGCACCCACCATACAGGAAAAAATCTGAGTGTCGAGATGAAAATCGGCCCAAAATTGACGGATAAATCGCGTAACAAAACCCTCCAACCGAACAAGTCAACCGCGGGCGTACCGCAACCTGGTGCCGATGCCGGGCGTCTACGATCCATCGACGGTGGGGGACTGAACAGGCGGGGTTTCCTCGATAAATACTACAGCCGAACCGACGGACAGACTTGACAAACACAGCTAGAGCTGTTACACCCGTTTTGGATATTTCGCAGGCGGCGCCAGCCACTCAGCCTGCGACCACTAATATAAAAAACCCCGAAAGCTCATGAAAAGGACTGAAGATATGAACTTTTACCCAGATATCTATGTACTAAAAAAAACTGCCGGCCAGGGATCAGTGTTTATTAGAAACAAGCTGCTTTCAGACAATACCTTAAATATAATTAAATATGAAATAGCACCAAAAACTCAAAAGAGAAGAAGGAGAAAGTTTGAATCTTACACAACACACACATGTTAAGTAATTAATTAGATTTTCGGATTGGATTCTGTATTAGACCATTACTACCAAAACTGACACCAACCGATAATTATTTCAAACTAAAAGTTAAAGTTAAGTTATTTAATGATCATTAAAGCGACATGCATTCTTTAAAATACTCCACAACTAAGTATTACTGTTGCAATTCACTTTAAATTAAAAATAAATACAGACAGATCTAATACTAGAGATAATAGAATTAAAAAAACGATCCACCTTGGAAACAACTATATAAACGTCAGACAGAGCAACTAAGAAAAGACATAAATAGACTAACTCAATATATAAACGGTAACACATCAACGAAACTAGAAAATACGATAACGACAGATAATTAAAAATACTACAACATGGTGCGCATGAAAACTTTAACAAGAGAATAGATGATCATTAAGACACGTTAAATCAAATGACATGCCCATAACTTTTTACTAAAAAAAAATTGTAAAAAGTCATAGGCTAAAAGATACAAAAAAGCAAAAAAAAAAAAGATTATTTAAAATAAGCCAGAAACAATCTTAAAGAAAACTAAAATGCAACGATACTACAATCACTAACTCAAGAGTCCTTAAAAGAATTCTGGCAAGGAATCTGGTCCGATAGCACTGACCATAACAGGAAAGCTAGATGGATACAAGAGGAAATGGCTAGGTCAGAAATAATAGATGAAATGCCACTCGAAGATATAGATATATAGATACACTCGAAATTAACACAAATATAAATATAACGTACTGTACGAGCTCTCCTTCGAGAGAACATAATGTACGAGCTCTTGTTTGCTAATACATGTGGAGAGATTTCATGGAAGACAAAATATTCTTGCTCATAATTTCTTGATAAATTATTTATTGCTTGTTATAATGTTGACAATAAAACGGTCGAAAGTGTACTCAATTATAATTAAATAGTCACTAAAAATAAGGTAAAAATGCTTATGCTAGCAACTATATAAATGTGCGATGTCGTACACGTACAATAGGGAAAGGAAAAGGGAAAGCAGCGGGAATAGGTGGTATTCATAATATTTGGTTTAAACGACTACACTGACTTCATACTATATTAACAGAACAAATATATGATATTATAAGATTCAAAAGTAGAAATTCATTAAAAAAAAAACAAATTATAACAAAAGAACCATTTTTACTTCATAATTACAATTTAATCAAATCACAATCAACAATTTACTTACAACAATACTTTATCACTTTTCACCAAACTAAACTCAAATGGCTTACGTAACCTTGCGACTAGTTGATGATTCACACGTCCGTCCAGTCCGGGCGCTGAGCAGTAAAAGAGGCAAACTATTTTTTTTTTTTTTTATGAATGGCATCTCGCAGTTCATCCAAGGAGGTTGTCGTCTGCTTAACCGGGCGAATCCTGTGGATGCCTTAAAAATTAAGACCTCCAGCCAGGGTGAAAAACTTACAAACTAAGCGACTACACGCTAAGGGCACCCCCTGTGGGGTACGAGCCTCGGCTTAGGGCGTCGGTGAGGGACAGCAAGGGACAAGCTGGGCCTGAGTGATATTATTTAAGGGCTGATTTAGACTTACTGGCTCAGCAGCGCGGGCTGGCTCTTGCAAGGGACGGGTGGGACAATTACCGGGACGTCGCGACGGGCCTCGTCGGCGAGGACGGAATGACGGCGCTTTGCGTCTGAATTTGCGAAGGGTGCTAGTCTCCCTGCTGCTCTCCTGAGAGGCAAACTATCCCAGCACCTTGCTTTTATAGGCGAGGTAGTGGGTAGTTACCGACGTAAGAGAGGATTCTCCTTACAATATTTTAAAAGGTAACCAAAATATACCAGATTTTTTAATTAGGGGTAATTACATATCTGATCCCTAAGTGAAGTAGAACACAGGATCCATCACAGTTTGTGCAGGAAAATCACTTGCTTACAAACCATATATAAAATCATTACGTCATGCTCATTAACAAATCATCAAACACACTGAACAATACAATATCTTAACTGAACAACAGAAAGGGTGTAGGCGCGGTCATATACATACATATTGGGTGTTCAGAACAATTAAAAATCGTTTACACAATTTTAAATACGTCTAGATATCTAGAAAAAACATACATAGTTTATAAAAAAAAGCATGACAGCGTCCCCCATTCATGATTAATTGAAGTATTAGACATCTATAAAATCAACCCACTTACTATAACTTTTCTCAAGAATACCATGGAATCTTGGAGAACTACACTTAAATTACAATCTTAAACTGCAAACATATCTGTAGAAGAAATGGCGATTTAAAAGGACTCAGGCTCCATTTTTTTAACATGAAAACATCATTTTCGAAATACATAAGAATGGATTTTGGACAAGACAAATGCCGAACATTAAACATAGAGAAGGGTAAGATCATAGAAGAGAACTACTTAATAGACACCAAAGTAATAGACGCGATGAAATATGAAGAACTATATAAAACGACTATTAGAACATAGACTATCCTACTTAATATTATAAATAAATGCGAATGTTTGTGAGGATGTATGGATGTTTGTTACTCTTTCACATCAAAACGGATGAACAGATTTTGATGAAATTTGGTACAGAGATAGATATAGTCTTTTTTTTTCGGTATCACGTGGGCGAAGCCGCGGGCGCCAGCTAGTAAAAGATAAATTATAAACATTAACAGGTTTCATTCGTTATACAAAATGCATCAATAAACATTCATTCAAATCAAATTTATCGATTAATTCGATTATTAAGTATTTATACTTACGCAATACCAATAATAAAATAGCCGAACACATAACTACACGCCCTAGAAGTTAAAACAAGAACGAGACTGATACAACACCGATACCACCATCCCAAATCAGCAAAAGGGAGAGTAATAGTATCCAGAAAAGAAAGAGACAGAGCTTTTATCGAAAGTGCACACCTTCATGAGGACAAGTCATAAGTTAAAACGACTTTTCATACGCAAGAAGAACAATAGTCAGTTACACATTAGCTATTACAGAAATAAACAAACAATATGAACTGGGATGTTCTGAGTTAGACAATCCTTCGTCTTGCGTACGGTGCTAAGGGAGCACTCCCTAGTGCAATATGACCCGAACCTATGTAAAGACAAACGCAGAAAAGGTAGGGTATGCCTAAATCAAGCATTCAACTCTTCACATCCGCGGAATTTCGTTTGTTTCTTGGACCATTTCTGTATAACAAACTAAATAATATACTCAACATTTATCCCCTTTTTTTTTCGGATGGGAAATCATCTAATGACTTCCCCCGCTCTGGGCGGAGCGGGGGGGAGTGTCAGACTTGTACTGACTAAAACCCACCCATGTTCCTTCTGTTGCCCTTTACGTTCCGGGGCCGCGGTATCTCTTTCGAACAACCCGCAACCCCGGCAGGCAGAGGCCCTGGCAAGCCCCTCTGCTTTGCTGACTCTCTTTGAGGCGCGTGTGAAACACGAACGCGCCGTCGACACGGCCTGTCGTCAATAGACGGACGGACGGTGAGCTACCCATTGCTCACCGTCCACAGGCCCGCATCTACGGTGGCCGGGAGTCGTCTCGCGGCGCCCGGCGCCCTGGGCGTCTCCCGCGGCGGCTGGGTTGGGCAGATGTTCTCTCCCTCAAACGCCCGGCCACCTCCTTTGCTAGCATTACTGCTTCGCAGAAGGTGGTGACCGCTTCCCATTCCCTCTCGCTCCGGACCATGGCTTGGACCAGGGCCGGACGCGAGAGATCGCCGCCGCCGATCGCCTCCACGAGGGCACGGCGGTGCTCCGCCCAAGCTGGGTAGACCGCCACTGTGTGCTCCACCGTGTCCTCCGGGCGATCGTCACAATGGTGACACCCGGGCGCTTCCTCCCGCCTGATGATGTGCAGGAACCTCCCGAAACTTCCGTGTCCAGTGAGGACCTGCGTCAGGCGGTAGGTGAGGACGCCATGACGCCTCTCCAGCCACTCCTCAAAGAGGGGACTTACCGCCACTATTGTGGCGTGCCCTGCACGGGGTTGCGACAGTCGCTCTCTCCATGCCACCATGAGATCGCACCGGCGGTCTGTCCGCTGAGCGGCAATTTGCCGCGGCAGTGGGTTTTCCCCCCGGTGTAGTGCCTCCGCGCGCCACTCAAACAGGCGCGCGAGGACTATCGCTTCCAGATCCCACGGTGGCAGTCCGGCAAGGAGGCTTGCTGCCTCGCCGGAGATCGTGCGGTAGCCCCGGATAAGCCGTATGGCCACCACCTTTTGGGGCGCGTTCAGGTAGTGGGCGGCGCGCCGCCCTAAAGAACGCGCCCATACCGGGGCCCCGTAAAGGGCCATGGACCGCACGACTCTAGCATAGAGCCTACGGCAGGAGGCGTTTGGCCCCCTCAGATTGGGCAGGAGCCGCTTGAAAGCAGCCCCCGTCCGCTCGAGTTTGGGAGCCAAACGTCGGAAGTGTTCCACGAAGTTCCACCGGCTGTCGAGGACGATTCCCAGGTACTTCATCGTCGACCTGACGCCGAACATTTATCCCCTAACAATTTACAAATGTAAATCCTCAGTCACCTCGTATCCGAAATCTCTAGACTATCAGGGAACTGAAAAACTATTGATCCCCTCAAAATAGACAGACCGTTTTATATCGACCAATTATCCTACTCATGCATGCCTAACCTAACCTTACCATACTCGCGCCATACTCTCACACCACATACACAATTACACATCAAGTCATCGCCCACACACCTAATCACCTTTCTCTCACCCACTCACAGATTGCTTACACACATTCTGAAACTTCCACAATCATTTAGAATTTTTATTTGTAATTTTATTTTTTTCTTTATTTTTTGTTATTTTTGTTTAAAATGCATCCTTTGTTTGTTTCCTGCACTCCTTGAACTAGATTCGAATTGTTGAACCGCGGGAGGGCCCTGGTGACCCGTAATACAGGTTTTTTTTACTGAAACCTACTTCAGGCACCAGTCTCTCACAAAGTTAACGTTTTGACCATGCATTTCTGTAAAGCTAGCATTAAGTAACTTGTGTAGATAAAATAAACAATTTTATTATTATAATATAAATTACTAAACCATAGCGAGGATTGAAAGAATAGATAAAACGAGGCATATAGAAGAGATACACAGAAAGTGGAGGCAAAAATAATTGCATGGAAAACTTCCAAACGACCTACGTCAAACACACACAGATAAAGAAGCGTCTAATAAATGGATGGAGTTAAGTAAGCTATGTTTGGAAACAGAACAGTTTATGTTGGCCATTCAAGATCAAGTTATCAAAACTAAACAATAAATAATAAAAGATAATACAGTTAGAAATGATTTATGCAGAAAATGTCACAGCAAACCTGAAACAACACATAACATCGCAGAACACACATCACATATTTGCAGCTTCTATTACACTCACCTAAAATGACTATACTTAGACATAACCAAATAGTTAACAACATACACCAAAAACTAGCAACTCCGTTTAAACTCGCGTTGGATCCATACACATCATATTACAAATATATAAGAGCTGTTTTATTAAAACAGTTTTCAGAATAATCAAATAAATTCCCTCGTCATAAGTGTCAAACTTTTACTGACTAAAACTCACCCATGTTCCTTCTATTGCCCTTTATTTGCGCGTTATGTCTTTCGAACAACCTTTAACCCCGGCAGCTAACAACAGACCTAACGTAACAGTTGTTGATAAAAAACATTAAAAAAACTACCACAGAAAAAAAATGGTAATACACAGAGCTGCAAGAGGAAATTGCCAGAGTTTGGAACATGAATCGAGTCACTATAGACGCGATAGTAATCTCAACAGGGTCTCCTTGAACAGCGGGATGAAATCCTGCAAGCCTTATTTTGCCCAAGCGTACCCCAGCGCTTGTGACGTTATATGCAGTATGTGTGTAGCCATTGAGTCAGTGCCCTAACGGCTCTGACCGTGGCCTGGACATCTTCATTGCATAATTTTATTGTTTGGTCGGATCTTTACGTTCTTTTTCTTGAAAGTGGTTGGTGCCAGCTGCCAAGTGTTTATCGTATAATATATATGACGTATGGGTGTACGTGTACCCTTCTAGTTACGGAGACATTCGGTGTAAAACGTTACAACTTTTGACCAGACTGACCTCCGCTAGTGGGGTAAGAAGTTGGAACCCTCCGGTAATGTGTTTTTCAATCTAGGAATTTGTGATAACTTGACATTTGTCTTGAATACTGTAGACTTGTTTTTTTTTATTAGGTCGTATTTTGAATTTTCTCAAGCTTTTAAACACATGGTTCTAATTTTATAACTAAATACTTCTAATCTCTTCCAGCGGCTGCCGTAAGAGGCTACTAAAGATATACTTAGTATATATCATAAACAATTATTAAGATATGCACAAAAGCATTGCCAAAGAAGGTGTCAAAATATAGGTGATGTGCAGGATTGCAACAACTGCCGAGGGATAAAGCTCACGTCACGTAATATGAATGGATGATCGAAAGTGATAGAGAACACACTGTGGCGGTCTGCCCAGCTTGGGCAGAGCACCGCTATAAATAAATAAATAAATATAAATATCTTGGGACAACTCACACACGGCTATCTGATCCCAAGCTAAGCAGAGCTTGTGTTATGGTAACCAGACAACTGATATACATACTTATATAATTTATAAATACATACATATTATAGATAAATCACACCCAGACACAGAACAAACAATCATGCTCATCACACAAAGTTTGTCCTGGGTGGGAATCGAACACACGACCTCCGGCTCAGCAGTCAGGGCCACTAACTACTAGACCAACAGGCCCGTCGCTATGTCCTCGCAGAGGCCATCGGCGGCGGCGATGTCTGGTTCAGTCCATGGTCCGGAGCGAGAAGGAATGGGAAGCGGTCACCTCCTTCTGCGAAGCATTTATACTAGCGAAGGAGGTGGCCGGACGTGTCATTAACACCAAACATAGAAATATGAATAACATAATAACAGGAAAGGTGGTAAAGGGGCGTGTCCGCGATACTCGCCTCATTAGCGTTGTGATCATTACGTCCGTTATCGTGGAATTTCGACAAAAACTTGAGTTATTTAGTGGTTTCCTATAAATATCGAAGTCAAAACAAGAACTTCGTAAATCATGGGATCACTGACCATTTGTCAGTTCAAGTATTTTGCTGTTTTTTTTCTTTCAAATCATGAAAAACAACAAATTATTTAATTGTTTTTAGTGTTTGTTTTTTTTTTTAATTTCTCCTGTATCGTGGGTGCGTTTATAAACATTAACTCACATACACAAACAGTCAGATCCGAAACAAAATTTGTAGGCCATACAAATATTTGTTCCATGCGAGAATCGAACCCGCGACACGCAGCGCAGCAGTCAATCGCTCAGCCACTGCCGTCAAAATTTTATCAAAAGTTCTGCTGAAACGTTTTTTCTTAGTACAAGCAGATGAGATACACACGCACAGAAAAAGACAATCAAAGCGTTTTTTTTGTCTTTTTATTTCAAAATTAAGAATTTTATACTTTTAAACTTATACTGGTAGACAATTAACATCGACTCTATCAATTAAACTGTTTAATTAATAGTCGTCATGACAGTTCGGCTTTAGCAGAATTGCAAAGACTCAGAAACAGCAATACTTTAATAATTTAATTTTGTACTAAGAGTTAAATATTCAAATATGTTTAGATTTAGAGTAAATTTAATTATTAAGCTAACCACTGGTATTGTTTTAGCATGTGCTCGTCAGTACGCATCGTCTGAGCACCCAGCAAAAGCTTGAGGCCGCACACCGCCACCGTTGCGGTGCGGAGTTGTTCTGGCGGGCTGGTACCCTGCATGATCCTGGCATGGTGCACGCTGCGTATCAGCTCAACATTATTATCCTGTTGTAATATCATTAGCAAGTGGCAGGATTTCTAATCACACTAATATTATAAATGCTAGCAATTTGTATGCGTGTGTGTATTGTTTGCCGTTTGAGCTTTAATTTTAAAGTTGGTATGTAGATAGCTTATACCTGGATTAAAACATAAGCTACTTTCTATCGCGGTCTACGCAGGTGAACGTCGCGGGGCGCAGCTAGTCGGGGCGCAGCTAGTCGGGGCGCAGCTAGTCGGGGCGCAGCTAGTCGGGGCGCAGCTAGTCGGGGCGCAGCTAGTCCTACTAATCCTACTATCCTACTTTCTTCCTACTAATATTTGAAATGCGCAAGTTTGTGAGTTTGGATGTATGTTTGATCCTCTTTCACGAAAAAACTACTGAACGAATCTTGATGAAATTGGCACAGACGCGGGCGCCAGCTAGTAATAATTAAAGTTTGTGTGGATGTATGGATGTTTGTTACTCTTTCACGCAAAAATACTGTATGGATTTTAAAGAAACTTTACAATAATATATGTAGCTTACATATTAGAATAACACAAAAGGCTACAATACATACATACATTGTATAGTCTATCACCACGTGGTGCGCACGCGAGTGAAACCGCGGGACGCGGGAGGTACATCTTCTGTCAAACAGAAAAGATTTGATGATTTTCAAATGGCTGAGCAGATTGTCATTAAACATAGCTAAGAACAATCTCAATTAAGACACATTTTAAATAAATAAAAAAAAAGTGTGTGTGTCAGCTCCGACGCACGACTGGAGTTTACTCCTTAAGTACGATTGTCTAAACATACGCAAAAAGAGTTTATTTAACTGAAAAAAGATTAATACCATATGAAAGGGTAAATTAACAAATTAATGAAAATAATATACATATATAAATATATATTTATTCATTTTATATACATTTATTATAACTAATCGGCAAAATATTTTACATTAAACTTTTCACAATAGTCAATTTCAGATGTGCACAAATATTTTATTAGGAATGTTGATAAATTATGTAATTATTATTATCTGACTATTATCATTTTTTTAAAAATATTATTTTTAAATATTAATTAGATCAACATTGCTTTCATTATTAATTACAGTGACAAGTGGTTTATGGTAACTAAAATAAGACACATGGACGTTGGTAGATACGTGGTTCAGGAATCTCGAAAATACCGCATCAACGGCTGTACCATACCTCGTTGTCCCCATTGCTCTATCAGAAACTAATGTGCTTAACAGACTAAAATTAAACTTAAGAAAACGTGCAAGAAAGTGCATCGAGCAGGGCGGTGGACATTTTGAAAGTTTGCTGAAAAAATGACGAAGAAATAGTGTAAATTAATGTTATTTACATTAATTTACACTATTTCTTCATTAGTTCAATCATGTGAGTACCTAATTTTATCATTTATCGATTTAATACCTGTAAATATTATGATTCTAATCTTTTAAACACGCCGATTTAATAGGTAAGTAGGTACGACATCGCGATAGTTAGGTAGTTACTACCCTGCGCATCAGAGCACTACCTACCTAACACTTATTAAATAGTAAAGCGGTTTCTAATAAATAGATCGCAGTACTTAAAATTAAACAAAAATATTCAAATCCGACAGTCCAAAGTTATTCTCAAATATATATTTATATGAACTACATCGATAATTATTAAATATTTAATAAATACAAATCGCACATGCTCATGCATATAATACATGAATTATAACGTACCTTTCACCCACGTGGTTGCTAGATGTTCCGGCAATATTATCTACACCCCTTTGGGGCCGTTCAAGTATTACGTAAGCACTATGGGGGGGCGGGGGGGTCTTTGCTTTGCTTATTTTGGATGACATGGGGGGTAGGGGAGTCTAGATGATGATTACGGCATCGGTAGTTATTTACTTTTTTACCGAATGGCAACCCTCACATTGTCTTAGCTTGAAAACAAAATGCATTTTCGGGGATTCCCGCAAATAATGTTTGTAAGATTATAATATTTTTGTCCCTTACTCTATGTTGAATACCGTATCAATAAAATCTAATCTCTATCCTAAATCTATTTTCTTTTTTTAAAATTATAATTATTATAATATTTAAAAAAAAAACAATACTGTAATTGAAAATGTTTACGTAAGCATGGGGGGAGGGGGTAAGAGCTTTGCTTACTTTTGCTGACAAGGGGGATGGGGGGGTAAATAATTGTAATAAATCTGCTTACGTAATACTTGAACGGCCCCTTTCTGCCATAGTTATTTCAAAATACTTTCAGTTCACTTTATAGGTGCGCACCAAAAACGTAACGAGGTCATTCATCAGATTTTACACCTCACATTTTTCTCATACCGGGCGCCTTATATAGGTATGAAAATCGATTCTTAAGGAGTAAACTCCAATAATATAGGTACATATATAAATATATATTTATTCATTTTATATACATTTATTATAACAAATCGGCGAAAAATATCACTGACGGACGACAAATTTCATAAAGCGCCATCTAGTAATATTCAACTGTACGCCAAACACCTTAGGTGCACGCGCACCAAAAACGTAACGAGGTCATTCATCAGTAGATTTTACACCTCACATTTTTCTCATACCGGGCGCCTTAAATTATTATATGAAAATCGATTCTTAAGGAGTAAACTCCAAAAACCTGGGGCAGGTGCGCGACGTGCGCGTGCGCGTCGGACTCGCGCACCAAGGGTTCCGTACAAACTTGCTACAGAAACGGCCATATCTTTTGACTGCGTACACTTAGAAATATGATTTTTCCACAACTCCAAGAAACCACACGCGTTCCCGAGATAAAGAGTCTTGAAACAAACAGACAGACGAACAACAAATTGATCCAATAAGGGTTCCGTTGTTCCCTTTCAGGTACAGAGCCCTAACAATGCTCAATAATACACACAACTTAGAATGACTTAGAACACCCCTCTTTTTTGGTCGGAGGTTAAAAATACTATCACAGTTGCGGGTGTGGAGAATATAATAAATGACTTTACGTGTTAGAGTTAATAAATTAATGGGTATAGTAGAGCAGAACAAGAGCAGCGCAGTGCGCGCAAGCAGTGCAGCGCGGTCAATGGCGCGGTGTCGGCGCACCGCAGATAATGCCAATTAAGCAGCGCGCGATAACACCAGCGCGCAGGCCGACACTTGTTTATTGTATGGCCAGGAGCCGCGAGCCGCAATTTGACATGACAACCTTGAGGAATATGGTGACATCCGCGCCCTGTCTAAGGGGCAACATTATAGCAAGCTAGAGCAAGCAGCCTGCTCCAAAATCTTTCGAGGAAGACGTTCTAGTGATTTCACCAAAAAATGTGTAGGACCTCATCTACCTGCTCAAGCAAAGAACAGGGCACCTGGGACAATGTGGAGTGTATGTGCTGGGACAGTGCTATGTGCAAATGGCTGTAACTTAAAATAATATAATTGCTGTAGAGACAATATTTTTATATTATCTTGTACAGGTTACGTTAAAAATAAAACTACGGGATTTTTTTAAAAGAAGAGTAGTTAAATCTTGTAAGACCCTAGCTATATAACACGAACACAAGAACTAAATAAAAAAATAAAACTTCTGCTTCAGATACATAGACGACGAAAATTCTCAATTCTCTTCGTCACCCTTTCATCGTTTTTCCTATCAATGGAATCCGACAAAAATGCATACCTTTTAAACACTTTTTTTTTTAAATATCAGATCAGATATGCATGTAAAAAACCAACAAAGAGCTATTTATATACAGTATGGGGACCACATATATGCAATAAATTATACGACATACTTGTTATCGCCTTTTCTGACGCTATGCAAAAAATTAACGATATCGGTCCAGTAATTAGGTCAAAAAGTATAGTTTTAATTTTGAACAAATTTAAACACTCTGTAGAATTGTATCACTAGGTCAAAGATTCAACGAACTTGAATCCTCTAACATTGAAAAGCGACGTTGCCACGCAGTGCAAAACTACGACGCTGTTACGTACCTATTCTAGTTATTTGCCTAAATGTAAAATTGGTACACCTAAACGACAGGCTGGAATTTAATGTAACAAATTT
This sequence comes from Ochropleura plecta, assembly GCA_905475445.1. Taxonomy (NCBI): domain Eukaryota; kingdom Metazoa; phylum Arthropoda; class Insecta; order Lepidoptera; family Noctuidae; genus Ochropleura; species Ochropleura plecta. Next base: position 20,200,590 of record FR997739.1, read on the forward strand.
TAATTCATTGTTCGAGTGCGCAAATTAAGCGTGTAAGAGGCCGCGGCCGCGGACCGCGCTGCCCGACTCCCACATTTATTTCGCTGCTATATGGATTTTAATACTGTGACGGTGCGGCCCACTACCTCTTTCTCACAGACAGAAGACCAGTACAGACTGATTATTAAATTTAATGTTAATATTGTTTTTTTCTGTATACTAGTACTTCGAATTTCCTCTTGAACAACGTCCCTGATCTGCCACGGTCAAAACTTTGTTTTGCAATTTACACAAACACAATTTATCAATGGTACGCGCCTGCATTTCCTGCAGGTGTACGTCGGTAGCGGTGTCTTTTGGCGGCTTCCTCACTAGGCACGCGGCTTTTTTCAAAGGAAAAGAATTGCTGTCGGCGCCGGCGCGGCTCGTGGCAGGCCGGCGGGGTGGGAGGGAGCGCGGGGTGCGCTCGCGCCACGTAGGGAAGGGCACCTGTTATTGACTATTAATAATGATCGATAAAAAGCTGTTAAGCTTTAAATACTTTAGGTGGTGTTTTTAGAATGATCGTGCTGTTATGATAATTCTAAAAAACACTGTGCCGTAAATATTTAAAGCTAAACTAAGCAAATTTTAAGTGTGTTCTTATTAAATATTATTAAGTAGATTTAGAGATCAAAATAAATAAAGTAAACAACAATAATTTATTAATTGCTTTTACCTATTAAAAAATCGTACCTACGAGCTTATTATTCGTTACTGAATTAAATTTCTATTGTTACCGATCGGCTCCCGGGCGATCGACAGAACCGTTTGATACTCAGGAACTCACAAAACGTTAGTTTCGTTTTTTACTGTTAATAATTTGTTAATTATTATAAATATTAAAACATTCGAATTACACAAAGATCTTGTATTCTAATGCCTTGTTTAGGTAGTAGGTAAATAAGTGTAAAAAGTTATCGATAAGCGATTACGATAATTACGCCGTTCGCCCTACATTACTTACCTATAACTTTTATAATTTTCGTCGCACATTGTCAAACGAATCAAAGTGGCGCGCCGACATGCGTTGTTGCCGCACTTCGCTCCTGGGGTCAAGGTACGTTGTCTAAACAGAGTGTTTACTTTTACTGAATTTATTTTGATATTTATTTTGTTTGAAAATTTCACTTTTTTAATTTTCGGTTTTTAATTTAAAATTTATTTTCTATATACTTCTGTGGACTAGTATTACTTGAGGTTTCATTTATTGCCTAGAAGTGAGCTCCATACTGTATAGTTCAAAAAAAATTATGACCACACGATACTATAAATCAGATTTATGAGGAAGTCAGAATTGAACTAGAAATGTTCCATATGTACTTAAATCAAATAAAACTCCACACAACTGAAACAATTAACACTCAATCTGGTCGGCGCGGCGGCGTATGAAATGGAAATAATTAATTCGTTAGTAGAGTATGTTTGTGAAATAAAGTTATTTAATATCGTGTATTCAGTTAAATACATATTAATTAATATTTTAAATATTTCTTAATAAAAACATAGAAAATAAAAAAGAAAAATACAAAAAATAGTAGCCCACCGGTATCGGGAACAGGGTCCAAGCTACCGGCGGTTAGGGTTCCAGAGACAGGAACAGGACAGGACAGGACAGGAGCCATATCGAGGAGAACTGCCTTCTGAATCAGGCCCTTGATCCAACCACTTAAGGAAAGCTTCGACAGATGTTCGTCGAGGCTCTTGGCAATCAAGCCATTGGCCGTAACTACTATCGGCACAATGACAGCCGAGCTCACATTCCACATGTCGACAACCTCGTGTGCCAAGTCTAGATATTTTAGTTGTTTCTCAGCTTTCACGAGGTTCTCGTCATGCGGGGGTCATGCGCGGCGGGCTGATCAGTCTATCACCACTATGTCAGGCTTATTGGTGACAATAGTCCTGTCAGTAATAGACCGATCCCAGTACAGCGTGACATGGTCTTTCTCGAGAACTGGGTCGGGCACATACTTGTATTACGGTACCTCAGATTCCACAAGATTATATTTCAAGGCAAGTTGCTGATGAATAATCCTGGCTACTTGGTTGTGCCTATGCAAGTACTCGCCGTTAGCTAGACGAGAACAACCAGAAATAATATGTCTGATGGACTCACCCGGACGGTGGCATACCCGACACACATCAACCGTCCCGTCCTTCATAATATATTTCCTGTAGTTCTTCGTCAACATAACTTCGTTCATAATCGCACAGACAAAACCTTCAGTTTCCCCAAAAAGGTCGCTGAATCGTAGCCAGGATACGGACGTTAGAAAATTTACACCGGGCCCATGAAGAGCCCGGTAAAAGCGCCCGTGAAGCTCCTTGCCTTGCCATACTTTGTGTTTTTTTTTTGTTTTCGTTGTTTGCAATGCGATTTCTCCGTCAATTGCGGGCTGATTTTCAAAATTCTTTTTATAAGGACTACACATTGGATACCGCGGCCCCGGAACGTAAAGGGCAATAGAAGGAACATGGGTGGGTTTTAGTCAGTACAAGTCTGACATGCCCCCCCGCTCCGCCCAGAGCGGGGGAAGTCATTGGATGATTTCCCACCCGAAAAAAAAAAAAAAAAGGACTACACATTGATGATAATATATGCTAATAAAAATAAATTTCTTAGTAGCAATGAAAAATGAATATTCGATAAAAAATTGTGAGAAACCATCATACTACAAATAAAAAGGCATCTGCCAAATTAAACGACTTACAAAAACACAAAAAAGAAGAAAAAATAATTTAGTTCCGGAAATCGGTGGCAAAAAAAATCTATGAATCAAACGAACCGTCTTTTTAGTGTTTTTTTGGAAGTCGGTTAATTTTTTAGGTTTATTAGTTGTGCGAACTCCTAATTATGTGCACACCCAGATATTTTCGCGGTAGGTATCGGGTGTTTCACGGTGGTGAGTTCTTACTGACCTGGTCGTAGTTCGGTGAGGTGCGCGCGCCGGCGCCGAAGGCGCGCGGCTGTCGGGCCGGGCCTGCGGGACATGCTACACGTTAGTATCGTCATCAATAATACCATAGTATAAAGAGGGGAAGTACGATAACTTCATACAAACGCGTAGCGCGCGGCTTGTATGTGTGCGCCGTAGTATCTATGCGTCGCCGCACGCACACTAAACAAAATCTCGGCTCCTTTCGCGCTGCGCCAGTCGGGGCTAACACTGCACGAGGTTCGCGCGTCACGGCTTTTCGGCACCGCTAAACGAATAAAAAATGTCTGATAACCGCGGGAGAAAGTATTGCTGTGTGTTTGGGTGTCTTAATAATTCATCAATTCCAGAATTGTCTCAGTTCAAATTACCTATTGAACAGGAAAGGTAAGCACTTATTCTAGCATAATTCAATTTTTACTTCATAATGAGATACCTACCTACTGACTTCTTTTTGTTGTATTAGCATATTAGTTTTCTATCACACAGAGGAAGTAGAATAGAATAGAATAGAATATACTTTATTGCACACCAAAATCTACGAAACAAAACTGTTTTACAAAAAGATGTTAAATCTATGGTTACAATGGCGGTCTTATCGCTAAGAAGTACCGCGAGTTATCGCGAAGTAGGTAGGTAGGTAGGTCTACTTTCCCACTAGAATGTTTGTACTTTTGATCTGTCAACTGATTTACCGCTATTGCTTTGTTTACGTTTAGTTGTGCCGATTTCTCAGTATTGTAGGTATATTAACTAAGTACCTAACTACCCACAGTTATGAAATCGTAATTAAAAATAAGTTATTGACTAATTTTAAATCATATACAACATTATTTTTAGTATATGCGAAACCTGAATATACATAGTTTGTTCAGAATAAGTAACTGAATCGATTCCAATAGTTTTTACACCATGTTATATTTTGTCCCAAAAATATTAATAAAAGGTTACGAGTTGGACACTTAGTAGGCATACGAAATCATACGGCGCGCAACAAGGTCACGGCAGGTCAAAGCGACAGTACCTACGTGCGGCGTAGTTTGTGCCGCTCCGTGGCCGTGTTTTTGTACGGACAGCCAGGTTAAATAACAAGCTTATAACTTAAAAGCTTATAACTTAAAAGTGACAACCCTATGACAGTAGGCAATTATATCGCGAATTGGGCCGGAGATAACCTACTTCCCCTCTATTTACTTTGATAATACTGATAGGGTTGTTCAGATCTGTTGACGGGCATACGCACCTTACGAGTAGTGTGCTAGAGGTGTAATGTGGCGAGCGCATGTTGCCTTGCCTGTTGGCGCAGAAGAAGTCTGATGGCAGTTGCGTCGTGCGCAGCAGCGCCAACAGAGGGGCGCCTCCCGCCGCCGCCGCCTCGTACGTCTGGTCCGGCAGCAACATGTCCAGCCAGGCTGGAAGCACAACACAATACTACATAGTTCTCTCTGTCAGTGCACGTAGTAATTCCACATAAAGTATTAATTAACTGTTTAAGATGTGACAAGAAAGGTAACAAGACTTGGGAAAGCGACTTTTGGTAAACTGCGTATATTCTATTCTATTAGCTAGCGCCTGTTGGTAGAGATCATCCTGCCAAATCAGGAAATCATTCGCAAGACTAGGTTGTGTTATATGCCAGTGACGTGCACTCAGCCTCAAGCACTCAATAAAATAAGGTTAACTGCTAATGTAGGCCTGCAAATCTGCCCCGTGTGCTTGACAGCCCAGAGTCCGGCAGGGACGCATCACGCATCCCAGTTTGTCAACACTCTTTCGTCCAGTCAAGTTTCTTTCAATTTTCAAGCCCGTCTGTACGAGTTCACCAAATTAAGAGTGACTTGGCTTTTTGTTGAAAATGTCCAAAGAAAACCAAACCAAACCTATCCCAGACGGAGTCTCCAAACTGTCGAGTGCGTTCCAAGAGTTCCAACTGCTCTTGCAATGTACCTACGTCAATGAGAATGTAGGGTGGTACGTATTGACTATGTGGTGAGGGCTCTTACTATTCCGAGTCGTTTCAGCTATTATGGCAGCCCTAAGGTAATGAGACATTGTGTGCATGTGCAACACAACATAGCGGCTCGGCGCCGCACACCGCGCCGCACGCCGACGATGTCACCTGTGTAGGGCGGTGCAGCGGTGTTAGAACACAGAGTACAGGCACCTCATTACGCGGCATGCATGACTCGCCGGCGCCGCATGCTCGCCGCGCTCGAGTGTGCCTCCTACCCAAAGACATCGACAATGTTTAACAAAATCAAGACGTTTAATGTTTCTCAGTTTTATTTTCGGTTTTATTTAAAAGTTTTTTATTTCATCGTTTTTACTCATGGTAAGATGATACACATAATTTTTATCGAGTAATCATTTTTCATTGTTACAAAAAGGTTAACAGATAATCCATATTATAGATGATAACTCATTACAACTACCTAAGCAATATAAATAAAATTGATATGGGATCACCTGAGAAATATACCCTATCAAACAAGAAAATATTCAACCCAGAAAACAAATACCTACGAACAAAAGTTTAGAAAAAAAAAACGATTCTGATGGTTCTGAATCCTGTTTGTGCACATTTGAATCGTTATGTATGTTCTGTTGTTTTATTTAAGGGTATAAGTGACTAAAACAATTACGAATAACTACACGGTTTGCGCAGTGGCTGAGCGATCGACTGCTGCGCTGTGTGTCGCGGGTTCGATTCCCGCACGGAACAAATATTTGTATGGCCTACAGGTAGTTGTTTCGGGTCTGGCTGTTTGTGTATGTGAGTTTATATGTTTGTAAACGCACCCACGATACAGGAGAAATTCCTAGTGTTGGGCAACGTTTTTAAAAAAAAGAAAAGGAAAGAATAACTTAACTTTGCTGAACCTTCTTGAATGCTGGTTATTGTGGATGATTTTTTAATAAGATTTAAGAGTGTGTGGAACACTTAAAAACCCCTGATGGATGGCCCCCGGACGCCTTTCAAACTAGGACAAATCCGGGTTATTCCGGACGGATGGCAGCCCTAAGTTTACACCAACACATTTTAGGTTTAGCCGATTTCTTGTATATTTTGTCGTCGAAGTTATGATACCGTCGTTTTGACTTTTACCAATATAAGTCAGAACTTTAGATTATTATAAGCGTAAAGAAGGACCGAATAATTATGAATATTAATTCTGTCACAAATACGCACTAGTAAAGAGCTACTTGTAAATGTAAACATACAAATAATAATACTCTACAGGCTCACAAACAATGGTTTTAGAGAAACACGATTCTGCAAACGTTACTCCAGCAAGAAATGTAATACCTAGAAAACCGTAAGATTTTTTGCATAAAGATAAGCTCCCTGCCTGCACAATGCTACTTCGATCATTCATTTGGAATTTTCTTGCTAGAAGAACGTTACTCCAGCAGAAACTTACTGTAGGAGCCACTTTGCAGGTGAGTTTATTTTTGTATGTTAAAACATACACACATCAAAAGTGTCTAGGGATCAAGCATTTTTATGCGGATTTCTTGAGATTGAGATGTGGCTTTGTAATAAATTTATGATTTTATAAATTTATATGGATCCTTTTTGGTGCATTTCATAATTTGAATCAGGAACTCTCAATCAAATTCGAGTAAAAGATGAAAATAAGCTGTCAATATTTTCCCTATAAAAACATACAACGCATTGAAGACATTATTAGTGCTACTGTTTCCCTACTACTGATTAAAACCAACGTTATTATGGAGCGGCGACGTCATTTAAGCAGGGAAGAAATGCTCAGAGCCGTGGGAATGATAGAAGCTGGTTCCCGGCAACGTACTGTAGCTTTAGCTCTGAATACAAGTCAGAGTGTTATCAGTCGACTTTGGACACGTTACCGAAGCACTGGTACCGTGGCTGAGCGCCATGGAGGACGGTATCGCTGCACCACACGGAGACAAGACCGATACATTCAAATCTTAACTCGAAGAGCTCCAACAATAATCGCCATGATGTTAGCCGTGAGGCTTCATCACTCTTCAGGGAACTTAATTAGCGACCAAACAGTCAGAAACCGCTTGCATGAAGTGAACCTTCATTCCCGAAGACCGCTACGGGTACCACCTATAGCAATGCACAATCGTAGGATTCGATATCAATGGGCTCTTGAACACAGAAATTGGGCAGAAGAACAATGGCATTTCGTGTGCTTTTCTGATGAGTCTCGTTTTGGTATGAGACCGGATACAAGACGTATACGACACTGGAGAACCCCTGGACGCCAACAGCGATTAAAATCCTGCCAGGAAGTCCATCCTTATAGTGGTGGAACCATCATGGTATGGGCGGGTATTTGGATCGGCGGAAGAACTGAGTTGATTTGGATCAGAGGCAACCTCAACGCTCAAAATGCTGAGACGATTGTATCAGACGTCATCGTTCCTCTACAAGTGCAAATCGGTCCCTTATTTCAGTTAATGCATGATAATGCACGACCGCACACCGCAAGAGTTGTAAGACAGACTCTCGCCGCAGCTAACATCAATGTCCTGCCCTGGCCTGCTCAGTCGCCAGACTTGAACCCGATTGAGCATGCATGGGATATGCTACAGAGAAGAGCTCTGCCGAATATGGAGGGTATCCAGTCGCAAGAAGACCTTTTTTTGTTGTTGCAACGAACATGGGCGGCCATTCCACAGCGTGATTTGGATGAACTCATTTTGAGTATGCCAAACCGATGTTCTTGTGTTGTTAGTGTTCGCGGTAGAAACACGGATTATTAATTGTTTAAGTTACCAAATAAAATTTTAAAGAAAACTGTTATTTTAGTCTTTTTTTCGAACTTTAATGTTAGTGGTTCAAATGTCAAAAATCCCTTTATTAGGAAAATGGCAAATTTCTTTATTAATGCAAAGGTGACTTGGTTTATCGTTACTGTGACAAACGAAAACACTTTATTTGATGAATCCTTAAAGAAAATTTTAATTAATATCAATCAGGAGAAAAGTTATTGCAAAAATATATGTTGATCCCTAGATACTTTTGATGTGTGTATTTATCAAAGTTTCTGAGATTCCATTACAGGTCATGACTGTTACAGTTGAGAAATAATGAAATGCCGAATGCTTAAATTACTGATTATATTATAATTAAGTTTACTCGGAGACTGTTCTGTACTGCTCTGCACTGGCCAGTTAACATGTCCACTCAATAGACTGGTCATGTTAACTGGCTTCTTAGCTTAAGTTTCAGCTCCGCAATGATGGCAACACGCTACCCGTGGTCGAAACCGGGCCTGATACACATTCGTCGCTGCTGTTAGCCGGGCCGAGGCGAGGGCGAGGGGAGCGCCCGGCGCCGCCGCCGCCGCGCCGGACGCAGCGGAGACGGAATGTCGCGCTTGGGTACTTTTTGCGAGGATTGGGCGAGACCTCGCACACGTCCACCCCCAATACAACGACACATTGACACACATCCTGCGCTACCGTAGTGCTATCCTATCGCCTAGTACTTACCTAGTCGTTATTACATTATTCTTGGCCCTCATGAGCGTTACCTACGTCTGTTAAATAATATAAGTTGTTTTCAACGTATAATTATGTAGATCACGCCGGTTTCCTCAATCTGGTTTTTTTAGCCTTTTAGAACAAATTAAAGAAGGGTTTTCTTCGAAAGGTAAATGGGATAATGGTAACTCTTTTATAAATTGCTTCATACTGATAGCAATGGCGCGCATTTCGAGGTCATTATTCCCACGAGTTTATTCTTTTATGTTTACTGGAACCATAAACTTAATTGGAATGAATGAATAACTATTTGTGTGTCTGAAATCGCATAGTAGGTACCCTCCTCGTCCACGGGTAATTATGATCATAATCAGCATCCGCCGCAGTCCGCGCGCCTCCCTCCCGATTGCCCCATCACATACAGCCCACAGTCTACAGATGTGCACATAAACAATCGGCATCCGCCGCAGTCCGCGCGCTTCCCTTCCGATTGCCCCATCACATACAGCCCACAGCCCACAGTCTACAGATGTGCACATAAACAATCAGCATCCGCCGCAGTCCGCGCGCCTCCCTCCCGATTGCCCCATCACATACAGCCCACAGTCTACAGATGTGCACATAAACAATCGGCATCCGCCGCAGTCCGCGCGCTTCCCTTCCGATTGCCCCATCACATACAGCCCACAGCCCACAGTCTACAGATGTGCACATAAACAATCGGCATCCGCCGCAGTCCGCGCGCTTCCCTTCCGATTGCCCCATCACATACAGCCCACAGCCCACAGTCTACAGATGTGCACATAAACAATCAGCATCCGCCGCAGTCCGCGCGCCTCCCTCCCGATTGCCCCATCACATACAGCCCACAGTCTACAGATGTGCACATAAACAATCGGCATCCCCCGCAGTCCGCGGGCCTCCCTCCCGATTGCCCCATCACATACAGCCCACAGCCCACAGTCTACAGATGTGCACATAAACAATCGGCATCCGCCGCAGTCCGCGCGCTTCCCTTCCGATTGCCCCATCACACACAGCCCACAGTCTACAGATGTGCACATAAACAATCGGCATCCGCCGCAGTCCGCGCGCCTCCTTCCCGATTGCCCCATCACATACAGCCCACAGTCTACAGATGTGCACATAAACAATCAGCATCCGCCGCAGTCCGCGCGCCTCCCTCCCGATTGCTCCATCACATACAGCCCACAGTCTACAGATGTGCACATAAACAATCGGCATCCCCCGCAGTCCGCGCGCCTCCCTCCCGATTGCCCCATCACATACAGCCCACAGTCTACAGATGTGCACATAAACAATCGGCATCCGCCGCAGTCCGCGCGCTTCCCTTCCGATTGCCCCATCACACACAGCCCACAGCCCACAGTCTACAGATGTGCACATAAACAATCGGCATCCCCCGCAGTCCGCGCGCCTCCCTCCCGATTGCTCCATCACATACAGCCCACAGTCTACAGATGTGCACATAAACAATCGGCATCCCCCGCAGTCCGCGCGCCTCCCTCCCGATTGCCCCATCACATACAGCCCACAGTCTACAGATGTGCACATAAACAATCGGCATCCGCCGCAGTCCGCGCGCTTCCCTTCCGATTGCCCCATCACATACAGCCCACAGCCCACAGTCAACAGATGTGCACATAAACAATCGGCATCCCCCGCAGTCCGCGGGCCTCCCTCCCGATTGCCCCATCACATACAGCCCACAGCCCACAGTCTACAGATGTGCACATAAACAATCAGCATCCCCCGCAGTCCGCGCGCCTCCCTCCCGATTGCCCCATCACATACAGCCCACAGCCCACAGTCAACAGATGTGCACATAAACAATCGGCATCCCCCGCAGTCCGCGGGCCTCCCTCCCGATTGCCCCATCACATACAGCCCACAGTCTACAGATGTGCACATAAACAATCGGCATCCGCCGCAGTCCGCGCGCTTCCCTTCCGATTGCCCCATCACACACAGCCCACAGCCCACAGTCTACAGATGTGCATATATTTGGCGACACATCAAACTATACATTCCAGTATAAAATGGCCTCGCTTTGTATTCATTACCTGTACAATGAGCAAACCGCGTAAATACTGATTTTGTATGGTTTGATTGATCATCGTGCGTAGGTACTATTATACATATTTGTTATCCTTACACAATTAACGATTTGCGAATCAATTAAATCACTGATAGATTGGTTACTATCGCTCATTATGTTTCTAGCGCCACGCATCGCACAACTGCTTTTCGCAATATTTCAGACTTTATAGCTTCTTGGACTGTTAGCAAAGCTAAGTAGTTAGCATTCAAACTCAGTTGATTTAATGACCACCATATTACGCTTTTTCTTATAACGTTAATGCTAATAATGTACAGATGGATAAAATTAATAATAAATGAACTCATACAATCAAATAACAACTGCACGGGTGATCTTCAAGACGGTACGACCTTGGCAAACTCCGTACCGTGGAGTGGTGACAATCCATTACAAAAGGGATATCCTCCATGCCTCGGCTGTCATTTGTAAATCCACTCGGCTGTCATTTGTATACCACTCGGCTGTCATTTGTAAACCCACACGGCTGTCATTTGTATACCACTCGGCTGTCATTTGTAAATCCACTCGGCTGTCATTTGTAAATCCACTCGGCTGTCATTTGTAAATCCACTCGGCTGTCATTTGTATACCACTCGGCTGTCATTTGTAAATCCTCTCGGCTGTCATTCGTAAATCCTCTCGACTGTCATTTGTAAATCCTCTCGGCTGTCATTTGTAAAGCCACTCGGCTGTCATTTGTATAAAAACGTTGGTTACTAATTCATCATTAACCGATCATCAAGCTGTTTTACTAACGTTACAAACAAGTTCACCTAGAAATAAATGCATGCGTAGCTATACTAAACTCAACATGACGAGTCTCGAAACTGACTTACGCGGTATTAATTTTGACCCCGTTTGTAACTCACATGACCCAAATGCTTCCCTACAATATTTTGTAGATTTATTGCAATCTGCGCTTAGGAAAAATACGTTTACCAAAATAATACCTAGCAAGTATAGTAACATTAAACCATGGATTACGCCCGGACTGGTTCGCTGTATCAGACATAGAGATAAACTCCACCGAAAATCGAAAAATGCACCGGATAATAAACTACTATCAATTACATACAAACGGTATAGGAATTTCTGTAATAATCTGTTGAAGAAGCTAAAAAACCAATATGATCAGAGTCAACTACAGAAAGCAGGTAAAAACAGCAAGATTATATGGAAATTGATAAAAACTAACACTATTAGATCAAAAAATTCCGAACCAGCCCTTGATCTTCTATCTTCTGAGCTAAGCCCTACCGAAGCAGCAAATAAAGCTAACAACTACTTCATTAACGTAGGAAAAACTTAGCAGAGAAAATCTTACTTTCTAGTTATTCCATTCAAAGCCAAACTATGACATACGCAACACAAAACTCTTTCGTCTTAGGGGCCGTTCAAGTATTACGTAAGCACTATGAGGGGGCGGGCGGGTCTTTGCTTTGCTTATTTTGGATGACATGGGGGGTAGGGGAGTTTAGATGATGATTACGTCATCGGTAGTTATTTACTTTTTTACCGAATGGCAACCCTCACATTGTCTTAGCTTGAAAACAAAACGCATTTTCGGGGATTCCCGCAAATAATGTTTGTAAGATTATAATATTTTTGTCCCTTACTCTATGTTGAATACCGTATCAATAAAATCTAAATCTATTTTCTTATTTTTAAAATTACAATTATTGTTTAAAATTATATTATATTTAAAAATATTATTATTTAAAATTATATTTTATTAATATTTAAAAAAAACAATACAGTAATTGAAAATGTTTACGTAAGCATGGGGGGAGGGGGTAAGAGCTTTGCTTACTTTTGCTGACAAGGGGGATGGGGGGGTAAATAATTGTAATAAATCTGCTTACGTAATACTTGAACGGTCCCTTATTAGATACCGATGTTAATGAGGTAGTAGGTATAATAGATGGATTAAAGGAAATTTGTGCCCTAGGGTGTGACGACATACCAAATAGCATACTCAAAGGATTTAAATACCTCATTGCCACATACACACATTTTTCAGCTATGTTTAACAAAAGGAATATTTCCTAAATTGCTTAAAAAAGCCCTTGTTACCCCTGTGTTTAAAGCTGGAGATAAGAGTTGTGTAAATAACTACAGGCCAATTTCTGTTCTAACAGGCCTCTCAAAGATATTAGAAAAAATTATAAACTCTAGATTAATAAAATATCTTGAAAGTAATAAATTACTTTCTGATCATCAATTTGGTTTTAACCCTAAAAGATCTACAAGCCAAGCTGTTCATCATCTGACAAATTTTATAAGCACTAACCTAGATAACGGCATGCACACAATAGGGATATTTTTAGACCTAGCCAAGGCTTTTGATACAATTTCTTGTACCTTGCTTTTATCCAAGCTGGAGATAATGGGAATACGGGGTGTACAATTACAACTGTTGTCTGATTACCTCAGCGACCGCCATCAGTGTGTAAAAATAGGTCAGTGCATCAGTTCTGAGCTTAAAAATACCTGTTACGGAATCCCACAAGGCAGTATTTTGGGTCCTACCTTGATCTTAATATATATAAATGACCTATGCAATTTGACACTCCAAAATGGTGTCATTATGTCATATGCGGATGATACAGCTCTACTGTTCGCAGCTAAATCAACAGTCGACGTCTATGATGTTGCACAGAAAGGTTTTATTACTGTGTCTAACTGGCTTCATAAAAATCTCTTAACACTAAATATAAACAAAACAAAATACCTATTATTTACAATGAGAATCGCTTATCCAACTCTTGCTAATCTAAGCATTCAAGCGCATAACAATTGTAATTTACATAATGCAGACATTGCATGCACTTGTCCCACTTTAGCGAAAACAGACCATATCAAATATCTAGGTATTACGATTGACTCAAATCTGAACTTCCGCAAACACATCGATTTATTATGCACCAGAGTGCGTAAACTAATCTACATTTTCAAAAACTTACGTCACATTGCCCATTTTCGATTAATTAGGCAGGTTTATTTGGCTTTGTGTCAATCTATTATTACCTACTGCATAACATCCTGGGGTAATGTCGCTAAATCAATTTTGCTGCCCCTAGAACGCGCCCAACGAGCAGTTTTAAAGGTTGCTACTTCTCGTCCATTCAGATTCCCTACACATCAGCTTTAAATAGCATGCAAGGTGCTAACAGTACGTCAATTGTTTGTTTTGAACGTAATCTTATTACAAACAACACACTGAACTTTATTTTAACCCAGTACCCTCAGATAGGAGGAGAAAAGATTTGGTTTGTGCTAACCTTCGGACGAAACATGCTTTTGCTAATCGTTTTTGCTTATTTTTGGGACCCTACTTATATAACCAGTTTAACAGAGTACTAAAGATTTATGGTTTAAGTTATAATAGGTGTAATCTACTAGTTCAGGAATACCTGGCAAAACACAATTATGCAGACACGGAAAAACTATTAGAAATTGTGAAATAAAGTCTGTATGTACACACTCTAATAAAAGTCTCACTGTTTACCTAATCTACTCTATCTACTTTAACATTATTCGTTAATTTATTTTAACAAAATATTATATCTTACATTCGATAAAATAACATAATGTTTTATAATATAGAAGTCTTAATATTATATACCTAAATAATTTACTTGTTAAGTCGTTGAAAATAATGTAAATCCTCTCGGCTGTCATTCGTAAATCCACTCGGCTGTCGTTTGAATACCACTTGGCTGTCATTTGTAAAACCACTCGGGTGTCATTTGTAAAACCACTCGGGTGTCATTTGTAAAACAAACTCACTTTCGCTTTCTTAATATTAGTAAGGATAAACTAATATTTTAAAAGCGAAAGTGAGTTTGTTTGTTCCGTCTTCACGCCTTAATGGCTGAACCGATTTCGATGAATTTTAGTACAAAGATAGTTGGAGCCCTGGACACGGACATAGGCTAGGCTTTTTTTTCTAAAAATGCAATCCAATCAATAAGGCGCAAGGGCAAAAACTACAGGTAGCAAGTACCTGCAAATCAGGAAATTGGAACTGTGTTAGCCCGAATTTAACGCGAGCGAAGCCACGACCAAAAGCTAGTCATTTATAAAATCAGCAGGAAGTCTTGCAACCAAAGGTAACCGTTCGAATGAGTCAATAACGTTATGGGTGTCGGACCAACAGGTAAGACTGGAAGCCGATTTCAACTATATAATATACTAGCTTTCGCCCGCGACTTCGCTCGCTTTAAATTCGGTATAACACACCAAGCAGACCTGCAGTTTTTGCTCGTGCGCCTGATGGATTTGTAATAGCAACGCTAAGTTTTCCCTTTTCTTCCCTCGTTCTCCCTCATATCCCACTTTTTTTTAATAAAAAATTAGCCTATGTCCGTCTCCTGGTTCCCAACTATCTCTGAACCAAAATTCATCAAAATCGGTTTAGCCATTAAAGCGTGAAGAGGTAACAAACAAACAAACAAACTCACTTTCGCTTTTATAATATTAGTAATAGTAGGGGAGCCCACGATGCTAAATGGGGATTTACTCGAGCGTCGTAGAGACCTATTGGGATGCAAAGCTTAGATGATAAGAAGAAAAAAATGTTATATGATTATACCTTTACATCGGTGGGGGAAGCAGCTATAGATTTTTAAATATGTAAAAAAAAACTGTTGCATGGACATCCTCGAGCGCGTCAGATATTGATAGCATCAATGCCCTACGTATTTTTAATAATGTACGTATGTTAATCTGATCGTTTGCATGATGTGGGTGGTTGTATTTAGGGGTTGAAAATGAAAAAAAAAAAAAAATCATCGAGCGCGTCAGATTTTCTAAGGGAGTGTTAAGTGCACCAAAAAAAAGCTCTCATTCACTAATCTGACGATTTCGATGGGACGCAAACTCGCGGCCATTTTCATAATGTGCAAAAAAAAATCGCTATTTTGAAATACTCAAGCGCGTCAGATTAAGATATATATGGTTCATCTTTATGTTCTAAACGTACTGTCTCATAATCTGACGATTATCTAGAGGGATTCGCCTGATCTGACAAAAAAAAAATTAGAAAAACGGTTAACCTTAAAGGCCATCCCTGCAACTTCCCGCTAATTCCATTCCTGGGCGCTTAAAGTTGTACCTATGACATTTTTGAGCTCAAAATATAATTTATGTGATATTTTGAGCTCGCTGAGTTCTAAGAAATAATATTTCTATGCATTTGAGCTCTCCCAGCTCGAAAGTCTGATAGAGTTTTATAGAACACTATTTTTGGAATTTTCAAAACGCAATAACTTTTGAATGGATCCAGCAATTTTCACGCGGTTGGCGGCATTCGACGCAGTTTTATCATCCTCATAAGTAATTTTGGACAAATTTCGGAGTAATCCCGAAAAAACCCTTTTTCGGGTTTCTTTCTTTCACGATCGAACGAATCAACCGATTTCGACCAGCTTGGTGGCGATCGACGTGGTTTTTCAAGTTTAAAGGATTAGTTTTTGAAGTTAATCGATAAAGCCGGTTAAAAGTTATTCCAAAAAAACCACCTTGAAAAAAAAAAACTTATTTTTTTGAGATTTTTCAAAATTTCTCAAAATCTATCGGTCCGAATCGGTTCAAATTCACAGGAAATCTAATTTTGAGGGAAATCTTTAGAACGCTGTTTAGTAGATTCCGATCGGTTTAGTCTTTCAAAAGTTGTAAGCGAGTCACATACTCACACACACATACATACAGACATAGTGATAACATCACGGGGGTAGTCAGGGAAGCTTCCTATGACCTTAAAACGTCAAGATCTGATGAAAACTCGATTTTCGCAAAACGGGGTAAAACCAATAACTTCCCGAATTGTTTAAAATTTTAAACACGTTGTAAACAGTATGCCACGAACGAATCTTTATGATCAGCTGTGATGGCGTCATGGCAGCAGAAACCAGAGTGGGGACGGAGTGAGAGAGTAATATATAGAGAAAGAGTGAGAGAGGAATAGAAACACGGAGAAGGAAATGTAGGCATCACGCAGCTGCACGCATTTAACTTTATCGACGAATTTTTGTTATTTCGGCTTGCGGAATTCGTCAGATTATATATTTTTCATTATTCTTGAATTATTTCCTTCAAAATAAAAAAAAAATGAGCTACGCTCGAGAATGTCGAGATGACGTTTTTTTTTTACAACTTTGTTGCCCTCCCCTTTTTTTACGTCACTCTCAAATTGTCAGATTAGTGGAATATACACTTTTTAGGATGTAATTAACTCACCCTACCTTAATCTGACGCGCTCGAGAATTTCTGATGGTCAATTTTTTTTTACTAATCTGATCCTGTATCCTTCACGGGCGGCCTTATATATGGGCCTCATGTTTTGTGGAGGTACTTAACCGGGTACAAGGTATCCCCCTGTATATTAATCTGCCGCGCTTTAGTAAATCCCGAAATCCCCGCATGGGCTCCCCTACTATAAGGAAGGATACCTAGATTTCTATCAAAATCGTGGCCCAGTACGATTTGTTGCACAACTCATTTATAACTACCGTCATACATGACATCTACATTTAGATTATAAACCTACTATCTACGAGTCAGTTACCTTTCTTTATTTTCACATGTCATGCAGTCTGTGCCATACAGATCCCTCCAGCTATAAACTATATACTAAACGTGGTGAGGGCGTTTAGGCGGATTGCGTATGTAATTTCAGATAGCTAGCTAGCAGGGATGATTTTTCTGTGGTTTTCATTTGTTGTGTCGTACAGTAACGTCTCGCGATCAATAAAATGTAAATACCCGGTAAAATTCAAATGCAACTTTCTAGTTAAAAACCGGACAGTTCGTTCAGTTAGGGCACGTTAGGGTTTCGTACAAACTTGTAGGTCACCAATGAAAGTACCTAAACATTGCTCTATCGACAAACCTTCGCCGTAGGAAAATTGTTGTCCCATACATCGACATAGTCGCGGTTAGTTTACCAATTGAAATTAAGTTTATAATCTCATTGTTTGTTGATACAGATGTATCACATAAACAATGAGATTATAATGTAATTGATTGAGAAAATCCATAAACCGTGTATTAGTAGATACTAACGGTAAAATTATACGGTTTACTCATTACTGGTGCTCTGTGATATTGATTGTTGCCACAAAGAGTTGTTGAGACAAAGCGTAAAATATGCGTTTAGGGTGAGAGCTTATTATCCTCTATATTATTATACTCTTTGGCTTATTTAAAGTGTTTGTCCAATCCAATGTTCCCATTTAACTCCAAACCGGCTTGACTAATTTAGATGCGGTTTTTAGAACATGTTTGTGATTTATTGGTAGGTATGGTTCATACGTGGCTGTTACAGAGTTTACTCACCAGAGGACGCTACAATAAACAATTTTGTTCGCAATCCAATGTTCCCAAATGTCTCCAAAAAGGCTTAAGACGCTGTACAAAGCAAACACTTCGTAAAACGTCTAGATTTTCGTCGCAAAGTTAGCCGTATCTGTACATGCCACTAGCCAAAAAAAATACCGTGTATAGTTCAATACATAAAGTAAAGAGTTAAACAAAATAAGTTTACAAAAGTGGTCTAGTACTACGAAAAAAAAAATGTTTAAAAAGACCAAGAAAAATATTTTTTCGTCTCGAAATTCTCAATTTTTTCAGCGACAACCATCATATTTTTTATATCTATAACAAAGAAAATTGAATATACTAAAGAGACATCAAAAATTTTTAAACATTGAGCTGGGTGAATATCCCACGCGCTAATTTTACGTGTCCACGTTGAGAATCATGGTGTAAAATGATGGGATGTTTCTTAATTTTTTTTCTAGTAAACTACTTCACTTATTCCACTTAGGGCCACAATTTTTTTTTAAATAGGCTTACCTACGGAGGATAGGAAAAATAAATAACTTTAAAATTCAAGTTTGGTGGCTTGTCCTAGCTCCATTTTTTGATATAAATCTATTTACCAAAGTAACAATTAAAAGTAAAGTAAAAAACAAATTATTTCATTGGTAAATGCATATGACACACTATCTAAAAACATCTAAATAATATTATAAAATTGATGTTAAAAGCACAGGATACTCGATTCAAGTTTGTCCTAGCAAAAATCATAATTTTGGTAGCACTTTTTCAATTTACATTATCATGAAGATTCGCGCGTGTGCGATCAATCGCTTTTTATGTTCTGTTTTTCTCAGTCGTGTGCAAGAAGTGGTGCGTAACAGGTGTGTGCTTAGTGCTGTAATTGCTCGCCAAAACAAAAGTATCTTTCTTGGGTCGAACAGGGGACAAGAATTTGTCAATTTTGGTGGATCGATTTGCTGGTGATTTTTAAGTGTTTTAATAGTAAGCTACGTATTGTAGGTAGTGATTTGGGTAACTTATTTATCAGTGATATAAATTTATTCTTTTGTATCTTAATAACTGTATTTTTTAAGATTTTTTTTATGCCTGGTTTCAATTTTGGTGGTTCAATTTTGGTGGATTTGGTGGCGATTTTCACCACCAAAATTGAAAATAAGCCACCAAATTTGAAGTATGTACTGTTTATATATTATTTGTACATATAAAGACAGTTTTTCACTGCACATTGTTCATTTATATGTATACGTTACTATTCTATTTGTTTCTGTTCTGTTTGTTCTATTTATTAAAGTGCACATGCCATGCTATTTTTCTGCACTACTCTAAGGTCGACTGGCAATGGCTACTGAGACTGCACACCTCTCGGTTATGGAAGGTCTTCACGTTAAATAGGCCTCGACCTCCGCATTTCCCAAGGATATACAGCCTCATTACCGATGATCTTAGGTGATGCATCCGGTTTGCGTTCAGCAGTGTACGAACTCTCCTATCCAGGGCATCAAGTTCAGTCTGAGTCCATTTAAGTATGCCGAAAGAGTACATTAAAACCGTATTATAATTAGTATTATTATCGTTTATTTATTTGTATACATATTTTTTTATATTTTTACATATTTCTTATCAAAAACATATAAAAATAGTAGCCCACCGGTATCGGGAACAGTGTCCAAGCTACCGGCAATCAAGACTCCAGAGAAAGGAACCTCCTAACAATACGTACCCTGTCCAGGAGTACCGCTTTCTGTATCAAGCCCTTGATCCAGCTGCCTAACGAGAGCCTTCTCAGGTGTTGCTCTTGGCAATTAAGCCATTGGCTGTAACGACTATCGGCACAATGATCGCTGAGTCCACGTCCCACATGTCGACAACCTCGCGAGCCAAGTCAATATACTTGATTTGTTTATCTTTCTCGGCTTCCACAAGGTTCTCGTCATGTGGGACCGTTACGTCAACAATCATTGCGCGCCGCTCTGATCGATCCACAGGTCTATTGTATGTCTGTTACCGGTCTGTTATGTATCAGGTTTATTTGCTACAATAGTCCTGTCAGTGATGATGGATCGATCCGATTACAATTATGTGTACAGTTATAAATACTTATTTAAGTATTAATTATTTTTATATTACATGTTTTTTTTGTAATAAAGACGACACAAGCTTCACGTTTAAGAACTATAATATTCTTTCTTGGATTTAATGACTGATATCATGCTGTGTGATTTTTGTTGATGGATTCTCTTAAGATTCTGCCTTGTGGTTTAATATTGTTATTTAATCATGTTTTCATACATATTATTATAAATATATTTATTCATAGACATATTATTTCTGGTTGTTCTCGTCTAGCTAACGGCGAGTACTTGCATAGGCACAACCAAGTAGCCAGGATTATTCATCAGCAACTTGCCTTGAAATATAATCTTGTGGAATCTGAGGTACTGTACTACAAGTATGTGCCCGACCCAGTTCTCGAGAAAAACCATGTCACGCTGTACTGGGTTCGGTCTATCATTACTGACAGGACTATTGTCGCCAATAAGCCTGACATCGTGGTGATAAGATGTAATCATCCCGCATGACGAGAACCTCGTAAAAGCTGAGAAAGAAAAACAACTAAAATATCTCGACTTGGCACACGAGGCTGTCGACCTGGGAATGTAAACTCGGCTATCATTGTGCCGATTGTCGTAACGGGCAATGGCTTGATTGCCAAGAGCCTCGACGAACATCTGTCGAAGGTCTCCTTAGGCGGTTGGATCAAGGGCCTGATTCAGAAGGCAGTTCTCCTCGTTGTACCGTATTGTGAGGAGGTTCCTGTCTCTGGAACTCTAACCACCGGTAGCTTCGACCCTGTTCCCGATGCCGGTGGGGTACTATTTTTTGTATTTTTAAATGTTTCTTTTTTAAAAAATTATATAAAATGTATGTAACTGAATAAACGAAATATTATTATAACAAGACTGAGTTTTATTAACTGATGGAGTTTTTTGGTCATTGAGCTTTATTATAGAGATTTAAGTTTGTGACAAAAACTGATTTTTAATGTATTGTTTTAAGCACTTTCAATTTGGGTGGACCAATATCAATTTTGGTGGTCAACTTTCAATTTTGGTGGACAAGTTTCAATTTTGGTGGCTACACTAGTTTTTGAACTCAAATATCTCGAAAAGTTACCAGGATATTTTCTGACCTCATGAAGATTCCTGAAGCTTGAACTTTCTATTTTTGTCCTAGGTCAATAGTTTTCACGAAAAGTAAAGTAAAATTTTGCCACCAAAATTGACAAAAAATATGCACTTGTTGATATTCACCCAGCTGTATTTTTTTTATATTCAAAAAAACTGCAAAATGACCTACATTTTGGCGGACATGATATTCAAATAAAATCAAACACCGAAATATTTTCGACCTTATTTCTATTCTTTCGATGCAATACTGTCGTGTACTTGTCAGACCATGCCTAGTATGCAGCTAGCGTCACTTTCGTGAATACCTAAAGATTAGCTTATTGCCGCGCCTTAACCCATTTAGTTTCGGTTATCTGTGGATAGATATAAAAAAAACATGTATGTAAACATTTTAATTTGATCTATTTTTTGTGCGTATCTCATCTGCTAGTACCAGTGGCTAGTTCCCCGAAGCTACGACGATGGTTGAATTCAAATGGAAATGGTTTAAAAAACATATTTGTTCGTTTTTTATTATAGAGTATAAGTACTTACTGAGTTTCCAAGTTCTCCATTCAAATCAAATCAAATCATTTATTTCAATTAGACCGTTACAGGCACTTTTGAATGTCAGGAAACAAAATGAATCTACAGTCGGTCACAGGGCATAATAACTTGTGAAAGTACTGTACCTAGTTGCCCATTCCAAAGCGTTGATCTCTATGAAGAAGAATGGGCAAGAAACTCCGACTCTTTTAAATTATAATATTACTAGCTTTTGCCCGCGGCTTCGCTCGCTTTAAATTTGGTAAAACACAGTACCTGCTACCTGCAGTTTTGGCCTTGCGCCTTATTGATTTGTAATAGCAACGCTAAGTTTTCCCTTTTCTTCCTACGTTCTCCCTCACATCCCATTTTTTTTTAATAAAAATAGCCTATGTCCGTCTCCTTGTTCCCACCTATCTCTGTACTAAAATTCATCAAAATCGGTTTAGCCATTAAAGCGTGAAGAGGTAACAAACAAACAAACAAACAAACTCACTTTCGCTTTTATAATATTAGTAAGGATTACAAAAACGTAAGATTATTTGTATAATCTCGACATGAATGATGTAGAAAGACGTGCACAGTAAGAGCGTCCAGAGTAAATAAAAAGCAAAATTCAATTTAGAACTACAACACTACAAAATGTCTGCTCTCGTAGATAGAAGGAAAGCTCTAGATCTCACATTCCTCCACAAATTGTTTTACGGGGCTGTCGACTGTGCTGACCTTCTTGGTAAGCTACAGATAAGCGCACCATCTCGCCTACCGAGGAAGTGTAGCTATAACCTCTTCAACGTGCCAGGTTCTAAAACCAATCTCGGTCACTTCGCCGTTCTGCCAAGGCTCTGTAGAAACTATAATGAATTGTCGAAACACCGCAGTCTTGATATTACTTGTAAGATGTCGGTATATAAAAAAAACCTACGACTCATATTGTCAAAACTATAATGTCCCCAACTGTATTTGGTCAGATTTTAATCATGTTTTATTTTTTACTTTTTTGTCTTTTGTATTTAATCACAGAACTTTTTTATTCTCTTATCTTTTTCCAAATTTATTGTCTTGTCAAACTTTTTTGTAACTAGTTTTTAAGCGAATGCTGTGGTTTCCTGTAATTGGAGGAGCACAGTAATCAGCTCCTATTTGTATTTTTTTGTAATCATGTTATTTGTGCATTCTCTGTTGGAAATCCAAATAAATAAATAAATAAAATCTAAATAAATTAAAAATGAACCGTGGTAGCTAAAAGATGACCAGTCCCAACTGACAGCGCCCGTTCACGAACATGACGTATGGATCAGCCCCATTCAGCTCAACCATTTTGAAAGGAACTAAATGACCCGACACACCCGCCACCATCAGCGAGACATTAAGTGAGCTTATATTATAAGAAAATTATAAGATAGTGAGCACGACATTCTGTCAACCACCAGAGCATCGTCAAGTCAATTTCATTGATTGTACTCTCAAATCTCAATTTATTCATTGTATTTTCAAAGTGAGAATCATTACCTGGAGCTGCTGCTGCAGGTGCTGAAAACCTCAAACGGCGCAAATATCACAATTTGATTGGTAGTTATGTTTTTGAGCCGTTTGGGGTTGAAACACTAGGGCCATGGGGTCCGAGTGCCCATGTAGTATTTCGAGAAATTGCCAAGCGGTTGGTCGACTCTTCTCGTGACCAGAAGGCTGGCCTGTTTTTTGCACAAAAAATAAGCATTGCCATCCAACGCGGTAATGCTGCCAGCCTTCTGGGCACTTTACCTGTTGACTGCGATACGGACGATTTTTTTGACGCCCTGTAATTTTCCATTTTTTACTTGTTTATATTTTTTGACGTGAATACGTCTTTAAATTTGCTTCCATAGTGGGAGAACTGATAAAGAAAACTGATGATAACAAATTCGGGGGATACAGTTTGGTGTTGTAGCTACTTATGTATAATGTATATCCAAAATTAAAGTATACCACTCGATAAGTAATGAATCAAAGAATTGGTTACGATGAGTGAGGATTGTAACGCATCGCGCGCGGGGGAGGGGTGACCGCCGCCATTCCGAGGTCATTTCGCTGCGTCAAATAATTTCCGATTAGTATAAATATTAAATTTTGACTCAGAGAAGCTACGACGTTCGTTTAAGTTTCAATCATCAGCTCTCGTCAAGATCTATCGATTACGTATATAAAACATTACAGTGAAATACTTATAGTTAATTATACATTGTTTTAAAGTAAAAAAAAATATAAAAATAGTGCAATGTCGGCCTATACTCGTCAAAAAGCCAAAGCCAAATATAGAAATCGTAAACGCCTGGAAAGGGCGTCTCAAGAGCAATCCATCCATCCATACCCATAAAACACCATATGACAGAGTAAAACGGTGCCGGGAACGTAAGAAAATGAATGCGACCGAGAGGATCAACGACGGTGCCAGTACATCTGCAGCTGGGGCGGTCGAGCCTTTGCAAGTGGATGATGTCCGGACTGTATAGACATCAATTATGTGCGATCGCCAATGATGAAGACACATTGGGCAGCAGCTACTGCACGTTTCACTAATACGTTTATCAACAAATTATTCGGACATAAGTGTGATGTGTGTGACCGTCTATGGTTTCTGCGCTCATTGAAGTCATCAAAAGAAAAGTATCACATCACACGTTGAGTATATTTACGTATTCACGTAAAACCCACGGCCGTGTCTGCGACACAGCCACACCCCGTTTTTTTATTAGTTTGTGTCTATTTATAGGTTGTTTATATATAGTTATTAATTTAATTATATGATGAATAAATATCAAAGTGAATAAATAACACCAAAACTTATTTATGTTTAACTCATCTAAGTGTAGCTTGTGTTCGCTACTATGCGCCTGGATGAAATAAAACAACAGTGTCTGGTGCAGCGATACGAAATGAATCCGGATGAGTGCGTGTCAGGTGTCTCGTATCTGTTGCGCGACGCCGACCGCGACACCCAACCTGTCCCACTCCCGCCCTCAACAAGTTCGACATTCATACAAGAATTCGATGCAACTTGACAGCAGCGATCGAGAGCGAGTCAATCAGTCTGGAATAGTCTGGAAACACTGGATCAGTAATCCAATACCATTATAACGGAACATTATTACATTGAGCTTCTCGCAATAAATAGTAGATTATTAACCGAGGGGATAAAGCAGTGTCTTCTGTCGCGGGTGACGATTTAAATCGCGAGCGTAACGAAGGACTCGAGGTTTACTCCCGAGCGTAGCGAGGGTGTTAAAAACTTAAATCACGAGCGAAACGAGAGATTTAAGACGAGTCCTGAGTGTAGCGAGGGATTTAAGTTCACCCAAGACTAAGACAGCTTTATCACCGAGGAAAATACTCTACTTTTCGTACCATTTGCGAAAATATTAACACAATAATAAAATGAGATAAGCATTTATTAAAATATAATGACAATTAAAAGTAAAAATTAACATTCGAAACATTGGTCCAATTATTGATAGAGTGGGTTACGTTTTTGTTTGGTACATTTATTGTTGATGAGTTGATTTGAATCCAACAATTCACTGTCACTGTCGCTTTGATTTAACATCGTAACGTATTTTTAGATCATTAACTTATTTATAAAAATAAATTTTAAAAAAACTTAACGTTTATTTATGTATTTGAAGTAAACAAAAACGCGGCAAATTCCTAGACTAATATTTTTTGTCGGAAAAGCAAAGGCATCAAGCTCATAAGGGCTCGTCGGTTTTCATAATTTTATTTAATAATCACAACCGCATAATAAAAGCGTATTCCTTTTTCAAAAAGATGTATAATGCTTTAAATATAAACTCAATGGTGTAAACACAGATGTAGTTCAGTATAAATGTCGGGAGGTTTTCCAAATTTAAATCACATTCTCCCCCTAGAGGATGAATGAAATTCAGTACAATTTTCTTTCCCTGTTTTTAACAGATTCTAAATGACCATTGTTATGTTCGCTTTTTGTGGCATAGAATGTCACTTTTTTGAGCAAGTGGTACGAAAAATATATTATGATGGATCTTATGCGTGTGAGAGACGAGAGCAGAGTAGAGCTGCAGCGCGGGGTGCGGGGTGCGGGCGAGGGCGGGCAGCGGTCAGCTCCGGTCGGAGGTGAACACGGACAATTAGTGGGGCAGTGCGATACACGCGCACGCGTTCATTGTGTTATCTTGTGACGAGCAGTCGCGCGGCACTGCACCGCCTGCAGCGGGGACGCTGCACTCTTGATAAATCCGGCCAAGAGAATAATCGTGTTTGTGCTATCTAAGAGTCCCATTATTAATATCTTAATGATAAGTTTAGGTACCTATTGATAAGTCATTAACAAAAAATAATATTACCGCTCCCACTAAACTTGATCTGCATTAATTTTAAATACAAACCATTTATTTCAATAAGACCAGGCAGGTACTTTTGAATACTTACAAATAAAAGAATGAAGCTTATTTCTATTTACAAGGCGGCTGTCTGATCAGTGCGACTGCGACGACTAGCGACTGAGACTTGCGGATGTCTTACTTATTGTGTCGTGTCACTTGTTTATAAAATCACCTACTTAAGGGTACATGTTTCCTAATAATTTAGAAATTTAGATAATGGATAGGTTTGGAAGATCTGTGAGTGTGACCAGTGAAGCGAGTATACCAGTGGTATACTCGCTTCACTCAAGCATTAACAACGCTTTAAGCTTGTGTTCTTTAATTATTGCTTGTACACCACCATGAATTGTTGCCATGGTTGCGCAGCGTTATTATATGCTTGTGCCCGACAAGTTTGACTGCAGTCTTTCTAGCTATAGTAGAAATGATTCCTTCACTGCAACTTGATCGCCTTCAATATGAACATATCTGATAAAAGTTATTTAAGGCCGTACCCTACGCAAATAACCTTGAGCATTCGCTTCCCTCTTAGCCGCGCAGGAGTGAGTGAGTGAGAGCAATAATGAATAATGCCTATTTTTTGGAATAAAATCTATATAAAATTAAGTATTGGGTTTTTGGAAAAAATATTTCTACCAAAATGTTCATTATATTAGATTAGATTTTACATAGGAATCGGTTTTAAAGGCTCTGCATCCTATGGGTTCAGCGGGTTTGGAGTGGGAAAACACGACATAAGCGTATGCCATGATGGGACGGAGTGTTTTGACAGCAACCTACAACAGGGTCTTTTACGGTAGATAGGTGTGGGATATGTGTTCCGGGTAGGTACGTGGGGTGACATCGACAGCCACGCTTGCTGGCGGTGCCGCGCGCGCGAACAAATGTTATATAAGAGGCTCAGGCTAGCTTTACTGCTTCGCAGAAGGAGGTGACCGCTTCCCAGTTCCTCTCGCTCCGGAGCATGGACTGAACCAGTGCCGGAGGCGAGAAATCGCCGCCGCCGATCGCCTCTACGAGGGCACGGCGGTTCTCTGCTCAGCTTGCAGAAGCTGGGCATAGAATCGCGCCACTGTGTGCTCTACTGTGTCCTCCGGGCGATCGTGACAATGATGACACCCGGGCTTTTCCTCCGATCCAATTATGTGCAGGAACCTCCCGAATCTTCTGTGTCCGGTGAAGATGCGCGTCAGGCGGTAGGGTAGGTGAGGATGCCATTGCGCCTCTCCAACCAATCCTCAAAGAGGGGACTTACCTGGTTCTTGAGAGCTGATGACATTTTTATATGGGATCGTGGATTTTGATAATCGGATATAATCAGATTATGTGATAAGGCATAATTTGAACAGGCAGAGAGTAGCGTTCGAGCGACTCGATGGAAAAATTCCGGATTTTGAAGACTTTTTGCGGCTTACATATAAAGAATTAATGTTATTTTCGTTGGGATCGTAGCACTTGAGAATCGCGAGGTCATATTGCTACAACCAAATTATGCGTTTGAATGGAGCTTATCACATCGAAATATACAGACACCCAGAAGTTATTGAAAACAAGATACTAATAAGAGATCTAAAGAAAATGTCGCGACATGTCCGTAGGAAACAATATTATACGTATAATAGTAGTAGATCCCACACGAATTGGAAGAAATGGAACTGAGCAGTATTACTGTATACATGTAAACACGACCGCCATACTGTTGGAAGCTATGCGCATGTTGTAAGCATAATTTACTTTTTATTATACTTGATGCCTAGCCCCATCAAGATGTAATAGATGCACCTTAAGTAAGTCCCACCGTCCGCGGGAATCGATCCGTCACATTATTTCTGGGTGTTCTCGGACACAACCTCGTTGCCAGGATTATCCACCAACAACTCGCTTTGGAATACCTCGTGGAATCAAAAATGCTGTAGGTACCTACTATAAGTATGTACCCGACCCAGTTCTTGAATATTGTAATATTTAGTTGTTTTGGGATCAATCTATCGTCACTGACACTGACAGGACTATTGTTGCCAATAAACCTGACATTGTGGTGATAAATCGATTAGAGCATCGCGCAATGATTGTTGATATAACGGTTCCGCATGACGAGAACCTCGTGAAAGCAGAGAAAGATAAGCAATTCAAGTATGTGTCACGTGAATACAGCAGTCATTGTGCCGATTGTCGTGTCGGGCAATGGCTTAATAGCCAATAGCCATGACCAACATCTGAGGAGGCTATCCCTTGGCAGCAAGATCAAGGGTTTGATTCAGAAAGCAGTACTTCTGGACACGGCGTGTATTGTTAGAAGGTTCCTCTCTCAATAGCCCCGACCACCGGTAGCTCGGACCCTCTTCCCGATGCTAGACTATGAATATATTTTTTGTCATGTTTTTTTTTATATTTAAATTAGTTTTTTGTTTTATAAGAAATATGTGAAAATATAATTATGTAAAAAAAATATTAAAATATTTTTTTCTCAACTCTCCTATGGCCCACAAGAATGCGACCCATAGGTACCACTGGGTACCAGATACATTTAGCTATATACCTTGCCCTATTTCGTTTGTGTACGCCGTGGGTCAAATGTTCAAACAAAATGCCCAATGCTGTTAAAGAAAACCAAAAAGAGATACCTACTTAAATAAAAAGTTTTTAATTCAATTTTTTTGACATCTAAATTCTAATTTTTAAAATTTTTGACATCTAAGTATTTTATTTGTAGAAATCTTCAATATATTTAAATATGATGAACCATTTCTGGAAATGCCGTCTTCGATGTAAAACATAGGTAGCTGCAATGCATTAACACATCCGTCCGCTGCCGTCGCCATCGGGTATTGGAGCCCTACGCGCCCGCGGGGGGTATTCATACATGCGACACTGCTTAGCGCGCTCCTAGCAAGAGATCTACGATTGCGAACGACGCGCCACCACACATATTATTTAGGAACTAGATTTGTTTAGAAATGTCAGCTCGTTCCTATTGGTCGGTGTAACGGGAGACCTGTTACTCCCACCATTATATTTTAGTATTAAGCCTTATACATATTCCTGTAACCCTCAGTCTATTGGCTACCTCAATCCAACTCGCTACACCTAAGTACATCTGGAGTATTATTTACCACACACCACCTAAGCGCTACACATACTTCAAAAATTTTGTTTGTGTATTATTTTCACAACTTCCCACATTATCCTTACAATTGTTATTAATTGAATTAGTTCGCAACATTCTTTTGGCATCTCTGGTCACGACGGCGGCGGCGCGGTAAAACCATCATCTTTTTCGATAATTTCTTCACTATCTTCACATTCAAACACATTTATTTTCAACGGTGTTTCTTCTCTTGGATTTTCTATCATCTCTTCATTTATGACACTTTCATCTGGTATACAGTGGCGCGTGGCGGCGTAAGGGGGGGGGGGGGGCGCAGAGAGGATCCGGCTACTGGGTCTCGAGGTGGCCTTGCACAAATCCGAGGCCATGGTATTTCATGGCCGCGGAAACACGCCACCGTCGGGATCCCAGTTGACGGTAGGAGGGGTTCGCATCGGCGTC
Organism: Ochropleura plecta; assembly: GCA_905475445.1. NCBI lineage: Eukaryota > Metazoa > Arthropoda > Insecta > Lepidoptera > Noctuidae > Ochropleura > Ochropleura plecta. The sequence continues at coordinate 20,230,154 of FR997739.1, forward strand.
GGGTCGACGATGAAGTACCTGGGAATCGTCCTCGACAGCCGGTGGAACTTCGTCGAACACTTCTGACGTTTGGCTCCCAAACTCGAGCGCACGGGGGCTGCTTTCAAGCGGCTCCTGCCCAATCTGAGGGGGCCAAACGCCTCCTGCCGTAGGCTCTATGCCGGAGTCGTGCGGTCCATGGCCCTTTACCGTGCCCCGGTATGGGCGCGTTCTTTAGGGCGGCGCGCCGCCCACTACCTGAACGCGCCCCAAAAGGTGGTGGCCATACGGCTTATCCGGGGCTACCGCACGATCTCCGGCGAGGCAGCGAGCCTCCTTGCCGGACTGCCACCGTGGGATCTGGAGGCGATAGTCCTCGCGCGCCTGTTTGAGTGGCGCGCGGAGGCACTACACCGGGGGGAAAACCCGCTGCCGCGGCAAGTTGCCGCTCGGCGGGCAGACCTCCGGTGCGATCTCATGGTGGCATGGAGAGAGCGACTGTCGCAACCCCGTGCAGGGCACGCCACAACAGTGGCGGTAAGTCCCCTCTTTGAGGAGTGGCTGGAGAGGCGCCATGGCGTCCTCACCTACCGCCTGACGCAGGTCCTCACCGGACACGGAAGTTTCGGGAGGTTCCTGCACATCATCAGGCGGGAGGAAACGCCCGGGTGTCACCATTGTGACGATCGCCCGGAGGACACGGTGGAGCACACAGTGGCGATCTGCCCAGCTTGGGCGGAGCACCGCCGTGCCCTCGTGGAGGCGATCGGCGGCGGCGATCTCTCGCGTCCGGCCCTGGTTCAGGCTATGGTCCGGAGCGAGAGGGAATGGGAAGTGGTCACCTCCTTCTGCGAAGCAGTAATGCTAGCAAAGGAGGAGGCCGGGCGTTTGAGGGAGAGAACATTAGGCCAACCCAGCCGCCGCGGGAGACGCCCAGGGCGCCGGGCGCCGCGAGACGACTCCCGGCCACCGTAGATGCGGGCCTGTGGACGGCTGAGCAATGGGTAGCTCACCGTCCGTCCGTCTATTGACGACAGGCCGTGTCGACGGCGCGTTCGTATTTCACGCGCGCCTCAAAGAGAGTCAGCAAAGCAGAGGGGCTTGCCAGAGCCTCCGCCTACCGGGGTTGCGGGTTGTTCGAAAGAGATACCGCGGCCCCGGAACGTAAAGGGCAATAGAAGGAACATGGGTGGGTTTTAGTCAGTACAAGTCTGACATGCCCCCCCGCTTCGCCCAGAGCGGGGGAAGTCATTGGATGATTTCCCACACGAAAAAAAAAAAAAAAGGGGGGGGTAACAACGTCAAGCGTCAAGGGGTGACAACGGAATGCCAAGCCAGTCCAGATCCGAGAGAGTCCAGACAAGGACGGCGCGGGCGACAAGTTGTTGATGTGTCATTCAAAGCAATCACAGTTGACAGTTGGTCAGTCAACCAGTACGTAGCACCTTCAGCTTCTCTGGTATCAAATACACCACAGCAAGGTGTTGAAAGTGACATTGAAACAGATGATGTATGTACAAACCAGGAGCCAAAATGCATTGCGTGGGGGGCGCCGGGAAGGGAGCTTGACAATCTTGATACACAAGATGAAAGAAGGTTGAGATTAGCACCAAGAAGAATATGACCAAGAAAAAAACTTTTTTGAAAAAAATTAAACCGACTTCTGGATGTAAAGTTATTTTCGACATTTTAGTTTTTTTTGGAAGTCGGTTTAGTTTCTTGCAAAAAAAACAGCATTTTTAGTTGTGGTATAATGATACATATATCACATTTTTTATCGATTATTCATTTTCAATTGTTAGTAAAAGATTAGCAAAAATATAGACATAGAGAGAAAAAAAAAGTATTATAGACGATAACTCATAAACTACCTAAGCAATATAAATAAAATGTATATGGAACCACCTGGAAAGTATACCCTATACCCAGGGTCCAGGCGTATTTGTGTAATCGGTGAACATACATAAAAAAACCCTAAATATCCTCCTTGTTTTAAGTCGGTTAAAAAGGACGGAATAGCGACAATGAAGAAGAATTCTAGCAAATTGAAAACGATGAAGAAATGCTGCATGACACTATTCGCTTCGATGTTGCTACTTGACTAACACCAATGCCTGATGATTTGAGAGTTAGAATTGTTAAAGCGGGAAGTGAATCTTATGTATCAAAGGAAAGAACCAACATTTCCATTCAGAATGGTTTTATTAAATGTTATCAATTACAGAAAAAATACTTAGAAAATGGATGAAAACTTCCAAAAAAAAAAATTGATGGTGTTTTTGGTGCAAACTTACGCACCATGAAACAAAACAGAGTTTAATGAAAGGATTTACACAACGAATTTTGAAGGCCTACTCTCCTATTTTGAATAAAGGAAAATCTTGAAATGGATTGAGGCTGCAAAATATATCGACCATGAACATCAAAATGTTAAGAGACCAAGAATAAAAAGTGGAGTGCCATTTTGAGTCGCCTTTTAAATGTTTTTGTCTTCGTGACACGCCAAAATCATTTCATCAGACAGTAGAGGGTTTTTTTAGAATTAGTTAATCTATTGTCAAAATATGAACTGGTAATTGAACATGCTGTATATACAAGAAGTAAATGGGTAGTGTCCAAAGACATTCAAAATGAGTTCAATATTTCAGAATTATTTTCGATAGTAAGTACCTACTCCAGACATATCACAGATCAGATTAATTATTTTTCATCCCACCATCTCGGAAAGAGTATTTTTAATCTTCAATATCTGAGTGGAAAAGCCGTTTTTATTCTCTAGAGGATAAAGTAAATTGAATTTAGAACATCGTGTGCACTAAGTTTTTGAATTTAAAAAAAACAATAACCCGATTTACTGCTACCTCTATGGTACCGAATATATCATACAACTTTTTTTTAATTTGTTAAAAACTCAGACTCGGAACCTTCTTGGTGTTTTTTCAATTTGCTTTGTACGCGGTTCTTTACGCGGCATTTTTTCACGTCATTGTTAAACCTTATATTAAAAACAAGAAACTTGAAAACAAGTGAAAAAACTAAAATGAGTGATTCTAGCGACGAGGAAGTTTGTTTGACGCCAACAGAATTGACTGAAACTGTTAATAATGCGCAAATGAGCTTTCTCCCTCAACAATCACGCGAGAAGTATTTAAAACAGTACGATATGTTCAACACGTGGCGACTAGCAAAAGGAGCGAAAACTTTCTCAGAAAACGTTTTGCTGGCATATTTTATAGAATTATCCGAGAACAAGAAAGCAAGCACTCTATGGAGTACGTATTCGATGCTAAAAGCAACAATAAAGATGAAAAAAGACATACATATCGATACCTATCCTAAATTAGTGGCATTTTTAAAAAGAGCCTCATCTGGTCGTCAACCAAAAAAATCGAAGGTTTTCACAGTATCTGATATTGAAAAGTTTCTTAACGAAGCACCCGATTCCGTATATTTGGCGGCAAAAGTAAGTCAGTTGCACATTCAGTATCTACTTAAGTATATTAATCTCAATTAAATAGTATACTTAGTAGATGTTGATAGGCATAATTATGCGTTCATATCAATTTTATTCATTTATCTACTACAATTATACTCTTTACGTTACAGGTTGTTCTTATTATTGGAATAAACGGAGCATGTCGAACTAATGAACTAACACAACTTAATGTCAAAAACATTGAGAAACATTCAGATGACTTACTATTAATTAATTTACCTAATACAAAGACAAAAAGAGACCGCAACTTCGTCATTCGCAAGGAATACGTAACTATTGTTGAGAAATATCAAGCCTTACGCCCGCCTAACACTCCAATCAATCGATTTTTTCTACAGTATCGCAATGGAAAGTGTGTTAGACAGCCTATGGGTACTAATAAAATTGGCAGTATCCCACGAGAAATAGCAACATTTCTTGAACTTCCAGAACCCCTGTTGTACACGGGTCATTGTTTCCGACGAACTTCAGCCACACTTTTGGCTGATTCCGGAACTGATCTCCTGTCCCTTAAGCGCCACGGAGGCTGGAAGTCCAATGCAGTTGTAGAGGGATACATAGAGGATTCCATCCAAAATAAGTCTAAAATATGTGAAGGCATCGTAGGAGCCAAATTACACTGAAAGAGCCTCAATCGGATCCTTGGACTGGCCCTTCTACATCAAAAATAAGCCGTTATGAAACACCTAACCATCTCCCTCTCTCTCCAATATTCACGCCAAGGGAATCCGATGAATCGGTACAACTATTAAGTATGACAGATAGTTTACCGAAAAACAGTACCTACACAAGTGACTAACACCAATATTACAGTACCAAACAAAAATATTACACCCAATTTAAATAACTGTAGCAACGTTACTTTAAAATTTTCTTAATTATACCTTACTATTATTTTGTTATAATTTAAAGATTATTCTGTAATACTTACCTGTCATAATGTAGTAATTAATACCTAAACTGAAATAAAAGTGTACCTATCTTGTGATTGTGAACGTTTTTTTTTTTGCATTTAGTCATTTCCTCGCTGAGGTGGAATGAAAAGTTACATGTTGCACTCGAGTGCAAAGATTTTTCACCTCATGCTCTTTAGATTCCCTCGCTAACGCTCAGGATTTTAATTTTAGAATCCTTCGCTTGCTCGGTCATCAAAATTGAACACGCGGTTAAAAAGCAACTTTGCACTCTTGTATAACAAATAACTATTTTTCCCCATGGAATATTTAAAAAAAAATACATAATTTAGAAAGTGGGATTGTGTTCTTCAATTTAAAACTGATTTGGTCCGTGTACGCAAACTTTTATTAGGTGGGTCAGAAACGCCCCATGACCTTTGTTGTTGCTAAACTTAGTCTAATTTGTAAGTATTTAATATTTGTTTGTTTTTCAAATGTCTCGTCTTTTTTAAATAAAATATTGTTTTTTTGCTTATTATTAGTTGACCTGGGGCTGAAAGTTTTAACAGCATTATCAGATTTAGAACGAGATAAGGTGTTAATTTACCCGCATGATGAGCGCGCTGACTGAAATGCAGAGACTGAAAGGTTAACTCACTATGACATCTCTCCCTCACCATGCTATATGATTACGGCAAGAATTAAGACAATTATATCGCTGATAAAATGCTTGGCTCAATGCTGGTCATGCTACACAATCACCTCCATTAACACAATATCAATAATATAATATCCTTACTAATATTATAAAAGCGAAAGTGAGTTTGTTTGTTTGTTACCTCTTCACGCTTTAATGGCTACACCGATTTTGATGAATTTTGGTACAGAGATAGTTGGGAACCAGGAGACGGACATAGGCTACTTTTTTTTTAAAAAAAAAGTGGGTAGTCAGGGAGAAAAAGGGAAGAAAAGGGAAAACTTAGCGTTGCTATTACAAATCAATAAGGCGCAAGGGGAACTTTGTTACCCCGAATTTAACGCGAGCGAAGCCGCGGGCAAAAGCTAGTATAATATAAATACCAAAAAACAGAGGATATTATTATTTCAATTTCGTAAATCAATGCTGAAAACCCTTCCCGATCATTAAATTACACCCACACTGTAGCTGCGTTTTTGGATGTGGAAGGAGCTTTTGCTAACGTACTAATTGATATATTAATAACTTGAAGGTTGGGAAATATATTTTCAATACATTTCCTCGAAAACTGTCTCTTATTCCCACTTATACAACCTTCTAAATAAATAGCTTAACATACATCCTCTGAAACTCCGTGACTGCAAAGTGGCTGTGACTGAATGGCTTAAGAGTAAAACCTACGACGACATTGAAACTATGTTATCGTAGATTGCATAATCTGTCCAAAAGCTACTAGGACTGCGGTCGTGTATTCGTTAGTGGAGGAAGTTGTTACTGGCTTCTTCCGATCCCAAGACTTTGTCGCAGGGCTACGAAACTGAAATCGTAAACTTTAATGGAACTTTAAACTGTACCTACACGCGGGCTATCTACATAAACTGTATGATTATACAAAACTCAAACTCAAAAACTCAAAGCATTTATTTCAATTAGACCATTACAGGCACTTTTGAATGTCATAAAAACAAGAACAAAAAAATGATGCTGCTACAATCCCGGTCACAAGGCATAATAACTTGTGAAAGTACTGTAGTTGCCCATTCCAAAGCGTTGATCTCTATGGAGAAGAATGGGCAAGAAACTCCATGGACACTCTTTTAAATTATAATATTTTTACAAAATCGTATTTACATCATTCTTGTTGAGATTATACAAATATGTGAGAACGATGTAGAAAGACGTGCACAGTAAGAGCGTCCAGAGTAAATAAAAAGCAAAATTCAATTTAAAATCTAAATAAGTTAAAAAAAATGACCGTGGTAGTTAAAAAAATGACCAGTCCCAACTGACAGCGCCCGTTCACGAACATGACGTATGGATCAGCCCCATTCAGCTCGACCATTTTGAAGGGAGCTAAATGACCCGACACACCCGCCACTATCAGCGAGACATTTAAGTGAGCATGACACTATTAACCACCAGGGCTTCGTCAGGCCAATGATAATACATAGCACTCACATATGGGCTTAATAATTATACAATACTAGAGAATTGATTCTATACATTGCAAAGATAGTCTTACAATCTTCTGCAGCTTCCACTATAGCTTCGGGTACTTATCAATGAGTTTACCCCTATGCTTGAGGAGCAGGACCAGCATTGAGCCAAGCATTTTTATCATCAATATAATCCCCCAACTTATAATATGCTTGCCTACATAGTGTGCGTTTAATACAAGATTTAAATTTCGTTTCATTCAGTTGAAGAATGTGGGGAGGTATTTTATTGTAGCATTTCAAACAGTACCCCATGAAAGATGAGTATACTTTAGCTAACCTGAAACCCGGCTGAACCAATTGGTCCCTGTTTCTAGTATTATACTTGTGTCTATCACCTCGTTTACCAAATAGATGCAAATTTTTTCTGACGTACATGATGTTTTCATAGATATATTGACAAGGTACTGTCATGATGTTAATTTCCTTAAACTGTTCTCTTAGAGAATCTCGCCTACGTAGATTATAAATGGCTCTAATGGCTCTTTTCTGCAGAATAAATACAGACTCGATGTCTGCAGCCCGTCCCCAAAGTAAAATACCGTATGACATTATACTATGAAAATAACTAAAATAGACTAGCCTCGCGGTATCTACATCAGTAAACTGACGGATTTTTCTGACAGCATATGCTGCTGAACTAAGCCGTCCTGCAAGAGATGTTATATGCGGACCCCATTGTAGCCTTGAATCGAGCGTTATCCCCAGGAAAACAGTTTTATTGACGAATTCTAGTTTCTCTTGATTCAATACTATGTCACAATCACTACTTTTGACGTTTGGCAGAGCAAATCTTATGCACTTCGTTTTTTTCCCATTTAATACCAAATTATTGGCGGTGAACCAATCATTTACCTGTAATAGGGCGTTATTTAAGTCGTCTAGATTTGTGGCACGTCTATTTATCTTAAATATTAAAGAAGTATCGTCAGCAAACAACACCATTTGTGGTTGGTTTTTAAATAAATGGGGTAGATCATTAATATATACTAAAAAGAGGAAGGGACCTAATATCGATCCTTGTGGTACACCCATCTTTACATTTAAACCCATTGAATTGACACCATTTATTTGCACTTGCTGCTGTCTATCATTTAAATATGATTTTACTAAACTAAGCGCAAGTTTTCCTAGGCCGTAATGTTCAAGTTTCAAGAGTAGGGTTTCGTGGCTAACACAATCAAACGCTTTTGAAAGGTCACAAAAAATTCCTATGGCATCCTGTGCCTCTTCCCACGCAGTAAATATGTGTTTTAACAAGGTAACACCAGCGTCAGTCGTACAACGTCCTTTGGTGAAACCATACTGTTTTTCATGTAAGATCTTATTGGTGTTAAAGTGGTTGAGCATTTGATTAAGCATTACCTTTTCAAACACCTTGCTGAAAACCGGCAAAACGGATACGGGTCTATAGTTATTGGTGTCTTTACTATCCCCAGATTTGAAAAGGGGTATAACTTTACTGTATTTCATAAGGTCCGGAAAAACTCCTTGGTCCACACACAAATTGAATATTATGGCTAAGTACGGTGCTATTGTCTCAATAATAGCTTGACAAACTTTAATAGACATTCCCCAAAGATCTTCGGTTAATTTGATACAGTTTATGTCTGTATGTTTGTGTATCCTAAACGTAATACTTACCATACATTCACACCTTATTATTACACACACTCACGCACACACACTCACGCACACACACTCATAATCATACTCGCATACGTCACATAAGTGCGCTACTTTTGGTATTTTAATTTTGTTTTTATTTTACATATTTTATCTTCATAGTTTACTTTATTTTTTTCTTTTGCATATTTTTCTGTTTTGCTTTGTTTTTCAATTGCATACACTGCCTAATGTGAAGTCGGAAGAGCGGAGTTCACCTTACACAAGCATCTCCTTGCTTAAAAGGTGATCTCCAAAACATGTATCTTAACCCTTAATTTGACAATGGGAAGTATACTGGACGTCCAGTTTGAAAAAATCTACAACATTTATTTTACTATATTAGGGTTTTGTTTAGTATCGAATAGCTTGGTTTTATCCTATATTACTACATAAAAAATAACTGTACATGAGCACATGCTCTCAGCCAGCCACTCGCTGGCGCAATGTCAGAGAGGAAGAACGCGTCGCGACCGCTCTCGGTAAGTCTCGATTTATTTTTTATTTTTGTTCGACAGTAAATAGTTATTTATTCTCTGTGTATTCCGTAACGTATTTATGTATATACACCTATACTACAATCACAATATTAGTTATAGATCTTGCGTTATTTTCTGTGAAACTTGGGTGTCCAGTATATTTCCCATTGCCAGGTTTTCAAGGATTTAGAATGGTTTAGCGATGTGCAGTATACTGGACTTTGCCCATGATACAGAAAACTAAGATATAGGAAATATTAGGAACTAATATCTGTATTATGCGTTTTATATGTTATGTCTTGACACCTAGCAATACTTTTATTTACAGGTTTTCAGAAAAACACCACGCGCGTCAAAATTATTAGCTTTAGCCACCATCTAACACTCTTTCAGACATAGAAGGCTTAGCCAGTTCTGATGAAGAGCCAGATTAGAACAATGGCCAGGAAGTTGAAGTCTTATTAGAAAATGCACCATCCATCGTCACTGAAAACCTGAACATTTCCAACAGTAACATCAGAAATGACGATACATCTGACGACAAAATACCCAATAGCGAGCCAGAAGTCGAAGAACTATCCATGCAATGCATGCATGAATGAGAGAATTGTTGTCATCTACCAGCCAGGTAAATTATGATCTTATTCCGACCTTGTAAGCTGGAAAATTCACCGGCACTTAGGTGCCGGATATTGGGACTAGATCAAATCGAAAAACCGTCCTTACCCACACTCATCTTAGACACGTGTCATCAACGAAGCGCAAGACAACCAATTACAATTAGAAAAAGGCACAATCTTGCACAAGGCTGCAATAAAGGTTCGTGCACTTGTTTTTGACATGGCTACCTATGGCGCACCAATAGCTTATTTTTATAAATACGTTTCTGTGGATGTACTCTGAAATACAGTCCATAATAGAAACGTATACTCTATGCAAAGAACTGACAATATGTTACCGAAGATGAAATAAATCTCTATCTTACTACTATGATAAAACTGATATCCAGCAATTGCCTAACGTTATAGCCTCTGAAAAGGTTTGAATGCATACACAGGGTTATTCATTTCGTAGACAACTCCTGTCCCAATTTGGATCGATACTTGAAAGTGAGGCCGCTTCTAGAGAAGGTGAGGATGAACTACTAATCTACTGAAAAGGAGATGAGGTACAGCATTGACGAAATCACAATACCGTATAAAAGGACAGAGGCGGGAAACACAAGGCTATATAATCTCATGAACCCAGTAAGTAGCATTTCAAAAACTCTGTCTGGGCAGGTATGTCGGGAATGGTATACGACTTAAATTCATATCAATACATTCAGTTTTCTCAAGAAAAGCCTAAGGCCTAAGGAGAAGAACTTATAGAGCCAAGTAGTCCTTTGCAAAACCATTGAGGCGCGCATTTGTGATGTATTTGGAATAGCAATTGTTTTTACGATTACCATAGCAACTAAGTGAAATTATTATTGTTTTGGAAAGTTTTGACTGACTATATATTATATTATAAGTTAGATGGTTGAAGTTTTAGAAGCTTGTTGTTTACAGTTAATATAAAAAAGCAGTTGTTTTTGATAATTATTGATGTCAGAATTATGAAATTATGTCATTATAAGAAAATAGGAATAAACTTTTTGTGTTTTATATAATTGTATTGAAGCCGCGCAACCTATGAATAGTAGGTATTTTTTTTTTAATTTTACTGCAATAAATTCTTTTGTTATACACAGGGATTTTTCATTTTTATCATATTTTTTAAATTATCGCACAATTCCTTAATTCGGCAAAGTCCAGTATACTTCACATCAATATTTACTGTTACTTTATGGAGGACCTGGCAATGTCCAGTATACTGGACATGCATTTTCTGAAAATCTAGATATCCTATAATTTTTTAAATATTTTTCCTGGTCTAAAAAATATCTAAATATGACAAAAATAAATAAAAACAATAGAAATTCATGATTTTTGTCTCTTGTCAAATTAAGGGTTAATGTACCTACTATGTTATTGAAATAAACCTTTTTTTATTATTATTACTACGATTACGTTCACGATACCTAAGAAATTCGATTGCGGATGGAGCAACGTTTGTTGTTAAAAGAAAGATAAGAAAAAGACCACTCATCCTTTAGTTCTCATCTCAGCCACATGCCTATCATACGTTTGTGGCCCAACATTCTGATTCATTCAGACAGCAGGACCACGGAAGTCAAAGTAACCAACCTATTTGTCGTTGTGTATGTTACTGCATGAGCAGCGATGGTCCACTCCATGGTCCGGAAGGAACGTCCGCGTCCGCTGGCGGGGCTAGCGCGGGAACACGCGTGCTCCTGGCATCCTCGCAGATAGCGCTTCGCTATCAGCGCGGCGCGGCGGGCGGGGCGGCGCCGCGTCCGCTTCTCGCGCTGACTGCGCGCGCATGCGCATGCGATACCTCACCCGCACAACACTCACGCTTGCGCACCTATTGATCGAATGAGTAACTTTGGAACATCTCCGGATGAACAGGAACAGGAAAAAAACCTATGAACTGTGATTTTTACATCTTTATATAGACATGTATTTAGGTCATCACTCTTTTTATTTTCCTCGCTTACCATGAAAACTCGTTTGTTTATTTTTTATGTTATGTTGATTAAAAAACGCGACGCTGGAGTGGCGCGAATACGCAGTGCGGTGCGTGCATATGTTGAGCGCGGGCGCGCGCACCGGCCGGTCGCGGCGCACTGCGCGTGCGTGCGTGCGTACTGCGGAGATTTCCCTTTCAGTTCAGCGCGCACAGCTAACACTCGGTGCACGGACTTCAGAGTCAGCCGCTCTGGTCTAGTCGTTGCCGATCGTCTCGCGGTTGCACCATACTCCGTACGTCTCGTTAGATAATCTTGGCGATTAGTACTAACGTAAAAAAATATAAATCGATGAATGCATACATTTTGTATTAGAATTAGAACTTTATCACCTGCAGTATGTAGTGAGACTACCACAAATAAACCGGACAAGAGCGAGTCAGACTCGCGCACCAGGATTACGTACAAACTTGCGACATACCTACACAATACAATATATTATATGTATTACAGCCATATCTTTTGATTGCACCAGTCTTTGAGGGTTTGATTTTTTCACAGCACAAAGGGACCACAGAGTTGAGTACAGCCAATCTTTCTTGCACTGTTATTGCTTGTCTATAATTAGTATCTTCTTTTTTAACATTTATAGTCCAATGAGATTTATTAAGTGTTCAAAATCCGAAGAAGAGATTCTTAAAAACAAAGTTTACTTATGGGTCGGTTGATTCTTTCTAAAATATCCAAACCACCTGTATTTTGCCGGTTTTGAAATAATTCATGACACCAATATCGTTTCTTCTGTCTTTTATTTTTACATAAATAACATCATCTGCCTAGCCTTTTCCCAACTATGTTGGGGTCGGCTTCCAGTCTAACCGGATGCAGCTGAATATCAGTATTTTACATGGAGCGACTGCCTATCTGACCTCCACAACCCAGTTAGTACTGGGTAATACGATACCCCTTGGTAAGACTGGTTGTCAGACTTTCGGAACACTAACTACCTGTAACGACTGTCAAAGATCTACAAATGACAGCCGGGACCAACGGCTTAACGTGCTTTCCGAGGCACGGAGGAAACTCGGTATGTATTGGGTGGTCACCCATCCACAGACCAACCAGAATGAAAGACAGAATGGAACGAGCATTTGCGTGTAAAGTAACAAGTGGCTTCCCATAAGACTTCGCCGGAATACTCATATCTTGTTTCAGCTATACAATATTTTGTTTAATCCCAGAACCCCCGCTTATCTTAAAGAACGTTTTAAGTTCCTTCATGACACACATAATAGATATCTGAGGTCATCGGAAAACCTGAGACTGGAGATGCCGGTGCATTCTACTAGCTTCTACGATAAATCCTTTACGGTTCAAGCTGTACGGCTATGGAATGCCCTGCCCATGTCTGTAAGGAGCGCTCAAACCCTGTCCACTTTTAAAATTCTGGTCAAAAAGCACTACCTCTCTCCATAAACAACAATATTAAATATTTCTTTGCTCTTCATGATTGTTATTTTATATGTATATTATATGTATTTATATATAAGTATTTGTTTTTGTAAAGGCGAACGGCAGGATTCGTACCGCATACTTTTTTTGTTGTTTTGTGATACAATTTGTACCACTTATTAAGGCAACTAAACCATTCATTTTCATGTAACGTTAGTATTTTTAGCACACTGCATTAATGAATTATATCAATTAAAAGATTTAAGTAATTAAATGTAATATAATCTTAAACTGAACGCAACTAAATGTGGTTATGTTTTTAGAAGTTGCCATTTGTAAAATATCACGAGGTTTAAAATGATAAGTGATTATTTAAAAATTGAAATAAGCGTAAATAAAATTAACCTATTACACATTATACCTAACAATGAATAATTATTGCATACAATCTTAATTATTAACTATAGGAATTATTTTCGCCATCAAAGTTTTTTTGTATTGGCAATTTTTTTGACAGGATAGAAAAATCCCGAAAATCTTTTCTTGTGCTGACATGTTTTGGTTTGTAGCACAGTTTGTAGTTTGTAACTGCATCTGAGCAATATAGCAAATTATCTGGCCATTTTTACGTTGAGTTGAGTTACTGGTGCTCCGTACTCTATCTGTTGATAGTACTTTCGTGAAAGGACGCTGTATCCGATGAGAGTGAAGATATCGTCAATACTAATCGGCTGTGGGTATATCCTAGAGATGTGAGTAGTTTCCAAATAACATTTTGCGTACGCGTGTGTCAGTTACGTTAAGTGATAACTTTTACGTATTAAAAAGTAGTCCTTACCATTTAATCTACGCGATATGATACTAAAAATAAAATGTGTATACTAAAACAAATCTAAACATTATTTGAAAAAATAAACACTTGTGGTTGTATAAATATTTACATTTTGTCCTATATAATGTGTCCTATATCCTGTATAAACACTTGAGTGATCGTTTACATGTATTGTTTACTTGCCTGTTATAATAGTTATTACTCTGTTAGTATGACTGTCATAGTGTCATAGTCATATAAAGCAATGTTGTAGTGTCATATAAAGCAATGTTGTTCACTCAAAATCACTTAATTATTTTCAGATAACACCTGCTGACTTACTCATTCACATTCTTCTGATAATATGCCGAGGAGAAGCATAATATGCCATCTAAGTGTTTGTGTTTTAAGCGGACAATCCATACTATGAATCAGTTGACGCAGGATTTTGATTAAAGATGCAAATGAAAAGAACAAAATATAATGGCTAACACAGTTGCTACATGGATCCAACCACGAGAGGTATATATCATTTACACATATATCTTGATTTGATGTATGTATGTGTTAAAACAATGTAAATTATTTTCCACTAATACCATGCATTTTTAAATGCAAGCTATTCTTTATTAATATTTTTTATTTTAGCTTCATTCTGAAGATGAAGCTTGTGTACCGTGTTGTCCAAGAGCTAGAAGAACTAGAGTTGTTTCACCAAATAAAAATATTCAACCCATTGTGCCTGATCATCTGGAGGGTTATCATTATGATTTGATGTGTGCTGTATGTGGTCAGTCTATCCACCCCAAAATCAGATCAAGAGTGGAATCGCAACAACACATAATTATATTTATAGTAATTAGCTTATAAAAATGTGTCATGCAAATGGCAATTACTATTTTATGTTGTTAAATCTGGGACAGTCATGATGTTGGCTCTACTATCAACAAAAGGATACTGGTTTTTCCATTGTCACATAGCCCTTTTTCTCATATTAACACAACATACATATTTTTGGTAAAGGTTTTCTGTAAGGTGAAAACCAATCATTGGATGTTATAAACTATTCTGTAGCTTGGTCATGATGGGCGCAATTTATATCTTATCAAACTTAGTGTTTAATTTGTATTTCATCAATGTTATTTATTTACAGATGTCATCCATGAATGAAGTTTGTGGAGTTTGCTGGGGCCAAGCTTGAGATTTGAGCTTCTATGTTCCAGATATATGAACCAGAAGAAAGACCCCAACATATTGTATTGCCCAATATAAGAAGAGCAGCTGAAACACCAAGACACTGCATTTTCCAAAGAGTGCTTGGAACCAGAGCCAAATATTGTGCCTAAAGAAACCAGGCAAGCTGTATTGGTTAAGTATCAATATTTTGTACCAAGAGGAGCTCGTATTTGCTCCTTACATAGACAGGACGCTAATTATGAAAACCTGTATACTGCTGAGTATAGCCTTAATAGCTTTACTTCCACACACAGAGGAGATAATTTTTATTTTAATGGAAGGGTTAAGTAACATCTCTTATGAGAATATTCAAAACTACCCCGATAACCAAGTACAGTACTTTATAGGCATAAATAAACAACATCAACAAATATTGGATGTTACACCGAGGCTTAGGAATATGCATCGGGATAGTTTTGCATTAACAGCCTTATTGTGTAAATTAAGGACTGGGGATTCAGAGGACAGATTGTCATATCTATTTCAAGTTCCGATAAGGACCCTAGAGACATTAATGTCTGTAGCAATAAATATTTTGCTAACTGATTATGTTCCAGGATTTCTTGGTTTTTCTCATTTAAGAAGGGAGCAAGTGGCAGCAAAAAATTCATACATTGCCGATCACATTTTTGTGAGCCTAATGCACCAGCTGATCAAAAACCTGCAATCACAATAGCTGATGCAATATAAATATACATACAAAAAAGTAGTAATTACTTATTCCAAAAGGATACATATTCCCTTCATAAATATAGGAATTTATTAAAGTCATTTGTCCTCTATGCCTCTGATGGATATATTATAGATGTACGCGGACCATATAGTGCCACTACAAATAATGCCACCATAATGAGTGATTTATTAAACGCAACTGAATTTAATGATTTTTGTAACTGGATGGGATGCTGCTCACATGTTATTAGCATTATTTGGTACCTTAGTAACGCTTGCCATGAAGGTATGACCCGACCTGCCCCTTTCTTAGATAAAATAATATTAAGAATCAATTAGGTAATTATAACAACAATAAAATTAATGTAAGTTCCTGCAAAAACAAAGTTGTTTTATTTACCCACACTCAAAACTGCATCAGCACTTCATCATTCATCATCATCAAACTATTGCAGACCACTGGTGGACGTAGGTCTCCTAAAGCACTCTACTGAATAGGTACAATTCTCATGTCAATTTGCTAACTTAATGATAAGTAAAACATTACAAAGATAAAGATATATTTATTTTGTAAAACATGAGTGTGTATAAAGATGATAAAATTTGCAAAGTTGCTACATGTTTTGCCATCCAGGAATGGCGTACAAAATTTTTTGGCTTAAGCCATGCGTTGAAGTTAAAATTAGACATAAAATTTATAAAAAACATAAAAATAAACAAAGATATAAAACGTAGCTTAAATTTACAAGAAATGTCGTAATTGCTTTTCAATCATTTAAAAATTCTGATAGGCTGTAGTAACATTTGGTTAAAAGGAATTTTTTGAGTTGTATTTTAAAGACTCTATTTGGTAATTCTTTAATAAGTTTGGGAATTTTATTATAAATGATTGGCGCCAAATAAAATATGCTTTTATGCATCAGTGCCGTGTTCGGCCTTACTATTTCTAGCCTGTTATTATCACGCCGACTGCGAATCGTAACTTCTGTCATTTTTTTAAATAATTTGGGATTAGTTTGGACAAAATTGGCTACTTCATATATAAATAGGGAAGGTAAACTAAAAACATTATGTTTAATAAAATAAGGTTTGCAGCTATCTGTAATTTTTAGCCCAAACATAGCCCTCATGCACCTTTTTTGGGACTTAAAAATCATATCCTTATTGACAGAGATATAGCTTTCCAGATAGCACCAGCTATCTAGAACATCGTTTTTCACCAAAACAATGTTTATGTGCTTACACATAATAATATTTTTTAGGACATAACCTCAAAAATAAAACTGGTTTAAAAGGCGTTTATACCTTTAAAATCATTTATTCATAGAAGCACTCATCAAATACAATAGTACAGTCTATCAGCACAACATACTGAGACGAGATTAACAATATAGGGCTTTCGCGCACACCCGAGAGTCGCGGAGACACTTCTTCCGTCTGACCTCGTTGGCGATCGGGGGTTCCATATACTATAGTAGTCTTTGGGGGGCACAGAGTACTTTATTATATATGGAATAGAGGTACAACTCGTCAACGAAAGTGAGAAACGTCAAATGTCGCCCTCTGTACGCAGGTTTTGGAACTAATGCCAACATAATCTTAAGTATAGCTACGTATGTATGTACATACGTCGCTTATTACTTGACAGCCTAGATATTTTTAAGGTATTTTAGGTATGTGAATTACATAATCGCTTGCAGTAGAAAAGCGAAAAAGTAATTCACATTAGTAAACAATAAAACAATGATAGGTAATCTTCGATTTAAATATTTATTTCTTTCTTTTGAAACACTTCTTATTAAGTTTTTTAGCTTTAATTTTATACATATCCGTATCATCATCACACTCTCTCTTATTTATTAATATATTATTAATATCTTTACAATAGTTGTAAATAAAAAATCTGCAGGATATTTTTATTAAAAAATCTATTAATTTTTCGCTATGGATTGAGCATTTTAAGAATGAAAAATCTACAGCTACAAAAATAATCGTTGTTATAAGTTCCCTTAAATGTTGCTTAGCTAAATTTTCTTTTAATAATATATAATTTATATCCTGCAGATTTGAGATACAATTTAAGAGGGAGTCGCTGGGGCTGCAAAGCCATTTTTTATTTGCGTATTCCCGATATCTTAAATATTCGTGCTCATTGTCTGATATTAAATCTTTTTTACATTCAGCACACCCCTTAAATACCTTTTTTTTGGCGCTTTTAACAAAATATCCACTTACATACTGTAGGCCCCCAATTATGCGTGGGTCATTTTTTTCTTCAAGGGGTGTGAATGTTATATCGGGAATATTACCAAGTTCGCAATCTGTTTGCTCTTTGCTGCCCCCGCTTGTGATGAGTACTTCATGTAAAGTTTCACAATTATCTATTTCACAGTTAGCTCCAGGAGCGTGGACACTAGAGAGGCTGTTTACTAATAACGTCGTGAATGCTGCTTCAAATCGTTCTGGTGTAGGGTTTACGTTGCGGCATCCGTGGCTCCTTATGGACCCAAAAAAGTTTTCTATCGGGTCTTGATTCAGATGCCGCAACCAAACTGATGTTACACCATATTTTGTTTGCATTTTTTTTAGTAATAATTCAATTCCTTCTAGTGTCCATACCCAATTGTTCAACGTGGGAACATATTCATTGTTTGATGTTTTAGGATGAATAAATTTCATGTCTTTCATCATAACTTTACACTCCTTCCATGTTTTGTGATGGATAGAAGTAGGCGTCGCAGCTCCTAGAAGAGGTTTGCCGTGTTTCTTTCTTTTCCCAAAGCTTCCGTTTAGGGAATCGAACAGCTTGTCGAAGAACAACAGGATGTCTGCAGTGTCTTTCGCTTCCTTGGGAAGTATACCCTTATCTGTGAAAAATTATAGTTAGTTAAATAATGTTTTATGTCTGATCTGCGTAATGTAAAACTACAGTAAGTATTTAATATTTGTATTTCATTGTGATCATCAGAAAAGAACTAGTGAGTGAAGACAATATTAGGGATAGACACTGATGAAATTTACCTGCTAGATAGCCCATATTCGATGCCACAGTTTGACTGAAAACTTGAGTAGCATTTTTGACCTTCATCCGGGGAATTTTGCTTGGGTCACAGTGGGCATCTGTCAATTTAGGCACCAATCGGATTCCTTTGTACCCTGGGTTTTCTTTATGTAAGGCCATGATATGAGCCCATTTTGCGATTTTTACTTCCCCGTTTTTTATATATTTCAAATGTTTTGAAATTAAATTGTTGCGTATACATTTAATCAGATGGGGAGGGTCATATAATGGTATGATTTGTTGGTCGTTTATCACAAAACTGTTATCTTGGGGCTCTTCTCCCTTTCTCAACAGGTTTCCCCTTGTCTCTTGCACAAGATGTTTAATGCAGTTCACATTATTTGTGCCTTGGTCGCACACAGTTGCTACTACAATAAGACCAGCATTTTGTAATTCAGTAATTACAGCTTTTAACTGCTTCGCAAGTTCAGGCCCCTTTGTTGCAGCTTGTGAAAAAGTGTATGCAACAGGTTGCTTATAGTTTTTTAGCAATCCTCTTACCATAAACACCTGCGCATGATCTGCATAATCAGGTTGTGTCTCCAGGCCATTTGTGACAAACCCACAAACTTTGTCCTTTCGTTCATTGTATGTCACATTGGGTTTGAGTGACATTTCGTCAAACAGGACAATACATATTTTATGTTCTAATTTCATTTTTTCAGTAGCTTTCTTTATTTGCTGAATCATATTTTTGTTGATTCCCGGATTTATATCAGCCATATTAAGCAACTTCAAGAGAGTTTGGCGTGATGGCAAGATAAATATTTTCCTAAGAAATCTGTACCCTTTTGGACTCTGCTTGAGGAAGGACAAAGCAATAATTTTTTCCTTCATAGTGAAACGACGGCCTTTGTTACCTTTCTTATGCTCTCTGAACTGCAATAATGTCAAAACTTTTGATGTGCTAGGTAATTTGTCGAGTGTTTTCAAAAACTGAGGATTCGTTGTTAGATTTTGCAGTGCCTTGATCTTTTTTGCCTGATTTTTGACCTTGTTGCGGCACTTACTTAGTTTTACTCCAACTAGCACAAGTTTTCTGTATAAAGCATGCTCAGATTGACTTAGAGCAACGCGTTTCACCCGCTTTCTAGGAGTGATAGTTACTTGTTGCTTTCTGCGATGCTCTGTAATAAAAGAAAACTTATTATACTTATTATTACAGAAACTTATTTAGTAAGTATGTTGTTTTGATGAAGGAATGAGTTTTTACCATAACAAGTAGGGCATAATAGTAATAAATGCATTACTTGTATTCTACTACATTTACCTATCATAGAATAATTAAATGTTTTGTAAAAATACAATATATACAGAGTGACAAAATCAATGGGCTCTGAAGGGAAACCACTTTAAGTAAAATAATCTATCTTAAAGATTCCTGTATTTTTAAAAAGAAATCAATCAATCATTTATTTTGTTTAACATAGGTATGTTTACAGATAGAGTATAATTTTGTCTAAAATATGTGCTAGTAATGGTTTGATTCCCAGTTTAGGTAAGCTTGTCGAGAAATCTGTGAATACAGTGTTGTTTCTTTTTAAAAATAAAAGAATGTTTCTTATTAGTAAAATAATTTATCTTAAGAATTTAAAGTGGTTTCCCATCAGGGCACATTGACTTTTTCCACCCTGTATACCTACCTACCTACCTAAATACTACCTACCTAAAATACTCTTAGGGCTGATTTTTCAATAGTCAGATAACTTTTATCTGAGGAATAAAAATGGCGTTTTGACAGCTTATCTATAGAAAATATGTCAAACCGCTATTTTTATTCCTCAGCTAAAAGTTATTTGACTAATGAAAAATCAGCCCTTAGGATGATAAATAATTAATTAGCTTTTCTTACCAAGATTTTTCTTAATTTGTACATCTTCCACAGCAATTGTAGCATGCAGATGCATAGGCACATTATCTCTGGAAACTGTGGCACATCTGTGTGAAGTAATAGGTTCTGGAATGACAATTAATTGATTACTTATTATAGTTATAAATTAATGTGTAAATAGATAATAATCATTATCAACTATTGCAGCCTCAGGCAATATTGAAATTATTTATGTTTAATCATTATAATGTATGTCTAATGCAATATTAGTCATATGTACGATGTATAGAATAAATTAATTCCACTACATAGTAAACTTTTATCATTAAATTAGCTTCTGCCTATTTTAGGTGGTTGGTATCACAATGGTAAGTAGGTAAAAATTACAATGTCCTAATATAATCAAGGACAATTAAATAAAAATGACTGCTATATGCTGTTATGCTTATATCTTCACTTACCAAAATTTTCCTTTATTTGTATATCTTCCACAGCACTTTGAGTGCAAGGCTGCATATCCACAGTCTCCAAATGTGAAGTAACAGGTTCTGGAATGACAATTAATCTATTATTTCAACAAGAGGCGTTAAGTGTGAACTGTCATCATATTATGTGTACCTAGTACCTACATTGGTAGGTTAGGTATATCAGTTGCAGAAGCAATTAGGTGTGATTCCCAACTTGGGGCAATTTGTTATTAGGTATATCACCAAACAATATAGTATACCAGTTAAGACACCCATTTTTTGCAGAGGAAGCATAATTAGGAGCTCATGATGGGACATTTAATGTCTTGATAAAAAAATATTAATTTACCTTTTGATGTAGATGCTTCTGACATCTGAAGAGGTCTCAACACTCCTCTTTCCGAGTTGAATTTTAAGAAAGATAATCCTGTAATAAAATAAAAATCCATTAAAAAAAGTAGTAAGTGAACTTTTGGTTCAGTTAGACCATATTATTATTTAAAACTAGTTTAATTTTCTAAATGGAATGGGGTAGCCAGTGTCACTTTCGGGCTCAAAGCTATCTCTAAAAAAATTTTGATCTGTTGCTGTGTGAAAGTAGGACAAACCAATAAATAATACTGTCTGCCAATATATTTCATTATTAGTCTTGAAAGGCAGATGCCGTTTTCTTTAAAATAAAGAAGTTATTAACCAATCCATTAAACATCACTCCCCATACAACCAGTCATTTTAGTTTCCATAGTTAGCAATAGCTCTACACTCCAGGAACAAACCATGACTATTTCTATAGTACAGCCATGGGGAGATACTGGTTTGTGTCCCATACCATCTTAGAAGAAAGTTCCCTAAAGGGTCTTTGAGTGTTGAACCTCTGTGTCCCCATGTTCCTTTTCACGGAGGAAACCCAATCTAAAGGGGATATAAACCACCAATAGTGGTTTGGGGTTTTAAACTGTTATAAATAATAATAAACCTACTATCCTAAATCTGTACCTATTCTTTGTGTTTATTAGAATTTATTATATCTAACCTGGCATGTTTCTTGTCGGTACAGCGTCTTTGCTGAGTCGATTATTCCGGCAGCAATATTTTTGTTCGAAGTGTACTCGACAAACACGGCGGTATTTGAAAATATGTTCATTTTCAAGTTGCAATATGTCGCCACCAACGGAATAGACCCACATATTAAATAACTCCTTATCCTTATCTGGGTTGGGGAATTTATGCAAATTCGCATTGGTATCTGAAATAATAGAGTAAGTGATCAGTGGAGTTGAAAGAAAAAACATGCAATTTACGGGTAGCGGACTCTGCCCGTTTCTCTTAAGGGTCTAAACTGCTTACGTATCAGCCCACCCCCCAAACGAAACGAAGTTTTGTCCCAGCGGCATTATATGAAACACTTACCTAAGCTATTTAAACATCCGGGGACACAACACTGTTTATTAGACATTTTAGGAAGATATCAATGTCACAAACACAAAATTTGGGGCACCAGAAGGGTCGTTAGAGTCCTGTCTCAATACTTCGATTTTAACAATCAACACAAGCACAAAATCAACACGGCCGGAGGAGCAGAGGCTCTACTCAACGGACTTAGGTGGAAAAAGCACTTTTAGACGGTTAAAATCTAGAAAAACAGATAAAAACAAGCAAGACGCGGAAAATGCGCACACGCAAACCGGCAGCCAAGTTTGTTTTGATTGACATTTGTTGTAGTGTTGTATACAAAAATAAATTCAATCTCTAAGTCTTGAAATTGTTTTTAAGTACTTTTTTTTATTAAGCTCTTAAATAATATTTTCTCGTTGTATTGTTTTTATTACATAAGTTTATCGAGGTTATGCTACTCATGGAAATTGAGCAAAGGCAGGTCACACTGAAGAGCCGAATGCATGACTGTTTGCACGCCATCTTGCGTACCTAGTAGAACTACGTAGTCACAAATCATGTAATACTGCCATCTCTTAGGGAGTTTTGGAAGAGTAACACAATATAATGCAACCAATTTAAAATGTCAGTTTCATGTGTAGGTCGACAATACTTTTGGTGTCCAATCTTATTTAGTATACTTATAGGAGGACAATTACCCGTTTGCCACTACTAAGATTGTCAACCCTGTTGGGGGGTTCTCTGAGTTCTCTCCATAGATGATACACTATAACCATGCCCTGGCAACTTAGAACATTTTTTTTTCATTGCGAAAAGCGCCATCTGTCCCAGAAGCAACGAACTTTTTATTGTGGTGTTACCACTTTTTTACCGTAAATTTCAACGTCACAAGAAATTTTCCACCGGTTTGTTATTTACATGCTCGTGCGCATTTTTTCTTGTATATTTCGGTGTTTTTGTGTTATTATCTTGAGTTGAGCTTTAGTTCCTCCGTATATTCCGTATATTATAGCCGAATTTCAGCATAGACTGTACTTTGTGAAAGTGTTTGTGACATACTTGCAGACAGATGGGCCCTCCTCAAGCAGGGAACATTTCAATAAAACAAAGGGTGCAAAACGAGAGAGGCACACCGGTGTTGTAATTAATGTGTAATAAATTCGTTTAATTATATATTTTGCGTTATTAATCTCATCTCCTCTAACCTATACAACCTAAGATAAATTTATTTCGTTTAAAAGAAACCCAAACTGTGTTCTCAGTTAAAACTTGTGTCTAAAAACATCCATGAAAATTTGCTTGTGCAAAACACAGTTTATGTATCATTTAAACGAAGAAATGTATATAAGGCTATAAAAATATATCAACATACGCGTACCTACCTACAATATACATATTCAATTAGTTCTTTGCTTGGCGTTCAGAGGGCGCTGGTCGCTAACTTAAACCGAAAACGTCAGTTGCCAGTCTATCTCATTTTATATATATTAGTCTATGCTATAACTAGCTACAACGTACTTTGCCTGTCCTGTCATTCATCATTTACGTTTCATTTCACGTATGAACCACTTGAACTTTCAAAGGGTTAATTATTTTACTACCATATTTTTGAAATTTAATCTAATTTAATCCATAATAAAGTGTTAATAATAAATAATAACTATTTATTGTTATTAATTTTATGTTTATTGTTGTAATGTCGTCAACTAGCTCTACCTAGTGGCAAAAATGTAAAAGTATGGCCAAAGTTTATGTACCTAAATCTTTAGATGGCAGCACAATCAGTGAATATTTTGATACTAAGCCAATGTATGGAAGTTTCACCCCCCTGGTTCTCTCTCTGCGTCCGCGGCCGGCGCGGGCGCTTTGCAGCCCGCGTGCGGCGGAGGAGGGGTGTGTCACGTGGCATGGCACAGCGTAACAACAGCAGCTTACAAACCACAGCCTACTTAATATTATTCCCCGCGTTATACTGGTTATAACTTTTAGGTCCCAATTCCTAAAAATCTAAGAATTTCAAAAGGGCTTGCCTATCGTATTGACTACCAATTGAAACAAAAATATATCCAAAACACGATATTTTATTAGGGGTACTAAACTCCCATACAACCCTGCCATTCGCCTTTAAAAAATGTTTAAAATTATTTTTTTAAAAATGTTACGCCACAGACTACCTACAGTACTGTTTCTCCTCTTTTTATATCCATCCAAAGGTTGTCTTGAAAAGATCGCTTTTAGCGATAAGACCGCCCATTGTGTCACCCTATTTATAAGTTTGTCTAGTGTTATTCTTGTTACTTGTATGGTGTACATAATAAAGAATATTCTATCTATCTATCGTATTACCCAGTATTAACTGGGTTGTGGAGGTCAGATAGGCAGTCGCTCCATGTAAAATACTGATATTCAGCTGCATCCGGTTAGACTGGAAGCCGACCCCAACATAGTTGGGAAAAGGCTAGGCAGATGATGATGACACGCAAATGCTCGTTAGTCAGGGAGGTATTATTGTAATGTAATGCTCAAAGTCGAATCTATATGTTACATTACACGCAAATGTTCGTTAGTCAGGGAGGTATTATTGTAATGTAATGCTCAAAGTCGAATCTATATGTTACATTACACGCAAATGTTCGTTAGTCAGGGAGGTATTATTGTAATGTAATGCTCAAAGTCGAATCTATATGTTACATTACACGCAAATGTTCGTTAGTCAGGGAGGTATTATTGTAATGTAATGCTCAAAGTCGAATCTATATGTTACATTACACGCAAATGTTCGTTAGTCAGGGAGGTATTATTGTAATGTAATGCTCAAAGTCGAATCTATAATGTTACAATAGGTACACGTGAATGCTCCCGGCGAGGGAGCACCTACGCATCTTGTGATTCTCGCATTGATGTAACAAGTTGTATCAAGATATTACACATTGTATCATTACAAAGTGCGCATTGTAATGCTCGGTTCTTCTCCTTTACTGATGTATGCTCGTCTTGTATCATTACAAGGTGCGCATTGTAATGCTCGGTTCTCCTCCTTCACTGATGTAATGCTCAAATCTGTAACGTTACATTACACGCGAATGCTTCCGGTGAGGGAGCACCTTAACGGGCAGGACGCGGACGTATTGGTTGAAGGATACCTTACTTTTCAAACATTGAAATGTTGTAAGAAATGTTTAAAATCTTAAAATAGAATACTTAGTAAATAAAAAAAAATCGTTTAATTCCAACAGCATATTAAATAAAACTATTAATAAATTATACACTAAGTCACGAAAACTTAAAATTGATCGTTAGTTTAATTAATTACATTTATATTCACAAACTCTGTGTCCATTTGTAGCAACAATAGAGAAATTAAACTTTTTGTTTTGAGGTTGCTAGCGTGTCGTCTACAGTAGTAGTGGTACAGTAGCAAATGATTCAAGTCATC
This sequence comes from Ochropleura plecta, assembly GCA_905475445.1. Lineage (NCBI taxonomy): Eukaryota > Metazoa > Arthropoda > Insecta > Lepidoptera > Noctuidae > Ochropleura > Ochropleura plecta. The sequence goes on from FR997739.1 coordinate 20,255,795, forward strand.
TTTGAATAATTCTAATGTTACTCACTGAATGGCGCTATAATTGAATCGATTAATAATAATTTTAGTAAGTTTAAATAAATAATTTACTGATACAAAATAGTAAACAGATAATTGTTTTTAACTTGAATCATCATCTGCCTAGCCTATTCCCAACTATTATACCAAACTCAAGTCCCATCTGTCATGGAATTTTAAAAGTGTTTTGTTCGTAGCTGCATACATAACATAGACAATGGCAACAGACGCTGCCATTGTCTGTAAAACGGTAGAATAGACGATAGATAAAAGAAAAAAATACTTTAGAAGCTTACAGAGCGCATCTATTTGTAATCTTCGTAAATATAAAAGTTAACGGATGCGTCGTTGGGAGCAGGGGACGTATCTTAGGTATATACCTTATACCTGGATTAACACTTAAGCTACCTTTTTATTCTAGCTGCGCCCCGCGGGTGAACCGCGGGGCGCAGCTAGTTTATGACACTTTTATGATTTATTTTATTCGCGGCAAAATCGAGCTTCGCTCTTTCTTGCAGCCTATATTATCTTTGATCCTAACTTTACGTATAAATCGCCGCAGTAACTCCTGTATGAAGGGAATGTAAGAAGCTCTAACCTGTCCAAGGTAGGCTGATACATTTTCGGAGCTCGCTACATTTACACATTGATACATTTTTGGAGAGTTTGGTTCGATCGAAGAAGCTGTCCAGCGACAAACATCGTCAATAAGATTTTACCCTTTTTACAATATTCAAGTTGTAGCTAGTACAATATGTAGCTGGACAACAAATAGGCAACGGGAATAAAATAAAAGTCTCCCTTAAAAAATAATGCACTTTTAATCACAGGGCGCAGGCTCCTTATTAGTAACAAAATAAATACCGCAACAACCATGCACTGGTACTAACTACTTACAGCTACCGGCGACGCGCGCGCCGCCACGGACACTACTCGCGCCCGGGATCTGTCTGCTTATGTCATGTCATGTCACAATACATCCAGTATTGCCCGTCATTAGTAATCTAGTAAACAACTTACTTAAACTCGTAAGAAATATATCGAAAATACAAAATACCAATAACAGTTTCAATTTTAAAATGTTGATATAGTCCGTGACTAGCGCCAGCGCCCCGTATTACACACTATGTTATAGTCAGGATTACATGTCATGCTTCATGTAATAGTATACTACAACTAACCACACATACATACGTATATGTAAGGCGCGTGCGCGACTCGGGTCGGCACGGCGGAATGTAATGTATCACAATCGGCGAGCCGGGCTCGACAATACTAACATACGTTAAATAAATAGAGTATCATGTTATAGCTATATACACAATTTATACTCCTCGCACTACTTATACTCTACCCCGCAGAAATAAATAGAGAGCGGCCGTCACCGCCGCCACCGCCGTCACCGGAGTGCGCGCGACGTCGTCCTGTGCCTAGCGGCGGGCCCCACGAAGGGCCCACCGGGGTGCGCGCAGCGGCTGCCTGAATGCCTAGCGGAGGGCCCCACGGTGGGCCCGCCGGAGTGCGCGCGGCGGCTGCCTGAGTGCCTAGCGGCGGGCCCGACGACGCCGGCGGCGGCGCGGGCCGCGCGCGCGCTAGTGCGCCAGCAGCTGCGACAGATGCGCCGCGATGGCCGCGGCCGCGTCGCCCGCCAGGATGGTGCGGTGCGTGCCGGCCAGCTGCTGCGTGTGCAGCGCGCCCGCGCACACCTCGCGCAGCCCGTAGTCCTCGCCCAGCGTCACGTAGTTGTCGCGCGCCGTGAACAGCGTCACGGGCGCTCGCAGGCGCCCGGCCGGCTTGTACGTGTCGGCGATCACCAGCTTGCGGTAGAAGGAGTTGGCGGCGGCTGCGAGCGCGTCGGCGCCGTGCGGGCCTGCCGCCGCGCCCACCAGCTCCGTGGTTCGCGCCAGTCGCTGCTGCCAGCTGGGCAGACGCTCCAGCTCGCCCGACACCTGCGCAGACACTCACGTCACGCCCCGCCCCACGCTCCTCGAGCGTGGAACCGGCGTCGGTCTCGCACTCACCTTGGCGGCGTCCACGTCCTTGAACAGCTGCACGAAGTAGGCGAGCGCGTCGGCCTCGTCGGTTTCAGCGGAGCGCGTGGTGCGCTTCTTCTTGCCGCGCGTGGTGTGCGTGGCGACGTACGCGGGCGAGCCGTCCACCAGCACCAGCCGCGTCTCGCAGCCGGCCTGCAAGAGAACGGGCTCGTCACTACTGCACCTCGCCTTCGAGCGGGCCAGCGGGCCAGCGGGCTCAGCGACGCAAGCCTACCTGCTCCAGCTGCAGCGCCATCTCGAAAGCGACGCCGGCGCCGAAAGAGTAGCCCAGGAGGGTGTATGGCGCGGCGGGCTGCATGGCGCGCACGTGGGTGACGTAATGTCGCGCCAGCGCGGCCATGTCGTCGAGCGGCGCGGCCTGCGTGCACTGCAAGCCGTACACGGGCGCGCGCACGGCCGCGGCCACGCCGCGCAGCAGTTCCACTACGCCCTCGATGGGATGCACCATGAACACCGGCTTGAGCTCGGCGCCGGCGGGCGCGGCGCTGGGCAGTTTCACCAGCACCTGCTTGGGCATGAGTTCGCCCAGCGCAGCGAACTGCACTTGGTCTGCGGGCGCGTCGGCGCCCGGCGCGGGTGCTTCGCCGGCCGCCGCGTCGTCGCCTCCCGCCATGCCGCGCAGCTTGGAAAAGGTGAGGCCGCGGATCTCCTGCACACCCAGCACCACGTCGTAGCCGCGCTCCAGCGTCTGCTTGATCTCGGCGCCCATGAGCGAGTCCATGCCCAGCTCGGCCAGGTTGGCGGAGTCGGAGACCTTGCTGGGATCCTTGATGCCGAGGATGTTGGCGACGGCGTGCAGCAGGTCCTGCTGCGGCGCGGCAGCCGCGCGGCGCTTGTCGGCCAGCACCATGGACGCCGCCACCGCGTGCGGCAGCGCCAGCAGCGCGCCCAGCGCCTCCATGCACGACGCGATGCGCTGCGGCACCGTGCCGCCCACCACGGTCTCGTCGCCGCCCATGGTCTCCACGATGAGCCCGACCTCCCCGATGGCTCCCCACTGCACGGCCAGGCCCGGCAGCCCGTCGGCCTGGCGCTGTTCCACGATGCGCTCCATGGCGGAGTTGGCGAGCCCGTAGTTGCTCTGGCCAGGGTTGCCACGCCCGCAGGACACGGACGAGAACACCACGAAGTACTCCAGCTCGGGCGCCAACTCGCGTGTCGCTGCGTCCAGGATCTTGGTAGCTGCGCGGACCAACCGTGACGATCATATTAGATTCGTTGTTATTATAACGAAAAGTGAGATAATTATTTTTGGCAAAACCAGAACCCTTGTTAATACTCACTGTTGGTCTTTCTGTCTCCTATTCTATACTATTATATAATTGCTATACAAAAGTGATGACAAATTATGTAATAACAAGAATAGTTCAACAAGAGTAAGTGATACATTTAAATGAGGTGTGAAATAGTACATACATTACGATATTAGTGCGTTAAGATGGTTATAACATGCGAGTCGGAATTTCGCGTAATTGAGCCGAGCATGTTATAACCAATACGCACGTATATCGTACGACGTTTTTTAACACATTTGCGAGGAAACAGAAAAAAAAACATTTTAAATAAACTCAATCTGTGAATGCACATTGTTGCTTCCCGCCATTTTAACAGCGAGCTAGCGCTGCCTACTTTCGAATTAGTTCGAAATTTGAATAGCAACAGCGCTAAGCGACAAAACCCTTTAAATAAATTAAAGAAAAAGAATAGCAACAGCGCGCTGCTGACTAGCTGGAGTCGTGCGGCGGCGGCGATCAGTTCCAAATTTGAAATGGCAAATAATACTGTTATGGAATTTGTATGGACTATAACTTAACTATTTGCTTTGATAACACACGCGTTTTTTATGACCCTCTTTACATATTTAAAACCGGTGGAATTACATCAGCTTTACGAGCAAGGGTGTTAAAAATTATATTATGTGGTGCTACGGATCCCTTTATGTGTGAGAGCCTTGTGGCTTTTATAAATAAGGGATCTGGTTCTAAAAGTTCAGAGCCAAGTTTGTGTCTCATTTTACTTAGCAACAAGTAACATAAATGGGAGACAGTAACATTATCTCACATATGGACTTTAAGATAATTCATGAGCGCGTTCTACGTCTATGGCCTGTCTAGGACGACTTGTAGGAAAACAAAATATTTATTTGATTGTCTTACTAACTACAGTTATGGTACACTATACGTTAATAAATGAATAAAGATCCACAGTGGAAAATAACTGTAGCTTCGGAAATCGGTGGCGCCGTTTATTTGATTCACTATTTTTTGCCAAAGTATCCTCGAAATCAGTTCAAATCGGCGACGATATCGCTGTATTATGGTTATGTTTTGCTCCCTAATTGTGAAGAAATCGATCGTAGAGGCCACGAGCGGCCGTACAAGAAGCAGAGATCACGACTCACCGTCAATCTTGGGCTTGGCGACGGCCTGGAAGTCGGCAGGAGTCTGCTTGTCGAGGAAAGCGTCGCGCAGCACGGCGGCCAGGTTGAAGACGCCGCCCACCGCGCCCAGCGCCGCCGCCTCGCGCAGCAGCGCGCGCGCGCCCGCCGCGCACGTGGCGTCGGCCGTGGACACGCACACGCGCACGCCGGCCTCGCGCCAGCGCCGCACGCACCACGCCTGGTAGCCCGTGCGCACGCCGCCGCGCGAGTTCAGCACCAGCCGCGTGGCGCCGCGCCTCACCATCCACTGCGCCAGCTCCAGCCCGAAGCCGCCCATGCCGCCTGTGGCCACAGAACACGTGTCACTACTTGCCGGACCGATCGCTGGCTACCTCGACCGACGACTCACTGACCGACGAGCACGTAGCTCTTGGCGGGATGCATGTAGGTGCGCGGGATGGCGGACACGAGCTTGCTGGCGGGCCGCGCGCCCGCGGGCTCCTCGTCGCGCACGCGCAGCACCACCTTGCCGATGTGCTTGCCCGTCGCCATGTACCTGCGATGCGACATAACGATCATCAAGTTTTCGCATATGAAGGTGGAGGTAAAAATAATGTATTTTTCCCTCTTTGGTCCAATAGAGGAACAGACAAAACCTCAAAGAATTTTTTGACAGTGGTACATTGACGCATTCCATGAGCCAATAATATCAGCATCATGAGAACTGTTTTTTATTCTTCTTAATTTTATTTTGCTTTTATTTATCTTAATTTACTTAGTTTTTTTATTCGGAGGAGCTCGTGGCTAAATAATAGCAGCCGCTCGGGTCGATCTTTAGGTTAAGCCGCGCTTGCCTAGGTTGGTCTGTGGATGGGTGACCACCCGTTACATACCGAGTTTCCTCCGTGCCTCGGAAAGCACGTTAAGCCGTTGGTCCCGGCTGTCATTTGTAGATCTTTGACAGTCGTTACAGGTAGTCAGTGTTCCAAAAGTCTGACAACCAGTCTTACCAAGGGGTATCGTATTACCCAGTATTAACTGGTTGTGGAGGTCAGATAGGCAGTCGCTCCATGTAAAATACTGATATTCAGCTGCATCCGGTTAGACTGGAAGCCGACCCCAACATAGTTGGGAAAAGGCTAGGCAGATGATGATTAATAACTTAATGTAAATTTCCAGAATTTTTACTGTGTGATGAGTGTAGGCGCACGCACCTGAAGGCCTGCTCCAGCTGGTGGTCAGAGAACACGGTGGCAGGCAGCGGACGCACGGCGCCGGCCGCGATGCCGTCCGTCACGCAGCGCACCACGGCGGCCTTGTCGCTGTGGTGCGAGTCGGCGTCGAACAGCGCGTCCAGCAGGATGCCGTGGAACGTGGTGTTCTTGAGGAACACGGACATGCCCAGCGCCGTGTCGTTGGACAGGTCCAGCTTGCCGATCTCCAGGAAGCGGCCGCCCTCGGCCAAGCAGCGCACGGACGCGTGCAGCTTGTCGGCAGCCAGAGAGTTGAGCACCAGGTCCACGCCGCGGCCGCGCGTGCGTCGCTTGATGAGCTGCTCGAAGGACGTGTCGCGCGAGTTGCCGATGTTCTCGGGCGGCAGCGTGGGGAAGCGCTCGCGCAGGAAGGCGCGCTTGTCGGGCGTGCCCACGGTCGTGAACACCGTGCAGCCGGCGTGCAGCGCGATGGCCACGGCCGCCTGCCCCACGCCGCCCGTGCCCGCGTGCACCAGCACGGCCTCGCCGCGCCGCATGCGCCCGCGCACCGCTAGCGCGTAGTACGCCGTCGCGTACGCTACCGGCACCGTGGACGCCTCCTCCAGCGACCACTTGGCCGGCACCTCCCACAGGAACCCTTTGTCGGCCAGCACCGTGCTGGCGAGCCCGCAAGCCGCCACCATGCCCATCACGCGCTTTCCGTCAGATGATCGACCGCTGAACTCCAAACCGAGAATGCACTCCTGCGGACAGACATCATATTATTCTAATATTATATTATTAAAACAGCCGTGTCCTACAAATCTGCGATACCAACACGTTCCAAATGTGTGGAACAACTATAATTTTTTTGCCTACGAAACATTTATATACGGGTTCGGAAAGATGTATTATATATACGCATAGTTTCGCGTCGTTCTCCCTTTCTGTTTACTTATGAGGTGTGAGGTACCGACCTGTCCGGCAAGGTTGCCAGGCAGCGCGTCGGGCGGCAGTTTGCCGGTGGCCAGCATGATGTCGCGGAAGTTGAGCGGCGCGCAGTACACGCGGCACAGGTCCGTGCGCGCCGGCTGCGGCACCTCGCGCGCATAGCGCACCGGGCTCTCGATCCAGCGCAGCGAGGACAGGTCGCCGCGCGTCAGCGTGTTCACGTAGGCGTGCTCCACCTGCAGCTGCGCCTCCGCGTCGCCCAGCGGCAGGTGCCGGTAGCAGCCCCACACGCCCGCGCGCAGCACGTTCACGGCCATGTCGCGCTGCACCTGCGCCGCGTAGGGCGCCGCGTCGGGCCGGAAGGGCTCGCGCGCGCCCGGCAGGTAGTAGCAGCGCAGCGCGCGCCCGCCGGCCTCGCCGCGCAGGCACGTGCACAGGCCCAGCACGCCGGCGCTCGCCGTGCGCGCCACGCAGTACACGCGCATGTCCTCGCCCTCGGCGCGCGCCAGCGCCTCGCGCAGCGCGTCCACCCAGCCGAAGGCGGCGTCGTCGGCCACGTCCACCACCACGTGGCGCGCGGGCACGACGCGCGCGCGCCGCAGCAGCACGTACTCGCAGCTGGCAGCCACCTGGCGCGACACGCACGCCAGCCCCGCGCGCTGCACCAGCTCCTGCGCGGCGCGGTCGTCCAGCGCCTTGTGCGGCTCCTCCAGCAGCAGCATGCCGCTCTCGCCCAGCGCCGCCGCCAAGTTCTCGAGCGTGGTGGCGCCGTGCCGGCTCAGCACGTCGGCCGCCAGCACCAGGTGGCAGTCGGTCTCGATGGGCGCGCTCTTGCCGTCCTTGGGGGACACCTTGATGCCCAGGTCCTTGACGGCGGCGGCGTAGGCGGCGGGCGCAGGCCCGGCCGCCAGTGACGCGTCCACGCGCACCTGAGGCTCGGCCTCCAGCACCTGCATGGCCTGCGGCGTCAGCAGCGCCTCGGCCGGCCGCTCCAGTGCCGCCTCGGCCAGCTTGAGCTTGAGCGCGCCCGCATTCTCTAGCACCAGTTGCAGGCTCACGGTGAGCGCGTCGCGTTTGGAGCGCGAGGTGTCTTCGGTGGCCACGGCGGCGTTGTCGTACGGCAGGAACACGTACTTCTCCAGCTTGGGCGCATTCTGCGGGTTGGCGCGGCGCGGCGCCAGGCTAGTCTTGACGCCGCGGAACTCGATGCCGCCGGCGCTGATGACGTCGATGTCGCGGTGCATGCGCACGGGCAGCGTGCCGCCCTCGGCCAGCGCCGCCACGGCCGCCAGCTGCGCCGCCGGGTCGATGAGCGCGCGCTGCAGCCGCGTGGGCAGGTACAGCTCGCGCGTGTCCACGCCGATGATGCCGAACTGCAGCATCGTGTCCATGAACGAGATCCAGTTGTCGTCCCAGGCCAGCTCGCCGCACGTACCGCGCGGGTCGGACGAGCGAATGCCGCGGAAAATGCCGCCGTAGTTGTAGCCGCGCAGCCGCAGCTCCTTGTAGATGTCATCGGTAACGAGCGGCAGCAGCCCGTCCTCGTGGCGCGGCGGCGTCGTGTCCAGGTCGCGCAGGCGCTCGGCAGCGGGGTCGTCGGCCAGGCGCACGGTGCCCGTGACCACGACGGCGCCGCCCTCGCACACGTCGAACTCGCCAGTCCCGTCCAGCACGTTGATAAGGAAGCGCACGGGCGTGTCGCGCGACACGATAGTGGCCCGCCGGAACTGGATGTTTTCCATCACGATCGGGGTCTCCTCGGGCTTGCGGTTGTTGAGCTTCGCCATAGTTCTCCAAACGAGTGTCTGCAACCGATCAAGATACGAATTAATCAATCGTCATCTTTTGAACGTCAACATTTACGAGAGAGTCTCATAGTCATAGTGAACTGGAAAGCCGTCGGCATGCGGGTCACTCACCAAGTATCCGGTGGCGGGGAACAGGACGCGGCCGTCGATGTTGTGGCCGGTGATGAAGCTGTCATCGTTGCGCGACACGTCGTACTCGATGACGTTCTCACCCGAGCGCGACGCGTTGCCGAAGTGCGCCACCTGCCACTCCAGGCGATGGTCCCAGCGCACGTGCGACGCCAGGCCCGGCGTGCCGCGCGGGACCGGGAAGGGCACGGCGGGGTACAGGCGCCCCACGGCGGGCTGCGCGCCGGCCGCGAACAGGCGCCCGGCCGCGGCCAGCAGGTGCGCGCACGCGTCGGGCGCGTCGCGCCGCACGAGCGGCACGTGCGCGGCCGCGGGCGCGGGCAGCGCGCGCTTGAGCACGGCCTGCAGCAGCGCGTGCGGCGCCACCTCCACCAGCACGGCGCGCGCCGGCACCTCGCGCACGGCGTCCGCGAACCGCACGGGCGACAGCAGGTTGTTCACGTGGTAGGCGGCGTCGCTCAACTTGGCTGCGGGACAGAGCGCGGCCCTCAGTCACGGAACTTATTGCACACACACATTCCTGGTCGAGTGTCTTTTCTCATGATTTATTTTTCTACTTAAAGGGTGTGAAGTGTGGTGTGAGTTACAACATTTGCAAAGAAACTTGTTAATTTGCAATTAGTGAACAAAATGCAAATGTCATAATATGCAATAACCACTTTCATGTTTAATTAAGATAGGTTTTAATTGAATTAACTCGTTTATCTTTATGTTGAGTTATTTGGTGACTTATAGTATCGTACTGGATGTCTTTGTAAAGGTGCTACAATTGTTGGTAAATAAATATATCATCCAACGTTCTCACCGAGGTCGGAGTCCCACTTGTCGCGCGGCAGCGACGAGGACACCCAGCGCTTGGAGCGCGGCTTGGGGTCCGTGATGACCTTCTCCAGGCTGCGGCGCAGCAGCGGTGCGGCGGCGGCGATGTACTTGCTGTGGAAGGCCACGCCCGAGCTGTTGACGCGCCGCGCGAACGTGCCCTCCGCCGACAGCGCCGCCACGAACTTCTCCAGTGACTCCACCGGCCCTGAAATCTGCACCAAAACGTCACGTGACACCGCTGACGTCACTCCGCACGCGCTGCCGACGGGGCCGCGGGCCGAGCGGGCGCGCACTCACCGTGACGCTGTCGTTGGCGTTATGGCAGGCGGGCACGACGTCGGGTGGGCAGCGCGCCTCGCACTCCTCCCACGAGAGCCCCACGGCCGCCATGGCGCCCGGCGCCAGTTTGGCGTCAACGATGCTGCGCCCTCGCCAGTACGCGGCCAGTACGGCCTGCTCCGCTGTCAGCGTCTCGTCCGCGTACGCGCAACCTGCGGGTTATCAAGTCACGCTCATATGCTTCGATTGCACAAATTGGGTGCACTCGACCGATTGCACCAAGCGCTAGCCTCCCTGGCTGCACGGCACGCTGTCGGCGCTTGCGGAACTCACCGATCTCGCCGACCGAATGGCCCACTATGCCGTCGGGCCGGATCTCGAGCGCGCGCAGCACGTCTACCAGCGCCACCTGCACGGCTGCGATGGACACAAACGAGTTGATGACATCGTCGAACGCCTCCGCCGGTGCGTCCGTGATGATGTTGATGAGGTCGATTTTGTGCGGCCGCAGCGCCGTCGCCGACCGGTTGATGCTGGCGGCGAAAGTCGGCAGCTGCATTAGAGTTTTGGCCATGCCGGGCCACTGCGACCCCATGCCCGAGAACACGAACCACACGGGTCGGGGGTCGCCGCTCTCCATTTCCTGCGAAAAGAGAAATTAAAACGAGTCATTCGCGAACGAGTAAGGCAGCTAGCCTGCAGCGGTCGGCGCGCTAAACACTCACGATGCACTCCTCGATGGGCGGGTCGGTGAGCACGGCGAACCCGCGGTGCGAGTGGCCCGGGATGTTGTGTCGGTGCACGGCGTCCAGCAGCGCGTGCAGGCCGGCGTCGTCGCGGTGCGCGGCCGCCAGCGCCGTGAGCTCGCGCACGGCGGCCTCCGTGCGGCCCGACGCCAGCACCACGCGCGGCGCCGCGTACCGCGCCGGCGTGCGACTCGCGCCGCCGCCCGGCTCCGACTCGAAGATAACGTGCGCGTTGGCGCCGCCGAACCCGAACGAGTTCACGGCCACCAGTCCGCCGTCCCACGGCATGTTGCGATCCACCACCTGCGCACATGCTCACATTACTTGATATGCTCGGACTTTCAAAACTGCGCTATTACGTGTTGCGTGAATCAATACAACAACAAGTTACCTTTATCCTGCCGTCACTGAGCGCCGGGATGTCGGGGTTGGCGTTCTTGTAGTGTAGGTTGGCGGGGATGATGCCGCGCTCCATGGCCACCACGACCTTGGCGACGGAGCACAACCCGGACGCGGGTTCCGAGTGGCCCATGTTGGACTTAACCGAACCCAGCAATAGCGGCCCCTTGCGCCCTTTGCAGAATAGCTCCGCGATGGCGTTCACCTCCTGAGGGTCCCCCACCTGTCAACATACGGCATCTCGTGAGCACATCACAATCACAAAGATTCCTCATTCCATTTGCGATACAATTTATTGCAGTGCATCTGCAATGTTTGCTCAGGCCAGAGAGGACAGTTTCTTCGCTGTTGTGCACAAGGAAACAGCCTCGTATTAGCGGCGTACCTTAGTGCCGGTGCCGTGCGCCTCCACGTAGGCGACGTCGCTGGGCCGCAGCTTGGCCTCGGCGAAGGTCTCCTCGGCCAGGCGGCGCTGCATGTCGCCGGACGGGAACGTGATGCCCTGGTCCTTGGCGCCGTCCGTGTTAACGCGCAGGCCGCGCAGCGTAGCGTACACGCGCCGCGCCGCGCCGCGCCGTTGCAGCAGCACGGCCACGGCGGCCTCCGAGCGCACGTAGCCGCGCCCGCTGGCGTCGAACGCGGCGCAGCGGCCCTCGGGCGACAGCATGCTGAGCCGGTGGAAGTTCAGCGAGTTGGCGGGCTTCAGGCACAAGTTGCAGCCAGCCACGATGGCGGCGTCGCAGTGGCCGGCGCGGATTGCCGTCGCCGCCTGCGCCAGAGCGAACATGGAGCTGGAGCAGGCCGTGTCCACAGCGAACGACGGCCCCTTAAGGTCGAACGTGTAGGAAATGCGGTTGGGGAACATGGCCCGGCAACAGCCCGTGAGCGCGTAGCCGTTAATCTTGTCGGGGTCTACGGTCCACATTTCCTCGGTCTCGGAGTTGGACACGCCTACATAGACGCCGGTGCGCGAGCCGCGCAGCTCGCTGGGGTTGATGCCGGCATCGATGATGGTCTCATGCGTGAGTTCCAGCAGCAGACGCAGCTGCGGGTCCATGAGGTGCGCCTGTTTGGCGTGCACGCCGAAGAACGTGGCGTCGAAGTGCGCCAGGTCCTTGAGCTTGCCATTGCGCTCCGGGAGGCCGTGTAATCCTGTCGTAACATAACAATTCATTACTAGTGGCACAGGCTTTCGTATGCAATTTTTCTTTAAGTGTACTTGTAGCAAATATAAATAAATAATTCTTCTTCTTGCCGTAGGTATCGAAGGCAAGTATCATATAATAATGTTTTAATTATTTTAACCTAAAGATTAAATATTGCTCGTTTGCAATATGTAAGTATTTTTCAAAAGATCTGACTGTTGCATCGCAAACTCGCAACTTATGTGTGTCTTAAACACTTTTCCTTGCTGATTGTCGCTAGACAAGCAGAGACGCGTGCTCGTCTAGCGACAGTGACGCGCGCTCACACCGACGACTCTTGGGCCGCGGACTTAACTCATCACATTAACTAAAGAACCTTCTCATGCAACTCAATTACTATTTTAAGTATGTCATACATTCCAAGTTCGTGGAAACAATTCAGATATCACGCCATAACAAACATTACGTCACTTGCCGGGGTTCTCCTGCAGCCTGCTTGGTATGCGCTGGCGATGGCGGGCGGATGTGAAATCATTTAATTCAGCCGAATGTGTTTATTTATCAGCGTGCTATCTAAACACGTTCGCGCGGCAGTTGTCACAGTACTCAGTCGCACGCGGAAACCTAACAAAAGCCAATATTTACTATATTTCCTGCTAACACGATGACATAATTTATGACAGGTTTGACGAGTAAGATCTTTGTTAGCTTAGCAGAGATAGGTATCGCGAGCGTGCGCGTGTGTGCGAGCGTGCGCGTGTGTGCGAGCGTGCGCGTGTGTGTGCGGTGACGCACGGCGCATCACGCCACCGGCACCGGGCGGCATGGCGGCAGTGGCGCGGCACTCGACGCGCGTCGCGGTCGCGCTCGCGCCGCCGCCGCCGCACGGTGGGCTGAAAATCGGCTTTCATAGACTTAGGGATTTCAATTTGTAAGTGCTTGTTTTTATGCCGGATATCGCTTCTATTAGTCATTACTATGTACAAAAATGACACCCGAGTTAATTCTACCCAAAAACGAAGGAAATATAATTTTTTTACGAAAAATTTGTATGAAGCTAGTATGAAAAATCGAATTATCTCCTAAACGGCATGTTTAACCGTAATATCCTTGGAGATGGTCATAGTGCTAATTATTTATGATTTTTTGGTTGGCGATTGGACGAAAAATTTAATGCCGTTTTTTTTTTAAAAATCGTCAAAATATTTTTATTTATTTTTACATGTAAAACGATCCCTTTTAGTGTCTAAGTTAAAAAGTTCGATATGTTATTAACCCAAATATTAAGAACACACGAAACAAGAAAAATAAAATAAAAAAATTGCTGTTTTTGACACATTTATATTAATTTAAATAAAAAAAGATTTATATTGAAGTAACATATGAAGTTATATTTTATACTTACAAAATAAGTTAATTTAAGGAATTAATACTAAGCATTCGTAAAATAAAGTAAAAAAAATAAAAAAAATAAAACATATCATTAAATATTACAAAAAAACCCAAACACACTCAAATACAAATTTACAAATATGTACATATATCTTTTTTACAAATTTTCCTTATCACTCTCGTTGTCAGACTCCAATTCTGAGTCAGCATCCAGATTGGATATATCCAAAAATTCGAACTCAGTTTCCTGAAATTGAATTAAGTCGAGAGTTTCAGCAAAAAAGCTCTGCTTTTTCTTGGCATCTAACTTAGGCCTTTGTGCACTTAGCAAAGGGTCCGAAGAAACAACAAGCATATTTAAAATGTCTTGATTGGAATCCTGCCTGCTTCTTTTCCGCGAATGATGTTCTCGAAACCTCCTAAAATCTTTGTTTCGAGACTCTGAGGCTTCTTCCGAGAGAGTCCCAATCGGCACAATATTATTTTTCTCGATTATGTCAGCCCCATGGATTAGTAACTTATGAACGGTTGACGACATGTAGTACCAGTCGTATAGTAATACGTACTTTTCTGCTGTTTTGCGAGCATAATCTCTAAATTTTATTATATCGATCTGCTCTCCAGATGTAATTGCTTGTAAAATTACAGCAAATCTTTTGATGAGGTCTTCATCCAAACCGGTTATAGCTGCGGTTTTATTAGGAAACTCAAAGAATTTTCTTGCAGTATTCCCGTCATTGGTGGTTCCCGAGCCTTGTTTTACTATATCAATCAACAGATTGAGCTCATCTTTGAATTTATTTTGAATTATTTTCTTTCTTGTCTGTAGCATTTCTTTGTGCTCATCACTTCTCGCTGCCCACCGTTTGAAGTCCAGTCTGTATGCAATGTGTAACAGACATTCCATACAATTTATACGGGCGTGTAGGGATGACAAGCCAAACTCATACAGGTCCGAACACACAATTTTTGATGTTACAGCATCTAAGCGGTTCATTTCTGTAGGCTTTGCTAAGCACAGGTAGCACGATGCATTTGATCTAGCTTCAGAAAGGTAAGTACAGACTTTAGCGTCGATCATCGTCATCATTAGTTGATGAGTCACCCTATTATTATTATTGCACTCTGTGGGGATAAGGGCCTCAATTTCTTCATCCATTTGTTTTTTCAGCCCAAGGACAACTGCTTCACACTCCTTTACAAAAGTAAACTGAACTGGACGACAATACAAAACTGAGCATGGTTTTGGGTTCGTCCATAAAATGTTGTCTCCATCTGTCAGTTTTAGTGGCACCAAGGAGGTCATGAAAATGCTTGAATCATCTTCCTCACCCTCAATTTTCTGCTTGTATCGGCTTTGGTTAGAAGCACCGTCAAATCCCCACTTGGATATCAGCTTCAACTGCTTGTTATGCTCTTCGTTAGAAAGGCTTTGAAGGATTCTTGTAACCGTGATTTCAAGTAAAGCTTGAAGTGTAATCCTAGCCGATGAATCAGTAACTGTCACTGATTGCTTCGGAGGGTAGCAATCAAGCTTAGTTTGTTGCACTTTATAGTAAGATGGATAAATATCTTTAGCACCTTCTCGAATGGCAGCCTCACGCAACGTAATATATTGCCACTTTGAGAGTTTTAGCGAAAGAAGCAATCCAAGCGCCTTTTCTGGCGTAAATATGATTGTTTTCGCTGGTTTCTTAAGCGTTTCATTTAATTTAGCGGCTGCTTCAGGATTTTTCATCATGTATTCGATGACAGAGGCGATATCTCCATGCCCTTCTTCTTTTAAACGTGCTGCAGCTGCATATGCCAATTCACTGGAACCTTCGCCTGTGTGTTCATCAGATCTTCTCTTTTTTTGTTTACTTCCCAGGTCTTCGAATGGTTTACGGGATCTTTTCGTCATTGTTCCAATGGACGTTGATGTCGACGGTTCTGGAGAGACTGAGGGCGCTCTTGGTATCTCATCAACACTTGGTTCTTGATTAACTAAAGTTTGCACAAAACTCGGCCAATCAATATTTGCTCCCAACCAATTCTCGTACTTTCTCCTGAAATTATCAAGGAATCGGTTGGATTTCTTCCACCTTTGTAAAGCGGCTCGCGTAAATCTCCGACAAAATTCTTTGAGAACAACATAATCTTCGTCAGACAGGCAATCGCCTATGCGGGATACAACTGCACTAAACAATACTTCATGATCAAATGAAGTACTCTCACTTCGTAGAAGAACAAACAAGTCTAAATTGGTCATTAAACTTTCCATTTTAAGATTTTATAGTCGCAGATTTAGTGTTAGCAGTTACACAGTTGTGAACAAATTAAATTATAAAACAAAACTTTAGCCCTTTTATTGCAAAACGACAATAATTAGGTAACTACCCTCATTAGTTATATCCTCATTAGCTAATGAAAATCTATAATTGTCACTAACTATTCTTAGAACTCATAGCACTGCTAATTAACAAATTAGCTTACTTATCAGGAAATGTTAAATATAATCCATTGTCGTGAGATATTGAAAATCATTAAATCACCTATTAAGACTCATTAGAAGACCTAATCAGTGTAGTTACTTAATCACTTCTTTTTGGACTCATTAGAAGACAATTGGTAATTTGGTTGTATGAAAAGTTTTAAAACTCATTTTGTGTTGATAAATATCTAGCTCAAACATAGTTGGCTACGTGTGGGTGTACTATAAACCTCTGCCAACTCCTTCGGAAATATAGGAGTGATGCTATTTTATGTTATGTGTAGTTAAAAGTCCGTGTTCTTCAACATAAACACCAAAAGGAATCGTTTCATACGTAAAAACAAATAAAAATATTTTGACGATTTTTAAAAAAAAAACGGCATTAAAATTTTTGTCCAATCGTCAACCAAAAAATCATAAATAATTAGCACTATGACCATCTCTAAGGATATTACGGTTAAACATGCCGTTTAGGAGATAATTCGATTTTTCATACTAGCTTCATACAAATTTTTCGTAAAAAAATTATATTTCCTTCGGTTTTGAGCAGAATTAACTCGGGTGTCATTTTTGTACATAATAATGACTAATAGAAGCGATATCCGGCATAAAAACAAGCACTTGCAAATTGAAATCCCTAAGTCTATGAAAGCCGATTTTCAGCCCACCGTGCGCCGCCGGCTTCGCTTGCCGGCTGTCTTCTAACGGTGAAAGCCTCACAATAGACGCGACGCGACTGATGCCGTTGACACCACTCATTCATTCGAACACAATTAGTTATACGTGCCAATTCGTGGCTGATCGTCCACTTCGATGTAAACTGGGCACTACTTCATTCATTACTCTTCTACTTCCAGAGCTTTACTATTCCGATTCATGAGCAATACATATGCCATAATATCTGATCTGTCGCACTCGCAATAGATCGTCCATTATTGCGATTATTAGCAGGAAGATATACCTAGTCGAAAACGTTATTGTTTTGTTTGCCACCCTACGGTTGATCCGGGATCGCCCAGCGCGCGGGAAGTCATTTGCATGTCATAGAACTACAGGGTCTGTTTGTTCGTGCGTTGGTTAAATAGTTTCAACATTGACGAAATGTTCAATTTGGTTCTTGGAATTGTTGCCAAAGCTGGTAAACCAAATCTGGCGTATTGCATCCAAACGGAAGTCTATTTATTTTGTACTAACTATGCCCAGCGGATTCACCTGCTGCTCAGCTCTAGCGCGATGATAAATAGCTTATGTTACTCAGTGCTAATTTGGCATTCTAATGGTAGGTATATGATTTTTTGAAATTGTTCCAGTACTTTTGAGTTTATTCGTTACCTACAAACATACAAATCTTTCTTTTATAATGTCAGTGTAGATAAAAATACATACCTACATAAATACATAGCCTGTCAAAATCATAACTCTCCTTTGGCTTATCCGCTAGTACTACCTAGGTACTCACTTTTAATTTAAGGCCGTACCCTACGCAAATAACCTTGAGTATTCGCTTCCCTCTTTTCCGCGCAGGAGTGAGCGAGTGAGAGAGTGAATAATGCCAATTTTTTGGAATAAAATCTATATAAAATTAAGTATTGGGTTTTTGGAAAAAATATTTCTACCAAAATGTTCATTATAGAATTGTGTATCCATTAGTGTCAGTAGCAAAATTAAACAATGTTTACTTTACGAGGAGATGCATTTTATTGATATTTTTTCTCATTTCGGGGGCTTTGTTGTTAGGAGATTTACTAAATAATGATTCAATAAAAATAAAAACTAAATCTACAATAATGTAATCAAGATTATAAAGAAATTTAATGTATTTTTTTTGTTACTTAGTTCGTTTTAAATAACAAGTAGATAGCTCTAGAAAACTGTACAAAAACGGCTTGCGCGGCGTTTTGGTCGGGGTGGCGGGCGCCTTAAGTAAGATATTTAGAATAATTATTGTTAGACCTCTTGACAGTGGCACGACGACTAATCAAGCTTAGAAAACCAGATTATGCGGATCTCTCAAACCAAGCGAGGCCATGTTATAATGGAAATGTATAGAACTTGAGGTGTCGCCGAGTGTACCTGTTTGCTCAAGAATAGGCTCACAGGCCAAAGTACCTACGATAAAAAAAAATATAAATGAATATTTTTTTAAGTTTTTGTGGTTAGAAGTGCCTAAAAACCTTAATAATAATTCATTTTTTTAAATTAAAATAAGAGGTAAAAGTTCAAGGACGGCAATTAGAAGTGAACTCAGTTGAGTACGTCATCGTCAGTAGCTACTATTATTTATTCTGTGCTTGAGGTGTGCTAAGTAACTAGGTACTTAGCTATTTTATATTCAAGTTTTATATCAAAATTTTAATGGCCTGAGTCGCAGCAGGAAGTAAACAGTGGGAAAATACTAAGTGAACAAAAATATTTAGTAGATTGTTAGAGATCGATCCGTGAAGCGTCGAGTGTTCATGATGAGCTGATGCAGAAGATACGAGACGTTATCGTTTGTTTCAAAAGGCGGTAATAGCGGATGAGTCAAGCGATCGCACGTCTAGATAACCTCGCTGTCGCTGATGGCGGCCAGAGCGGCGGCGGCGGCGTCACACTCTCACGCAACTTGCCAATTTTGTGGCACACTACCTACTACTTGTTGTAAATAAAAACAAAGGAATCTCTTGATGCGAGCGCGACCGGGGCCCGGGGCACTGTGCGCTCTGACTGCAAGCGCGGCCCGCTTCCGCAAATGTTATCGTCCGGCACTGATGTTCGATGTTCTACTCTGTATTAACAGGAATCTAGGTAACATCAATCTCCTAACAATAATCGCCTTGAATGGTAAATAATACGCGGTGACGCTTTTAACGTTTGACAATTTTATTAATTAGCTTCGAACAGAATAAGCAAGTGACTGATAGCTATGTGATGTCAGTGTTGCGTTACGTTACCACATAAGTTAGTAGGTAGTGTAGGTGCCTACGTGCTTAATTTTTTTAATAAATATTTGTATGCGTATGACGTAGATGTAGGTATGCGATATACATCCTTCTCGAAATGAACTTATTTTGTTATCGACAACATGAAATTAAGTGGTTTCTTAAAATAGTATTACCCGCTGTGTGTGTGTGCGTGCGTGCAGTACATTGTCACAGGTATACTACTACCTATATTACAATAGTGTGTGTGGAGCGTGGAGCCCACTACTATAAAATACAATGTGCGATTGTTTCTTTACCCTAAATTAAGGCAAGGTTTAACCAATTTTGAACTTTTTGAAGCTATGGAAATGGACAAATATAACAAATTCACCATGAAAAATATTTTGATTAAGTACAGTTGAACATATGACCAGAGGCTGTGTGAAAATCAAAACATTATAGAAATTAGTTAACTAGGTAGGTATATAAAACGTGATTTTCTATGAAATGATGTCTTGGGAAAGTAGGTAGGTACCTATTGAAAGTTACATAAAATATCAAAGCTTGTTTTTTAAAAGGGCTTGGTGAAACAATATTTTTGAATAGGTAGGTAGGTAGGTACCTACCTACTTTTTTGACTAAAAGAGTGATGGATCTGAATGTTGATGGACGGAGAGCGAGAGGAAGGCCAAAGAAAAGATGGATGGATTGTGCAAGGAATTGAGTTGAGAAAAATCGACGAGGTAAAAGAGGCCATTATTAAATAATAAAAGCCGCCCGCCAGTCTCTTGGGGACATTACCAGTTGACAGTGTTGAGCACGAATTTTTTTACGCTATTTTTTATTTTTTGCCAAGGTACAGACGCCAGCAGATCAAGCTACCCGAAACTGTCAATTTTTCCCAATGAACCTTGAACCCTAGAGGTAAAGTCGAAAATCTATTATAGAAATCTGACAGATTGTAGTAGCTTGATGTGCAGGCGTCTGTACCTACCTAGTTTGTTTAGGAAAGGAGATAGCCAGTTTTGGGCTAAAGTATGTACAGAAACGATATGTATATTAAAAAAAAAAACTTGATTTTTTACTGATTAAAAATAGCATCATGTAACAATAATAACTTTCTACTGGAATGAGCTAAAAATTATAGTTTTAAATATGGTTTTTAATTTAATGTTCGTCTAAAACTAGCTTCGTAAACAAGCTGTCAGGTCATTATAAGATCGTTCTAAAACTAGTCTATTTTGTTTTAGCCTCTGTCATGGACATTATAATCATTTTATAAACGAAAAAGGACATTTGATGAAATTATTTTTGTTTTAGTAATAGTTACCTATTTATTTATTTAACAAAAACTTCGTTCAAAACCGAGTATCGGGCGATTGTTAAAAAAAAACGATGTTTGTCAAAATGTCAATTTATCGTCACTCCCGTCAAGTCCCGTCATTCGTTTTCGTACTTTTACCTACCTAGGTAATTCCTTTTTTGTGCTACCTATGCAATAATATGCTAATAGTAACGTACAACTATGTTTTCAGACAGTTAAGCAATGTTTCTTTTGATTATGGTATTTAAAATACATTTTGGAATTATAAATACAATTCTTACCTTCTGCCGCATAACCTAACCTACTGACCCAAAAACTTATTTTCTTCCTAATTCCCATAGAATTTTGAAAAAAATCTTTCTGATATTAATAAGTAGATACGTGTTTTATCTATTTAACAAAACATAAACGGTTACTGTTCACATTCGGTCCAACGATGTATGGATTTCTTAACATTTAAGTTTTTTTTAATACTTAAATAAGTAAATAGGAATATGTTTTTTAGCAAATTCATACTTGTAAAACCTAATTAATGCGGTTGTGGCACTCTCGTTCTTTGGCCACGCACGACTCGGCCGAAATCCCTAAAAGTCATAACCATATTCATTATACATCGACATGCAAACGAGTTGCGGCCTTGCGAGTCAACTTTGATAAAAACAATAAATTATTATTGAAAAATCATCCTGTCTTTTCCCAAATGTATTTTGTTTTTATACCCGATAGCGCAAAAACCCAAAGGAAAAGTCATGTTTCATTCATTCGTTCTATCTATTTGTGACTATCGTGTCGAGACCTAAGTACATACCTACTGCAAACTATGAAACAAGCGTCAGCGAGCTAAGCTTTAGTTTACTTGTTGGTCTGCAAGTTCTGCAAACCGCATAACATTTATAAGGCTGTTCCGTTCAATCTAAAGCAGACTACGTACAATAATTACCTACCTACTCCAATATAAATGTTTGGAAGGGATCCTCGTCAAAAAATTTAGTTCCCATGTGTGTAAGTAACACACATGGGAACATCACCCTGTATTTTATGGTATAGTTCTTAATGAACCGGTGCGGTGCGGTGTTATGGTCAGTCGGTGAGTCGGTGCGCAGCGCTGAAGGTCAAGTAGGTGTCGCCGCGCGCGCGTATCAGCCGCGCACGGCGGCGGCGCCGGCGCCGGCGCAGCCACGCGCGCGGTGCCTGCCACCCGCATGACTCCTGCAGCCTGTGGCTCTTGCTACTATCTATCTTCCTCATGAGACTATATTTTTTGACATTCAAAAGTGCCTGTAACGGTCTAATTAAAATAAATGCTTCGAGTTTATAAAATTCCTTTTGTTATCATTTGAAGAAAACCGACATTTCGTATTGTCAAAAAAGTGTCGTATATGTTAAATGAGCAGTTTATTGCCTTAATGTCCAAAAACCAACCATACCATTATCTTAAATATTATTTTATTCTGTTTTTAGTATTTGTTGTATTAGCGGCCACAGAGATACATTATCTGTAAAAATATCAACTGTCTAACTATCACGGTTCATGAGATACAGTCTGGCGACAGACGGACGGACAGTAGTCTTAGTAAAAAGGGTCACGTTTTACCTTTTGGGTAAGGAATTCTAAAAATAACAAGGTTTGAGTAACGCAAGTGCGTATAAAATTTAAATTGTGTTTGAACTTCAATGACAGATACTGTACATAATACTATTTTTACCCACAAGCCATTATTGTAATGTTTTCAGCTATTCTGTTGCAAAATGAAAACCTTCAGATTACCACAATGTCACATATGTCACAATCAAAAATTATGTAAGTTTCTCGTAAACACAATAATATTCTCATCACAGCGCGAGCGCACTGATAATATTTGTCAATTTGTCGGCTAGTATGTGATCATTGCACTCAAGTGATAAAATTGTCCTGGTGGAGTCGTACTAAGATGAACATCGATTCTTCCATACTCTCGGAAGAATAAAAAAATCCCCAAATTGGCATTAGTAACTTCATGTTGAACCAGACTAATTTTTTCATAATTCAGGCTCATTCGAGTTAAAAAAACAAGTGCGTTAGTGGCAGCATATTTAGGGGCCGCTCACACGGCCTGAAAAGCGCGACCGAAAGACGCAATTTGCAACTCACTTTTTCATGATCTTTTTTACATCATAGATTCTTGGGCTTAGACAAAACTGGCATGGACTAATATTTATGAAAACATTGTGAGGAAACTTGATGTGGTGAAACAACGTGTGAGAACGCTAAAACACAATGAGCCAGCATGGTGACCAGTGAAAAAGACGGCTCAGAAATAAAAGAATTTCGAAAAGAAGAGAAATCATTCATTAAAATATTCACGAACCCGGGTATTAACTGAGAAAAGAAGTCAGGCCAAGTGAAACAGGATCTAAAAGCGTCATTACCTGGGGTCCATCGCCTATCATCTGCGGTAACCAGGTCCACGCCATCGAACAGCTGTTGCGCGAACTCCTCGATAGTGTCGGACTGGGGCAGGCGGCCGGACAGCCCCGTCAGCACGATGTCGTCCTCCGACCCTCTGGCTCCGTTGGTTACTGCACTCGGCATGTCTGCTCAGGTATGACGCGTATCTGCAACCAGAGCACGGCTTCAGTGGGATGTACCACGCAGATTGCAAGTTCAAGCGAGGAAGAGGCTACTCTATCTCTTCGTTCACCTCAGCTAATTCTTGAGGATGTTCCGTCCCAGCACGAGTTTGACCGCCGTTTGAATCCGAAATGTTTATTTTTGGATATTTATTTAAACGCACGATCGGATCGAAAGGTGCGTGATACGCGCGAGGAGCGTGCGAGCCGAGTGATGCGGCGGCGATGCGACACGCGGTTAAAAGGGCGCGATAGCGGGGTCGCGGCCCGAAGCGTCACGTTTCCACGAGACCCCGAACCCGCGTTATCGCGCCGCAAGGACGGACAAGGTCGGCGCGTTCTTCCTCTTCAAGAAAGTTACCATTGTGGCTCAGCTCGGCCGCGAGCAGCGTTCCCTACGAGCCGGCTCCGCCGTCAGCTCGCGAGAGGGCGAGCTGCGTGCGGCTGGTGGGGCGCGGATTGGGCAGGTGCATTCGGAGTCCGCTTCGACCTCCGAGTGCTCCTCCTATCAAGAGAGGTCGATCTAGTGACCCCTCGATTACATACGCAATTAATCATAATCTAAAGTGCAAATCACGCGCCGAATCGAAGCACAGCGTACCTCTGCGCACCCGCAGACTGCAGTGGTGTGCATCGTGCCGAAAACTGGATTTAATCCGAAACGAGGTTTATTTTTTTCGTCGAGTGAACTTGAATGCTAATTCCGGTCGGCGTCATGGAGCCTGCCGTGCGCCTCACAGCGTCGCCCAGCGGAAGAGTGCCGGGCCAGCGGGCCGCCGCGCCGGGCCAGGCGCGCGGTGGCGACGCCCCACCTTTCGACAACAATGGGGCTCATTGTGCGTCAATTGGCGACGTCGACCGACACATCGGATCACCTCACACAATGTCTTGTTCAGCTAATGAACCGCGGACTGGAGCCCTCGCTAGCATGATACCGCACTGCTCGCTGCAGCACGGGCACCGCCGAGCTCTGGTCTCAGCAGCAGCAGCAGCAGCAGAACTCTAGTCCAAGTCTGTTAATTTCGATGATTTGTCATTATGAGAACATTAGGAATGAGGACAACGCTACTGCCGGGGTTTGTAGGGGGGTAGTGGTGAATCTAATAGTGTACAGATTTATTTGCATCGCGAGGAGATAGTTTTTAGAAAAATCACTTGATAGGTTTGCTTTCAGGTTGTTTTGGTTGGAATATATAGTCCCTGATACTTCTAGGTTCCTCTACACCCAGATAGAGACTGACCTACAAACAATACTACTAAAAGTACATGTCGAACCGTTTTGTAACAAATTATAATATCCGGTATACTAGTGGTAGAATGCTTTTGAAGTAATTGCACTGGACTTAATACAATACCAGATCAAATAGGTAAGATCAGAATAACCAAAATAAATTTTATCGTCATTCTAGTTTTTGGATTGTGATTTTCAGTGGATTCAATATGCACGGCACTGACATGGAACTAGAACGCTAGTCGGATATGGTATACCTACATAATT
The DNA here is from genome assembly GCA_905475445.1 of Ochropleura plecta. Lineage (NCBI taxonomy): Eukaryota > Metazoa > Arthropoda > Insecta > Lepidoptera > Noctuidae > Ochropleura > Ochropleura plecta. Next base: position 20,279,916 of record FR997739.1, read on the forward strand.
AAATTCTATTTTTTCTTCCAGCTAAATTCAATTGAAGTTAGACTGCTTTAATTTTAATTGAATTTACGCGACCGATTAGAATGTCCGTAAGTATTGTTAAGTGCACTTAGTGACTGTTGTTGACTACTTACAATTGAACAACGACAACATTGTAATTTTTGTATTGCTGTACTCAACGATGTCAAAGTATAAATAAATGAGACTTAAGTAAGTACCTACCTACTTCCTAGAAATTTGGCAACTGCAATTTAGAGAAGGTCGGACTTATGCAAAACGAAACTAAATATTCATGCATCCATCCGAAATTCCAAATTATAGTCCTGCTACATAACCACAACTGGTAGATTATTTACCAGTGCACGAGCGAACCTTTAGGACAGTCTTCAAAAACTTCGGTCAGGGGCTCGGTGCAGTCCGGTGGAGGCGCCACACCACACCGAGATATCGCGAAAAAGGTTTTATTTTAGCTAGGTAATTTTATTAAAAAAAAAAACATATTCCTTACTTTTATCACAGAATATATTAAATAGTTATAGTATGAGAACGTTTATAAAGTTTAAACTTTGTGAACATATGGACCGCACGCTCAGGATGGCATCTTATAATGTGTTTTCAAAACTTTGGTTTATCTACTGACGTCAGTACCAAAGCCTCGGTTTTTAAAGCTGTCTTTTTTATTTTTGCCTTTTATCTTTAATTGGTCGCTAAAAATAAGCAAGCTGGGCAACCATCCGACCAAGCAGATGACACCTGAAGCGGCAATGAAACGATAAGTTGGTATTCATTGTTGACACACCAGCTCCAACAACCACCATATTACGGCTGCCAAGGAGCTATATGTATGTACGGCATGAAGAAGGCGTACGTAGTTTCCTATGGACTGTGACGCTTTAGGAGCTGCCAACAAAATCGGCATCATATCAACTAATGCTGTACCTACTTTATTTTGTAAGAATAAAACAAATAAAAATGTGACCAACCGCCTGATGGAATGATTATGGAGAATTCAGCTACCTTCTCTTCTCACGACTTATGATCTGATCAGCCGTTTATTAGCCGCGATTAGCCGTTATGACCTGGGGAAGGACATAAGCTGTATAATATCATACTAATAGCCTAAGTTATCTAAGATCTGATGCTGATCTTTGGAGATATACAATGGAACTCTTTTTTAAATAATAGACAGCACATCTCTCGAGATTCGACGGTTTCCGACGTCCCGTCCTATGTAACGTATTGGGGCTGCCTCAGTTTATCTATGAAACATTATTTGAGTTAATAAGTAATTAATATTTTTGTGTTTACCTGGCACCTACTTAGTATTTTATTAGGAAAGGCACATTTAGTTTCCATTATTATTTGGAAAATGAGAATTCACTCTTTAGGGACTTAGCGCCAAGGTGGAGCGAGATTTAAAATTCTCTTACGATTATTGCGTTTTGCAGGTCAGTGCCAAGTGTGCCAACCACTGTCAACCCCTCATGGGTCGCGTCGCACACAGTTGATTAAAATATGATTCGCGACTTTTTCATGAAATAGTAATGCAAATGGATTTAATTAATGAAGGGGGTTGCACCCGATGCTATTAATCATTTTAATTTCGTAAAAAAATACGAGCCCCGGTCGCGGATCATATTTTAATCAACAAACAACTTGCCACTGACCTGCAAATTACAAAAAATATAAGTAAATTTGAATTTCGACGGATTTTTTAGCGTTTCCCCCTTAATAAAATTGGCAAGTCAAGTAGGTACGCTCTTTACTAATACAAACCCAACTTTTTTATTTTATTTTGAAAGTCGGTTTTTTGCAAATAGTTTTTATATTGCTAGTAATACATATTTGCTATGCTTTTTTTTAAATTAATATATTGTCATGTATAAACTAAAATATTTAGTGTTCGCGTACTAAAATCCTAGTCCTAGTGGTCGCAAACTAATCATCGATCGTAAACCATTGTTTTTATCATTTAAATATGGGTAACAATTGAAAGGTTTTCGAATATTTGCTGACTTGCTGTGACTTAAATTTTAGTATTCGATCGCCTATATTTACTTAAAACTTTTAAATTGCCCATATCCAAATGTATGAGAAATGCATGGTTGCCAATTAAATGTTGCACTATCATGTGTCAGTTTACGACCAGTGGAAGTTCATGTGTTTAATTTTTCTATCCATCCATCTATCCGAGCTATTGGGGCTCTCGGTGGTTTGATTTACATTCTCACTTTCGCTGCCCAGAACACAGCGGTATGAGTTCAAAATAAATGGTATGATTTGGACTGGGCACCGAAAGGGTTAACTAAATGCATGCCAGTGTGGAACCGAGAAGCTAATGAAATATTGTTAAATATGGTTGAAAAACTGTTGGTATAATATAATATTCACCGACGAAAGTACAATATTGTAGTCATCGGAGTTTCGTGGGAGGATATAGCGAAACATCCAAAATGGGAAACGCTCAGAAACGAGCCTGGAACTGAACATACTCGTGCTGTAAAGCTTTTTTGTAAATAATAAAAACGACTTACAAAAAAAAAAGTGGAAAATAACTTTACTTCCGGAAGTCGGCGCCAAAAAAGTCAACGAAACCAACTTAAGTCACAGACTTCGACTTTTTTATGGAAGTCGGTTTTATTTTTTACAAAAAGTTTTTTATTACAGCATTTTTAGTTATGGTAGGTATATTGACATTATATCACATAATTTTTATCGAGTATTCATTTTCCATTGTTACTAAAAGATTGCCAAATCGTCCATAAGGACAGAAAAAAAAAAGAATTACAGACGATATCTCATAAACTTCCTAAGCAATATAAATAAACTCAATATAGGTAGGACCACGTGGCGTGGGAAGTATCCTATCAAACAAAAAAAGATTTTTGCAAATCGGTCCAGCTTTGAGTAATCGGTGAACATACATAAAAAAGATTCCGACGTATTGAGAAACTCCTCCTTTTTTTGAAGACGGTTAAAAACTAAACTTTTTTGCAAAAACAAACCGAAATTGGGAAATAATACTAAAAGTACAAAATAATGATTGAAATAAAAACATTTTGCACAAAAAAATTAACAACGAGGATAAATAACGAATCGGTGGAAAATAAGTTAACCTGATAGAACTACAACCTAGTTACTATCACATTAGTGTTTTTTTGTGAATGAGAAATCATCAAATAACTTCCCCCACTATGAGCGGATACATCCGACAGAGAACCAAAGTTATCGACATAGCTCAAAGAATCAGCAAGCCGAAGTGGCAGTGGGCTGGCCATATCTCACGAAGAACCGACAACCGTTGGGGTAAACGTGTTCTTGAGTGGAGACCGCGACTCGGCAAGCGTAGTGTAGGACGCCCTCCGACCAGGTGGGATGACGATCTAAGAAAGACTGGATGCAGATGCTGGATGCGGCAAGCTGAAGACAGGGCGCTATGGAGCTTATTAGGGGAGGGCTATGTCCAGCAGTGGACTAATATAGCCTGATGATGATGATGATGACTCTGAGCGGAGCAAGAGTGTCAGACTTGTTCTGACTAAAACCCACCCATGTTTCTTCTATTGCTCTTTACGTTCGGGGGCCGCGGTTTCTTTTTCGAACAACCCGCAACCCCGGCAGGCGATGGCCCTGGCAGGTCCCTCTGCTTTGCTGACATCTCTTTGAGGCGTGCTTGAAACACTAACGCGCCATCAACACGGCCTGCCGTCAATAGACGGACGGACGGTGAGCTACCCATTGCTCACCGTCCACAGGCCCGCATCTACGATGGCCGGGAGTTTGGGTTGGTTTGAGGAGGTTCTCTCCCTCAAATGCCCGGCCAACTCCTTCGCTAGCATTACTGCTTCGCAGAAGGAGGTGACCGCTTCCCATTCTCTCTCGCTCCGGACCATGGACTGAACCAGGGTGCGGGAGATCACCGCCGCCGATCGCCTCTACGAGTGCACGGGGCGGATCGCCACTGTGTGGTCCACCGTGTCCTCCAGGCGATCGTCACAATGCAAATGGTGACACCCGGGCGTTTCCTCCCGCCCGATTATGTGCAGGAACTTCCCGAAACTTCCGTGTCCGGTGAGGACCTGCGTCAGGCGGTAGGTGAGGACGCCATGGCGCCTCTTCAGCCACTGCTCAAAGAGGGTAGGTACTTACCGCCACTATTGTGGCGTGCCCTGCACGGGGTTGCGACAGTCGCTCTCCGTGCCACCATGAGATCACACCGGAGGTCTTTCCGCTGGGCGGCAATTTGCCGCGGCAGTAGAGATTCCCCCCGGTGTAGTTCCTCCGCGCAATCATAACATTACATTTGAAAATATTCATACTAGAACAAGGAACGAAGACAAGAACAAAATGACATTGAAATTATAACAATTACGAGTTCCTACGTAGTTAAATTTATTTTGTTTATGTAACTCAACCTAGAGACGCTAATTAATTTCCTCTCGAACGCAAGTTTTCCGTTAAGTCTATTTGAGCAGTAGAACTTAAAAATAGATAGGTACACTAAATTTATTTTTGTTAACTTGTGAAGCAAGAAAGTTTTGTGTATTTGTTTTGTTGTAAATAGGTACAAGCTGGTAGAATGATGCTAGAACGAGCCCAGTTAACTCCCAAATCGGCACGGAGAGTAAGTTTTCTTTTGCACGAGCGACATAATGATAGGTAAGTTTAAATTTCATACAACATCATTTATTTTTATGTTAATTTTACAGAGTGTTAAATTATTTTTTTATTTTTAGTATGTATTGCTGTTATGTTGTGTACCAAATATTTTATTGAAATATGCCTCCGACCGGCAGAGCAATGCAAGTGCACTTGTGTTGTGATACAAATGTGACGAATATAATAAGGTTCTTTCAGTTTAATTTAAATCAATAAAATAAAGCAATGACAAAACTTGAAACCAATGACGTGGGTGTAAGTCGTAAAAAAAATTGTCCGGTGACCGGTCTTGTGGATTGTGGGCCGTAAACTCGCGCAGACCGCGGCGCACCGCATCCTCATCAGCTGTCTGGTAGGCGGCGCGTGACGTCACCGGCTCAGCGCCACCACGCCGCGCCGCCTGCCCCAGTGCCCACAGCCCACTGTCCGACTACTGCCAGTCACCCAATCAATAGCAACTGAGCCTGTGCCGCCACTCCACACACCATGGCTATGCACCGTGGTATGAATGCAGTTATAAACTATGCCTGCTTTTATTTGTTATAGGTATTTCTAACGGCGCCCGTGGGCCTAAGACTTGGCTTTACATGCAGTCTCCAAATATCTGGCTCGGGCATGCTGGCTTATTCGTAAATCTCTATAATATACCGTATTGGTATCGATATCATGTACTATTTACTTGTTCTGTGGTATTGCGCATTAATTCTGACGCAGAACCATTCTTGCGCAAATAACGCAATGAACGACATCAGGGAATCAAGCGTAAGGAAAACCATGAGTTGTGCATTGCCGAATATAAAATGTTACTTGGGTACATTACATTTTTCCTTGTTTATAAAATAATATGGTGAAATTTACCTCCAAGCTTCTGAAGCTCACGCGGGTGAAAAGGTAGTTGAGGAATTACCTATTTGCAGGAAATTGGTACATTATAATTATGTATTCAGGTATTATACTGTGACTTACAGTGTATTCCCAATTTTTCACTACAAACGACGAATCTCGAAACTGATTGTAGTATTACCTATATTATTAAATATCTTTTGATTTCAGTCCAGTCAGGCATTGATCCGGTGAGTAATATTATTACAAAACACTAAGCTCAAACACTGCCCGTAATTTGTAACGTGAACGTTCGTCGTAATAATATGGGTTCGCGGTATCGACCGGGCGCGATCTGCGAGCGTCCGGCACGTCGCGGCGCGTCTTCGTTTTCAGCGCGACTGTGAATGCGAAATGCGAGGAGGCGACTGCTAGCGCGATATCTAATTGCGGTGCGAGCGGGGCGCGCGGGACGGGGCGCGTTGCCATGGTGCGAGATCAGGCCACGTGCATGCGGCCAATAGCAGGACGCGGCTGTCCCTCGGGCCTCGCGAAGCACGCTGCGCCGTCGTGCCGCGCTACCCTGCGCCGCGGCGCCGCCGGCCGCTACCCCTGCGGCCCTGTAGCCTGTAGCCCTGGCTACACTCAGACATCGCACACGGCCGCGGCCGATGCCAAACACCTGCCTTACTGACCTGCACCACGCACCATTCAGTAATTAATGGAATGATGACACATGCCGACGTGATATTAGTCGCAAGATATTTATGACCTGATTTTAAGTAGGTAGGTCTTAAAACCGGGGTTAGTTTTTTTACAAGCTTTTATTGAGTTTCACCTGTCCTGATGTTTGTCTGAATAAAATCTTATATCTGGGTCAGCTTTTGGGCAGGATAGGTAAAGATAAAAATTGATTAAACTAATACAGATTTAGATAGATAGATAAATCATTTAATTAGATTTATAGACCTCTATAGTCTACACAAATAGGTAATTGTCTTTCCGATGAATGATAATTATGCTTATACCCATGTTACCAGCAATAGTCTACTAACACAATACTGGCATCTCAACTCCCGCGGTATCTATTTTCAACCGTTTGTTTATGGTACATAAGTAGGTATGTACCACCATACCACAACTAAAAAGGCTGAAAAAAATAACTTCCAAAAAAAACGGAAAATTACTTTACTTCCGGAAATCTTTATGAATTATACAACATTAATAACAGTCAGTAGATCATTAGAATAGGTACGCTCGCTCTTTGTTTGGATGTAACCGGTAAATAGGTATTTAATGACGGCGTATTTTTTTTTTTAACAAACACAACGCTTGTTTTTTTTTTTTTTATTTATTGAGGGATTTTTTATTTTATCTTATCTTATTTCTCCACAGAGCCTGTTCAACTAAAAGAAGCACACGCATTTAAGACTTTTTAATAATTATGAAGAACAGGATATAAAGTCCTTCACACTCCATCAAAAAGGGAGGATCTTCCAAGGCGGATAAATTTATTTTGAACTGCTGTTAGCTCTTCAGCTGTGGCATAGATGGCGCTGCAGTACTTTTTGCTGTCGTATTTATATTGCCGCAGTACTTAATGTAATGTTTAGAGACATTACAATAAGTACTGCTTAATATTTTATGAAAGTTTAAAATCTATTTATTAAGAAAATATCATAAATAAACATGATTAATGTAAAATAATTAGGTAGGTAGCTAATTCTATAACAGTCGCCAGGCGGGTCGTGCGTTAAATCCGCCATAGACTAATTTACATTTAATATAAAAAACCGCCTCGGCTACAATGACAAAGTTTTCTTTCTTGAATAAAAATGTATAAAATGTATACTTCCGGAAGTCGGTGACTTTTGTTTGTTTCATTGTTTTTTTGCCACTAAGTTACTGTAATAAATTATTTTGGAAGTCGGTTTTTTTTTGCATAAAAGTAGGTACTTAATTCATTTCAGCCTTTTTAACTAAAAATTTGTGAAAATGAATACTCGATAAGAATTTGTGTCACAAATTCTTATCGAGTACCGTAAAACATGGCGACTTTGCCCTCGACATTTGACTTTGCCCAGTTGTGTATTTTTTAAAAAACTTAATACATACCAAATTTGTCTATAGTTAGTGAGAACATTTTGTCTATGGTAAAAAATTCATCATTTTTCTGGCAACACTGTGTGACGCGCTGTCACAGATGTTACTTACTTCAGTTGTCTGTCAGACGTCGTTGAAGTTAGAGTTTTTTTTTGCGGGCAAAAACTTTTAAAAAAACTTTTTCGAGAAGTGCTACTTGGAGTCATCGCAGGTAAGTAATTTTTATACATCCGTTATTACATTGGAAATGAATAATATAGACTAGTTTACTTCGCTAATTGCGTCATATAATCATAAAATATAACGGTGGGCAAAGTCACAAGCATATTTTTTGAATATCGTTGACGACATTGCCCAACGTTTCTTTTTGACTAGGGTTGTCACCCGAAGTACATTTTTTAACCGAGTAAAAAAAGGAGGGTTCGGATTTGATGAACAGTTAATAATGTTGGTAAACATATAAAGTTTAAAAACACAGTCGGGATTTAGAAGATACGAGGGCTCGTATCTTCCAAATTCTGACTGTGTTTTAAAGTTTTTTGTTGATGGGTTTTAGGTTCTTAAAAACTATATGTATTTACATCGAAATCAAACTACCTAGGTACTCTTGTTTTACCTCTACCGCGATAAAATTCATAAAATAATTTCTAATATAATTGTTAAAGTATTTATCTTCTCTCATGTCGTAAAGTTCGAATTATAAACTTGTTAATTTCTGAACTGTCTAAATGAATGCGAGAAGAGATTGTGTATGAAACTGTACAAAATTAGGTATTAAAACACTCTTAAGTATTATACTATTAAAAATCTAGCATTAACGACTCGGTTTCATATACTGCTATCATAGAATTGTACTTCAAAAAAAATTTTTTTTTCAGTATGGATAAACGACCCGAGAGACTTTAATTTAGGTAAGTGACTAAGTATTTTAATTTTTGATAGGTATTGAATTTGTGTTTAAATTTTTTTAAGGCGTATTTGTGTGTTTATTGTATTATGTATTTATTCCAAACGTCCCGAAGTACCTATTAGTATGAATGAACGACGCACGGGGTACAGGGTCGCGCGCGTATCGCAATGTTCGTTATTCATTGCGTAGCCAATATATGTAGGATTAGGGACCTAGAAGATGAATTGATTCATGCCAATAGTTGTATTTTAAAGTTACAGAGAGAAAGACAAACTAGTCAGGTTATTGAAACTAACCACTTATATAAGGAATTGTTAAATAGTAATTGTACTTCCCCTTCCTTAATAACTATTGATTTGACTGAAGATTCCTTACTAAAACCAAATTATTCAGTAAGCAATAAGAAAATAAAAAAATATGCCAAGTTAAATAGACTAATTAAAAAATGTAATCAATTTAAAAAACAATATAGACACTTTTCTAAAAACATTCCACTAAGGAAAGAACGTGTTGATTTAGTGAACAAGTTAAAAAATTATCAAATAAAGTTAGAAGACAGTATTAAAATATATAATATAGATACTCAGCAATTGCAGTCTGAAATAGAGGTACTTCAGGACTCACTTCGTTCCCTTTCTAGTAAATATGTGAGTTCTCAAAACCAAATAAGGGAACATATTCTTGCAGCAAATGAGTTGGTAATGAGTCAATGTAGTTGCCATACGGTTTCCAACCATGACACTACCCAGCCTGAGGTAATGGAGGACCCGTCCCAGGCTGAGAATTTGCCTCTGGACTGTATACTCAACCAAGATGCAGTTAATATTCCACAAAATAATTTACAAGTGGTACAAACTGAGATATATGATAGTTGTGAATGTTCTCACTCAGTAATGTTTTCAGATAGTATAGGAAGGGGTGTAGGTAAATTATTAAGTAATAACCTGAGTTTTCCCAGTCAAAATAATTGTATGCCAGGGTTAAATTATAAACAGATAATGGCATTAGTAACTGGAAATGTTTATAGTAAAAATACTGATTTAACTATATTTATAGGAAATAGTTCAAAAATTACAAAAGAAGACATCACAGATAGTGTAACTGAGTTGTTAAAGTTGAACTGTCGTAAAATAATATTGTGTGCTTTTCCATATTTTGAAAGATTATCGAAACGAATTAACAATTATATTCACATGCTGAATAAGCATGTTCATTTTTTGGTAGGTCACTATTGTGACAAACTCATGTATCTGGATATTAACAATGTTGTTGATAAACTTAGGTCGACACGGGGTAATGTGTTTCTACCTACTAGTTGTAGACACAAAATAGCTAGGCTATTAGCTTATAATATTCACTCGGACATAAATATTATGTCTATGTTTTCTTCTATTATTAACACTGCTACTATTAGTACTTATACTAATATACCTTTTTACAAGGAAGGCGGGGGAGTATTGTCACTCACTCCGGCTCATTTAAACTAGCTAGTAAGACAACAGAAGATATAAATAACATAAGTGTTACACTCACTAACACCAAGGTACCTTCTTGCTCTCAAATAATTAAATTTAAAAAAGGGGCTAAGCAGAATTCCTTGAAATTATTCCATCAAAATATTCAAGGTTTCTCTTCGAAACAACTAGAGATTGAATTGTTTTTAGAAAAAACCAAGTTTGATATTGTATGTTTCACCGAACATTGGCTAAAAGATCATGAAATGTTAATTAACTTTGAGAATTACAGTGTAGGCAGTTCCTTTAACCGCAAATCTAAGATGCGTGGGGGTTCACTTATCTTAATTAAAAATGGCATTAAATTTAAAACTCGTAATGATATAATTGATCTTTCGGTTGAACATAATATTGAAATGTCTTGTGTTGAGCTAGATAAGCATGTCATAGTGTGCGTTTACAGACCCCCAAATTATCAAAACTACTCTGTATTTGAGTCAGTAATGGAAGATGCTTTAGCAAAACTTGCAAAAGGTAATAAATTACTAGTTATCTGTGGTGACTTTAATATTAATATTTTAGATATAAATTCAAATAGCAGTAGATTCTTACATCTTTTTAAATCATTTAATTTGATAAATGTCTTTTCGGAGCCTACCCGAATTACTACAGACACTGCTACATGTATTGATAATGTCTTTTGTTGCTGCGACTATTTAAATAAAGCCATTGTAAATTACCTTCCATCTGATCACAGCGGTCAAACCGTCGTTTTCGAGTCTTACACACCGTCACAAAAAACCCAGATAAAATCTAGACAAATAACACCCAGCAATTTGAATAAATTTAATAATAATTTAATTAGTAATTTAAGCACTCCGGGATTTAATATTGAAAATGTAAATCAATTTTATGAGGAATTCTTTTCGGTTGTCTACACAGAGTTCAATGATACGTTAAAAATAAAAACTAAATCTATTAGCCCAAAGTTTATGTTTAGTGATTGGGCAACTAAGGGTATAAGAAAAAGTAGGGAACGATTGTTTGAGCTTTACGGCCTTAAGCCTTACTTCAACTCAGAAACTTTCAATCACTATGTTGCAACTTACTCAAAAATTTTTAAAAACACCTGCAAATTAGCTAAATCTTTATTCATTAGCAACAAGATTAAATCCGCCGATAATAAAATTAAGACGGTTTGGAAAATCATTAATAGTGAAACTAACAGAAACAAAAAATGTAATAATGAGATCACACTAGAGTCTTCGCGTGGTCTTCTAACCACTAAAAACGAAGTTGCTCAAGAATTTGTAGATTTCTTTACTAGTATCCCACTTAAAACTACTGAAACATTAAATTCTTCACCCATGCTTTCCATTGATTTATTAAGAGCAAATGTTTCACCATGTCCGGTTGAGTTTCAATTTAAGCATATTAACCCCACTGCAGTCATTAAAGCTTTCAAGCAAATCAAAATCAAATTAACCGAAGATCTTTGGGGAATGTCTATTAAAGTTTGTCAAGCTATTATTGAGACAATAGCACCGTACTTAGCCATAATATTCAATTTGTGTGTGGACCAAGGAGTTTTTCCGGACCTTATGAAATACAGTAAAGTTATACCCCTTTTCAAATCTGGGGATAGTAAAGACACCAATAACTATAGACCCGTATCCGTTTTGCCGGTTTTCAGCAAGGTGTTTGAAAAGGTAATGCTTAATCAAATGCTCAACCACTTTAACACCAATAAGATCTTACATGAAAAACAGTATGGTTTCACCAAAGGACGTTGTACGACTGACGCTGGTGTTACCTTGTTAAAACACATATTTACTGCGTGGGAAGAGGCACAGGATGCCATAGGAATCTTTTGTGACCTTTCAAAAGCGTTTGATTGTGTTAGCCACGAAACCCTACTCTTGAAACTTGAACATTACGGCCTAGGAAAACTTGCGCTTAGTTTAGTAAAATCATATTTAAATGATAGACAGCAGCAAGTGCAAATAAATGGTGTCAATTCAATGGGTTTAAATGTAAAGATGGGTGTACCACAAGGATCGATATTAGGTCCCTTCCTCTTTTTAGTATATATTAATGATCTACCCCATTTATTTAAAAACCAACCACAAATGGTGTTGTTTGCTGACGATACTTCTTTAATATTTAAGATAAATAGACGTGCCACAAATCTAGACGACTTAAATAACGCCCTATTACAGGTAAATGATTGGTTCACCGCCAATAATTTGGTATTAAATGGGAAAAAAACGAAGTGCATAAGATTTGCTCTGCCAAACGTCAAAAGTAGTGATTGTGACATAGTATTGAATCAAGAGAAACTAGAATTCGTCAATAAAACTGTTTTCCTGGGGATAACGCTCGATTCAAGGCTACAATGGGGTCCGCATATAACATCTCTTGCAGGACGGCTTAGTTCAGCAGCATATGCTGTCAGAAAAATCCGTCAGTTTACTGATGTAGATACCGCGAGGCTAGTCTATTTTAGTTATTTTCATAGTATAATGTCATACGGTATTTTACTTTGGGGACGGGCTGCAGACATCGAGTCTGTATTTATTCTGCAGAAAAGAGCCATTAGAGCCATTTATAATCTACGTAGGCGAGATTCTCTAAGAGAACAGTTTAAGGAAATTAACATCATGACAGTACCTTGTCAATATATCTATGAAAACATCATGTACGTCAGAAAAAATTTGCATCTATTTGGTAAACGAGGTGATAGACACAAGTATAATACTAGAAATAGGGACGAATTGGTTCAGCCGGGTTTCAGGTTAGCTAAAGTAGACTCATCTTTCATGGGGTACTGTTTGAAATGCTACAATAAAATACCTCCCCACATTCTTCAACTGAATGAAACGAAATTTAAATCTTGTATTAAACGCACACTATGTAGGCAAGCATATTATAAGTTGGGGGATTATATTGATGATAAAAATGCTTGGCTCAATGCTGGTCCTGCTCCTCAAGCTTAGGGGTAAACTCATTGATAAGTATCCGAAGCTATAGTGGAAGCTGCAGAAGATTGTAAGACTATCTTTGCAATGTATAGAATCAATTCTCTAGTATTGTATAATTATTAAGCCCATATGTGAGTGCTATGTATTATCATTGACTTGACGAAGCCCTGGTGGTTAATAGTGTCATGCTCACTTAAATGTCTCGCTGATAGTGGCGGGTGTGTCGGGTCATTTAGCTCCCTTCAAAATGGTCGAGCTGAATGGGGCTGATCCATACGTCATGTTCGTGAACGGGCGCTGTCAGTTGGGACTGGTCATTTTTTAACTACCACGGTCATTTTTTTTAACTTATTTAGATTTTAAATTGAATTTTGCTTTTTATTTACTCTGGACGCTCTTACTGTGCACGTCTTTCTACATCGTTCTCACATATTTGTATAATCTCAACACGAATGATGTAAATACGATTTTGTAAAAATATTATAATTTAAAAGAGTGTCCATGGAGTTTCTTGCCCATTCTTCTCCATAGAGATCAACGCTTTGGAATGGGCAACTACAGTACTTTCACAAGTTATTATGCCTTGTGACCGGAATTGTAGCAGCATCATTTTTTTGTTCTTGTTTTTTTTTGACATTCAAAAGTGCCTGTAATGGTCTAATTGAAATAAATGCTTTGAGTTTGAGTTTGAGTTTGAGCCGAAATAAAATTGAAAATTGAAAAACGTTCACCTATCATTTCCGGGAAAATATTTCACTATCAACATGTTAACAATACCAGTCTAAATTCATACTTTTCGTTTTTGCCAACCTGTCAATTACACCCCGTATTATAATGATAAATTAAAAAGGGAAATAATATAACATCATTTTTTACATAATATGCTTTATTTGTGAAGTGTTCAAAAACTAAAAAAAAATAAACTAAAAAGTATGTACCTATCTCGGTCTTTGTTTTTATATGAATTTTTTTCTAAATAATTATAAACCAGAATTTTTAAGTCCAACTTGGTCATTGGACAACCGTACTCCCCGGCAGCCACCAGCACATTCACCAATTTTTGTTCTTCATCAAGCGAAAGTTTTACTTGCCCTCCTATCGTTTTCATGTGACGATTTTTCACTTTATTTAATATTGATCGCCGTGGAATCCCAAATTGTTTTTCAGCTTCCCTACTTGAAATAGATTTATTTTGCACAAGCTCTACTGCTAAATTTAACATTTCTGTAGAATAATCTGTGTATTTTCTTGACCCAAGTTTTCTTCTATATCTCTTTTTTTTGTGTTACTAGACTTATTGTTAAGGAATGGTTCGAAGTGGTTATTCAGTGACCACCGCGTCTGATGACCCGTCTGCTGCATTGCATATGGGTTGTGGCGTGCCCAAATGTGATCATTCCGCCGGTTCCACATACCGTTTCGTGTAAAAGTCGATTCATCGGTCCAAATCACCCGTGAAACGAATTGGCGATTTAGCTGCTGCCGATGTATCAGCCATCTGCAGTACGCTAGCCTACGGGTTGAGTCGCCAAGTACCAGAGCCTGCACTTTATGGATCCGATATGGACGTTGCTTGTCCTTTCGAAGGACTTTGTGCACAGACCAATGTGAAACCCGGGGTCCGTTATTACGCCGTACAAGTTTTGCAGCAGAACGGGTTCCCAAACGCGGATTTCGACGGACAACATCTTAAATCGCCTGCTCAGAACGAGCATAGATTGTCCTTCCAGCACCTTCCTGCCGCGGCACAATAGGTACATTTTCTAAAACACGTTGATATGCCCGTGTGATAGTACGACTATTAGCTGGATGTCTTTCATTTGGGTGTCTTTGAACATAGAGCCTTAATGCCAAAGACGCGTTTCCTCTAGCTTCACCCAAGCACATTAACATCTGGCCATATTCGCGAGCACTAAACGTTTCATTACGCCGATTCATGACGATATCACACAACACAAAAAAAACACAACTCAACTCAACGACACAGTCCCAAACTCCCGACAGTTGAAAGAGAACGAAACGTCAAGAACGGACCAGCAATCGCGGCAGACTGACTGACTGAAGGGACTCGACGTGGCTTACCTAAACCTAAGTTACCTAGTGTAGTTTGTAGCATAGGGCTGCCCACATGATATGAAATGAAACATTTTCATTTCGGTAATTAGGTATAACGTACCTAACGTTAGTCGAGGAGCCCATGGCACAGTAGCTACCGCGGTCGGCCTGCGATTGAGATAAAGATGAAGAACTAGGTATTGAAAAAGAATCGTATCGTAATCGTATGATAAAGATTGTTATTAACGCTATCTCTTGTAACTTCTACTCGTGGTTCTGCTTCTAACTTTAAACCTAGGGCCTGTCAATCCCCAAGCAAACGCATAGATTATAAATAATGGTTTTTTATAGGGTATTTAATTAAAAACGCAAATAAGAAGTTTTTCTTATGTACCTAGTCTGTAAATATCGAAAATAAGCAAACCTTTTCGAACGCCAGCGTTCGCTCGGGGATTGGCAGTTTAAGGAATGTGAATCTGGCAATATTGACGCGATGTTTTTGTTTTATGTCCCACTTAATTGTCTAAACCAAATAATTTACATTACTGTAATGCAACGCGTGTGTACAGTTCGGGTGGCTTCGTAATTGATACTGTAGATCAAACTGTTAAACAGAGGACGCCGGCGTCCTCACACCTACCCCGTCTTTTTGTGTCTTTAATTACGATACTCGAAAGGTTAACGATTTAAAATAAGGTTTTCGGAACTAAGAAAGAACAAAGTCATTCCTGAGTATTTAATTATTAATAAAACATTTTACATAAATAAAAATAAAATTACAAGTATTCAATTCCATAAGCGGTACAACCCTAGCAGTGTCGGCGCGTAAAAGCAAAGGGCGGCGGCGCCGGCGGCCGCTTTGCTTTGACGCGCCGCCGGCGCGGCGGGTGCGCAGGCCAGCACTCAAAGGGAGGGTGCGAGCGAGCGAGCGGTAGGTATGCTGTCTCTGTCTGTCGTAGGCACTAAGGAGTGCAATAAACTTTTAGAGCTAACAGCTGATTCCGAGCGCGTTGCATGAATTTTCTGTTTACACCATTATTATTTACATTGCCGAGTTTAAGTTTTTTGCTTTTTTTCACTAAAATTATGTTTTTAGGACTGGATTTTGTTGTAACAAATGAATAGAAAACAAATCTAGTTGAAAAACGGTCGGAAAATTCGACAATTTTCCTGAAGAAAATTCCAACGTTTTTCAGTCATAAATCATGGTCTGAAGCTACTGTTTCAGTTTTTGCCAACCTGTCAATTACACCCTTTATATTATAATATTCCACACTAAAAATTATTAAATAGTTAAGTATTGTCAATGGTGACAACCCTTGAACAGTCGCCATTTTGTACGAAAAATGTTCTAGAAGGCTTTTTGACTTTGCCCACTCATTTTTAAGGGTCAAGGAATGCGAATATTTGGCGTATAATTTAATACAATATTGCATTGCCCAGTATTTTCATTCAGTCATATTTCGAATAGTGATAAAGTCCATAGTAACGGAGATCTGTAATGTGGGTAAAGTTACCAAATGTATAAGATTTTTTGCCCAACACCTTTAATTGTTATTTTGACTAATAAATATGCTTTTTTTTTACTATTTTTAGTTTTGTGTATCGAGACATGAGCATATAGTATTATGTGGCACCGAAACAATAATCAATTTATTAAAATTTTCCAAAATATCATTAATTAAGCATTTATTTTTTAAATTTATGGGCAAAGTTGCCATGTTTTACGGTATTCATTTTCCTCCGTTACTAAAACTTATAAACAGATCTTCCACCCTACATATATGTAGAACAAAGTACCGGTCAAGAAGTTCAATTCAATTATTTATTTAATGGCGTTTGTGGAAGGAGACACCACAATTTTGCCAATATCACGTAGGTACTATGGTAGACAATCAAACGCTGGAGACTATATCAATAATTATCATTGTTGAATAGAACACAAAAAAGAGTTTAAGTAAATGATTTAAAATATTTTAACAAACAAATAATGAACCATTTTCTGCACAGACATTTCAGACACAGTGTTCTAAGAGAGAAGTCAAGTAGTTTATTCACAACATAAGGGACCGCACTTGATTAGGTTTTCTTTGATACCTAGGTACATGCGTTCTCGAGATAAAGGGTCTTGACAGACAGACAAATAGACGGACAACAAAGTGATCCTATAGGCACAGATAATATAATCACAGATAATATAATACTAGCGTACAGATACTCCATCTCATACAAAGAAACGTGACCGCCGTAACTTCGTGATTTCTCCGGGCTATCCGGGCTATTTTTTTTTTACTCACAACGGCGCTAGATGGTGCTTGCAGCGATAGCTCATATTCAGTTTATTTTACATAGAACCAATAGATGGCGATAAAACCAAACTGTAGGTACTTTTGTACTGTAAACTAAGGTATATAATAGCCCTTTGACCTTGAAGCTTACGTCGTCAGTCACTCGGCAATCGCCATTTATAAATTCACGTTCTTTCATGCCTATCATTATATTATCTGAGGCGTGCGTGGGGTATAGCTACATGTTTTTCGGTAGACTTAGTTATTATTTGTTAGGTTCAGCGTAAACGTTAACGCAAATTATGATAATTATCAAGTATTTAAGTCAATCAAAGTTATTTATAATATTATCGAAATAGCGAATAGAGGAGCTCGTGGCTAAATAATAGCAGCCGCTCGGGTCGATCTTTAGGTTAAGCCGCGCTTGCCTAGGTTGGTCTGTGGATGGGTGACCACCCGTTACATACCGAGTTTCCTCGGTGCCTCGGAAAGCACGTTAAGCCGTTGGTCCCGGCTGTCATTTGTAGATCTTTGACAGTCGTTACAGGTAGTCAGTGTCCCCAAAAGTCTGACAACCAGTCTTGCCAAGGGGTATCGTATTACCCAGTAGGTACTAACTGGGTTGTCGTCATAACAAGGAAGGTCTCATCATAACTAACAAAATGAGCCCAAACTCGACACATCTAGTTCGATCCTTCGAGGAGTTCCAGTAGCAGTCACCGAAGTAGAACTTCAGGTTACTCCATCAAGTCCGGAGGTAAGGTGTCATCATATTTAACAAAACGAGCCCAAACTCGACACATCTACTTCGATCCGTCGAAGAGTTCCAGTAGCAGTCACCGAAGTAGACCTTCAGGTCACTCCTAATAAGTGCCTACTGTAAGTGAAACGCGCTAGAATAGAAATAAAATTTGAAATAATCTAAGCGTCGAACATTTTTCAATATCAAAAACAGTATTGTGCACCATGTAATGTAAGGACTAAAGTTCAATGCATCGTGCGTGGCTGTTAGTCATGTCGGAACACGATCAAACACCGCTTGGTAGTTATATCTGTCACTTTCTTGCAGATGTTTTATGTACAAAAATGAACCTTACGACGAAACCGGTTCCCGGTTCTTATAGGCTGATTAACCCTATCATACGGGTTAATCTATATTGTGGGGTTTTAAACCTAACCCTAAAAAATAAACCGGTTAAAACCCTCATTCGGATTAACCTTTTGGTCCCTGTGTCGAATTGTTAAAATTTATTCCGTAAATCCTTAATTAGTTTATAAAGTGAATAGCGTTTAAGTAACTAAGCCTGACTGTTTGTTTAGCAGTTTGCGGGTTATTACCGGAAGTTTGTTAACGTTAAAACACTGTAAGATTGTCAGTCTAATTTGAATAAATGATTTTTGATAGCTAAGAAAGTTTTACTTGTTGCGGTGTTCTCTTTTCATGAAATCATTCCTCCTCATACCCCTCGTCCAACTTCTGTCAAATGTCTTCTTTCTTTTGTTTTCTTTTTTTTTTCAAACTATGTATTTGTAAATCAATCGAAATTAATCAAATTAAATTGTAACTTTTTGGATCGTTTTTTTTTTACTTGAAGTCTCTTTTCTGTTTCTGGCATTGTGTCATGAATTGATAATCTAAATCTGCAAAGAATAGTTATTTGTTATACAAGATTGCAAAGTTGCTTTTTAACCGCGTGTTCAATTTTGATGACCGAGCAAGCGAAGGATTCTAAAATTATTTAGAATCCTGAGCGTTAGCGAGGGAATCAAAAGAGCACGAGCGAGGTGAAAAATCTTTGCACTCGAGTGCAACACGTAACTTTTCATTCCACCTCAGCGAGGAAATGACTAAATGCAAAAAAAAAAACGTTTATAATCACAAGATAGGTACACTTTTATTTCAGTTTAGGTATTAATTACTACATTATGACAGGTAAGTATTACAGAATAATCTTTAAATTATAACAAAATAATAGTAAGGTATAATTAAGAAAATTTTAAAGTAACGTTGAGCTACAGTTATTTAAATTGAGTGTAATATTTTTGTTTGGTACTGTATGTAATATTGGTGCTAGTCACTTGTGAACTGTTTTTCGGTAAACTATCTGTCGGATTCCCTTGGTGTGAATGTTGGAGAGAGAGGGAGATGGTTAGGTGTTTTATAACGGCTTATTTTTAATGTAGAAGGGCCAGTCCAAGGATCCGATTGAGGCTCTTTCAGTGTAATGGCTCCTACGATGCCTTCACATATTTTAGACTTATTTTGGATGGAATCCTCTATGTATCCCTCTACAACTGCATTGGACTTCCAGCCTCCGTGGCGCTTAAGGGACAGGAGATCAGCTCCGGAATCAGCCAAAAGTGTGGCTGAAGTTCGTCGGAAACAATGACCTGTGTACAACAGGGGTTCTGGAGGTTCAAGAAATGTTGCTATTTCTCGTGGGATACTGCCAATTTTATTAGTAGGTACCCATAGGCTGTCTAACACACTTTAGTTTCCATTGCGATACTGTAGAAAAAATCGATTGATTGGAGTGTTAGGCGGGCGTAAGGCTTGATATTTCTCAACAATAGTTACGTATTCCTTGCGAATGACGAAGTTGCGGTCTCTTTTTGTCTTTGTATTAGGTAAATTAATTAATAGTAAGTCATCTGAATGTTTCTCAATGTTTTTGACATTAAGTTGTGTTAGTTCATTAGTTCGACATGCTCCGTTTATTCCAATAATAAGAACAACCTGTAACGTAAAGAGTATTGTAGTAGATAAATGAATAAAATTGATATGAACGCATAATTATGCCTATCAACAATGATATTCTAATATACAGATATGTTATACGCTTACAAATCTACAGAACAAACTGTTCCGCGCCGAGCGGCAGCACACATACACACTTTTTTATTCACACATTACATTTCACTACAAGTAAAAAGGATAGCTTGATAAAACGCAATAAGAAAAAAAGGGACAGCTAGATAAACGCGTCATCAATCCCCCCGCACGTCGGCATCATAGACTAGCAAATTAACTAGGCAGAAGGTACAAACCGCGTGTACAGAATTTGTAGTCGGGATTTGTGCCTATGCAACGAATAAACACTATTAGAAGACAAAAGGTAGGTGAAAAATAAACACTTTTTTAAAAGAAAGAAATGTATACATTATGTACAGTCAAAGTAATAAATCTTGTTATTATACATAATTACTAGTTATTATTCATAATAACTACTCAATTTAATGAAAGTCATAAATGACACAGAATTCATCACATTAACTAGTTGTTATGTATAATATCTGGCACGACTTAGTTAAAGTGATAACTGACATCGAATTTATCATATAAAACTATAAAATAATAAACTAAAGCACAAAAATATACAAAAACCGTCAGTTATAATTCTCAATATCCTTAAAACTAAATTATCCATATCAGTCCTAAGCTCCTTCGGTTTCACAGTTGGGTAAACCTCGAATTCAAATAATTATATTTGAGTGATTATGCAGACTTTAACCAAATGGCATCAGCTAGTCGAACTGCTTTTTTTACTTTGACTAACATCGACCAGCTATTATGAATAATAATTAGTCAAAATCACTTTCACTATTCAGTTTAGTGATTATGCTTAATTACTAGTTATGCATAATAATGTTAGATTAAGAAAAATGTTATAACACTTTACAACATTTTTATTAATAATTTATTATAAAACCAGTAGGTTTATCTTATTCTTATAAAGACGACTTTACTGCCTAATATTCGCATCTGTATTTTTATTCTATGACCAGAGTGCACGCATCCTTGTCGTTCAATACGACACCAGAATATTACGAAAATAATTGAAATATATTAATAAATCGAAGAATTTTGCTTAGTTACGTGTGGTATGAGATCCCTTGTGTTTTATTAATTTTTTATCATGATTGGTACACTTTTTAAATACACACGATGGCATTTTGGATGGCAATTACGTAGCAGCGCGCAACGTATTACTCGTAGTCGTGCGAGACACAGACTAAAAGCAATTGTCCTACTTAGGACGTTTTCTGGTCTTCACGTTTTGAGCGCTCATAACATATCTGTTTACTAAAATATCATTGCCTATCAACATCTACTAAGTATACTATTTAATTGAGATTAATATACTTAAGTAGATACTGAATCAGTGCAACTGACTTACTTTTGCCGCCAAATATACGGAATCGGGTGCTTCGTTAAGAAACTTTTCAATATCAGATAGGTACTGTGAAAACCTTCGATTTTTTTGGTTGATGACCAGATGAGGCTCTTTTTAAAAATGCCTCTAATTTAGGATAGGTATCGATATTTATGTCTTTTTTCATCTTTATTGCTGCTTTTAGCATCGAATACGTACTCCATAGAGTGCTTGCTTTCTTGTTCTCGGATAATTCTATAAAATATGCCAGCAAAACGTTTTCTGAGAAAGTTTTGGCTCCTTTTGCTAGTCGCCACGTGTTGAACATATCGGGTACTGTTTTAAATACTTCTCGCGTGATTGTTGAGGGAGAAAGCTCATTTGCGCATTATTAACAGTTTCAGTCAATTCTGTTGGCGTCAAACAAACTTCCTCGTCGCTAGAATCACTCATTTTAGTTTTTTCACTTGTTTTCAAGTTTCTTGTTTTTAATATAAGGTTTAACAATGACGTGAAAAAATGCCGCGTAAAGAACCGCGTACAAAGCAAATTGAAAAAACACCAAGAAGGTTCCGAGTCTGAGTTTTTAACAAATTAAAAAAAATCGGCACCATAGAGGTAGCAGTAAATCGGATTAATGTTTTTTTTAATTCACAAACTTAGTGCACACGATGTTCTAAATTCAATTTACTTTATCCTCCTAGAGAATAAAAACGGCTTTTCCACTCAGATATTGAAGATTAAAAATACCTACTCTTTCCGAGATGGTGGGATGAAAATACTTTTATTGTTTCTATATTTTTTAATTACTGTGATTAAGTACCTACTTACTTGCTAAATAAGTATTCTCCAGCGTTTGATAGTTTATTATCAGTTTACACGTGTTGTTGGCAAAATTGTGGTATCTCTCGTCCACAAAAGCCATTACTGAAGAGTTGTTGAAGTTTTACTTGACGGTGGCGTTAAACATGATCTTTTTTCACAGTAAGTCGCATTTAGATACAAAATCTGACTTACTGTTTTCGATTATTCCTATCTAGAATTTGCTGAGGTCAGTGATGTGTGACTAACAACAAAACAAAATTTCCTTGTAGAGTACTTGTTCCCAGGATAACCATCACAACACAAGGGAACAAAGATATCAGACTGCACGGGAACGTGTGCTGGTTGGCAAGGTGGTTAGCGGCAAGCAGGATAGCTAGTAGCTAGTTAGTACGGCTATAAAATTAATTGTAAACGCGTCAGAAGTAACAGCTTTTTGTCGCAGTCGCGGTCGGAGTTGAGTCGTCCCGGAACTGTACCCGATAATTGTGCTCAGTGGTATTGAGTTATATTGTAATTTCAAGTAATTAGTTTTTGTTTTTATAATTAAAGCAGTGTATGACACCGATTGTGTTTTCGTTGCACGAACCCCATACCACCCATAGGTAGGGGAGGGTTATGTCGGACTCTAACCGACTAGAAACCCAGTGTAGCTGCCGCAACCATGTGTCGGTGCCCCGGGAGATACAAGTACAAATTACAATGCAATAACATCTGACACATGAATGATTAGTCCTTGCATTACGCTTACGCCATACGTTTATTTATGTTATTATGTATAATAAGTAATATCCATGAAGATCATTTCAAAACGTTAAAATGAATGTCTATTTTCTACGTAATAAATATTCAAGTCAGATTTAATTAAGTAAGTATTTTAATAATAGTGACTGAACGTAAATCTCTTAAATAATGTGCAACTGTCGAATTTATGTAAAGTAATGCGTGTCGACGGCGACGCGAGACGGTCAGCTGTAGGCTGTAGGCTGTAGCGGACACGAGCACAGATACGCAGGCTGGTAAGTTGAAGTGGGCCCTGGAGGGCAAGTATGTACCTTTAACTTTGAAGTTTATCAATTTGACTGATACAAAACATAATATTAGGTACAATACTAATTGAATAACTGAAAGATGTTTATTCGAGAAGTCGGTTGGCTCTCTTGTCTCGATGTGACCCAAATAAGTAATTTTTTTTATATACCTTTAGAGGTATGAAGAACAGGGTGTAAAGTTCTCCATCCTCTATGGAAAAGGGAGGATCCTCCGACCAGACGGGTGTTGTGTCTGGTGGGCCACTGCCCGACAATTGCTTTTTTTTATTTTTTTATGAATGGCATCTCGCAGTTCAACCAAGGAGGTTGTCGTCTGCTTAACCGGGCGAATCCTGTGGATGCCTTAAAAATTAAGACCTCCAGCCAGGGTGTAAAACTTACAAACTAAGCGACTACACGCTAAGGGCACCCCCTGTGGGGTACGAGCCTCGGCTTAGGGCGTCGCTAAGGGACAGCAAGGGGCAAGCTGGATCTGAGTGATATTATTTAAGGGCTGATTTGGACTTACTGGCTCAGCAGCGCGGGCTGGCTCTTGCAAGGGACGGGTGGGACAATTACCGGGACGTCGCGACGGGCCTCGTCGGCGAGGACGGAATGACGGCGCTTTGCGTCTGAATTTACGAAGGGTGCTAGTCTCCCTGCTGCTCTCCTGAAACAGGGTTATAGCATCGTCAGGAGTGACGAGGGTATGACGGGGACGACGAATTTTACTTATTCGCGAGGGATCGTATCGAGCGGCCGATGCGATAAGGGGGTTGCGATGTTTTAACGCGGAGTCAAAGAAGCGCTTGGTAAGGCGCTTCATGAATTGAACGACGGTGGGGATTCTTAAGTCTAAGTGAAGACTATCGTTACGGACGTAAAAAGGGGCTCCCGTGATTTTACGAAGGAATCGGTTTTGCAAGGTCTGCATCTTATGAAGGAAAGGCGGGTTGGCGTGGGCGAACACGACACATGCGTACCTATGTCATGATGGGACGGATTACCGCGGTGTATAAACGCAATTTGCACTTGAGTGACAATTTGCTTTTTGCCTGAATTAAAAAGTGAAGCCTACTCATATTAAAGGCAGCGCGCGAACAAGCCGCTTTGATATGAGCCGCGAAGGACAAGTGACTGTCAAGAATGACACCTAAGTATTTGGCTTGCTTCTCCCAGGGGATAGGCTTGCCGTACATAGAGATCGGAGGATTAAAGCGCGGTTTGGAGTAAATAACCGCCTGACTTTTACCGGGATTCACCTCGATTCTCCATTTCCTGAACCAAGCGCCTAGGACGTCGGCTCAGGTCTGGAGGGTACGGGCGATAGCGTTTGTACAGCGGCCAGTATAATAAATGGCCGTGTCATCCGCGAACAGAGCTAACTGAGCTTTTTTGCTCTTGGGAATATCGCTAGTGAACAGCGTGAAGACGAGGGGGATAAGACGGAACCCTGAGGGACACCGGCCCTAATAGGATGAGGGGAAGAAAATGAGGCCCCTATGCGATAGCGGAAGGTGCGGTTCGACAAAAAGTCCCGTAAGATGAGCACGAGACGGTCCGGCACTCCTAGTGAGTACAGCTTGTATAATAAGCCGTTGTGCTGCCGCGCTGGAAGCCAGCGCTCATGTGTTCGACGATGCGGTGGACCTGTTGGATACACGAATGTTCGGTCCTGAAGCCGAATTGCTCGTTGGGAATGAGACTCTTAGTCTCGGCGAAATCTCTGAGTCGCTTATAAATAATAAGTCTCTCATAGATTTTGCCGAGTGCGTTCAGGAGACTGATGGGTCGGTAGCTCGTGGGCTCAGACTTGGGCTTGCCTGGCTTGGGATACCGATAACAGTGGCCTCTTTCCATATCTGGGGGAAGAAGTTGTTGCTCAAGGCGCCATTGAAGATGGCCGCCAAAAGGATAATGAGCTGAGCGGGGAGGAGTTTAATTACCCTATTGGTGATACCGTCGGAGCCGGGAGCTTTCCGTGGTTGAAGCCTTTTGATGATGTCTTGCACTTCGTCGGGCGTGACGAGGGGCAGAGGATCATCGGGGTCTTCTACGGGAGGTAGGGCAGCTCTACGTTCTACTTCTGCGTTCACCTTGTCGAGGTGACGCTTGATGACCGGTTGTGAGCTAGGGGAGCACTGGGACTCCAAACTGTCGGCTAGGCATTCTGCCTTTTCAGAGTCATCGAATGCGACGCTTTTGTCCGGACCAATGAGCGGGGGCATCGAAGCCTCCTCGGTAGCGCGCATTCTTCTCTGTAGTTGCCAAAAGCCTTGATGGGTGGGTTCCAGTTCGCTGAGCTCATTGTCCCAACGATTCGAACGATGCTCACTAGTGCGTTTCCTTACAGCACGCTGTAATGAGCGCATGTGAGCCTTGTTCGCGTCGCAGGGAAAATGGCTGTAGGCACGAATGGCCGCGTTCTTCTCGGTTATCAGATCACGTACGTCAGCGGGTAGACGCCAGCGATGATTACTCATTGCTGGGACTTCCCGTGAACAATCCTTTAGTATGGATTGAACGTGCTCTGTAAACGAGTCGATAGCGGCCGTCGTGTCTGCGGCCGAAACAATGTGATCGGGGATGGCGTCCAGGTGAGGTGACGTGGCGGAGTTCAGCTTTTCGCTGACTTTCCTCCAGTCAGTTATCACTTGGACTTGGGCAGGTTTGGGCTGGCTGGGGTCAGAAGGGCCCGAGCGAGGAACTAAGTGAAGAAAAACTGGGCGGTGATCGGAGTCTAGTTCGTGGATCGTCTCAATGGTATGCAACCTAAGGTTGATATTTTTGAGAAGCGCTAAGTCGAGAACGTCGGCGCGGTGCGCGGGGTCGTGGGGAAAGTGGGTGGGTTCCATAGGCGCGATGGGGTCAAAGTTAAGTCTGTCACCTAAGTTGAAGAGGGCTCTTCCTCTGGGATTGGTCGTCGAACTATTCCAGGCGGGGTGCTTGGCGTTGAGATCACGCGCTATGATAACGGAGTCACTCAAGCCGAATAGGGAAGACAGGTCGTCCATGAGAGGTGTATGATCCTCTGATGAACTAGCGGGAGAAATGTATGCGGAAACGATGGAGATAGGCTGGTGACCGGTCATACCAAGCCGACAAATGGATACCTCGAGGAGAGACTTTAAGGGAGGAGGATCTAGAGGGATGCAGTGCAATTCCTTCTTGTAATAAATTAACGTACCGCCTTTGTGACAGCGCGACCGATCGTTGCGTACTACGCGATAGTTGGCAATTTTCGGGTCACGAATTCACGATGGTAAGGCTTGAGGAAGGTTTCCTGGATGAGGAGAATATCTATTTGATGGTCGCGTAAAAACGAGGCGATCTCATCACGTTGGTCTCTAATGCCGTTGGCGTTAAAATAACCTAACTTGAGGGAACGGGGTTTAAAGCAACTTAAATTTTTGTTAGCCATTGGAAGGTTTATTTATATTTAAGCTGTCGGAGAGAGTCCAGGATCGCGGGATATGAATCCCAGACGCACCTGTAAGGCGCGTAACAGTTCCTCTGACTGTGCCCGTAGAGCTGGCATCTGTGGCACTGCCCGATGACGTGGGACCTGTACGGTTTCTCGACTGCTATACCTGTAAGTGAGCAGACGGATTTAATTTTAAAAATGGGATGGTGACCCTCCACTGGTTCGCAGACGACCAGTACCATATCGTACTGTTCGCCTCCTCTCGCTTTGTGAAGGCGGTGGACGGCTGAGACTGGGATATCCTGGGCCTTGAGGTCTTCCAGGATGTCGGACGATGGGATCTCCTTCAGGACGCGCCTGATCACCACACGGGTGGGCGCTTCCTCTGGGAGGGTGTAGGTGTGGAAGGCGATGTTCCTTCCACGCAGTTGACGGATCAGCTCCCTGTAATCAGAAGCGGTCGGGACGATTATTTTAATACCCTGTTGGGTGTTGGTGGCCTTTGAGTACTGGATCTTGTGAGCCAGACACAACTTGGACACGTCAGTCCATTTGGCTTTCTCTTGAAGAAAGACCGGAGGAGGAGGTTTCAGCTTTTTAGCTGAAGTCGCAGCGGGGGCAACGCTAGGGCTAGCTGGCCGGCTGGTATGAGCAGCGGCGGCGGAGGTCGAGGGGAGGGGAGAGGGAGGGCAGGTAGGCGCTTCGGCAGCTTTTTTGGCCTTGGTGGCTTGAGAGCTTTTGCCCTTCTTCCTCTTTCCCTTTCCGACGAGTTGGTACTCGTCTTCAGAGGTCGACGTGATGTCCGAGAATTCGGCATGCTCGGAATCGGATACCGGGCATGACGTGTCCATAATTTCAGGTGCGGACGACACCTGTGTCGGCGCCATTGTTCCACGAACAATGGACTTTTCGGGGTCCGGTTTCTCGGAACCCTTTGTCGGCCCGGAGAAAGGGCGAGTCACCGGCGGCAGGATTAGCTCGCTAAGTGGCCTGCCTTTGTCGGCAGGCGGCGGCGAGAGCGGGCTGTCGAGACATTCACTAAACTGCGCAATGGAATTGCGCTCCAGTGCTGCGAGTTCGGCGCCATATTTAGCCTCTAAATGAGGCAAATCCTTGAACAAGCGTTGGAGAACCGCCTTGTGCGGGTTCTCCGACGCCATTATGGAAAAATAGCCCTAAGGCGGTTAAAAGTTAACCGGCATGAGTGAAGCTCCCTAAGGCCCTAAAAATCCTAACTCCCCGGGTGGGTGGGCCCGGGGGTGTGTAGCCCCCCTGTCGGGATTGTGTATGACAGGGAGGTGTGTACCTACGGTGTGCCCTAAGCTTGTAAACCCGCTGCTAGTCTTAATGAGCAGCGGGGCCCTAGGGTCTTAAGACCGGTCCGGGGCGCTGGGGTTGACACGCCCAGACGTCCCGGGTGAATGCTGAAAGAGAACGGGGTTAAGCAACTGGGCGCGACTAGGAGATCCCCCAAGGCCGTGTGTTCAGTGCCCTTCCAATTTTGGTCACCCCTGAAGGGGGTAGACTCGGTGTATCGGGTCTACACCTCTTGGCTTCGTTGGCACCGTAAGGTTTCCACCAAGAACCACGAAACAGTGGATTTTCCCAGAGGGGGCAAGTATAACGTTTGACACAATCTCCAAAAGAGAAATACTGTAACAAGAGCTGTCTTGAAAAAGACAGCAATTGTTGCGGGCGTAGTCCGAGACTACGGATGACGTCACGCTAGCGTGACGAACTAGGCGTGCACTGACACAACACAATGGCGGCGGGGCGAGCAGGTAGCACGTCCGTACGCGGTGGCGGTCGGGCAGCGAGTGATTGACGACAATTGCTTGTCGGGTGCTCGTATATATGCTAACTTCGCGCACAACTTTGCTTGCGCGATGTAGGAATCTTGCCGTTTAGTTCTTCAGTGGCTGGATAGATGGCGCTGTAGTACTTTTTGCCACTTGCATCTTTGTGTCGCTATATACCGTTTTTCATCAAAAATACTCCAGCTGCAATTCTCGAAAACTACTCCATAAAAGCTCACTACTGCTCCTCCAACCATCTCTGTTTCTGTAGACATTTAGAAATAGCTCCTAGTATAAAGTTTCTTGGAGTCATGATTGATAGTACACTAAGCTTCAAACATCACCTTGACTTACTATCCTCTAGAACTAGGAAACTAATCTACTTCTTTAAAAGCCTGAGGCACATTGCTGACAAAGAAGTCATTAAAATGGTATATATGGCCTTATGCCAATCCATCCTAAGCTACTGTTACTGTATGGGGTGGCTCCTGTAGGACACACATACTAAAACTAGAATGAGCCCAAAGAGCGGTCTTAAAAGTAAAGCTGTCACTACCATTCTTCTTTCCTACTAAGGATCTCTACTTGCTCTCTGTCTGATGTGTTGACAGTACGCCAAATGTATATATTGTGCACAGTTCTGTTCTCAAACAACACTCACTAATAGGGTATGATCCCGCAATGAATATTAACAAGCGAGTCAAACACAGGGTTTGCCAAACGCTTACCAAGCGAAACACTGCTTTCTCACGCAAATTTTTTGAAATTTTTTGAACTTGTCAAAAAAACCAAGTCTCGCAACTCAGTTGTTCTGCGGTAAAAAGTTGTGAGATCCATGTAATACCAAGTCGGTTATTAATTTATTCAGTCTCTACTTAAGCGACTTTCTGTCTTAATACGTCCAGTCTCTAAGACCACGATCGTGGTCCATAACAATTGAAAATCAATTGTGTCTGGAATCTCCGTACTCGAAGCATTAAGTTGTTACGTAATAATTAACAGCATCGTATAGTGACGCATATCAATATTAAAATTCTTTAATGTTTTATATAAATATATCGAGACTTGGCCATCGCACTAAATAATTGAATTTACATGTGTTTTCAGGCGATTGAATTTACACGTGTTTTCAGGCGATTTTCACCTTTCCGCGCGCCCCACCACTATCCCCGCCCCGCGCCCTCGCGCTAGCACCGCGCAGCGCGTAGTAACGGCCCGCGCTCACTCGCTAGCATCGCAGCGCGTGGTATAATAATTAATTTACAACCTTACGCACTCGTAATAATAATAAGTACGAATACGCACGTAGGTACGTTTTTGCATTAAATAATTTAATTTACACGTGTTTTCATGACGGGAATACCCATTTTTTGCTCGATTTGGCAGGGGCACTACCATGCGCCTATATTTAAATGGGACTAGCTTAAACCTGCGGCTTCGCACGCAATAATAATAACTGCCGTAAAACATCGTTACGAATAAAGCCAATATTGAAAAATTTAACTGAAGACTTGGCTGTATGGGCTTAATTTTCTTTGCGGTCTTTTCTAGTCTAGATTTTTTAGTTTTTCCTTGATTCATACACCAAACACTACTTATATTCCAAATTTGAAGCTTCTAGGTCTGCTAGAAGTGCCTTAGAATTTTGATGATCGGTGAGTCAGTGAGTGACAAAATTAAGAAATTTGACCCGTTATAATTCTTAAAATACTGGTTCAAATTGAATGAAATTTGAAATATACCGTGTCTTTACAATGCCTGCATAGTTACTGAAAATTTCAGTCTTCTAGTTTTATACACAACGAAGTTATAGGGGGTCGAAAATGGTCTGAATTGCTTCGGGAAAAGGATGGTATGGTACGGCCGTGACGCTTTTTTGCTCGACTTGGTGGGGGCACTGCCGTGCCCCCAGAAAAGGGCTTTAACCGCTTGGTTAAAGTCCCTCAGCTACGATGAAACAGAAAATTTACTTAAAGTTCCATCCTAGTCTTACTTCATACTACTCGACAACACCCACTCCTCATCCACATCCACACACACTCATACACCCGCACCCACACATACACCCACATACACACATATACACCCACACAACACACACACCCACACAACACACGCACCATCACCCCCCACACACACCCTCATATACACATTCACACACCCGATTCTCACTCCC
The DNA here is from genome assembly GCA_905475445.1 of Ochropleura plecta. Taxonomy (NCBI): domain Eukaryota; kingdom Metazoa; phylum Arthropoda; class Insecta; order Lepidoptera; family Noctuidae; genus Ochropleura; species Ochropleura plecta. Next base: position 20,310,588 of record FR997739.1, read on the forward strand.
TCATATACTTAATCCTCACAACAGACACAATTCACCCAGTTTTACCTAATTTTAATTTTAATTCTCTTAACTGGAATGATGTACACCTACTACCTGTTACCCACTTCCGGAGTCAGGAGAGGCTGGTAATCTGTCATACAGGTCTCCTAGTACAGAAACCAGTCTCTCACATAGATTATAATCCACCGATGTACACTTTGAATTATGTAAATTATTCCTTGTATATTTCTATGTGAGAGAGAAAATAAACTTTTTTGTATTTGTATTGTATTTTGTTTATTCCTCGTTTACACTTCTTCTTGTTAGCGGGTCGATAGCAATATAAAATGGGCCACGAGTTTGGAACCTTCTGCAGCACTGTAGCGCCAATCAGTTAGCAACAGGACAGGCAGGATACGATGTCCAGGTTAACATTTTCAGCAGATCGAACGTATGGGTTTGGTAGAAATAGAAATGCGTGCATATCTCGCTGAGACACAGAGCTTCTGGAGGCGCTCTGTCTACAAGGCCCTACTCTCCGCCGCGGGTATCTTCAAATGTAAGTACAGAATGTTAGGCTGTAAAATCAGAATCTATAGGAAAAAAAAGCCAATCATACACAATGTTTCGTTATAAGCTGAATTTTCGCATATTAATTAAAAAAACATATATATTTCAAGTAGGCCAGTTACAGGCACTTTAGAACTGTCGAAACATTCATCATCATCATCAGGCTATATTAGTCCACTGCTGGACATAGCCCTCCCCTAATGAGCTCCATAGCGTCCTGTCTTCAGCTTGCCGCATCCAGCATCTGCATCCAGTCTTTCTTAGATCGTCATCCCACCTGGTCGGAGGGCGTCCTACACTACGCTTGCCGAGTCGCGGTCTCCACTCAAGAACACGTTTACCCCAACGGTTGTCGGTTCTTCGTGAATATCTCACCAGCCCACTGCCACTTCAGCTTGCTGATTCTTTGAGCTATGTCGATAACTTTGGTTCTCTGTCGGATGTATTCGTTGCGGATTCTATCCTTCAGAGAAACTCCAAGCATAGCTCTCTCCATAGCTCGCTGAGCGACTTTGAACTGATGGACCAACGCTGCCGTGAGTGTCCATGTCTCGGCTCCGTAGGTCATGACGGGTAGGACGCACTGATTGAAAACTTTCGTTTTCAAGCATTGCGGCATGGATGACGAGAGGACTCGGCGTAGTTTCCCAAACGCTGGCCAGCCCAGCTGGATCCTCCTCTTGGCCTCCCTCTCGAAACTGTTTTTACCTAACTGCAGAATCTGCCCGAGGTAAGTGTACTCAGAAACGATTTCGAGAAGGTGACCATGTACGACGACCGGCATCGGATCAATGTGGTCATTGATCATGACTTTGGTTTTATCCAAATTCATGCTAAGACCGATACGTCGCGAGGCTGAAGCTAGGCCGTCCAGCATCTGGTTCAGCTCCTCTAGCGACTCCGCCATTAAGACTATGTCATCTGCGAGTCGTAGGTGTGAGATGTAGTCGCCGTTTATGTTAATGCCCTTTCCTTTCCAGTCCAGCGTCTTAAACATATCCTCCAACGCGCTGGTGAACAGTTTCGGGGATATAACATCCCCCTGTCTCACTCCTCTGCGCAATTGGATCGGTTTAGACTGCTGGTCCTGTACTTGGACACTCATGGTGGCGGCTTCGTACAGACATCTCAACACCTCAATATAACGATAGTCTACTTGGCATCGCTGTAAGGATTCCAGAACAGTCCAGGTTTCGACAGAGTCAAAAGCCTTCTCATAGTCCACAAAGGCCAGACACAGGGGCTGATTATACTCTTCGGACTTCTGTATAATCTGCCTCACTGTGTGAATGTGGTCTATGGTGCCATATCCTCCGCGAAAACCGGCCTGTTCCGGCGGCTGATGATCTTGACTGATGTCAGGCAGTTCGTCGGTGTAGTGGCGAGTCAGGGTGGCTCTGGAATCGTGGTCATCTCGTCGGGAATGAGAGGCATGTGCAGCGTATAATCGGCCGTAGAAATCTTCTATCTCGGCGAAGATCTCTGGCTTTGACAACACGGTCCTCCCGTCGTGCGTTTTTAGCTTCGTCAGGTGGCTCCTGCCAAGCTGCTGAGTGAATACTTTAGTCACAGTGTCGGGGCTTTTCCATGTCCACTTTCTTTGAGGCTGTTTCTTAAAGAAAGAGTTCATTAAGAACAGCCCAAGTAACACATAAGCAAGATAACAGTACGCGTTAAGAACATTTTACAGTTCAAAGATGAATATAGTTTGTATAAGAGCTTTGGGAATAGCCAAATGCTGAATTAGGTTGAGTTCGGAGCCTTAAATTCTTAACGCTTAATAAATTCTGTATTTCTGCCCTTCCCTTCTTTAGGCTTAATAACCAATCACCGTAAAATTATTATACAGACGTTATTTAGCATAACGCATTCCAGGTGGCTTAAAGCTGAAAAACAGCCCCATCGGCAGCATTTATCTGAATAACCATAATCTGTCCTGATATTATTAAAGCAGTACTAAGCTAGTAGCGTTTGAAATAGCTATTTGCTGAATAAAGTATCACCTTCTGAATAATATTGTTACATAATTCTATTATACAGCTTGATACCGAATAATTGTCTTTATTTGATCTTTAAATTGGATAAGATTCTATGTTTTACTAATTATTCAGCTGCTGAATAAACAATATTATTTATGTTTTTATTAAGCTTTTTTCAGTATAATAGAGACTTTCAAACTATTTATTCAAATTATATACCATATTTGTATTGTTATAGCGTCCATAGCTTAATTAAAGTATTATTGTACGTATTTATTTTTGGCGTTATGGATCGAAAGTCGTGGAAAAAACGTAAGAGAACCGGTAATTTAAACATCAGAAGTAGTAATTGTCCAAGTGAAAATAGTTTGAAAAACTGAACCCGGTCCCAGCCATCATGCGTGTTTGCCGTGCAATGATGAGGGTTCCGTCCCCCAAATAAGTCAAACAGCATTGCGATTTACGCAAGAAGAGAGTGCATCTGATGGTAGCTGTACATATATCGAAGAAGAACAATGTACCGAACACATGAAAAAATTGATATTTCGAGAAAAAATCAGAAAATGGGCTGTCGAAAAAAACATTACACAAGTAGCACTAAAGGATTTGGCAGAAATATTAAATCAAAGATTCCCAGACATTGTACCTAATGATCCAAGGACAATTTTAAATACACCGAGACAAGTCCACATAAAGTCTATTGAGCAAGGTGAATACTGGCACAATGGCGTCATTAAGATACCTACTTAAAAACATATTGATTAACACAAAAGTTATGCCAGAAAAGATATCACTGAATATAAACATGGATGGTCTTACAATTTTCAATAGTTCAATTTAGTGAAAGCCGGGCGGGAAAATTCCACATTATAAAAGGTTTTTGTTCGTTCAATAAGAGAACCCTAAAAATCTGAATGTAGAAATGTGATCAAACTACCTATATAATTGTTATTCAGAAGTTAGTGTAACGAGACTACCTCTTTTTAAAGTTATAGCTTAGTAACAAGACATGTGTGCACTTTTGTTCAGCATTATAAAGCAAAAACTATCGATCGCCATTAAAAATCTTCGTAAAACTTATACTTAAAAGAAATTTACGAATCACCAAAATGCTTAATCTCACAACTACAACATTTTCAACTCATTTATGGCTTATTTTATGGGTTAAAATTGCTAGTATTAGCTATTTCGTCACAAGTACTTTTGTCAGACCTAGTATGTTTGTATGAAAATACTATTTACTATCTGTTATCTTGATTATTCACGCGGCGCGTCGTGTAATGAAAAAAAAAACCATTATATTCACGACAAAATTACTTGCGCACTAACAATTAACATACTAGCAGACCTCTAACTTAGTAAATTTAAATTTATAAGTTTTAGATTTAATAAGTTCGCCGGTGGATGTCAAATCAACATTAAATTCAACATATCGACATTAAAATCCAATATTGAATTATTTTCACAATTTGTATGAATAAAGTTTGCAAAAATGTGAACAATCTTAATAAATTCTGAATACAATAACCAATTCGACTAAACTGAATAACTCAGTTGTAAGAGCTTAATAAAAACAATGTGAGCTGTTATTCAAAAGTTATTAAGCTCCTACTCAGATGGTGCTCAGATGTTATTTAGCTGTTGCTCAGACGTTATTCAGCGTTAAGCATTCAAAATTGGGGCCCTTTTTGCTTGAATAACAGCTGAAAAGACGGTACTCAGACGTTATTCAGTTTAATGCTCTTGATGATTGCTCTACTCAATCATAATTCAGCACGTCTGTGTTACTTGGGAGTCCCTCTTTCTCAAGGAAGTTGACAAGCATTTGCCCCCTGTGATTCCTAACTCCATAACCATGCGGGCCTATACGGGATTCGTTGCCAGTCTGTGTTCCCACCTTGCCGTTAAAGTCCCCCATAACAACATTGAAGTGGGCCTTGGTGGTGTTGTGTAAGGCTTTGGATATGTCTTCATACATTACCTCCACTTCATCATCCGGGTGTGTCGAGGTCGGTGCGTAAACCTGAATGACCTTCATGCTGTAGCGCTTGGACAGCCGAAGGATCAGGTACGCTACCCTGGTCGACACACTGGAGATTTCTTCAACGTTGTTAGAGAGGGCCTTATTGACGAGGAAACCTACGCCACCCTGGGATTTCTTATTCCCCTCGCGAAAGTAGAGAAGATGGCCCGAGTCCAGGGTTACGGTGTCCTCCCCCTCTCTACGGACTTCACATAACCCTAGAACATGCCATTTAATGTTCTCTAACTCCACTTCCAACTGCGCTAGATGGTGGTCAAGGCTCAGAGTGCATCCGTTATACGTTGCCAGGGTCAGATCTTTGTGGCAGCCTGCCGTAGCCCGGTGATCCTTCGCACCCCCTGCCCCGCCGTTACCATGGCCGCTGCCATGATGGCACGACTAAAAAGATGGCCCTCAGTTCCCGCAGTTAGTAATGATCGATTTGATATTTGGAGCAAACGTTGCAGCTACGCTGAGGGACCTCACAACATCAACGTATTTTAGCCGAAAAATTAATTAACGAAACATTATTTCTCGCACAAATGGAATATTTGACTATTTCACACCAAGTGATTGATTCAACTAGTGTGCGTTTTACTAATTATGGTTACAACGCGCAACGTTCCCAGCCCCGTTTCACATACTCCCAGTCGTGGTTTAAACAATCCTAGCCCAGTACCTTATCAGAATTCTAATTTTGAAATCCAAACACATCTAGGTTCCCGGTCAATTCTGCAAACTTCTCAACAAGGTCAATCCCAACCAATACGAAATTCAGCGGCTACTAATTTATCTTCTTTTTTAGGGTTCCGTAGTCAACTAGGAACCCTTATAGTTTCGCCATGTCTGTCTGTCCGTCCGTCCGTCCGTCCGTCCTCGCTTAATCTCTGTGACCGTTAGCACTAGAAAGCTGAAATTTGGTACCAATATGTATATCAATCACGCCGACAAAGTGGTAAAATAAAAATTGGAAAAAAATGTTTTATTAGGGTAGCCACCCTATATGTAAAGTGGGAAGTGATTTTTTTTTTAATTTCAACCCTAACGTGTGATATATTTTTGGAGAGGTATTTAAAAATGAATAGGGGTTTACTAAAATCATTTTTTGATAATGTCAATAATTTCGGAAATAATCCCCTCTAACTTTTGAACCATAAGTTTAAAAAATATGAAAAAAATCTGAAAAGTAGAACTTTATAAGGACTTTCTAGGAAAATTATTTTGAACTTGATTGACACAACTGTTTTTGTAAAAAAAAGACAAAAAGTTGTACAAAATAATTTCTGGACTAAGTTTGTAGTATAATCGTATATGCAACCATTAACTTCGTTTACATATTTTATTATCCTGAACGTATCTTTTTTTAAACAAAAAAAGAATTATTGAAATCGGTTCTCGCAATCCAAAATTACCACCGAAAACTACCTACTTGCTTACGTCTTTGTATTAATTAGTAACCCAATTCCCCGAGAGATGGCGCTGTAGGTACTTATTACATTGGATCGGGTATTACCGAATTGTTCGGTTGGTCTCTCCTTGGCATTGGCGGTATCTTATAACTACATAAAACTTCTATCAAGAACATGCTATGGCAATTTAGAACAAAACTAAAATTCATTTTTTTAACACCATCAAAATGTTAAGGTAAAAACCAGTTCATAAATGGTTCGATAGATGGCGTTGCGTAATGACGTCATTTTTTTAAAAGTCGATGTTAAGATTTTCCGTGCTTTCATGACCTACCGTGGTAAAGAACACTTATTGTGACGGACGGGAAACTACGGAACCCTACACTGAGCGTGGCCTGACACGCTCTTGGCCGGTTTTATATTAATACGAATTAATAAACCGTCATTATTATGATAAGTACAAATTAATAAACATATTTTAAGTGCGTGCAGGGCACGCCACAATAGTGGCGGTAAGTCCCCTCTTTGAGGAGTGGCTGGAGGGGCGCCATGGCGTCCTCACCTACCGCCTGACGCAGGTCCTCACCGGACACGGAAGTTTCGGGAGGTTCCTGCACATCATCGGGCGGGAGGAAACGCCCGGGTGTCACCATTGTGACGATCGCCCGGAGGACACGGTGGAGCACACAGTGGCGGGCTGCCCCAAGCGGTGCCCGAGCTAGAGGCGATCTGAAGCGTCCGGCCCTGGTTCAGTCCATGGTCCGGAGCGAGAGGAAATGGGAAGCGGTCACCTCCTTCTGCGAAGCAGCAATGCTAGTAATGCTAGGAGGTGGCCGGGCGTTTGAGGAAGAGAATCTCAAACCAACCCAGCCGCCGCGGGAGACGCCCCGGACGTCGGGCGCCGCGAGACGACTCTCGGCCACCGTAGATGCGGGCCTGTGGACAGTGAGCAATGGGTAGCTCACCGTCCGTCCGTCTATTGACGACAGGCCGTGTCAATGGCGCGTTAGTGTTTCACGCGAGCCTCAAAGAGATGTCAGCAAAGCAGAGGGGCCTGCCAGGGCCTCCGCCTGCCGGGGTTGCGGGTTGTTCGAAAAAGATACCGCGGCCCCGGAACGTTAAGGGCAATAGAAGGAACATGGGTGGGTTTTAGTCAGTACAAGTCTGACACTCCCCCCGCTCCGCCCAGGGCGGGGGAAGTTATTCGATGATTTCCCACCCCAAAAAGGCCTGTCATGGGGTGGAATAGCATTTCTCATAATAGTGTCTTACTTCTCGATAATATTGGTGCTAACATATTCAGAAATTATGTATTATATGTACGTATAATGATCCATTCTTAAAAAATTGTGCCAGTCTTTTGGAAATATCTTTAATTCCGCCAACAAATTGAAATGAGAATGATCACTTCTTTTCAGTAGCCATTCTTTGCTATGCTACGCTTTTTCCGCTTCACTATTTTTCTGTCAGACCCATGCCCTACACTAGGATTTCTCCTAAATCGTAAGGGGCGTTTAAAAACATTTAAACTCACATACACAAACAGCCAGACCCGGAACAACTATCTGTAGGCCATTCAAATATTTGTTCCGTGCGGGGATCAAACCCGCGACATTCAGCGCGGCAGTTGATCGCTCAGCCACTGCGCCAAACGTACCGTCAAAAAAATAATTGCAAATTTGCAGGTTAGTTTCAGGTTTTTCGGGTATAGAATTTACAAGTGTGTATATTGATTAAAATATAATTCGCGACCGGAAGAAATACGGATTTATTGATATAGTAATTTGTGCGGGCTACCCTGGCGCGCATTTAACTTAAATATGTCATTTAACATACTAATAAAGACTAAGCACAAATTAAGGCGGCTACTACGCGGGCGGGGTGTGCGCGGGGGGCGCGGGGGACGCGGGGGGCGCGGGGGACGCGGGGGACGCGGGGGACGCGGCCGTGAAGTCTAGCAGCAGCTTGCCCCGCGCCGCCCCCCGCGCCGCTCGCTCGTACGCCTCGTCCGCGCGCCACCACGGGTACACGGCCTCCACGAACACGCCGAACTGTAACACGACAGGACCACTTGACCTCCGCACTCCCAGCAGCATGCGCATGCGCAGGCTACGTGCCGCCACGTGCCGCCACGTGCGACACCGTGCTTACCTGGCCGCGCTCGGCGAGGCGCCGCAGCTCCTCGATGTCCGGCGCCGACGGGGAGAAGAAGGCCCAGCGCACGTGCGGCGGGAGCGGCGCGCCCCCCGCCGCGCCCGCGCCCCCCGCCGCGCCCGCGCCCCCCGCCGCGCCCGCGCCCCCCGCCGCCGCCCGCGCGCTCTGTGCCAGCAGAGCCGCGCCCGCGCACAGCGCGCCCACCGCCACTCCGCGCGCCTCCATGTCGCGCAGCAGCGGCGTCGTCAGAGTCACGTAGCGCGCGAACTGCCAGCGTCGCGCCGCCGCCGCGTCGCCACCCAGCCCCGCGCAGTCCAGCACGGCGTCGTACGGCCCGGCGGCCTCCAGCGCGGCGTCGTAATCGGCAGCGTGGCGGTCCAGCGCGACGGCAGCGCCCAGGCTCAGGGCGCGCTCGCACAGCTCGCCGGCGCAGCCCACGGTCACGTGTGCGCCGCGCTGCGCCAGCAGCTGCAGCGCCGCCTGCCCCACGCCGCCCAGCCCCAGCAGCAGCACGCGCGCGTGCAGCGCGCCGCCCGCGCCCGCGCGCAGCCCGGCAGCGCGCAGTGCAGCGCACGCCGTCAGCGCCGCGTACAGCGCGCCGCCGGCCGCCATGTCGTCTAGCGCCGCGGGCGCGGGCCCCGCCTACCGGAAAGGTTTGCAATCATTCAATCAATTTGACTGCAATGAATCAAATCAATATAGATTATCTCAAAATTTTTTGTTTTCTAAGATGAAGTTTGCAGGTTTATTTTTATTTTTTTTTCACGATTCGCACAGATGCTCTCTGATTATGTACTAGGCGCGGCGCTGACTCCCATTAATACAAACTCCGGTCCGATGTGCTGCTTGTCAAGCTTACTTATTTGTGAACTGTGCGACCAGCCTAGATGTTTCATACCCATTCATCTTTAACGACGACGAAGTCCGCGTGCGAGCCCTGGCGGTGCGGCGGCACCACGCCCCACACGCGCTGGCCGGGCCGCAGGCGCGCCGCGGGGCCTGCGCGTGCCACCTCGCCCACGAAGTCGCGCCCCGGCACCAGCGGAAACTCGACGCCCTCCGCGCCCTCTAGCGCGCGCAGCACGTTAAGCGCACGCGCGCCGTACCCGCCTGCAACCGACAGTGGCTATGACTGCGTGCGCGTCGCCCGCTGCCCACGAGCGTCCCCGGGCGATGCGCCTCACCGATCATCGCCACGTCGATGGGGTTGAGCGAGGCGGCGTGCACGCGCACCAACACGTCGCGCGGCGTGCGCAGCGCTGGCACGCGCGCCTCCTCCACGCGCAGCTCGGGCAGCGCGCCGTACGCGTGCAGGCGCAGAGCGCGCATGCGCCCCGCGCCCTCGAGCGCCGGCCGCGCCGCCGTCAGTTGGGCCACTGCGGCTAGTGCGCGCTGTTCCCGCATGTTCTGCCGATCAGATAGTCATAACAAGTATTGTTCGTATTACTGGAGCCTGGGCGTAAGAAACTCTAAATAGAATACTTTGTCGTTTGCGTACTCGTCATATTGAAGAAGCGCCCGCGCCGTTACGCTAATGATTATAGACCCGAATCTTTCTTATTATTTTATGTTAATTGTGGTGGGATTTTTCAAAATGCTCGTTTTGTTTCTTATTTTATACTTCCTAAAATTAAAATGCTAGCGAGTACATACTGTGGCATTAATACTCTGTCATTATAATATTTTGACGACACGGTTGGCGCAGTCGCTGAGCGATCGACTGCTGCGTTGGGTGTCGCGGGTTCGATCCCCGCTCGGAACGAATATTTGTATGACCTACAGATAATTGTTCCGGGTCTGGCTGTTTGTGTATGTGAGTTATAGGCGATTAACACACTGCCACGCACCACGCAGCGTAGCGCGTGAATGCGTGTTTTAACGTTGCTTGTAAGTATTTCCGTTTGTATAGAAAACACGCACAGTCCAACACACAGAAAATGCATCCACGCGCGTTCATTCAGATTACGCGCCTATAAGCGGTGAAACATGCGCACACGCGCGTGGGTGCGAAGCGAGACGCAAGGTATGGCACGCCGAGTCTCGCAGTGCCATGCGTGGTTTTGAACGGCTTTCAATGAAATGTGTCAGAGCCGCCGTGAATCCACAAAACGCAACTACGCGCGTGAGTGCGTAAAAAACCCGCACGATGATGCAGATCTGCACTCCCGTAAGTACGCGCGTACGTGCGTTGACACGCAACATGCAACGTGATGCGTGGCAGTGTGATAATCGCCATAGTGTTTGTAAACGCACCCACGATACAGGAGAAAATCCAAGTGCGGGGCAAAGTTTAAAAAAAAATATCTACTAATCATCATCAATTAATCACAAACATTTTACAGGAAATCGCATCGTAATCCGTGGTTTGTTGCAGCACCCGCACCCCAGTGAGTTAACACTGCATGTATGTCGTAATCCGTGGTTTGTGGCAGCACCCTTACCCCAGTGAGTTAACACTGCATGTATGTCGTAATCCGTGGTTTGTTGCAGCACCCGCACCCCAGTGAGTTAACACTGCATGTATGTCGTAATCCGTGGTTTGTTGCAGCACCCGCACCCCAGTGAGTTAACACTGCATGTATGTCGTAATCCGTGGTTTGTTGCAGCACCCGCACCCCAGTGAGTTAACACTGCATGTATGTCGTAATCCGTGGTTTGTTGCAGCACCCGCACCCCAGTGAGTTAACACTGCATGTATGTCGTAATCCGTGATTTGTTGCAGCACCCGCACCCCAGTGAGTTAACACTGCATGTATGTCGTAATCCGTGATTTGTTGCAGCACCCGCACCCCAGTGAGTTAACACTGCATGTATGTCGTAATCCGTGGTTTGTTGCAGCACCCGCACCCCAGTGAGTTAACACTGCATGTATGTCGTAATCCGTGATTTGTTGCAGCACCCGCACCCCAGTGAGTTAACACTGCATGTATGTCGTAATCCGTGATTTGTTGCAGCACCCGCATCCCAGTGAGTTAACACTGCATGTATGTCGTAATCCGTGATTTGTTGCAGCACCCGCATCCCAGTGAGTTAACACTGCATGTATGTCGTAATCCGTGGTTTGTTGCAGCACCCGCACCCCAGTGAGTTAACACTGCATGTATGTCGTAATCCGTGATTTGTTGCAGCACCCGCATCCCAGTGAGTTAACACTGCATGTATGTCGTAATCCGTGGTTTGTTGCAGCACCCGCACCCCAGTGAGTTAACACTGCATGTATGTCGTAATCCGTGATTTGTTGCAGCACCCGCATCCCAGTGAGTTAACACTGCATGTATGTCGTAATCCGTGGTTTGTTGCAGCACCCGCACCCCAGTGAGTTAACACTGCATGTATGTCGTAATCCGTGGTTTGTTGCAGCACCCGCACCCCAGTAAGTTAACACGTTACTGTATGAGCTATCTACGAACAATCAAGTATCATAATATAAATAGGGACCAATTGCTTCAGCCATAAGCCACGTTTCAGGCTAGCTCAGTACTCTCAAATTCTACAACTGAATGACATTAAATTAAGATCTTGTATAAAAAGAACACTAAGTTGGTCCAAAAGTGCCTGGAACGGTCTAATTGAAATAAATGTTAGAGTATTTGAGTTTTATCACCAAAACGGCTTAACCGATTTAGATGCGATTCAGATATAAACACACAACTTCTCATCCTAAACGCATAACTATACATTATTATACATACCTACTCCAGTCCGTCGTGCGTAGGTAAAAATTTGTTTACAATTGAAAAATAGTGATGTTCATTTAAAAATATATTCTTTTGTAAAATGTAAGCAATACAAACATCATAATTACACTCTTTTGCAAAAAAAAAACGGGCACCTAAGGAAATTTACGTTCAAGGTCGATATGAGTTAATTAAATGAAATTTATTTCTTTAACAACGTAAGTAGTCTGTATACTTATAATCGTGTAAATTAATGCGCGTGAAGTAAATTCGGGTAATTAAAAGAAAAAAAACGATGGATTCTTTAAAACCGATGTAAGTACACGCTGTACACGCCCAAACAATAAGAAGTGGTCGGCAATAAAGACAAGATTTTTTTTAATTAAATAAAGTTACAAATGTAAAAACCTAATAACGAGTGTGACCTCCTCTTGCCAAAATCACAGCTTGAATCCTTCTGGGCATGCTTTCCACAATGTTTTTAATAACGTTTGAAGGAATACGTTCCCACTCTTCTATAATGACTCTTTTTAGCTCCCTGATGTTTTGTGGAGCAGGTTGCACTGATCTTACCCGTCTCTTTAGAACATCCCAGACATGCTCAATTGCATTGAGGTCAGGACTTCGAGCTGGCCAATCTAAACGACGGATCCCAACTTCTTGCATGTACGCTTCCACGTCGCCAGAACGGTGCGAGCGAGCATTGTCGTCCATAAAAATGGAATCTTCCCCAAGTGCAGTCAATGTGGGTTGTGCATATGGAATTAAGACTTCCATTATGTACCGGTGTGCTTTTAATGTTCCATTTTCTATGAAAACTAACTCTGTACGCTCCGTCAAATTAATTGCTGCCCAAAACATAACGGAGCCTCCGCCATAAGGAGTGATTTCTTCGAAACACACTTCCGCATAGCGTTCCCGTGGTCTTCGCAGCACTCGCCGGCGTCGGTCCTCTCCACACAAAGAGATTCTAGCTTCATTAGAAAACAATACTTTATTCCAGTCCTCCAGAGTCCATGAAGCACAGTTCCGAGCAAACTGAAGTCGAGCAACACGGTGCTCACGGAGTAATTTAGGGCCCCGAGCTGGGCGGTAACTCCTGATATTGGCAGCCAAAAGCCTCCTCCTGACCGTCCACAAGCTAACTTCTACTCCTCTTACTTCTTCAAGGCTCTTCTTCAGGTCCTCACTTGACGCCTTACGATTCCACATCGCCTGACTCACCAAAAAGCGGTCATCTCTTGGTTCTGTGCATCGTTTTCTTCCCGAACCGAGTCTTCTTTTGACGGAACCGGTCTCTTGATACCGTTGCCAAGTCCTCTGGACAGTTGAACGACTCACATTTAGCCGCTGAGACACGTAAGTTTGCGAACAACCTTCTTCAAGTAAGGCTATAATTTTACCGGCCCTTATCACTTTATCACTCATATCAAAAAGTGGTATTTAATGTAAAAAGAAAGATTGAATTGTTTAATTTGCAGAAAATATCCAAAAGTTTTAAAATATCGTAATCAGTTAAAAATCGTTTCAGCAATTCGCGCCATTATTAAAGCAATTTTAGAATAATCCACAATAATCATTATTTTTCTTTTATTAATTTCAAATTTTAAATTTGGAACGTAAAGAATCATGCCAGAATGCTTCAAATAACATGCCAATATATTATCGTCAAATTAATAAAACTTGATATCATAGATATTATCGCAGCAGCAGCGCCAGCGCAGCACGAAGAGCTAGGAAGATGGGATGGCGCTATCCGTCGAGCTCTTGTCACCGTCGGCGTTCCAGCTGTTTTAGAACCCAATGGCTTGGCACGCGACGATGGCAAAAGACCGGACGGTATGTCTTTGTTTCTGTGGAAGTTGGGTAGGCCTTTAGTGTGGGACGCAACGTGCGTCGATACTCTTGCGCCATCCCATCTTTCTAGCTCTTCGTGCTGCGCTGGCGCTGCTGCTGCGACTGCAGAGAACTGCAGGCGGCGTAAATATAGTAACCTTATTGGTAACTATATTTTCGAGCCCTTTGGGGTTGAAACTCTGGGACCATGGGGTCCTTGTGCTCACAGCCTTTTTAAGGAAATTTCAAAACGTTTGGTTGACACTTCCCGTGACCCAAGGGCTGGCTTTTACTTTGGCCAGAGGCTTAGCGTTGCCATACAACGTGGCAACGCGGCCAGTCTCTTGGGGACATTGCCAACTGACAGCGTTGAGGACGAATTTTTTGACTCTATTTTTGTGTAGTGTTCCGTATTTTATTAGTTATCTTCACACCCAGAATGCTGCACTCAATTGCTATTTGCCAGACTCCAAGGTGGAACTTTTGCAATTTGGTGCTACCTTTAGAAAATGTTATTAATTTAAAGTTAATGTTGGTAATTCATTCATTCATATTCGGTATTCGGCCAATTCACTATTCGTGGCATCTCTAAATCATATATATAGCAAATACAAGTTGTGTTAGTAAAATATAAAACTAGCAAACAAGCTTAAACATAACTAGTGAAATGTGGGTGTACTATATTAGGTAGGTACATTGATGTCACAGCCTAACCCTTTGGAGATAGCAGTTATGTTATGTAAGGTTTATTTATTTATAAACATAGATAGGTAATTTTAAAAAATCATTTTCACTTAATTATTTTTTGTTCTGTTTATCTTAATATATTATATAAATCACGTGTCACGTTGTTTGTCCGCGATGGACTCCAAAACTACTTAACACTTGCACACCATGTGAAGTTTGATCCAACTTGACAGATAGGGTAGGTAGGATAGGTAGAAAATTGCATTGCAACGCATGCTGGGGCACAGCTAGTAATAATATAGGTAGTTAAAATCTAAACATAAAAAAATTGGTAACTCTGCTGCGGGTGCCCCTGTTTATAGTGATCCTCTGTTCATATTTTCAGATATCCAGGTAGGCAAACCTTCAGTTTTTCGCTTAGAACTCATTAAACAGGGTTTTTTTATATATTTTTTTAATCGCGAGGTTAATTACGAGTGTTCTATTCTTATCGGTACATCTTTTTTTAAATGCACTTCGTGCGAGCCATCGTGGTGGACTGTATGACATAATGAGGTACCAGAAGACCAACGAAGGGTCATTCATTTCTACATTTCTTAGAAATTATGATTCGTTTTTTCCAATTGTTAAGTCTACGTGTTGAAAACTTCAGATCTTGTTTGCAAACAAGAGGTTATTTTATAGTTCATTTCTTTACTTGGTTCTTAAAATAAGCTAAGAATGCATACAAATTTAGAATCCTGCTGGTCAGCTGTGGATCTGGAACTTACTGGAATTAATTTTAAATAGGTACTTCTTTACACGTACGTTAGTACTTATACTTAACTATGTTTACACGAAGTAAGATTTTAATTTATCATTTGATCAATTATGTTAGCCGTCACTTTCTTCTGTCAGTGTCAATTGTCAATGGGTCAGATCCAGAGATCAGCTGATCTCCAGGTCATCTCATAGGGTGCGTTCTGAATGACCATAAAATCGCTGTTAGCAAATTTTTGACATTTTGATAATAATTGTTAAAGAGTCGTAATCAAATAATCGATTATTAATTGTTTTATTCATTTAAATTAGAAAGCCTTTAAGAAGCCCAATAATCCACCCTCAATTTTAAATGGCAAGCTTTAAGTTGGGATCACTTTTTGAACTGCAAAAATGTCAGCGGTGTTTGAGGCTCAAACACCACTGCCATTTTTCACGGAACAGAAAAATCAATGTTTTTTCTGTTCCGTGCTGAGCATTCTCAGAGCCGTTCCGAAAGGGAATATCGCTGTTGTTGGCGAATTTAGCGCGGACACGGAACGCTTTTTAGTGCTGACATCGATATGTGATTTTTTACTCATTCGGAACGCACTCTTATGTCACGAAATGTCACTTGCACAATGTTTCTTCAGCGAAAACACTTTTCTTTTTTGCCTTTTCGGAAAGCGTAGGTTAGGGTTCGAAATTGCTGTTTGCCCTTTAACTAAGAAATCTGTCAAGGCAGATTCAGATCTATAATAATAATTTAAAATTTAATTTATGCTGAATATTCAATTATGCGCGGCATTATATCATCATATTTTATTAGAAAAACATTTTTAAATATTTGTGGTCTGTGTAAGAAAAATAATATAAATAGTAGTAGTAAATTTTCTACAAAGGTACGTAGGAGAATTGAGAAGAAATAGATTAGTAGTGGAGTAGATATAAGATCATGTTGGGCATTAGACAGGAAGTAATGAAGCCGAGTCGGGGCTTGGTAGCGACGGCGAAGAGTGGCCGCGGCGTGTGGTATCGGGGCTGCAGCCTACAGGCACACTGCACATCGGCAACTACTTCGGCGCAGTGCGGCGCTGTGTGCGCCTGCAGGATCAGGGCGAGGACCTCATGATATTCATAGCCGACCTGCACTCACTCACCACGCATCAGGTAAAATAAAGCGTAACTCTGAATGGACTAAGATTTGGCGTCATTAACTTTTGTCTAGCAGTATGTGGCATGGTGCAATCGTGCTGAAACCATTTATGTGAAGTTTAGAAAGGATATTTACTTTGAGCATGCACCAATAAGAATATTAATTCACAGTGAGCCCACCACATTGCTTTCGAGAATTTTCATATAAAATTAAGGTCCAATTAGGTATGCCATGGACCGGTAATGCACACTAAACTGTCACTGGCTGTGGACTAGCTGTTTATGTTTTAAATGTAGTTTCTATCCTTTATAGTGCTGTAGGTGGTCTAGCTTTAAGGTAATTTGCATTGTAAACAATACATGTGTATCCATACTAATATTATAAATGCGAAAGTAACTCTGTCTGTCTGTTACTCTTTCACGCCTAAACGGCTGAACGGATTTTGATGAAATTTGGTATGGTGATAGATGATAACCTAGAAATGGTCATAGGCTATAAATAATCACGCCATCGTTCTTAGGGGGTAGGCAGTAGGCAGATAACTAAATTGAGTTAGTGATTTTTAGTCGTTTTTGTTGGGACCTTTGCTCTTTCACATCTAAACGGCTGAACGGATTTTGATGAAATTTAGTAAGATAATAGATGGTTACCTAAAAACGGATATAAGATCAAAATGACCACGTCATCGTACTTAGGGGGTAGGAAGTAGGCAGAAAACTGAATTGAGTTAGTGATTTTTTATGGTTTTTGCTGGGAGTTTTGCTCTATCATGCCTAAACGGCTGAACGGATTTTGATGAAATTTAGTTAGGTGATAGATAGTAACCTAGAAAAAGATATGGGCTATTAATATTCATGCTATCGTACTTAAGGCGTAGGCAGTAGGCAGAAAACTAATTAAGTTAGTGATTTTTAAATGTTTGTTTTAAAAGTTTACCTCAAAAACTAATTAAGTTAGTGATTTTTAATTGTTTGTTTTAAAAGTTTACCTCATTCACGCCTTAACGTCTAAACGGATTTTTAAAAGACTTTGTTTATTTAAAGATAGGATCCTAGGCACGGACACAGGCTACTTTTCACGGCGGGAAAATACCTCATTCCCGCAGAAATCTAGCGTGATCGTGTCAAGAAGCGCATACGCCATAGCTGCCATACTGAAATGATTTTGATGTTTTTTTTTTAAAACTGAGTGTTACTAAGACTTCACGTTAGTATTTGATCACTTTTCTAACTTAGAGGGTAGGTAGGCGCCATAATTAAGGGAATTTATGATTAAATTTTGATGCAACTGTCTTTATTTAACAGTTTTACTTGGATCGAAACTTAGCGACATTCCATCACACTACTTAACTTATAGGGTAGGAAGGTACCAAAATTCAGACTACTTTTTATTTCGGGAAAATATCTCATTCCCACAGGAACCTATACATAGCTACCTATCTACAACATTAAAACTCTGTCTAGAATCACATTACGCCAAAACTATTGATCTGAATTGTATACGATTTATTATTCAACTGACTGTTACATTACATACAGATAAAATCTAATTACCTACACCACAGAATTAATATAGTACCACATAACTAGCTACGCTTTAAACTTGAGGAGGTAATTAGATGGACATGTATACGAACTTTAAGCCCAGTAATCAATCATAGTGATAAGTTAATACTCATTTTAGACAAAGAAACGGATAGGTAATCAGTTCATCACCGAAATTATAACACCTACTCTTAGTTTGTTTACTATTCAACAAGGGAAAATAATTCAGTATAACGCAAACCTTCAAATCATACGTCGTCGTAGTGAACATTCGGAGCTATCCATTATGTGCTTTTGAACAAATTTTGATGTGAAGTTGAGGACCGGAACACGATAGTGGGACATTGTTGCAGGGGGACTTACAGCCGGGAGAAAACAAAAAAACTTATGCGGACGAAGTCGCGGGTAAAAGCTATAATTGATAAAATTGATGGACACAAAAAAAAACAGTATAAAAGCGAAAGTGAGTTTGTTTGTTTGTTACGTCTTCACGCCTAAATGGCAAGACCGATTTTGATGAATTTGGTACAGAGTTAGTTGGGACCCTGAAGACGGACAGAGGCTATATTTTTATTTAAGTGAGAAATGAGGGAGAAAGAAGGAAGAAAAGGGAAAACTTAGCATTGCTATTACAATAAATAAGTTGCAAGGGCAAAAACTACAGGAAGCAGGTACTTGCAAATCAGGGGAACTGTGTTACCCCGAATTTAACGCGAGCGAAACCGCGGGCAAAAGCTAGTATTTCATAAATAGGGCTATTCCCAACAAAGTGTAAAGAAAACATAACTCAGATTTGGGGGTACTGCTACCCCTTCAAAACCATACAGGTGTACTGCTATGTTTTGGAATTGTGTAAACAATACATATTATATCCAAGCAACAGCTGCAGTCACAACAGATTTGTTTGCTTTGTTGGAAATATGTAATTTAATTTAATGTACTTGAGATTTTTTTATGCCTAATGGTGAAAAACAGACTTATGTTAATAAAATAAATGAATTTTAATTCATTCATAATTCATAATCATTTATTTGATATTCATATTTTCAATGTCTACTATTGAAGAAATTCTAGTATCTTCACCAGATTTAAGCAGGACTACTGTTTATTGTTTTGCAATTATATTTCCAAATTAATAAGATGGTTGCAGGATGGTAAAGAATTGTGGTTTTGTATAGAGATAATTTCAGTTATGTATTAATGAGCTTGTAGTCCAAGAGCCCAGAGCGATCTGACATAACTTATTTTCACATGGATGAAACCATACATTCTCAGTAGCGTCTCATGTGCTTTGAATACCTGCGTGCTTATGGAGCTCGCCGTGTGACACCTGGGCAGGTACCAGATACGGAAGGTAACTAAAAATAAGTGTTACTTAACTTAAATTTGTATGTCTGATTTTTATATATGTTGTGTAGAACATTATTCTAAAGTTGTATCATAAGTGTCAGACACTTTCCATGGGCCAGAACTTTTGTCAGACGCTTTAAAGCTCCACTAAAAATAGCTGAATTTTACTTATTTTTACATGTCTGATTTTTATATATGTTGTGTAGAACATTATTCTAAAGTTGTATCATAAGTGTCAGACACTTTCCATGGGCCAAAACTTTTGTCAGACGCTTTAAAGTTTCACTGAAAATAGCTGAATTTTATTTTTATATGTCTGATTTTTAAGTATCATATTAAGGTAACTATTACTAAGTTATATTTCATCAGTCAGACAAATTGTAGTGTGAAAACATCCCCTAAACACAAAAACTATTCAGCCGGGAGTGAGCGCGATAACACTATGCGCATGCGCCCAGAGTATATATTTAAATATTTAAACAATAAGTTTACTACTTTCGATTCAATATTTTGCATCTCTATTTAAATAAGACGAATTTAAAAAAAAAAGTAATCATTAATTAATATTGAAGTAAGATACTTTATTGCATAAAAATAAATTAATCCGGCCCAATCCTGTTTTATGAAGAAATATTCATTTTATTATAATAAAAGTACTAGTTGGAACAATTAAAAAAAAAACTATGGTTAGTTAAAGAAAAAATTTTTTTTCTCTTATCATTTTCGTCCATTTATTGTCTAAATAACATATAATTAAATTTTTAAATATTTCTTAAAAAATAATAAAAACATTTAAAAATATAAAAATAGTAGCCCACCGGTATCGGGAACAGGGTCCAAGCTACCGGCGCGGCGGTCAGGGCTCCAGAGAAAGGAACCTCCTAACAATACGAGTCGTGTCCAGGAGTACCGCTTTCTGTATCAAACCCTTGATCCAGCTGCCTAACGAGAGCCTTCTCAGGTGTTGGTCGAGGCTCTTGGCAATTAAGCCATTGGCAGATACGACTATCGGCACAATGATCGCTGAGTCCACATCCCACATGTCGACAACCTCGCGAGCCAAGTCAATATACTTGATTTGCTTATCTTTCTCGGCTTTCACGAGGTTCTCATCATGTGGGACTGTTATGTCAACAATCATGCGCGCCGCTCTGATCATAATCATTAGAATTTTCGTTATTAGCCCAATATTATTGTCCATTTGAGTCATCATCTTCCGCTATATTCTCGTCGCTGGCAGACAGTTGCTTGTCGGGTGCTCGTATATATGTTAACTTCGTGCACAACTTTGCTTGCGCGATGTAGGAATCTTGCTGTTAGGTTTTTCAGTGGTTCGATAGATGGCGCTATAGTACTTTTTGCAACTTGGATCTTTGTGTCGCTACAAGAGGAACCGAATGACCTTGGACGTCTCACTCGTTCTGCAGCGCATGCATAGTGTTATCGCACTCATATTCCCGGCTGAATAATTTTTGTGTTTAGGGGATGTTTTGTCACTACAATTTGTCTGACTGATGAAATATAACTTAGTAACAGTCACCTTAATATGATACTTAAAAATCAGACATATTAAAATAAAATTAAGCTATTTTTAGTGAAACTTTAAAGCGTCTGACAAAAGTTCTGGCCCATGGAAAGTGTCTGACACTTATGATACAACTTTAGAATAATGTTCTACACAACATATATAAAAATCAGGCATGTAAAAATAAGTCAAATTCAGCTATTTTTAGTGGAGCTTTAAAGTGTCTGACAAAAGTTCTGGCCCATGGAAAGTGTCTGACATTTATGATACAACTTTAGAATAATGTTCTACACAACATATATAAAAATCAGACATACAAATTTAAGTTAAGTAACACTTATTTTTAGTTACCTTCCGTATCTGGTACCTGCCCAGGTGTCACACGGCGAGCTCCATAAGCACGCAGGTATTCAAAGCACATGAGACGCTACTGAGAATGTATGGTTTCATCCATGTGAAAATAAGTTATGTCAGATCGCTCTGGGCTCTTACTCTATTGGTATCATGTAAAGTAATAGGAGTAAACTCCGATAGGACCCGAAGCAGCTGCAGGAGAACGTGCTGGAGCTTACGGCATGCCTGCTGGCGGCCGGCGTGGACCCCGAGCGCAGCGTGCTGTTCATGCAGTCCAGCGTGGCGCGGCACGCCGAGCTGTGCTGGCTGCTCACGTGCCTGGCCACGCACGCGCGCCTGGCGCACCTGCCGCAGTACAAGGAGAAGGCGGCCGCCATGAAGGAGGTGCCGCTGGGCCTGCTGCTGTACCCGGTGCTGCAGGCGGCCGACGTGCTGGTGTACGGCGGCACGCACGTGCCCGTGGGCGCGGACCAGCTGCAGCACCTGCAGGTCGCGTCTCAGCTCGTGCGCACGTTCTCGCACCGCTACGGCCGCGCCTTCCCCACGCCGCGCGCGCTGCTCGCAGGTGACGCTCGCACGCGT
Organism: Ochropleura plecta; assembly: GCA_905475445.1. Lineage (NCBI taxonomy): Eukaryota > Metazoa > Arthropoda > Insecta > Lepidoptera > Noctuidae > Ochropleura > Ochropleura plecta. The sequence continues at coordinate 20,332,151 of FR997739.1, forward strand.
TCTCTGTCACTTGTGCTCGCGACGTGTCCGTGCTCTTGATGCCGACGGCGACGTTCTCATTTCAGACGATGGCAGCGATCGATTACGAAGTCTTCGTGACCCGACTAAAAAGATGTCAAAATCCGACACCGATCCCAAGTCGCGTATCCTGCTGACAGATCCCGATGACGTTATTGAGTTGAAAATAAGAAAAGCCGTCACAGACTTTACACCACAGGTAACTGTCTTATTCTTTAGTATTCTAACAACTGGAACTACCACCAAGCAAACGAGTAACACGCTCGCTGCGACCATCGCTTAGCAAGCAAACAGTTTTTTTTTGCATTTCGCCTCGGTTAGGCTAATTTGTTTATAATTGTCCAAACTTTCGGAGGATGACCTTGAGCTGACCGACCCTTTATTTTTTCGGATGGTATGTTGGCGGTCTGCCCAGCTTGGATGGACCGATGTGTCCTCGTAGAGGCGATCTCTCGCTTCCGGCTCTGATTCAGTGCAGTCCATGGTCCGGAGCGATAGGGAATGAGAAGCGGTCACCTCCTGCGACGTTTGAGGCAGAGAACCTTTAACCAACCGAACCGCCGCGGGAGAACTGACGCCAGGCCGTGTCGACGTCGCGTTAGTGTTCCACGCGCGCCTCAAAGAGTTGTAAGCAAAGCAGAAGGGCCTGCCAGGGCCACCGCCTGCCGGGGTTGCGGGTTGTTCAAAAGAGATACCGCGGCCCCGGAACAAAAAGGAAGCAATAGAAGAAACATAGATGAGATTTAGTCACTACAAGCCTGACACTCCCTGAAGTTATTTGCTGATTTCCCATCCGCGAAAAAAGGTGCAGATACAACATCACCGTACAAACTTGTAGGAAACTAATGAAAGTACCGAAGATGGCTCTAACGAAAAGATAAATTGTATTGAACGACAAACGTAAGTTTGTTGTTGGAAAACTATTGTCCTCATACATCGACATAGGTCGCGGTTAGTTTACCAACTGCAATATTTGGTTTGTAATATGCAGCATTTTTTTGTGACGCTTCTACTTTACGGTTTTCGGATTTTGACTTGTTAAGGGAAAAATCCGAAAACTGTAATGGGGATTGTTCATTGCCATATTTAATTCAAAGTGATCGAGATAGGGATAAGGATTCCCTTTTTTCCTTTTGAGGTACGAAACGGGTGTTTAACGCGTTGGCAATGTAGAAAGACACTGCCACGACGACTCCACCCCTGGGCATCCACCGTCGAGCGCCCCGCGCGGTGCTCCGCAACATCCGGCGCCGTCCCCGCGGCCGCGAGGGGCCCGACGAGGGGCCCGACGAGGCGGCAGCAATTACTCTGTCAAAGAGCTTGCCCACCTCGCCGAGCAGCACGAAAGGCCGGAATGCGGACGGAGAGTCCGCAAGGCGCCCCGGCTTCTGTTTGAGGACCAGCTTCCCCGTCTTCTAACGAAGTGGGAACTGCCCCACTCCAAGCATGCGCTTAGCCCTAGTAGACGGGGGGCCCGAGAGTCTCCAAGGCCAGGACTCAGGCTTTGCCGTGCAAGCCATTGGGTCCCGGGGTGGTATTTTTAGCTGTAGAATATTTTTCAAATGCTCATCTGTAAGACGAGAAGCATATTAATTTTTTCTATAATTGACAAATGAAAAATTGTAATGAACTGCTTAGCAATCTTTTTCAACTCGTCAAAATCAGATGGCAAGCTACCATAAAATTTAACAAGATAATTGGATTCATAGAAGGAACTATTGAGAATATCAGCTAGTATCTCACAATTCAAAGTGTTGCCGAGCAGAGGGCAGAGGGGTTAAATAGCGCTTATTTAATGCGTTGATTTTGATAATTATAACTTATTTACAAAACATTCACAGGCCGCAAGAAAGACGTCGCGGGCCGCGGGTTGCCGACCGCTGGTGTAGAATAAAAAAATCTGAGAGCAAATAGTGTTTATCGGCTTCGTTAAGAAGGACCAGGGCCAGCAATTTCTCATTCAATTTTTTTTTATGAAATCAATTTGTGCATAGGCATATTCCTTTATTATTTTTAATCTTATAGGCAAAGAAAACGTGGTCGTCCAAAAATTACAATATATGCCTTATTTTTACGCCGTGATTAGAGGACTACCAGACGAAATAGAAAAATATTTAACACTAGCTGGCGCCCGCGTGATATTGGAAAAAAGTATACTTTATGTTATACCAGACTATAATCTACCTCTGTGCCAATATCAAGATTCGTTCAACCGTTTTGACGTGGAAGAGTAACAGTATGTTTGTGAGTAACATCCTCACAAACATTGGCATTTATAATTAACATAAAAGTTTTGAATGCAACTGTACGGACAACAGCTTAGGTATAATAATGTCTAATAAAGAAGGTCATCAATATGTATGAATAGCGGACTTTCGGGTCTCTTTAGATTTTTTTAATGAAAAGTATGAAGAAATGAAACTGTCCTTAGAAGAAAAATCTTCCCGAATCGAGGTACTTGAGAGAGATAATCTTCAGTTGCAATCCTCATTACATGATATCAGTCGACGTCTTAACCTTACGGAGCAAAACCTTAGAGCAGCCAACCTTGAGATAGATAGATAGAAGATAGAATATTCTTTATTATGTACACCATACAAGTAACAAGAATAACACTAGACAAACTTATAAATAGGGTGACACAATGGGCGGTCTTATCGCTAAAAGCGATCTTTTCAAGACAACCTTTGGATGGATATAAAAAGAGGAGAAACAGTACTGTAGGTAGTCTGTGGCGTAACATTTTTACAAAATTAATTTTAAACATTTTTTAAATTTACAAAAACAAATACTTATATATAAATACATATATTATACATATAAAATAACAATCATGAAGAGCAAAGAAATATTTAATATTGTTGTTTATGGAGAGAGGTAGTGCTTTTTGACCAGAATTTTAAAAGTGGACAGGGTTTGAGCGCTCCTTACAGACATGGGCAGGGCATTCCATAGCCGTACAGCTTGAACCGTAAAGGATTTATCGTAGAAGCTAGTAGAATGCACCGGCATCTCCAGTCTCAGGTTTTCCGATGACCTCTTGAGATTCAGAATGTGCCTGAAAACCGCTCTGAAAATCTACTCACCACGGTGTTGCAACTCGGCAACGTTACTAAAAGTGTAATTGTTGAAGCCGACATAGCGCACTGTACCAGGATCGCAAAAAAGGATACCCAGACTACTCGACCCAGATCAATTCTTGTTAAATTTAATAGCCCACGCCTACGTGATACCTTCTTCGCTGCCACTATTGACTTCAACAAGAATAACACCCATAATAAGCTAAACACAGCTCACCTCGGTATCGCAACTGAGCATCCTGCACCAATTTATGTGGTGGAACATCTTTCGGCGGACAATAAAGCATTACATGCAGCGAGCCGAATTCGTGGCAAGGAGCTTGGGTATAAGTTTGTGTGGGTACGGAATGGAAGAATATTTATGAAGAAAGTTGAACAATCAAATCGCATTGTTATCACAAAACAAGAGCAGCTAAAGTCACTCACGTAAAAATTAATATGTTTAACTTTACTTACCTATTGCATGTTTTTGTAGTTAACTTAGCCACATTCGATAATTCTCTTCGGTTTTATTACCAGAATGTACGTGGACTAAAAACGAAACTAGATATTTTCTATCATAATATGTCGTTGCAGGATTACGATGTAATTGTGCTTACGGAGACTTGGCTGAACGGCGCACGGTGGGCTGAAAATCGGCTTTCATAGACTTAGGGATTTCAATTTGTAAGTGCTTGTTTTTATGCCGGATATCGCTTCTATTAGTCATTACTATGTACAAAAATGACACCCGAGTTAATTCTACCCAAAAACGAAGGAAATATAATTTTTTTACGAAAAATTTGTATGAAAAATCGAATTATCTCCTAAACGGCATGTTTAACCGTAATATCCTTGGAGATGGTCATAGTGCTAATTATTTATGATTTTTTGGTTGGCGATTGGACGAAAAATTTAATGCCGTTTTTTTTTAAAAATCGTCAAAATATTTTTATTTATTTTTACATGTAAAACGATCCCTTTTAGTGTCTAAGTTAAAAAGTTCGATATGTTATTAACCCAAATATTAAGAACACACGAAACAAGAAAAATAAAATAAAAAAATTGCTGTTTTTGACACATTTATATTAATTTAAATAAAAAAAGATTTATATTGAAGTAACATATGAAGTTATATTTTATACAAAATAAGTTAATTTAAGGAATTAATACTAAGCATTCGTAAAATAAAGTAAAATAAATAAAAAAAATAAAACATATCATTAAATATTACAAAAAAACCCAAACACACTCAAATACAAATTTACAAATATGTACATATATATCTTTTTTACAAATTTTCCTTATCACTCTCGTTGTCAGACTCCAATTCTGAGTCAGCATCCAGATTGGATATATCCAAAAATTCGAACTCAGTTTCCTGAAATTGAATTAAGTCGAGAGTTTCAGCAAAAAAGCTCTGCTTTTTCTTGGCATCTAACTTAGGCCTTTGTGCACTTAGCAAAGGGTCCGAAGAAACAACAAGCATATTTAAAATGTCTTGATTGGAATCCTGCCTGCTTCTTTTCCGCGAATGATGTTCTCGAAACCTCCTAAAATCTTTGTTTCGAGACTCTGAGGCTTCTTCCGAGAGAGTCCCAATCGGCACAATATTATTTTTCTCGATTATGTCAGCCCCATGGATTAGTAACTTATGAACGGTTGACGACATGTAGTACCAGTCGTATAGTAATACGTACTTTTCTGCTGTTTTGCGAGCATAATCTCTAAATTTTATTATATCGATCTGCTCTCCAGATGTAATTGCTTGTAAAATTACAGCAAATCTTTTGATGAGGTCTTCATCCAAACCGGTTATAGCTGCGGTTTTATTAGGAAACTCAAAGAATTTTCTTGCAGTATTCCCGTCATTGGTGGTTCCCGAGCCTTGTTTTACTATGTCAATCAACAGATTGAGCTCATCTTTGAATTTATTTTGAATTATTTTCTTTCTTGTCTGTAGCATTTCTTTGTGCTCATCACTTCTCGCTGCCCACCGTTTGAAGTCCAGTCTGTATGCAATGTGTAACAGACATTCCATACAATTTATACGGGCGTGTAGGGATGACAAGCCAAACTCATACAGGTCCGAACACACAATTTTTGATGTTACAGCATCTAAGCGGTTCATTTCTGTAGGCTTTGCTAAGCACAGGTAGCACGATGCATTTGATCTAGCTTCAGAAAGGTAAGTACAGACTTTAGCGTCGATCATCGTCATCATTAGTTGATGAGTCACTCTATTATTATTATTGCACTCTGTGGGGATAAGGGCCTCAATTTCTTCATCCATTTGTTTTTTCAGCCCAAAGACAACTGCTTCACTCTCCTTTACAAAAGTAAACTGAACTGGACGACAATACAAAACTGAGCATGGTTTTGGGTTCGTCCATAAAATGTTGTCTCCATCTGTCAGTTTTAGTGGCACCAAGGAGGTCATGAAAATGCTTGAATCATCTTCCTCACCCTCAATTTTCTGCTTGTATCGGCTTTGGTTAGAAGCACCGTCAAATCCCCACTTGGATATCAGCTTCAACTGCTTGTTATGCTCTTCGTTAGAAAGGCTTTGAAGGATTCTTGTAACCGTGATATCAAGTAAAGCTTGAAGTGTAATCCTAGCCGATGAATCAGTAACTGTCACTGATTGCTTCGGAGGGTAGCAATCAAGCTTAGTTTGTTGCACTTTATAGTAAGATGGATAAATATCTTTAGCACCTTCTCGAATGGCAGCCTCACGCAACGTAATATATTGCCACTTTGAGAGTTTTAGCGAAAGAAGCAATCCAAGCGCCTTTTCTGGCGTAAATATGATTGTTTTCGCTGGTTTCTTAAGCGTTTCATTTAATTTAGCGGCTGCTTCAGGATTTTTCATCATGTGTTCGATGACAGAGGCGATATCTCCATGCCCTTCTTCTTTTAAACGTGCTGCAGCTGCATATGCCAATTCACTGGAACCTTCGCCTGTGTGTTCATCAGATCTTCTCTTTTTTTGTTTACTTCCCAGGTCTTCGAATGGTTTACGGGATCTTTTCGTCATTGTTCCAATGGACGTTGATGTCGACGGTTCTGGAGAGACTGAGGGCGCTCTTGGTATCTCATCAACACTTGGTTCTTGATTAACTAAAGTTTGCACAAAACTCGGCCAATCAATATTTGCTCCCAACCAATTCTCGTACTTTCTCCTGAAATTATCAAGGAATCGGTTGGATTTCTTCCACCTTTGTAAAGCGGCTCGCGTAAATCTCCGACAAAATTCTTTGAGAACAACATAATCTTCGTCAGACAGGCAATCGCCTATGCGGGATACAACTGCACTAAACAATACTTCATGATCAAATGAAGTACTCTCACTTCGTAGAAGAACAAACAAGTCTAAATTGGTCATTAAACTTTCCATTTGAAGATTTTATAGTCGCAGATTTAGTGTTAGCAGTTACACAGTTGTGAACAAATTAAATTATAAAACAAAACTTTAGCCCTTTTATTGCAAAACGACAATAATTAGGTAACTACCCTCATTAGTTATCTCCTCATTAGCTAATGAAAATCAATAATTGTCACTAACTATTCTTAGAACTCATAGCACTGCTAATTAACAAATTAGCTTACTTATCAGGAATTGTTAAATATAATCCATTGTCGTGAGATATTGAAAATCATTAAATCACCTATTAAGACTCATTAGAAGACCTAATCAGTGTAGTTACTTAATCACTTCTTTTTGGACTCATTAGAAGACAATTGGTAATTTGGTTGTATGAAAAGTTTTAAAACTCATTTTGTGTTGATAAATATCTAGCTCAAACATAGTTGGCTACGTGTGGGTGTACTATAAACCTCTGCCAACTCCTTCGGAAATATAGGAGTGATGCTATTTTATGTTATGTGTAGTTAAAAGTCCGTGTTCTTCAACATAAACACCAAAAGGAATCGTTTCATACGTAAAAACAAATAAAAATATTTTGACGATTTTTAAAAAAAAAACGGCATTAAAATTTTTGTCCAATCGTCAACCAAAAAATCATAAATAATTAGCACTATGACCATCTCTAAGGATATTACGGTTAAACATGCCGTTTAGGAGATAATTCGATTTTTCATACTAGCTTCATACAAATATTTCGTAAAAAAATTATATTTCCTTCGGTTTTGAGCAGAATTAACTCGGGTGTCATTTTTGTACATAATAATGACTAATAGAAGCGATATCCGGCATAAAAACAAGCACTTGCAAATTGAAATCCCTAAGTCTATGAAAGCCGATTTTCAGCCCACCGTGCGGCGGTGTTTACGATGCTGAATTGTTTGACGATAGGTATCATGTCTATAGACGTGACCGCGAATCTAGTCGATATAGTGCGCGCAAAGATGGTGGAGGCGTTTTAGTCGCGGTCTCCAAGAGGTTTAAGTCATGTCGGTTGCCAAACTTGGAGAGTTCGTGTGAGGATTTGTGGATTATCATTGAAATCAACTCGCGTAGCAAGAAACAGCGTAATTTCCGTGTCTGTGGCGTTTACCTACCCCCACCTGTGAGCTATGAGACCATGCAAGCATTCCTCAATTCTGCTCAATGTGCTCTTGACCACGGTGAGCACACCCTTATTTTAGGTGACTTTAATCTCAGTAACATAACTTGGAAAATTGACGATTGCAAAAACCATCCACAACCATATCCCAGCATTAGCAGTGAGACAATAAAATGTTTTCTAGATTTTGTTTCTTTAAACGCCTTAGACCAGTATAATCGTTTACCAAACTGTAAATCAAAAATATTAGATCTTGCTCTCTGCAATACGATATTATATAATCTTAGCCTTTGTACCTGGCACCTTACGTCAGAAGATCCCTTGCACCCACCTTTTGGGTTTTCTATACCCTTACTCATTAACTAAAAGAATCTGCAAGCCAAACCAACTTTAAAGCCAAACTTTTTTAAAGCCGACTATGATAACATCATGATCTCACTAAATTCTGTAGATTGGGAAAAAGAATTGGAAGGTCACCTCACGACTGACAATATGGTCGAAAGATTTTACGGTATTCTGCATGAGGTCATCAAGCAATATGTCCCGATGAAAAAGATATTGGATAATAAATACCCACCATGGTATTCTAGGAATTTGATACGTCTCCTGAATGAAAAAAATAAACTTAGAATTAAAATAAAAAAGTACAACAATCCTCTGGATATTATATCATTTGGGACACTGCGTGCAAGATGCATTAGACTTAGCGAGGTCTGCTACAAAGACTACATGGTTAGAGTGGAAGAAGCCCTTGTAAAAGACCCAAAAATGTTCTGGACATATATTAAAAATAAAAAGAAATGTAGCAGTACTTACCCCGCAGAAATGTCTCACGAAAACAAAACTGCATCAAATGGTCACGATATCTGTAATTTGTTTGCGGACCACTTTTCACAAGTCTACAATACCTCGTCCACTGTGAAAGTGTCAAACGACGTCGATGGCTGTTTTGCTATGTCGGGGTTCTGTAAATTGCAATTTGGTGCTGAGGAAATATTTCGTACTTTGAGATCCTTAGACGAGCGCAAGGGTGCTGGAAGTGACGGTATTCCACCTATATTTATAAAAAGATGTGCAAAAGCATTAATAATACCCCTTCAGCTTATTTTTAACAAGTCCATGGCGTGCGGCATTTTTCCTGAGAGGTGGCAGAAAGCATTAGTGGTACCTATTTTTAAATCAGGAGGCAAGGAACAAGTTTCAAATTATAGACCCATCTCTATCCTAAATATATTTGGCAAAATTCTCGAAAAGCTTGTAACTCAATACCTAAATGCACATGTCAAGCAACATATTACAACACACCAACATGGTTTTATAAGCTCGAGGTCAACCTCTACCAATCTTATGTGCTATGTCTCAGATATATCGGAGTCTCTTGATAAACGCATTCCGGTAGATACTATATACACTGACTTTAGTAAAGCGTTTGATAAGGTCGACCACAACCTTTTATTGAACAAACTTAATCGAATGGGGATAGGGGGGTCATTACTCAAGTGGTTCCATTCTTACCTCGTCGGTAGGAACTCGACAGTTGTCATTAATGGTCACCACTCTGATGTTTTTGCAGTAACCTCGGGAGTGCCACAAGGGTCGCATTTAGGCTCTATTCTTTTCAATATCTTTATAAACGATATCACGTCATGTTTCAGACACTCAAATTTCTACCTTTTTGCAGATGACGTAAAAATTATGAAACCAATTGTGTCTCATCTGGACTCAACACTTTTACAGGCTGATCTCGATAGAATGGCGGACTGGTGTAGTACAAATAAAATGAATTTAAATGTGTCTAAATGTCATTGTATGCATTTCTCCCGTAAAAGAAACACGCAAACTAACAATTACATATTACACCAGCAAACATTACAACAAGTGGAGGAAGTTCGGGACTTGGGAATTGTTTTCGATAAACAACTAAAATTTGATAGACACATAGCAAATATAACTTCAAAGGCATTCAAAATTGGCACACATAAACTCTCTGGCCATGCACAATTTTTCTCTCTCCGATCACTCGTTTAGAATTTTCCTGCTAGAAAAACGTTACCCCAGCAAGAATCGTTTTTCCGTTTTTTTTTTTCAAAACGATACGGGGCACACATTTTTATGTAGGGGCACATTTACAGCAGATAAGGCACAAACTATACGTTCTATTCATATAACTAGGAGATACTTTCTTGCTGGAGTAACGTACACGCAAAGGTAAAATTTGCCAATAGCACATTGAAATCTTTAAATTACCAATTTTCAAAACCTCCGGTAAACATCCAGGTAAAACTACCAAATGATTGTACTATAAGTGAAACAAAAGCTTTTAAATAGGAAAGGAAAAAATGAGTGAAAATAGTTGGTATTTGATTTATTATAGGTAGCTAACAACAAAGAATGGGTACAAATTTTAGTAAAAGTTATTACATTAAGTTTCCTCTTATGGTACAAATTAAAGAGTAGTGAAACGTTCCGGGTGTTACAACTGTGAGTCACGCCCGAAGGACACGGTGGAGCATACTGTTCCGTTCGTGTCCGCGTAGAGGCAATAGGCGGCGGCGACCTGGAGCATGCGGCCTTGGTTCAGTCCATGGTCCGAATGTCAAGCTAGCGAACGAGGTGCCCGGACGTTTGAGAGAGAACTTCTAATCAAGCCAGCCACCACGGGACACGATAGTGCTAAACAACCTTACTCCGCTTAAACCTAGTGTATTAAATCGTCGCAGGTGAGCTTCGAACCGGAGACGAGGCCCGGCGTGTCCAACTTGGTGACCATCCACTGCCTCGCCGCCGACAAGCTTCCCGAGGAGGCCGTGCTGGAGGCCGAGGGCCTCTCCACGGCGCAGTACAAGCGCGTGGTAGCGGCCGCACTGAGCAGCGCGCTGGCGCCCGTGCGCGAGCGCGCCGCCCAGCTGCGCGCGCGGCCCGCCCTGCTGCGCGACGTGCTGCGGCACGGCGCCGCGCGCGCCCGCCAGCGCGCCGACCGCGTGTACGAGCGCGCCGCGGCGCTGGCGGGGCTCACAGCGGCGCGTGCGCCAGCGGGGGCGGCGCGTGGCGCGAGCGCATGAGCGCCAGCAGCGAGCGCAGCAGGGCCACGGCCTGCGCGCGGCCCGGCCCGGCCCGCCAGCGCGCCGACCGCGTGTACGAGCGCGCCGCGGCGCTGGCGGGGCTCACAGCGGCGCGTGCGCCAGCGGGGGCGGCGCGTGGCGCGAGCGCATGAGCGCCAGCAGCGAGCGCAGCAGGGCCACGGCCTGCGCGCGGCCCGGCCCGGCCCGCCAGCGCGCCGACCGCGTGTACGAGCGCGCCGCGGCGCTGGCGGGGCTCACAGCGGCGCGTGCGCCAGCGGGGGCGGCGCGTGGCGCGAGCGCATGAGCGCCAGCAGCGAGCGCAGCAGGGCCACGGCCTGCGCGCGGCCCGGCCCGGCCCGCCAGCGCGCCGACCGCGTGTACGAGCGCGCCGCGGCGCTGGCGGGGCTCACAGCGGCGCGTGCGCCAGCGGGGGCGGCGCGTGGCGCGAGCGCATGAGCGCCAGCAGCGAGCGCAGCAGGGCCACGGCCTGCGCGCGGCCCGGCCCGGCCTGCTGCGCGGCGCGGCTCACAGGCGCTGGTGGTGCTGCATGGGCGCCAGGTGCTCGTGCGCCAGCGGGTGCGGCGCGTGGCGCTCGCGCATGAGCGCCAGCAGCTCGCGCAGCAGGTCCACGGCCTGCGCGCGGCCCGGCCCGGCCTGCTGCGCGGCGCTGGCGGGGCTCACAGGCGCTGGTGGTGCTGCATGGGCGCCAGGTGCTCGTGCGCCAGCGGGTGCGGCGCGTGGCGCTCGCGCATGAGCGCCAGCAGCGAGCGCAGCAGGGCCACGGCCTGCGCGCGGCCCGGCCCGGCCTGCTGCGCGGCGCGGCTCACAGGCGCTGGTGGTGCTGCATGGGCGCCAGGTGCTCGTGCGCCAGCGGGTGCGGCGCGTGGCGCTCGCGCATGAGCGCCAGCAGCTCGCGCAGCAGGTCCACGGCCTGCGCGACGGCCTCGGCCTGCTTCTCGGCCGCCAGCGCGCTGCGCATGGCGGCCTCGGCCAGCAGCTCCTCGGTGCTGAGGCGCGGCGCGTCGCTGGGCGCGGGCGCGGAGCCCTCGCTGCACATGTCGTCGTCCAGCAGCGCCGGCTTGCGCTCGTCGTCCGAGTGGCTCGCGCGCCGCGCTCCGCTCGCTGGGTACCATGCGCGATTTTGTTAGTGCTTATATGTCGAGATCGGTTCATACCGAAGCATTCACTCGTAATTAGCATTCTGACGAATGGCACTTTGGAATAAAAACCTCCACATCATGACCATTGTGTCATTTAGGAACTTTTAGGAGAGAATACTTGTGTTTATCAGCTCTTACCAATTTCATAATGTTAAGAGTCAAACAGTACCTCCTATGTAACTAGTTAGAATAAATACACATAAACATACACTTTTTAATATATCTTTATACCTCGGTATCAAAAAGTCCTCATAGCAACACAACATAGATCACAACAAAGTTATCGTACCGATTCTGATCAAGGCAATTCTTCACTTCACTGGAACAATCCGCCTATAATGTGATCTATTCAGTATCTGCCTAATTTATTTCATTATAATGTAACAAACCAAGGTTCCTTTTTTAACCAATTTCCTGAAACAGGAGGTTGTATATTCCACCAGTTTATTTCATTTTCTACCGATGACCAGACCGATAAACGTATTTTTTTATCTGGTAGAAGAAAGCCTCGCAGTGGTCAAGTAGAGTTAATGCGGAATATTGATTGAATCAACTTGGCTTGTGGTAGATAATGAGTAAACTCTTGTTAAGGTTTTTTTCACCACCATACCACCAACCATCATGATGGTTGCTTAATAACCTTTACCTACGTAAATTAATTACTAACTAAAAAAAGTATTAAAAAATAATCTTTATAAGCCGAAAAAAAAGAGAAAAAAAAATTGGTTGTTTGTAAAGTAGGTTTACGATCGAGATGTTTACGTGATAACGTCTTATTGGTGATATAAGTTATCACCAGTAGTGACATCTAAAATGAAATTAAGTACTAATTTAAAGTTTTTTTTTTCGAGCCAAGTAACAGATGGCGCTACCATCTTTATGAAATGTCGCTCGTGAGGTTTTGGTGTGACACAAGTTTCTGAACATGTCACCCGACTAAAACGATTTTAAAGACGTTATCACGTCAAAAACCAAAACAAAAGTTAAAAGCAGACCCATTCGAAACAGAAAATACATAAACATGGAATGGGTGCGCGCATCCGTTTAAGAGTTACGAAGGAATAAACACTAAAATTCCTTTAGTAAAATGTTTTACTAAGATCTCTAACACAATGAAGCTATATTAGCTAGTTTATCCTGATAAGAATGATAAATCATTCTTATCAGGATAAAGTGTTTTGATACAGATGCTCCTTCGTCACTTGTCTGATCACCGACGGGGAGTCGGGGAGGTTAGTTATTGACTCGACTCGCCTCGCCTCTTGTTAATCATAAGGGCTTTGAAAGTTTTTTGTATGAGACCTGGCTCACGGCTCACCTAACTTCCGCTATTTTATATTATTTTGAAAAAAAAAAATAGCAGGAAAGCACAGCTGAATTTGGTATCAATACAAACAAGTTTTGTGATCCACTTATTTGGATTGATGCCAGCTATAGATGATAATAAAGTTGTACTGAACAATGCCAACAGTGAACAAATTCTAACTATGAAAGCTTCTATCTCGGATTCTTTAAAAATAAAGGTTTTAAGTGTGACTAAGCTAATAAAGATAGGCTATTATTAAAGAAGTAGTCTTGTATTTGACTTTTGGTAAGTTAAAAATTACAAAATGCATATTTATATTAACAAATTTGGCAGTTAAAAACTTAGAAATTTGTTTTTTATTTCAGCCTTTTTAGTTGTGGTATGATCTCTCACACAATTTCTTATCGAGTATTCATTTTACTACTAAAAGATATCATGCATATCGTCCATATAAATTAGAAGAAAAAATATGTATTAATAACTCATAAATTTCCTAAGCAATATAGAAAAAAAAACATATGGAACCCCTTCGGGAGTATATTCTTTTGATTAAAAAGAATTTTGAAAATCGGTCACAATCGTTGGAGACGACAATTTGTAGCGGTCTACCATGCCAGTTCTTGCTCTATCAATAAATGAATAAGTGATGTATTTAATAATAATGATGAAGTATGCTGGTATGTGTTATAATAATTGGTTGGTTACTTGGTATGTTGGTTGTTTTCGCTCATCAGTTTATTACAGACGAGGTTTTACCCGGGATAAGCGGAAATTACCACAGGAATGTCTAAAATATAGCTTACATTCTGGGAATGAACGGAATCTATTTTTGGAATAGAACCAGTACTTCCCACCATTACCCGCTACAACCAAACTCACCTCTATTTAAACCTCTACCTGTTCAAAGAAGTGTGACTGGTAAAAGTGTTATAAAACAAACAAACATAACTAATATGTAGTACATATTTACTCTGTGCCCAGATTATGGGAGAAGAGAGCCCTTTTGTCTATTTCGAAGCATACAGATTCGAAACGCCATTTACTTATTTTTACTCAGTTTAAACAAAGTAAAGGACTGTTATAGCTGACAAGTAGGTACAAGTAAGTGCCGTAAGAATTGTAGCTGCCTGCCCCATAAGAAAAATGTTTACTGTAGCTGTGTAATCTGGGTACCATATCTTATTAATTCATTTACATTCTCAACATAGTAGTTGAGGAAGCATGACTTACATTCTTGACTGCTGTTGTTGAAAATACTTTGCAAACGTTCTTCGGCGCTGGAGAGGTCCCCCAGGGCACCGCCCGCAGCAGACTTCTTGCGAGCTTTGTATTTTATGTCAGCCCAATACTGTAACAACATCGTTTTATTTACTTTCATGGCAAAATAATTTGTATGAATGTACCTGATGGTAATCACAGTCGAAACACATAAAGAGTAGTTCTATTGTTGGTCAAGATGTATATTTAGGCAAACACATAATTTGTTTTATTGGCAGCATATTTCTAAATAAAAAAACAATACAATAAAAAAAATACGAAAAATTGTAGCCCACAGGTATTGGCCCAAGTTACCGGGCGGCGGTCAGGGCTCTAGAGAATGGAACCTCCTAAAAATAAGTGGCATAGCCAGGAGTGCCGCTTACTGTACTAAGCCCTTGATCCAGCTGCATAGCGAGTGCCTGCTTAGGTATTGGTTGAGGCTCTTTTCTTCTTTTCTTGCCAATAAATAAGTCATTGAAAGATACGACTATCGGCACAATGATCGCTTATCAAGTCCGCATCCCACATGTGGACAACTTCCCCAGCTAACGGCTAAATCTACGGAAGTTTTTTGTCGTCATAACTTCATCCATGATTGCACAAATGAAACCTTAGGTTTCTCCAAAGAGGTCCTCAGAACGTACCCAGTCTACGGACGCCGATTGGTCTATAATGGGCCCAGAAAAAGCGTCCATGAAGCTCCTTACTTTGCCATACCTAATTATTATAATTGTTTCATTCAGGAATACTGATTTATTTGTGAAATAACAGTGAAATATTTGAAAATTCTTAACACTAGAAGGGCCAGCTTTTATAGAATACCTTCAAAGACCGCAGCGGTCAATTTGACCGTACTAGAGAGTTTGAGTCTTATGAAATTATTGCGTATATTATTGTTATAAAATAAAATAATATATATATTTTTTTATTAATAATTTTAGCACTTAAACTAAGTAACATTTGTAACAAGTAATAGGTTTTTTTAAATCTTTTATACATTTTCCACAAACAGCTTTTTTACAGATTGTGCAGTTTTCACACATTTTATTTTGTTTACAATTCCGATTGACTTCACATTACCACCTTTTATTGTTTGTAGTACATCGTTCGCTTGTTTCAGAACTAGTTTCGTTTAGTTAGTTAGTGCTTTGAATCGTAGTTGAAGTAATTTTCTATTACATACTCTGCACATAGATCGCTCACTAGTTGAAGGATAAAATCATCTAGTTCGTCTAGGAATAAGTATCAAGTGTCATCTTGACTCTTGTCATGTGCTGCCTCTTCAGTACATTCTTTTATACGTCGTAGAATGTACTCATGAATAAATAATCTCAACATAGAAATTGGCTTGTTATTTTCAATGTATCGTTTAGTGTAGGGAGGTAGGCCCTGAGATTTCTCTTAGTATATTTGGCTGGCTTCCACGTCCTACTCCACTAAATTCATTCTGTGCCGTCACTTGCTACTTGTAACATACCGACTTCCGGTACTGAAGATGTCCTAGCTGAACGTCTTCAGCGAGCTGTTCGCCCGCCGCTAATGGATCTACGAGATACTCCGCGGCCTATGCGCGAATTTACAATAATATTGTTATTTGTAGCAGAGGAATCTACTTTGGACTGTTCTGATGAAGAAATTACCTGTTCCGGCTGAAATTTTGCATCACAGGTTTCACAAACACTGGCTGACATCTAGTTGTATATCCCGATATTGCAACAGTTCATGTTCTATTTGAGAACTACTGAGACGGCCACTCATTTTTTTTTATAACATTTTAGGTCTGCTCACTAAACAAAACCAATATCTACTAAATGTAATGTAAACAAGCAAGATGGTAACAACTTACTTAGAATTCAAGATTTTGAAAAAAACATTGTTTACTATTCTTATTGCTGCCTTGATATACTGCCACATTGACCGTGTAGACTGCGGTCTTAGTAGGTATTCAAGAATCTCATACACAGCATATAGTTATTTTATTTGATTGTAGATTGATTGTAGATTTAGCCTAACAATAGCAAATTAAAAAAAGTCATAAAATTTGGTCTTTCTAGTGTTAACAACATTGTCAACTTTCTGAATGCACACTCGAATGGGTTCGATTCCCGCACGGAACAAATATTTGTATGGCCTACAGATAGTTGTTCCGGGTCTGGCTGTTTGTGTATGTGAGTTTCAATGTTTGTAAATGCACCCACAATACAGGAGAAATTCCAAGTGCGGGACAACATTTAAAAAAAAATACACTGAGTATGTAAGCCAGTTCAACATTCATTTGTTAATTGCATATGTCTGAAAGCTAATTAATACCCACACACAAGATGTTTGTAGGGGCTAATATCATCATCTGCTTGGCGTTTTCCTAACTATGTTAGAGGAGGGTTTCAGTCTAACTGGGTGCAGGTAAATAACAATATCTAACATGGAGCAAACACTAATCTGACCGCTACAACCCATTAAGAAACTATATGAAAGCCTTTTTATAATTATTGAGACAATAGCATATAGTAAAGATGTGTGGTGTGACAAGAATTAATCAGAATCAAACATTTGCCAGACATGATATGTCAAAGGAAGTGACACTAGTAGTCCTCACATCACACTTCACATTATGCATATGTCGTGCGCCACTGACCCGGCACCACTTGTCGGGAGACTTGCGCGCGCCGCCGCTGTCAGCCGCCGCCGCGTTCAGGCGCTCCGCCAGCAATCGCCAAAGCTTGCTCGAACTGAACCGGGAGTATATTGATTGTTTACCGGCTGCGAAGTCGGGATGCTCTTCCATAAACGACAGCAATAAATCAAGTTGCTCCGAACTCACTCTACATCTAGTTAACCCGGCACTCATGTCTATCATACATATCCGTAAGATTAAGAAACTATCATCATGTCCACTTTGATGCAAGATTGCTGTTGATCATGATTAGATAATTTAAGAGGCATCCGTGAACCGGTCCGATCAGAAAGAGTACTTTGAAATAGTAAATAGATGACAAGACTTAGGATCACAACATGGCAGAATTGAATTTCTAAATACTAGATTTTCGGCGGCTGTTTACTCCTCTGCGCCTCTGATATAGATGGAAGTGTGTAATTGTGGTTTAGATGCTTGGTCTAATCGTATTTATTTTACTAAGTATCTGGACAGTACACTGTACAGTACAGTAGCTGTCTCTGTCAAATTGACAATTCAAAAGACAGGCAAACAAACAGCGCGAACGCGTTCCGATAAAAAAATTAGAAATAAAGAAAGACATTCTGATATTTTATCTATTTTTATTCAAGAAGTTACTGTATAAAATTAGGAACAAGAAATAGGTATTATACCTACATCAAAATTATAGACAAAGTTCAAGCTAATCGGTTTCTTCTAGGCAAGTGTGCTTCACTTCATTGCTTCCCATTAGGCGAGTTGTGGCCAAACGCAAAACTATTTACCTACTTAGTATAAAAAACAATTTTGCAGCTAAAATCATAAACATTTTTACGAGTCATAAAAATCTTTGATTGCAGTTCTGGTGACCGCGGCTTCGCCTACTTGATGACCGAAAAAAAAGTATCCTATGTGTTATTCCAGACTATAATCTACCTCTGTGCCAGATTTCATCAAGCTCCATTCAGCCGTTTTGACGTGAAAGAGTAACAAACATCCAGACATCCATCCATTCATCCAGGCGTGATCGAGGTCAAGAGTGAGTTCATTCTAAATAAAAAAAAAAAAAAAACCTCACAAACATTTATCATTTTAATAAGACAAGTACATACATAGGATATTAGTAGAATAATATATCTTTAATCCTTACTAATATTATAAAAGCGAAAGTAAGTTGGTTTGTTATGATTTTATAAGAGTAACCAAATAGTTTCTTGCCGGCTTTTCTCCATAGGAAACGACCAAACCGAACCGTGCCCCTTTTTTCGACGTTTTATAAGTGCCCATGTAGGCTTATGTGAAATAAAAATATTTTTAGAACCTCCTTACTTTGTTTTTCTGACAATAACAGGACTGTTGGTCCAAATCTGCTCTGTTTACCCTACTCCCGATATTAGTGGACCACTCCACCAGTATCGGGAGCAGGGTCCAAATTACCGGTGGTTAGGACTCCAGAGACAGGAACCTCCTCACAATGCTCTGACGGCACAGTTGGCGCAGTGGCTGAGCGATTGACTACCGCGCTACGTGTCGCGGGTTCGATTCCCGCACGGAACAATTATATGTATGGCCTACAGGTAGTTGTTTCGGGTCTGGCTGTTTGTATATGTGAATTTGAATGTTTGTAAACGCACCCACAATACAGGAGAAATTACTAGTGTGGGGCAATGTTTAAAAAAAAAATGCGGTCCGTATCGAGGAGTACTGCCTTCTGAATCAGGCCCTTAACCCAACCGCCTAAGGAGAGCTTCGACAGATGGTCGTCGAGGCTCTTGGTTATCAAGCCAATTCCAGATGTCGATAACATCGTGTGCAAAGTCGAGATATTTTGGTTGTTTCCCTTTCTCAGCTTTCACAAGATTTTCGTCATGCGGGATGGTAACAGCGACTATCATTACGCAGCGCGCTGATCGATCTATCACCTCTACGTCAGGCTTATTGGCGACAATAGTATAACGTAACATGGTCTTTCTAAGGAGCTGGGTCGGGTACATAATTGTAGTACCTCAGATTCCACAACATTATATTTCAAGGCAAATTGCTGGTGAATAATCTTGGCTACTTGGTTGTACCTGTGCAAATACTCGCCGTTAGCTAGACGAGAACAATTAGAAATAATATGACTGATGGACTCACCAGGACGGTGGCATGCCCGATACACGTCAACAGTCCCGTCTTGCAGTAGTTGTTCGTCAACATAACGTCATCCATAATCGCACAAACAAAACCTACAGTTTCCCCAAAAAGGTTACCGAATCGTAGCCAGGATACGGACGCTAGAAAATCTACATCGGGAACATGAAGAGCCCGGTAAAAGCGCCCGTGAAGGTCCTTGCCTTGCCATACTTCCTTGCGGTCATCTGTAGTAGGTACAGGTTTGCGCCAGTCCTCTTGGGACAGCGGGACGAGTCCCTTGACCACTGCAACCACATCTCGGTGCATACCCATCTCCATCACCTTTCGGTTGCAGAGGGTCTTTGCGTTTAAAAAGCCTCGACCCCCGCACTTCCGAGGGATGTACAGTCTCATCACCGATGATCGTAGGTGATGCATCCGGTTTGCGGTCAACGGTTTACGAACTCACCTATATAGGGCATCCAGTTCAGTCTAAGTCCATTTAAGTAGGTATGCCAAAAGAATACATTAAAATCGGCATGACTTAACTGTTCAAGGTGCGCACTTTGTTCCCGCTCGAAAGAAGGCTATTTGATACCTTTTTCAGGCGGCAAAGAAACGCTCCTTCAACAATTGCAACAACATGTGAGTTGCGTTAATGCCTAACGCTTTCGATATGCCTAAATACATACCTATAGCTTTCGGATGAGGAAAGGGATCTGCAGGTGTATGGCAACCGAGAGTTGTATTCCCTCGGATTACATAATCTCCCCTCGTTTTACATACATGACTGCACATTTGCCTGCACCAAGTTTCATCCTGTTGGCGTTACTAAAAGTTTCAGTTACTTTCAGTAGCTCCATCAGTTGCAATTTGCTGGGGGCAGAGTTTCAGATCATCCATGTAAAGGAAGTGAGATATGACCTGACTACCTCTTCTCAGACGATAGCCTAGACCGAACTAAAGTTTCGCCTATAGGACTACACAGAGCCAAAGTTTCGCCCTGAAATTTTCCCCGTTTAATCCACACTGGCTCATCCTTCCCTTTGATCTGTCGATATCCTGGATATCGAAGGACCGTCCTCCATTGCCCCATACATGACTCAAGAAAGGCGCGTAGAGTTGCATCTATCTTGTACAACTCCAGCACCCTCTTGAGCCATGTATGTGGCACTGAGTCGTAGGCCTTCTTATAATCTATCCAACACGTCGACAAATCCTTGCGGGATCGACGAACCTGTTGGCTAATGACCATGTCGATGAGGAGTAGCTCCTTAGTACCGCGAGACCCGTTCCTACATCCATTTTGATTTGCCGACATAAAAGAATTAGGTATTGTCAATGTTTTTGGTCATTTACGCTCTCAAAATGGACTTAGGGAGTTTATAGACCGTCGACGATAATTAATCAATTTTATTGTTATTACCAGGTGGGAAGACGATCTAAGAAAGACTGCAGGCAGATGCTGGATGCGGCAAGCTGAAGACAGGGCGCTATGGCGCTCAGTAGGGGAGGGCTATGTCCAGCAGTGGACTAATATAGCCTGATGATGATGATGATTGTTATTACTATTAACCTGTAATTGATAACTGTATAAGTCCAATTCTATAATTTTTATTTGTTGGTATATTTTGTTGGTGACAAAGGCAGGCACGATGGAAATCGAAAAAGAACGGCCTATTGACATTTTATTTAACAATTTTAAAACATACCTATACAAAAGATTCGAGTGGATCCAAACTAATGTCCGACCGAAACATGTTTTTTTCCGAAACCGAAGGTTCGGTTACGGTTTTGGATCCACTTTTGCGAACGGACACAATATACGCATGCTTCCTCAGCCCAGGTACAACTCCCATAGTCCTCACATAAACAAAGCATTGTAAAACTGTAAACGACACACAACGTGCAGGAACCAGGATCGTGTTGCTCTGTGAACAAAACTCAACGGTAATATCTATGTCACAATCGCTAGGTTACCATAGAAACGAATAGTAAATAACATGTACTTGAAAGTGTACAAAGATCTTTAGGGTATTTTTAAAGTCTGTGCATCAATGTGATAACAAAATAAACTGTGATTTTGTACGAACAATATATTAAGTGATTTTAATCTTTTGAGGAATGACAAAAAGTATTATATTTTTAACTAACGAAATTACTAATGTTGATGCCATGAATGACTTGCCGTCAAATGTAGTAGCCAAATAGTGTGTACCTATAGCTAACAAAACCTCTAGCGCTCTTATGGATAAGTGCATTAAACAAACAAGGATAGACATTGAATATCTTCAATTATTTACATCTAATATCTTAGTGTGGGACAATGTGTGGTCGAGTTGTATAAAGAGGTTGGTAAGTAGGCACTATGAACCGGTACGTGGTGCTGCAGCAGCTTGGCGACGGCACGTACGGCTCCGTGGTGCTGGCGCAGCGCCGCGACTCAGGCGAGAAGGTTGCCATCAAGCGCATGAAGCGCAAGTACTACTCGTGGGACGAGGCCATGAGTCTGCGCGAGGTCAAGTCGCTCAAGAAGCTGAACCACGCCAACATCGTCAAGCTACGCGAAGTCATACGGGAAAATGATACACTGTACTTCGTTTTCGAGTATATGCGGGGTAACCTGTACCAGCTAATACGCGACGCGGAGCGCGCTTTTCCCGAGCCGGTGTTGAGGAACATTGTGTATCAAGTATTGCAGGGGTTGGCACATATGCATCGTCACGGCTTCTTCCACCGGGATCTGAAACCAGAAAATTTGCTGTGTGCCGGGCCTGAACTTGTCAAGATTGCCGATCTTGGTCTGGCGCGCGAGGTGCGCTCGCGCCCGCCTTACACCGACTACGTGTCTACACGCTGGTATCGTGCGCCGGAGGTGTTGCTGCACGACACGCGCTACGGCGCGCCCATCGATCTCTGGGCGCTCGGTTGCATAATGGCAGAATTGTATACCTGCCGGCCTCTGTTCCCGGGGAACTCCGAAATCGACCAGTTGCACAAGATATGCGCTGTGCTGGGCACTCCTGACCGGGACGACTGGCCGGAGGGGTACGCGCTCGCCGACGCGCTTCGGTTCCGATTTCCGTCAAGCGCTGGCGTACCGCTGGCCCGTGTGGTGCCTTCTGCGTCGCCGCCGGCATTGGCCTTGCTCGCCGCGTTCATGCGATATGCACCACGAGATCGTCCCACTGCTCCTCAGTCGCTTCGGTAATTTATTGCTATATGTATTTTATTTTTTTATTTGCACCTACATAAAAACAAATATAATTTACAATACAAGTATTCCATAAGGTAAGGTAAACAATGTTGAATAGGTATTAGAGTTGCAGCCAATACCTAAGCTAAGATAACTTAATATCTTGTAATTATAGGTACCTATCAGCGCCCAGCTTCGTTGAAATTATTATAATTAAGGATATTAGGTGCAAATCAAAAGTTATAAATAGCAAAGAAAGAGAAAAAAAATACAATAAACAGGTAAACCTGAATTGCTATAAGTAAGATGCCCACAGCATTGACTTATTATTCAAACAGGCCTGGGTACTACAAAATTCGTATAACATTAATGAACCATAATGACCACGCGCCGCCCAAGGTTTACTTTTGTTTGGCTATCATAGCCGCTGCGGCAGAGATAGCCTTTGTCCCCTTTTGTTTGAAGTCGGTGACACAAAAGACAACGAGACAAACAAGAGTCACCCTCAAAAAAGTTTTTTTTTTCTTTTAATGTTTCTTTAAACCGCTTCACAATGCTTGCCGTATCCAGGAGTCCTTTGAATCAAGCCCTTGATCTAACTGCCTAAGAGCTTCGTCGTGTTCCTCGAGGCTCTTGGCAATCAAGCCATTGTCTGTTATGGTTCCTGTGCCAAGTCTAGATATTTTAGTTGTTTCACTTTCTCAGCTTGCACGAGGTTCTCGTCATGCGCTGGCCGGTCTATCGCCAGTATATCAGGATTATTGGTGACAATTATAATAGTCCTGTCAGTGCGTGATATGTATCTTGTAGTATGGTAACTCAGATCCACAACTTTATATTTCAAGGCAAGTTGCTGGTCAATAATCCTAGCTACTCGGTTATGCCCGTGCAAGTACTCGCCGTTCGCCAGACGAGACCAACCCGACATAATATATCTAATGGACTCACTCGGACGCGGGACGGTGGCATGCTCGACTCATGTTAACCGCCCCTTTCTTTATTATATACTAGCTTTTGCCCGCGGCTTCGCTCGCGTTAAATTTGGGGTAACATAGTTCCCCTTCCGTGATTTGCAGGTACCTGCTACCTGTAGTTTTTGCCCTTGCGCCTTATTTATTGTAATAAATAATAATAATAAATATCTTGGGACAACTCACACACGGCTATCTGATCCCAAGCTAAGCAGAGCTTGTGTTATGGTAACCAGACAACTGATATACCTACCTACATACTTAGATAATTTATAAATACATACATATTATAGAAAAATCACACACAGAACAAACAATCATGCTCATCACACAAAGTTTGTCCTGGGTGGGAATCGAACCCACGACCTCCGGCTCAGCAGTCAGGGCCACTAACCACTAGACCAACAGGCCCGTCGAATAGCGATGCTAAGTTTTCCCTTTTCTTCCCTTTTTCTCCCTCATATTATTTCAATCTTTTTAAAAAAATAGCCTATGTCCGTCTCCAGGGTCCCAACTATCTCTGTACTAAAATTCATTAAAAACAGTTTAGCCATTTAGGCGTCAAGAGGTAACAAACAAACAAATAAACAAACATACTCACTTTTGCTTTTATAATATTAGATATTAGTAAGGATTTCTGGTAGTTGTGTTTCAACATAACATCATTCATAATCGAAAAGACAAAACCTTCAATTTTCCCAATAAGGTAGCCGAATCGTAGCCAGAAAATCAATATCGGGCGCGCGCGGGCCCAAGAGGAGTCCAGTTAAAGCGCCCGTGATGCTCCAACTTCTAATAGGAGTTCAAAATGTTCAGTCTTCCAAAAAACACTAAAAAGTGTAAAATAACTTTACTTCCGGAAGACGGCGACTTTTGTTAATTTAATTATTTTTTTAACAGTACAATCCTTTATTGTTAGTAAAGACATACACCACTTACACACTAATGTTAGAACATAAATACTTTGTCAAAACTTATAAAAACATACACAATAAAAACAAAAGAGGGACAAGAAACCATCTTGCGGAACTACAACTTTTATGATATTTTTGTTTAATCCTTACTAATATTATAAAAGCGAAAGTGAGTTTGTTTGTTTGTTACCTCTTCACGCTTTAATGGCTAAACCGATTTTGATGCGTTTTGGTAGAGAGATAGTTGGGAACCAGGAGACGGACATAGGCTATTTTTTTTTAAAGTGGGATGTGAGGGAGAAAGAGGGAATAACAGGGAAAACTTAGCGTTGCTATTACAAATCAATAAGGAGCAAGGGGAACTGTGTTACCCCGAATTTAACGCGATCGACGCCGCGGGCAAAAGCTAGTCTATGATAAATGATGTTTATTTTGCAAGTAGGTTTTCACAAACACTTTTACACGTCTTGTTTTAAAAACTAGATGAGGCTGGTGTTTGGTACCCGACTACTCTGAGAAGAAACAGCCGAAACAAACTCAGAGGTTTTAAGGTCCAGACAAAAATCTTGGTTAACTTACATGAGGACTATGCAGATTAGTGTCTAAAATGGTCTTTTTAAGAAAGCACCACACAGATTGAGTGGCCCTGTCCAGTCAGTGCAAGCATTTGTCAGTTATCGTGTAGCTCAACTCATAAACCAAGGAGCTCAACGACACGACCAACAATACCATAAAAAGGACATTTGTGTGGGTCGCTAATACTGTACTCAAACTGCCAGACAATCTTCGAAAACTAACAAAGTAAATAAAAGTAATGATCTACATGGTCCTTAGATTCACAATCCTTACAATTAATATTATAAAAGCGAAAGTGAGTTTGTTTGTTACCTCTTCACGCTTTAATGGCTAAACTGATTTTGATGAATTTTGGTACAGAGATAGTTGGAAACCAGGAGACGGATATAGGCAATTAGAAAAAAAAAGTGGGATATGAGGGAGAACGAGGGAAGAAAACGGAAAACTTAGCGTTGCTATGCCAAATCAATAAGGCGCAGGAGCAAAAACTGCAGGTAGCAGGTACTGTGTTAAACCGAATTTAACGCGAGCGAAGCCGCGGGCAAAAGCTAGTAATCAAATAAAACACTAAAAAATATTTGTTCCTTTTTTTGATAGATATCAGAATCTTTTTATATAAGTCATAAATGACAATATTTATCCTTGCGGAAGCTTGCCTTGCCATACTTCTTTGCGGTCATCGTTGGTAAGAACTTCAGGTTTGCGCTAGTCCTCTTTAGCAATGGATGCTGAAGATGAAGCAGGGTGAGTCCCTTGTCCACTGCGACCACATCTCGGTGCATACCAAAAACGGCTTAAAAAAAATCTCTGAGATTGCACAGCTCTCGGTTGCACCCCGCACTTCCGCGGGAAGTACAGGGGGGTGCTGTATCCGGTTCACGGTCAGCAGTGTACGGAATCTCCTATCCAGGGCATCGAGTTCCGTCCGAGCCCATTTAAGCATACCGATAGAGTACATTCAAACCAGCATGACCCAATGACCTTGTTCCTGCCTGAAAGAAGGACGAGTGTAACTAATCACTTTAACCTGCATATAATAAAAAATAATATATTATTTGTTTTTTTTTGTCTGTGCGATTATGGACGAAGTTATGTTGACGAACAACTACCGGAAATATATAATGAAGGATGGGACGGTTGACGTGTGTCGGGCATGCCACCGTCCTGGTGAGTCCATCAGACATATTATTTCTGGTTGTTCTCGTCTAGCTAACAGCGAGTACTTGCATAGGCACAACCAAGTAGCCAGGGTTATTCATCAGCAACTTGCCTTGAAATATAATCTTGTGGAATCTGAGGTACCGTACTACAAGTATGTGCCCGACCCAGTTCTCGAGAAAGACCATGTTACGCTGTACTGGGATCGGTCTATCATTACTGACAGGACTATTGTCGCCAATAAACCTGATATAGTGGTGATAGACCGATCAGCGCGTCGCGTAATGACGATGTTACCATCCCACATGACGAGAACCTCGTGAAAGCTGAGAAAGAAAAACAACTAAAATATCTTGACTTGGCACACGAGGTTGTTGACATGTGGAATGTGAACTCGGCTATCATTGTTCCGATTGTCGTAACGGACAATGGCTTAATTGCCAAGAGCCTCGACGAACATCTGTCGAAGCTCTCCTTAGGTGGTTGGATCAAGGGCCTGATTCAGAAGGCAGTACTCCTCGATACGGCCCGCATTGTGAGGAGGTTCCTGTCTCTGGAGCCCTAACCACCGGTAGCTTGGACCCTGCTCCCGTTACAGGCGGAAACCTATTTTTATATTTTTAAATGTTTTTCTATTATTTTTTTAAAGAAATATTTAAAAATGTATTTGTAAGTATAATGAATGAATAAAGAGAATAATAATAATAAGTCACAGTCTAAACATTGTCCTGATGTACCTTTTTTGTGCTTTAAAAATTACTTCCCTATTGGTTGAATTTCCCCAAAATATAACACCATACCTCAACACTGAACCCACCAGTAAGTGTTTGAATCGTCCTTTCTTTGTGCATATAGTCCGATATGTGTTTATAAGCTTATTTTTCTTATATAGATTTCCATACTTTGCGGTGGGTGCTGCGCTTGTTCTTCCACCGCCTGCATCACGTGCGAGGAGGTTTGTTATAATAAGTATTTACATGAGTAGTTAACTGAATTAACCGAAAGCTCTTTGTGTGTGATTTTGACATGTTACCACAGAAGTGCAGCACGAGGAGAAACGGAAAATGTACCGGAGTACCCCCGATCGCCCGTCTCGACACTTCCGCTCCACGCAGCTGTCCAGCCGCTGCCACTGCGTGACAGATTCGCCGATATTCTCGGGTATGTGTAGTTGCCGTCTCCGTATAATCTTGCTCACTTTTTTTTACAGCAAATCTGTCCATACACTATTTTTTTAAAGCGTCACGTTTCCGAGATATAATCCATCAAAGTAACAAATGCCATCGGTTTAATTTTGATACAATATTTTATAAAATATACCGCATACAATATTTTTGTTGTATTGAAGCCAGTTATTAATTAATAGAAGTTTTGTCTATGAATAGCTAATTAAATTGTATTTTACCTTTGAATTTGCTTGATGTCATTTCTCGTAAACGAGACGGCTTAGATTTTAGAAGAATGAATTTCATACAAAACTAGTTCGTATAGAAAATATTAGAATTGCGGAACCCCTTTATTTTTTAACTACAATGCGTTTTCTTGTTTTCGTAAAATAACGTTGTATTCTGACCTTATTTTATTCACCCTTTTATTTTACAATACTTAATGATTTTTATACAACCGATAGATTTTGATGAGAAGTGACGATTAAAATTTCAACATGCGTGGGGGCTAAGCGATTTTCACGGTGCAGGGGTGAGGTGGTGCACGATGCGGGCACACAGCCCCCGCTGCGGCGCGTCCCGGGCGGGCGCAGCGTGCTGGGCGCGCTGGCGGGCGCCGCGCCGGCCGCCGCGCCCGCGCCGCCGCCGCGCCACGCGCGCGCTCTGCCGGGCGGCGCGGCGCACGCCTACCTCACCGCGGCGCGCTACGTCACCGGTTCAAGAATAGACACTTCTCTGTTTCGGCCGCTGCCCTTGCGAGCACATCGAGGCAAGCTTGATGATTCCGTCCTTTATCGTAGTACCTAAATAAATCTAAAAACTCGACTATGAGGACCCATTAAAAATCTAGACGGGCTCAAATCTTCCCAACGAAAGATTTGTAAACAGTTTAAATAGAAAAAAATAATATCGAATTAATATTGTCTCTGCACGTTTAAAAAAATAACCGCTTAGGAATTGTTGAATTAATTCGTACTAAGAGTAGGTACAGTCAATCTTGTAGCTACAGGTATCCGGTCAGCTACTGGCGTCACCGACGATTTCAGTGTGGTTGTGGGCTTGCATCAAGGAGTCCTTATCTCTGTGTGTTGATCTGATCTTATCTCTGTTTGTTTGGCTGTTTGCCGACGACATTGTTCTAGTAGTGAATAGGGACCAGGAGGCTTACCATCAACTGTTATTGCGATTCAATTGATGGCCTAAAATAAACTGTTTTGCTATTTCATACCACAATATCCTTAATATGATCCAGTTTAGGCAACGCCAAATCAAGTCGACAATTGCTTCGAAACTGTTTTCGTTCATTCATTTTTCATACCATGACGTGACCTATCAACCTGAAAAGGATAGCTTATTTATGTGTCAAAGTAACTAATTCAAAAAAAGTTGCTATTTCTTGGCGTGAAATGAGTCGTTTTGTTAATAACTTTATAAAAATTGTGATAATATACGTAATTCAAGGTATTTCAGCCATTATTCGTATAACTTATTAATATAACTTCAAATAATACTACATAATAAAATTAAGTAAAGAACTCACAACAATTAAAAGAAGGATGGTCATTTCGTACCAGACTACGAAATGATGGCGTCCCAACATTAAATCAATTAATATACTGATTTTTATTACGGATTCTTGTCATAAAAAATAATTATGTAAGATCAACGTTTTGTTCAACTACGTATAACAGAACGTCATTTGTCATCGACAGGTTACTAAGTCTATGGAGGTGCGTTCCTAACTCGTCTTAATCAATTTATTTTAACAACAATACTAAGCAAACCTTTTATATTTCTTAAGAAAATAATGATATAAACTACTATTATTTAATGAGTACTAAATATGGCGTAATGGTATATAATTTGAAGCTAGAAAACGTAATTTGAAAATGTTTTTATTGTAATTTTTAAACAGATTTTTAGTTTCGAAACGCAACGCATATGGTGCGAGTAAAAGAGACAGACTTATGCAACGTCTGTATAGCGTTATCTCTTTCTCACACTGCGGACCACAGACAAATTTCGATCTTTCATTCAGTCCGTGAAGATTCAAACTCCTGTCAGCTAAAGGCACTTCATGGTACGAATCTGCGCGATTTAGTTTAGGTACTTATACTGGATTACATCGGCAGTGAATGGTTAACTAAAAGTTGATGGTAGGCCTACTGAGATCCAGAGTAGATTGGAGAAATGGTAATAGAAGCTGGAGAATGTTGGCATGAAAATCAGCAGAACCAAACAGAATACATGGTTTGAGATTTCGGCGGTCTCTCCAGTCTGAGTCATAACGCTAGATGGCGCCTTTCTTCTTGCCTGCTCCGTTTTCAGCATCTCGGTTTACTAGTGCAAAACGATGACCACCTCCATACGGACAAAATTAACACTGGATGGATGTAATGGCGGCAGGTCACGGGAACAATCTGCATTGTTCCTCTGCCCTGCCCGGCCCTTAAACATAATATGGGGAAGATATATAAAACAATGGTTAGACCTGCTGTCTTGTATGGATTAAAATATTGGGCCAAAAAAGGATGAATGCACGTGGCCGGGATAAGAATGCTAAGAAGGATGTGTAGTGTTACGTAAACGCATAAAAGAGGAAACGAGTATCTACATACGGAAGTCTGATAATAGCGCCGGTGTCTGAAAAGTGGTGTGTTAATCGATTTGCTTGGTATGGGCATGTGATGCGGAGGAATGAGGAAAATTGCCAGAGATTTCACTTCGATCTTAGACTATTTTTGGTCTAAAAATCCTGGGCTTTATGGTTCTTATGAATTGTTTCAGAAACGACGACAGTTGGCAGTGGGGCTGCGCGAGTTGACTGGGCTGCTAAGTATTTACGATAACTTTCTACCAGTACTCCATAAAACCACACGTTGGTGGCGGGAGCTGGACTTTCGAGGGCTGACTTATGAAATATAAAGAGGAGTCGTCTTCATCTACCTACAATCCTATTGGCCGCCACGGCCATCACGGTTCATCATTTTAGAAAGTTAGTGATGGGGTCAAGTTGTGGTACTTAATATCGATAAAGTTGTAATCGCTTATATGATTGAATTTGTGTACATAAACGTGGTAATTTATAAAATGAATGTTACTATGGGCTAAGAATACTTTAATAAATATCCTAAAGTACCAATCACTTAAAAAAAAACCGACAGCTTAAAAAACAGAAACGAAAAATTCCAGCTAACTGCGGAAATTCTTTTTTACCTCATTATTTACCTACATTTTTAATATTTCTTAAAAATGTACAATGTGTCCGGTCATGGACTAGCGATATTCTAGATACCTATGTAACGAGTGTTTATTATACTATTACGCTACACACTTGGATCTTATTCACTTCCCTGCTTTTTGGCAGCCATTTTGAGATATTGTCTTTGCGTGTACAAAAAATAATTATACTTATCTCTCAGTGTTGGACTTACTGAGACGACAATATTTATAGGTTTATTCAGGGGGCAACAATATGTATTGTCTATCATTTAAATTTAGAAATGATGAGCTTACATTTTCGTAACTTTAGAAAACAAAATTAAAGTCCAAAAAAATTGCAAATCAACGAAAGTTTTGTGAAAAAAAAGGTAGCTCTTTTTGAAAATCACTAGAATTATAGAGTTTGAAGAGTTTCTACTACTTTTTTTTGTTCGTTTGTTTGCAATCGAAGGTTGGTTGTATAGTCCGGTCAAATTAGACCAAAAAATAACAGTAAAGTTACCTAAATTCCCACCAAGCTGAAAATCGGTAAGAATGTTTAAAAT
Organism: Ochropleura plecta; assembly: GCA_905475445.1. Lineage (NCBI taxonomy): Eukaryota > Metazoa > Arthropoda > Insecta > Lepidoptera > Noctuidae > Ochropleura > Ochropleura plecta. Next base: position 20,363,058 of record FR997739.1, read on the forward strand.
ATCATTAAAAACAAAATTGAAAGTTCCCCATCTTTCCCCTGTAAGGAAAAAAATATATTCAAGGTCAAAAGTAAAAAAAAAATAGTTTTTCGCGATTTTCAGCAAAACGGTAAGTTTTATCACTTATAATACCACAAGAGCTTCAAAATTATCGGGTACAGGGCCGTCTTTCACCTATTAGAGGCCCTGGGCACATAAGGATAATAGGGCCCCTATGACGATAGTAATAAAGCACTCTTTTGTTAGAATAAACAAAGAACATAATAATATGCATACATTTGCATATGCTTTGAGCTTTATTTTTATTTTTTTACAGTTATTAGATATTATTATAATGAATAGATAATTTAATGTAATTCACACTAAATCACCAGCATCCACGATGAGTCCTTATGTAAGTGTCTATGCTGATGAAGCGGTACCTTTCTAGATTTGAGTTGAGCAAAATCCTTAATCACATTTTCAAAATCTATGTTTTTGAGCAATTCACATTCTATAGACATTAGCGATAAATTGTTTAATCTTTCTTGAAGCATTGTATGTACTTCTTAATTCATTTTTTATTCGTTTTAATTTGGAGATAGAGCGTTCCCCACTGCATTTGCGAGTGCAATTCTACAAATTGACCATAGTCGGTAAGCAACAAATGTTAAGACAAAATAACAAATGTTAAGACTGATTTTCAGGCGAGAGTAGAGTAGCTATCGATTTTTTCTTTGGTAATGGAGTAGGGACTAGACTAGGGGGCCCCAATCCATCGAGGGGCCCTGGGCACGTGCCCTGTGTGCCCAGTGGGGAAGAGGGGCCTGATCGGGTATTTCCCGATAGGTTCGTTGCAAACAAATGAAGGAGTCAAGTTTTTCAGGTTAAAAAATCACGAGCGCGAAGCGCGAGTGATTTTTCCTGAAAAACTTGACGAAACCTATCGGGAAATGCCAGATAATTTTGAAGCTCGTGTGGTATTCGGGGGATTATTTTTCCGTCCCAAATGTCGGCCAATAGAATTGCACAAACTCCAAATCGACTCATTTTCATGCAAAATCTCCAATTTTCACAATTGAATTCAACCTGTCAGTTTGACGTGTGGTTAATTTGACTGGATCATGTTTTGTTTTTTAAGCATAGCAACGACCAGAGAAAATTTTCAAAAAATTATCAGTATAATACCATGTAGGTTGTACCACGTGACGTCGAATGGTGCAATTCTATTGGTCGATATTTGGGTCGGAAAAATAATCATAAAAATACCTCAACAAAAATTGTAGATCATAAAATTATCTACAAAAAATTTATTGATACTTTTTTTCTCTACGAGCCACCGTTTTTGAGATATAACGATTCAAAAAGTTGTAATCGTCATAATATGCATGAGTACGCCACGTAAATATACATCTCTATAGTTGTAATATGTTAAAATATTATATATTATCAAGTTCAAGTGTGGCTTGGTTATCAGCTAGACCCTACAGACTGCGGTTGGAAGTTGGTCAATAATTCATTAGAACCAGTGCACACTTTACCTACCTGCGCCGGAAAAACTGCTGCACTCGATTTTTTGCAACTGCAAAAAGGGATGCATTGCTAAATGTGATTGCAAAAAAGTCGGACTGTTCTGTTCTCCGGCATGTACACATTGAATCACCAACAGTAGAGGATCCGTTTGATTCCAACGAGGCAACATGCGACACACCGCTATTAACGCAGTTTACATGCACTCAGGATGAAGATGAAGAAGAACAAGAAGAACTAGAACAAGAAGAACAAGACGAACAAGAACAAGAAGATCAAGAAGAAGAACAAGAAGAAGATTTCGAAAGTTACGACTCGGACGATTAAATATCACTACTTTTTTTTATCTTAAATTGCTTTTATCTTTTCAATCTCTGCTAATATCCATTATTTTTCAATAGTTTCAAATTAAACAGGATCAAAACTGACCCGTGGAAATAGGCCTACTGGGGAAACCACGTTAAAAAAAACGCGCTAACTACACTACCTCATAGGTGGCGAGGAAACGTGTGCATATTATGACGATTACAACTTTTACAACTTTTTGAATCGTTATATCTCAAAAACATAACTCGTAAAAAAAACGTATTAATAAATTTCTTGTAGATAATTTTATGATCTACAATTTTTGTCTAAGGTATTTTTATGATAAAACTTAGCGTTTTGCTGAAAATGGCGAAAAACTCATTTTTTGACCTTTGACCTTGAAAAATTTTTTTTCCTTACAGGGGAAAGATGGGGAACTTTCAAAGGAGACCCGCAAACAGTCCTAACAAATTAGGCCTCAATGAACAAGAATGAAATAATTTGGGTTTTGAAGGGGTAATATTGGTCTACAGCCCTGCGTAATTAGTCTTTCGATATAACATGGTATAAGGGAATTAAACCAATAAACCACTTAACCATTTGTTCCCGCTTTTTATGTGGTTATGAGTTCCAAGAACGAGATAGGGTCGGTGTCGGTCATAAAGGCAATCACAATTGTCCAGAAACACAGCAAGAGTCGGTAATAAGATGTTTGTGCATGCATGATGTGTGTGCATACAAAATAAACACAAAAACGAAAGTCCGCAACACGAGCGAGGAAACGTTTATGATGCTAGCTGCCAATCTAATGACAGCTGATTGGCTGTCAAGTGACAGGCGTATCGAGTGTTGCACTTTTTAAAAATGAAAATCGATTTTTCTATAAAATCTTTATTTAAAAAAATATAATAATACAATACTACGAATTGTTTCGTAGTTAGTTTATAAAATAATAAGCTCATAAAATACTTTTTAGGCGCTCAAGAAGAAATATAAACCGAAAAATAGAATAAAAATCTTTAAAAAGTAAAAACATTTTTAATTAAAAATAGTATAATGGCAACACCAGTTGTTATCTTAACTGCAGCGCCAGGAATACATCAACTGCCAATTTTTTTTTACAAATTCCATTTTCCCATGTTTTTTAGGGAAATGATAAATTAAAGAAGTGCTTTTAATTATTTAAATATTTTTTTCGAATGGTTTACTACTTAGTCTATCGAGGCCAGGAATTACCGATCTCCTTTGTTTTTAATGATGTTTTAAACAATCTTACCGATTTTCAGCTTGGTGGGAATTTAGGTATCTTCGAATGTCTAAATTGACCGGACTATGTAATTCTCAATCTAAATATCGTCTAATTAAATTAATATTTCATTTTTAACCGACTTCAAAAAAGGAGGAGGATCTCAATTCGACTGTTTTTTTTTTTTTTGTTATATCCTATTTAATTATAATATTTACAAAGTAATACAGGTAGTAGCTCGTAAAATAAGTAATCGTAGGAGGTGTACAAAGAAATTTGGTGGTTATTTCACGTAACGTTATGCTACCCACCTATTTTTTTCATTTACGGCCAGAGTTTGAAATTGAGTAAGTAGGTATCAACGTATTGCACTATAATTACTGATCAATAAAATCAATAAATACCAGAAAAAAAATATCTTCAAGTATCAAAATTTGTTAGGTTAAAGTATAAAATTGAGTGAGTGATTGATTCTAGTGTGTGTAAGCAAAATGTGTATGTGTTGCGACTAGGATACCTAAAATTGAGCGCGTCAAAAATGTGAAAGCGTCGTTAAGTACAGACGCCTGCACATCAAGCTACTACAATCTGTCAGATTTCTTTGATAGATTTTCGACTTTATTTCTAAAGTATTAGGTTCAAGGTTCATTGGGAAAAATTTACAGTTTCGGGTAGCTTGACCTGCTGGCGTCTGTACATAGAATATCGCTAGTCCGTGACCGGACACATTGTATTTGAAAAACATTTAAAAATGTAAAATTTGTGGTCCGCCGGTATCGGGCGCGGGGTCCTAGCCTAGCTACCTGCTGGGGTTGCTGGTATTGCGGGCCTGCCGGGGTTGCTCGTTGTTCAGAGGGATAAGAGGCCCCAGAACATAAACAATGAACATGGGTGGGTTTAAGAAAATGGTCGAGAGTAGTATGGTAATTTATTTCACCGTTTACGTCAAAATTTGATTTTCCGAACGCGCGAACGGTTAAACAACAAAGTGAGAATTGACACGCAAATGGTTTATTATCCGTTTATTTTATGAAACACTAAAGAATTTACAAAATGGATACGTTCACACAAAAATAAGTACCAAGAATATACTTATAAACACGATGATATTTGTTAAACTTTATTGAAGTCCAAAATATTGAGAAACAGGAGATACCTAACCTCTGTTTCTAAATAGATTAAGTAAGTATTTAGATATTATTTTAAATTCATGCTTTAATTTGATATTTGATTAAATTACAGTTTGAATTACATTCTCATAACTCAAACTCAAAGCATTTATTTCAATTAGACCACTACAGGCACTTTTAAATGTCAAGAAACAAAATGAAGCTACAGTCCCGGTCACAGGGCATAAGAACTTGTGAAAGTAGGTACTGTAGTTGCCTATTCCAAAACCTTGATCTCTATGAAGAAGAATGGCAAGATACTCCGACACTCTTTAAATTATAATATAAGGTATACAAAATCGTATTTACATCATTCATGTTGAGATTATACAAATATATGAGAACGATGCCTTCCTTCCACTTGACACCACCAAAACGACACCACCCCACCGGTGGTGTCGTATGGAATCTCTAGTCCATATGACACCACCGACTATTAGTGAGGTTACATACAAAGTTGTTGATATGAAATAGTAGATTATTAACCAAGGGGATAAAGCAGTGTCTTCTGTCGCGGGTGACGATTTACATCGCGAGCGTAACGAAGGACTCGAGGTTTACTCCCGAGCGTAGCGAGGGTGTTAAAACTTAAATCACGAGCGAAGCGAGGGATTTAAGACGAGTCCTGAGTGTAGCGAGAGATTTAAGTTCACCCAAGACTAAGACAGCTTTATCACCGAGGAAAATACTTTACTTTTCGTACCATTTGCGAAAAAATTAACACAATAATAATATGAGATAAGCATTTATTAAAAATAATGACAATTAAAAGTAAAAGTTAACTTTCGAAACATTGGTCCAATTATTGATAGAGTGAGTTACATTTTTGTTTGGTACATACATTTATTGTTGATGAGTTGATTTGAATCCGACAATTCACTGTCACTGTCGCTTTGATTTAACATCGTAACGTATTTTTAGAACATTAACTTATTCATAAAAATAAATTAAAATAAACTTAACGTTTATGTATGTGAAGATAACAAAAATACTGGGGGAGCACCGACACTCCAAACTGTCGGCTAGGCATTCTGCCTTTTCAGAGTCGTCGAATGCGACTCGTTTATCACGACGAGTGAGCGGAGGCATCGAAGCCTCGTCGGTGCCAACCAAGCCTACCTACCCACCTACCTGTTTTTATCTATCTGGCAAAGTGTGTGTGCGAGAGATATTTCGTAGAGCTATACAAACATTTATTGTGCTTGTATACGTTTCAACAATGCTAAAAACTTCTGCTTTATTAACTTTTAAATGTTAAATAACTTTTTTTTCTCACGGAATATTAAAAAAAAAATATTATATATTTTAGAAGGTGGGATTGAGTTCTTCAATTTAAAACTGATTTGGTCCATGTACGCAAACTTTTATTAGGTAGGTCAGAAACGCCCCATGACCTTTATAGAATTAATAATATAAACATGACCAGATTTATACATTACATCGAAAATTATTGGTTAAAAATTCACTCCCCAGATGTTTTTAGCGTATATGGTGAAAGACATCGTACCGATAATGTGTCCGAAGGTTTTCATTCGAAACTAATAAAGGGAATCAACAAGACAACAGTTACTTTGTTCAGAACCATGAATAAAATAAATAAATACTTAGGTATGGAAGCTTTAGAAGAAAAAAGGAAGAGTAAATACATTGTGGATGATGACTTTATACTTGATGTTCAAATGCAATTAATCAATGGTGATATTACTGTGGCCAAGGCTTTAGATGAACTCAGATAGAGGTTTTTTTAAACAGAGTATCACATCATCGGGTAAATCGGAGTAGAAACTTTTTTAATGTTTCCACAATGCTAGCACATGTAACATGACATTAAAGAATATAAGTATGTCACTGTGGCGTTTCTGAATTCACTTGTTTTCTGTTTTGTTCACTGTGTTATTACTATCGTATTTTATCTCTCGTCCACAAAAGCCATTAATGAAGAGTTGAAGTTACTATCGTATTTAGAAATATGTTACATATAAAATATTTATAAAGTATGGAGAGTCAATCAATTTTGAGTTCATAACCTAAATACTTACCAACTCTCGCCCGATGATGTGTTTGAAATGCAGGATACTCAAGAGTATTTTGTAGAGTGTAGACATGACGACGCCACACCAGACATTTATATGTCCGTGAAAACGCAAACGGAACAAAATATGAAGGATACTTGTACCCAAACGGACCATTTGAGTGATGCTCAGATTGTATAAAATACAGCAAAATTGTTGGCTGATTTTTTTTCCGGAAAAGAAAAACTAAAAGAAAAGTTGATTAAGGCCTATTACAAGCACGTAACAACAATTGTTGACATGCTGGAAGACTAGTTTTCCGGCCCGTTCTTTAATACCTACATAACTACTTACTTCACTTAAATAAAAAAATAATATTTTATAAACTCTGTTTTATTAATTATCGTTTAACTATAGATAACTTAAAATAATGAATTGGGAGCTGTTTGTCAAAAACACACGTTTTTGGACATCTTGGGTGGTGTCCGTGGTGTCATATGGACTAGAGATTCCATACGACACCACCGGTGGTGTCGTTTTGGTGGTGTCAATCAATCAATCAAATCATTTATTTCAATTAGACCATTACAGGCACTTTTGAATGTCAAAAAAAACAAAATGTTAAGCTACAGTCCCGGTCACAAGACATAATAACTTGTGAAAGTACTGTAGTTGCCCATTCCAAAGCGTTGATCTCTATGGAGAAGAATGGGCAAGAAACTCCATGGACACTCTTTTAAATTAGAATATTATTACAAAATCGTATTTACATCATTCGTGTTGAGATTATACAAATATGTGAGAACGATGTAGAAATACGTGAACAGTAAGAGCGTCCAGAGTAAAAACAAAATTCAATATAAAAATCTAAATAAATTTAAAATGACCGTGGTAGCTAAAAAATGACCAGTCCCAACTGACAGCGCCCGTTCCCGAACATGACGTATGGATCAGTCCCATTCAGCTCGAACATTATGAAGGGAGCTAAATGACCCGACACACCCGCCACCATCAGCGAGACCTTTAAGTGAGCATGACACTATCAACCACCAGTGCTTCGTCAAGTCAATGATAATACATAGCACTCACATATGGGCTTAATAATTATACAATACTAGAGAATGGATTCTATACATTGCAAAGATAGTCTTACAATCTTCTGCAGCTTCCACTATAGCTTCGGATACTAATCAATGAGTTTACTCCTATGCTTGTGGAGCAGGACCAGCATTGAGCCAAGCATTTTTATCATCAATATATCCCAATGTCAAGTGGAAGGAAGGGAACGATGTAGAAAGACGTGCACAGTAAGAGCGTCAAATACCTACTGGAAATGGAATTAAATGAATCCTGAAGTACCTCTATTTCAGTCTGAAAATGCTGAGTAGGTATCCTTACTAATATTATAAAAGCGATAGTGAGTTTGTTTGTTTGTTTTTGCACGCCGGAGGCAGTGCTCTACTCTCGACATGTCGAAAAACCCAGTCTTTCAAAACTTGAATGACTTTTTAGGGTTCCGTAGTCAACTAGGAACCCTTATAGTTTCGCCATGTCTGTCTGTCCGTCCGTCCGTCCGTCCGTCCTCGCTTAATCTCTGTGACCGTTAGCACTAGAAAGCTCAAATTTGGTACCATTACGCCATAATTTAGTACTCATTAAATAATGGTAGTTTATATTATTATTTCATTAAGATATATAAAAGGTTTGCTTAGTGTTGTTGTTAAAATAAATTGATTAAGACGAGTTAGGAACGCACTTCCACTCTTGTCAGATTTGACAGCAGTTTTGAAAGAACAATGGCCAAATTTCTATAGAAGCTGGATTTGACTTTTTAGGGTTCCGTAGTCAACTAGGAACCCTTATAGTTTCGCCATGTCTGTCTGTCCGTCCGTCCGTCCGTCCTCGCTTAATCTCTGTGACCGTTAGCACTAGAAAGCTGAAATTTGGTACCAATATGTATATCAATCACGCCGACAAAGTGGTAAAATAAAAATTGGAAAAAAATGTTTTATTAGGGTAGCCACCCTATATGTAAAGTGGGAAGTGATTTTTTTTTTAATTTCAACCCTAACGTGTGATATATTGTTGGAGAGGTATTTAAAAATGAATAGGGGTTTACTAAAATCATTTTTTGATAATGTCAATAATTTCGGAAATAATCGCTCCAAAAGTAAAAAACAATGTGTCCCCCCCCCTCTAACTTTTGAACCATAAGTTTAGAAAATATGAAAAAAATCTGAAAAGTAGAACTTTATAAGGACTTTCTATGAAAATTATTTTGAACTTGATTGACACAACAGTTTTTGTACAAAAAAGACAAAAAGTTGTACAAAATAATTTCTGGACTAAGTTTGTAGTATAATCGTATATGCAAGCATTTTTTTAACTTCGTTTACATATTTTATTATCCTGAACGTATTTTTTTTTCCAACAAAAAAAGAATTATTGAAATCGGTTCTCGCAATCCAAAATTACCTCCTTGCACGTCTTTGTAACCCAATTCCCCGAGAGATGGCGCTGTAGGTACTTATTACATTGGTCCGGGTATTACCGAATTGTTCGGTTGGTCTCTCCTTGGCATTGGCGGTATCTTATAACTACATAAAACTGCTATCAAGAACATGCTAAGGCAATTTAGAACAAAACTAAAATTCATTTTTTTAACACCATCAAAATGTTAAGGTAAAAACCAGTTCATAAATGGTTCGATAGATGGCGTTGCGTAATGACGTAATTTTTTTAAAAGTCGATGTTAATATTTTCCGTGCTTTCATGACCTACCGTGGTAAAGAACACTTATTGTGACGGACGGGAAACTACGGAACCCTACACTGAGCGTGGCCCGTCACGCTCTTGGCCGGTTTTTCTCACTAATATAACACTTACAGGATAATATGAGTGCACTAAAATCGAGTTAAATAATCTATCAAGCACATAATATGGTATTTTTTATCATAACATAGTAAATAATAACATTAAAATCAATCATTCTTGGACGTCCGTCAGTCTGTGTTTATGGATCCATGTATGTGGCAGAGAAATTGGTCGAAAAATTTATCGTACATACCAGAATTCTTTTTTTCTTATTATATATATAAAGTTATACCCTGGGCTGATTCCTATTAATATTTGCGTTCTACGTACTGTCGTTTAATTATAATTTGTAAAAAACAAAAAAAAAACTGTATTTGTATATCTCCTGATATGCACACAAAATTTCGTTCAAATCGGTCCAGCCGTTTCGGAGGAGTATGGTGACTAACACTGTGACACGAGAATTTTATATATTAGATTTATTTGTTATTTTGTTAAAAAAACTTGAGTTTTTGTTTAAGATTTTTTTTAAAATGTGAATGACCGCTATGAGGCGTGCACTTTTGGATTTTCCAAATTTTTTGTTACCTCTTCACCCTTTAATGGCTACACCGATTTTGATGAATTTTGGTACAGAGATAGTTGGGAACCAGAAGACGGACATGGCTATTTAAAAAAAAAAGTGGGATGTGAGGGAGAAAGAGGGAAGAAAAGGGAAAACTTAGCGTTGCTATTTCAAATCAATAAGGCGCAAGGGCAAAAACTACAGGTAGCAGGTAGGTTAGGTACCTGCAAATCAGGAAAGGGGAACTGTGCCAAGCGCGGGCAAAAGCTAGTCTATATTTTTAATACTAACTTCTAACTTTATTTGATATTTTTTAACTTGTTCACTAAATCAACACGCTCATTTCTCAGTGGAATGTTTTTGGAAAAGTGTTTATGTTATGTTGTTTAATATAATAATTTTGTTTCAGTAAGGAATCTTTAGTCAAATCAATAGTTATTAAGGAAGGGGATTTACAATTAATGTTTAACAATTCTTTATATAAGCGGTTAGTTTATATAACCTGAGTACTTTCTTTTTCTCTCTGCAACTGTAAGATATGACTATTGGCATGAATTAATTCATCTTCTAGGTCCCTAATTTTACATAAAGCCTCCTCATACAATCTGCCTAGCCTTTTCCCAACTTTGTTGGGGTCGACTTCCAGTCTAACCAGATGCAGCTGAATATCAGTATTTTACATGGAGCGACTGCCTATCTGACCTCCACAAACCAGTTAGTACTGGGTAATGCGATACCCCTTGGTAAGACTGGTTGTCAGACTTTCGGAACACTACTACCTGTAAAAACTGTCAAAGATCTACAAATGACAGCCGGGACCAACGGCTTAACGTGCTTTCCGTGGCACGGAGGAAACTCGGTATGAAACGGGTGGTCACCCATCCACAGACCAACCTAGGCAAGCGCGGCTCAACCTAAAGATCGATCCGAGCGGTTGCTATTATTTAGCCACGAGCTCCTCATACAAATTACTGCAATTGCTGAAACCATCTGTGACCACTTTCAGCTGATCCCGTTCATCAACAACGTCCAAGTACCTATAGCTGATGAAGGTCTAATAAATGCCTTTTCAAGGAAGAGTTTTTGCTGTTAACTTTGACGACTTCCAACTCACTTTCTTCTCTCTCCTGTAGGCCTACCATCAACTTTTAGTTGACCATTCACTGCCGATGCAATCCAGTATAAGTACCTAAACTAAATCGCGCAGATTCGTATCATGAAGTGCCTTTATCTGACAGGCGTTTGAATCTTCACGGACTGAATGAAAGATCGAAATTTGTCTGTGGTCCGCGGAGTGAGAAAGAGATGACGCTATACAGACGTTGCATAAGTCTGTCTCTTTTACTCGCACCATATGCGTTGCGTTTCGAAACTTAATCTGTATAAAAATAACAACAAAAACATTTTCAAATTACGTTTTCTAGCTTCAAATTATATACCATTACGCCATAATTTAGTACTCATTAAATAATGGTAGTTTATATTATTATTTCATTAAGATATATAAAAGGTTTGCTTAGTGTTGTTGTTAAAATAAATTGATTAAGACGAGTTAGGAACGCACTTCCACTCTTGTCAGATTTGACAGCAGTTTTGAAAGAACAATGGCCAAATTTCTATAGAAGCTGGATTTGACTTTTTAGGGTTCCGTAGTCAACTAGGAACCCTTATAGTTTCGCCATGTCTGTCTGTCCGTCCGTCCGTCCGTCCTCGCTTAATCTCTGTGACCGTTAGCACTAGAAAGCTGAAATTTGGTACCAATATGTATATCAATCACGCCGACAAAGTGGTAAAATAAAAATTGGAAAAAAATGTTTTATTAGGGTAGCCACCCTATATGTAAAGTGGGAAGTGATTTTTTTTTAATTTCAACCCTAACGTGTGATATATTGTTGGAAAGGTATTTAAAAATGAATAGGGGTTTACTAAAATGATTTTTTGATAATATCAATAATTTCGGAAATAATCGCTCCAAAAGTAAAAAACAATGTGTCCCCCCCCTCTAACTTTTGAACCTTAAGTTTAGAAAATATGAAAAAAATCTGAAAAGTAGAACTCTATAAGGACTTTCTAGGAAAATTATTTTGAACTTGATTGACACAACAGTTTTTGTACAAAAAAGACAAAAAGTTGTACAAAATAATTTCTGGACTAAGTTTCTAGTATAATCGTATATGCAAGCATTTTTTTAACTTTTAAAATCCTGAACGTATTTTTTTTCAAACAAAAAAAGAATTATTGAAATCGGTTCTTGCAATCCAAAATTACCTCCTTGCACGTCTTTGTAACCCAATTCCCCGAGAGATGGCGCTGTAGGTACTTATTACATTGGATCGGGTATTACCGAATTGTTCGGTTGGTCTCTCCTTGGCATTGGCGGTATCTTATAACTACATAAAACTGCTATCAAGAACATGCTAAGGCAATTTAGAACAAAACTAAAATTCATTTTTTTAACACCATCAAAATGTTAAGGTAAAAACCAGTTCATAAATGGTTCGATAGATGGCGTTGCGTAATGACGTAATTTTTTTAAAAGTCGATGTTAAGATTTTCCGTGCTTTCATGACCTACCGTGGTAAAGAACACTTATTGTGACGGACGGAAAACTACGGAACCCTACACTGAGCGTGACCCGTCACGCTCTTGGCCGGTTTTTGTTTTTCATGTCCTCAGATAAACCATTTTTTCATGTCGATGTCCACAGAGTAACCTGTCGATGACAAATGACGTTCTGTTATACGTAGTTGAACAAAACGTTGAACTTACATAATTATTTTTTATGACAAGAATCCGTAATAAAAATCAGTATATTAGTTGATTTAATGCCTGCACACTAATTGTATTCAATTGCAGTCAACAACTATTCTACTAACTAAAATAAATAGATAACTTTTTTTTGTGGCTACTTAAAAAGATGTTTCTTGTGTATTTTAAGACCTTAAAAATATATGGCATGTTGGGACGCCATCATTTCGTAGTCTGGTACGAAATGACCATTAATTTTATTAGTATTATTTGAATTTATATTAATAAGTAATACGAATAATGGCTGAAATACCTTGAATTACGTATATTATCACAATTTTTATAAAGTTATTAACAAAACGACTCATTTCACGCCAAGAAATAGCAACTTTTTTTGAATTGGTTACTTTGACACATAAGCTATCCTTTTCAGGTTGATAGGGCACGTCATGGTATGAAAAATGAATGAACGAAAACAGTTTGCGAAGCAATTGTCGACTTGATTTGGCGTTGCCTAAACTGGATCGTATTAAGGATATTGACGATATTGTGGTATGAAATAGCAAAACAGTTTATTTTAGGTCATCAATTGAATCGCAATAACAGTTGATGGTAAGCCTCCTGTAACAGTTGTTGGACTTGGAGCTTTGATTCTTTAAGTTCTTGGAGGGCCATTCTCAACTTAAGCTCCATCTCCTGAGCAGTAGCCATACTAGCTTTTGCCCGCGGCTTCGCTCGCGTTAAATTCGGTAGCGCCTTATTGATTTGTAATAGCAACGCTAAGTTTTCCCGTTTCTTCCCTCTTTCTCCCTCATATCACACTCTTCTTAAAATCAATCACTTGGTTCAATCAATCCTTATTTACTAGTACCTATTATAAAATTTGAAAGTGAGTTTGTTTGTTCCCCTTCCGATTGCCATGGAGTTTTCATCGTATTAAAAGTCCAAAAGAAATAAAAAAATACCCTTTATCCCAAAACACATCAAATTTATAGAGTTTGAAGACTTTCTACTACTTTTTATGTTCGTTTGTTTGCAATCGAAGGTTGGTTATAATTGTCTAATTAAATTTATATTACGTAAATATTTCATTTTGTTATATCCTGTACAAGATAAGCAAATATACAAATTACTAGCTGTGCCCAGCGGTTTCACCCACTATGAGCTGCTATGGGGTATGAAAAATTGATGGTTGATTCTCAGACCTACCTGATGTGCACACGAAATTTTATACAAATCGGTCCAGCCGTTTCGGAGGAGTATGGGACCGAACATTGTGACGCGAGAATCTATACTATAATAATATTATAAAGGTTTTGTAAGTTTGTAAATTTGTATGTAGGGGGTAATCTCTGGAACTCATAATCCAATTCTAATTTTTTTATCTGGCAGAAAGCTACATTATTCCTGAGTGCTATAGGCTATAAATTGTTTCTATAACATGTAAATTAACCGAACTATCACAACTTTTGTCTAGCAAGTCGGAAAAAAATACCTCATAAAACAGAATTATTTGCGTGCGCTGCCTAAACAGTTGCTTTAAATTAAAAACAATGTATTGCTATCTGGTTGGTCTTAATTATTTCTACAAAAAAGTCCACAATACCATATCTCTATCTTTTATACTTCTTTTATTGCATTAAAAAAAATTTTTCGGCATACTTACGTTTGGTTGATTATTTGAGCAACAAAATATTAATTCTTATGACAATAAATTATTTTAGTATCACAAGAACATCATTGTATGATGTTCTTGTGATACTAAAATAATTTAATTACAACATCATACAATAACATCATACAATGATGTTCTTGTGATACTAAAGATTTGCCATTTACAGTATATCAATTGGTCATACAGTTTCGGAGATAATATAAAATTACTAAAACGCAAAATGCCCCTAGCATAACTTTCATTGTGCAGACGTTTTACCTATTTGCCCATAGATGGCGTTCTGTAATTACGTATTTTTTCTGAATTGCGGTGTTAAGACTTTCCGTGGATTGATGACCCTCTCGAATTATTATGCCCACGTTGTCATTAGTTTGAGTTCTAAATATTACATCATCTGCCTAGCCTTTTCCCAACTATGTTGGCCATGTTGGGGTCGGCTTCCAGTCTAACCGGATGCAGCTGAATAATTGTAACGACTGTCAAAGATCTACAAATGGCAGCCGGGACCACCGAGGTACGAAGGAAACTCGGTATGTAACGGGTGGTCCACAGACCAACCTAGGCAAGCGCGGCTTAACCTAAAGATCGACCCGAGCGGCTGCTATTAAGTATTAAGCCACGAGCTCCTCTAAATATTACATGTCAGTTACTTATTGTTTCGTTCGTATGGTTGTTGTTGTTGATAAATACCTCATAATCGAAAATATCGTAATTTCGTTGTTCGTTTGTTTTGTATGTTCGTAGTTTCGTACATACTTCGTTCTATCGTAATAATCGATACGAGTTATTCGATATTACGATTGTTTTGTTTTGTAAAGGCGGACGAGTCGCTCTCCCTTTGTTCATAATTGTTTTCAAGTCTGTGCGTAGTTTGTTGAGAGCATGCCTAAAAGGAAATCTCAACTGTCCCGGCAGACATCACAGACAAGAGCCGCTCGAGTACGCCGTACGGAAGAATCTGCCCCTGAAAATAAGCAGCGCCTCTCGAGAAATAGAGAATATATTTCGCAAACACGCGCTAGAGAATCTAGCTCCGAGCGCTCACAGCGCCTCGCTAGCCAAAATGTGAGGACGTCGCGGGCCCGTGGCAATTATATGTTGGTCTATCAAGAGTGGGATCATCCGAAAAGCAGATTATTCTGTTACCGGAAAATAAAACAACCTCAAACATTGTATATAGAGAGGCTTCAAATTGAATAGATACCTAACTTAAATAAATAAAATAAGTAAAAGGCGACTAAGGGTTAAGTTACCTTGAGCAGAAAAGAGAACTTCGGTAATCTTTGAAGTTACTGATCTGATTCCATTACTAATAAAATTAAATACAGTAATATCAATCGAGTGTAATCTTATGTTAAAACAAGAAATTTTCCGCGGACGAAGTCGCGGGCAGAAGCTAGTTTTATATATAAGATAATATTTACAAAGTAATACAGGTAGTAGCTCGTAAAATAATCGTAGGAGGTGTACAAAGAAATTTGGTGGTTATATCACGTAACGTTATGCTACCCACCTTTTTTCCTTTAAGGCCAGCGTTTGAAATTGAGTAAGTAGGTATCAACGTATTGCACTATAATTACTGATCAATAAAAACAATAAATACTTACCAGAAAAAATAAAATAATATCTTCAAGTATCAAAATGTGTTAGGTTATAGTATAAAATTGAGCGAGTGATTGATTCAAGCAAAATGTGTATGTGTGTTACGACTAGGATACCTAAAATTGAGCGCGTCAAAAATGTGAAAGCGTCCTTGTATTTAGATCCGTTTTAGGATAAAAATCAGCACAAAATTAAAACTGGAATTGGCATGGATGTGTTAAATAATTAAAGTAACGAGTGTGTGCTATTATTTAATAAAAGTAAAAAATACTTCCCGTGAATTGTCCGTTTATATATTTTTATATCCACACCACAGGTAAAATGTCAGCTGATGTTTGTAGGTTATGGTAGGTACCGGTACCGATTTATTACCGATAACTTTATGGACTAACAGCTAAACAATAATTCTGAGTACCTATTAACGCATTTACGATTCGATTGAACAAACAATAATAATTACACTACCTATAATATAACTTATTAACCTACTAATTAAATCTAATTCTAAAATACGGAACAAATATGAATGATCATGTTTATTTGTAACATTCTAATGATAAACACATTTTTTTTTAAGGCCTGGATAAAATAACTTTTTAACGTATGTACTTAGGTACATACGTTAAGATTAAGACCGCCATTTTGTGAAACATTTCATTTTTTGTTTTAACGAAAGCTGGAGCCATTTTTTATTATCTATTTTAAGATCTTCAGACATTATGGAATGCAATAAAGATATGAATATGAATATGAATACCCATAAATCAAGTACCTATAGCTGAAGCAACCCACCCTTAGCCTATAAAAGTCTGACACTCTCCCCAGAGCAGGGGGAGCGGAATGATGTCACATCAGCAAAAAAGGGTTCAAGCTACCGATGCACGATGGTCAGGGCTCTAGAGACAGAAATCTCACAATGCGGGCCGAATCCAGAAGCTGTATCCAGCCTTCTGAATCAGGCCCTTGATCCAACCGCCTAGGGACAGCTTCGACATGTGGTCGTTGAATCTCTCGGTCGTCAGGCTATTGGCCGTTACGACTAGACAGAACCTAAGTGGACTCTAAGCTGTCTGCCCTGTAGGCCTACCATCAACTTTTAGTTAACCATTCACTTCCGATGTAATCCAGTATAAGTACCTAAACTAAATCGCGCAGATTCGTACCATGAAGTGCCTTTAGCTGACAGGAGTTTGAATCTTCACGAACTGAATGAAAGATCGAAATTTGTCTGTGGTCCGCGGTGTGAGAAAGAGATGACGCTATACAGACGTTGCATAAGTCTGTCTCTTTTACTCGCACCATATGCGTTGCGTTTCGAAGCTTAATCTGTATAAAAATTACAACAAAAACATTTTCAAATTACGTTTTCTAGCTTCAAATTATATACCATATTTAGTACTCATTAAATAATAGTAGTTTATATAATTATTTAATTAAGAAATATAAAAGGTTTGCCTAGTGTTGTTGTTAAAATAAATTGATTAAGACGAGTTAGGAACGCACCTCCACAGACTAAGTAACCTGTTAAGATTTTCCGTGCTTTCATGACCTACCGTGGTAAAGAACACTTATTGTGACGGACGGAAAACTACGGAACCCTACACTGAGCGTGACCCGTCACGCTCTTGGCCGGTTTTTGTTTTTCATGTCCTCAGATAAACCATTTTTTCATGTCGATGTCCACAGAGTAACCTGTCGATGACAAATGACGTTCTGTTATACGTAGTTGAACAAAAAGTTGATCTTACATAATTATTTTTTATGACAAGAATCCGTAATAAAAATCAGTATATTAATTGATTTAATGCCTGCACACTAATTGTATTCAATTGCAGTCAACAACTATTCTACTAACTAAAATAAATAGATAAATAGAGTTCTTTACTTAATTTTATTAGTATTATTTGAAGTTATATTAATAAGTAATACGAATAATGGCTGCAATACCTTGAATTACGTATATTATCACAATTTTTATAAAGTTATTAACAAAACGACTCATTTCACGCCAAGAAATAGCAACTTTTTTTTAATTAGTTACTTTGACACATAAGCTATCCTTTTCAGGTTGATAGGGCACGTCATGGTATGAAAAATGAATGAACGAAAACAGTTTCGAAGCAATTGTCGACTTGATTTGGCGTTGCCTAAACTGGATCATATTAAGGATATTGTGGTATGAAATAGCAAAACAGTTTATTTTAGGCCATCAATTGAATCGCAATAACAGTTGATGGTAAGCCTCCTGGAGGCTTGCAATCAAGTTTAGGCAACGCCAAATCAAGTCGACAATTGCTTCGAAACTGTTTTCGTTCATTCATTTTCCCCATTTAATGGTTACATGTTTATCGTTCCCCTGGATCTGTCGACATCCTGGATGTAAAAGGACCGATCTCCATTGCTTGTACCTACATGACTCAAGGAAGGCGCGTCGAGTTGCATCTATCTTGGACAACTCCAGCACCCTCATGAGCCATGTATTTGGCACCGAGTTGTATGCCTTCTTATGATCTATCCAAGATGTCGACAGCTCCTTGTGAGATCACCGAACCTGCTATCTAATAGCCATGTTGATAAGAAGTACCTACCGCGAGACCCGTTCCTATATTCATTTTGAGAAGCCGACATAATATAGTTTGTTAATTTTCGCTCTTAAAATGGATGTAGGTAAGAAGTTTATAAACCGTCGAAAAACACGTGAATGGTCTATAATTCTTAGGTTCCGCGGGACTACCTGACTTATGTTATGAAGCAAAGCAGGTGGCTAACAGCTGCTGGTAGAAATTGTGGAAGCGACCCAGACTCTAACCATGAATGGAATTTAGATGCCAGGCGAGTGTGTGAACTAGGTATTGAGCTATTTGACCCAAGAAATAAATAAATAAATAAATAATAAATATAAATAATATAACATTTATTAATTTTCAATCCTGTATTCAAATAAAACGTTAATTCGGAACAAAATTACAGCTTTCAATGGCTGGTTGGATAGATTCACACCTAAGAGAGCCTGATCATACCTGGTTTAACCGACCAGGACCCATTATGCTAAGTTTACTTCTAAGTAATGTATGTATGTACTTATTTATGATATGCATATATCTTTTAGTAGCAATGGCAAATAAATACTCGATAAGAATTTGTGTGAGATACCTACTATCAAACTACAACTAAAAAGACGGAAACCAATTTTTTTTCCGGAAATCAGACGCAAAAAATCGATGAATTTAAAAAAGTTACCGTCGGTTTTTTTTGGGATTCAAGATTCAAGATTCAAGATTCATTTATTTGCAAAACATGTGTAGATAATATACATGGTATGATGCATAGTATAGGTGTTACAAACAATTATCAGGCTCAACATGTTTGACCATGGCTGGTGTACAAATTATGTCGTTAGACAGTCACATTTAAAAAAATACAGTAATATAATTAAATTAAAATTAATAGAAAATAAAATAAATACAATAAATTAGTCAATTAGTTCATAGCAATTTATCATTTAAAAATTCATCAACATTATAATATGCTTTTTTTGTCAGTATTTTTTTTAAAGCTTTCTTAAATTGGTCTGAATTTAATTTCTTAACATCGTTAGGTATGTTATTATAAATTATTGGTGCTCTGCAGACCACGCTTTTGTACAGTAGCGCTGTCTTCGATGGTGGAACACGAATTTTACTATTGTCCCGACGATTACGTATTATTGTATCAGATACTCGAGGAAACAAATGAGGGTTATTTTTGACAAAGACGGCTATTTCCAGAATATAAAGTGCTGGAAGTGTGAGTATTTTATGCTTTGTAAAAAGTGGCTTACAGCTCTCCGTACTTTGGATGCCAAACATGGCGCGTAGGCATCGCTTTTGCATTATAAAAACCATATCTTTATTAGATGAGTTGCCCCAAAACATAATGCCATATCTGAGGACAGATTCAACAAGTCCATAATAAGCCTGGAGTAACACAGCAGTGTTGACGGACGGAGCAAGTTGGTACAAAGCATATGATTGACTACTGATTTTTTTACATAGTTTGTCAATATGTTCTTTCCAATTTAGTTTACCGTCTATAATTAATCCAAGAAAACGGGCATTCGTTGCTTCATTTATGATGACATTATTATGAACCAAATTTATGTTTAATGGATTATACAATCTTTGTCCAAAGTGCATAATATTTGTTTTTGATAAATTTATTTTTAAATTATTATTTTCAAGCCAAGATATTATAGATGTCAGTGAATTATCAATGTCAGATTTATAATTATTAATGTCCTTACATGCAATTGAAACAGTACTGTCATCAGCAAATAATGTCATGGGTTGAAACGTTGCCTTTGGCAAGTCGTTAATATAAATAGTAAACAACGGCGGCCCTAGCACACTGCCTTGAGGAACACCATATGTGACAGATTTCTTCACAGAGCAGAATGACTGTTCTTTTTTAGTTTTCAGATTCACTCTAGTTATTTCTGTTATCTGTTGACGATTCGTTAAATAGGAACGAATCAGATCTAAAACATTGCCTCTTATGCCGTATGCGTCAAGTTTGCTGATTAATACATTATGATCTACATAATCAAATGCTTGTGACATGTCGCAATAAATAGCACAAACTGGTACTTTTTTGTCAACATGGCAGATCACACTTTGGATAAATTCATATATAGCCATATTTATGTTTTTATTTTGTCGAAATCCCTTTTGTTCATTGCACAAAATATTATTTTTTTCAAGATAGGAATTAAGTTCACCGAAAAGATATTTTTCGAAAATTTTTGAAAATATTGATAAAAGTGCAATAGGCCTATAATTCACCATTAATTGTTTACTTTCTTTTTTAAATAAAGGTTTAATAACTGATATCTTAAGCTCTTGTGGAAATATTCCAGTTGTTATCGACAAGTTCATTATGTGACTCAGGTGATGGCATATATCCTCATTTACTGCTTTAATTATTTTAGTAGAGAAACCATCATATCCTACGCTG
Source organism: Ochropleura plecta (assembly GCA_905475445.1). NCBI lineage: Eukaryota > Metazoa > Arthropoda > Insecta > Lepidoptera > Noctuidae > Ochropleura > Ochropleura plecta. The sequence goes on from FR997739.1 coordinate 20,383,696, forward strand.
TTGGTATTTTTAAGATTAGTAATAATTTTATTAATCTGGTAGGGTGAACTTGGTGCCAGAAACATAGAATTTAATTGATAATTAATTAAAGACGTAACATTTTTCCCGGCACCCGAAATGGGGATGACTTTTTCAATAAAATAATTATTAAAAGCGTTTGCTATTTCTGTTGGATTAGTAAGGACGGTGTTTTCATGAGTTTTTATTTTATCAATGGATTCTTTTGGGGTATTAAACCTCGTTTTATTTATAATCCGCCACGCTGTTTTGGTTTTATTATGAGATGTTATTATTTTATAGTTATTCTGCGCACGTTTTGTTAGTTTTATAATTTTTTTAAATAACTGACTATAATTCAGATACTTTAGTTTGTTGTCTTTTGTTGCATTTAATCTGTATTTCCATAGCAAATCTTTCTTTTTTCGACTACAAATTTTTACACCACGTGATACCCACTTTGGTTTATTAATAGCTTTTATTAAAAATTGAGTTTGTGGAAAACAAAGGTCATAATAAAGTTTGAATTCAGCTATGAAGTATTGATAAGCCGTGTTTGGGTCATCAGTGATGTAAATATCGGAAAAAGACAAGCTCTTAATACACAATTTAAATTTATCAATATTTTCTTTGCTATAATCACGTTTTAATGTACGCCAATAATGTAGTGTCGGTTTTTTTTTTACAGGAACTCTAATTAATTGTGCGGTATGGTCAGATAGACCTAGTTCTAAAATTTCAGATTTACAACCCTTTTTAAAGTTGTGTGCAATATTATCAATACAAGTACCACTGGCGAATCTGGTTGGTTCATGTAAAGCTAATTTTAAATTATAATTTAACAGTAAACATTCAAAATCCAATGTTACATTATTGCGTTTTAGAACATTTATATTAAAATCTCCAGTAATTATAACATTTTTACAATTCAATTTGGTAATATAAGTCAGAAGGTTTTCCAGTTTGTGAAGAAACATATATAAGTTATTTTGTTTAGGTACCCTATATAAACAAACAATAATAATTCCAAAGTCAAGAAGTTCAACCGCACATCCTTCCATTATACAGTCAAGACAAAATTTGCGAATTTCAGGAATTTCCCTTGAATTTATGTTCTTTTTTAAGTAAAATACATGTTCCTCCTCTTTTACTGTTTGTTCTACAATAACATGATGCTAGATGGTAATTTGGTAGATATAAATTTGACTCAAGTTCCGCTAACATAAAGTGCTCAGTAATACATATGATGTCCACACTTTTGTTACTGTCTGCGAGTTCTTCTAAGTTAACACATAATGCATCACATTTGCTAATTAATCCTGCGATATTCTGATGTAAGATATACATATATTTCTCAGAGAAAAAACTGGTTGTCGGTTTCTTTTCCATTGATTTCAGGAGATTTTACGATATTGTAGGGTTCAGCAAGTATTTTACTGTTTTTCCGCACTGGGTCATGTTGACTAAATGAGCACAAGTCCATTACAATGTTATTCATAATGCCATCGTATATATGTCTCATTCCCTGTGCTTTTATTTTTCCTGTTGTGTTGGAGAACATGTCTAGTGATAGCTCATTATTGCTGTCAAAAAGGTAAGCGTAGTCATTATGTTGTATGTCAAGATAAAGAAGATTATTGAACATGTCTACTTTAAAATTGTAAATAGGTGCTCCTGCTATAAAAGTCGGCAAACAGATGATATTATTGGTATGTGCCACCTTCTGCAACGATTTCCTTATCATATTTATCATGTTAATGTAATTTGTCTCGGCTTTAATGTCACTTTCTCCAATAAAAATAATACAGTAGTCATTATAGGTGAAGTCTTTCAATTTATTTTCTATGTTGTATAAGTGTTCCTTTATTGTTCCATTTGGTATAAAATAATGGCAAAAATTGAAGCAATCGGAGAAGACGTCGTCAATTAAGGATAAGTGCCCCGGTGGTTTGGTGCCAGTTCTTAGAATGCATAGTTTGTTCTTTTGGTTACTCTTTGCAACGATATCTGCCAGCTCGTTTTTACTATATTGAGGTTTGATACTACTGTTAGATATGGATGGTACTGGTTTTAAATTGTTAGCTGTCTGCATATGGTTGTGGCAAGGGGTTTGGGTCTCTTTGTCAAACGTAATTATCGAGCTTAGGGGGTTGTTATCACCAGATGGTTTTTCTGGATAATTGTTTAGATTATCCTTTGGAGAACTCGTCTCAGTTTTGTTATGAACTAGTATTTTGGTTCTACGAACTGATTTCGGTGTCACGCTTTTTCTCGCAGGTGATAAGCACATTTGTTTATATGTACTGATAGTTTTAATCGATTTTTGAAGATCAGATTTTAGACGAAAATTTTCGGTACTTAAATTCTCTATTTCTAGATGAGCGCTCTGTAGTTGTGACGTGAGTAAATTAACTTGTTTACTCAAATCCTGTATTTCCCCACTATTGTCATGCAAGCTGTCAGGTACACTCATCATTGTAGCATCGAATATGTTTGTGTTACTGCTACTGGTGATGTTGGCAAGATCATTTAACGAATTTGTTAGACAGATTTTTCGAAAGGTTATGTTGTTTCTTTCTTCCATATTTCTGTAGATGTATCGTCACTATAGCGCCCTCTGTCTGCTAATATCTTTCTGTTGTTGTTGTTGCTTACTGCGAGAGGCTTAGTTTATATTGGACGAATCTTTTTGGTTTAAGAAATCATACAAAAAGACAATCATTAGGTGTGGATCGAACTTGGGGCACTTCGTTCCGAACGTGTAGACATTCAATACGTGCAGCCACTCAGCCACGGCGTCTTTAATTTTAGCGATGAAATTATGGTATAGTTTCTAGGCTGTTTTGGTTTTATAAACAGTTAGTCGGTTATTGTGATTCATTGAATTTAAATGTTTGAACGAAGTCCAAAGGTCATTTTCTTTGTTTGTTTTAGACACTGTGTTTTTACTTTTTTGTTAAGTTTTTATCACTTCTTAATTAGGACTTTTAGCGTGTATAAATTAAGTTTTTATAGATATGTATTGCACATTGAACACTGTAATATAGCTTGTAGCACTCAATAAGTTTCTAAATCTCGAGTTAATGAGAGAAAGCATATATTTAGATTTGGTGTTCACTGAAGTATGTAAGTTCTTATAACACTTCCACATTTACACAACACAGTTTAGATTGTTTTTGTACTAATTTTATAACAGATTGTGCCGTTTTACTAATTTTTAACTTTAATTAATACGGAGCACAAAATTTGCCGTGGCGGTACTTGGTGAATATCCCAATAATAGAGGAGACTAGAGAGAATAGAGGGACATGCCTGTGTGTTAAACTTCTGAGGAAGCCGTGATCATATTTTATGCTTTCGCTGTGTACGGCTTCGTGACTGTAGCAGTATACCAGCTGCAAGCGTTGGAAGATATTCACGACGCGACGCAAAGCTTTCAAATAGACGTGTGTCATTGACGGTTTTATGGTTAACGTAATTTAACTGTTAATCATCAATGGTCAACAGGTTGAAAAAACTGTTAAATTATTAATGTTAAATCAATATTATTAATGTTATGCCATTCCATGAGTTAACGTAACGTTTTGTTGTAAACAGTTTATTGAAGAATATTAGGACTATTAAATTAAAATTTATTGGTAGAAGATTTTTAAAGTTGACGACGTTGACTAATTTTGAGTACGTTTATATTTTCAACCAGTTTTTTCGGAAACGAATAAAGTAATGTGTAAAGACGTGTTGACGTTTCAGTTTTTTCGGAAATGAATAAAGTAATGTGTAAAGACATGTTGACGTAAATTAACAGCTAATATTTTCAACCTGTTATTTCATTGATGAATAACAGTTAACTCGTTGACGAATGAAAAGTCGTTAAAAAAAACAGTTTGTTGATTCAACGCCCACCTCAGTTCAAAGCCTTTAACATCAAAGTTTATCAAAGTTGCCAGCCTATCGGTTTTTATCGATTACATTATGAGGTGTGTGCAATGGAACTTCTCAATATATTTCTCCGATCCCCATTATATCATCGGACGAGCAGATATACGGCAAAGCGTTACCGATAAATGAGTTACATAAAGCGCTAAGCTTACATAATATGTAGTGCGAACACCGCCATTCTAAGAAATTCACTGACGGGACGGCTGCTCTGTTCCCGGATCGTTATAACTTGAATCTCTTCAAATGAGTTACATAAAGCGCTAAGCTTACATAATATGTAGTGCGAACACCGCCATTCTAAGAAATTCACTGACGGCTGCTCTGTTCCCGGATCGTTATAACTTGAATATTAAAAATAAGAAAATCAAATATTTTTTGAATTTAGAACTCAAATAAATATCAATTTGTTGATTTAAGCATATTCTTACTATCCTATATAGGTATTACTTATAATATTTATAAAAGCGAAAGTGAGATTTTTTGTTTGTGAAGTCTTCACGCCTAAATGGCAAAACCGATTTTGATGAATTTAATATAAAAAAAAATTCTATTTAGACTACCTATATAAAAATTAAAAGGGAGAAAAGGGCGAGAGAAAGATATTTTTAGGGTTCCGTAGTCAACTAGGAACCCTTATAGTTTCGCCATGTCTGTCTGTCCGTCCGTCCGTCCGTCCTCGCTTAATCTCTGTGACCGTTAGCACTAGAAAGCTGAAATTTGGTACCAATATGTATATCAATCACGCCGACAAAGTGGTAAAATAAAAATTGGAAAAAAATGTTTTATTAGGGTAGCCACCCGATATGTAAAGTGGGAAGTGTTTTTTTTTTTAATTTCAACCCTAACGTGTGATATATTGTTGGAAAGGTATTTAAAAATGAATATGTAGGGGTTTACTAAAATCATTTTTTGATAATGTCAATAATTTCGGAAATAATCGCTCCAAAAGTAAAAAACAATGTGTGTCCCCCCCCTCTAACTTTTGAACCATAAGTTTAGAAAATATGAAAAAAATCTGAAAAGTAGAACTTTATAAGGACTTAGGAAAATCATTTTGAACTTGATTGACACAACAGTTTTTGTACAAAAAAGACAAAAAGTTCTACAAAATAATTTCTGGACTAAGTTTGTGGTATAATCGTATATGCAACCATTTTTTTTAACTTCGTTTACATATTTTATTATCCTGAAAGTATCTTTTTTCAAACAAAAAAAAAACCGGCCAAGAGCGTGTCAGGCCACGCTCAGTGTAGGGTTCCGTAGTTTCCCGTCCGTCGCAATAAGTGTTCTTTACCACGGTAGGTCATGAAAGCACGGAAAATCTTAACATCGACTTTTAAAAAAATGACGTCATTACGCAACGCCATCTATCGAACCATTTATGAACTGGTTTTTACCTTAACATTTTGATGGTGCTAAAAAAATGAATTTTAGTTTTGTTCTAAATTGCCTTAGCATGTTCTTGATAGCAGTTTTATGTAGTTATAAGATACCGCCAATGCCAAGGAGAGACCAACCGAACAATTTGGTAATACCCGATCCAATGTAATAAGTACCTACAGCGCCATCTCTCGGGGAATTGGGTTACTAATTAATACAAAGACGTGCAAGTGGTTTTCGGTGGTAATTTTGGATTGCGAGAACCGATTTCAATAATTCTTTTTTTCTTTAAAAAAAGATACGTTCAGGATAATAAAATATGTAAACGAAGTTAAAAAAAATGGTTGCATATACGATTATACTACAAACTTAGTCCAGAAATTATTTTGTACAACTTTTTGTCTTTTTTGTACAAAAACTGTTGTGTCAATCAAGTTCAAAATAATTTTCCTAGAAAGTCCTTATAAAGTTCCGCTTTTCAGATTTTTTTCATATTTTCTAAACTTATGGTTCAAAAGTTAGAGGGGGGGGGGACACACATTGTTTTTTACTTTTGGAGCGATTATTTCCGAAATTATTGACATTATCAAAAAATGATTTTAGTAAACCCCTATTCATTTTTAAATACCTTTCCAACAATATATCACACGTTAGGGTTGAAATTAAAAAAAAAAATCACTTCCCACTTTACATATAGGGTGGCTACCCTAATAAAACATTTTTTTCCAATTTTTATTTTACCACTTTGTCGGCGTGATTGATATACATATTGGTACCAAATTTCAGCTTTCTAGTGCTAACGGTCACAGAGATTAAGCGAGGACGGACGGACGGACGGACGGACAGACAGACATGGCGAAACTATAAGGGTTCCTAGTTGACTACGGAACCCTAAAAAGAATTATTGAAATCGGTTCTCGCAATCCAAAAATACCACCGAAAACTTCTTGCACGTCTTTGTATTAATAAAATTAGTAACCCTATTCCCCGAGAGATGGCGCTGTAGTTACTTATTACATTGGATCGGGTATAACCGAATTGTTCGGTTGGTCTCTCCTTGGCATTGGCGGTATCTTATAACTACATAAAACTTCTATCAAGAACATGCTAAGGCAATTTAGACCAAAACTAAAATTCATTTTTTTAACACCATCATAATGTTAAGGTAAAAACCAGTTCATAAATGGTTCGATAGATGGCGTTGCGTAATGACGTCATTTTTTTAAAAGTCGATGTTAAGATTTTCCGTGCTTTCATGACCTACCGTGGTAAAGAACACTTATTGTGACGGACGGAAAACTACGGTACCCTACACTGAGCGTGGCCTGACACGCTCTTGGCCGGTTTTATTCTATCAATCATCAGCATCACACGGGGTAGTCGCGGATGAAGTCGCGGGCGGAAGCTAGTTATTTTATAAATGATCATGTTTATTTTGTGATATTCAATTGATAATTTTTTTTAATTAAAATAAATACTAAGGCCTTAAACAAGCACCAATTTGCTCTAAAAAAAAAACTACCGGCCTTCAGGATTTCGGCAGTTGTTTATTGTGATCCGCACAGAGTAGGTACATACATACTTTTATTATATGTTATTCGCTACGAAAAAAAAAGCCCTTGAAGCGATAAATGAGAAAAAAACACGAGTGTGAAATATATTCCATATTGAACCTAATCGTAGTGCAATAAGAACCAGATTTCGAGGAAGTGTTTTGAAAAATCCTACTAGTATTATAAATGCGATGTTTTTGAAGATGGATGGATAGATGTTTGTTACTCTTTCACGTCAACACGGCTGAACGGACCTTGATGAAATTTGACATAGAGGTAGATTATAGTCTGGAATAACACATAGGATACTTATTTTCGATATCACGCGAGCGAAGCCGCGGGGGCCAGCTATCCTACATATATTATAAATGCAAATGTTTGTATGTCTGTTACTCTTTCACGTCAAACCACCTGAACGGATCTTGATGAAATTTGGCACAGAGGTAGATTATAGTCTGGGATAACACATAGGATACTTATGTTCGATATGTCGCGGGCGCCAGCTAGTATATTACAAACTCGTTGGTTACGCCCGCGGCCGCGCGCACGTACACCGGAACCAAAATTAACGACTCCAAAAAAAAATCTATAAAGCGGGAAATAATATTATTTTCGATTTGTTTTGTTGTCTGTTTAGGCACCGTTGGCGCAGTGGTGGTACAAAGTTGTTTCGGGTATGGCTGTTTGTGTATGTGACTTTAAATGTTTGTAAACGCACCCATGATACACGAGAATTCTATTGTGGAGCAAAGTTGACGTTGACGTTGAGTTTTTGACGGGCCTGTTGGTCTAGTGGTTAGTGGCCCTGACTGCTGAGCCGGAGGTCGTGGGTTCGATTCCCACCCAGGACAAACTTTGTGTGATGAGCATGATTGTTTGTTCTGTGTCTGGGTGTGATTTATCTATAATATGTATGTATTTATAAATTATATAAGTATGTATATCAGTTGTCTGGTTACCATAACACAAGCTCTGCTTAGCTTGGGATCAGATAGCCGTGTGTGAGTTGTCCCAAGATATTTATTTATTTATTTTTTATTTAAAGTTTTTTTTTAAAGAATGATTACCCAATCCCGATGCTGTTTTGTAGCTTTTCCAGCAATGCAGAACAGTCAGAACCAGTCTCCTCAACAACTCTTACCACAGAGTTGTTGAGGAGACTGGTTCTGAAATAACCACAAGAAGAGAGGAATCCACCCACCAAGCACTGGTCCCGCTTAATGGAAGTGAAACTATTCATATTACTAATAGTAGCAACACAGGTAAGTCACAGGTCAAGTTCTCTCTGAAGGCGTAAATGTAAGCCCTGTGTCCCAGCCCTTCGGAACATTTAGGCTGATTACGCAATGCTAATTGTATAAAATTATTTTCAGTTCAGCTATCATTAATGCACAATGAACAAATGAGGAAAGTACCCAGGCTCATCAGATTTACTTGAATTTTTATTAGAACTAGATGGGAGGTTTTTAACTCCAATTTAGTATGAACCGTTTCTTTTTAATCAATTTAATTTAAGTTTATTCATATAAAACATTCATAGATTTTTAAGAAAATGTCAACTGCATCTGACAAGCCTGGTGTCTTTTCTCTTTTGGTGACTGTATACAGCTTTAGCTTCATTGTTGGTGCAATATTTAAAAAAAATATTTTACAAACTAACATTGACACATCACTAACAAGCTCTTTGTGGTTAGTACTTGTTAGACTAAACAATTACAAAATGTTATGTAACTCCACTCATTACATTTTCAATTTTTTTTTACTTGTACTAAAATAGAATCTAATTATTGTTAATTGTCCATCAACCAAATGTGGATATTTGAAATTAGAAAAAAAATCTAGAACACCAATATGAGATAGAACTTAATAACTATTGTTTATCTAAATTTGTAAACAATACTTACAACAGATGTATAAAATTATATCCAAGAAGATTTAGAGATTTTAAAAGAAGTAAATAATTATTTAAAGGATTTGAATGACAAAGTATAACAGAAATTGAAACATCGGGACAACATCATACTATATTATAATATTATTTACACATTTCATATAAAATTTGACAGTGATCAACAAAGAGCATAGCACGAGCCAGGTCCAAGGGAGAGGTTATGTACACAGTGATGTCACTCATACTTGAGGTAGGGCTTGTCTAGTGGAGGCGCGGGCGGCGCGGGTGCGGCTTGTGGCGGCCACGCGTCGCCCGCCCAGTTGAACACGCGCCCGCCGCCCTCCACCAGCCCCCAGCCCAGCAGCTGCGAGCCGCGAGCGCCGCGCTCGCGCTTTGGCGACGCCGTCGAGATGTTCACTGACACTCCCTTGATGATGTGATCCTGCCCGCACAGCGACTGTGCCACTTCGGGCTCCAGGAAAGTCACAAAGCTGAATGCACGGAACGGGCGCGGTACGAACACGTCGGTCACCTGCCCGAATGCGCCGAAGTACTCACGTAGATCGTCCGCCGTCAGGCTCTCGGTGCAACGGCCAACGAACACTTTGCGGTGCGCGCTGGCGCCGCCATCCTTGCCATTGGGGATGCGCACGTCGCACCAGCGCCCGTCGATCATGTGACGCCGGCCCAACGCGCGCAACTGCGACTCATACTCCGCGAACTTGATGAATCCAAACCCTTTGGACAGCCCAGTTTTGGAGTCGCGTTTCACCTGCACCATGAGCAGCTCTCCGAAGGCGGCGAAGTAATCACGCACCGCATCCTCACCCGTTTTCCAAGGCAGACCGAGCACGATGAGGTCGGAGCAGCGCGGGCGCGGTGTGGGCTCAGGTGAGGCGCGTGGGAAAGCGCACCAGTAACGGTGCGCTCCCCAGCCCTCAGCCGGCGGCGACAGGCGCTCGTCCACGAGCCGCAGGCCGCGGAGGCGCCCGGCGGCGCGGTACTTGAGCCCGCTAGCGCCCGCGAACTGCGCAGCTACAGTGCTGAGCAGCAGCGAGCCGTCCTCCTCGGTCGGCAGCTCGATGGGCTCGTCCTGCTCCCCCTCACTCACCGGCACGTACTCTATCGACATTTCGCTCACCGACCTATGCCGTCTCTAGCACTCCTCATGTCGTTTACATTATCGTCTATCGGCTTCGTAGATACAGTAGTGAGAGCATCTGATTTCTGAAATCGATGGTACAACAGGATATTATTTTGCCTGTAAAATCACCTTATGTCCGTTTCTCTTGGAGTCTTGGCGTAAGCGACAAGCGTGACGTATGACGTGACGTTTCGTGTCAAAAATGTTGCAATGCTATTTTTACGAACAAATCGGATACACACACCGTACTGCCATTGAATACAACATAAAAGTAAAAAAACCTTTTTATTTTTTAAAAAAAAAGCATTCCTTTCGAACTTACTCACAAAGGTTTCCGTAGCACCATAAAATATAATTACAATATTTAAAACGCTCATTCATAATTTCGTAAAGGAGATCGGGCAGACTTCTATGTATAGACTCAGGTACATGAAGCTGGCACAATACAACATTTTTTTATATTTTTTATCTAGATCCTTACAATTATAAAATCGAAAGTGAATTTGTTTGTTACGTCTTCACGCATAAATGGCTAAACCGAGTTTTTATGAATATTGGTACAGAGATATATGGGACCCAGATTTAGATGGGGCCCAGATTTATATCCCCATTAGATGGGGAGAAAGAGAAAAAAAAGGGAAAACTTAGCTTTGCTATTACAATAAATAAGGTGCAAGGGCAAAAACTACAGGTAGCAGGTACCTGCAAATAAGGAATGGGGAACTGTGTTACCCCGAATTTAACGCGAGCGACGCCACGGGCAAAAGCTAGTTAGATAGATACTAATAATGCTGTTGTGTTTACTGTGAGAATTCGTAGTATTATCACGTGAATTTATTGTTACTGTGAGTTCCAACTGGCGCATTCACTTATAAACATGAGATGTGATGACTGAACGACAGGTTTTGTGGTTATATCTTTATTTGCGTGAAATATGTGAAAGCACGCATATTATTAAAATTAAATTCTTGAGTTATGTAGCCTAAGCTACCACCAAAGGGCGCTTGCGAAGTAAACATTCGTTTCGTGTCGGTCTCAGTATTTTAATAGCTAAAGTAGACTCATCTTTCATGGGGTACTGTTTGAAATGCTACAATAAAATACCTCCCCACATACTTCAACTGAATGAGACGAAATTTAAATCTTGTATTAAACGCACACTATGTAGGCAAGCATATTATAAGTTGGGGGATTATGTTGATGATAAAAATGCTTGGCTCAATGCTGGTCCTGCTCCACAAGCACAGGGGTAAACTCATTGATTAATATCCGAAGTTATAGTGGAAGCTGCAGATGATTGTAAGACTATCTTTGCAATGTATAGAATCAATTCTCTAGTATTGTATAATTATTAAGCCCATAATATTATTATGTGAGTACTATGTATTATCATTGACTTGACGAAGCCCTGGTGGTTGATAGTGTCATGCTCACTTAAATGTCTCGCTGATGGTGGCGGGTGTGTCGGGTCATTTAGCTCCCTTCAAAATGGTCGAGCTGAATGGGGCTGATCCATACGTCATGATCGTGAACGGTCGCTGTCAGTGTCAGTTGGGACTGGTCATTTTTTAGCTACCACGGTTCATTTTTAACTTATTTAGATTTAAAATTAAATTTTGCTTTTTATTTACTCTGGACGCTCTTACTGTGCACGTCTTTCTACATCGTTCTCACATATTTGTATAATCTCAACATGAATGATGTAAATACGATTTTGTAAAAATATTACAATTTAAAAGAGTGTCCATGGAGTTTCTTGTCCATTCTTCTCCATAGAGATCAACGCTTTGGAATGGGCAACTACAGTACTTTCACAAGTTATTATGCCTTGTGACCGGGATTGTAGATTCATTTTGTTTCTTGACATTCAAAAGTGCCTGTAATGGTCTAATTGAAATAAATGATTTGATTTGATTTAATTAATATCAAATAAATAAAGACTATAACAGTGCTATATAGTGGTTAAATGAAAAGACAAAGGTGAAGGTGTGATTTTAAACAGTAAAGTGAAGTGAATATCAGATACGCACTATAATCAGCGAAAAAGACTAATTAATATAGGAACTCATTTAGTACTTACCGTCAAAAAATAAAACAAAAGAGAAAGTGCCAGTGCGCTCACTAAAACATTTTATAACATCAAAAGGGAGCAACTAGTGTCTGTGACTTTATCGTAATATTGCAAAACTCTAAAACAGTGTTCAATCGAAAAGTACATCATTCTCAATGATCAATCGAGAATAACAGCTCTACCTGTACATAAACCGAGGTACTATTACATCAAATGGATGCTACTGACATCCAGTTGTAGACTAGCAAAATAAAGCCAAACAATACTCGATGATCGATCGAGAAAATAGCGCCATCGAATAGATGGCGCTATTTTCTACAATGTACTGCTACAGCAAAATTGGGACAAGCACGTTGATTAGTGAAAGAACGAAGAATTACAGAAAATTATCAACGACCAATTGAGGAAACAACTATATCTATACACTAATTATCTACTATTACAGTATCTAACATGAGAGACATCTGCTGCCGACTAGCAGAACGAACTAATCACTAACTGCACACTACTTCAACTTAGTACAAACTAAATGTCAACAGTCTACACCAAAGACTACAATAGTATAGGTCTACACCATCTCTGCTACAAAGATCGTCTGGCACGAAAAATCAGAAACTACAGCCTAAGACTACAACACTACAAAATGTCTGCTCTCGTAGATAGAAGGAAAGCTCTAGATCTAACATTCCTCCACAAATTGTTTCACGGGGCTGTCGACTGTGCTGACCTTCTTGGTAAACTGCAGATAAGCGCACCATCTCGCCTACCGAGGAAATGTAGCTATAACCTCTTCAACGTGCCAGGTTCTAAAACCAATCTCGGTCACTTCGCCGTTCTGCCAAGGCTCTGTAGAAACTATAATGAATTGTCGAAACACCGCAGTCTTGATATTACTTGTAAGATGTCGGTATATAAAAAGAATTTACGGCTCATATTGTCAAAACTATAATGTCCCTAACTGTATTTGGTCAGATTATAATAATGTTTTATTTTTTTGTCTTTTGTATTTAATTATAGATCTTTTTTATTCTCTTATCTTTTTCCAAATTTATTGTCTTGTCAAACTTTTTTGTAACTAGTTTTTAAGCGAATGCTGTGGTTTCCTGTAATTGGAGGAGCACAGTAATCAGCTCCTATTTGTATTTTTTTTGTAATCATGTTATTTGTGCATTCTCTGTTGGAAATCCAAATAAATAAATAAATAAACAGAGGGTGCTAAGATGTCCACGTTAGAACAATTATTACTAAGAAAATTGAGAGCAGATATTAAAAATGACTCTGAAGAATCGCTATGCCAACTGGAGACTAGAATTACACTAAACATAAATACAAATCTAGACCAGAAATTCCATTTGATTCAAGAAGAAATAGACCAAATTAAAGAAAATGGAATAGAACAAAACCAAAGAATTCTTGAAACAGAAAAACACATCAGAATCAGGAATATTATTTTCTTTGGAGTGGAAGAGACAGAAAAGTCATAATATATGAAGATTTGGAAAGAAAAATCCTAAACATATTAGCAGAAGACATCAAATTTAATTGCGCACACAACGAACTACTAATGGTCAGAAAAATGGGTAAAAAAGCAGAAAATAAAGTTAGACCCATAAATGTAACCTTTACTGCATATGGCAGGGAAATATCTATTCTGAAAAACAAAAAGAACCTTAAAGATACACTATGTGAAAGAGGACTACCCAAAACATATCCTAGAAAAGAGAAGGGTTTTACAAAAACAAGTTCAAATAGAAAGAAAACAAGGAAAAATAGCGTTTTTACGTTATGACCGCCTAATAGTGAAAGAAACAGACACCTATATCAAAGAGATTATGCAAAGAGGAGGCTTCATATGAAATTAAAAGTAAACAAACACTGAAGAAAAAAAGGGAATTAGAAATTACTCCACCAAACTAAGTAGCAATTACATACCAAAATAAAGCTCAATCGCCTAAGGGACAAATCAGTAAACACACCAAAAATAAAAAAAATAAAATTCATACAGGCCAAAGTTCCAGGACAAGCTATTTAAATAATATTCAAAATCAGGATACACCAAGATACGCTACAGCCCTTTCCTCAGATGAATCAGAATAGCAAAAAGCAGCCCCCCCCAAATGTACAACATACAAACAGCACAAAACACAACAACAATCAACTAAAACTAAAAATTCCACTCAAAAATACCCTCTCCCAGAACGACCGGTCACAGCGGGAGCAGTAGACCAAAACCCTCCAAAGCAATGTGAGGAATTAATTTATCAACCTGCAGAAAAATCAAAATACTACATAGCAACCTACAACGTTCGATCATAAGCAAGTGAAACAAAATTAATAGAACTGGAGTATGAATCTCGTTTATAAAGTGGGATATCATTGGAATCTCTGAAGTGCGTAGAGACGGTTTCGTAATAGAAGACAGAGGTTATGTACTTTACTGCTATGGACAAACGAAAGGAGCAAGAGGTGTGGGTTTTTTGGTAAAAAAAAAACTAAAACAAACGTAGAAGTTCAAGATTTTATTCCAACATCGGAAAGAGTTGTGACTCTACAAGTAAAAATCCAAGAAAGTTTACTCACTACTGCAAACCTACGCACCAACGAAAATAGCTAAAAAATCGGAAATACAAAAATTGTATTCAGACCTGGACTCCGCTATGATGAAATGCACATAATCTATTATTTTTATGGGAGATATGAACGCCAAAATAGGTAAACAGGAACCTGGCGAGCATCTGACGATGGGTAGCTATGGTTTCGGAAAGAGGAACGAAAGAGGTCAAATATTCATGAACTTCTGTCACCAATACCGACTCAAAATAGAAAACACTATATTTAACAACACAGAAAAATTGAGATGGACATGGCGGTCACCTGACGGAAATACTAGAAACGAAATTGATTTCATTGCAACAAATCAAACCAAAAATATAGCAAACGTCAAAGTGATAAACAGATTTTTACCTTCCTGAAAAAGTCAGGAAGCATAAAGAAGGCCTACAAAAAATTAAATACCACCAAAAAAGTAATGACTCACTTATGTAATGCTGAAGGGAGAACGGTAACAAACAGAAAAGACGTTGTGAGAGTGGCCACACAATTTTATACGGAACTCTACAGCGAAACTTGTCAAGATAAACAGACGCACACTAACATCTGGAACAACGACCCGGTTCCACCCTTTCTGGAGAGCGAGGTGAAACTATCAATCAGAAACCTAAAAACGGAAAAGAGCCCAGGTCCGGACGACGTGATTAATGAGATGAAAATGGCAAGAACAGATAAATTATCGACCCCACTAAAGATAAAGATAGAGATATATTTATTTTGTAAAACATGAGTGTGTATAAAGATGATAAAATTTGCAAAGTTACTACATGTTTTGCCATCCAGGAATGGCGTACAAAATTTTTTGGCTTAAGCCATGCGTTGAAGTTAAAATTAGACATAAAATTTATAAAAAAATTGGTTGTTTGTAAAGTAGGTTTACGATCGAGATGTTTACGTGATAACGTCTTATTGGTGATATAAGTTATCACCAGTAGTGACATCTAAAATGAAATTAAGTACTAATTTAAAGTTTTTTTTTCGAGCCAAGTAACAGATGGCGCTACCATCTTTATGAAATGTCGCTCGTGAGGTTTTGGTGTGACACAAGTTTCTGAACATGTCACCCGACTAAAACGATTTTAAAGACGTTATCACGTCAAAAATTACGAGGCCAAAAGGCCCCTATCCGAGCATGTTGCAGTAGGTAGGTATTCGCTGTTGCCCTCAGCTTCATCTTCGAAATACATATTTGTTAAGGGAACAAAGCACTGCCCACAGAGTACTATAATATAAAAGGAACTGGCACTGCCACGGCATCGGCAGACTCTCCGTACGTGTCGGGAGCCACGACAAGACTCCCGGCCATCGAAGACGCGGGTCTGCGCCATGTCAACGACGCGTTAGTGTTCTACGTGCGCCTCAAAGTGATATCAGCGAAACAGGAGGGCCTGCCAGGGCCACTGCTAGCCGGGATTGCGGGTTGTTCGAATGAGATACCGCGGCCCCAGAACATAAAGGGCAATATAAGGAACATATATGCCCAGGGCGGGGCATATCTCTAAAGGAAAAAAAAACGGAATACTTGTTGGATCACTTTGTTGTCCAACTGTCTGTCGTACTGTGTATCGAGTTGAAATTTAAAGCATATACTCAAGTCTGCGGACCCTTGGAGCTGTGGAAAAATCATATCTCTAAATATAGGCAGTCAAAAGATATGACCATTTATGTCGCAAGTTTGTACACAACCTTCGGTGTGCTCCTACCTCAAAAGGTAGGGAATAGTTAAAAACGTCTTTCATTTGTTGTTTTGTCGGACTGTCGATGTGGCAAAGCTGAAACTGCTATAAGATAAAATGATGTGGTGTCGTGGGACACCAGGTAGGAACGAAGTTCCTTCGGCTAATTAATTTTGCTGATTAGTTTTCATTTAAGTACAAGAAAGTATTTAGGAAATTCAGTATTTTAGGAAAAAATTACTTAAAATAAAAAAAAACATCGTAATTCAAATTATCAACTAAAATAATAACAAAATATGTCTCTTTATTTTTGGTTGACAACATAATATTGCATAGAATAAAAAAAAAATATATATACATGTCGAATTGAGAACCTCCTTTTTTTCGTCGGTTAAAAAATAGAAAAATAGAAATAAACACTACTCGTTTGTGTATACGACTGTCGCGCCTGCGCACGTCTCATTTAACGCTTTTTTTTCCACGCTTTTTTTTCTTACGGTTTTACTATCACATTTTTTTCAGTTAGGTCCCCCAGCAAAATCCCTATCTCCTCCAAGCCTGCCGTAAGGAACTTCGTTCCAAAAAAACAAAAATAAACAAAGATATAAAACGTAGCTTTTTACAAGAAATGTCGTAATTGCATTTGTTTTCAAACATTTAAAAAATCTGATAGGCTGTAGTAACATTTGGTTAAAAGGAATTTTTTGAGTTGTATTTTAAAGACTCTATTTGGTAATTATTTAATAAGTTTGGGGATTTTATTTTAAATGATTTGCGCCAAATAAAATATGCTTTTATGCATCAGTGCCGTGTTCGGCCTTACTATTTTTAGCCTGTTATTATCACGCTGACTGCGAATCGTAAGTTCTGTCATTTTTCTAAAATAATTTGGGATTAGTTTGGACAAAATTAGCTACTTCATATATAAATAGGGAAGGTAAACTAAAAACATTATGTTTAATAAAATAAGTGTAATAAAGTAGTGTAATGTAATTTTTAGCCCAAACATAGCCCTCATGCACCTTTTTTGGGACTTAAAAATCATATCCTTATTGACAGAGTTTCCCCAAAATATAATGCCAAATCTTATTAGGGAGCCAACAATACCATGGTAGGCAGTAAGAAGTGCAGTAAGAAGAGCATCAGTGCTTACCTATAATGGGTGCAA
This sequence comes from Ochropleura plecta, assembly GCA_905475445.1. Classification (NCBI taxonomy): domain Eukaryota; kingdom Metazoa; phylum Arthropoda; class Insecta; order Lepidoptera; family Noctuidae; genus Ochropleura; species Ochropleura plecta. The sequence goes on from FR997739.1 coordinate 20,401,125, forward strand.
GTTTATAGAGCGCGTATGCCGAGGAATTGATTCTTTTATTTAATAGTTCTGTGTGTTCTTTCCAATTAAGACTTTTATCATTGTTAAACCTAGGAATTAAGTAGAGTCTAATTTTTATTGACGTGATAACGTCTTTAAAATCGTTTTAGTCGGGTGACATGTTCAGAAACTTGTGTCACACCAAAACCTCACAAGCGACATTTCATAAAGATGGTAGCGCCATCTGTTACTTGGCTCGAAAAAAAAAACTTTAAATTAGTACTTAATTTCATTTTAGATGTCACTACTGGTGATAATTTATATCACCAATAAAACGTTATCACGTAAACATCTCGATCGTAAACCTACTTTACAAACAACCAATTTTTTTTAAGACGCTTTTGTTAGCTTCACCTGTATGTTTGTATGTATGTTTGTAACCGACCCCTTTGAGCTCGATTTTGTCCTACTTTGAACGATCAGATTTAATTCAAACTTTGCACACCTGTCAAAGATCGATGACAATGCAATAATCCGATCAAAATATCCGATTATCCTAATTAGATTCGCCAGGATTAATTAATTTCTTAATTAATCTATACTTAATATATATATATTTATATGTATATTTTATATTGTAAGGCTTTTGTTAAAAATGAAACCACTCGTAAGACCGTGAGAGATATAATTATATTTACTCAAAAATGCATGTAATGTTGTCATTATTTTGACAACCTTGTTTGAGCAAAGTCGACCTTGCCGTTCTGTTTCAAGGAGCGGCCGGCAAAGTTTTGCTGGCCGCTCTAACAGGCCGGCAATGTTTTGCCGACCGCTATTTTGACGTTTCAACGTTTTAAAATATCAATTCCAAAAAGATTTTATTTAAAACACAGCTGTTTGTACGTCTAAAGGCAAAAAAAAAGATTTAAAAGATTTTTCATAATTGTCATTTTAATTAAAATTCTAGTTAATTAATATATTTTTTATTTAAATTACTTGCTGGTTTTATTTAGATTAGGTACTTGAATTTTTGAGTAAAGCACTATACAAACCTTGGCCCACAATGACAGCTTCGCTGGTCACGCTATGATTGCCTCGAGCTAGCCTAGCTACGCTCTAGGCCTTTCAGCTTGGCCATCATTGCAGCCCTTGCTGTCCTCGCTGTAAAGGCCTCGACCTACGGTCTCGGCCTTTATCTCAGCTCGTCCATCAAGTGCTGCACGCTGACCGCGCTGTGTCGGCCTGGAGCTGCGCTACGCTGCGCTGTCGGCCATCATCAGCGCGACCAGCAAAGTAGTCATTATAGACCGCGGCAGTAATGTACTATTAAAACGTCCTTTCCGTTACACAAACACTACTTAAAAGTACAATAATATCACCGACACTAATAACAACACAAGTTAGACGCGACCGCCCGATGTCGGTTCCGAGATGGAAGCCGACCGTGCAAGCCGGAGTGCGCTCAGCTGCCCGTAACCCGTTCCGAGGTGGAAGCGTGTCCGTGCGAGCCGAACTGGGGTAATTTGTTTTTTTTTTTTTTTAATGAATGGCGTCTCGCAGTTCAACCAAGGAGGTTGTCGTCTGCTTAACCGGGCGAATCCTGTGGATGCCTTAAAAATTAAGACCTCCAGCCAGGGTATAAACTTATAAACTAAGCGACTACACGCTAAGGGCACCCCCTGTGGGGTACGAGCCTCGGCTTAGGGCGTCGCTGAGGGACAGCAAGGGACAGGCTGGATCTGAGTGATATTATTTATGGACTATTTCAACTTACTGGCTCAGCAGCGCGGGCTGGCTCTTGCAAGGGACGGGTGGGGCAGTTACCGGGACGTCGCGACGGGCCTCGTCGGCGAGGACGGAATGACGGCGCTTTGCGTCTGAATTTGCGAAGAGTGCTAGTCTCCCTGCTGCTCTCCTGGAGCAGGGTTATAGCATCGTCAGGAGTGACGAGGGTATGACGGGGACGACGAATTTTACTTATTTGCGAGGGATCGTATCGGGCGGCCGATGCGATAAGGGGGTTGCGATGTTTTAACGCGGAGTCAAAGAAGCGCTTGGTAAGGCGCTTCATGAATTGAACGACGGTGGGGATTCTTAAGTCTAAGTGAAGACTATCGTTACGGACGTAAAAAGGGGCTCCCGTGATTTTACGAAGGAATCGGTTTTGCAAGATCTGCATCTTATGAAGGAAACGCGGGTTGGCGTGGGCGAACACGACACATGCGTATGTCATGATGGGACGGATGACCGCGGCGTATAAACGCAATTTGCACTTGAGTGACATTTTGCTTTTTGCCTGAATTAAAAAGTGAAGCCTACCCATAGCAAAGGCAGCGCGCGAACGAGCCGCTTTGATATGTGCCGCGAAGGACAAGTGACTGTCTAGAATGACACCTAAGTATTTGGCTTGCTTCTCCCAGGGGATAGGCTTGCCGTACATAGAGATCGGACTGGGGATCGGAGGATTAAAGCGCGGTTTGGAGTAAATAACCGCCTGACTTTTACCGGGATTCACCTCGATTCTCCATTTCCTGAACCAAGCGCCTAGGACGTCGGCTGAGGTCTGGAGGGTACGGGCGATAGCGTTTGTACAGCGGCCAGTATAATAAATGGCCGTGTCATCCGCGAACAGATCTAACTGAGCTTTTTTGCTCTTGGGAATATCGCTAGTGAACAGCGTGAAGACGAGGGGGGATAAGACGGAACCCTGAGGGACACCGGCCCTAATAGGATGAGGGGAGGAAAATGAGGCCCCTATGCGATAGCGGAAGGTGCGGTTCGACAAAAAGTCCCGTAAGATGAGCACGAGACGGTCCGGCACTCCTAGTGAGTACAGCTTGTATAATAAGCCGTTGTGCCAGACTTTGTCGTAAGCTTTCGCTATGTCGAAGAATAGTACGCCCGTCATCGCCCCGCGCTGGAAGCCAGCGCTCATGTGTTCGACGATGCGGTGGACCTGTTGGATACACGAATGTTCGGTCCTGAAGCCGAATTGCTCGTTGGGAATGAGACTCTTAGTCTCGGTGAAGTCTCGGTAGGGCTCGGTGGGAGGTGCGCGGTCGGGTGCGCGCTCATGCTATGACGTCGTGCTACAGTCTCCCCCTCTGTCTCCGAAGACGTCCCGGTGAGGAAGACAGGACTTAGGTAGGCGGCTACTTCTTTGGCGGCCTCCCGCGGGGACGAGACTTGACTGTGGCTGGCGGTGTTGGCTTGTTCTTTCGCGGGCGACCTCGCCGGCGTAAGGGCAAGACCGGCTCGGGAGGGGCGTCGGACGTCGTCCCTTGATATGGTCGCAGGGCTGAGGAGTGGTACAACCCTGCAGACTGGTGTGGGGTGGCAGGATCAGCAATCTGAAAAGAAGATGGTCCGTGAATGTTTTGATAACGTATGGGCCATCTCGTCGAGGTGCTAGTTTAGCACTGAAGCCTTGTGTTGATTTGCTTAAGGCATGTTTATCAACCATGACTTGGTCGCCAGGCTGATAACTTGGACACGGCTGACGTCTCTTATCAGCGTATTCTTTTCGTTTCTCTTCCTTCATCTCCTGCACTTCATGTGCCTTCTTTAATGTAGAAGCCATCATTAACAACTTTGGTGTTATCTCAGGAATGAAATTCTCATTTTGCACTATTTGTCGTAGATCATGACTTGTATCGTCAATAGTGCGTAGATCTCGACCGAAAGTTACGTAAGCTGTCGTGTATCCAGTAGATGAACAGACATCTGTGTTCATTGCAAAACGTATGCTTGGCAGATGTTCCGACCATTTGGTATGGTCGTTCCCCACTAGTATGGCCAACTGCGTTTTCAAATCTCTGTTGCGTCTTTCGACTGGGTTCGTTTCCGGGTGATACACAGGGGTAAAGCCATGATCGATCACCAAACAGAATGTCAGTTGTTGCATCACGTTACTGACAAATTGGGAACCATTATCGCTGATGAACCGTCGCGGTGCACCATAACGTAGGATGATTTCATCCAATAACACTCTTGTGCATTCTTCGGCGGTGGCTTGTTTTAATGCAAACAGTTCGACCCATCTACTTGCCAAGTCTTCTATAATGAAAATCCATGTCTCATCTTTAGCTGTTTTAGGTAGGGGTCCGAACAAGTCGTAGGTTAGGTTAGGTTTTTTTTTTTTTTTTTTTTGAGGGGGAAATCCCCACGGACACCTCGACTGCCTCACAGATTGTGTTTTATTTTGAGCTAGACCCTCGACCGAGGTGTCCAGGGACGCGTCTCCGCGCGGGCTAGCTGATTACGAATTAAAAGTTAGTGTCGGTGGAACAAAAATTTTGAGTTACGGTCCAAAAACGTGGTTTTTACGAAAAAAAATTACAGTTTCAACCCCCAACCTGAATCTGGGTACACGGAACGCGGACCAAATTTCAGGGATGAAGGATGAGTACTATTGAAACTATAATCTATTGAAACAATAATAAAAAATTTGAAAACAAAGTAGATTTTGACTTTTTAAAATGAAAATTATTAATAATGTGAGTTTTCTAAGGAAAGGTTTTTCAGGGTGCGTGCGACAGGGTTCAAAGTGGTCAGTTACTAAGCGGTTGCCTAGTTTAGTCGAAATTTGCTGAAAACAGCTTCAGAATCGGACCCTAGATGACAAAGATATCGATACTTTTATGTTTTACGTGTTCCCTTTTTTTTTTTTTTTTTTTTTTTTTCGGGTTGGAAATCATCCAATGACTTCCCCCGCTCTGGGTGGAGCGGGGGGGCATGTCAGACTTGTACTGACTAAAACCCACTCATGTTCCTTCTATTGCCCTTTACGTTCCGAGGCCGCGGTATCTCTTTCGAACAACCCGCAACCCCGGCAGGCGGAGGCTCTGGCAAGCCCCTCTGCTTTGCTGACTCTCTTTGAGGCGCGAATTAAGTGATCGACACTTGATTAGTTTAAAAAAAAACTTTATTTTAGTCAAGCAGAGTAACAGTATCAAGATAATAATAATCATTCTAATAATTACACATGTATTTATATTTACTTATTGCTAATTTGACAATATTCTTATAACTACTTAAATGCTATTGTGCGTGGAGGGGGATTTGCTGACGAAGCGAATAGAGTTGGGGTCATCACACTTAACTCCTCCCTCCCTAAGAGAGAAATTATCTAAAGGCAACTCTGTAGTCTTTAGAGAATTTCGTCTTAATCGCTGAGTCAACAGATCTCGTTTTTGAAACAAAAGTCCTATGACGAATACAATTATAATGGCGTAAATGCTTATGGTCCATACACTGATTTTATCACTGACTATAATCGTTTCACCATCACTGACACTATCACTATATTTTGCCTGGTTCAGCAGTTCCTTGATGTCGCCTAGATCTATTCCTCTGAGGTCCATCTGCTTGGCTGACGGGGTGACATCTCTGCGTAGTTCTGGCATCTGTACTGGTGGCAGTCTGAAGGAGACTGAGCTGGTATTCATGGGTGTTGTGATTGTTATATCGGCAATCTGTAACGTACATTGCTGACTTGGCACTAATATGTATGTGCCTCGTAGATTGTGTCTACGGGTCTCATCTTCGCAGTGTTCCGTTGCAGCTATTTCCTTTTCTGTGTATATCAACCAGTGGGTGTTAGATATGGGCTGCACCTTAGTTTCTTCAATCTGCACCTGGTGTTGCTGGCAATTACTGAAGTTATGTTGTACTAGCATGAGTTGCTGGATACACGTTTCCTCCGCGTACTGTACCACGTTGTCATCAGAACAGAGGTATGTCAGGTCTTCTATTTCATTACAGCCATTGACTACGGATCTGTATTTCGACTTGTTCACTATTAGGTAAGGATATTGGGGTATAATGATATTAGGTTTTTGGGTTATCTGGTTGTAGATTGGGATAGGAATAACTTTATAATAATTGTATGTGTTTTTGTCTATAAGTGGAACTTCTAATATAAATATAATTTTACTATTATCTATATATCCCTTAATTTCTATGTTTCCCTCTAATTTTACTAAATTATCTAATGTTAATGGATACATTAAGTTATGATGTTTTCTTATGACATTAAGAATATTGAATAATTCTGTGGTATTTACTATTGATGGGTGTAATATATGCATTTTACTGAAAGTAATAGCAGTTTCCAATTCATAAATAATAGAGTAAATAGTACGACAATTATTTAAAACTTGGTTCATACTATTCATTACGGTTAAAAGGTTAGAGTACTTGGTTTGATTTTGAATAAGTGTTTGGAATTGTTTTATTTTGAAGTTCAAATGCTTAGTATTAAAGTTAATGTCATCAGAAACATTGAGAAATTTATCAAAAGCCTTCTGCATCAATGATACTTTTCGTTCTATTGAATGTTCTCTATTTCCTAGATTACTAATCTCTAAATTATATTTCCTAGCATCTTCGCTATCCAAATTTCCTGTTATTACCTTTATGAGAGACCCTAGTGGGTTTAAGATTCCTCTTTTAGTTCTGCTAGAAGGTAGAATCTGCTTTAACCTATCTTTTGTCAGTTCTATAAATGATTCTATTTGTATTGTCAACCCTAAAAGTTCCCTATGTATTTCACTATTACTGTGACTTATGATTTTTAACTTATTATATTCTTCTATATTATTTTCTAATTGGATAGATAATGAATTTAAATCTATAGTTTTAATAATATCCCAATGATTAGTCCTCATCAGAGCCGTCCCAATCCGAATGGGAGCTATTCCCGGATTCTGGTCCATCCTCTGGATATTCAAGGTCGTCCCTTGATCCGCTAGGGCGAGAAGTATCAACCACCATCTGTGAAGGGCGTTTGACATTTTTTAATGCTACTTTAGTGTTTCTATTTTTAAGCTTAACTGGTACTATGTTACGTTCGGGTTTTCCAGTGACAACAGCTTTTTCGTATCGCGGTAACTCTTTTGCTTTCCTAGTCCTAGTATTTTTCATAAAAATCGTGTCACCGTCCACTATTTTTGGTGGGTCCTCACCTCCTTTCTTGACCCTAACTAAGCTTTTATGTCCGATCATTTGATCACTTAAATGTTCATAAAGGATTTTCAATCGTTTACGATGATCCTGTAATATTTTTTGCAGTAGATGTTTGTCCCTGTCAATATCAAAGGCATTTCCTGATTCTGTGTGCCCAAAAACTACTTCATGAGGTGTAAAATTTGTCGCGCTATGTATAGTATTGTTATAACCCATGATCGCATACGTCATAACAGAGGTTGCATCTAAACTAGATTGATCGTATTTTGCTAACCTATATATTTCGATAATTGTGGAATGAAATCTTTCCACTATTGCCATTGAATTAGGGTTGTTAGGTGTCCCTATGTGTTGTTCAATTTTGTATAAACTTAGCATTTCCTTGAGCAATTCGTTATTAAACTCGGTACCTTGGTCACTACTTATTTTTTTGGGTATTCCATACATACTAAAGTATTTTATTAGAGCTCTCACTACCTCGGGTGTACTTTTATTGGGAATGTGTATTGCTTGACCTAACTTGCTGAATGAGTCTACTACCGTTAAATATTGATTTTTTTCTATATATAATAGATCTATAAAAACTTCTTGAAGTGGGCTGCCTGGGGTTTGAGTTAATTGTATTAATGGTTTCAGAGGTTTTCTGTCATACTTCGCTTTCTTACATTCCTCACATGCGTTAATAATAGCTGTCACTGTTTCATTCATATTGCTCCACCAATATGTTCTTTTTAATTTCTTTATAGTCTCTCTAATACCTCTATGACAAGTCTTTCCATGATGATATTTGGTAACTAATTCTTTCTGGTCACTTTCATCTGTAACGTTCACCACTCTTTCAGTACATTCGACAAAGTTTTGGGTTCCTTTTTTGTAAAGTGACGTAATTACTTTAGCAAATGTTTTTCTATGCTCATGGTCTTCAAAGTAAATGAAGTACTTATTTTTGTAATCTATATATTCTTTAAGAAAATTTTTGACTAAGTTTTCGCTGTTTTTAGAAGGCAGGTGGACTTCTAAAATTTTTTGTTTGTCGTTTGAAATATCTTTGACACAGGTATCATCAGTGTGCCAGGTGAAAACGTGAATTTGCCTATTTTTTGTATCAACCGCCTCATTTAGGATAGGAATACCTTCATGTTCCCTATTTGATATTGAATGTGCTGTGGCAGCGTCGCTTTCGGAATCCGATAATTCTATTGTCTCTATTTCCGGTTCTTTAACGCTTAGTTTTACGATTTCGTCAGTAATATCTTTCAAATGCTGTTGCAATCTAGTTTCCTTTTTATCTAAGTTAACTATTAGTGATTCTGAGTCATCTTTCGTTACATTAATTTTAATTCTCGATAAGGCATCTGCGTTTGTATTTTGTTTGCCTTTCTTGTAGTGTATGTCGAAATTATAGTCTTCTAAACGTAAACGCCATCGGGTTAGTTTACTGTTAGGTTCTTTTAATGAATTTAACCATGCTAAAGGTCTGTGGTCGGTATATATTATAAACTTTCTGCCATATAAATAGGGTCTGAAATGTTTGACTGCCCATATTATGGCCAATAACTCCTTCTCTATCGTACTATATCTGGACTCTGTATCACTAAGTTTTCTGCTAGCATATGCAATAGGTTTATCTGATCCTATAGTGCCTTGAGAAAGTACTGCACCTACAGCGAAATTGGAAGCGTCAGTTGTGAGAATGAATGGTTTTGTGAAATCAGGGAATTGTAACAAAGGTGCATGTGTCAGCAACTCTTTGCAGATTTCAAAACTTTGCCTATATTCGTCATTTATCACGATGCCTTTTCCTTTTTTCAGGCATGCTGTGAGGGGTGCGGTTATCTTAGAAAAGTCTTTGATAAACTTCCTATAATAGCCTATTAACCCTAGGAAACTCTTAATTTCTGTCACTGTTTTGGGTAACGGATATTTCAGAATAGCCTCTATTTTGTCATTGTTAGGCTTAAGACCATCCTTAGTGATTGTATGCCCTAAGTACATGACTTCCTTTCGTAAAAACTCGGATTTATCGAGCTGAACTTTTAAGTTAGTTTTTCTGAAGCGCTCGAAAATAGCTCGTAATTTATCTATGTGTTCTTGCAAACTGGTAGAAAATATGATGACGTCATCAAGATATATGAGGCAATGTAAGCCTTGTAGACCTCTGAGAACATTATCCATGGCACGTTGGAAAGTGGCTGGCGCTGTTTTCAAACCGAACGGCATTCTGTTGAATTCGTATAAGCCGAATGGTGTTGTGAACGCGGTTTTCTGCCTGTCGTCTTCCTGAACTTGTAATTGATGGTAGCCAGATGCAAGGTCTAAGGTAGAGAAGTACATACTCTTTCCTAATTTATCAAAAAGATCATTGATGTTTGGCAAAGGGTATTTATCGTCTATGGTTATCTCATTCAAACGTCGATAATCTACGACCATCCTCCACTTCTGTTGTCCGGAGGCATCTAACTTCTTTGGAACAAGGTGGACTGGTGCACTCCAAGGAGAGTTTGATTCTCGGATTACATCGTCCTTTAGCATTTTATCTACTTGACGCCTAATCTCGTCTGTTTGAGCGGGCGGCAACCTATATGCTTTAATATTTATAGGGTCTTCGTTTACCGTTCTAATTTTATGTTTAACTTCGTTAGTGAATGACAGCGGTATGTCCTCACAATAGAAAATATCCTTATATTCTTCACAAATCTGAATCATCGTTCTTTCTTCCTCATTCATATGGTCTAGCCTTATTTTCTTTAAGTTGTTTGATAATAACTCATCCATTCTGTCTGTGTCGTTTAATTGATTAACTAAGATCTCGCGATGGTTGTAAGGTTCTACCTGAAACGGGCTAGTGACCTTGAGGGTCATTTCTATGTCCTTACAGTTCTGTATGACTGTATACGCATAACCATTTACACAGTTAACTAATGCACAGGGCATCCGAATCCCCTTAGTTAATTCTTTAAAATCTAAAATAGCCTCGCCATTAGTTAAGTTTACAGGAAGTTTTACCCTTAACTCACTACGTGGCGGTAAAATGTAAGTATCTTTCAGTGCCGAAGGATAAACAAAAGGTATGTCAGTATTCCTTGTACACAAAGTTAATGTTTGGTAATCAATTTTTGCATCCAATTGCTTTAATAAATTACTGCCTAATAAACCGTCATAGTTATTGTCAACGTCGTAAACATAAAACTTATGACTTTCGGGGCTTTTAAATATTTTAGGCAAGGGGGTTAAAACAACTTCCGTATGCATACTAACACCATGGGTACTGACTACTTCGAAAGGCTCTCTATAAATATTATTTTTAAAATAGTGGTAAGCGACACGCTGACCTATAAATGATCTAGAACTGCCAGAGTCTAACATAAAAACTGCATTATTTAGCTCTGGAATTATAATGTGAGGCAAAGAACGGTAATTAGTACAATTTAAAATTATTTTTTCTCTCTGTATGAGGCCCTTAGGTAAAAATTTTCAACTTGTTCGGGCTCATATGATGTGCTTGGTTGTGATTCGTAATCAAAATCATTTTCTTCGTTATTATCATATGTCATAAATGAGTCATTATTCGTATAATTTACGCGTCTAGAACTTGCAGTTCGCATGGTAACGTCGGTGTTTGAACCCGAGTTTGCTGATGTTGTATTATGCTCAGGCGTTGTTCGCGTCGCGTTGGCCTGCTGACTCGGCCAAGGCGTTGACCTACTTTGTTGTGGCGGCTGGTTATGAGTGTTATTTTGGTTTCTAAAGGAATTTCTAGATTGATTTAAGTTATTTTGATAATTTGTATTTTCTGTCAAACTATTTTGTGGTGGAGTACTAGATTGTTTTTGTAGGTTGGGAGTACGCTGAGAATTTCCATTGTTGTTAGCAATTTTCCCTTGGGGTTTCAAATTATTTTTGTTTCTATTACTTTTAGATTCGTAAACTGCCTGAAAGTTTTGTTCTTCCAACACTACCTTTAGGGCATCTTCTAAGGTGGTCACATTTCTCAACCGTACTAATCTAACTAAATAAGGAGGTAAATTATATAGAAAAACATTCAATGACGAATTAGTATAGATATGTTGTTTGGCTTGACGTAAATTCGCATCGTCTACTGTTTCAATTATTTTCGCAATCAAGATACTACGCAAGTTTTGAATCCTATGACAAAAATCTAAATAACTTTCATTAGAATTTATTTTCATAGACTCTAACTCCAATACTAAGCAATCTTCGGTTCTAGGGTCACCAAAATGTTGAGCCAATAATGTTTTCAACTCTAACCAAGTACCAATACTATCTCGTTCCCCCACTAAGTTCGCGGCTTCCCCTGTTAACTTACTAGTAAGAACGTGGAATAGATATTCATTTTGGGCTTTTCCACCTTGAAATGTATTTATTATATATTCACATTTCTTTATAAAAAGTGGAAGCTGTCTAGAATCGCCACTAAACTCTGGAATAATGTTTGCCATTGTTGACGGAACCTGCATGATTTGATCCATTTTGAAAGAACAAAGCACGAAAAGAGAGAGAAAAATACACTAAATATCTAACTAAAATTAATATTATCACGCTAGTTATATCGTAATAAAATAAAAGAATGTTATCGCGGTATTGCTCAACCCTCAATAACACAACACATACAATTAAAACAAAGAGGAAAACGATAAAGGAAAATAGAAAGGATAGTGAAGAAGTTTTACTCACAGTCCCGTAGTTACTCCCATCTCCTCCTTGTGACTATTATTGAATACTGCTCCCGCCGATGTGTCTGGTACTCAATGAATTTGTTTGTTCGGAGATCCCTGTTGAACTGTAGAAACAGACGTCCAGCTGCTTGTAGAGTTTTATACGTCGCAAACTGACTACAGAGATCCTACCGGCTGCGCCAATTAAGTGATCGACACTTGATTAGTTTAAAAAAAACTTTATTTTAGTCAAGCAGAGTAACAGTATCAAGATAATAATAATCATTCTAATAATTACACATGTATTTATATTTACTTATTGCTAATTTGACAATATTCTTATAACTACTTAAATGCTATTGTGCGTGGAGGGGGATTTGCTGACGAAGCGAATAGAGTTGGGGTCATCACACTTAACTCGCGCGTGAAACACGAACGCGCCGTCGACACGGCCTGTCGTCAATCGACGGACGGACGGTGAACTACCCATTGCTCACCGCCCACAGGCCCGCATCTACGGTGGCCGGAAGTCGTCTCGCGGCGCCCGGCGCCCTGGGCGTCTCCCGCGGCGCCCGGCGCCCTGGGCGTCTCCCACGGCGGCTGGGTTGGGCAGATGTTCTCTCCCTCAAACGCCCGGCCACCTCCTTTGCTAGCATTACTGCTTCGCAGAAGGTGGTGACCGCTTCCCATTCCCTCTCGCTCCGGACCATGGCCTGAACCAGGGCCGGACGCGAGAGATCGCCGCCGCCGATCGCCTCCACGAGGGCACGGCGGTGCTCCGCCCAAGCTGGGCAGACCGCCACTGTGTGCTCCACCGTGTCCTCCGGGCGATCGTCACAATGGTGACACCCGGGCGCTTCCTCCCGCCCGATGATGTGCAGGAATTTCCCGAAACTTCCGTGTCCGGTGAGGACCTGCGTCAGGCGGTAGGTGAGGACGCCATGAAGCCTCTCCAGCCACTCCTCAAAGAGGGGACTTACCGCCGCTATTGTGGCGTGCCCTGCACGGGGTTGCGACAGTCGCTCTCTCCATGCCACCATGAGATCGCACCGGAGGTCTGCCCGCCGAGCGGCAACTTGCCGTGGCAGCGGGTTTTCCCCCCGGTGTAGTGCCTCCGCGCGCCACTCAAACAGGCGCGCGAGGACTATCGCCTCCAGATCCCACGGTGGCAGTCCGGCAAGGAGGCTCGCTGCCTCGCCGGAGATCGTGCGGTAGCCCCGGACAAGCCGTATGGCCACCACCTTTTGGGGCGCGTTCAGGTAGTGGGCGGCGCGCCGCCCTAAAGAACGCGCCCATACCGGGGCCCCGTAAAGGGCCATGGACCGCACGACTCCGGCATAGAGCCTACGGCAGGAGGCGTTTGGCCCCCTCAGATTGGGCAGGAGCCGCTTGAAAGCAGCCCCCGTCCGCTCGAGTTTGGGAGCCAAACGTCGAAAGTGTTCGACGAAGTTCCACCGGCTGTCGAGGACGATTCCCAGGTACTTCATCGTCGACCCGACGCCGATGCGAACCCCTCCTACCGTCAACTGGGATCCCGACGGTGGCGTGTTTCCGCGGCCATGAAAAACCATGGCCTCGGATTTGTGCAAGGCCACCTCGAGACCCAGTAGCCGGATCCTCTCCGCGACTATCGCAACCCCGCGTGTCATATTGTCGGCCGCCGCCTGGTGCGACCCCCCCTGAGCCAGGACGAGCGTGTCGTCAGCGTAGCAAACTACACTGACACCGCTGGGGAGGTCGGCGCGCAGCACCCAGTCGTAACCGATGTCCCACAGGAGCGGCCCCAAGACCGATCCCTGTGGGACACCGCACGACATCTCTCGCCGGTTCCCCTCTCCAGAGCGACCAGGGTATATGACGGCCCTGTCCGTCAGATATGCCCCGACCACACGACGAAGATAGGTCGGCATCCGGTGGTATTGGAGTGCCTCCCTGATGCAGCCCCAGGGCATGGTGTTAAACGCGTTGGCGATGTCGAGAGACACCGCCACGACAACCCCACCCCTGGACACTGCAGCCCCCGTCGTGAGGGCTCTCACGCGCATGATGGCATCCACCGTTCCGCAAGATCCGGCCCCGTCCCCACAAGGTGCCCGACGAGGCGGTTTGCAATTACTCTTTCAAAGAGCTTGCCCACCTCGTCGAGCAGCACAATGGGCCGGAATGCGGACGGAGAGTCCGCAGGGCGCCCCGGCTTCTGTATGAGGACCAGTTTCCCCGTCTTCCACCGAAGTGGGAACTGGCCTCTCTCCAAGCACGCGCTTAGGAGCCCTAGCAGTCGGGGCCCGAGAGCCTCCAGGGCCAGGACCCAGGCTTTGCCATGCAAGCCATCGGGTCCCGGGGCGGTGTTTTTGGCTTTCAGCCTGCCCACCGCCGCTCTCAGATCTACCCCAGTCACCTCCGGAACGTCGTCGTCGTCGTTGTCCTCGTGGTCCGCTTGTGGCACCGCAAGCGGCGGAGCCATGGGCGGAGGAGCATGCTCCCCTCGCGAAGGGAACAGAGCGCTCACCACATCCTCAACTAGTTGGGGCCGGAGACTCTGCGTCAGCGGGGGGGCCCTGGTGCGGAGTTTATCCCGCACCATCTTGTATGGGCGCCCCCACGGATCCCCGTCCAGAGACTCCAGCATCTCCTCGCGGGCCAGATCCTTGGCCCGCAAGACACCTTCTAGGAGGGCGGTCTTCGCCGCTCTGTACCCCTCATACAGCTCCGCCTCGATGGCTGCCGCATCCGGTGCTCGAATGCGGAGCCTGCGGTGCCTGGCGTACAGGTGTCGCGCAGCGACGCATGCCTCTCGCAGTGCCGTCAGCTCGCGCGACCACCAGTACACCTGACGCCGGGCGCTTCCAGGCCGGACTCGGGGCATTGCCACGTCACAGATCTCAGACATGGCCTCCTGGAACCAGTCCGCCTCGTGGTTGGTGTCGGCAGGCCTGTCCGGTGATGACACCCAGGCCTGCACGATTGAGGCTTCCAGGAGGAGCTCCCGGTCCAGTTGTTTCAGCGCCCACCGCGGACCACTCGGGGCCTGTAGGACCGGCGCGCTGGAGGTCTGGGTGGAGACGTCGAGCCGGATGTACCGGTGATCGGAGTAGGTCTCCACCACCTCCATGACGCGCCAGTCGACGACACGCGGCGACAGAGCGGGGCTAGCGAACGAAATGTCCACCACCGACTCGCCCCGCATCCGCACACACGTGGGAACAGAACCCCGATTTAGGACGACCAGGCCTGTCTCCAGTGCCCAGTCCTCCACCATCCTTCCCCGCACATCCGTGCAGCGAGAACCCCAAGCCAAGTTCTTGGCGTTGAAGTCCCCGAGCACTAGCACGGGGAGGGAGCAGTTACCGACGACGACGGTCAACTCCCTCAGAGAGTTGTGGAACTCGGCGAGAGTTCGGCTCGGGGAGAAGTAGACACCCGCTACGACTATATCCCCGAACCGTGCTGCGACGCACCCCCGACCCTTCCTGACACCCTCGAAGGACGGGGTACCGGCGGCAGCCGACGAGATGATGGTCACTGAGCCGCTCAGGTCCTCAACCCAGTCGTCCCTGGGGAGGACAAAGTACGGCTCAGCGACCACGGCGATATGAATCGACCACTGCGCCATGCTCTGGAGCAAGAGATCCTGAGCGCAGGCGCAGTGGTTGATATTCGCCTGTAGGAGGCGTAATGGGGCCGTTATTGGCACTCCATTACAGCCCCCTCCTGGACCCCTTGTGAGGGTCCGGCTGCCACCGCTGTGGCGATAGCGGTGGCGCTGGTGGCGGCGGCAGCAGCGGCGTCAGTGGCAGCGGCTGTGGCGGCGGCGTTGGTGGTGGTTGTCGCGGAGGACCTTCCTTTGCCCCTGGTTTTCTCGGGTGGTGCGCAGGCCTTGCCTCCCGCCCGGTGATCGGCCGGCCTGGCCGCCGTCGCTCATGCGTCGCAGTGCGGCGGGGCGTCGCAGGTTGCGGCCTTGTGACCGGGCTGGCCGCAGCGGAAGCACAGTCGGCTGCGGTCCACCTCCGAGCACTTGACTGCCACGTGGTGACCCACGTGGCAGCGGAAGCACCTCAGAGGTCTGGGCTCTAGCAGTTTCACCTGCGCAGACATCCAGCCCACCAAGAGCCTTCGGCCCTCCACGATTGTCTTGGCCGCCGCCACGGGGCAGCTTACCGTTACGGTTCGCATGCCCCCGAAGTCAGGACGCACGGTGCCCACTGCCTTCACCTGGTCGGCAGGGCACCCACCAGTCCTGACGACGGCAGCCACCACCTCCTCTTCCACCATGGAGTCGTCCAGGCCTGAAATGCGCAGGCTTGCGCACTTGACAGGCCTGGACACTCGGGCCTCGTCCGCATTTAAGGACGCCCTGAGCTTCTCAGCCAGGGCGTCGGCGGACGAGCTGCTTGTTGCACCGGGTATCTCCAGCATCCGAGCCCCAGTTGCTGTGACTCTGAGCCGGAGGCCCCCGGTGATCCCGAGCTCCTGCAGGTCCACCGCCGCTTTCGCCTTAGCGAGCACGTCGCGGTAGGTCACGCCCCTCTGTTCCGCTTCCGGCTGTAGTGTGAGCACTACAGCTGCGGTCTTCGGGGCGCGAAGCCTAGCCGCGCCGTTTCGCCGCTGCTTCTGCGCCTTCTTCCTAGCCGCCTTGGCCGCTTTGCGCCCCCTCCTTTTTTCTCCGACGACTTCCCAGCCGGTTTCGGCCGTCGGTGGGTTAGGCGAGGGGGGGGTGCCGGCGGCCGGCGCTGGCGCCTTCGCCTTGCCCTTCCGTGCCCCTCTTTTCTTTTTAACCGGCGCTGGCTGTCCCGGAGCCGGATTTGCCGAACCCGGCGCCGGATTTGCTGGAACCGGCCTGGCTGGGATCGACGCGGGTTTCACCGTGGCCTGCGCCGGCCTCGGCGCGGCCTGCGCCGCAGCCGGCGCAGCCGGCCCGCTAGAGGGCTGGCTAGTCTTCGGGCCAGAAGCGGCCGCGGCCGAATACGAAGCCGGCCCCCGGTCTTTGCTTGCCGCCTTGGTCTTTGCCGCCGCGTGTTGTAGACTGGCGCGTCATGGAGGAGGTGGAGACCTACTCCGATCACCGGTACATCCGGCTCGACGTCTCCACCCAGACCTCCAGCGCGCCGGTCCTACAGGCCCCGAGTGGTCCGCGGTGGGCGCTGAAACAGCTGGACCGGGAGCTCCTCCTGGAAGCCTCGATCGTGCAGGCCTGGGTGTCATCACCGGACAGGCCTGCCGACACCAACCACGAGGCGGACTGGTTCCAGGAGGCCATGTCTGAGATCTGTGACGTGGCAATGCCCCGAGTCCGGTCTGGAAGCGCCCGGCGTCAGGTGTACTGGTGGTCGCGCGAGCTGACGGCAGTGCGAAAAACGTATACACTAATTTTTAATTTAACATTTTGATAGGTTAGGTTAGGTTTTTTTTTTTGGCAGGAGGGGGAAATCCCCACGGACACCTCGACTGCCTCACAGATTGTGTGACAGTCGAGGTAGTGTCGGACTCGAACCGACTAAAACCACCCTCCTGCTCTGCTTGGTGTCCTCTGACATGGGTCATCAGAGTCCTTGTTGGGCTATTTATTTACAATTCTTTATTTTTACTTTTACTGATTATACGGATAATTTTGAAAAACGACAGATAATTTATTAACGGTTAACAATTTTAAATACTGAATTTACAAAACTTATTATTATTATATTCAAATTTTTAAGCAACATCTTTTAATATATTATTATAATACGTAAAAGTGTACATCTTTTTTACGTTTTATTCTTAGTGATGACTTTTTTGGCTACTGCTTCACAATAATCTATAAACTTTTTTCTAGTTTTTTTGTTCTGCATTATTAGTGGAATGTTGTCTATTTTTACGTCTGTTTCTATTTCAAATTCTAGATTATGCCTATAGCTTGCGAAAATGGGGCACTCGGTGACAATGTGTTGGACGTTTTCATTTTTTTCGGGGTCACAAGGACATGACGGGCTGTCCTTGCACTTGAAGCGGTACTCGGAGAACCCGCCATGCCCCGTGAGAACCTGTACGATGAACGGGCTGAGGTCCATTTTGCGGACAATGTGGTAGGCCGAGATAGCGTCGGGTAGAAACAGCTTTGTCGTCGAGGCCGTTTCACCCGACTGGTACCTAGTGTTCCATTCGTCAAGCGACTCCATCCGGATTTGTCGCTTGACGAATGAAACCGGACACAGGTCATAATGCGGTCTTATTTTGCTGCCCATTGCCGCCTCCTTAGCCAACGCGTCAGCCCTCTCATTTCCCTCCATCCCCGCATGCGCCTTGATCCAAAATAATTTTAAAGTTTTCCCACGATTTGTCAAAATCTGTATGTTATTTTGCGTTTTGAATGCTAAGGGATGGAGAGAACCGCTTCGGGTGACCGTTTCAAGGGCTGATCTAGAGTCGCAATAGACCTCAACTACGGGTGATTTATGTTTTAAAGCCAGCTCTGTGGCCTTGAGCAGAGCCAGTAGTTCGGCCTGATATACAGTGCAGAAATTGTCCAGTTTGAATTTTTGGGCTCTCACTTCGGCTCCATTTTCCCACAGACTCAATGCTGCACCAACTTTGCCTTGGATTCTGCTTCCGTCGGTGAAGACTTTTGGGTAAGTGAGTCCTTGCTGGTCAACCTCTGCACTGCTTACCACACATTTGAACTCCGTACCTATAAGACAAGCTGGATGAGGTAACTCTAAATGTGAGACTGGCATTTCGATGTCCCGGTCCCCTGCCACTCTCCGGGAGAATCCTCTTCTCTCTTCATAAAAAGAGGCTGCTTCCCTTATCCTGAGATCAAGCGGAAGCATTCCGGAGAGTAGCAAGGCCGAGTTCAGCGATGCAGTCCTATAGGCTTTCACTATCTTCTGCACAAAGCCACGCTGAACACTGTTGAGCAGCTTTTTTACCACCACTTTGTTGGTAGCCGGTGCCCAGGCACTTGCTGCGTACATGATGACCGGTTCCACTACTGCGACGTATATGGTCCTGATTATCTCAGGTTTTAGGCCCCAGCTGATTTTGGCGGCTCTCGACAGCTGTTTATATATGTTTAACGCTTTCCTCGTGACGTTCGAGGCGTGGGCGTTAAACGTCAGCTTATCGTCGATTGTGAGCCCCAGTATTTTTATCTCCCGAGACAATGCAATGTCCTCACCGCCCATGTGCAGAAGTGGCGAGTCGTATTTTAACTTATTCGTTATGACCATCGCTTTTGTTTTGTGAGGCGCAAACTTGAGTCTATTTCCGACTCCCCACTTCTGAACGTGTGCCAGACTCGCGTTTGCCCGTCTCTGGACATCAAGAGTTGTGTCACCTGAGAAAATCAGCACCACATCATCCGCGAATGCTTGGCAGTAGTCACCTCGGTTTTTGAGATCTTTAAGCAGGGGGTCAAGGAGCAAATTCCAAAAAGTGGGCCCCCCTATGGAGCCTTGTACGCAGCCTTTGGACGTTTCCTGTACGTACTCTACTCCTGCATATCGAACCCTGACCGTTCTGTCTCGCAGATAGCTATCTACGAGACGTCTCAGGTTAATTGGACACTTTGTTTCTGCCAGACGGCATCGCATCGCTGGCCACCAGGCACTATCGAAGGCTCCCTCTATGTCCAATGATATGACGACGACTATCTTTTTCTCTTTCAGTCTATCTCTTATTTCTTTAATCAGGTCATAGAGGGAGTCCTCGGTACTGCGCTGCGGCATGAACCCGTACTGGCTAATACTTAATTGCGGCGATGTATGCCATCTGATGCGACGTACCAGCATTTTTTCGAGCATTTTCCCCAGTACAGGCAATAGCCCAATCGGCCTGTATGATTTGGGATGAGCATAGTCGTCCTTGCCCGGTTTTCGCAGGACCACGACTACTGCCTCTTTCCAGATAGTAGGGAAGTGAGACAGAGCGAGGCACCTGTTTAGCACTGCCAAGAACAGTTGTGGGTCGTGGGTAATAGCCGCCCTGCATATGTCCGCTGTTAGTCCGTCAATACCAGGAGCTTTTTTAGGATTAAAACTAGATGCGGACCACTTTAGTTCCTCCGTCGTGAATAAAGGATCGAATGTTTCATCATCCGAATATTCGTTAACTCTATTCGCCAACTCTCTTATTCTATTGTGATCCGCATTATCATCCTGTGTTTTATCCTCAGGATAAAACGTCTTCGCAAGCATCCTGGCTGACTCCTCGCTACTGAGTACGATGTTATTTTGTACTAGCGGTATGTCTTCCTGCCTAGTGGCAGTGCGGCTTATTACTCTGTAAATGCTGTCCCACATTGTTTCGCGGTCCTGCCTGCCACAAAATTCTTTCCAGCTAGCGGTCAGCGTGCTCTCCATTTTTTGCTTCAGCTCTTCCTTAGCTGCGAGATATGAGGACAAGACCCATGCCCGGCGTCGCGGTGCGGCACCAGAGACTCTCCGTTTCCGTCTCTTGACCTCCTCTTTCATTCGCGTCAGTTCCTCGGTCCACCAAGGCAACCCTGTCTGATTTCCACTGCTCACAATCGGTATGGTTCCTTCGCATGCTTTTTGTATTGTTTCTGTGTATATTTCTACTATTCTTTTGTGCTTATCTTGTCTATTTCAATTTTGTTTATGTTGTGTTGTTCCCAAATTTCCTTCAGTTTACCATAAAATTGTACCCATTTTGCCTTTTTTGTGTTATATTTCCTTGTGGTTCTTTTGATGTCCATACCTTTTGATTTTTGCAGTTTTAATTTGTTAAATAGGTGCGTAGGTACGTGTGAATGAAAGGACAGGTCGCTTAGCACTGCTTGGTTTAATATGACATGGCGCGCGGGTCGCAGCCCGCGCGGACTATACTATACACATATATAACATCCCTCCACCAATAGTTTGCAATATGTTACATCAAAACTTAATAACTAATAAAACTGCTTATAATTAACCCTAGGACGATTCCGTTTGCTTCTTGATGGCGAAGCAGCAGATGGGAGTTGTCCGCAATCTTGAGGTGCGTCTGTTGGTGTAAGGCTACTTCTAGAAGCCGTGTTACCCCCGGTCTCCTCTTCCCTGGTATTAGCCTCTGGTGCTGATGAGCAGTCTGTACTTTGCGGTTGAGAGTTTACCGAAACCGTCTCCGGTTCAGGTATATCAGGTAAACTCTCTAGGTCCCATGATGGAGCCACGATGCTATGATGATATTTCCTTATTTGGTTTTTGTGGCGAGTAACATGAGAGTTTAGTTCCGGAACGAAAACTTTATATAATACTTTGCCGACTTTATTAACTATCGTTCCTCTAGTCCAATAGTACTTCTTCGCGTTTTCAAATCTTTTGAATAAAACTTCTTCATTTAAAACAAAGTCTTTTCTCTTCCTTCCCCCGTAATATTTACTCTGTAAACATTGTTTGTGTTTTATCGTGTCCGAAAGTTCCGATGAAGAAGGTGTGGGCTGTGACTTTAACAAGTCTAATCTACTTCTAAGTTTTCGGCCATATAACAGCTCAGCCGGTGTACGTTCTGTCGAGCTATGAGTCGAGTTACGATAGTCAAATAGAAATTTGTTAATTTTACTATCTAAGTTTTTCCTATCCGGGCAAGATAGAATTATGCTTTTAATTCCCCTTTTTGCTATTTTAACGAAGCTTTCGGCTTGACCGTTACTGCTTGGATGGTAGACGGGTGAAAAAATTTGACGTATGCCGTTTAATTTACAAAACTCAGAAAATTTTTGGGACGTAAATGACGTACCGTTATCACTGACAATGGTCGCTGGTACCCCCACCCTAGACATTAACTCGTATAGGCGCTCGATTACTGCCTCTGAAGAAATCGTAGACTTCATAGTGTAACATTCGACCCATTTCGAGTAAGCGTCGACAACTATGAGATACATTCGATCATACAACGGCCCTAAAAAGTCAATGTGTATCCTGTAGAACGCGTGTGGTGGCTGTGGCCATGGCGCGAGCGGAGCGCGCGGCGGCGCCGGACGCAGCTGTGCGCAGACGGCGCAGGCCCGCGCCGCGTTCTCGAGTGCAGCGTCGATACCCGGGAACCACAATCGCGAGCGCGCTTCGCATTTCATCTTAACTATACCCAAATGTGAGCTGTGTAATTCTGCTATGATTTTTCCCCGTAGTTCGTCTGGAATTAAAATTTTATGTCCACGCATAAGAACACCTTTCTCTAAGGATAACTGTGTCCTACATTGATAGTACGGTTTTAAACATAAATCCTTGTTTTTAGGTGGCCAGCCGCTCTGAACATAACCCTTAACTTTTTGTAGGGTAACATCTCGGTCAGATGCATCGCGTAACTGAGCTAGTGTAACTGGTAAATCACCTTCTACTATAAAGTTAACATACGCGGCGCGGTCTTCGTTTTCGTGTCCTTCCTCTGGCAGGGACGTACTTGGGCATGCAATAGAACGCGACAGAAAATCTGCAACGTTATCGGCACTACGGACATACAATATTTTGTAATTATAAGCCGCCAAAAATATTGCATACCGTTGCAGTCTGTTTGCTGTCACCTCTGGTATCCCTTTTTTTGACCCAAATATTGACAAAAGAGGTTTATGGTCCGTTCGAAGTATGAACGGGTTCTCCCTACCATATAAATACTGATGAAACCGTTTCACTCCGAAAATAATCGCGACGGCTTCTTTTTGTATTTGGGAATACCTTTTCTCAGCTGATGTTAAGGATCGCGAGGCAAACGATACTGGTCTCTCGAGTCCGTCCCTGTCTATCTGTGATAACACCGCGCCGAGACCATACGGTGACGCATCGACAGTAAGGATAATAGTTGCGTTTTGATTGAAATGAGCTAACGCGTTATCGGATGATAAATGTTCTTTTATTTTATGAAATGCTTGTTGATGAATATCGGACCAAACCCACTTAGTATCTTTGTTTAATAATTGATATAAGGGGTTTAAAATTGTTGACGCCCTAGGTACAAAATTTCTATAGTAATTCGTTAACCCTAAAAACGACTGCAACTCGTTAACATTTGTAGGGCCTGGTGCGTCTCGAATTGCTTTGACTTTGTCCGGTGATTTCCGCACTCCATTTTCATCAATAACATGACCTAAATAGCTAACTTCTCTTTGAAAAAAAACGCACTTGTCTTTCCTTAACGTCAACCCCGCTTCTTCTAATCTACTCAAAACTGTTCTTAATCTTTCTAAGTGCTCTGATCTGCTGCTACCCGTCACTAAAATGTCATCCATTAAACAAAGGACCCCATCTATGCCCGAGACAATGCCTTGCATTGCTTTTTGAAAAATAGCTGGAGAACTTGATAAACCGAATACTAATCGCGTATAATTAAAAAGACCTCTATGCGTATTAATACACGTAAACAATTGTGTGTCGTCGTCTTCCGCTAATACAAGTTGGTTGTAAGCGCTTGATAGATCTAATTTTGAGAACTGTTTACCCCCATGTAACTTAGCAAATAAGTCGTCTACGGTTGGTAACGGATATTTCTCGATAACGAGTTGTTTATTTATTGTTGCCGAATAATCTGCACAAATTCGGATTTCTCCGTTCTTTTTTAAAACCGGAACTATGGGAGATGCGTAGTCTGAGTACTGCACAGGTGTTATGATGCCCAATGATATTAGACGGTCTAGCTCGTTATCTATTTTGCTTCGGAGCGCGAACGCAACTGGCCGTGCTTTGCGGAAAACCGGTTTAGCGTCTGGTTTTAATGCTAACCTAACTTTATATTTCGTGAAGCATCCTAGTTTGTCTGAGAATACCGAAGGGAAATCACTCATTAAATCGTTTATATTGTTATTTTCCATGGCACAATATTTGATTTGGGATATTTCTAAATTAAAAAGTTTTATAAAATCCCTTCCTAATAATGGCGGTCCACCATCGCGCACTACATATATTGAGAGAGTATGAGTGAGTCCTAAATAACCTACCGGCACAAGAATGATACCTATTGTTTCGATCCTACCCCCAGCATAACCTTTTAGCGTCTTTGTCGCCTGTGCTAAAGGTACGTCCGCGAAATGATTGTGGTAGGTTTTATCTGAAATAGCAGTAACGGCCGCTCCCGTATCGACTTCGAACTGTAAACTGACACCGTTGATTAGAACACGCACGGACATCGGCATCGAATCTGACTCACAACGTATATGACTTATACCCATACCTTCTCCCTCGGAAATCTCTTCGACGTGCTTCACACATTTAGCTTTGTTAGAACACATACGTCGTAGATGCCCCTTCTGGCCACATTTCCGACAGCAAAAATTTTTAAACCGGCACTGGATTGTCTCGTGATTTTTAAACCCGCACACTGCACATTTCACATTCTCATTTACTTTTTTTTCACTGATTTTGTACACACTAGACGAAGGCGCCGCCGGCACCCTAGCTGCGGTCGCGCGCGCGCACCGCACGCTCGCCGCCAGCTCCACCGCTTTCGCCAACGTCAGCTCCTTGATATCCCGTGTGAAAAGTTTGTCCCGCTCGGGTCCGCTGGTCATTCCCATGACAAAACGGTCTAGCAAAGACTCCTCCAGATTGCCGAAGCCGCAGTATGCCGCTAACCCTCTTAATCGGGCCGCCCATTGTGCATGACCTTCATCTGCCCTCTGTGTCGCCGCGTAAAACTCAGCACGCTCGGCGAATCCATGGCGCTTCGGTATGAAGTGCTTGTCCAATGCTTGAAGAATGGTCTCTAATTCCTCTTCTTCTATTGCTTTTGGCAGTAAAAGATCACTTGCGAGTTTGTATGACAATTCGGTGAGTGCTGTGAGTAATATTGCCCTGCGTTTTACTCCCGACTTGTCTGTTTCCACTAAATCGTTTGCAATGTACCATTGTTGCAGGCGATTCCTAAACGACACCCAATCTTGTGTTAAATGGTCGAAACTAGTTAGAATTCCGAAATATGTTGTCGCCATTTTTAACGCGTGGTTTGCTCGTCGCCAGTGTTAAATAGGTGCGTAGGTACGTGTGAATGAAAGGACAGGTCGCTTAGCACTGCTTGGTTTAATATGACATGGCGCGCGGGTCGCAGCCCGCGCGGACTATACTATACACATATATAACATAATTCAAACAAGATCGCCCTGTGGTCCGAGGTTGTGACCTCTCCGGAGAGTCTCCAGTTTGCCACACTCCGAAGCATGTCTTCCGTACAGGTCGTCACATCTACGCAGCTGCAGAACCTTTGTCCTCCTCTGATGACGTCGAAAGTAGGTGTCGTTCCCCGGTTCAATATTTGCAGGCCCAGTTCATCAAGGACGCCCGCCAGAGCCTCCCCCCTCTGGTCCACCTCTCGGCTTCCCCACCACGTGTTCCATGCGTTGACGTCTCCCCCCAGTATCACGTCGCTAATTCCGATCTCCTCCATAATTTTCTTTAAATGGTCCAAGTCTGGCTCTATAGGCTGTCCACCATCCAGATATACCGACACCACACCTATTCGCCAAGCCCCCGTCCTCAGTATTGCGACTGCAAAGTTTTCAGTGGTCAGGGTTGGACACTGCGTGAGGTCTATGGTGTCATCAAAGAGTACAATGGCTGCTTTGTTGACCTTCTCGGTTTTCCTGGCACATTGCACTACTCGTGTCCCTGGATGGCTCTTCATTTCTCCAATCCCACCTATATATGGCTCTTGGACCATTGCAAACGCCAGCTTCCTTTTGCCCGCCTCAACTATAAGTTCGGCTGTGGCCAGTTTGCTCTTCTGGAGGTTAGCCTGCACGACGTGATACTGGTGAGGTCTGCCTTCATAATTTACTGCACTTCCGCCCGGGACCACCTTAGCAGTACGCCACCGACAGCCGCGCCAATCCGTCCCATTTGACACGGATCGGACACTCGCTGTCGAAGGCGTTATGCTCCACTTTCCCCAGTTTTGCGGACATGCAGTTATGGGTTAGGTTTTTTTTTTTTTTTTTTTTTTTTTTTTTTTTTTTTTTTTTTTTTTTTTTTTTTTTTTTTTTTTTTTTTTTTTTTTTTTTTTTTTTTGCAGGAGGGGGAAATCCCCACGGACACCTCGACTGCTTCACAGATTATGAGGCAGTCGAGGTAGTGTCGGACTCGAACCGACTAAAACCACCCTCCTGCTCTGCTCGTGTCCCTCTGACGTAGTCAGAGACCTTTTTATTCTTTGCTCAATTGATAACAATTTATAATTTGAAAAATTGTAATTGAAATAATATTATATGCTTTGGGATGTATATACCGGCTTTATTATCATTGTAATAAATATCTATATATTAGAAAGCATGTTTTTATTTCGTTTTATGACCACTGTCGCTGTCTCTATGCAAAATGTTACCAGGATTTTGCTTTGTTTCTTTTGTGTCATCATTTTGCTTATATTTATAAGGTCTATTTTGTTTTCTAGCGTCTGTTCTGCGGTGTAGCGCTCCTTTTCGAAAACCGGGCATTCCGTTAAGATGTGTGCGATCGACTCCACTGCGTTCGGATCACAGATGCACGATGGGCTCTCCTTACACTTGAAACGATGCAAGTATTCAGAGAACCCACCGTGCCCCGTCAGGATCTGTGTGACTATTCCGACTGGTTTAAGCCTTAACACTATTTTGTAGGCGTCGATCGCATCTGGGAGGAAAATCTTGGTAACAGAGGCTGTGTAGCCACTTCTGTAA
The DNA here is from genome assembly GCA_905475445.1 of Ochropleura plecta. Taxonomy (NCBI): domain Eukaryota; kingdom Metazoa; phylum Arthropoda; class Insecta; order Lepidoptera; family Noctuidae; genus Ochropleura; species Ochropleura plecta. The sequence goes on from FR997739.1 coordinate 20,427,360, forward strand.
CGCCGGTTCCATTCGTCAAGCGACTCCATACGGATATGCCGCTTGACGAATGACACGGGACACAGGTCGTAATCCGGCTTCTTCTTCGACTTCAGGGCAGCTTCCTTCGCAAGTTGGTCGGCTCGTTCGTTCCCCTCCAACCCCGCATGGGCTTTTATCCAGAACAAGGAGACGCTCTTGTTCTGGAGCTTGCAGCGTCTAATGGCGTCCCTTGTTTCCACCGCTAAGGGGTGGGAGGATCTGACGTTTACGACCGACTGAAGGGCCGCCCTGGAGTCGCTGAAAATGCCGAATGTACTTTCCCTGCGCCTGAGCACCTCGGCTGCCGCTCTTTGTAATGCTAGAAGCTCGGCCTGGTAGACGGTGCTGTACGACGGCAGAACAAGCTTGAGGGCCTTCGTTTCTGTGGTGCCATTCCACAAGGATAGCGCCGCCCCAACCTTGCCCTCAATCTTGCTGCCGTCCGTGAAAATGCGCACAGCGAAATCGCTGTGGTCGTTGTATTGGTCCTCGTCTACCAGGCTTCCGAACTGCAGTTCCACGACGTCCGCGGGGTGCGGTGCCTCTGCTGCTGGAGCCATCCGTTCGATCTCCCTGTCTCCCAGCACTGGCTGAGGTACCCGTATAGCGCCGCAACTTCCCTTACACGTAGGTCAAGTGGGAGTATTCCAGCCAGCACCAGAGCCGAGTTAAGGGAGACCGTGCGGTAGGCTTTGCACAGCTTCTGTGCAAATCCCCTTTGGACCACGCCGAGTTGCTTTACAACCCCTACTTTTTTAGCGGCAGGTGCCCATGCGCTGGCGGCGTACAATATTATCGGTTCGACCGCTGCCGTATAGATGACGCGGATGATCTCCGGGTGGAGGCCCCAGCTCACCTTTGCCGCTCGTGCCAGCTGTTTGTAGATGTTTACAGCTTTTCTGCATACAGTGGCTACATGACTGTTAAAAGTGAGCTGGTGGTCGACGGTGAGCCCCAGAATTTTCATTTCCTTGGACATGCCAATGTCTACCCCGCCCATGCTCAGAAGTGGAACATCGTACTTTAGCTTTCTGGTTATTACCATTGCACAAGTTTTGTGTGGTGCAAATTTCAGCTTATTTCGGATGCCCCACTCCCGAACATACTCGAGGGCAGCATTGGCCTGTCCTTGAACTTCCAATGCTGTGTCACCGTCGAAGATCATGACCACGTCATCGGCGAAAGCCTGGCAGTGGTCTCCCCGCTCCTCCAGCCCCTTCAGCAAAGGATCCAGTATAAGGTTCCATAGGATCGGACCGCCAATAGATCCTTGCACACACCCCTTATTCGTGTGCCTCAGGCACTCCACGCCCGCGTACCTAAGTCGCACACTCCTACCGGTCAGGTAGCTATCTAGCATCCGCCTGACATTCACCGGGCACTTTTCCTCAGCCAGTCTGGTTCTTATTGCCGGCCACCATGCACTGTCGAAGGCTCCCTCTATATCGAGTGATACAACAGTGATCAGTTTCTTGTTGTCCAACTTCCCTTTGATGTGTTGTATCATGTTATAGAGGGCGTCCTCGGTGCTCTTTTGTGGCATGAAGCCATACTGGCGAGTACTGAGCCGCGGTATGAGATGCCATTTCAGCCTGGCTACTAGCATCTTTTCTAGCACTTTGCCTAGGACCGGTAGGAGGCCGATTGGCCTGTACGATTTTGGGGTGGTGTAGGATTCCTTGCCGGGCTTCCGGAGGACTACCACCGTGGCCACTTTCCAGGCCCCGGGGAAGTGTCCGTGCTCCAGGCACTTGTTGGCCAGTGCAAGGAACGTCCCCGGGTCCCGAGAAATAGCCTGAGCGCAGATATCGGCTGTGAGACCGTCTGCCCCGGGTGCCTTCTTCGGGTTGAAGCTTTCCACCGCGGTTTTCAGCTCCAGAGGTGTAAACGGCGGATCATGGTTTTCATCATGCGCCCACTCGTTTACACGACTGGCCGCTTCTCTTGTCCGACGGTGGTGTTCGGTTTCTCCCTCTTCTAGGTCTTCGGGGTAGAAGGTCTCAGCCAGCAGCAGAGCCGACTCTTGTGCGCTCAGTGGCACTCCATCCTTCATTAACGGCAAGTCCTCCTGTCTCTTAGCGGTCCGTCCTATGACCCTATAGATCCCTTCCCAAACTCCCTCCCTATCCTGCTTTTCGCAGAACCCTTTCCAGCCCTCCGTCTGCGCCTTTTTGGCTAGGGACTCGTACTTTCCTTTTGCAAGCAGGTACTCATCGACGACTTTTTGTCTACGGACGGGTGCAGCACATCGAATGCGGCGTCTCCGAGTGTTCACCTCCGACATTAGCTCAGCGAGCTCCTTGGACCACCACGGTATGGTAATTTGTTCATTATGTTTAATTTTAGGTATTGTCTCTTCACAGGTTTCTGTGACACTAACTATGAATTTATTAATATTATTTTCCAAATCTATTTTGTTGTTAATTTTACCAATTTCTATGGGATTTAAATTTACTTGAGCTTTTAATTGGGCCAATTTCTCATGAAATTGGCTCCAATTTGCTTTTTTGCTGTTGTATATTCTGGTTGTCCTAATAATGTTATTTCCCTTAGCTTTTAGAAGATTAATTTTGAAAACAATACCGTTGTGGTCCGAGCTCGTGATGCCTTCCTCGACCCGCCAGTCCTCCACCAGGTCCAGCAGCTCAGTTGAGCAGAATGTAACATCAACGAAGCTGCTGTACAAGGTGTTACCTCTGACGGTGTCGAAAGTCGGGGTGTTGCCGACGTTGAGTACCTGCATGCCCATGTCGTCCAGGGTTCCCGACATGTCCTCACCCTTGCTGTCAGTCACCAGGCTACCCCACCAGGTGCTCTTGGCGTTGGCGTCACCGCCCATGAGTATCCTAGTGGGGTTTATTTCCTCGCGAATCCGCAGGAGTTGCTCCAGGTATGGCTGTATGGGGCGGTCTGGTTCAAAATAGAAGGAGACTACTGCGATTTCCCAGGCGCTGGTTCGGATCCTCACCACCACGATGTTATTGGTGGTGAGTTGCGGACACTGTGTCACGTCTAGGTCGTGATCAAAGACGGCTATTGCCGCCTTCACAGTTCCATCCCCTTGTTCAGCGCACTGGTAGATTCTCGCTCCCCGGTAGTCTCTCATCCTTTTGACCCCACCCACATACGGCTCCTGGAGCAATGCGAACGCAACCCTCCGCTCGCTAGCCACAATCATTAGCTCTTGGGTTGCTAGGTTCTTTCTCTGCAGATTCGCTTGGATCACCTGGTAACTCTTGTGAGCACTCGGGTGTGTTCGGGTATCCCTGGAAGAGTCCCTGCTGGCTGTTTCCGCTGGCTGGCCCTTAGCAATACGCCACCGACAGCCGCGCCAATGCGTCCCACTTAACGCGTATTGGGCACGCGCTGTCGAAGGCGTTGTGCTCGGTCCCGCCCAGCTTTGCCAAGGCGCAGTTCCTACACTTGGGAGGTTCAGCAGCTATCCGTGAGGGGCAGTCGGCTCTCAGATGAGGGTCACCACAGTGTGTGCAGAGGTCGGCAGGTTCCGTGCACAGTTTGCGACCGTGGCCGAAACGCAAGCAGCGGGTGCACTGGATCAGCGGTGACTGGTCCTGCACCCGCACCCGCTGCAAGTCGATGTGCACTCGACCCGCCGCTGTTAGGCTCTGCCACACTGACGGAGACACCTGCAGAATGATGTGGCTCATGTGGGGGTTCCGTGTCCTTGTTAGGTTAGGTTAGGTTAGGTTAGGTTAGGTTTGGGGGTACCCCCACAGTGTTGACTTCCACGTAGTGACCCCTGGGCAACGTCGCGCCTGACCACCGTAACGGAGTGGCAGGCCGGCGGCTAACGAACACTGTGAATCGGAGCATCTCCACTGTCTTTTGCTGCGATACTATTGCTGAGTGACCATGTCACAACCCTCGAGGGACGCCTCCGGGCGCTTTCTCCCCAAAGGCCCTTCTCAGGGCCAACCCAAAGGCCCTTCTCAGGGCCAATCGAAAGGCCCTTCTCAGGGCCAACCCATGTCTCGCGATGCTTCGGCATCGGAGACAAGTCGCGCGCCATCCGTGGCGAGCACTGTTAGAGGGAGCGACGTCGTGACGGATTTCTCCGACACCGAGTCGATTATGAGTGGGTCGAACTGCGGTTCAACCCACCAATCGAGGAAGAGGGCTTTCCTCAGACGCGGCCCCGGGGGCTCTCCGGACGCAGCGGAGAAGCCCGCGAAGCGGGCTGTCATACAAGCCGACTTGGAGGAGAGGATCGCCTCCAAAGAGCAGCGGGCGCGAACCACCAGAGCCAAGGCTGGCTACGGCGCCTCCAGTGTCCTCTACGCGGATCACTCCGTAGAGGAAATGGAGCGCATGGCTTTGGAGGACCAAGAGGAGATCTTAGAGGTGGCCTCCAAGTCTTCCAACTTGAAGGGCACCTTCCAGAAGGCCCTGAAATGCCGGGCAGCGAGCCTGCTCGGCATTGTCAAGGAGTTGGCGGAGCGCACAACTTCGGACGAGACTCGGCAACTGCAGGCGAAAGTCGATCGCCTGCAGAAAGAGGTGTCCGCGTTACACACGCGCGTTGCCGAGCTGGTTACTCGGCCTGAGGTGTCGTCCGACGCAGGTCCAGCGACGATGCCCTCACCCTCCAACCTTGAGGATATCATCCGCAAGGTTGTCATGGAGGAGAGGGCCTTCACCAGGGCCTGTTTGGCCGGCATTGAGGACCGGCTTCTGCCGGAAAAGCGGCTCCGTCCTCCGCTTGCAGCGGATAAGCCGCTTCCCGAAAGGGTGTCCAGCGCACCAGGACCCTCAACGGCCCCAGTCCAGCAGGAGCAGCCCCAGGTGCTCAAGACCACCAAGGGCAAGGGCAAGGGCAAGAAGACCGCTTCTGCCCCGACTGCCCAGCCGGAACCAGAGAGGGAAGACCAAGACCCTCTCCTACCCTCCACCACCCCTTCCAACCAGCCTTGGATTAAGGTAGTGGGGAAGAAGGGGAAGAAGAAGACGGCCCCTAAGCCCCCTGCAGCCAAGCCTGCGGCTGCAGCTATTGTGGATAAGAGGAGGAAGCTCCCTCCTATCCCAAAAACGGCAGCTGTGGTGGTCACGCTGACCCCAGAGGCAGCGGAGCGAGGGGAGACGTACGAGTCCGTTTTACGGCGGGCCCGTACAAATGTCGATCCAGCGCAACTCGGGGCCGGCAGAGTTACCTGCCGGAAGACCCAAACGGGGGCTCGTCTTTTCGAGTTCTCGGGGGCTCAGGGTGGCACCAAGGCGGACCTCTTTGCGGCAAAGCTCAAGGACGCCGTCGCGGACACGGCTAAGGTCGCGAGGCCCGTCAAGTGTGTGGCTCTTGAGGTGACTGACCTCGACGACTCAGTTACCCAAGAGGAGGTGGTGGCCGTGGTTGCGGCGGCGGGGGGCTGCGACGTCGCAGCTGTCAAGGGCCGCGCCATTAGACAGGGCCGTCGGGGTATGGGCACCATGCGCCTAGAGTGCCCTATCGTGGTGGCCAAGGCAGTTCTGGCCAAGGGTCGCCTCCCGGTCGGATTTAGCTCGGGTGGGGTCCGGGTGCTGGAGGATGAGCCGATGCGCTGTTACAAGTGCTTCGGCATCGGCCACACCCGGCCTCTCTGTCCGTCCACTGCCGAGCGCGAGGAACTGTGCTTCCGCTGCGGAAAGGAGGGGCACAGGTCAGCCACCTGCGAGGCTACAGCCCCGCACTGTGCAGTCTGTGCTGCCAGTGGTCGTCCAGCTGACCACGCCATGACGAGCAAGAAGTGCTGTCCACCGAAGATGAAGGGGAAAGTGCAGGCGCCTTCGCGTCCTGCTGCTGCCACCGCCACTGGAACCCCAGTTTCAGTGCCGGCCACCGAGGGAAGTGCCATGAACACGGACTGATGGCTGGGCTTCGAAGAAGAATTCTTCAGGCCAACACCAACCACTGCAGAGCGGCCCAGGACTTACTGGTCCAAACCGTTGCGGAGTGGTTGGTGGACGTGGCGGTTGTAGCCGAGCCGTATTCTGTCCCTGGCAGCTGGCTAGGAGACGACAACGGTTCGGTTGCATTGGTGTCGCGGTCTTCCACGGACTCCCCTTCCCTCTCGCTCTTGGAGAGGGGAACGGGATACGTGGCCGCCGCGTGGGGGGACATAGCCCTTATAGGGGTGTATTTCTCCCCAAACCGCCCCATCACGGCCTTCGAGAACTTCCTCGAGGTCCTTGCCAGGGTGGCAGGTAGGGTGGCGCAGCGCAGGGTGTTGGTCGTGGGCGACTTTAACGCCAAGTCGGTATTATGGGGCAACCCGACCACCGACGCCCGAGGACGCGAGGTGGAGACCTGGTCCGTGGCGTCCGGTCTGTCCCTCCTCAACAGTGGCAGTGTTCACACCTGCGTGCGGCGGGAGGGGGGCTCCATTGTGGACCTCGCCTTTGCCTCCCCGTCTTTGGCTGCCTGTGTAGTGGACTGGCGGGTGGAGCTGGTGGAGACGCTGTCAGACCACCGATACGTGCGGTTCGACGTCGCCGGCCCGGACTCCCGGGGGGCTCGCGCGGGTCGGTCTCACTTCCCGCGATGGGCGCTCTCCCGCCTAGACCGGGAGGCCGCCACGGAGGCGGTGTTCGTCCAGGACTGGTTGTCGCCTCCTGTCGACGTCCAGGACGTGGACGCCACTGCAGCCCAGTTGAGGGACTCCCTGACCGAGGTGTGCAACTCGAGCATGCCTCGGTCTCACCGCCCGCCTCCTCGACGCGCCGTCTACTGGTGGTCGGAGGAGTTGGTGGGACTGCGGGCTGCCTGTGTGGTGGCCCGGCGCGCCTACACTAGGAGCAGACGGCGGCGCCATCGCGACCGCGACAACGAGGACCGCCTCTATGTAGCCTACACGGAGTCCAAAGCGACCCTGACGGCGCGAATGGGCGCAGCCCAGGACCGCGCGAGGGCGGAAATGGCGGAGGGTCTAGATGCTGACCCTTTCGGGAGGCCGTACAAGGCGGCACGTAACAAACTGCGCCCGTACGGTCCCCCAGTTGCCGAGACCCTCGAGCCGACGTTGCTGGATGGGGTGGTCCAGTCACTGTTTCCGCGCAGGGACAACTTCACTCCACCAGTGATGAGCGACCCGCGCGGTGCGGCTCCATCGGCCGATGAGGCGGTCCCTCCAGTCACGGAGGACGAGATGGAGAAGGCGGTCTTCTGCCTCCGGGGCAAAAACACCGCCCCAGGTCCGGACGGCGTCCCCGCAAAGGTGGTGGCCATCGCCACCTCCCAGATGGGAGACAGGTTTCGGGACCTCTTTAGTGCGTGTGTTGCGTGTGAGAGGTTCCCGAAGCCATGGAAGGAGGGTCGGTTGTGCCTTCTTCGGAAGGAAGGGCGGCCGGTGGACTCCCCATCGGCATACCGGCCCATCGTCTTACTGGATGAGGTCGGTAAAACGTTCGAGAGGATCCTCGCCGCCCGTGTCAACAGGCACTTGTGCACAATCGGCCCGGACCTGGCGGACGCTCAGTTCGGTTTTCGAGCTGAGCGTTCGACAGTGGACGCCCTGTCCCGGCTCAAGGGCCAGGTGAGGGAGGCGATGGACGCGGGGGATGGACTGTTGGCCGTGTCGTTCGACATATCCAACGCCTTCAACTCCGTTCCCCACTCCACCATCCTAGAGGCGCTCCGCTACCACGGAGTGCCTCCGTATTTGCGGGGGCTGTTGGCGGACTATTTGTCGGATCGCACAGTCCTCCTTGAAGACAAGTCGGGCCAGCTCCGACGATACGGCGTCGAGTCCGGTGTCCCACAGGGTTCTGTCCTGGGACCGCTCCTCTGGAACATCGGATTCGACTGGCTCCTGCGGGGACACCTCCCCCGTGGCACGTCTGTCATCTGCTATGCAGACGACACCCTTCTGACTGCCCGGGGGAGAAACTATTTAGAGGCGGCCAGCTTGGCCTCGGCGGGCGGTTCGCAGGTGGTGGACCGCATCTCCCGCCTAGGGCTGACGGTGGCGCTGCACAAGACCGAGGCCGTGTTCTTCCACGGGCCGCGGCAGCGTCAACCGCCCGATGCCCATATCCATGTAGAGGGTGTCCGCATTGAGGTGCAGGCCCAGATGAAATATCTGGGCCTAGTGCTCGACAGCAAGTGGCGCTTTCGAGCACACTTCAGCGGGCTGTCGACGCGCTTGCTGAAGACTGCGGGCGCCCTCTCGTGGCTCCTCCCGAACATCGGGAGGCCCGGCGACCAATGCCGGCGTCTATACGCCGGCATACTAAAGAGTATGGCCCTATACGGGGCCCCAATCTGGGCGGACTCACTGGGCGGACGGGAGAACGCCGCTGCCCTCCGCAGGCCACAAAGGGCCATTGCACAGCGGGTGGCGAGGGCGTACCGCACAGTGAGTTTCGCGGCATCGTGCGCTCTGGCGGGAACCCCACCTTGGGAGCTCGAGGCTTGGGTGCTCGCCAGAGTGTACGACTGGACGGCGGGTCAGAGGGCGCTCAACCGGCGCCCGGACCCTCAAGAAAAGGAGGAAGTGCGTGAGGAGGTTCGCGAGGCAATAACTCGGCACTGGGCCGAGGACCTAGCCTCAGCAACATTCGGTCGCCGGACACTGGACGCCATCGGGCCCGTCCTGAACGATTGGCTCGACCGGCGACATGGTTGCCTCTCCCTGCGTCTGGTGCAGGTGCTGTCCGGGCACGGCTGCTTCGGATCGTACCTGCATCGGATAGGGCGGGAGGAGACCCCACAGTGTCACCACTGCGAGGCCGCATTGGATACCGCAGACCACACCCTTGAGGTGTGCCCTTCGTGGGACGAACCCCGCCGCGCCATGGTGGCAGTGGTCGGGAACGACCTCTCACTCCCCAGTGTGATTTCAGCCATGCTGGGAAGTGAGGAGGCATGGGCAGAAGTAGCCTCCTTCTGTGAGGACGTCATGTCACAGAAGGAGGCGGCGGAGCGCACGCGGGAAGAAGACCCTCTCGCGGCGCCGCTCCGCAGACGAAGAAGGGGTGGAAGACGGCGAGCACAACGCCCGTCCTCAACCACCCCGGGGGGTGATCAGCGGGCGACAGGCGCGGGGGCGCCACCGCCTGCACCACATGATCCACCCCCTGTGCTCCGGCCATAATAAAAGCCCCTCCCTTTTGGGGGGGGACGTGTAGGGCCTGCCGTAAGGCGGGCATTCGCCAGAGGGGGACTGGACGACATAGACTCCCAGGCCCCCTCCACTCAGGCGAGGTCGGAGCGCCGCTGGGTATTTTTAGTGGGTATACCGGGAACGACTTTACCGGGGAGTCCCACATACCCCTCTCCCGTCCCCCGACGGAAGGGGATGCGTAATAGCATTTTTTTTCCCAGCGACAAAAAAAAAAAAAAGGTTAGGTTGAGGACTGGACGTTAAGGCTGTGCCGGTTTCCCAGTCCCCCGCCTCTTGGACGAAGCGGGAGTGCCGCTGGGTTATTTTAGTGGGTATACCGGGTCAGACCGGGGAGTCCCACATAGCCCCCCCATCCCCCGATGGGAGGGTATGCGTAATGCATTTTTTCCCAGCGCAAAAAAAAAAAAAAAAAGGTTAGGTTAGGTTAGGTTAGGTTGGGGTTGGGGGACCACCCCACAGTGCTTGCGTCCACGTCGCGTCCCCTGGAAACGACCCAGTTCTGACCACCGTAACGGAGTGGCAGACTGGGTTGGCCAAAGTGCACTGTGCTTTCGTAGCTATCCATATTGCCTTGAGAGTTACGAACCTGCGGAATTATGCCGAAACCTTCGCGGGACGCCTGCGGGCGATTTTTAAAAGCCAAAGGCCCTTCTCAGGGCCAACCCAAAGGCCCTTCTCAGGGCCAACCCAAAGGCCCTTCTCAGGGCCAATCCAAAGGCCCTTCTCAGGGCCACTCCGACGCTCCGGCGTCAGAGTCTAGCCGCGCGCCGTCTGCGGCTAGCTTCTTTGGAGGAGCGGACGAGTCGTCTGACAACGACTCACTAATCGGTGTGTCGGATGCGGACGACTCTCAGCCGCGGAAGCGGGTCCACCGGAGCGATGGGTCCTCGGCCTCGGGGTCGACGGGGTTGTCGAAGGCTAAAAAGCCGACGGTGGCCGCGGATACCAATGTCGTTGGGCTCGCGGGTGCCCAACGCCAGTTGGACCTGGCTCGACGGGCGCAGCTCCAGCAAGAGCTGGAGGAGCGGGTTGCCGCCAAAGAAAAACGGGCGCACGTCGCCCGGGCCAAGTCCGGGTACGGTGCGTCCCGCGTTCTATACGCGGACCACTCTCTGGAGGAGCTGGAGAGAATGGCGGAGGAAGACGAGGAGGAGATTGTGGAGGTTGCCTCTAAGTCCTCCAACCTGAAGGGGACCTTCCAAAAGGCCCTCAAGAGCAGGGCCGCGAGCTTGCGCGGTGTCGTTGCGGAGCTGGTCAAACGCAAGGCCACCGACGAGACGCGGCAACTGCAGGCGAAGATAGATCGCCTGCAGTCGGAGGTCAGCCAGCTTCATCAGAAGCTAGCTGAAGCCACGGCCCGGCCACAACAGGCCCAGACAAGCCCTGTGGCAGAGGGCCCCGCCTCCAACCTTGAGGAAGTCATCCGCAAGGTTGTAATGGAGGAGAGGGCCTTCACAAGAGCCTGCTTAGCAGGCATTGAGGACCGGCTCTTGCCGGAGAAACGCCTCCGGCCGCCGCTTGCGGCGGATAACAGGCAGTGTGAGCCGGGGCCGTCCTCCTCCCAGACGGAGGATGCCCTTCTCCCCTCGACCACCCCGTCCAACGAGTGGACAGAAGTGGTCCGTAAGGGGAAGGGCAAAGGGAAGAAGTCGGCGACGGCCGCCCCTGTCGTCCCCGCCACCACCGGCAAGGGCAAAGGGAAGAGGACAGGGAAAGGGAGAAAAGGGCAGCTAGTCGCCCCAAAAACCGCGGCCGTCGTGGTGACTCTCACCGCGGAGGCTGCGGGGCGAGGGGAGACGTATGCGTCCATTTTGGTGCGGGCGCGTGCCAATGCCGATCCTACCCAGCTCGGGATCGGCAGTGTGTCTTGCCGGCGAACCCAAGCCGGGGCTCGAATCTTCGAGTTCCCGGGGGCAGAGGGAAGTGCCCATGCTGACCTCTTTGCAGCCAAGCTGCAGGAGGTCATCGCGGATTCGGCCAAGGTGGCCCGACCGGTCAAGTCGGTGGCCATAGAGGTGGCCGACCTGGACGACTCCGTCACAAAGGAGGAGGTGGCGAAGGCGATCGCAGCGATAGGGGGCTGTGACGTCGCGGCGGTCCGAAGCCGGGACATAAGGCCCGGCCGCGGCGGCATGGGCACCATTCGCCTCGAGTGCCCAATCGCTGCTGCCAAAGTCGTCCTTGCCAAAGGACGGCTTACAGTCGGCTTCAGCTCGGGTGCAGTCAAGGCACTCGACGATCAGCCTCTACGATGTTTCCGATGCCTTGGCATCGGACACACGCGGCCGCTGTGTCCGTCCACGGTAGACAGGACGGACACGTGCTACCGCTGCGGCAAGGAGGGCCACAAAGCCGCCTCCTGTGAGGCTGCCACGCCGCACTGCGCGGTATGTGCCGCCAGTGGCTGCCCGGCAGACCACGTTATGAAGGGGAGGAGCTGCAATCCTCCCCCTAAGCGGGGTAAAGCGCAGCCGCCGTCCGGGCCTGCTGCTGCTGCAGAGGAGGGGGGTGCGATGTCCGACTGATCATCGCATCCTTTCAGGCGAACACCAACCACTGCGGGAAGCCCAGGATCTGCTGATGCAGACCATGGCCGAGTGGTTGGAGGACTTGGTGGTGGTCGCCGAGCTTTACTCGGTCCCTGGCCGTTTGCTGGGCGACCGGGACGGCTTGGTGGCGTTGGTTTCGCGGTCTTCCACGGATTCCCCTCCCCTCTCGCTCTTAGAGAGGGGACCGGGATACGTGGCCGCCGCGTGTCAAGTCACATTCGTGGTGATGGGCGGGCGATGGGCGCGGGGGTGCCCTTGCCTGCATTGCACTCATCACCACCTTTCGTCGGTCACTTCCGGGCCCGGCTCCCTCCCCACTTAGGGGACGGCGTAAGGGGTCCCGGCATGGAGGGCAATCGTCGGCGGAGGACTGGACGTAAAGGCTGTGCCGGTTTCCCAGTCCCCCGCCTCTTAGACGAAGCGGGAGTGCCGCTGGGTTGTTTTAGTGGGTATACCGGGTCAGACCGGGGAGTCCCACATAGCCCCCCCATCCCCCGATGGGAGGGTATGCGTAATGCATTTTTTCCCAGCGCAAAAAAAAAAAAAAAAAAAAAAAAAAAAAAAAAGGTTAGGTTGGGGTTCCTCCTCGTAGACAAGACGGCCACGGTGAGGCGGTACGGCGCAGAGTCCGGTGTTCCGCAGGGGTCGGTGCTCGGACCCTCCCTGTGGAACATCGGGTACGACTGGCTCCTGCGGGGAGTCCTCCTCCAAGGCACGAGTGTCATCTGCTACGCGGATGACACTCTCCTCATCGCCCGGGGGAGGAACTTTGGGGATGCGGCCTGTCTGGCCTCGGCAGGCGGGTCCTTGGTTGCAGAGAGGATCCGTCGCCTGGGATTGAAGGTGGCGTTGCACAAGACCGAGGCCGTGTTCTTTCGCGGGCCTCGGCAGCGCTGCCCTCCTCCCGATGCTCACATCGTCGTGGAGGGCGTCAGGATAGAGGTCCGGCCCCAGATGAAGTATCTGGGCCTGGTGCTGGACGACAGGTGGCGGTTTGGCCCGCATTTCAGCGGGCTGTCGACGCGCCTGTTGAAAGCCGCGGATGCGCTCTCGTGGCTCCTCCCGAACCTGGGGGGGCCCAAGGCGGAATGCCGGCGCCTGTATTCGGGCATCTTGAGGAGCATGGCCCTATACGGGGCCCCCATCTGGGCCGACTCCCTACACAGGAGGGAGAACGCGACTGCCATCCGCAAGCCCCAAAGGGCCATTGCACTGAGGGTGGCAAGGGCTTACCGCTCGGTGGGTTTCTCGGCGGCGTGCGCTCTGGCCGGCACCCCTCCTTGGGAGTTGGAGGCCTGGGTGCTCGCCAGAGTGTACGAGTGGACCGCGCAACGGAAGGCGCTCGGGGAGCGCCCCGTCGCCGAGGAGCGGGAGGCCGTGCGGCGAGAGGCAAAGGAGGCCATCGTCCTCCACTGGACGGAGGACCTCGCCGCAGCCGCCTTCGGCCGCCGGACGTTGGACGCGATCGGTCCGGTCCTGCAGGGCTGGCTCGAGCGGTCCCACGGTTTCCTCTCGTTCCGTCTGGTGCAGGTGTTGTCCGGCCATGGCTGTTTCGGATCGCACCTGCACCGGATCGGGAGAGAGGAGACCCCGGTGTGCCACGACTGCGGCGCGGCGGAGGACACGGCCCAGCACACCCTCGAAGTGTGCCCGGCTTGGTCCGAACAACGCCGCGGTGTGACCGCGGTAGTTGGACAGGACCTCTCGCTTCCCGGCGTCGTCAACGCCATGCTGGAGAGCGAGGAGGCCTGGGCAGCGGTTGCCTCCTTTTGCGAGGATGTCATCTCGCAAAAGGAGGAGGCGGAGCGCGCGCGGGAGGACGACCCTCTCGCTGCGCCGCTCCGCAGACGAAGAAGGGGTCGGAGAAGGCGCCGTCCTCTCCCTCTTCATGGTGGCGATGGGCGGGCAATGGGCGCGGGGGTGCCCTTGCCTGCATTGCACCCATCACCACCTTCGTCGGTCACTCCCGGGCCCGGCCCCCTCCCCACTCAGGGGAGGGCGTAAGGGGTCCCGGCATGGAGGGCAATCGTCGGCGGAGGACTGGACGTTAAGGCTGTGCCGGTTTCCCAGTCCCCCGCCTCTTGGACGAAGCGGGAGTGCCGCTGGGTTATTTTAGTGGGTATACCGGGTCAGACCGGGGAGTCCCACATAGCCCCCCCATCCCCCGATGGGAGGGTATGCGTAATGCATTTTTTCCCAGCGCAAAAAAAAAAAAAAAAAAAAAAAAAAAAAAAAAAGGTTAGGTTGGGGTGCTAGGTCAGAAAACCTCCTCGTGTGCCTGACAGCTGCTTGTCCCTCGCGATGTGTCGTTAGGTTAGGTTAACTTAGCGTTACATCGCGAGGGAACAGCAGCTGTGGGGCCGGTGCATCCTGGGCGTGGGCAGTAGTCTTCCTCGAGGAATGGGAAGAGATTCTTATTCTTTGGGGATTGCTAGTGTCTGTGGCTAATATTCTGACAAGGGGGGGGGGGGGGTCTTCACGTTTTCGTCGTGGTGGAGCTTGCGTGTCTCAGTGATCTTGGAGTTTTACATCTGTTCCAAGTGAGGGACCACACCAAGAGAGGCACTCGCCACATATGGGGGGGGGGGTTGTGTCTCCACGTTTTCTTTCGTCCTGGTGGAGCTTGCGTGTCTCAGTGATCTTGGAGTTTTCCATCTGTTCCAAGTGAGAGACCACACTAGGAGAGGCACTCACCATATATAGGGGATTTAATCGAACAGCGTGCGATGACCTGCGCGAGCGGGTCTATCGCACGTTGTGTGATTCAAGATTCACTTCTTGAGGTTTTACTCGGGAAGTGAATCAGGGTGGGCTATTCATCTCCCTCTGGTACGCGTCTGTTCAACAGACGTGACCGCGAGGGTAATAAAATTTTCGGGAAGGGTTAAGAGGGTTAAATGAGAAGTCGGGAGATAGGGACCACACCCTTCAAAGGAACAAAAACCAAAATGAACACAACGATTGGGAATATTATACCCCAGGGAGGTACCAGCTGCCCAGCAGTTGGAGAATCCTCCACGGTTCAACCGTCATGCCCCACGTATTCTGGGGGGGGCGACAGTCGTTTTTCGTCAATTATACCGTCTGCCAGTGGCAGCAAGAGCCGAGGAGGCTCCAACAGGTCGAGGTCTTTTGAAGATCTGACCTCTTATCAGGTGCCCGACCGAGAATCGGGTGACCGCCGCGGGGACGCTCGCTCCAAGTTCTGGGGGAAGCGTACACGCGACGGTGGGTCGGACGCGGGGTCGGCGTGTTTTTCCTCAAGCGAGGAGAACCTGCCGGCACCCAAGGTGACGACAGCCAGAAGGGGCAAGAGTCGTAGGACACTCTCCGGAGCGAACACTCCGGCACCGTCACGTGACAACAAGGGCCGCTTTTTGAAGCGCCCCGGTACGCCCATAGTCAGCGCAGCGAGTGACTCCGGTGATGGGACTATGGAGGTGGAGCCGGTTCCCACCGAAACTCCCGCCTCCCTAGTGAAGACCAAGGCGGAGCTCAATGCCGCTAGGCGTGAGGGAAGGAAGGCCATCGCGACGGATGAGGTCTCCGAATTAGCCCGTCAGGCTAGAGAGAGACGGGCGCAGGCTACCGCAGCCCCAGAGGGAATGACGGCGGAAGCCCTCAGCCGCCAGGTTCTGGACGGTGTGGACGTTGTCCTGAGGGTAGCCACAAAATCGGGCAACCTGAAGGGCACATTCACGCGGGCCTTGAAGGAGGCGGCTGACGCCATCAAGGAGGCGGTCGAGGTCCTCATCGACCGAACGACCTCGGAGGAGACGGTCAAGCTCCAAGAAGAGAACGGCCGTCTTCATACAAAACTGGAGGACCTCCAGCGGGAGGTAAGCGCCCTTAGGGCAGACTTCAGCCGGCAGCAGAGTGCGACGACTGTAGATTGTCACACTCTGCCACAGAACGGGTCTTTGGGGGAAGACCAGTTCAACCGGCTGTTGAACATAATGACCGCCCGCCTGGAGAGTCTGGAGCCCAGGTTGAACCCCCCCGTTATTCTCCGACCACCGTTGGCAGCGGATAAGCGGAGAAGAGATGCCGAGCCCACTCCTTGTTTACCGCCTACGTTTGCCCAGGTGGCGAAAGCGCCGCCTGCGACTAAAAAAGCGTCACAGGCGGCCAAAGGAGCCACGCAGCGGTCTAAACAACCGGAGAAGGTGCAGAGAAGCGCCACGGAGGAGACCCCCCAGCCTGCCGCAGAGGGCGAATGGCAGATGGCTGGGAGCCGAAAGAAGAAGAGGAAGAAGAGGGGCCGTAAGGGCAAATCTACGCCGGGCACCAAGGAGCAAGCCAGCAAGGGCAGCGGGAGTTCTCCGCGGATCCGCGTCCCTCGTTCCGAGGCTGTAGTGATCACGCTGCAGCCCGAAGCTAAAGAGCGAGGCGTCACGTACCAAAAGGTACTGGCGGAGGCGAGAGGCAAGCTTGTCTTCGCCGACTTTGGCACCCCGGATGGCTTCCGATTTAAAACCGCAGCTACGGGGGCGAAAATGTTTGAGTTGGCGGGGACAAGCAGCGCCGAAAGAGCGGATGCTCTCGCTGCAAAGCTACGAGATGTCCTCAACCCCGAGGAGGCGAGGGTGTCCAGACCCATTAAGACGGCTGAGGTTCGGATCGATGGTCTGGACGACTCGGTGACTCCGGAGGAGGTGGTGGCGGCCATAGCCCAGAGCGGCGGATGCTCGCCGGAAAACGTGCGGGCGGGCAAAATCCGCGTAAATGCAGGCGGGCTTGGCACCATCTGGGTGAGGTGCCCGGTGGTTGCGGCCAAACAGGTCACCGATGCGGGACGCCTTCTGGTGGGATGGGTGTCAGCGAGAGTAACACTCCTGGCACCTAGGGCCATGCAGTGTTACCGGTGCCTGGAGAAAGGCCATGTCCGGGCACGGTGCACCTGCGAAACAGACCGTAGCGATCTATGTTACCGCTGCAGTCTGCCCGGCCATAAGGCGTCTCAGTGCTCCGCGGAGCCAAACTGCAGCCTGTGTGTGGCTGCAGGAAAGCCTGCGGGGCATCGAGTCGGGGGCAAAGCCTGTGGCGCGCCCAAAAAGCGCAATTATCGAGGGAGCAAGACTGCGGGAGGTCTGCCAGTAATGGCACACCTTCATTTTCTCCAGGCGAACATCAACCACTGCACCAGAGCTCAGGATCTCTTGCTCCTGAGCATGGCGCAGTGGTCGATAAATGTGGCGGTGGTCGCTGAGCCGTATTTTATCCCTCCCCGGGACAACTGGGCAGGAGATCTAGACGGCCTGGTGGCCATCATCGGCGCGACTCTCGTCGACGTATCCCGTGGTCACGGTTGGGTGTCTGTCCTTGTGAACGGGATCGCTACGATTGGGGCATATTTTTCGCCCAACAGGAGTCTCGCCGACTTCGAGAGTTTCCTTGTGGAGTTGGGAGCCGTCGTCGGCCGGTCTCACCCTCGTCCCATTTTGCTTCTCGGTGATCTCAACGCCAAATCAGCGGCGTGGAGATCCCCGGTAACGGACCCGAGAGGCGAAGTGTTAGAGGAGTGGGCCATTACGACTGGCCTGGCTGTCTTAAATCGGGGCTCGGCCTACACGTGTGTGCGGCAGCGGGGAGGGTCGATAGTGGACGTCTCGTTCGCCAGTCCCGCTGTCGTGCACCGCGTCCACGATTGGCACGTAGAAGTGGAGGTGGAGACGCTATCGGACCATCGATACATTAGATTCGACATCTCCACCCAGACCGCTGGAGGGCGTAGCCAATCGGCCCCCCGAAGAGACGGCCCGCGTTGGGCACTAAAACGCCTCGACAGGGAGGCTCTCGAAGAAGCCGCCATCGTCCAGGCCTGGATCCGGGAGTCGGCAACCGTCGGTCCCGTGGACGTCGAACAGGAGGCGCAGTGGTTGGGCAATGCCATGGTGCAAATCTGTAACGCATCCATGCCACGCGTCTTTTCTCCGTCCGCAAGGCGCCGCGTGTACTGGTGGTGCGTCGAAATCGAACAGCTGCGCGTCGAGTGCGTAGACGCTAGACGCCCGTACACGCGATGCCGGAGAAGACGTCCACGGAATCCTGACGAAGAAGCCGCGCTGTATGAGGTGTACCGCGCGGCTAAACAGGCTCTGTGGCTGGCCATCGGCGAGTCGAAGACACGCTCCAGAGAGGAGCTGCTGGCATCACTAGACGGGGATCCGTGGGGGCGCCCGTACCGAACGGTCCGTGGAAAACTTCGGCCGTGGGCCCCGCCCCTAACGGAAGGTCTCGAGCCGCAGTTTCTGGAGCGAGTAGTCTCGGCTCTCTTTCCTGAGAGAGTCGAGTATGAGCCACCGCCGATGGTGCTGCCCACAGCTGCAGAGCCTGAAGGCAGCGAAACCGGCCCAGAGGTGACACAGGCGGAAATGAGCGTGGCTGTGATGCGGCTCCGGGCAAAGAACACTGCTCCGGGGCCTGATGGAGTGCCTGGCCTCGCTCTGGTCCTCGCCCTAAAAGAGCTGGAGCCTTCACTGAGAGGACTTTTCTCGTCGTGCCTTGAGCGGGGTCAGTTCCCATCCAGGTGGAAGGCTGGGCGACTGGTCCTGCTCAAGAAGGCGGGGCGCCCGGCTGATTCGTCGTCCGCTTATCGGCCCATAGTGCTGCTGGACGAGGCAGGCAAGCTGCTCGAGCGAATAATTGCAGACCGCCTCGTCAGCCACTTGTGTACAGAGGGGCCGAACCTGAACGACAGCCAGTTCGGATTCCGGCGCGGGCGCTCAACGGTCGACGCCATTTCGAGAGTGAGAGTCCCCGCGGAGGAAGCGGTTTCCCGGGGTGGGGTGATGCTGGCGGTGTCATTGGACATCTCCAACGCCTTCAACACCCTGCCCTGGAGTTGCATTAGGGAGGCACTGCGTTACCATCGGGTGCCCTCCTACCTCCGCAACATCGTGGGGGCCTATCTGGCGGGTAGGTGTGTCACCTTCATGGGCCGCGACGGCAGGGGCCGTCGTGAGATGTCGTGCGGTGTTCCACAGGGTTCGGTTCTTGGCCCGCTCTTGTGGAACATCGGATATGACTGGGTTTTGCGGGGCGAGCTCCCTCCGGGCGTGAACCTGACGTGCTATGCGGACGACACGCTGGTTGCGGCTTGGGGGAGTTCGTACAGGGAGGCAGCGTTGCTGGCTACGGCTGCGGTCTCACAGGTGGTGAGCCGCATACGGCGCCTGGGCCTGGAGGTGGCCCTCAACAAGTCGGAGGCCATTGCTTTTCATGGCCCCCGACGGGCACCGCCACCGGGATTGCACATTGTGGTTGGGGGGACCCGAATCGCTGTCGAGTCAACCATGAAATATCTGGGATTGGTGCTCGACAGCCGATGGGACTTCGGCCCCCACTTCCAGCGGCTAGTGCCCAAGTTAATGGGCGCGGCGGGCGCGCTATCAACGCTGCTTCCCAATCTGGGGGGCCCGAGCACCGCCTGTAGGCGGTTATACGTGGGGATCGTGCGATCCATGGCCCTTTATGGGGCCCCGATATGGGCGACCGACCTGACGGCCCGTACTATCGCCGTACTGCGCAGGCCGCAGAGAGTGATGGCCGTCAGAGTCATACGGGGATATCGCACGATCTCCTACGAGGCGGCTTGCGTACTGGCCGGATCCCCACCATGGGACCTGGAGGCGAAGACCCTCGCGACGCTGCATCAGTGGCGCGAGGAGGCCAACGACCGGGGCGAAAGGCTGGTGGAGCGACAAATGACACATCACCGGTCTCAGCTCCGGCAGGTCATGGTGGCGGAATGGCGCAGGAGGCTCACGCTTTCTTCGGCCGGCCTCAACACGATCGAGGCGATCCGGCCAGTACTCGACGACTGGCTCGGGAGGAGGCACGGCTCTCTGACATTTCGGGCGACGCAGGTGCTGTCGGGGCACGGCTGCTTCGGGAAGTACCTGTGTCGCTTAAGCAGGGAGCCGGACGCCCGGTGCCATCACTGCGTCCATTGTCTGGAGGATACGGCGCGGCATACGCTGGCCGAATGCACGGCGTGGGACGAGCCGCGCCGTGCCCTCATGACTGAGGTCAGAGGAGACCTGTCGCTGCCGAATGTCGTTCGATCGATGGTTGGCAGCACAGAGTCCTGGGACGCGGTGGTGTCCTTCTGCGAAACCGTCATGTCGCAGAAGGAAGCTGCGGAAAGAGAAAGGGAGATGACCAGCTCTCGCCCATCCCGCAGCAGACGCACTGGGCGTCGGCAGAGAGCGGACAACGCCCTCTTCCAGCCCCCATAAATGGGTTCAGGGGCGGCGGATTCGGGGACATCCGTCGCCCCCCATCACATTGGACCCGAGACGGTGGCGCGTAGTGTTTCACGCGCGCCTCTCAGACGTAGCGGGGGGAGTCTGACACCTCACTCCCCCTCTTAGGGACGAGGCCCGCACAGGTCAAGCGGGCCACACTAGTCCGGGGCAGCGGAAGTCGCACTTGTTCCCGCTGCCCCCTGACGCAAGTGTGAGAAGGAACACCGGTGTGGTTTTAGTCAGTAGAGTCTGACAGACCCCCCCGTCCTCCTCAAGGACGGGGGACATCCATGAGGATTTCCACATCGACAACAAAAAAAAAAAAAAAAAAAAAAAAAAAAAAAAAAAAAAAAAAAAAAGGTTAGGTTAGGTTAGGTTAGGTTAGGTTAGGTTAGGTTAGGTTAGGTTAGGTTAGGTTAGGTTAGGTTAGGTTAGGTTAGGTTAGGTTAGGTTAGGTTAGGTTAGGTTAGGTTAGGTTAGGTTGCCGAGGACCTAGCCTCAGCAACATTCGGTCGCCGGACACTGGACGCCATCGGGCCCGTCCTGAACGATTGGCTCGACCGGCGACATGGTTGCCTCTCCCTGCGTCTGGTGCAGGTGCTGTCCGGGCACGGCTGCTTCGGATCGTACCTGCATCGGATAGGGCGGGAGGAGACCCCACAGTGTCACCACTGCGAGGCCGCAGTGGATACCGCAGAGCACACCCTTGAGGTGTGCCCTTCGTGGGACGAACCCCGCCGCGCCATGGTGGCAGTGGTTGGGAACGACCTCTCACTCCCCAGTGTGATTTCAGCCATGCTGGGAAGTGAGGAGGCATGGGCAGAAGTAGCCTCCTTCTGTGAGGACGTCATGTCACAGAAGGAGGCGGCGGAGCGCACGCGGGAAGACGACCCTCTCGCGGCGCCGCTCCGTAGACGAAGAAGGGGTGGAAGACGGCGAGCACAACGCCCGTCCTCAACCGCCCCGGGGGGTGATCAGCGGGCGACAGGCGCGGGGGCGCCACCGCCTGCACCACATGATCCACCCCCTGTGCTCCGGCCATAATAAAAGCCCCTCCCATTTGGGGGGGGACGTGTAGGGCCTGCCGTAAGGCGGGCATTCGCCGGAGGGGGACTGGACGACATAGACTCCCAGGCCCCCTCCACTCAGGCGAGGTCGGAGCGCCGCTGGGTATTTTTAGTGGGTATACCGGGAACGACTTTACCGGGGAGTCCCACATACCCCTCTCCCGTCCCCCGACGAGAGAGGGGATGCGTAATAGCATTTTTTCCCAGCGACAAAAAAAAAAAAAAAAAAAAAAAAAAAAAAAAAAAAAAAAAGGTTAGGTTAGGTTAGGTTAGGTTAGGTTAGGTTAGGTTAGGTTAGGTTAGGTTAGGTTAGGTTAGGTTAGGTTAGGTTAGGTTAGGTTAGGTTAGGTTAGGTTAGGTTAGGTTAGGTTAGGTTAGGTTGGGGGTACCCCCACAGTGTTGACTTCCACGTAGTGACCCCTGGGCAACGTCGCGCCTGACCACCGTAACGGAGTGGCAGGCCGGCGGCTAACGAACACTGTGAATCGCATATCCACTGTCTTTTGCTGCGATACTATTGCTGAGTGACCATGTCACAACCCTCGAGGGACGCCTCCGGGCGCTTTCTCCCCAAAGGCCCTTCTCAGGGCCAACCCAAAGGCCCTTCTCAGGGCCAACCCAAAGGCCTTTCTCAGGGCCAATCCAAAGGCCCTTCTCAGGGCCAAACCATGTCTCGCGATGCTTCGGCATCGGAGACAAGTCGCGCGCCATCCGTGGCGAGCATTGTGAGAGGGAGCGACGTCGTGACGGATTTTTCCGATACCGAGTCGATTATGAGTGGGTCGAACTGCGGTTCAACCCACCAATCGAGGAAGAGGGCTTTCCTCAGACGCGGCCCCGGGGGCTCTCCGGACGCAGCGGAGAAGCCCGCGAAGCGGGCTGTCATACAAGCCGACTTGGAGGAGAGGATCGCCTCCAAAGAGCAGCGGGCGCGAACCACCAGAGCCAAGGCTGGCTACGGCGCCTCCAGTGTCCTCTACGCGGATCACTCCGTAGAGGAAATGGAGCGCATGGCTTTGGAGGACCAAGAGGAGATCTTGGAGGTGGCCTCCAAGTCCTCCAACTTGAAGGGCACCTTCCAGAAGGCCCTGAAATGCCGGGCAGCGAGCCTGCTCGGCATTGTCAAGGAGTTGGCGGAGCGCACAACTTCGGACGAGACTCGGCAACTGCAGGCGAAAGTCGATCGCCTGCAGAAAGAGGTGTCCGCGCTACACACGCGCGTTGCCGAGCTGGTTACTCGGCCTGAGGTGTCGTCCGACGCAGGTTCAGTGACGATGCCCTCACCCTCCAACCTTGAGGATATCATCCGCAAGGTCGTCATGGAGGAGAGGGCCTTCACCAGGGCCTGTTTGGCCGGCATTGAGGACCGGCTTCTGCCGGAAAAGCGGCTCCGTCCTCCGCTTGCAGCGGATAAGCCGCTTCCCGAAAGGGTGTCCAGCGCACCAGGACCCTCAACGGCCCCAGTCCAGCAGGAGCAGCCCCAGGTGCCCAAGACCACCAAGGGCAAGGGCAAGGGCAAGAAGACCGCTTCTGCCCCGACTGCCCAGCCGGAACCAGAGAGGGAAGACCAAGACCCTCTCCTACCCTCCACCACCCCTTCCAACCAGCCTTGGATTAAGGTAGTGGGGAAGAAGGGGAAGAAGAAGACGGCCCCTAAGCCCCCTGCAGCCAAGCCTGCGGCTGCAGCTATTGTGGATAAGAGGAGGAAGCTCCCTCCTATTCCAAAAACGGCAGCCGTGGTGGTCACGCTGACCCCAGAGGCAGCGGAGCGAGGGGAGACGTACGAGTCCGTGTTACGGCGGGCCCGTACAAATGTCGATCCGGCGCAACTCGGGGCCGGCAGAGTTACCTGCCGGAAGACCCAAACGGGGGCTCGTCTTTTCGAGTTCTCGGGGGCTCAGGGTGGCACCAAGGCGGATCTCTTTGCGGCAAAGCTCAAGGAGGCCGTCGCGGACACGGCTAAGGTCGCGAGGCCCGTCAAGTGTGTGGCTCTTGAGGTGACTGACCTCGACGACTCAGTTACCCAAGAGGAGGTGGTGGCCGTGGTTGCGGCGGCGGGGGGCTGCGACGTCGCAGCTGTCAAGGGCCGCGCCATTAGACAGGGTCGTCGGGGTATGGGCACCATGCGCCTAGAGTGCCCTATCGTGGTGGCCAAGGCAGTTCTGGCCAAGGGTCGCCTCCCGGTCGGATTTAGCTCGGGTGGGGTCCGGGTGCTGGAGGATGAGCCGATGCGCTGTTACAAGTGCTTCGGCATCGGCCACACCCGGCCTCTCTGTCCGTCCACTGCCGAGCGCGAGGAATTGTGCTTCCGCTGCGGAAAGGAGGGGCACAGGTCGGCCACCTGCGAGGCTACAGCCCCGCACTGTGCAGTCTGTGCTGCCAGTGGTCGTCCAGCTGACCACACCATGACGAGCAAGAAGTGCTGTCCACCGAAGATGAAGGGGAAAGTGCAGGCGCCTTCGCGTCCTGCTGCTGCCGCCGCTACTGGAACCCCAGTTTCAGTGCCGGCCACCGAGGGAAGTGCCATGAACACGGACTGATGGCTGGGCTTCGAAAAAGAATTCTTCAGGCCAACACCAACCACTGCAGAGCGGCCCAGGACTTACTGGTCCAAACCGTTGCGGAATGGTTGGTGGACGTGGCGGTCGTAGCCGAGCCGTATTCTGTCCCTGGCAGCTGGCTAGGAGACGACAACGGTTCGGTTGCATTGGTGTCGCGGTCTTCCACGGACTCCCCTTCCCTCTCGCTCTTAGAGAGGGGACCGGGATACGTGGCCGCCGCGTGGGGGGACATAGCCCTTATAGGGGTGTATTTCTCCCCAAACCGCCCCATCACGGCCTTCGAGAACTTTCTCGAGGTCCTTGCCAGGGCGGCAGGTAGGGTGGCGCAGCAAAGGGTGTTGGTCGTGGGCGACTTTAACGCCAAGTCGGTATTATGGGGCAATCCGACCACCGACGCCCGAGGACGCGAGGTGGAGACCTGGTCCGTGGCGTCCGGTCTGTCCCTCCTCAACAGTGGCAGTGTTCACACCTGCGTGCGGCGGGAGGGGGGCTCCATTGTGGACCTCGCCTTTGCCTCCCCGTCTTTGGCTGCCTGTGTGGTGGACTGGCGGGTGGAGCTGTTGGAGACGCTGTCGGACCACCGATACGTGCGATTCGACGTCACCGCCCCGGACTCGCGGGGGGCTCGCGCGGGTCGGTCTCACTTCCCGCGATGGGCGCTCTCCCGCCTAGACCGGGAGGCCGCCACAGAGGCGGTGTTCGTTCAGGACTGGCTGTCGCCTCCTGTCGACGTCCAGGACGTGGACGCCACTGCAGCCCAGTTGAGGGACTCCCTGACCGAGGTGTGCAACTCGAGCATGCCTCGGTCTCACCGTCCGCCTCCTCGACGCGCCGTCTACTGGTGGTCGGAGGAGTTGGTGGGACTGCGGGCTGCCTGTGTGGTGGCCCGGCGCGCCTACACTAGGAGCAGACGGCGGCAACATCGCGACCGCGACGACGAGGACCGCCTCTATGTAGCCTACACGGAGGCCAAAGCGACCCTGACGGCGCGAATGGGCGCAGCCCAGGACCGCGCGAGGGCGGAAATGGCGGAGGGTCTAGATGCTGACCCTTTCGGGAGGCCGTACAAGGCGGCACGTAACAAACTGCGCCCGTACGGTCCCCCAGTTGCCGAGACCCTCGAGCCAACGTTGCTGGATGGGGTGGTCCAGTCCCTGTTTCCGCGCAGGGACAACTTCACTCCACCAGTGATGAGCGACCCGCGCGGGGCGGCTCCATCGGCCGATGAGGCGGTCCCTCCAGTCACGGAGGACGAGATGGAGAAGGCGGTCTTCTGCCTCCGGGGCAAAAACACCGCCCCAGGTCCGGACGGCGTCCCCGCAAAGGTGGTGGCCATCGCCGCCTCCCAGATGGGAGACAGGTTTCGGGACCTCTTCAGTGCGTGTGTTGCGTGTGAGAGGTTCCCGAAGCCATGGAAGGAGGGTCGGTTGTGCCTTCTTCGGAAGGAAGGGCGGCCGGTGGACTCCCCATCGGCATACCGGCCCATCGTCTTACTGGATGAGGTCGGTAAAACGTTCGAGAGGATCCTCGCCGCCCGTGTCAACAGGCACTTGTGCACAATCGGCCCGGACCTGGCGGACGCTCAGTTCGGTTTTCGAGCTGAGCGTTCGACAGTGGACGCCCTGTCCCGGCTCAAGGGCCAGGTGAGGGAGGCGATGGACGCGGGGGATGGACTGTTGGCTGTGTCGTTCGACATTGCCAACGCCTTCAACTCCATTCCCCACTCCACCATCCTAGAGGCGCTCCGCTTCCACGGAGTGCCTCTGTATTTGCGGGGGCTGTTGGCGGAATATTTGTCGGAGCGCACAGTCCTCCTTGAAGACAAGTCGGGCCAGCTCCGACGATACGGCGTCGAGTCCGGTGTCCCACAGGGTTCTGTCCTGGGACCGCTCCTCTGGAACATCGGATTCGACTGGCTCCTGCGGGGACACCTCCCCCGTGGCACGTCTGTCATCTGCTATGCAGATGACACCCTTCTGACTGCCCGGGGGAGAAACTTTTTAGAGGCGGCCAGCTTGGCCTCGGCGGGCGGTTCGCAGGTGGTGGACCGCATCTCCCGCCTAGGGCTGACGGTGGCGCTGCACAAGACCGAGGCCGTGTTCTTCCACGGGCCGCGGCAGCGTCAACCGCCCGATGCCCATATCTATGTAGAGGGTGTCCGCATTGAGGTGCAGGCCCAGATGAAATATCTGGGCCTAGTGCTCGACAGCAAGTGGCGCTTTCGAGCACACTTCAGCGGGCTGTCGACGCGCTTGCTGAAGACTGCGGGCGCCCTCTCGTGGCTCCTCCCGAACATCGGGAGGCCCGGCGACCAATGCCGGCGTCTATACGCCGGCATACTAAAGAGTATGGCCCTATACGGGGCCCCAATCTGGGCGGACTCACTGGGCGGACGGGAGAACGCCGCTGCCCTCCGCAGGCCACAAAGGGCCATTGCACAGCGGGTGGCGAGGGCGTACCGCACAGTGAGTTTCGCGGCATCGTGCGCTCTGGCGGGAACCCCACCTTGGGAGCTCGAGGCTTGGGTGCTCGCCAGAGTGTACGACTGGACGGTGGGTCAGAGGGCGCTCAACCGGCGCCCGGACCCTCAAGAAAAGGAGGAAGTGCGTGAGGAGGTTCGCGAGGCAATAACTCGGCACTGGGCCGAGGACCTAGCCTCAGCAACATTCGGTCGCCGGACACTGGACGCCATCGGGCCCGTCCTGAACGATTGGCTCGACCGGCGACATGGTTGCCTCTCCCTGCGTCTGGTGCAGGTGCTGTCCGGGCACGGCTGCTTCGGATCGTACCTGCATCGGATAGGGCGGGAGGAGACCCCACAGTGTCACCACTGCGAGGCCGCAGTAGATACCGCTGAGCACACCCTTGAGGTGTGTCCTTCGTGGGATGAACCCCGCCGCGCCATGGTGGCAGTGGTCGGGAACGACCTCTCACTCCCCAGTGTGATTTCAGCCATGCTGGGAAGTGAGGAGGCATGGGCAGAAGTAGCCTCCTTCTGTGAGGACGTCATGTCACAGAAGGAAGCGGCGGAGCGCACGCGGGAAGACGACCCTCTCGCGGCGCCGCTCCGCAGACGAAGAAGGGGTGGAAGACGGCGAGCACAACGCCCGTCCTCAACCGCCCCGGGGGGTGATCAGCGGGCGACAGGCGCGGGGGCGCCACCGCCTGCACCACATGATCCACCCCCTGTGCTCCGGCCATAATAAAAGCCCCTCCCTTTTGGGGGGGGACGTGTAGGGCCTGCCGCAAGGCGGGCATTCGCCGGAGAGGGACTGGACGACATAGACTCCCAGGCCCCCTCCACTCAGGCGAGGTCGGAGCGCCGCTGGGTATTTTTAGTGGGTATACCGGGAACGACTCTACCGGGGAGTCCCACATACCCCTCTCCCGTCCCCCGACGGAAGGGGATGCGTAATAGCATTTTTTCCCAGCGACAAAAAAAAAAAAAAAAAAAAAAAAAAAAAAAAAAAAAAAAAAAAAAAAAAGGTTAGGTTAGGTTAGGTTAGGTTAGGTTAGGTTAGGTTAGGTTAGGTTGGGGGTACCCCCACAGTGTTGACTTCCACGTAGTGACCCCTGGGCAACGTCGCGCCTGACCACCGTAACGGAGTGGCAGGCCGGCGGCTAACGAACACTGTGAATCGGAGCATTTCCACTGTCTTTTGCTGCGATATTGCTGAGAGTGACCATGTCACAATCCTCGAGGGACGCCTCCGGGCGCTTTCTCCCCAAAGGCCCTTCTCAGGGCCAACCCAAAGGCCCTTCTCAGGGCCAAACCAAAGGCCCTTCTCAGGGCCAATCCAAAGGCCCTTCTCAGGGCCAACCCATGTCTCGCGATGCTTCGGCATCGGAGACAAGTCGCGCGCCATCCGTGGCGAGCACTGTTAGAGGGAGCGACGTCGTGACGGATTTCTCCGACACCGAGTCGATTATGAGTGGGTCGAACTGCGGTTCAACCCACCAATCGAGGAAGAGGGCTTTCCTCAGACGCGGCCCCGGGGGCTCTCCGGACGCAGCGGAGAAGCCCGCGAAGCGGGCTGTCATACAAGCCGACTTGGAGGAGAGGATCGCCTCCAAAGAGCAGCGGGCGCGAACCACCAGAGCCAAGGCTGGCTACGGCGCCTCCAGTGTCCTCTACGCGGATCACTCCGTAGAGGAAATGGAGCGCATGGCTTTGGAGGACCAAGAGGAGATCTTGGAGGTGGCCTCTAAGTCCTCCAACTTGAAGGGCACCTTCCAGAAGGCCCTGAAATGCCGGGCAGCGAGCCTGCTCGGCATTGTCAAGGAGTTGGCGGAGCGTACAACTTCGGACGAGACTCGACAACTGCAGGCGAAAGTCGATCGCCTACAGAAAGAGGTGTCCGCGTTACACACGCGCGTTGCCGAGCTGGTTACTCGGCCTGAGGTGTCGTCCGACGCAGGTCCAGCGACGATGCCCTCACCCTCCAACCTTGAGGATATCATCCGCAAGGTTGTCATGGAGGAGAGGGCCTTCACCAGGGCCTGTTTGGCCGGCATTGAGGACCGGCTTCTGCCGGAAAAGCGGCTCCGTCCTCCGCTTGCAGCGGATAAGCCACTTCCCGAAAGGGTGTCCAGTGCACCAGGACCCTCAACGGCCCCAGTCCAGCAGGAGCAGCCCCAGGTGCCCGAGACCACCAAGGGCAAGGGCAAGGGCAAGAAGACCGCTTCTGCCCCGACTGCCCAGCCGGAACCAGAGAGGGAAGACCAAGACCCTCTCCTACCCTCCACCACCCCTTCCAACCAGCCTTGGATTAAGGTAGTGGGGAAGAAGGGGAAGAAGAAGACGGCCCCTAAGCCCCCTGCAGCCAAGCCTGCAGCTGCAGCTATTGTCGATAATAGGAGGAAGCTCCCTCCTATTCCAAAAACGGCAGCCGTGGTGGTCACGTTGACCCCAGAGGCAGCGGAGCGAGGGGAGACGTACGAGTCCGTGTTACGGCGGGCCCGTACAAATGTCGATCCGGCGCAACTTGGGGCCGGCAGAGTTACCTGCCGGAAGACCCAAACGGGGGCTCGTCTTTTCGAGTTCTCGGGGGCTCAGGGTGGCACCAAGGCGGACCTCTTTGCGGCAAAGCTCAAGGAGGCCGTCGCGGACACGGCTAAGGTCGCGAGGCCCGTCAAGTGTGTGGCTCTTGAGGTGACTGACCTCGACGACTCAGTTACCCAAGAGGAGGTGGTGGCCGTGGTTGCGGCGGCGGGGGGCTGCGACGTCGCAGCTGTCAAGGGCCGCGCCATTAGACAGGGTCGTCGGGGGTATGGGCACCATGCGCCTAGAGTGCCCTATCGTGGTGGCCAAGGCAGTTCTGGCCAAGGGTCGCCTCCCGGTCGGATTTAGCTCGGGTGGGGTCCGGGTGCTGGAGGATGAGCCGATGCGCTGTTACAAGTGCTTCGGCATCGGCCACACCCGGCCTCTCTGTCCGTCCACTGCCGAGCGCGAGGAATTGTGCTTCCGCTGCGGAAAGGAGGGGCACAGGTCGGCCACCTGCGAGGCTACAGCCCCGCACTGTGCAGTCTGTGCTGCCAGTGGTCGTCCAGCTGACCACATCATGACGAGCAAGAAGTGCTGTCCACCGAAGATGAAGGGGAAAGTGCAGGCGCCTTCGCGTCCTGCTGCTGCCACCGCCACTGGAACCCCAGTTTCAGTGCCGGCCACCGAGGGAAGTGCCATGAACACGGACTGATGGCTGGGCTTCGAAGGAGAATTCTTCAGGCCAACACCAACCACTGCAGAGCGGCCCAGGACTTACTGGTCCAAACCGTTGCGGAGTGGTTGGTGGACGTGGCGGTTGTAGC
This sequence comes from Ochropleura plecta, assembly GCA_905475445.1. NCBI lineage: Eukaryota > Metazoa > Arthropoda > Insecta > Lepidoptera > Noctuidae > Ochropleura > Ochropleura plecta. The sequence goes on from FR997739.1 coordinate 20,456,728, forward strand.
CGAGCCGTATTCTGTCCCTGGCAGCTGGCTAGGAGACGACAACGGTTCGGTTGCATTGGTGTCGCGGTCTTCCACGGACTCCCCTTCCCTCTCGCTCTTGGAGAGGGGAACGGGATACGTGGCCGCCGCGTGGGGGGACATAGCCCTTATAGGGGTGTATTTCTCCCCAAACCGCCCCATCACGGCCTTCGAGAACTTCCTCGAGGTCCTTGCCAGGGTGGCAGGTAGGGTGGCGCAGCGCAGGGTGTTGGTCGTGGGCGACTTTAACGCCAAGTCTGTATTATGGGGCAACCCGACCACCGACGCCCGAGGACGCGAGGTGGAGACCTGGTCCGTGGCGTCCGGTCTGTCCCTCCTCAACAGTGGCAGTGTTCACACCTGCGTGCGGCGGGAGGGGGGCTCCATTGTGGACCTCGCCTTTGCCTCCCCGTCTTTGGCTGCCTGTGTAGTGGACTGGCGGGTGGAGCTGGTGGAGACGCTGTCAGACCACCGATACGTGCGGTTCGACGTCGCCGGCCCGGACTCCCGGGGGGCTCGCGCGGGTCGGTCTCACTTCCCGCGATGGGCGCTCTCCCGCCTAGACCGGGAGGCCGCCACGGAGGCGGTGTTCGTCCAGGACTGGTTGTCGCCTCCTGTCGACGTCCAGGACGTGGACGCCACTGCAGCCCAGTTGAGGGACTCCCTGACCGAGGTGTGCAACTCGAGCATGCCTCGGTCTCACCGCCCGCCTCCTCGACGCGCCGTCTACTGGTGGTCGGAGGAGTTGGTGGGACTGCGGGCTGCCTGTGTGGTGGCCCGGCGCGCCTACACTAGGAGCAGACGGCGGCGCCATCGCGACCGCGACAACGAGGACCGCCTCTATGTAGCCTACACGGAGTCCAAAGCGACCCTGACGGCGCGGAATGGGCGCAGCCCAGGACCGCGCGAGGGCGGAAATGGCGGAGGGTCTAGATGCTGACCCTTTCGGGAGGCCGTACAAGGCGGCACGTAACAAACTGCGCCCGTACGGTCCCCCAGTTGCCGGAGACCCTCGAGCCGACGTTGCTGGATGGGTGGTCCAGTCACTGTTTCCGCGCAGGGACAACTTCACTCCACCAGTGATGAGCGACCCGCGCGGTGCGGCTCCATCGGCCGATGAGGCGGTCCCTCCAGTCACGGAGGACGAGATGG